>JAHLJS010000002.1:6134049-8534049 GCA_038502445.1 Eremochloa ophiuroides
GCTTCCGGGAGGGCGATGGAGTAGGCGAGGGAGGCGGCGGCGCCCAGGTCCCCTCCTCACGTGCGCTGCCTGGAACGTTTTTTTTTTTGCGTGATTGGAGCGTTTGGATTGGAGCGTTTCCTTTTTCTCACACGGGCGGGTGAGCGACAGAAGGGCGCGGTGTCGCAGGTGGGAGGCAGGACCAAAACAAAAATCGCACCAAATTCTATTCTCCTCTTTGGTCTTATTAGTTGTAGAGATTACAACATGCCACTCGATCAGGATAGAAGCGGAAGAAGCTCCGAGTCTGGATCGATGTCGATCTGGTACAAAGGGCTCGATCGGGGCAGAATTGAAAACACAAGGACCAGCTACTCTGGTATACATAGCATCATGCATTATGATCCATCGTCTCCCAATTCACCACCACCATTTGGAGAGAGTGCGCCGAGACAACAGAGGCTGAGACGGCGCCGGCGTCGCCGCCGGTGCCGGCATTGGGTTCGGCACCGTTGCCGGAAGAACGGTGACGTTGAGCTTCATGCCAAGCTGGCAGTGGCTGCCCACCGTGCAGATGAACCACCTCCGGCCCGGCTTGTCGAGGCTGACCTTGTCGTCGCCGGTGTTCCAGACAGAGGTGGCCGCTGCCTTGTTGCACGCCTTGAAGTCCGCCCCGCTCACCTCTGCCACGTTGTGGGAGCTGGAGGCGTACTTGAACGCTGCAAATTAAAAAGTGTCACCGAATCAGAGAATGCCTTTTCAGTAAAAGAAATTCAAAGAATGCCTATGCTGCTATGCATACGTGATTTCAGTTTGTCCCCATTTTACAGAACCGGCCGCGGGCAAATTCAACGTGATTAATTTAAAGAAACACTAAACAAAGTATATAAGGCTTTTGATATATGATCGAGCTACGAGTAGTACTTAGTGTGTCGCCGACTTTGAACTGCTTGCTCTGGGCCCAAGCGGCGTAGTCGAACCCGAGCGTCCAGCCACGGCCGTCGCCGACGACGTGATCCGTGGCGGAGGAGAGCGCAGGAAGGAAGACGAGGGCGATGGTTGCGGCAACTGCAGCCAGCATTTGCTTGGAGGCCATGGAGACGGTCGTCAGAGTGTCAGACGGATGCCGGACTCCTTTTTTTTTTTTAACCTTTCCTTTGCTGTGTGCGTATCTGCCCTTACTGGTTCAGAAGCACGAATTCAGCTGCATTCTTATATAGAGGACGATCGAGATCTTGTTTGTTTGTTTGGTTCCCAGGATGTTGGAGAATCGGTCAGCGCTGCACTGCTGCGACGGGCTCACTCCAAAGCAGGCTCAAGGCGGCAGGAGTCGCGGACCAAATCAAAGCATTTGTAATTTGTTGGACATGTCCATGCCCTCCACGTTAAACAGTAGTGAAGTGAAAACTTTGCATCGGAGTAGCCGATGAAAAAAAAAAGGAGAAGCATGTTGGTTTGGCATGGTCTCAGTACCGCCTATTGTCTTCGAACTAGAGGGCCAAGATTATTCCGCATGGGAGCACACGATAGTGAGGAGGGATGCAAGTTGCACTTTTTTAAGAGAATGGTTAATTTTTTTTTCGAAAGGTCCGTTATTGGCTTTCATTGATAAGGAGGTACGTAATAATTACAAAGTTTGGTGCAAGAGGCACCTAAAACTCATGACTGTCACCAAGCGGTGACCATGACACCCCTACTAGAACTAGCTAAGTACTACATGTATGTGTGATTTACTACAGTATTTGGGTCAGCAGGCGGCAGAATTTCCTGAATTGCCTTGTTTCCAGCCCGAATCCAGGTCAAAGCTTCGTCTTGTATCCTGCTGAGCACTTGCCGCGGGGAGCTTGAGCATCTCTGGAAAACCCGGCAATTCCTCTCTTTCCACAACTCCCACAGCGTCAGCGCAATGATCGATCGCGTGCCCGCTCTTCTATCGGCAGCTGTTGACCGACCCAAGTCAGTATACAGAATGGTTAAAATTTGGCTTAGGACCTTGTCAAAAGAAGAAGCATAAATCTAAAATTAACTCGCTACACCGAGTTTAATATTAATAAATAACCAATACGAAAAATAAAAGAACCTCAGTGGTGTTGTCGAGGTGGAAACTAGCGAATCCCTCTGAGGACTTTTATTCTCGGTAAAAACATCTCCAATTTTGATCGAATGTCTAGAAAAATGTACAAACACTACAAGAGATTAGTCCTTCTATGACTATTTTCATAGACAAAACACTTTTTAGCCATAAAAATAATGCGTTTATGACAATTTTTCAACGGATGATAAGCATTTATGACTGAGTTGTGATTTAGTCATAAAGAACCGTCACTACATGCACTTCCCAATCTCTGTGACAATAGCTCATGACTAAAATGATTGAATGTAATTGTTATTAATTTAAAAATATACTTTTTCCATCTTTGTGACAGTTGCTCGTGATAAAAATGATTGAATGTAATCGTCATTAATTTAAAAAAATATATTTTTCAAAAAAATATCCACCTTAAACATAGTACAAAATTCATGCATGGAGGAGGTAATAAACCTGCGCCCAAAAGTGTTTTTTTTTTGCATATCATTAGTTTCTATTTGATTTGTATTGATAGCTTGGAGTAAAAAAAACCAAAAAATGCGCCTTTACACAGCATGGAAAGAATTAAACCTGCAACCTCAGGCTCGTGAAGTCATGGACAAAGGGTTTGTTTTTTTTCATTTGTATCGATAGGTTTGGAAAACAAAAAAAAATTAACACCAACTTAGTTTTATCCAATATGAACTATATGGAATGTCTTAAGAGCAATTTATTTGGTATTTTAGATGTTAATATAAATTTTTTATAAATTTGTTTTAAAGTTTGAGAAAATTGCTATTTATGTGTTGACAAATTTCTTTAATTAGTACTAAATCTATCATATTTCTTATGTTTGATTATGCTTTAGGACCAATGCCACAACAGTCTATTTAGTCACATTTATAAAAAAAAATATGATACATTTGATTACATAAAATATGTAGATGCTCCCATTTATGTTCATGTGAATGCTCCTGCAGAGGCATATTCAGTGTCGAGTTGTGCTACACAGGAAGCATGTCCTACCACTACACCACAACACTAAGAATAGCGATGGACGATCTGACGCTAAAAACGGATACATGGACAGATGATCTGACGCTAAAAATTAATAGCGTCAGACTTTTGCAGCCGGTCTGTGTCCTGAATATCTATAGTGTCAAATAACCTGCCAGTACTTTATAGCGACAGATAGCATATATCCCAGTACTCTATAGCGACAGACACTTTGACATTATAAATGCTTTTAGAGACAGATGGTCCGACGAGATCATTTAAATGCATTTAAAAAAAATAAAAGGCCATTTGGTTGCAATTTAATACAAAAGGAACATCAGTGTGTACATTTCTCATACAAAAATAGATTCATTCATGAAGTCCAAACACTCACAGAGACATACATATATGATCAACCATTACAACTATGTAATGTTTGATCAATAAGTCTATAGTATTAACTACCTATATCCAAAAGAAATACTAACACCTAAATCAGCTTTGAGTGACAAATCATCCACAAACTTGCTAATTAGTACCGTAGCAGACCCTGAAACCAAAACCTAACATGCAATCAGTGACATGTTAATATTAAACAACATTTAATAGGAAACAATATAGCATTTCATGGTTCAGAAGATATATAGTCCCTTTTGCTTTTTTTTTAGATAAAGGTGGCTTAACCAACTGGCTTCTTCCTTCGAGAAGGAATCAGGCCTTGAGTTCAATACAAAAGAACAATTTAAAAAGCTGACCAAAATAACCAAGGCAGCACAAATCCAGTTTTTAACCAAAGACTAAACTCCGAGTCTAAGAGCAAAAGGCCTTCCGAAGAAAACAGAGCATTGCAATGCCGCAGACTCTTGCTTCTGACATCTTTGGACAATAAACTTCTTCATGTCTTCATTCTTTTGTAACATCCCCCACTGCCGCAACCAGTACGTAGTTCTGAACACGACCTGCAAAATAGATTTTGGACTAACTTTGTCAAATACTAGTTCATTCCTTGTAAGCCAAAGCGACCAGCACAATGCAGCAGCTCCTATAAGCAACAAGCTTCTAAATTCTCTCCCATTTTGTTTGTGCCATGCACCAAAAATATTTTGTATACTCGTTGGCGGTTTTAAACCAAGCATCATATGTACAGCTCGCCATAAGGCCCTCGCCATCGCACAGTCAAAAAACAAATGTTGGATATTCTCTAGTTTAGAGCAAAAACAACAATGTGGGTTTCCCCTCCAATTTCGTTTAGCTAAATTATCCTTTGTTAGAATTACCCATCTTCTTAGAAACCACGTAAAGATCTTAACCTTTAATGGGATTCTAAGGCGCCAAATGTCCGGAGAGACTTTGAGCCCTTTATTTATTAGGTATGCATACATGGATTTGACCGAGAACATTCCATTAGAATGCAAGTCCCAACAAAAAGAGTCCCTCTCAACTTGTAAATTAATACTCGCAATCCTACCAATTAGGTCCTGCCAATACATTAGGTTGTTTCCTGCTAACGCTCTTCTGAAGGTGATGTTAATTGGTTCTGACCATAGAACCTCAGCCACCGTAGCGTGCTTCCTGCGGACAATGTTGTACAGGGAAGGATATACCTCTTTCAAAGGAACTCCCCCTAGCCAACGACCCTCCCAAAACCTGATCTGGGAACCATCTGAGACCTTGAATCTTCCTAATCTCAGAAACTGCTCTTTTACCCCCATAAGACCCATCCAGAAGTGAGAGTCCCCCGGTTTCTTAGTCACTTGAGATAAAGTCTTATTTTTTATATACTTGTTTCTAATAAGTTCTTGCCAAACACCATCTTCATTCAAAAGCTTGAACAACCATTTACTAAGGAGACATTTATTTTGGATTTCCAAGTTCTGGATGCCAAGGCCCCCCTGTTCCTTAGGTTGGCAAATAATAGGCCACCTAATCAACCTATATTTTTTCTTGTGTTGATCATTCTGCCAGAAAAACCGTGATCTAAAATAATCAAGCTTCTTTAAGATCCCCTTAGGAATCTCAAAGAAGGAGAGCATGAACATAGGAAGGCTGGACACAATTGAATTGATCAACACTAATCTACCGCCAAATGACAACATCTTCCCCTTCCAACAGCTGAGTTTTTTCTCAAATCTTTCCTCTATGTTCTTCCAATCCTTGTTATTCAATTTCTTGTAGTGCATAGGGAGACCAAGGTACCGACATGCATAAGAACCTAATTCACAACCAAATAATTGTGTATATAGATTTTCCTCCTTTGCCTTACCAAAACAAAAAATTTCACTTTTGTGAAAGTTAATCTTTAAGCCAGATAATTGCTAAAACATACATAGAATTAATTTCATGTTTGTCGCTTGCTCAATATCATGGTCCATAAAGATTATTGTATCATCCGCATATTGTAAAATAGATAACCCATCTTCCACAAGATGCGGAACTACCCCACTAACCTGCCCATTCACTTTGGCTCGGGCAATCAAAACGGACAGCATGTCCACCACTAAGTTAAACAAAATGGGTGACAAAGGGTCACCTTGTCTAAGACCTTTTCGAGTTTGAAAGAAAGGGCCCATTTGATCATTTATTTTTACACCCACATTTCCACCTTGCACAAAGGTTTTAATCCACTTGCACCACTTTTCAGAAAAACCTTTCATGCGCAGTGTTTGTTGCAAAAAAGACCACTTGACTTTATCATAAGCTTTCTCAAAGTCAATTTTGAATAAAACCCCATTTATCTTCTTTCTATGCATCTCATGGATTGTCTCATGAAGAATTATTGCCCCTTCCATGATATTTCTACCCGGAAGGAAGGCTGTTTGGGAAGGTCGAATGACTTTTTGGGCAACAAGAGCAATTCTATTTGAGGCTACTTTTGTAAAAATTTTGAAACTGACATTAAGCAAACAAATGGGTCTGTATTGTTCTATCTTGTTTGCTTCACTACCCTTTGGTAGTAGGATTATAGTTCCAAAATTTAAGCTATGTAAGGGCAGCTCACCCCTATGAAAGTCCTCAAATAACGCCATTAAGTCACCTTTGATTACCTCCCAGAAAACTTGATAGAATTCAACTGGGAATCCGTCCAGCCCAGGGGCCGTGTTATGCTTCATTTGAAAAATAGCCATCCTGACTTTAGCCTCGGTAAAGCTATCAGTTAGGATTTCATTTTCCAAATTTGACACCTGAGGCAAATCATTAGTCCGTGACTCATCCAAGAACATAGTGGTTGCCTCGGGAGGACCAAATAGATTTTTGTAATAGTTAGTGATATACTTTTTTAGATTGGAATCACCACTAATTACCCCTTCCTCCTGTTCCAAAAGGAATATCTGAGTTTTCCTATGTTTACCGGATGCCACCAAGTGAAAGTATTTGGTATTCGCATCCCCCTCAAGTAAATTCCTCACTTTAGCTCGTTGGTACCATTTGAGCTCTTCTTCTCTTAGGAGACCAGCAAGTCTATCATTTAACACATGTTTAAGATTTACTTCTTCTTCATTGAGATGTATGGATTCAGCTTTTTTGTCTAATTCATCTAGCTTATCCAGCAACGCTTTCTTCTCTTTTTTATACGCCCCACTTGTGTTCTTGGCCCACCCCCTTAAGTGTTGTCGAAGCCGCCTAATTTTAGCCTGCCATCTTTCTAAAGGGGTGTTACCCATCTGTACGTTAGCACAGATTTCCTTGACCATATCCATGAAACCTTCTCTAAGTAACCAACCAAGCTCGAATTTAAAGGAAGGTTGGGAGCTACTAGTAGAAGGATTGCCTGTATCCATAAATAACGGCGTATGGTCCGAGATTTCTCTGGTTAAAGCCTGAACAGTTGATTTGGGAAACTTTAATTCCCACTCAGTGGACATTAAAATTCTATCCAACTTTTCAAAAGTTGGATTCTGTAGGTTGTTTGCCCATGTAAATTTTCTACCCGTGAAGTCTAGCTCCTTAAGATTGAAAGCGTCTATGATGGCATTGAAAAGAAATGGTCATCTGTCATTGTAGTTGGAGTTGCTTTTCTCCCGTGGCCCCCTAATGATGTTAAAGTCACCACCTAAAATCATAGGTAGCGATTCCTTAGCACAAAGGTGGGCTAATTCGGTTAAAAAACTTTCTTTAAGGTTGGGTTGAGCAGCACCATACACAGAGACAAGTAGCCATTGGAACCCATCTTCTTTGTTCCTGATTTTAAACTTAACAAAGAATTCTCCTTCTTCTATTTCTCCAATATCAAACATGAGAAGATTAATACCTAATAGCATACCTCCGGACCTTCCCCTCGGAGGTTTGACATGCCAAAGGAAATCCTTCCCTCCGCACAGTTTTTTGAGAAACCCATGAGCACACTCTCCTCTACCCGTTTCAGATAGGGCACTAAAATCTAAGTTCTTTTCAATTGTCAAGTCCAAAAGAAATTTAAATTTCTTCGGATCACCTAATCCATTACTATTCCAAAAAACACCTTTCATTTAAACCGTGGTAGATTTATTTTTCCTTACTTTCTTCTTTCTTTTCCTATTTTTCCCCACTGATGGTCTGCGTGGATATCCTCCGAATCCCTGCAGTCGCTATCAGATGGCCCCTCAGCCATCTCACCACAAATATGGTTCAAAGCCAAGATATCAATATCATCCCCCCAAAGTTCCTCAGAGTCATCTAACGACGAACCAGCTCCCCAAAAATTGCCTACCTCTGACCTCTTAGCACTACTAAGCCTATCTTTTTCTATAGATTTAAGGTAATCTAACTGCTCAGAACACGAGAAATTAGACATATCTAAACAGACCCCAGCGAACTGAGCTTAGCACCGATTACTGAATTATCTAAAGCTGAAAACGAGTTAATTGAGGAAGAGTTACCTTGTGTAGCTGATTCCTCCAAGTTTTTTTTGGCCTTCAACTTAGCAGCTCGCTGCAGTGAATCCTGGTCCCCCACCGAAGCATTTCTTTTGCTAGCTCGGGAAGGTGTTACTACATGCTGAGTCACAGATTTAACCGGAGTTTTTGGGCCATCAGTCATCATTGCAACTGGATGAGTACCTTGTGCTGAAATCTTTGGCTGACCTGCCGCCGGCCCAATTGGAACCGTCATCCAGGCACCATTGTTGCCAACACCAGATGGTTGAAGCACCACTGTAGGCCTAACCTTTCTAGTGACCACAGTAGAAATATTGTCAGTCATAGGAGAAAGAACAGCCTGGCGACCCATCTTAGCAGGTGCTGAACCAGACCCAGCCTTGTCTTTCCTTTCCTCCACCTCTTCCTTTTTGTTATCATTGTTGTTTTTTCCTCTTCTTCCTCTTTTTTCTCTTCCTCAGCATCATTATTTGGATTAAAATCCAAGTCCATGTCAATTGGCATTGGAGATGACTCAGAATCAGAGTTCTCGACCCAGAACTGTAATTCATAAACGAAGTCCCCAATAACTATGTCCACTAAATCTGGGACAAGATCAGGATCAAGGACTGCCACCTGAATCCTGCCTGTTTCATATGCTTTGACAAACTTCATATCTACTTTCCTAGTCACCCCAAGTATGGAGCCAACTGCCCATACAATGGAGAATTCCAGGAGATCATCAGGGAGTCCCCTGAACTGAACCCAAACCTTGGGGATCTCATATTTAAACACATTAGGATTGCTTTTGGTTTCGAATTCCATCTTTGCTATTGTGTATTTAGCCACCACAGTTCCCACTCGCACCATTCGCTGTAGTTCATCTGTGGAAGGAAAATTTGCAGTAAACATGTTTTCCCCTAATGCTTTCACCTCCCAATTCACGTGGTCAGGTATGAGCCTCTCAAGTTCAGTACTGACCTACAGTTCAGTCATAGCAGTTCAGTACTGAGATTTTCACCTTAGCAGTTTTTGAATCTCTCTTTTCCTTTTGCTTCCCAACATGATTAATGTAGTAGAAACCCAATTTTTCCACTGCAAACCCATGAGGCACTGCAGTAGGTTTAGCACCCCTTGTAAAAGGGCAAGCTTTTGTTACATGATCATCACTGTCACAGATCTCACAGCAGAGTACCTTTGTGCACTCGCTCATGACATGCCCCTTGGTTAAACAACGGAAGCAGTATGGCGTTTTGTTCTTTCCTTTACCCACATTTTGCCTTGGCAACATACTATCACTCTGACTGATGGCCCTCAAATTGGCTTCCTCCGAGTTGTTCTGTGAGTTCAGCATAGTACCTTCGAGGAATGGAGTTGCAGAAGTAGAAGCTGGCGTTGGAGCAAGCGTTGTCGACGACCGCGATGCCATTGGGTTAGCGCCCCACTCCTGGCCGCTGCGGCCACGGTTAAAGCCACGGCTACCGCTCCCTCGTTCTGCGCCGGAGAAGTTGTTGCCGAAGGAGCGGCCGGTGACGCCGTGAGGGATGTGACCACCATTGTCGCCCCGCCGACCACGCCCACCCCCCAGCCATCCCCGGTTAGCTCCCGGATGATAGCTGGGATTGAAGCCCGGGTGATAACCCCCCCTACCCGCCGTTTGCCCCCAGATTGGAGCCATTGGCGGCGCCTTGATGGGATGGGTACTGACCACCCTGGCTGCCAATGGGAGGCTGGTTCGCCATGCCAAAGCCTCGAGGTGTCGTCGCTTTGCGTCCCTCTCTCACCACCTCCGCAAAAGATCGAGGTCTTCGCTGAGCAGAGTGCAGCTTAATTCTTGTTCCGACTCTAGAGAATAACGCACCAAGGCCAGGGCACGGCCTGAACCAAGAAGGAGAAGTAATGTGGTACGCCTCGTTATCTGTCGGCTGAATAATAATAGCAGTAGATATTTCCTGGCCCGAAACCGGCTCACCGGCACTTGAGCCTCCCGACTCGCAATAAACCGCACAGTGGCTTTTCAATTCCGGGAAATCTGGGATCAGTAATTGCAAATCTTTTGCTTTGTCAGCCCTGCCTTCTTTTGTTCTATTCGAAAACTGTGACGCTATGACTGCAGAACCCAACGCATGCCAGCCACCCTTTTTTCCCTCCCGATGCCCTACCTCCCGTGCAGTCACCAGCACGTCCCCTAAGGTTCGAGGAGGGGAGATTCGTGGTGGGGGCAACGGGCCTTGCCAGGCCTCAGGGTATAGCTTCCTTCGAACCATGGAATCGATGATCTTGGAAGCCAACTGAGACTTCGGATACTTCCCTGAAGTGGGACCACTACTAACAAAAGCAAGCTCCCGCTCTGCCTTGTATAGATCCTGAACCTCAAACCCGACCGCCACTGCTTCTGCAATGAACGCAGGCGTCGAAATGTCCTCATGAGAGTCCGAGGATCCGTTTGCCTCTGACAACTCATCCGAATCTCTATCCGTCGCCCAAAACCTTCCAAACTCCGGCCCATGCACCGGCTTTGGTCGATCAGACGAGGCCACTACCATCTGGACAATCCGTGACAACTCTAATCTTCCTTTCGCACAATTAGCTTCAGACGAAACAGGATCATTCGGAAGTAGTTTGGACGAAATGAATCGAGCCTGTAAAGCACGTTTGGTCGCCGGTGCCAAGGCCAGCCGACGACCACGACGCATCAGCCACGGTCGACTCAGTCCATCGCCAAACCAACCCAGCCACCACGGACTACCGCCAAACCAGCCCAGCCACCACGGCCAGCCGATCCTAAGGAAAGAACGCGAGAACTTACCTCACTTTGCAGAGACCAACGGAGCAGCAGCAGCAACAGGATACACGATCACGTCGTGGACTTCGCCGTGGCAGGCGACCAGCATCAACAGCACGTCGCCGGCGATGACGCCGGTTACCAGGCCCGGCAAGGTGCCGAAGATGAAGACGGCGGTCAGAGACGCTGGCAGCAGCACGGCCGTCGTGGCCCCGAGGACCTGCGCCGCGGCGGCCAGCAGCAGCTTCCGTCGTGGCCTCATAGTCCCTTTTGCTAGGGATCACTCTCTATCATTTGGTGTTGTGGTGTAGTGTACTCCATTTGTGAAATTTGCCAACAAGAAAATGCAGAACACATAATCAGTGGCTGCGCGCTGGGCAAGCAATTCTGAGAGGAAATCAATTTGACATCCATGACGGGATACATACGGTATTTAAACCATCTAGTTTTTTTTTTTTTTTTTGGAAACACGAATTAAACCATCTAGTTCCAACCGAGTTTTTTTTTTCAATATTAGCGTACCGAGTTTTACAAACTGAATCGTATTCGTATATATGTTGCTAGCAATTACGTACGGTTGCAGAATCGTGTGACTTGCCATGTTGAAACTTGAATTTGCAGTGCAAACAATTGCGGAACACATTTGTTACACCATATATACTGTATCTGTATGCAAGATAGAACAATCTCAAGAAGTAAACAACATGCACCTGATCGTCACCACCATAGTGGGAGATTAAACATGTAGGCATGTAGCTGCAGTCCTCAAGTGGGTTTTATTTTAGTTTAAATGTTTAATAATCATCGTTGTCATAATTTGAAATATTATTTTTTTCTTGGATACTTAAAAAGTTTGCGCATCTCTTTGTATTTAAGAAGAAGAATTTTAATGGACATAAATTAAATACACCATGAATTTTCCCTCGACAAAGAAATATACACAATGAAATGATCACATACACGTAACATTGTTTTTTTTTTTTTAAATCACATACGTAACCTACGCTCATACAGGAGACCACCGGCCCCAAGCACAATTCTGACGTAGGTAGAATGTTCGGTTCACGTACATAGACGCAGAACGGCAGAAGACAAGAAGGCAGCCTAGAGCACGAGCACGGCCGCGATCGCCGCGACGACCGCGAGAACGGCCTGCGCGAGGCGCGCCTGGACCTTGGCCGCGGGGCTGGACGCCGGCGGCGGAGCCACCGGAGACACGGCGCTGTCGTCGCCACCACCACCAGCGGCGGCGGCGAGGACGTCGATCCTGACCTTCATGCCGTTGAGGCAGTGCGCGCCGACGCCGCAGACGAACCAGCGGCGGCCGGGGCTGTCGAGCGCGACCTGGTCCCGGCCGGTGGCCAGCACCTTGGCGGACTCCGGCGCGCTGCACGCCGCGAAGTCGGCGCCGCTGACCTCCACCACCGTGTGGGTGGGCTGGCTGTACCTGAACACCAGCGTGTCACCGACCTTGAACCGCTTGCTCTGCGCCCACGCCGTGTAGTTGAAGCCGAGCGCCCAGCCCTTGTCGTCGCCCACCCAGTGCTCCGTGGCCGCGGCGAGCGCCGGAAGGAACGCGACGGCGACGGCCACGGCGAGCAGGAGCATCTGCTTGGAAGCCATTATCAGGTGTTTCTTCAGAGCTATGTAGGCAGCAGCTTAGCTAGCGTAATCTTTGCACTCGACTTTGAGCTTCAGAATGCCGCAAAACTAGCTTGCTTGCGCTCCTGCTCTTGGTTCTGGCCTGGCAAGGAAAGCTGCATGTGCATGTGTATTATTTATAGACGGGAAGCAGGTGCAGGACTGAGCAAGAAGCAGTCGTTATCGTTACTACTCCAGAGGGCGTCGTCTCCGTCTCCAAGAGAGCGGGGGCATGCCTTGCGAATGCGATGCATCTTGACTTCTTGAGCAGGCCGGTGGCGGCATCGGAGCTGCGGATCTGGCGCCAAATGTTACGACGACACGACGCTCCGTTCCGAGACCAAAAGTCTTTCGACGTGACACCGACACTGACACGGTCCTGTGCGGCCCAGGCCCACCCACCCCGACGGCCCGATCCCGTGGGCCGTGGCGACACGCACACAACTTGGGCCGCGCTCGCTGGGCTGGAACTTGCTGCCACCGGCCAGTTGCCACGGAGACTGACCGCCGAATCCGTTTTGGCAGTGACAATTGTTCCGCTGGCTTGAAAAGAAGTTCTGGATTTTAGTCGTTGTTGATTATATTGATGCTGAAAAAACGTTGATAAGCAAAAGCAAACACACGGAGCCATCCGTGTGTTGCATGCATGATTAGGACTAGGATTAGGGACGTGCGGGTGCCAGTGGTAGAAAAGAAAAGAAAAGATACGAGGGATCATCAACCAATAATTGCGCGCCATAGGAAGGAGATGCTTCACCAATCATCCATTCATCCCCACTCTAACGCCGTCCATCTGCTGGTACTACACGAGACTAGTCGAATTGACGACTGGTAGATGGCATGGTAGGAGCACAGTTTTTGCAGTGACACAAGTCAACGAGGAGAGTCGTCTCGTCTCGTCGCAATCAGGCAAAGCGGATGAGAGGAGGCAAGGCAAGGACGGTTACGATTGCGATTGCGACTGCGACGGCGGGCGTCCATCCATAAGAGAAGAGAAACGGGCCCGTTCGCGGTGCTCCCACCCAACAACACAACTCCAAACCAAAGCCCCCCACAGCGGAGGCGGAGGCGGCGTGGGCCGGTCCACCGGAGGCGGGCGACTTTTTGTTGGCGTGGGGGGCGGCCGCAGGGAGATGTGCGAGGGGAGGCGGCCGGCGGACGCGAGCCGGGCGCGGTGGGCGGCGGCGGCGGAGCTGCGGCGGAGGGAGGCGGCGGCCGACGCGCAGCTGGCGGCGGCGCGGGCGCGCCTGGCGGAGGCGCTGGCGGAGCTGGAGCGGGCGCGGGCGCGCGCCGCCGAGCTGCAGCGCCGCATCGAGCAGACCTACGGCAAGCGCCGGCGCCTCCTCGAGGAGGCCCAGGGCCGGATCCACGAGATCCGCGCGCGCCTCCGCCGCCACCACCACCAGGACCGTGATCGCGGGGAGCCAGAGCAGCAGCAGCAGCCCCCTGCCGGCGGCGCTCCCTCCTCGTCCTCATAGGTACGTGCGGCTCGGCTCTCGATCGACCAACTCTGCCCATCCTGCCGGCTGCCGCTTCGCTCATCACACGCTTGGGATAGGAATTGGATGAGCACTTGCTAGCAGTGATTGGCTGCTTCCCGTCTCTGATCGAACAGCAGTGCCTGGCCGATTCCTCTTTTCTCGATTCGTTCCCTGTCTGCCTCTGATCGAACAGTAATGGGTACTAACAAAATATTATTATTTTTTTTCTCTTCCGATTATCTTCTGCAGGGACGGACGAACAAGCGAGTTGGCGCTGGATCATCGATGGTGCCGCTGCTACCGCTGGCTTCTTTCCCTTCTCCTCTTCTTAGCTTGCCAGCTTGACTATGGCTATGTACTCTAGTGCTCGTATATACACGACGGGTGTCTCTGACCTACATGCTCGGTGACTCAATTGGATTGGGTGTAGTTCTAGAAACATTCTAAAATGCTACGGCAGATTAATAAGATTCGTTCACTGCTGTGTTGGCTTAAAATTTCCCCACGGTGAGTAATCTCTCGCGAAGAAGAAAGAGGATCCGGTGAGTAATATCTCACGAAGAAGAAAGAGGCTAGACGGAAAAGTAAACATGTTGAATCACACGCATGGACGGAACAGTAGAAATGTTGACTCGCACGCATCGTCCAACCAATGCAGTAATCACTCAGTTGTCATGCTGAAAGACAAGATGACCTCAATCCCAGTTCCAAGGAAAGAATATCCGCGACGCCGCCAGCCAACGCGCAATCTTCACTTTATTGGGTTCAAACATCGTGATTCGTGACAAACCAACCAGCAACAATCTGCAGAGGTCAGTGCTGAGTTGCGCAAAGGGTAAAGGCAGCACACGACTGTAGCAACTACCAGACCATGCTCATACACTGTACGAGCCCTTGTGCAAAATAAAGCGTGCCGGAGTTTAGTCAACTCATCAGATCAGCTTCAATCCTTACATTGAGTTCCGCCAGAAAAAATTACAACCCCGATGTAAACTTAACTCTACAGAGCTCTTGTATTTACTGAGTTCCACGGATGCACAAAATCTGAGTTTCTTATAAGGTCTGCGCTACAACGAATTCACTTTGATACTAGCTCATAGGGAGGAGCAAAGGGCAGCTCAAGTACTCGCTTGAATGGGCAGATACGGGATACAAGTCACCAAAGCATCTTCATGATCCAGAATCGACCTGGTCTTTTTCCTCCATCTGTTCTTCGCCCAGTTTCCTTCATACTGTACAATCACCATATCTTGTTCTTGAGCCAAAACAGCATCAATACTACCCCAATGACAATTGCGACAGGAGCATACTTCCGAATCAACGCCTGGTATTTGAAAATTTAGCATGTCAATGAAATGATATGGTCAAAACTGTTAGGGGAACGCTGGACGTGTAGGACATGCAATTCATAAAAACACACGGTTCTCAAATTCAAAATAGTCTGAAACTTGCAGTTCTAGCTCTCAAATTCAAAATACTCTGAAACTTGTACTTCTAGCACCCAGGTAACAATGATAACTGAGGCCACAACTTGTAACTTAATCCAACATTAAAATCACAGTGTGCAGCCAAACAAATTAATTATCTGAAAGGATATATTATAATAAAACCAACTATAGTTATGAAACTACGAATAAGGCTAGCACGATACTACTACTATCAAGCAAGCACTGTATGGATATGATATTCCATCTAGATTGATGGAGAATTCTAAAGTCGGCTCATCTGTCAAATGTAAACCATGAATTTCATGCAATTATTAAGCAAACTACAAATAAGGCTAGCACGATACTACTACTATCCAACAAGCACTGTATGGATATGATATTCCATCTAGATTGATGGAGAATTCTAAACTCGGCTCGTCTGTCAAATGTAAACCATGAATTTTATGCAATTATTAAGCACGTGGATACCTGCCGGTTGAGGTCCTTTGCCTTATCTGCGTATATTCTTGTATCAGAAGTCAACCTGCTTGACATTTCACTGACCTCTGCATAAATGCACAGAATGGAGGTTGTTATTAATGCAGACAAACTTATGCAACGCGGTGCAAAGATGAAATACAAGTGGGCACCGCCAGGAAATGGCAGTCAAAATGCAACAGGCATTCAGGCTAACAAAGAAAACAAAAAAGAATGCTATGGACTTGAAAAAGGCAACAGGGTGAATATACTTCCTATATAGAAAAGAAGAGAAGACCAGTTTAAATAAAAAACGCCTTGGTTATACTAGTAATTTAATCAGATTCATGTCACAAACAAATATAGCAGTTTAAGAACTTGCAAATAATGAAAAGTTGGCAGAAAATGATTGAGATCTTACGGTCTAGCTTTTCACCAACACCAAGAACCTCTTGAACATTGCGAGTCATAATTTGATGCACCTCATAGAGTTCATCATTCAGTTTCGCGAGGTTTCTTTGAGTTCTTGTATCCAAATACAGTTTCTTAGTCTTCTGGATGAATGTATCTAAAACAGAAAGAGGCATAAGTTTTAAAGCAGTAGAATTTGAAATGATAAACGAAAACAATGCTGTCAGGTGAACTCAGGAACCATACCAAACTTGATAAAAGCATATGGCCTTGCTGCAGTTTCAATTTGGTTGCCATTGACCCTCTCAAATTCATTTTTTAGATCTTCTAGGTACTGGAATGCAAGTTTCTTCGGATAAGAGCGGTCACACATAGTCAGATAACATACTCGACCCTCAATGATGTAGCTATACATTTGAATCAAGGCACAACAAGACTATCACAAAAATCATTAGAACAGGAGGGGTAAGCCACAAGCATGATTGCTGAGTGCTGATTGGTGTCTTTTTATAGCTTTTTTAAGCTATGAATGATGAAAACAGAAAATGAAATAAACCACTAATGAGAAATAGTGTAGGTAGACTTGTTAATATAAATCACATATGGCTTGCATGGGCATGCAGAAGCAAGCCTAGTTCACCATAAATTGCACAAGGATACTGGAAATAGTAGGGCCCTGTCTCAATTGACATCCGCGAAGCTTCATGATGCCCTTTTGACAAGTTCTTGAAAAGAAGTTTAGCTTGCTGCTTGTAGAAATCAGCATCCTTCTGATCTCGCCCATCATCCAACCCTTCTGCTAGTGGAAGGCCATCAGTGACACGAGCTATCATTGTCAGCTTCACCATTGTGTCAAGAAGGCCAGAACCACTAGAAAGTATAGTACAAAAAACCTACAGAGCTGCAATGAAAAACAGAAAATGGGTGCTCAGAATCAGTTCCACTTTGACTGGTTGTTTATGCCACTACACACCAAATGACAATTTTTGTAGCAATATCGTATCATCAACCAAATAACAACAGGTTAACAAATCAAACCACCAAAAAAAGCTATCCGTGTGATTTACAAGAGATATGCTACAGTCATCGAGTAATAATATGTGTTCGTTGCGAAATACCATACCTATAATCCTAAGTGCTCCCAGCTTCATAAACGGTACTGCCTACTCCTTTGCAGCAACAGATAACACAGATAATAACACATATACAAGAAATACCTATTGTTTGAAGCTAAAGCTTCTTACCAATGTTTGCAAATATATTGATATACCTACAAACTGCAAAAATGCAACCTACATATAGTGCTCAGAAGACTCAGCAAAACCACCTAATTATTACTCACTTCAGCGACAAAATGTCTTCGAAGATAACACCAAAATAATGCCAGCACAGAACCACCGATCCCCCCCCCCCCAACCATCAGTTCATTCCATATTGACCTATTTCAAACACAGCAGTATGATCCATAATCCTCGAGCTAATAGATACACACCGTGTGCATAATCGAATCTATCCAATACTGGTGGATGCAAATTACCTAACAGTAATCATACTGCGATCGGGATCTACGCGCATCCCCTGTCAGCCTCTCTACCAATGCAGAGAACGGTGGGAATGATCTATGGCAGGGGCGGATCCAGTAAAGGGACATGGGTGTACACATGTACACCCAATAATTTTTGCAAAAACTTCGAAGTTACCAGGCTTGTCAATCAAGGTTAGGGTTTCGGTGCTCCGCTTCGCAAAGAGGGTAGGGGAGAGGGTGGGAGTACCTGGTGGGTGCTCGTCGCCGGCAAAGACACCAACGAAAGCCTCAGAACCTGCTTAGGGCGGCGGCAGCCCACCTGTGGTCGGCGCGCGAGGGGCCCGAAGGGAGCAAGAGAACGACCAAGAACGAGGAGGAAGAGGGATTCAGCGGAGGGAGATCTATTTGGCACGATACACGGAGCCCCCGCCCCTCGCGTTTTTTTCTACTTTTGTCGTGTGAACTACAGGGTTGCCATCAAATGGGGATATAAAGATTTTCAGTACCTTATATTTCCCGCATTTCTGATTTCACCCGCAATTATTGGTTTCGTAAATTGGTGTCAGCGACATTTTCATCCAAAAATCATGTGATAACTCAATTTAAGATGACTCATTTTCGTTGGACACAACATAAATGGAGCTAAAGAAGAAATACTTTGCTTATATAATATTGGCTTCTATAAGAAATTAGGTCAATATCACATATACTCCCTCCATGCTAAATTGTAAGTCGTTCCAAAAATCTTGGAGAGTCAAACTATTTTAACTTTGACCAAAATTTAGAAAAAAATATGAAGAATTATGACACCAAATAAGTGTACCATGAAAATATATTTGATGAAGAATCTAATAATACTTAGTTCATATTGTAAATATTATTATCTTATTATATAAACTTGGTCAAAGTTGAGAAAGTTTGACTCTACAAGATTCTTGTAATGACTTACAATTTAGTATGGAGAAAGTAT
Organism: Eremochloa ophiuroides; assembly: GCA_038502445.1. Lineage (NCBI taxonomy): Eukaryota > Viridiplantae > Streptophyta > Magnoliopsida > Poales > Poaceae > Eremochloa > Eremochloa ophiuroides. The sequence goes on from JAHLJS010000002.1 coordinate 6,152,642, forward strand.
GTAAGATATTTATATTATCGAAAATATTATTCTTCTGTAACAACACACGAACATATTTTGTTAGTAAATAAAAAATTGCTTATATTGTCATCATATAAATATAAATTTACTTTAGCAATTTTGTCATTTTCGCTGGCGTGGCATGCCAACGCAGAAGGAGTACAGACATGTCTCCGTCTCCCAGCCCCCAACGGCACCAGCAGCATCCGTTAGCTTCCCCTCTCTACCGATCACTGCTAGTGGGGCCCGGCTGTGAGTCCGATCACTGCTAGTGGGGCCCGGCTGTGAGTACCTTCTTCCTCGCATGGCCTCCACCTTCTATACAGCAAGTGTCGAACGCCTCCTCTTCTCGCTCGTACTAGCGTCCCAAGCCCCGCAGCTCATCCTGCACGGTGTGCCAAGCCGTCGGCTGCCTCATGCTGTCGTCTATGCACAAGGAGTGCCATCCACGAGCTGGTGAGGTCACCGACTCGGTCGAGCGCGGCGCAGCTCCGATGGCGCTGATGACCGCGGGGTACGGATGACACGGACAGGATCGTGCTCAGTGCTCCCGTGCGTGCATACGACGACCGAGGCTCGCAGCTCCTTCCTTTGTGCTTCATTTTTACCTATCCATGCGAGATCCAAAGCTGTTGAAACTTTGCAGAGTCCTTGGCTCACGGGTAGGTCAAAGAAAAACACAGGATTGGAGTTTCATAATAAAGGAAAACATTCCCGTGTCAAATATATTCCTTCGGGCGGACTGCTCTCTCTCTCTCTCTCGTGACCTCGCGGACGGACGGAGTTCTCTCTCTCACGCGGCCGGCGGAGGTGACCAGCGCCCTCCTTACCCTCCCCCACGCTCCACCGCCTTCCCCGCACTCCACCGCGCCGGCCATGGCGGAGCCGCCAGATCCGGCACCCCCCTTTCCCTCCCCCACGCTCCATCGTCTCCACCGCGCCGGCCATGGCGGAGCCGCCGGATCCGGCGACGCCCTCCTTTCCCTCCTCACGCTCCACCGCCTCCACCGCGCCGGCCATGACAGAGGCACCAGATCTGGCGCCCTCCTTTCCCTCCACCGCGTCGGCCATGGCAGAGCCGCCGGATCCGGCTCTGATGGCCACGGATCCGTGCGGGGGCGACGCAGCCGCCTCGTCTTCCTCCTCCGACGTGGCGGCGTGGTGGGCACGACGTGGTAGAGGACCCTAGGCATCGGCGGGGGGGCTTCACCGGCGGTGGCAGCGGCAACAAGATGCTGGACCGGGGCATCAACACGGCTCTGGCGGATGCCACCTACCTCGGACTTCGCGAAAACAAGAGCTCCGAGTGGATGGTTTCTTTCCTGTGTTTTTGTGAGCCCTCCGGAACGAATCCCGTGTTTCTCCTACGCCTTCCAAAGGGACGATGACGTCATCAATCCCATGGAATTCTATTCCTTTGTTTCTCCCGCATTCAACTCGTGATCCAAAGGGGCCCTTAGTTTGTAAATTTTTTTTCAGATTCTCCGTCACATCAATTGTCCTTTACGCATGCATGGAGCATTAAATGAAGTAGCAGCTCTTGCATGTTTATACTTTTTACTTGACGAATCTTTTGAGTCTACTTAGGCCATGATTAGACAAAAGTTATCAAATACAAACGAAAATGGTACAGTACCAAAATTTCTCAAACTTTCCAATCTAAACAGCCACTAAAAATATTTAGAGAACACGGAGCGTCAATATCGCGACGTCAATGAAAAAACTTTTAAGTCGCTCATAAAACAACAGTAGATTCAACTTTGAAGCCTCTCGGTTTGGCTAGCCTACATGCTGATCGAGGATTTGCTTTAAAAACAAAGTTTGTAGAACACATCCTAGACTACAACTGTTATTTAAGATCAGACACCAAAACTAAAACTGAAGCTACAGTTTTTTTTAAAGAAAGGACAGCAAAAGTTTTGCCGTAATTTCTATTAGATGAAAAAAAAACAAAGGGGTCAGTCTAGTTTTTTAATGGAAATTGAGCCCAAAAACCATCACAACTGTGGAGAGAGCAACGCTCATCTCGCACAACCATAGCGCATCCGCCGAAGACAACGTGAAAGCATAACTCCACACACAACTTAACTATGTACCCAACTGAAACAAAACTCAAAAACCACTACTTACACCTCAACCGGTTGGATTGGGGCCTCGACACGGTTGCACACCTCAACTCGTACACCAAGACCCCAAGCCGCACCCAAGGAGCCATCAACAGGCAGCCCACCCTTGCGAGCGCCGACAAGCGCCGACAACCCTGACGATGTCCTATACCAACTAGCCGCTGCCAAGGAGAAACTAGTTGTTGCAGTCCGCTGCAAGCCCTGGTCAAAGCAGGATCATAAAAAGGATCTAAACTAGGGCTCTGTTCGCTGGAAGCTGATAGCTGATTTTTTGTGTGAGGAAAATACTGTTGCAGAGCTGAAAAAAAACCGAAATAAGTCATTTATTAGATCAAGTGAACAGAGTTTAGGTTTCTAGCCCTTTTAAAGCATTTTATTCACATTTTTCCCCCCAAAACAACCCTTTAATAGCTTTGAAAGTTTATCTAGAGTTGTTTTTAAGTCTGAAAGCAAGGTTGTTTGGCAAGTCTCACGTTGATTTTATTCACAAAAGTGACTCAAACAAGCATATATTTCCACCAAACTTGGGAAACTTTATTTTTTAAGTTTTCTTAAGCGTTACTCTATGGTAAAAATAGATACGTAGCACACCAGGGGTGTTACAAGTTTGCGCATGGACCACAGAGCAGCTGAAGTAGTATTTGTCAAAGCATTGGTAGCAGATAGAGGCAACATGGGCCAGATTGCCATAACGTCCAAAGTTTCAGCAAAGCACGGTGCCAGAAGAGGCAACGTGGGCCAGATTGCCATAACTTCCAAAGTTTCAGATCCTTATAGTTATTAGAATTAGAATTTACAATCGGCGTTTCCTCTATGTTTACAATGCAAAATAAATAAATAAATAAATAAATAAATAAAAAATAAATATTCGCTTCGTTTATGTCTGCAACTTAAGTGACCGCCGTCTTTACTCAATAATGTATAGGCGTAGTTGTAACTGCTGCTGAAATTATCTTGCATTATAAAGCCCTATTTAGATCCACTGCAAATTGCAATTACAACTAATCACATCAATATTGTGACACATGCATGGAACATTAAATGTAGACAAAATGTTTACATGTTTGTACTTTTTGCATGTACATCACGAGACGAATCTTTTAAGCCTACTTAGGCCATGATTGGACAAAAATTGTCAAATAAAAACGAACGTGCTACAGTGTAGAATTGCGACTACAATTGAGATAAAAAAGACAGCCTAAGTATACTCGTACATTGCAATTGTTTAATGACTAGTAGTAATGAGACTGGCCTTGAATGCAGCACATTCCGCCAGCTGTTGTTCTCTTGATCTGTTCTGGACTCTCCGTTGTGATTTCCCAACAGCAGACACACAACACAATAAGGTGGCGACGAGCCAGCCAGCTAGCCAAACGAATCATCGATCAGGGCGTGTGTTTCCGAAGAACTGCTGTCGTCGTCAGCTCGTCATGGATGGATGGAGCTCTGAATTCGCCAGCGACTTCTCGTACGACACCAGCGGGCAACAATGAGTCTCCCAAGCCCTGGTCCTTAGGCCATGTGACCGCCGGACGCCGGCGATCTGGAAGCGGAACACGCGCGCGGCCATGGATCTGGCGACGGCGCGCGCCGGTCAGCCGCCCACCTCGTCGGGGTCTCTCGGGTACAGGAGGGCCTGGAGGCTTGATGGCCGTGTCGGGGCGGCAGTGGCACGGGCGGGCAGCCGGTTGCGGCCGAATTTAACTCAGTGCTCGATCCGGGCCTTCCGGGAACGCCATGCGCCATGCGTGCCAGGACCAGGACGGCCACGGCGTCGTCGTGGTTGTTCAAGGCCCGGCCGGGCCCTTGGATGCTACGAAAGCTGACGGCCAGATGCATTTCCACCGATACATCGCATGGGGATCGATCAGATCACCGGCGAGGTTAGTAATGGAGCGGGGCGGATGGGCACCAACCGCGCGCGAGGAGAGTAATGACCGCTTGTACGGTGTTGTAGTACTATGTACTGTGTACGTGTGCCGATCGCGACGGGACCGACCGATGGCCGATGGGCGATGGACTCTCGCTCTCGGACAAGCAGGCAGGTAACTAACGTACGTCTCGACAAACCAGCACTCACTCTCCCGTCACCATTCTTCACTCACTCACACATCACATGGAACAACAGAGAGGCTGGCTTGCTTCCATCGCAAACTTTGATGCTGTAGTAATGTAGGCTCAGTTCGCTTTAACTAAATAGTACATATTTTTTTTACTCTGTAATAGTATTTTTCCTCACAACAAATCAGTTTCAGCCAAAATCAGCTCAACTTTTCAGCTGAAGCGAACAAAGCCGTAGTGTACTCCCTCCGTTCTAAAATGTTTGTCATTTGCGCTTATCAAAAAACAACTACCGACAATTATATATTTAAAAATATTAATATTTATAATATATAATTAATATCATTAGAAAGATCTTTGAATCTAGTTTTTTAATAAATTTATTTGAAGATATAAATGTTGCACGTATTTTGTATAAATCAAGTCAAACTTGTGGCACAAAAACCTAAAACGATAAACATTTTGAAACGGAGGGAGTAAGCCATTGGGTTGCTTGTCTGAGAGTACTGCCTCCTGGACCTGGTTGGTTTTGCTTCTCCCTATTTATTTTACTGTGTATAAGCAGTGACAACAGGTTTAACAGAGAGAAACCGTTCGCGGGTAGCAGTAATTAAGTAGGCACATCGTGAGCTTGTCTGGTCAATGAGAATTTATCAGGACAGTATTTGCTTGAGATTAAGGAGCGATCAGCCGGTAGTTGTACATCGTGAATTCGTGATGCGCGCTCTCTCACACACTTTTTCTTGTACGTACTAGCCTGTAGCTGTAGGCCATATGTTGCCTTAGGGGTTTTGCTGCTCCCAAAATTGGAAAAGGTAGTTTCAGCCTTTCAGGGAATCAATCTGGCTGGCATTTCTTTTCTTTGCCTATAATTTGAGAACTACTGATAAAAATCAATCTGCTCAGCACTTTTTATTGAACGAACGAACGTAGTGAACGATAACACTGTCTTTTTCCGCTACAAAAAAAAAAAAAAAAAGTGAAGGTAAATGCTATAACATACATGCACGCCGCGCGGAATGCCAGGCATATCGTCAGCTCTCTAGTTCCAACAACACTTGCTCTCCTGATCTGCAGCATCCTGTCTGAACTCCACAAGCAGGAGGACATCGGCACATCGTCCTAATTAACAGGTCCAATGGGGTGTTTAGATCCCCTCTAAAATCCCAAAATTTTCATCACATCAATTTTACGGCACATGCATGGAGTACTAAATGTAGATGAAATTTTTGCATGTTTACACAGTTTGCCTATAAATCGCGTGACGAATCTTTTGAGTCTACTTGAGCCATGATTGGACACTTATTGAAAAAAATTTCTCGCTATTACAGTGTTAAAATCTCAAAACTTTACACATCTAAACACCCCCAAGTTAGCTGTGGTGTCATCTGTCATGACGACTGACGAGCATGCATTCATTTCGCAATCACCACCTCCACGACACATCTCCCGGACATCAGGGCGCCCGGCCTGCACCTGCAGTTTGCTCGGCTGGCTTAAACGTTTCAGTGCAACTGCACTCTGCACACGGCCTTTTCTCTTGCATTGCGTTCTGTGGTGGACTGGGCAAAGGGATCCCTTCTCGCTTTTGGTCTCTTCGCTTTCGGCAAAGCAGCGAGGACTGGACAACCCGGCCAAGGAAGCGGATCAATCGGAGCGTACTACGAAGAAAAAGCACCAGCCATGGACGCTCACCTCATCATACAGCTTAGGAAAAAGTATGGTGCCTTACCTTACCGTGCAATAATGGCGTGGTGTCGGTCCAAACGTCTAGTAGTTCTTAGTCAGGACTCAGGAATCATAACTAGCTGGCTTATCATCAGCAGTAAAAAAGGGACACGTTGTGAGATGCAGCACGTAAATAAATCATTGCAATCCCGGTTCCTGAGCATGCATGGGGCAAAGGGCGACATCAGTGTCAAAGCAAAAGGTTTGCTACTCCAATAATACTACTTGAAACCTCGCTAAAGCGTCAGAGATTAAGAAAGAATCTAATCTAATCCCAAGAAAGCAGAGAAGCATCACACAATCTGCTCCTTTGTTTTGTTTTTTTTTTCGCTGCCAACTTAAAGAGAGCGATAGTATGTATATGTCTGGGAGAGGGAAAGCACTGAGCACTAGCGCTACTGGACTGCCATGCCATATCCCTTGTCCGTTGCCTGCTCCCTTCTCCCCCGTGTCCAGCTCAGGCTTTGGAGACACCACCTGTCCGTTGCTCCAGGCGCCTCTTCCTCTGCCACCACCCCGTGATGCTCTGCTCTGCTCTGCACTACTAGGCGACACTCGCCGAGTGAGTGAGTCACTGACCGAGTAAGCGCTGCGACAGCGCTTTATAGCACCGGCAAGGCAAGCGAGCATAGACGGCAAGGAGGAGCACGATGCCCGTACGTCCTTCCAACGGTTCATCTATCCGTTGTTGTTCTTCACCACTGATCTGACCTCCCAAGACTGCACACTGCACAGCAAGGTGACATTCAGTACGTTTCACGGTTTTCTTGTGAAGTACAGTACCACTGGTGGTGATCTTGGCGCCAGGTGGTAGCGAGTATTCTTGCAACGGGTAGCAGAAGGGTTGCCATTGTTTTCTCCTTAGAGATTTAGAGCCAGGTGCTCAACTCAGCTCAGGTCCTTAGAGATTTGATAAGCCACTTCGCTCATTGTTTTCTGGTGCCCGATAGCTGTCTCAACTTCCAAGCAGACAGCAGCTTTGCTCGGCTTCTCTTTTTCTTTGCCTCCTTATCCTTTGCCTTTAAACTCTGAACTTTAGTTCCTCTCGTTTCTACTGCTGCTGACCAAGGCGGAGATGAGCTCGTTATTGTTAGTTTTGCTTCCTGATGATGTTTTATCCTCCTCCTCCTCCTATTTACCCACGTTTGGCTGTTCATTCCGCTGATGCTGTCACTGTTCTTGCTCACAGAAGGAGAAACCAATCCAAGATCAGGCAAAGGCAGGCTGCCTAGCTTCATCGATCACATTTTTCGATTGTGCTCCACTGTTCCTGCCGTTCGTGTCTCGATAAGAGCATAGCGAAGCAGTAACCAACCAGACAGGTGTTTCTTGATCGAGTGAATCTTCTCCAATGGCGACGCCGAGCCACCTCCTGCTCGTCTTCTTCTCGGCGTTTCTTGCATTGCTCCCGGAGACCACGCAGCTGCAGCCTTCGCAGGTATGGACTCTAATCAAGATCCAGCAGCTCCTGAACAGCCCTCCAATGGTCAGCCACTGGCGCCGCAGCACCGACTTCTGTGGCGGCGGCGGCGGCTCCATGGGCCCGGCGGGCTCGGCCGCCGTCCTGTGCTACGGGGACACCGTGACGCAGCTCCACATCGCCGGCGCCGCGGGCGGCGGCGCGCCGCCTCTGCCGAGGAACTTCTCCATCGGCGCCGTCGTCACGACGCTGTCCAGGCTCCCCGACCTCAAGGTGCTCACCCTGTCCGGGCTCGGCCTGTGGGGCCCGCTGCCGGGCAAGCTCGGCCGCCTCGCCTCGCTGGAGATCGTCAACATGAGCGGCAACTACCTCTTCGGCGATCTCCCGCGGGGCATGTCGCGCCTCGCCGGCCTCCAGACGCTGGTCCTCGACGACAACATGCTCGGCGGCGAGGTGCCGGCGTGGATCGCCGCCGCGCTGCCGTCGCTGGCCGTGCTGAGCCTGCGGAACAACACGTTCCAAGGCGCCGTGCCGGAGTCCCTCGGGAGCATGCCGTCGCTGCGCTCGCTCGTGCTCGCGTCCAACAACCTGTCCGGGAACCTGCCGGACATGAGCCGGCAGAGCAACCTCCAGGTGCTCGACGTCGGCGGCAACTCGCTGGGCCCGGCGTTCCCGAGGCTCGGCAGGAAGGTGGTCACCGTGGTGCTGAGCAGGAACAGGTTCGGCGGCGGCCTCCCGCCGGAGCTGGCCTCCTTCTACCTGATGGAGCACCTGGACGTGTCGTGGAACCGCTTCGTCGGGCCGTTCCCGCCGGCGCTGCTCTCCCTGCCGTCCATCCGGTACCTCAACATCGCCGGCAACAGGTTCACCGGGACTCTCTCCGACAAGGCACCGTGCGGCGACAACCTCCGGTTCGTCGACCTGTCGCTGAACCTACTCATGGGGAGCGTGCCGACCTGCTTGAGATCGCCGGACAGGAAGCCGGACACGGTGGTGCTCGTGTCCACCAACTGCCTCGATGACAGCGACGGCTCACAACACCCGTCGCCGTTCTGCCAGAACCAGGCGCTGGCCGTGGGGATTGTGCCCGGCAAGGAGAGGAAGAAGATGGCAAGCCACCCAGGCTTCGTGGTCGGCATTGTGATGGCGATCCTTGTCGCCATTTCGGCTGTCGGTCTCATCGTCTTCTTCGCTGCGAGGAGGGCAGCCATGAAAGGTTCGGAGGCGAGGGCTCCCACAGTTTCCGAGGAAGAAAATTCTTCGACCGGGTACCCTTCCAAGCTGCTCGCCGATGCACGTATGATCTCGAGTTCTTGTGCACAAACTAAAATTGCTTTCGTTCCCATGCTGCAATCGGTAATAACTTCAGCTTTTTTTTCTCTGGTAATTTGAAACAAAAAAGGATACATATCACAGACGGTGAAGCTGGGAGCCCTGGGGATTCCACCATACAGATCATTTTCTCTGGTTGAGCTTGAAGCTGCAACTGATAACTTTGAGAACTCTCACCTGCTGGGACAAGATTCTCACGGCGAGGTATGTGATGTCGTCTTCATGCTTGCCCAATTATGTTCAATCATCAGCTAGCAAAAGCGAATACGTGATAATTAAGTTTTCTTTGGAAGATCTTTCAAAAAAGTTTTCTTTCGGAACACCATGGAAGCACATGTACATAAACATCTCCTGTTTTACTGGCAGATGTACCGAGGAAGGCTAGGCAATGGCACACCAGTGACGATCAGGACTCTGAAGATGAAGAGGAGCCAGAGTAGCCAGAGCTTCAACCGTCACATCGAGACGATCTCCAGGCTCAGGCACCAGAATTTGGTCAGCGCGCTGGGGCACTGCTTTGAGTACGATCTCGATGAGTCCACGGTGACCCAGCTGTACATCGTGTTCGAGTACGTGCAGAATGGGAACCTGAGAAGCAGGATCTCGCGTAAGCTTCCGGTTCCTCTCTCTTCCGTTTTTTCACTTCTGACAGTGCAATACACTGAACGGTTAGGTTACTGCTTGCTATGCCGCTTTCTGAACTGAATTTCTTCTTGTTTCAACAGAAGGAACTGAAGGGTGCAGGCTCACCTGGTCGCAGAGGATATCGGCTGCCATCGGTGTCGCCAAGGGTATCCAGTTCCTGCACGGAGGGATCATACCTGGTCTAGTTGGAAACGATCTGAGGATCACCAACATCCTTCTGGATCAGAACCATGTCGCTAAAATCGGCAGTTACAACATCCCGATCCTAGCAGAGGCCATGAAATCCGAGCAGGGAGGAGCTGGAAACAAGCAGTTCCAAACTGATAGGTACGTATACGAGTGCTCAAACTGGAAACCTTACACTATCGTCTAACCAATATAGTACGTGACTAATCACACCATGATTTACCTTTTTGCAGTCGGACGATGAAGAGCGATAAGACGGACATCTTCGACTTCGGGGTGATCCTACTTGAGGTTGTGTCTGGGAAGACCATCACGTCCATGTATGAAGTGGAGATACTAAAAGAGCTGGTACCATCACTATCTTTCAAACCTGACAGTGTTAATAAGTAGAACAGCAGTGGGTCTGTCAATTGAATGAGCTTCCTTTGATGCGACTGCAGCTTGCATGGGCGATTGCCGACGAGGACCGGGTGAGGAGGAGGAGCTTCGCAGACCCTGCAGTCAGCAAAGGATGCTCAGACGAATCGCTGAGGACGGTCATGGAGATCTGCCAGAGGTGCCTGGCCAAGGAGGCGTCGCAGCGGCCCTCTGTGGAGGACGTGCTATGGAACCTGCAGTTCGCCGCCCAGGTGCAGGACGACTGGGAGGTGGATGCCTGGAGCAGCGGCGGAGGAAGCCCGGTGTCGTCGTCGTCCAGGGCCACCAGGTCTACCCGCCTACAACTGAGCAGATAATCAGGTGCTTCTCCAGTAAAGCAGTCACATGATCTCAAGATGGAGACGCTGTCCATACTGCAGCAACGCGTCTCTGGTTCGACGCTGAAACCCCAGCAGGATGTGCTCGACTCAAAATTCCCCTCTCCTCATGGCGCATCGTACCACTGTAGAGTTCTTTTTGGCTCCTTTTCTTTATATATATCACAATCCTCAGTCTAGTATCTACGAGTACAATAATGGTGTGCCTTTTGTCTGTTTTTTTTACCATTGGTAGCGCAATAACGATGTTCCAACAGGCATTGCCTTCTACGTTCTGAATTTTGTGATCATCATGTACCTACTGCTGAAGCTTAACAGGAACAGGATGAACGGCCTCCACAGGAGCACCTCGTGACAGGCCGTTCGTGCAACGAGAAAGAAGCATACGATGTTTCGGCAAACCTAGCATCAACTTGGCTTAGCTATATCTTTTACATAGAGTTCATGCAACCGTTCACCACTACATTAGGAAAGCCGGCAGACAGCAGTGCAAACAGGGGACGGAACCACAAGAACACAACAGTCGCTGAGGATTTTTAACGGTTAAGCCGATAATACAGACTGACGAAGCAGGAAAGGCAGGTGCTTATTTGCACCATCTGGCGAAGCGGATAAAGCTTTAGTCGGCTGTCCAGCTCTGCTCCACAACCTCGCGAACTTTGCGGTTGTACTCGCGCTTGTTCTCGCTGAACATTCTGGCTGCTTCAGAGTTAGCAGGAGAATTCGGGTTTGGGTCACACAGCAGGGACTGCAAAGGGAAGACAACAAGAAATCAGTACAGCATTTTTTTTGAATTTTTGTACACCATCTTGAAATGTTGAGGAGAGTACCAATGGCCCAACATAAAGCATTTGCATTGCTGGGTACTTTCTTCGCAAATTTAAAGCACATGTTTCATTAAGAGAAAAGGATATAGGGCCTGTTTGACTGCCGCCAGAGTCGCTGCGCCACAAGCACGGCGGACAAAAAGGCCGCCCGACTATTGGTGTGCTGTGGCATGCGATTTGCACTAGCGGATGCAGCGCGTGCCAAAACTGTGGCAAACTGCGGCGGCGGCGTGTGGCTCCCACACGGTGCCGCATGTGTGGCGTGGTTTGGAAGCCATCCAAACATGCCTGTGGTTTGTTACCAACAATCTCAAACCATCAAGAATGGTGATGGGCGTTCCTAGACCTCCTACAGACCATGACGTTGGCAACACTGCTGGGTACTTATTGGAGGCATGTTACCCGTGTGGACATATACTGGTGGTTTGATCAACTGTTTCAATAAAATATACTCCCTCTATTCCAAAACTGCAAGTCGTTTGGTGCAGAACGACTTGCAATTTGGAATGACCAACCTTTTTCTAGTGACATCAGGTAATGGGGGAAACCATTTTCTTTCCTTCACTGTTCGTATGGAATTGGAGTATTTATTCCAAAACCATATGGCAATTGAAATTATAACAATGTCAATTCAGTTAGGTGGGACCAATTGCAAGAGTTTTCTACTGGATACAATAATCCATTAGAGCAATATAATAGACAGGCAGTGATAGAACAAAATGGGGTTATTGAACATGATAGGTTCGGTGACAAACTGAGCAATACCTGAATAGAGGTCAATATGGCTGCAACATCATATATTGGGCTCCACTGGTTTTGTAGGATGTCCAAACAGATGCTTCCATCCGCATAGACTGAAAAAAATGGTATGAAACCACTTATTGTCAATTTATTCACATGTCAATATATGAGAATAATTTAGTTCCTTAACATCTAAAGAGAACATACTATTTGGGTGAAACATCCTCGAAACAAACCGAACAGTTGGAGGTTTGTTGGGGTAATCTTCTGTAAATTGCAGAGTCAGCTTGAACGTGCCTACAAGTGTAAACTTGACATACATTAGCGAACTGACAGTTAAAATCAGAAAGCAGCCAGTTTGTTCTGCTGCCAATAGAAGACCCGAGGTGAACCATATCATAGAAAAGGTCCAAATAAGTGATTGAACTAAGGTAGGCATTAACAAACCAAAATCAAAGTATATGTACAATGGATGGAATATGCTGAAAGATGTAGTAAAAAAAAACAACAATCCAACTGACATAAGAGAAAAACTAAGTTTTAGTCCTTCAGACGATGGAAGGTCCATATTTTTCCTGTCAACAGATGTTTTTTTAGTACCAATTCACTTCCACTGGGGAAGGGTCCCATGCACTCCTGAATCACATAGGTGCTTTTATTTTCGTGGCAAATGAGTTGTGTATTTATCAATCACAAATGGTTTCTCTAACTTATATACTAACGGTGCTTGCATTGTGATAGCACACAATTCTAACGAGTTCATGAGATGAATAAACCAAATAGAGGTTAACACATTCATGCCAATACAATACCGATGTAGAACCACCTGGTACAGTGGTACTGAATAATTGAAGCCATGGCCCATGGCTATTGACTAGCTAGTAATGATTTACAGTAGGTGAAGGGCTGCAGGGTGTAGGCTGTCCTCGTTAGCTATTGTGCAGGTCAATATCTCAGAGATCAAATTTACAATCCCAAGTTCTATAATCTTTGATCTGTTATTGGCTATATAATGAAGGACAGACATACATAATCCCAAGTGCAATGATGCATGTTCTTAAAGGCTGTATAGTGAAGGACACAAGTTGTACCAATATGCCTGGCCAAAATTTACATATCCACAGTTGACAATTTTCATGCTAATCAGACATCCCTTCCCTTTAGCAGCTTGCAACAACCGTAACCATTAAAGAAGGAAACAAAAACCATCATAGATCAAACTCTTTACTATTTTCGAAAAGGGTACATAAGAGATAACACGACTGTAAAATTCCAACATCAGCAAAGCATGCAAATAAAGCACGAACCCTAAGAGCATCTCCAAGAGTACCCTATTTTTTGTTCCCCAAAAGTTGTAGTTTTGCAACTCCCAAAAAGATATGGGGAGGGAAAAAGGCCTTCTCCAATAGTTTCCCATAAATGACTTAAAAAAAAAAACAAAATTTGGTCCCACACTTTGTTTTTGCGGCAACTATTTTTTTCCTCTTTTTTGTCGCTGCATCGTGGGAAGAGTTTCGTCAGTCTCAGTTATCCCATCACCGCCACCTCGTTCCTGCTGGCCAGAGGCACCTCCCAGTCAGCAGCATAGTCTTTCCTGCTGGCCGTGGTCACTTGCAAGGCCGTCGCAGGCACCTCCCAGCCCGGCGCCTTCTACCTGCTGCCAGCGCCCTCCACCAAGCGGTGACAGCCACGAGGAATCAGGTAATCAGCTACGTCATCTCAGGCTCATCAAATGCAGGCATATACGACACAAGAATCAGGCCATCAAGCATGTACGCCACATCAACATGCTCCCTGCCGGCCACCAAGCAAGCTTCAGGTTCCATCGACCAGTGTAGCAGGCATACCGGCAGCAGCAGTCGCACAGGAAAGAAGACCGTGAGGAACAGACCACGCGTGGGAAGGAAGCCACGGCGCGCGATGGAAGGATGCGCGCGCTTTTTTACACGCACAGAGATCCTGTTTGCCAAGTTCCTAAAAGTGGGAAAGAGATATGGGGTACTGTTGGAGACGAAATTTTCTCTTTTTTTCCAAAAAAAAAAAACATGGATGGGGAAGAGGTATGAGGTACTCTTGGAGAAGCTCTAAGGCAGCTTGAAGGGGGGTAAATAGCTGTAGTGCATTTACATTTGTCTGCATGCTATTGGCTATCGCACTCAATTATGGAACCTATCACACTCAATTATTGAAGACTGTCGTCATCCAAACCGATAGGAACTATGGAACCAGGAGCTCAGTGGCTTAATTAAGGACAGATGTACCGATATGTTTGGCGAAAATGCAAATACCCAGAGTTGACTAAATAATATGCCAATCAGATACGCTTCCCTTTAGTAGCTTGTGAACAACCATTAGCATTTAACGAACAAAATAAAGGCGTTACAGATCAAGCTCTTTACTTATTTGGTAAAAGGTACAAAAGAGATGACAGAACTGTAATGCTCCTACATCAGTAAAGCATGCAAATAAATGCAAGGTTCCTAAGTAGGCAGCTTGCTCTTAAGCTCGTAGGGGTAAATATTCGTAATTCGTATCCATTTATTTGCATCAACACTTCGAGTTTCCAAATCAAACGAGAAATATGGCACCTATTGCATGTAATTATTGAAGACCATGTTGATGTCGAAAACGACAAGACTTATGGAACCAGGGGGAGTGTCTCAGTGACTAAATTTACAGTTCCAACTTCCTAAGTGCTATGATGTTTGTCTTTCATTGGCTGTATAAGAATGGCAATAAGACATAGATGTAGCAATATGCTTGGCAAAACGCACATACTCAGAGTTTAACTATTAATAACTTTCATGCTAATCAGACATGCTTCCCTTTGGTAGCTTGTGACAACCGTTATCCTTAATAAAGAACAAAAAAAAAGGCGTTACGGATCAAGCTCTTTACTTTTTTGGTAAACGGTACACAAGAGATGACACAGTTGCAAGGTTCCTACATCAGGAAAGAATGCAATTGAAGCACGTAGTCTACGCAGGCAGCTTATGCTTAAGCTCGTAGAGGTTAATATGCGCAGCTCGTTTGCATCTATGTTTCGAGATGCAAATCAGATGACAAATACGGGACCTATCGTGCACAATTATTGAACAATCGGTATAAAGGTAGAATTCAGTATTTCTGTCCACCAATCAGTCAATAGAATTCAGTATTTCTGTCCACCAATCAGTCAATCGCCAACTAACGGAACTGGCGGTACCCAAACTGCAGACGCCAGGTATTGAGCAATTTACAGATCGAGGCAAACGAGATCGGACGGGGTCTCACCTCCATCCCACGGTGTGTCATCAGGCCTGCAGAATCGCAACAGACACCAACAGCAAAGGTACAGTCAGCACCAAACGTACGGCAGCAAGCATCACACCTCGCTACTAGATCCTTACGCTAGCTAACCTAACAGCAAAGGAAATAGGCGGCGTGGTTACCCGAAGATGACGGCGTTCCAGAGCATGATGTTGTTGTCGTGCGGCGCGCCGCTGATGCCGGCGGGCGGGTCCTGCTGCAGCCGCTTGAAGTCCCGCATCAGGCGCTTCCTCGCCGGCGTCGACATCTCCGCCTCCCAGTCCCAGATCTCCCTAGCTCAGGTCAGGCCCCGATCTCCTGCGCCCGCAGGCCGCAGCACGCGCGCGCGCGAAGCGAGCTTCGCACGCCTCCGCTCCCTGGGTCTCCCCTCCCGTCCCCCTCCCTCCCGGTGCGATACGCGAGAGAAGAGAAGCTTCCGAGCGAGAGGCGGGCAGGTGGGGGAGGGAGGAACCGGGTGCGAAAAGGAGTCGTCAGGCTATAACCGACGCGGAGCGCTAGCAGCGTGACGTGATGTGGGCCCTTCAACCGAGCGGCCGAGCTCGCGTTGGCCCCACGCGCACCTCGTCGCCTACTGAGTCACTGACGGTGTGGGTCCTGCCATTGGTAAGCGATCGCCCATCCCCATCCGTCAGCGTTTGCGCTCACCGTTTTCGTGCCTGCCCGAGCGGCCGAGGTCTGAGCAGGAGACCCCTGTATGTGGGGCCATTTTTTAAACTTGTATGTGGGGCCAAACTGGCAGTGTGGACGACACCTTAGGCATAGCAGGTGCGAAAAGCCGCTTTGTTCATACGCGACTACGCGAGGCAAGCTGATTCCTTGGCCCGCATGCCGGTGCTGGCGGGCCGGCGGGGGCCGGTGGTGGGCTCGGATACCGCAAATTGGACGTGGACGGTGCGAAAGATAGTAGAAAATGGTTTTCGAAAGGTAGTAGGAGTAGAAAAGATACATGGTGGAGCCCGCAGCTGGGCCACGGGCTCTCACTCACGAACTTCTCAGTCCACACGGTACCTCACCCAGTCACCCTTCCCTACTCACTATTTTTAAATTTTGATCGCTCGTCTTATTTAATTTTTTACTTTTATTTGAATAAAAATATAAATAAATTATTATTAAAGTATGTCTCAAATAAGTCGTTACAAAATTTAAAAATATTTATGTAAAATTTTTAATTAAAATAAATGGTTAAATGAAAAATCTAACAAGTAAAAACAACGACTTCTTTTAGAACAGGAGGAGTATTTTTAAAAGAGTAAAGTGACTAATCCTTAAACTTGTGCGGCTACGCCATCTCAGTCCTAAAATTTATAAAGTGTGTTATTTCGGTATAAAACTCTATATGGGTCTTGTATTCATTCAGGCCGCGTTTAGATTTATTTGGAATTCGGAATTTTGACACTGTAACAGTGGATAAGTGTTTAATCATGCAAACTGTGCAAACATATAAACATTTTGTCTATATTTAATACTCCATGCATGTCCCACAATATTAATGTGATTAGTTGCAATCGGAAGTGCAAGGCCCAAGCCCTCAACCGGATCTGAGACCACATGTCAGCTCTGTCTACCGTCAAGATCAGAATGTTGTCATACCAGCCGGCAAACATGCACAGCTTCCCATTTGTTAATTTTAGTTTTTATAAACGCCTAGCGGGTGAGCTAACTATCAGATTCCAATCCAAACAAGCCCTTCTTCTTCTTCTACTTAGAAAATATATATATATATAATTTTCTATACTCTCAGGAGTAGTTACTCACATCTTTAAAAAACCACCTTACGTATGTGTTCATACTTGTTTATCACTTTGAGTATGTTTACATACTCATATTATGGTGCTCCAAATCTTCCTACGTAAATTTTTTTTTAAGAGAACTCATACTTTTTAATATATTACGAAAATGCCACTTACTGTAGTATATAAAATAAGTATGACCATATAGTCGATGTATACATGCATACTTGACAAATATACTACCATAAATGGTCTAGTATGATCATATACTTCGCATACATATACTTTGTTTGATCATACATACTCAAAATCTTCAGATATAAATATGGGAGTAACTACTCCTTAGAGTAGGAAATAATTTCCATATATATATACACTCCATCCCATTTCAAATGTCGTCGTAGCTTCTGCCTTGATGCATGCGACGTTCACTGCACTTGGACAGCTATGCATCCAGATGACTAGACCATGGTCTGCACTTGGACACATAAAAGGACCCCTAGAACGACAATATATGAGACAGAGGGAGTACTTGTTTCTCCGTGTAAGTGCAATCAAACCTTAAAATGGGTTTTAGTGATGATGACCACGTGATTAGAAGACTAATGAGATTTATCAAGATGATGGACAGACAAAAGTGTTAGGAGGATGTATTCTTATGCAGGTGGATCCCTAACAACTAAAGGATGCGGCATCCGGCTCAAAGGAGGTTTTAAATTCATTTTCATTTTGAATTTGAGTATAAGAAAGCCGTACTATTAAGGGGGATGCAAAAGACAGGTTTGAAAGTGTGACCAAGTGCAAATTCTTACACCAAACATCCTCATTTCCTCTGCCTTAGACAGCCACAAAATTCCGGCTCATTCTGCTCTGTCTAGGCAGCGCGGCACTGACGGCCTTAGGCCCGGCACTGTCGGCCGAGCGGCATTGCCGCTCCCAGCGCGGCACTGCCGCAACTTGTTCTGACCGTTAGACTCGAGGGGCTTCTTAGTCTCCCTTCCGTCGCCCGCAACGGTCATCTCTGCCATTTGCTCAACTCAGACACCAGAGAAGGCTCTCTCTTGCTCTCTTCCTCACTCTATAAGCTCTCCACTCTCCCCATTTCGAATCTAAGCTCAAATATTGAAGAGTGTGAGCTGTTTTTCCAGTAAGAACAAGCTTCTCCCACTGATCTTCAACTTCCTAAAGCAATTGGTTCGCGTTCAAACTGGTGGTTTGCATTTGTTACTTTTGGAGCTTGCTCTTAGCCAGGTAGAGCATCGCTCGGTGAGCTTACCAATCTTGTCGCAGCCCCGAGAGGTTTGTAATCACCCTCACAAGTTAGTGGAATCACCCCCTCTTTTTAAGAGTTAACTCTCTTAACTTGAGAACGAGGATTGGGTTTTGTGAACCCAGGTTTCTTTTATGGAACCTCAACAACGTATAGTAGGAAAGCCTTAGTGGCGAGCTGAACCACGAGATAAATTTTATGTCACTTGTGTTGCTTGTTTTACTCTCTACTTGTTGAGCTTCTTGATTTCTAGGGTTTGGTCCCGATCTACAGATTGGTGGTGTTCTAGCTGTTAGGAAAGGGTGTTTTAGGCTCTACACATCTCAGGGAACCTCAGTGATTTACTCGATCTAATTTCCATTGAGTAGTTTTTGAACTGTGTAGGTTCTGCTCTGTGAGGTCCAGCACTACCGCTCCAGGAGCCGCAGTGCCGCCCCTAGGCTGGCACTGCCGCTCCAGGTTCTGATCTCTGTTTGCGAAGAAATTTTACAGGCCTATTCAACCCTCCCCCCTCGTAGGCCAGTCCGTGATCCTACACTCCGGCTCGCTGGAACTTTTTTATCACCTCTTTAGAAAAAATGTTCCAAAACTAAGACCCTGTTTAGTTTTCAAAAAAATTTCAGATTTTTTTCACATCAAATCTTTGAACGCATGCATAGACCATTAAATGTAGTCAAATCTTTTGCATGTTTACACAATTTACCAGTTTTTCACGCGACGAATCTAAACAGGCCTTAAGGACAAAAAAGCTCTAGAAGAAAGAAAAATGTTCCGACCACGGTGGAACATGGTGTTTCAGTCGCGACTCGCACCTACCCGAGCAAAACTGAAACGTAGCACATGTCCCCACGAAGACGAAATCCAAACACCATTTGCTTTCTCTGAACTAGTATATTGCCCGTGCTATCGCTACGGTAACATTTATGATAACATAAATTAAACAACAAAAATGATTTAAATGCTTTGTGATTTTAAAAATCATCGATAACGTATTATAGTATTAGAATTAAAAAAGCATGATTTCGATGACAATTTGAAACAAAATAAAAGATTACTTGCATGAAAACAATGATATCAGAATATAATGGATACATACACAACCTTCTAGTTTGTTACTGTTTGCACCCGAATCTGTGCTGGCTAGCGAAACCGGCCTGGCCGGGTTTGTGACCCAGCTTGGCCGGGTTTGGCCCCTGCGCCAACTTTTGGCAGGCTGCCACGTGGCGCCCCGAGAGGCCCCGTGAAAACCGGCTTGGCCGGGTTTGGCAGAGTCCGAGCCGATTAATAGATCTAATCGGTTTTTTGTAGTTTTTGGACGTGGGAAAGTTGGAGACTTGCCTAGATACGTGTTTCCTACTGGGATAAGACCACCCCCCTCTATATATATGGAGGATCATGGCCGATTGAGATCTTAACCATCCAATCGTCAAAACACATCTACCAAGTAGATTCTCGCGGTGTTTCATCTCTATCCTGCTGTTCGGCTCGACTCTCCGCGAGTTTAGTCGGCGTTCTAGGTGATCTCCGCGATCCCTAGGGCAACCTCTACGTGCATCTCTCCGACGGATCTTTCCGAGGGGTGTTCGGGAGTTTCCGGCGAAGAACGTCCTCTGCTGCTGAAGACGGTCGTCCTGACGACCAGAAGACCGGAACCCTAGCTTCCTCGGCGAACCCGAGGAAACCGGCTCAGCCGACTATTAAAGTCGGCCAGGCCGGGTAGGCGGCTCGGCCGGGTTCTGAAACCGGCTAGGCCGGGTTTCGCGGGCGTGCTGATCAGTGCTGTTTCGTTTCGTGCGCGACCGTGCGATCTAGCACCTTGCTGTGTGTTGTCCCGTTTCGGCGTCAACACACTTTTTGGCGACTCCGCTGGGGAAGAAAGCTCAATCCCAGATCCAATCTACTAGCGGCATGGCGGCCGACAACGGAAAGAAGACTGACAAGAACGTCAATGAAGACAACGTCGTCCGCCCCAAGACTATCGACGAGCTTCTAGAGGAGCTCCGAAAAAAGCTGGAGGCCAAGCTTGCTGCCGATACCCAAGCTTTCCTGGATAGCTGTACTAAGGACCGGCGCAACAAGGTCACCCAAGTCTCCGAGCCTAACTTCGGCGACTCGTCTTCTTCATCCGGCGGAGGAGGCGGGAAGACCGAAGCGGAGAGGGCTACTAAGGAGGAGGAAAAGCTCAAGGCTAAGGTAAATAATAATGAGAACCCCTCCACTACTACCCATGATGGTCTTGCATATTTAATTGAATATATGGGTAAGCAAATTAAAATTTCTATTGATGCATCCGAAGCTAAAATCGGCAAGCGAATATCTAAAATTGAGGAAAAGTTAGTTGGTTTTTCAGATCCTGATAATCAACCTGAATTTGGTATGCCTTTCGATTTTTATGAAAATCAACCTGATTTTGCTATAGCTAGCCAACTTCAATCGGGTCCTTCGGCGCATAAAACCGATAGAACCGATCGCGGCATGGCTAGCTCTTCAGCTAGGCAGGTGAATCCGACTAGGCCATCGGTGGGTTGTAACACTGTTTTACCTAATCCCTCGCCGTCACCTAGTCAGATTCCAGTGGCTAATAATGCGGTCACCGATTCCTCCAAGACCGATGTAGACGCTATTGTAAATCGTTTTAAAGCTGAGATGACTAAATCCATTGAGAGGAATCTAAGGATAACCATTAAGCCTATTCAGAGCTCATACCAAAAACCATATCCTTCCACCTATGATGTTTTGCGGGCACCGATTGGGTGGAAGATGCCCGATTTCCAGAAATTTAATGGTGATGATAGTAAAACCACTATGAAGCATATTGGCATGTACCTGGCGCAGTTAGGAGAAGCTAGTGCTCATGATTACATGAAAATTAGATGTTTTCCTTTATCTTTGTCTGGTACAGCATTTGCATGGTTTTCTTCATTGCCACCATATTCAATTAGTACCTAGAATGATTTGGAGGAAAAATTTCATAACTATTTCTTTACTGGTGTTCAAGAAACTATACTGTCACATCTCACATCGGTTCGTCAAGGGCATGATTCCGTACTTGATTATGCTAAACGTTTTAGGGACGTTAAGAACCGATGCTTTAATTTGAATATTTCTGATAGAGATTTGGCAGATTTAATTTTTAACGGTATGAACTCTAATATTAGAGAGAAATTGGAGCACTATGAATTCTATAGCATTAATCAATTATTGCAAAAGGCTATTACTCTAGAATCTCGTTTAGCAAGTGAATCCAAAAAATCTTATCGGACCCACGTGTTGGAATGCTCCGACAACGAGGACGATGAGAATTTGGAGTGTAACTCTGCTGAATTTGTTTGGTCTCCAAATAAAAAAGGAATTTCTTGCCCATCTCTGAAACCGATTTCTAAAAATCGGCAGGATGAAATTAAATTTACTTTTGATGTTTCTAAATGTGATCGGATCTTTGATGAATTGCTTAGAACCGGTAACATTAGAATTACTCATACCTTGCCGTTTAGTGAAGAATTGAAAAAACGGGCGTATTGCAAATTTCATAATTCTTCTAGTCATGCTACTAATGATTGCAACTATTTTCGTCGACAGATACAATCGGCCCTCAACGAAGGACGATTGAACTTAGCTGAGATGATAGTTAACAAAGTGCCTTTTCCGATGAATGTCATCGAAAAAGGGGAGCCCGCTATTTTGATTCGTCCAGAGCAAGTCGACACCACGCAAGGCAAGAACGTGGTTATCGGTGAACCACGGGAGGCACCGAAACAAGTTTCGGGGTGTCAAGTGGTGCTTGAGAAGGACGAAGACGGCCAGACGAAGCTGACAATCTCTGCAGGGTCGTCGCAGTACTTATCTCGGCAGCGGCGCTGGGAGGCCACGGCGGCACAGCAGAGGCCGCCCAGGCCGGTTCCAGGAACCGGCCCAGCCGGCTACAGAAGCCGGCCAGGCCGGTTCTAGCGCAAACCTGGCCAGGCCGGGTACAGTAGCCGGCTCGGTCGGTTTTGTCGGGGGTGGCGGCTCTACTTCCTCTGCTGCTCCCAGGGCCGCCAGCGCTGGTGGTGCCCAGGTGATCAGGACGTTCATCCCAAAGCGTCCAGAAATTGGCACTTGGAAGACGAACGCAAGTTCAAACAAGGGGAAGGTCGTTCCAAAGAAACTTTGCACGTTTAACCGGCTCATGGAAAAGTACCGGCAAGATAAGGCCGATTCCCAGAATCGGCCCATAAAAAAAAGAGAGGCTACACCGCCAAAGCGAGATGAGCAACCAAAGAAGATGACGGTGGCTCCGGCAGCGTCTCCGGCATAGGAGGTTGCTCGCCCTCGTGTCTCTCGTTGGGGTCCCCCACCTCCACCTCAGCCGCATTGGGGCCCCAACGGGGTTTTCGTGCTATATCCCTTCCTCATGCAGCAGCAGCCAATGAACGGAGCGTCTTCATCATCGGTGTTTAGCCGATTGGGCTACGGTCAATCGGGCTACGGCGGCCAAGGGGCGTCGCTCCCGCCGCCGCCAGCGAGGTTGGTGATTGGTGATGGAAGAGAGAAGGCTCCACCGCGACAAGTCTATGTGCTTAAGAGGGTCGTGGAGTCTCCCATTGTTCCTATTGCTCCTACTGCACCGCCGCCGAAGGAGGCACCTTCGGCAACAATTCTTATCGGCTCTCAAAAGGTGCCTATCGTTGACAACGACGAGCCGATGAGGATTGAGGAGCCATCATCCACCGCTCCGGAGGTCGCCGCTAAGGTTGTGGAGAAGAAGCCGATTGATCCAAAATATTTGCAACCGAAGTGGTGCCCGCCGGGATTGACCAAGACGTAGCGGCGGAAGTTACAACGAGCGCGCCAAACTCAGCAAAAGCGGAAGAAGATGGAAAAAAATGAGAGAGGAGATCTTCAATGCTGGACACCTAATTTTTCCTCAAACTCAGAAAGGAAGTGATCCGGCGTGCTTCACAAAATCTGCAGAGAAGGTTGCTAGGCAGAAAGATTTGCCAGAAGCGAAGTCTGCACAGGTCGCAGAAACCGGCCCGGCCGGGTCAGAGCCGGCCCAGCCAGGTTTCCCAGGAACCGGCCAGGCCGGGTCAAACCCGGCTAGGCCGGGTTTAGCGGCTTCGTCTCCCGCCGCCGACGCCGACGCCGGTTCACTGGAATCGGCTGTCGCTGCTGTTTCTTCTGTTGTTGCAGGTTCTGGTGACGCAGAAGATGAGGAGATGGTCGATTATGAGCCGACGCCGCTGCGCGTCGAACTTAATGTCGTTTACCTGTCTTCCGATTACTATGTAATCGATGAAGATGAAGGTTCGGCGACGGCTCAGTTTTGCTTCGCCGCCGAGGATGCCGTCTTCAAGAAGCCGGAGGATTCCGTCAACCACCTTCGGCCGCTCCATATCAAGGGGCATATCAACGGCACGCCGGTTCATCATATGTTGGTGGATAGTGGCGCGATTGTCAATTTAATGCCGCATTCGCTCTACAAGAAGCTCGACGGCACGGAGGGGGAGCTAGTGAAGACCAACATGACGATCACCGGAGTTGGAGGCGGCGAGCCAATTCCAGCTTTGGGCGTAGCGGCGATGGAATTGACCGTCGACAGCAAAACATTGGCAACCGTGTTCTTCGTCGCCGAGGTACAAGGTAGCTATAATCTCATCCTTGGTCGCGATTGGATTCATGCCAATCGTTGCGTTCCATCCAGTTTGCACCAGACTTTAATTCAATGGGTGGGAGATCTAGTTGAGGTTATTCATGCTGATTCATCGGCCTCCATTGCTACGGCCGATGCTCCTTCGCTCGGGGGCCACGATGGTATTGCTTACTTATCTGGTCATGACTTGTCTGGCGTTGAGTTTATTAGCGTCACTAAGGAAGGATTTGTGCCTGTGTCATTGAAGCAGATTGATAATCGGCTCAATATCATCGTGTAATTAATTTTTTTGCAATGGATGCTAATGTTGAATGGTTGAAACATCGTGTGGATCAATATCAGGCTTCTATGACCGATGTCTGTGAAACAATTGATGATTTTGATGAGCTCAATAAGTTGGGCCAAGGTTTCACCTCGGCCGACTCATTGGAAGAAGTTGATATTGGGGATTAGGGATGAAAACGGATTGGATACGAACGGATATCACTGATATCACATTTGTTTTCATATTTCTGGTCGGATTCGGATTTGAATACGGATAGTGTCAGCCATGCCGGATAGGATACGATTAGATGTCGACATCATAAATATACGATTTGAGTATTCGGATACGGATACGGTATCGGATATTGAATATCCGGACTCGGATACGAACAGATCTAAACATCTCTATATAGATTCGGTCGAACGGACGGTCGAATAAAGATCCGTACCATTTTCATCCATATTGGGGATGGTTTTACACCAAGGCCGACGTTCATTAATAAAAATTTGAAAGCCGATTATAAAGCTGAATTAATCGCGCTTTTAAAAGAATATGCTGATTGTTTTGCATGGAGGTATAATGAGATGCCCGGATTGAGCCGAGAGCTTGTTGAGCATCGGCTTCCCATTAAGCCTAGATTCCGGCCTCATAAGCAACGTCCTCACTTCTTTCATGCTAAAATTTACGACCGCATTAAAGAAGAAATTAATCGGCTGTTGGAAGCGGAATTTATTCGCCCATGGAGGTATGCGGAGTGGATCTCTAATATTGTACCCATTGAAAAGAAAGGATCGGGCAAGATTAGAGTTTGCATTGATTTTAGAGATTTGAATAGAGTCACTCTAAAAGATGAATATCCTATGCCTATTGCCGATATGCTTATTAATGATGCCTCAGGACATAAAATTCTTAGCTTTCTTGATGGTAACGCTGATTACAATCAAATATTTATGACCGAAGAGGACACATCTAAAACGGTCTTTGTTTGTCCTGGGTTTGTTGGAGTATTTGAGTGGATTGTCATGACATTTGGATTGAAAAATGCCGGTGCTTCCTATCAACGTGCTATGAACTTAATCTTTTATGATTTAATTGGTGTGATCATGGAAGTATATATTGATGATATTGTGATCAAATCGGCTGCCAATAATTCTCATTTGGCCGATTTGCGTCTTACTTTTGAGAGGATGCGCCGGTATGGTTTAAAAATGAATCCGCTTAAATGTGCTTTTGGTGTATCGGCGGGCAAGTTCTTGGGATTTATTATTCATGAGAAAGGCATAGAAGTTGATCCTAAGAGAATAGAGAGTATCAAGCAAGTTCAGGCGCTTGCATGTAAAAAAGACTTACAAAAGTTTCTGGAAAAGGTGAACTATTTGAGAAGATTTATTGCTAACTTGTCCGGGAAAGTTATTCCTTTCACCCCCATATTGAGATTGAAAGATGAGAGTGAGTTTGTTTGGGGGGCAAAGCAACAAGAGGCATTTAAGAAGATCAAGTAATACTTGTCGAAGCCACCGGTTCTTCGTGCTCCAAGGAGAGGAGTTTTTTTAAATTATATATTGTTGCCGAAGAAAAAATAATTGGTGCGGTTTTGACTCAAGAGGATGATGGCAAGGAGTATGTTATTGCTTATATTGGTCGTTGTCTTCTTGGTCCCGAGACAAGGTATGCCCATATTGAAAAATTATGATTATCATTATACTTTGCTTGTACTAAGATGAGACATTACTTGTTAGCTAGTACATGCATTGTTGCTTGCCAGGCCGATGTAATTAAACATATGTTATATCGGTCAATCCTTAGTGGAAGGATCGGTAAATGGGCATATGCATTGGTTGAATATGACTTGACTTTTGAGCCTTTGAGAGCCATGAAAGGTCAAGTTCTTGCTGATTTTATTGTTGAGCATGCAATTGATTTAGGAGATGAGATCAATTACATAACTTTTACTTCATGAAAAATTTATTTTGATGGATCGGTTTGCAAACAAGGCCAAAGTGTTGGTATTGTTATTATTTCACCACATGGTGCAGAGATGGATGTGTCAAACCGATTAGAAAATTATTGCACTAATAATCAAGCCGAATATTTAGCTCTTTATTGCGGCTTGGAGATGTTAAATTCCATGGGAGTAAAACATATTGAGGCTTATGGTGATTCTTTATTAGTGGTGCAACAAGTTTCTGGTGAATGCCAATGTTTAAGGGAATCACTTAATGCTCATTTTGATACTTGTCTTGATTTAATTGCATCTTTTGTCGAATTTAAAATTCGGCACATACCGAGACATGAAAATTCAAGAGCCAACATGTTAGCTCAGCGAGCATCAGGCTTTGACGTCGGTGGGCGTAAAGATTTAAAGCCGGTGCAAAGCATTTTTTCTGGTTTCTGTGCAGGCACGTGTAAACCGGCCAACCGGGTCTAGGAGTCGGCCAGGCCGGCTCTGGACCAAACCCGGCCAGGCCGGGTACAGAAGGCGGCCAGGCCGGTTCTGGCCAGGATCCGGCCAGGCCGGGTGTTGAAGCCGGCTTGGCCAGATATTGCGGCTTTGATCCAAATCGGCCAGAATTGTGCCAAGTTGATGGGCAGACCGATTTGGAGGATTGGAGGACTCTCTTGTTAAATTTTTTGCGAGATCCCAGCACTAAAGCCGATAAAAGTATTCGGCGGATTGCGTTTAAATTCACTTTGCATAATGATGAGATTTATCGGAGGACCGCCGATGATTTGTTGCTCAAATGTTTGGGACCTGATGAAGCTAAAGTGGCTATGGGAGAAGTCCATGAAGGTGTTTGTGGTACGCATCAATCGGCCCCTAAGATGAAATGGCTTTTGAGATGGGCTGGTTTTTACTGGCCTACTATGATAGCTGATTATTTTCGCTACTACAAAGGATGTGAGGAGTGCCAACGGTTTGGTAATATTCAGTTGGCGCCTGCTACAATGCTTCATCCTATAATCAAACCATGGCCTTTTCGTGGTTGGGGACTAGACTTCATTGGCCAAATTCATCCCCCTTCGTCAAAGGGTCATTGCTTCGTATTGGTGGCCACAGATTATTTTACTAAGTGGACCGAAGCGGTGCCTTTGAAGAATATGACACATAAGGAGGTGATTGAGTTTGTGACTGAGCATATTGTTCATAGATTCGGCATTCCTCAGACTTTGTCTACGGATCAGGGAAAATCTTTCATATCAAGAGAGGTGCGAGAGTTTGCCGAATCATATAAGATTAAGTTGCTTAATTCATCTCCATACTATGCTCAAGCCAATGGCCAGGCTGAGTCTAGTAACAAGACCTTGATCAAGCTTATCAAGAAGAAGATAGAGGATAATCCAAGAAGGTGGCACGAGGTATTATCAGAGGCTCTGTGGGCTCATCGTATATCTCGTCATGGTGCTACAAAAGTTACTCCTTTTGAGCTAGTTTATGGACAAGAGGCTGTGTTACCCGTCGAGGTGAATTTAAATGCATATCGGCTCGCTAAGCAAAATGACTTGTCTGCCGTTATGTATCATGATTTGATGATGGATAATATTGACGAGGTGACTGACAAAAGATTAGCGGCTCTAAAGGTGATGGAAAAGGAAAAGGTCCGAGTTGCTAGAGCTTATAACAAGAAAGTGAAGATCATGTCGTTCCAAGTTGGGGAATTGGTGTGGAAGACTATACTATCAATTGGAACAAAGAGTAATAAGTTTGGCAAGTGGTCGCCTAGTTGGGAAGGTCCTTACAAAGTGATCAAGGTGATATTCAGAAATTCATATATGCTAGAGACGTTGCAAGGTGATCGTCTCCCAAGGGCAATTAACGGGAGGTATTTGAAAAAATACTTTCCAAGTGTTTGGCAAGAAGCCTAAAAGCTCTCCAGGCAATGGCCGATACATGTATCGCCCTTAGAACAAATGTGGCCGATGTATGCATCGCCCTTAGTCACTAAACAGCTGTTGGGTTAAGTATCGTTGCTGCTTAGTTATTTGTTTTCAGGTTCATATGCAGAGAATTCGCCTGAAAACAGGGGGGCATATGTTTGCACCCGAATCTGTGCTGGCTGGCGAAACCGGCCTGGCCGGGTTTGTGACCCAGCTTGGCTGGGTTTGGCCCCTGCGCCAACTTTTGGCAGGCTGCCACGTGGCGCCCCGAGAGGCCCCGTGAAAACTGGCTTGGCCGGGTTTGGACCCGGCTTGGATCTAATCGGTTTTTGGTAGTTTTTGGACGTGGGAAAGTTGGAGACTTGTCTAGATACGTGTTTCCTACTGGGATAAGACCACCCCCTCTATATATATGGAGGATCATGGCCGATTGAGATCTTAACCATCCAATCGTCAAAACACATCTACCAAGTAGATTCTCGCGGTGGTTCATCTCTATCCTGCTGTTCGGCTCGACTCTCCGCGAGTTTAGTCGGCGTTCTAGGTGATCTCCGCGATCCCTAGGGCAACCTCTACGTGCATCTCTCCGACGGATCTTTCCGAGGGGT
This sequence comes from Eremochloa ophiuroides, assembly GCA_038502445.1. NCBI lineage: Eukaryota > Viridiplantae > Streptophyta > Magnoliopsida > Poales > Poaceae > Eremochloa > Eremochloa ophiuroides. Next base: position 6,181,153 of record JAHLJS010000002.1, read on the forward strand.
GTTCGGGAGTTTCCGGCGAAGGACGGGCGCTACATCGACCACCAAACGTCCTTTGCTGCTGAAGACGGTCGTCCCGACGATCAGAAGACCGGAACCCTAGCTTCCTCGGCGAACCCGAGGAAACCGGCTCAGCCGACTATTAAAGTCAGCCAGGCCGGGTAGGCGGCTCGGCCGGGTTCTGGAACCGGCCAGGCCGGGTTTCGCGGGCGTGCTGATCCGTGCTGTTTCGTTTCGTGTGCGACCGTGCGATCTAGCACCTTGCTGTGTGTTGTCCCATTTCGACGTCAACAGTTACATACAACAAAAGTAGTTTGGCAAACACCAAGAATTTAAATGTTGTAGCCTAACTAACTGGGCTTCACACTATTCGGATATATTCTTGAAATCAGAAATGAAGCCGTCCCTGATAGACAATTCCTATAAGCAAGAGGAAAGATCATTCTTTATGTTACCAAGAATTTGATCGGTAAAAAACCTGTCCTCAAATGTACCAGATCGATAATTTGACAACCATCTCAAAAAAAAAAAAAAAAAAAAAAAAAAAAAAAAAACCTAACACATGCTTATCTTGTATCATCAGGAATTAATTTAGGGTAGTCATAAGTAGCATCCGCTGAACTATTGCGATTGCACAAACAAGAATATAGTACAAAAGTTTCACCTTGCTGTATAGAAGCTATTCTCACCATGTCAGTGTGATGAAATTTTAGTACAAATGCAATACATTTTTTTTCTCTACAACCCAACCTTGCATATAGAATTTTTAGCTTATTATTGAGCAACAAAATAGGTTGAACAATTAAATATGCATACTTCTAGGTCCAATTAAATATGTGCAATTCTAGCTCTTATCACCAGCTTGAGGAACAAAATTGTGGTTCCCATGGCTGCTCTTGCTGCCGTGAATTAAAGACACAAAATTTATAGATCAAGCTGTACATTTTTCTGTCCCTAATTGAATAGGTAACTTTAGCAGCTTGTACTTTTAGTTACCTTTATTTGTTGGTAGTCCAGTGGTGTTATATTTTTTAAAGTGCAGATTTGGTAGTCAATCATGGCAAGACATAGTTCAATCACCTTATATTCTTCTTGTGCTGCTCAAGTTCAACAATTGGCCTATTCATGTAACGGCTCTGAAATAAGCTGCAGCTTACAAATCGTACTGTTGGTACCATACTTGCCTTGAAAGCGGAAGCCTATTATTAGGAACAAAAAAAAAGAGAGTTTTGTAACTAACAATGTGTCATTACTCATTAGCATGCGAGCCAGTGCATGGACATATTTATTTGCATTTTTTAATGACAAAGGGAAAAGCTACGCATAACATGAGTCTAAGATTGGACTGTTAGGGCAAGCAGTATTATGATAAAACACCAAAAATCCGGAGCAACTAAAGATTATTTGCTACATAACAGAAGTATTCACAAATGAGAAACAAAAGGGACAAACCTGAACTGGTGGCCCCCATCATGCAGAAATAGACATAATTTTCAAATGTAACGGTGCAGTGAACTCACAAGTTTCTGAATCACAAAAAAAAAAAAATGAAATGGAAAAAAAGCATTGCATAACGCAGGCTGTCCCTTCCCCTGAAAGTCAGGCAATAAAGTAACATTCTAATAAGCCCAAAGTTTCATAAACACACATGTTTGAATAATTGTGTATACCAGAAATTAAAGGACATGATCTTTTGAAAAAAATTAAAGGATCTAACATCTTTTTGTTTTGTCAAGCAACCAAACGAAATCGACTAATTGTAATGATACATTAGACAACAGATAAATTCACCATGCAGTTTATTCAAGTCATGCAAAATCGATTAATGGTACAGAACAATTGGGACCTATACTATTAAAAACATGCTTAAAAAATATGTCCATTCTATATGACAATTAATTGGGTATATTTCCTTGGAAATGGCATCAATTCCAATTTATTTACCAATTAACGAGGGCTGTGAGCCCTCCAATCCATCTTTATATGCAGTCAGAACTTGAAACGCTCCTTGAAGGAGCCAGTTAACAAAGGAATTACTGAAAGGATGTTGCAGCAAACCCTATACCCATGGTGACTTCAGATTGTGTTCCCAAAACATCGCAATTGCCTTAGTAAGCTCAGCATTGGCCATCTCATTCTCCCACGGTCTGCAAGAATGGACATCATGCTTTGTCAAACTAACTTGGATAAATGGGTCCCCAATAAATTTATGACCTTTTCATTGATAATTGAAACAAGACAATACAGTAAATCCCTTGCAATACATACAGTTCAGCATATATCAGATCTACTCATCTGCAATGTGACCAACATGGTTTTCTAATCAGAACAGGCACAGCCCTAAATACAAATAATCAATACTCACTGACCCAGTTTCACCTTTGATGATTAGATGCACAATTTGCTATCTCTAGTGGCACACCGCTGGTTGTCACTTGCTGCAGTCTGCATCGTCGAGGTGTCACTCAAAGATAATAAAGTAATCAATGAATAACTGATTAGCAAGTAGCAACGGAGTAACAGACGCAAGGCAAGCTGCACTCCGAGACACAGATAATACTCCAATGGAGTAGCCACTGCAGGCTGCAGCGTTGCCTAGCCGGAGGCACCTGCACTAAATGAAAAGAAGTGGAATACACAGTTCAGTCCCTAATATAGAACCATTAGGTATTCAATAATCGGTACAGTCCAGAAATAATAAAAACCATAGAAATAAAATTATCACAATTCATCATGGAGCAAAACTGCACAAGGGCGCTGATGCACACATCGCAACACCACAAGACTGCGCAATGATTTAGCACAGGGCAGAGGTGTTTCCCTAAAAATCCTATCAAGTATGATTACAATTATACTATATATCTAACTAGGTCAAATTGAATCCAACGGGTATTGCCGGCGCTTACCCCTGCTTTCCGGGATGGTCAGTTCTAGACCATGAGGTTCGTCGACCCGTCGGCTAGTGTCTCCAACGTAACCTCGCCACGAAACCTTGCAGAAGATTGAGACTTGAATTGGGCGGCGGCACAAGAGGTAGAGACAAAGGGTGAGGGGATCGAAATTAAAGTTAGGCACGGACGTGGGGCGGTGGGTGTGGTTCTTGCGCCAGGCTGGCCGGCGCCGTGCAGGCTGCCTCCCCCCGTCCCCGGTAACGGCAGTTCTGCCAGGCTTTGCGCTCGATCTCCTGGCACGGCTTGGTTGGCTTGGTTGGCTTGGTCGGGGGCAGGATAACTAGCACGGCCCATGATTTGGGCGTTGATTTTGGCGTGATGGATTTCGAATGATCTGGGCGACGATTTTGGATCTGTATTCTGTAGGAAGGTGGAGGTGGGAGGGGAAAAATGAGTGACGATGTTTGATCCAAAGGATCTGGACCCTTGGATCTGAGTGAGTAAGAGATTAGGGGGTAAGAATGCATTAGGAGCATTAGATTAAACAGAGTTGGTTTTGTGGGTACACTTTTTGAGGTGCGTTTAGTGAAGATTAAGAGAGAGATAGACTGTAGAAAAGATTTGGTGGAGTGCAGGTAGGATAATTCTAACTGGTAATCTTTATATTAGTAGAGATATAGATTGATTTTCCATTCAAATTTTCTGGATTGAAAGGTCTGGGGCTACCTAAACCCCAACCCACCCAAAGCCCACATGAATCCTTGGGCCAGGCCGGCAAACAGCCCGCTGCATCCCACAATCGTGAAACTTGGATGGAAATGGAACAGTAGTTTTTTTTCCTTTTTTTCTCCTGATAGTTCTCCTAGTACACCATCCGTCCTTTAAAGACTGTCGTTTTAAACTTTTCAGACATCACATTTAACGATTCGTCTTATTTAAAAATTTTGTATAAATATCATTTATCTTATTATGATTTATTATATCATTAGAAACACTTTAATAATTATTTATTGATTTTATATTTTATATAAAATTTTTGAATAAAATAAACGGTGAAAGATAGTTTCTGAAAAATCTGAAACCACAGCAACGGAGGGAGGGAGTACGTTGGATTGGACTTGGACCCTGCAAAGCGTCGCCGTCGCTGCCAAAATCGCTGCCACGTCGGTCCGAACCAAATCCAACACCTCTCGCCCCCTTCCCCATCGCACCCTATCCTCCTCCCCAGTCCCCACAAGTCCACCACCCTCTGCCCGCCTCCCGCCTCCGACCACCGCAACGGCGAACTCGGCGGGCCGCTCGGCGCTGCACGCCAAGCCGGGGATGGCCGCTGCGCTCGCGAGCTCGCCGCTTCTTCACCTAACCACCTCCCGCCTCCGCCTCCCCAGGCCACGGGCCTCGGCTTCCAGTTCCGCTCCAGGCTGCTCGACCGGCGGCGTGTGCTTGGGATGGAGGCTGACGGTCGGATGGAGGGCCGTGAGGCGGTGTGACCGGCTTCGATGCTTCTCCACCGACGGCGGCGGCGGGGAGGAGGGGGAGAAGCATGGCGAGGAGGAGGCCTCGGCGACGGCGGCGGCCCCGGCCCCAGCGGAGCCACCACAGGTGGGCGCCGCGGACGAGCTGGCGTCTGAGCGGAGCCGGTCGGGGAGCTTTTCATCCTCATCCTCGTCGTCCGGGGTAACACTCAAATGCACGATTGATCAACCTTTGCAATGAAGGAATAGTTCAGGGTTTTGCTTGTTAATTTGTTTCTGTTAGGAGGCATTGTGCCATTGTTCATTTCGATGGGTAATGTAGCGAGGGAAGTATCCATGGGCGTTGGGTTAGAAGGGGAATAGATGGCTTCTAGAGAGTTTTGTCTGGGTGTAGGCGTGTAGCTTTGTGGAATGAGCTGATTTTACACAATTAGAGACATGTGGGTAACGTACTGGTCATCTGCTAACTGTTGATCTTCACATGGAACTCTCGTATATGCTGTGTGTACTAGTTGCTGGTAAGCTGTATATTAGAGATTTAGAGAGTGAATAATAGTACTAGCGTATAGGGCATGTTTGAATTTGTTGCCCGCGGAAGCCCATCCTCATTTTGGTGGTTGATCGCGGGGAAGGATCCCATTATGACAGCTGAGATTTGGCTTGCCCTGTTTCCCGTGCCCATGCCACATTCATTTTTAGCCCAAGCGAGGCCAATTCCTCCGCCAATCTTTGGCCAGCCAACGGTTTGGCATGGCCTACACGTAGCAGCATCCTAATGTGCCCATAACATGTGACAATCCAGACATAATTAATCCCAATATGCATCTTTGCATTTTCAATGATCTGTTGTTTTCAATTGATATGGCATGTTTAGCATTCAGTTTTGACATATGGGTGAGAAGGAACCACAGTGTGCTTGTTCCCATGGTTAGGGATCACAGTAAAATGCTATAGTGAAAAATACTCTTGCACTTCACTTTGGGTTGTATAAATTATACCCAAACGTTAGATCTTGCCGTGTCTTTCTGTTATCTGACAATGCTGTACAGCTACCCGTGCTTTATCCTTTACTTGCTGCCAGATCCAATTGTGCTTTTATGTTGTTAAACCTGTTGTAGCTCTTTTTTTTTTCTTTTGAAATTATTAGGCTAATTCTTTGTCTCTTTGGTTTTGTCTTCAGCGTGACTAGGGCTCCTGTAGGGTTTCAACTCTAGCCTACCCAATTTGCTTGGGACTGAAAGGCTTTGTTGTTGTTGTTTGGTTGGATACTTCTTTATCTCTAAACCTGTTCTGCTACATTTTTCTTTGACCAGACTCCTGGTGTATCAAGCGAGCCACCACTGTTGAGTTTTAGTGTTGATAATATCGATACAGTTAAACTGCTGGAACTTCTAGGCCCGGAAAAGGTTGATCCAGTTGATGTCAAGGCAATTAAGGAAAAACTCTTTGGCTATACGACATTCTGGTTGACAAAAGAAGAACCCTTTGGTGATCTCGGTGAAGGAGTTCTTTTCATTGGGAATCTCCGTGGGAAGAGGGAGGAAATCTTTGCAAAACTTCAGCGGCAACTACGTGAACTTACTGGTGACAAATACAATCTTTTTATGGTGGAGGAACCTAATTCAGAAGGGGATGACCCACGTGGGGGACCACGTGTTAGTTTTGGTTTGCTTAGGAAGGAAGTTTCTGAGCCTGGACCTACTACCCTATGGCAGTATGTCATTTCTCTGTTACTTTTCCTTCTCACTATGTTCTCCTGTGTTGAGCTAGGAATTGCATCAAAGGTATGCTTATCTTACTCTTCGTCTATTGTATATTACTCCATCTTAGTGCACATCAGCATCAAGTTGCTTATGCATATTAGTTTTATGCAGATTAGCAGTCTTCCACCAGAAATTGTTTCATATTTCACTGATCCAAATGCTACCGGACCCCCTCCTGATATGCAACTTCTGCTCCCATTTGTGGAATCAGCTTTGCCAGTGGCTTATGGAGTCTTGGCTATCCAACTATTTCATGTAATTTGTACCTTAAATATGTTGAGCATCTGTTTGTCCATTAGTTTCTATTCGTTTATTAGTTATTTTTAACCTGTAAAGAAGCTATGTGAAAGCATAAGACCTTTTCGATCAGTTCAATGTACCATGTTTGCTCCGATTTGTCATTAATAGTGTTTTTTAGTGAAATTGACTTTACAGGTTTTATTTGTCTTGGATTAGTGAATTGCCTTATTCAGAGTTTTTTTTTTCAACTAGTTCCAATGTTGAAAGCATTCTTTCATAGAGGTCTTTAACTCTTTATACCAAACTCAATTTTGATAGTGTTTTCTTCCAAAGGACTTTGTATTGCTTATAGCCTTACAAGGGATTATTTTGAAGCACACCATAAGAACAATAACCTGCATGTAAACAAATTGGACTTTGGCCAATGATCCTTTAATCTTATGAAAATTTCTGTGGCTGTTATAACTGCTTTTTTATGTGGCCTCTTCTTTTGGTATGTTTTAATTCTACCTAATATGTCGCCGTTCTGCATGCAGGAAATTGGACATTTTTTGGCAGCATTTCCAAAAAATGTGAAACTAGGCATTCCTTTCTTCATTCCGAATTTCACCCTTGGAACTTTTGGTGCAATTACTCAGGTTAGTATTTTCTTAAAGGAAGTCAAATCTATGGGACTATGGGAATTTCTTGGACAGCCAGACTTGAATGTACCTGCTGCTGCCTTCTTATTTCTAGATAGATATTGATCAGTAGCATATGCTGTGATTGCATCTTGATATGGCCGTGTACTTTAATGTTTTCTTCTATGTTAGCTGATTTAAAAGCTACGAATGTACAGCCTACAACATAAGCTATAGCATACCTCTTTTTCAAAATGTCTCTGGTTGCCTTTATATAGGTCACCAAATACAATTAAATAATTCGAATGATGCTTACTGTCTTCAATTGTCAGAGGTATGCTATGCAGTTTCATTGCCAAGATAGTAATCGATCTTTTTTGGCCTTATCAGGCTAATTTCTGCACATTTCTGGCTGTGCATTGAACAGAAGACTGATACATGATGCATACCTTTTTTCCTGGATATTTTCTTACTTTTTATATTTATACTCATGTAGTTCAAGTCCATTCTTCCGGATCGAAAGACAATGTTTGACATATCAATGGCTGGTCCTGTGGCTGGAGCTGCACTTTCCTTTTCAATGTTCTTTGTAGGCTTATTACTCTCTTCAAATCCTGTTGGGGCAAGTGATTTAGTGGAAGTACCTAGCCAACTGTTCCAGGGTTCATTGTTACTTGGACTTATTAGTAGAGCAACACTTGGATACAGGTATCTGATACTTGATATTTTGAACTCAGGTTCATTTCGAATCTGTACTGGTCATTAGTCTTTTTTTTTTCTCCCAGTTCTGTTTGTCATATATTCAACACTTCAATTTCCAGTCACAACGTGCTCACCGGAGCAGTTCAAGAGGAAATCAATCAATCATTTTAACTTATACTCCCTCCGTCCCATATTAGATGACGCTATGGGAAGCGTGCGGTCAAACTTTCTCAACTTTGGCTGCGTTCGGTTGAGGGTATAAGCGCTTATTTTTCAGCACTTCAGCAGTATTTTTCTCTCACAAGATTTCAGCACTTCTACAGCACTTCAGCTTCACCGAACACAGCCTTTGACTAGATTTATAGAAAATATGTGCAATATTTTTATTTTCGAATAAATTTGTTAAAAAACTAGATTTAAATATCTTTCCAATGATACTACTTGTGTACGCTCGATATGAATATTTTTTAATATAAAATTAGTCAAAGTTGAAAAAAGCTGACTTATCGGGAAGCGAGAATGACATCTATTTTGGGACGGAGGGAGTACATATGAATAATGATATGTTATGGGATTCTTATGCTTATGGACCACCATTGTGGATTATACACCAACTTAGAAGTCTTAGACACAAATGACACTTATTCTATAGCAACTCCTGTTTGTATAGTTTCTGAGCACATTAGTCTGACCATGGTCTGTGGCATGATTTGAAATTATCTACTTGGTTGTTTCTGATGAACTTATATTTACTTCCAGTGCTATGCATGCTGCTACAGTTTCGATCCACCCTCTTGTGATTGCAGGCTGGTAAAGTATTGTTCCCTAAACCCTCAAGCCCCTGCAACCAAACAAGTGTTACTTTTCTAATTCTTGCAAATTTTTAGGTGTGGTTTAACTACTACTGCATTTAATATGCTTCCTGTTGGATGTCTTGATGGTGGAAGAGCATTACAGGTAAAAGTTCATGTTAAGTTCTGATTAATAAAGTCAGGATATCAAACAACCACAATACCAGATCTTGAGTTTCTGGACATGCTTTTCTTTCACCTGTTATGCTAAGTTTCTAGGTAACATGCCTTGTAATCCCATAAACAAGTTTAGACTAATGCCTGATGATGAAGTAATTATACTTATCTTTCACAAAAATATGTTTTGTAACTTTTGGCTGCTTGTGTATCCAAGAAATCATTACTGAAATATTACTATTTCTCTAGAATACATATTGTTTTCATATGATATTGTTAGTTATCACCAAACATTATTATATTATTACTATGGTCCAGGAGTCTGGACATGTTTAGACTACAGCAAGGTATGCTGTTAGGGTATTGCAGATGCTTTTCCTGTGCCACTCCGTTATAGTGTGTCATGATAGGCTCTGGTAGTTATTTGGATTGTAGTTCCATGAGAACAATTACGCAGTCGAAAATCTCATCTCATTCTGTAAGAGTATATTCAATGTGAGGATTAAGTTTTTGCAGCCTCCCTTGAAGTTTTTAACCCAAACCACGGCTTGTATATAACTCCTCAACTCCATGACTATTTAGCAGCAAAACAGTGAACTTTTTCACCAAACAATGTGTTTTGAGCCCACTTACATATTCAACAGGGTGCTTTTGGCAAGGATGCTTTGTTTGGATTCGGCCTCACAACATACTCGTTGCTTGGACTAGGAGTGGTAAGTTGCTCCATCTTGTGCTTCGTGTTTCTGTTGCCACAGCTTGGTTTCCAACCTTTTCAGAAGTGATTTCATCCATATGCCATGCACATAATAACTCGAAGATATGGTTGATGAATGCCTACTTTTATCCCAAATATTTTGTTATATAGGAAGTCGAGTCTTTCTTAATCTTCGTAGTACATCAGATAGCATTATTGTTTTCCCTTTTCATCTATGATTCTTCGCCTGGGCGACACAGGCGGCGCCGCCGGCAGGCCCTCCCTCCCTCCCCCCACCCCGTACTTCCTCACCGCCGCCGGAGCGTGCTGCCGAGGCCGCGCAGCCGCAAGGATGGTGGCGGCGGAGCCCTCTTTCCATTTCCCTCCCTCCCACTCCCGTGTTTGTCTCCTCTGGCGTGGTGGATGCTTGCTCGAGCGGCCACCGCTCAGATCCTTGGCACCGGCGACCGGACCGGGCGTTCCCTCTCCTCCGGCGGCCGGATCTGGCCCTCCCCCTCTTCCCCTCGTGGGTGCGGCGCCGGGGGCAGCGGCGGCCGTCGTGGTGTTGCTGCGGCTTAGCGCGGCAGGTGGTGGTGTGCGGAGGCGGGGTGGTGGCCGCGGTGCTGCTGCAGCTTGGGCGCCGTTTCAGCGGCCGAGCGGCGCAGCGGCTGGTGTCTTCCTGGCGGCGGCGCTTAAGGATGGCAACGGGTCGGATTCGGATCGGATGTAGTCTTTGGGCACCCAAAACCGAAACCCGTACTTAAAACCCGAACCCGAAACTGAAACCGATTCGGGTGAAAATCTATCCCCGAAACCGAAACCCGCGGATACCTGAAACCCGACGATTAACCGAAACCCGAAACCCGCCGCTATATAGCAATAAGAAAAATAATAAAGAATTTTTAGCAACATATGTTTGATATATATTATGTATTCAAATGTCTAAACAAGGGACAATAAACAACACATAATTTCATTATTCAATTTAGAACAAATTTATAACTTATATAAATAATTTACTAATAAAAATAAATAAGATTTTATTCAAAATGTTATATTTCAGATATCCACTGAATATCCGCGGGTGAAAACCGAAATCCGAAACCGAACCCGAAAACCGTGGGCGAAAAATTAGACCCGAACTCGAACCCGCTGGAACCGAAACCCGCGGATATCCGCTCCGAACCCGAACCACTGCCATCCTTAGCGGCGCTGCCCCCTGGATCTGGCCCTCCTACGACTGGGGGCTTTCGGCGGTGGTGGGCGCGGCCGTGGATCTGTTCGAGCATGTCCGCCTCCTCCCTTCCTTGGCCTCGGCAAGCCCGGTGGTTCTGGAGGCTGAGTGGGGCCGGCGTTTGCCCGACGGCAGTGTCTGTGGTCAGCAGGCTGTTCCATTGCTCATGTGTGCGGTTGTAGGCGTGAGATGCTGGCCGCTATTCAGTCTTCAAATTTGGATCTTGCTGGGCGCTGGCATGATGTCGTTGGAGAGGATTGGTTGCTAGGCGAAAGCCTTCATCTTGCTGTTGGGCGGATGACGATGATGTCTTCGAGAGCTTTCTGCTTGGAGGCGTCTATCGATGCACCTCCTCTTTCGATGTGGAACTTACATGTTTAATTACTGTCCACTTTGGACGGACGACGGTGGCGTGCCTACGTCGTGTTCCTCGGGACAACTCACACCATTATCACTTCTTGAGGGCGTTGTCTTTGTAGTTCCTGATGCGGTTTCCAGTTTGGTAGCTTTGTTTGGTCATCTTAGTTTCTAAGCAAACATGGATGCGAATGATTGCTATAGTTCAAGATCAAATTTTGAAGCCTGGTATGAAGAGTTTCTAAGTAAACTAGGAGGCAGAGGATTGCTACCGCGCAAGATAACAGTGTTGAAGGAAGGGCATAGAAGTTGGAAGCTTTTTTTTTCTAACTCTCTTAGTCTTTGTACTTTCTGTTTTTGTATACCTCTTTTGAGGTTGAGTCTGAAGACTTGTAAACTTTGGCTGTGTATGTCCACTTGTGGATGTAGAGGCCAGATTTCTATCCATTATCTAAAAAAAATCTATGATTCGTCGCTTTCAACCTGGTCTTTTGTGCAACTATGCTTCAGTAATGTTACATCCAACTCTAATGTTCTTTCTTTTGTTTTTTCTAGCTTGGAGGACCACTGTCTCTACCTTGGGGTTTGTACGTGCTAATATGTCAGGTAAAATGGACAACAAATGGATACTTCAGATATCCACTAAGACAAATTTTATTTATTTCGTGTCTTCTTGTTTCCTACAGAGAACACCTGAGAAACCATGTTTGAACGACGTAAGCGATGTTGGAAGTTGGAGGAGGGCGGCCTTGATAGCTTCAGTGTTTCTTGTTGTTTTGACTCTCATTCCGCTGTGGGATGAGCTCGCGGAGGAACTAGGTGTAGGGCTTGTTACTTCTTTCTGAGATACGGTGCTTACCTATAGAATTAGGCCGTGATGTAACTCAATTTTGTATTGAAATGTAGCGTCCCATAGTGGAACTGTCGTAAAGGCATATGATGTTTTTGGATCAAGTGAGCAATGATATCACCAATGTGAGTGTAATGGAATTGTGTCAAGTATAGGCGCCAACGATTACCAGTTATTACATAGAGTAAAATACGCTGTGGGTTCTTAAACTTTTATCCACTTCTCGTCTAGGTCTATGAATTTTTTTTCGCTCATCTGGGTCTATGGACTTTTCTCCACTTATCATCTAGGTCCAGGTGCTTTTTCTTCGCTCATCTGAATCCATGAACTTTTTTTCACTTCTCATCTAGGTCTATAGCAGGCTACATAGGACTCTGCTTCCTACGTGGCCGTTGATGTGGCACTAAAATGTGACACGTTTTATTTTAAAATTTTTATTATAGTTGTACATCTATGTGTTTTTATGTTTAATTCATAATAAATAGTTGGTGTACCAAACATTTAATTTGAAGTTGAGATTTTTATGATGATGGATGATAACAAAACATGGCTAGTATAAAAATATTACATACCTAAAATTAGTAAATTAATTACTATAATAAAAATAAGTTTTAATTGCAACAAAGCATGTGATGTAAAGATAAATCTAAAGCTCAGGAGCATAAGAGCTGTAGTTATGAATTAAACACAGGAGTACATAGGTTTACATAGATCTACAGCTACATCAAAAACTTTAAATTAAAGCATAGATCTATTCATGTTAAGTCTAACAAAACTAGATTTTTCTTTTTACGATTTTTCTGTGATTCTATACAATTTTTCAAGGTTTCAACCAGTTTATGAAATTAAAAAAAGAGCACGTGGTGCCACATCAGCGGCCACGTAGACAACAGAGTTCTATGTGGTCTGCTATGAACATAAATGAGAAGTGGAAAAAAGTTTATGGACCCAGATAAGCGAAGAAAAAGTATCTCGACCTAGATGAGAAGTGGAGAAAAGTTCATAGATCCAGATGAGCGAAAAAAAAGTTCATGGACCCAGATGAGAAGTGGACAAAAATTTAAAGACCCACCGCGCATTTTACTCTATTACATACATATACGGTCACTCAAACAATTTAAAAACATAGATACATGAAGCAAGCATGAACACCAGAAGCGTCTTGCATAGGCATGAAGTCACTGGAAGTGCCTTGCCTCCTATTACTATAGAAGGAAAACGATTAAATGTTCTAATATAAATCTATGTAAATGTGAATGTGATTATGTGAATATCAATGTCAAGTTAGGACTTGAAATCCGTCTAGGCAGGTTATGTTGAATTAGATGTACCACCTGATCAAATTTTACTCTAGGACGCTGAGAGATCTGTTACTGTAACATGGTTTTTAGACTAACATAAAGCTAGGTGATAGTTGACATGAACTTCATGTATTTTCTTTTGTTCTAGCTGTGATGAGCTGATACATTGCTCTAGCACCAAGCACGCTACATCAGTCAGGTTTGAAAACACTGTTTTAAAAGGTTTATAACACACACATGGATCCATAAGACAAATAAGCCATTCCAAATTAAATTTGTCACCTCTCAGAGACTCTTCTTCATTCCATTTTCCATTGCAGAAGATAGATTTATTTAGATTTAACAAACATAAACCCTAAAAGAATCTACAAATAATTTATAAGTTATACATGATCCAAAAAGTATGAAATTTTTACTATAATTCAAACATAAAATAATTAGGTCATCATACAAATTTCACCACAAATGAACCATAAACGCTGTAATTATAAATTATTCTAATTAATTATAGAAAAGTATATACGTTCACTTGTAAATTTACCCACGTGGAGTACAACAAAATTTGATTTTTTTTCATTTTATGATTTTTTTGATTTGCTATAATTTTTTTCAAAGATTTAGCCAAAATAAATAAAAAAGATAAAGATAAAATCGCTTTCAAAACTGTATATTCGGATAATACACGGTTTCAAAAATTAAGAGAGGTGATATATCCGATTCTACGGTCAAAAATGAAAAGCGAACATTCGCAGAAGTTAAAAGAGAAAAAGTTGATTTTTTTTTTTCATTCCATTTCTATTCCACCCTGGCAAGTCTCCCAGTTTCCACTCTCTTCCGGTCTTCCTTCCACCCCGTTGTCTCGGCTGTAGGAGTACGATACAGGCAGGGCCTAACCACCTCGCAACCCCCAATCCCCAATCCCGTCCGCTTTCTTCCCCGTCCCCGAGCTCTCGCCGAGGAGCCTCTCGCTCCCAAACCCTAGCCTCTCCTTCCGTCGCCCCTTCCCTATCCTCCCCTCCCCTCCGCTCCCCTCCCCATGGAGGACGAGGACGCCGGCCCCGGAGGCGGGGGCGAGGCCTCCCCACCGCACCAAGCCGCGGCGTCGGTCGACCGGGTGCGGGACATGGCGGCGTCCCCGACAAGCTCGCGCTCCGTGACGCAGACGGTGAACGGGTCCCACCGCTTCGTGATCCAGGGCTACTCGCTCGCCAAGGGCATGGGCGTGGGGAAGCACATCGCCAGCGAGACCTTCACCGTGGGCGGCTACCAGTGGGCGATCTACTTCTACCCCGACGGGAAGAATCCCGAGGACAACAACGGCTACGTCTCCGTCTTCATCGCGCTCGCGTCCGACGGCACCGACGTGCGCGCGCTCTTCGAGCTCACGCTCCTCGATCAGAGCGGCAAGGGCAAGCACAAGGTGCACTCGCACTTCGAGCGCTCCCTAGAGTCCGGGCCATACACCCTCAAGTACCGCGGATCCATGTGGTAATGACCTAGGAGTTTTGTCTCCTTATCTCTTGCCGCCCTTAAGTAGCTTGCGTTGAGTAATGAGCTCTATTTAGTGGCTAGATTGGTTATAGGGTACCAGCACAAATTTTTTTGATTTGAAACTACTTGGTGGTTGTTGGGAGATATTTTTAGTGATTAGTCTACATTATAGTGCATATAGTTGTTTCCTCATAACCTGGTGCCTGATTTGAGTTTAGTTGATTTGGATGTGTTTGTATTGCTCCAGCCTTTTATGTGGCCTGTGAGTTTGACAATAAACGCAGTGTGACAAAATTGGTGATCTATAGTACCTAGATGTGATTAAGTTTGTGCTGTGGGCCTGTGGTTCCTATTGTGTGCTACAAATTTGATCACGCAGATGCCTGCGATGACTTGTTTATTACTGTCTAATTCAGTTGCTTCCCTGTTTGCATTAATAACTAATTTTCCTCTGCTCAACCCATAGAGCTGTAACTGCATAATGAGGTCATCCAAAAATTTGACATGTGACATCACTTCATCAATCAAAAATTCAAAATCCGTTTTGGAGTGGCATTTGTTTGAATTCTTATCTCTCTCGGGTTATTAATGAATGACGTGACCAGATGTAGTATTAATAAAATTAATGTTCCCATGAAGAAACAGTACCATGTTTCTAACAGACCTATCATTATTTCTGCTCTATGCTAATAGTATTTATCCAGTGTGGATATTTAGTTCAGTTTTCAGGTTTATAGTTACAATGGAATATACTAAAATTTTTTGGAGATATCTATCTCTTTCTCAGTATTTGCTTCGGATGGTTGATTAGTGTCACAAATGAGATCTCCTAAAGTAGTGCATTAGGTTCAGTTTCCACGTCAATTAGAATTTCTAGATAAGCTAAATGTTGTATCTCGGATCCAATAAATTGATGGGAAGGTGGTGGGGACTGGAGAATCTGTAACCTATATACTTACATGTGGGCTTGAAAAACAGGAACTTTGTGTGCACGCTGTCTGTTAGAGTAACTTCATGTTGGTTATCTCGGTCTCTCATCCTATTTTAAACAGTTGTCCAGGCCCTCACAAAGGTGCAGCTGTGCAAGTATATTAATAGTGTCCCTTTCTGGCAGCTCGTATATGCCCAAGTAATTCATAAATAGTACACAAACATATATCTTCCAGATTGTTTAATTTTTTTTTATAAAATGTGCCTGCCTGTTTGATTTTACTTTACTCCCTGCATTTGACCAAGTTTGTTTCTGAAAAGCACCCTTATTTGATTGTCCTGATTTAAATTTTCAGGGGCTATAAAAGGTTCTTTCGTCGTAATATTCTTGAGCAATCAGATTTTCTTAAAGATGATTGCTTGAAGATAAACTGTACTGTGGGTGTTGTAGTATCAACTATGGATTATTCCAGGCCACATTCAATACAGGTTCCAGAGTCTGACATAGGCTACCATTTTGGAACACTTTTGGACACTCAGGAAGGTGTAGATGTCATTTTTAGTGTAGCAGGAGAGAAGTTTCATGCCCATAAGTTGGTATTGGCTGCCCGGTCACCCTTTTTTAGATCTGAATTTTTTGATGATGAATCCGGTGAAGTGAAGAACGGAACTGACACGAAGGATGAAATCAAAGAGATCGTCATTGATGACATGGATCCTGTAGTGTTCAAGGTACATCTCTATATTTTGGTGTCTATCTCATCATCTATTTCCCTGTTGAGTGTTGAACAAACTTGGGACTTCATTTTCATCTGTGCAAATATTCCATGTTGCAGGCTGTGCTTCATTTTATCTACAGGGACAATCTTGTGGATGATGATGAGTTGTCTGCATCAAGCTCTGACTGCTCTATCTTTGATAGTTTAGCTGGGAAGTTAATGGCTGCAGCAGACAAGTATGAGTTGCCAAGGCTAAGATTGTTGTGTGAATCTTACTTGTGCAAGCATATTTCTGTAAACTCTGTGGCAACTACTCTAGCATTGGCTGATCGCCACCGTGCTATGGAGCTTAAATCTGTTTGCCTAAAATTTGCTGCCGAAAACCTTTCAGGTAATAATACTTGACATGAAATCTGTTTAACCTTCACATGTTTGTAGATACTCAGGGTTGACATCTTTTGGCATAATTTTGACCTGTCATTTATAGCTTACTTCCTCTGTCCATATGATCATGCAACTATGGGAACTGTGCCAGTTAAAGTAATTCAAATTTGACCAAGTTTACCAGATATAATATTAATATTTATATTTTTAAATAAATTTATTATAAAATATATTTCATAACTAATCTAATGGTACTTATTTTGTATATTGAATGTTAATACTTATTTATATATAAATTTAGTCAAAGTTAAAACGATTGGATTTCTCGAAAAGCGAGAATTGCATGTTATTCCGTATGGAGGGAGTATTAGACAATAAATAGAAGGCTCTGGGATGCATAGTTTTTTATTCTATGCATGGGCCAAGTTGCCAAGAAGACTTGTTAGACATTAGGCAATTCCACTTTGATGGATGATTTACTCAGACTTAGCATGACTAGGGGCTTGCATGCTGGCGAAATGTCTGCAGTGTGTTCTCGTTGCATAGTAATATGACTGCTTTGTTATTCTTAGCATAGCTGTGAAACTTGATAAATATTATTGTGCCAAAATAATACTGGTGGTTATGGTTACTGGATTATGAATGATGATAACTCTCTGAATTTAGGTCATTTCTTGCTTCTGTTTGGACCATTATTTTACCGTGCACTCCCTCTTTACTTCTATCAGTAAATTGTGTACCTATATTTTAGCTCGATCAGTATGTTGTGTACCATATTTTACCTTTCGCCCGTTTGTTGCTTGGGGTGCCCAAATAAGAAGGTTGAACTGTATTATAACATTCCAGATGCCCTTATGTATCTGCAGCTGTGATCCGAACCGAGGGTTTCTACTATCTCAAAGACAACTGCATATCTCTGCAGTCAGAGATACTACGGACAGGTTGCCGGGTGTGAGGAGCCATGTAGCAGCGGCGTGAAAAGCCAGAGCGTGTGGGCCCAGCTTCTGACGGCGGCGACACCAGCGGGCGCAGGGTGAGGCCAAGGGTCTGAGACGCTACCCCCGCAAGCACTGACCTTTGTAATCAAAAATTGCTGTAGTGTAAATGAGGACAGCTATTACAATTGTAATTTGGGACAACGCTTGCAAATTGCAATAACATGATCGGCATGTGAACTAGTCCAATTGTAATTTGGGTGGTTCTAACATTTTTCCTGTTCAGACGTGTTATCTTTTGATGAGTCTCGCACTCTCAGGCTGTGTTGTTTCTTAACCAAGCGTAGTGACTTCTGATCATGCCGTCATCAACGTCCACGACCCGAGTCGAGGATGGTTTAAAAAGACAGTAGGTGTTCACAAGTTGGTATAAAGCTACACCGGCAAGACACTCCCTGATACAATGCGACAGCGATGGTCCTCTACTCCGCTCCGCGGGTGGCAACCCATGCCTTGAGGTTTTGCTCAACCAAATGTCGCCACCAGGAACTCCTTGTAAATGCTCATGAACTTGGCCACGAAAGCTGTACAGGGGAAGAGGTTTATAATTATCGCTTCAATATTAATAATCATTACGACTCAGACACGCACATACTAAAGGCAAATAGGAAACAATCTACAGCTGAGGTCATACAAAACTAAACAAATCCGTAATTGCAAAAGCATGCTTTGGCTATCTAGAACAGCGTGGGCATTCATATACAGGTACCAAATGATTTTGTTCCAGAACAAAAAGATTGCATAGGATACACATACAGGCTAACAAGCATTAATGGAAGCAATTAAGAAAGTACCTTCTAGATGAAAAATAGCCTTTGATCCGAGGCGCATCTTGTGCTCCTGCAAACATAAGGCCTTACAAGTTAGAAATGGCAAGAATAGGACCACCTTAAATCAGCTTAAATATGCCATGCACCAATGATTTCTGTTCTTTGACAATCCGAGGGTGCAATGAACTAAATTAACAGTGAAATATTATTTTCAGTTGTTTGCTCACATAATGTGCGGCCCAGTGACAGACTTCATGTTTCAGATCATCATCTAACTTCCTCAGTAATTCTGCCAACAACTTCTGCAGTGGTCAAGAGTGAAAGTTCAGCATTGATGGTGAGAATGGGAATGAAGGAATGAAATAAAGCACTCAAGAAGCATTAAGTCACCTTCAAAATACTTTCAGGTGGGATACAATTGACGAGTAATTCATAGAATTTCTGTCGTACAGCAAATAGCCTGAAATGTTCAGAGTCCAAACCAGAAAAAAAATGTCACTTGCATAAATCGTGATATTAAAACAAAATCTCAACAAGTCCAGTGCAGAAGCTGCACTTATTGGAAAGGATAACTTTCTCAAATCTATATTATGTGTCACAAGAGATATTCAAATTTGTAAAACTAAGAATGTAAAGACCAGTAAAAACATCATGGTAGGCTGCTTTCAATCAGTAATAGAAATATCGTATGACTAGATTAGATTTTAAGCAGACATCTTTCCCCACGTAGGTGCAGGCTACATGACAAATACTGATAGGAATCAGGAAGCATGAAAAGTTGATGTAACTCAAGGAAAACATAGACAAAATCACCAAAATAGGGTCTAAACCTAGTTCAGTTGGCTGAGGGTGTGAATGTACGCCTAGACCACACAAGTTCAAGTCCTCACAAATTTGGGTGGCTAGTTTAATCTTAACATAAAGCCACCTAGTTCTTCCTAATAACCATAGAACAAAATGATTACATATAGCACTGGATGCACAATGCATCAAAACAGATGTTCAGGAAATAGTGTCATTATATCAGTAGTTCAGTACCAAAAGCACAATGATATTGAGCTATAAGAGCATCCACAAATATAGCAAGGCTCGGTACTTTTTAACACTTACACTGAACTACATGAACTATCAGTTACAAATTCCAAAGAGAATTTGCCAAAACAGATACAAATTCGAGCTTTCCTGTTTAGAGAAACATGCATTG
Source organism: Eremochloa ophiuroides (assembly GCA_038502445.1). NCBI lineage: Eukaryota > Viridiplantae > Streptophyta > Magnoliopsida > Poales > Poaceae > Eremochloa > Eremochloa ophiuroides. The sequence goes on from JAHLJS010000002.1 coordinate 6,200,738, forward strand.
TAGCCAGGTCTAGGCATACGCTCACTGTATTCCAGTCACTGACATGTCTTAATGTTCAACAAACATAGGCATACGAAAACCTAGTACAAGTAAAGCAATACTGCAGCTGGACCCATGTTTAAATTTTAAGATGAATAAAAGCATGCAAAAAATTATAAGGCTTAAGTGTGCTTCATCTAAAAGAGTTCAAACCTTTTAGGGCTTTGTTCTGTCAGTACATCAGTTGCTATTTCAGACACATATTGCTCCCAATCAAGAGGAGGCGCCACTTGATTTGATGTAAATGGATATCTGAAAGCCAACGGAAAAAGAATATGACAGTAGTAGTCAGTGTTGGCAGGAGGTAAAGATTAACTTAACTGTAAGTGGAGGTGTGGCAAATCAGTAAAATACTGGATAAAAAATAAGAACAAAAGCTTACTGCTGCACTTTGCAAGTCTCAAAAAACAGTATTGCCCGTCTAAGATTACGGTTTGATTGTGCTGCGATACGAGCAGCAAATTCAGCTGGAAGATGCAGATTTTCTTTCTTCCCAATGAACTCTAGAACTTCGACAATCTGGGAAGTGAAGAATGGTGTCAGACTTTAAGTGTTTGCATAGTCTGTCCCCAATTCCCCGTTAATATTTTGCACTTGAGGAAGCATAGCATTAGGAAATGTCAACAGTGCTCTTCAACACCCATATTGTATGGCATAGTGTTAATCAACAACCAAGACAATGAGGCAAAGTAAGATCAAATGTTAAATGAAACTTTGGGGCATCAATCACCAACCTGCTCTTCGCTGGGTGCATTTACCCGCACATTTAAGCAACGGGATCTTACAGCCTCTGTCACTTTTGAGGAGCTGTTACAGCATAGGATCAGTCTGCATGATGAGCTATACTTTTCCATAGTTCTGCGGAGGGAATGCTGGGCTTCTCGCGAGAGCTTGTCAACTTCATTTAGCACAAGGACTGAAAATTCAGATGCATCATGTTAAGTCATCTCAACAGGAGGTATGCATTCAGCCTGAATAAGATGCATGCTCGTGTCTGAGGTGTTGGATTATGGGAACTTATTGGTTAATACCTAATTAAGTAAACATACTAGCATCATGTGAGACGACTGCATTCTATACAGAGTTACAGACATTTCTTTATCAAATCATGCATCGAGTATCAGGAATAAAAAAGATAGCAGCACTTCAGTTAATCTCTACTACTTAAAACATTTTAGTTAGTGGTGATGGTGTGCCTGCTGTCATCACATTTTACCCCTATAGTTTTTGCTTTATTTACCCATCTATACCACTGAACATAAACTTTCCTCAGCACTTCACATTAATTATCAACATTCATACTATTTGTATTCCACTTATATGATATCATGCTTGAATGAACTGTGTGCACACACACGTAACTATTTGTCTTGTGCCACCACAACAGATGGGACATTCAACTCGTGTGTGTTTGATTCGTGGATGAAAGGTTGTATTGTATATCCGGATGAGGGGATGCAGTCTGAATGGAACCGTATTTTAGAAAAGGTGTTTGGTGAGGTTGCATGAGTGGGGAAAAAAAAAAAAAACTAAGTTGCTGTTTGGTTACTTGTACGAGCGCATGCAGTCTAACTAGTTTGGGTGTATGACACATGGGACCGCAAAGCAAATGTTGCATCTGCCAGGCCTGGCTCTGCAGCGAAGGCCAATTTGGCCACACAGCGCCAGCCTGCATGCAGGCATGGATCTGCATCTGCTGATGCAGCACAGCACAGGGGAGTGTGCCATCCAAACACGCTGCTCTGTGATTTTATACGCATGCGGGCATGCAGTTCGGCGAGATGCAGCGAAACAAACATGCCCCTAGTAGTAATAGCCAACAAAGGACTGCAGGTCTGTAGAAGCACAAACAAGGTACTGATAAAGCAACAACTAACCTTTAAATGCTCTCTTGCCTTTGGCATCAATTGGCCTGTTCTTTGCCATCTCTTTGATGACCTCCTGAACAACATACCTGTCCTGAAAGCCAGCATCACTGGGGTTCATCTCGACATGGTGAGCACTTGACAACATCGCCAATTCTATCTCAAGTGTCCTTGTTCTAGTCTGAAGAGCAAAAATAGCAACTCAAGGCTCCAGAGAAAAACATAGCAAACCCAAATTCAATAAATCAGAAGACGTTGAGGCAGGAAGTATGAACATAAACATGCAACTACCACCAACTGCAAGAGAAACATCTAAATTGCGGTACTTCTCTATCGTATTGTTGACTGTCAAAGTGTCAAGATCACACAAAAGGTGATTTCTCATCTACATCCTATACCTGACACTAGTACCTTCCCTGAGAAGTAAATACTATTAATGTACAATAGCATTTCTTTAAGTATTCAACATATCATCTGAGATTGCAAGTGTCACTAATGAGGAAAAAGAAGGGGCTGCCGAATGAGGACTTACATCAATTTTCCATGTCTTGTTTTCCAGCTTAACCTGAAACACAAAAAATTTAAAAACGGGAAAAAGAAAAATGTCAACACCAAACCTCGGCCTCAGCATGGCAAAAATCTATACAATCAATAGGAGACACCAACAAAATGATTACAAAATGCACCTTCTCCGCGCCGGCGCCAAACATCTGCTTGATGAGCGCGAGGATTAGGGTTTTCTTCCCGGACCCCGACGGTCCATAGAACAGCAGGTGTGGGCAATCCTGCTCCGATACCTGACCAAACAAAACCACGCGTGGTTAGAACGTCACCAAATTTAAATAAATAGGGGAAACCCTAGATTAACCGAATACGAGCAGATCGTGGGCCCTTACGAGCTTCCTGAGGTTCTGCGCGACCTGGTCGTGGACGGTGACCTTGTCTAGGGTTTTCGGCCGGTACTTGTCTACCCACAACATCCTAGCTGCTCGCTCGTCTTCCCCGCCTCGCCTCGCCTCGCCTCGCCGCTAGAGAGTAGAGAGGAGAGAGAGATTTGGGGACAAGATTGGGAGGGGAATGGAGTGAGGGGTGCGGCGGCCTGGCGGGAACTCGGGACTGATGGGCGCGCACTCCACCGCTGCGACTGCGAGACAGGGGTTGGGAGGCGGGGGTTTTTGCGGGCTTCCCGGCAACCTTTTCTCACAGGTGGGTTCCATATGTCAGAAACCCTGATGCCGGGCCTGTACCAACGAAGTGAGGTGGGCCGTGGGCTTGGTCTCCTCCTCCCATGCCCCACACCCAGGGAGACTGCGCAAGAAAGCCCAGTTTTGCAAGGACCTTTGCTCAAAAAGAAAAAGGAAAGAAAACTTCTTGATCCCAAATTACAGGTCGTTTGAAATTTTTTTAACCCTAAATTCAACTGATCGTTTTATTAAAAAAATTTGCACAAAATAAGTGATATTTGTATAATTTTTTGAATAAGACGAATGCTCAAACTTAGGATGAAAAATCATACGACTTATAATTTGGAATGAAGGAAATAGTATTTTGGCATGTACTGATTTGCATTATGATGTTATTTCCACGTAAACACAAAAGTAAAATTTCTTATACTTTAGAATGGAGAGAGTAATAACTAGTCATAAATACAAGCAATTGTGTTGATTAGCAAAAGTTATCAAATATGTTTTGCCGCAAGAGACCTCATCAACTTAGGCCATGTTTACATCTATATATAAGCTAGAGCTAATAGTTAGCTATTAATAATTAGCTCTTTTGGATCAAACATGACTACTTGGTAGTCTAGCCAATTGTTAGCTAATACTACCCAACTAATAATTACTTTACTAGCTGGGTCAAGCCAGCTAATAGTCAGGTATTACAAACTAACGGATACAAACAAGGCCTTGCTTCAGGGCAACATTGTTGAAGTTGGAGTCATCGTCAAAGAATGATGCGATAATACTATGGGTGATGAACTTACGGTTTATACATAAACCTAAAAACCAGTTTAGATTTTATTCGGGATACCTGCACACAAGTCGCACAACAAGCGCTAAGCGTTAGCGTGCTGTGTGCCGGATGGTCACACTCGCACAACAAAACCGTTGCATGAATGATTTTCGTACGGAGTACTTTTGTGAGCGTGTAATGTCACAAACAAAACAAGGAAAGCGACACCCCCTTTGTGGCTTTGTCTGGCGCAGAAGCTAATAGCTGCCAGGCAGCAAACTTAGCGGCAGCATTATTAAAGACAAATCAAAATGTGCCCACAGGTAACAGAATGACACTAACAAGTAAAAATAGATGGCCCGCTCACCATTGAAGCACCAGTGGTCTAGTGGTAGAATAGTACCCTGCCACGGTACAGACCCGGGTTCGATTCCCGGCTGGTGCAGCTTTAATTATTTTTTCCTTTTGAAAGAGATTTGTCCACGCGCTGCTGAACTGTTTTTTTTTTAATCAACGCGCTGCTGAACTTACTGTTGCTACTCACAAACCGGACATTGAGGCCATGTCTAGTTGTCAAAATTTGGCACTATTCCCATCACATCAATTGTAATTTCGTCTGCATGGAGCACTAAATAAAGTAGCAGCTATTGCATGTTTATACTTTTTGTCCGACTACCTCAAGATGAATCTTTTGAAGTCTACTTGGAACTATGATTAGATAAAAGTTGTCAAATAGAAACGAAAGTGTTACGGTGCACTTTTCACCTCTTTCCACTGACTAAACACCCTGATGATAATTTCGAAATCAAGCCATGTACTAGTAGCATTTATTTTAAATATTAACGTCCATCACATCACATGACGGGAGCATGCGCCCAGATTTGCCGCTTCTGTTCTCTGAAAATGGAAGACACGTCGCGATGAAACAAAAAGGTAGGGGAGGAGCGTGCCTGAGCAAAGCAATCGCGCTGAAAACGCAACACGGAGACATCATTCTCCAGTCACGGAGCGCCTGTGTTGAATACTGCCTGATGGATGATCTATGATCCTGCCATGTCACCTGGTCACCTGCAACCGCGGCGAACGTGCAAATTTCACTCCGCCGAAAGCAAAAACTCCGTTCGGCGGCGTAGTAGGCGCGTAGCCGCGTCCCGCGTTGGCCTTGGCTAGGCTAGAGTAGCGACCGCGTCCGTAGTCCGGACCGGGAGCCGGGAGTCGTCCACGCTGCCACGCACAACGCCACAAGCCAGTGGGGCATCGGCAGCAGCAGTGCTACAGTGAACCCTGGATCGGCACATTTGTTGGTTCCCAGTGGGGGGCAGCCGGCAGGCATGACACGATGCGGCAGCGTGGACGGCACGTGCAACATGCACTCGCTGACTCACGACCGTGGCCGTGGGGGCTAGTACTCTTGTTTGTTCGGACGTGCTCCAAGATTTGAATCGGAGGGCGTTTCCGTAAATTGGCCTAACTCAACGGACGAATCGACCGGAGCCGGAAACTGGACCAGAAGGACGAATCCGGCAAGTCGCCGGCCATGTGGGGCCTTGGGCACCCTGATACGCCTGTCCCCTCCCGTTTTCCAATCTACTCCAGCTTCGAAATCTAAGCCATAACAAGCAGTAGAATGTACGTATACTGTATGTAACTGGACACCATCTACTGTACTGGAGTACATCTTTTGTTCGTCTGTACTCCAGCTTCCAGCCAGTGTCTTTCTGGGACTGGGAGGCGCGCGTGCCAGGCCCGGCCCAGCCCAGCCCAGGCGGTGCCTGACTGTGACTGCGTGCCCGTCCGTCCGGGAGACGCGCCCACGTGGGCTCCACGAGTCAACCCGGGAACCGCGTGCCACGTCACCGAAACGCTCGCCCGCCGAGATGACCCAACCGCCCCCGCCGCCCACTTCCACCACTCCACTCCCCACCACCACCACCTCCTCCTCCTCCGCCTCTGCTGCTTCGCGACACGGCGGCGCTATCCATGCACCGTCCGCCCGTGTCCGCTGCTGTCCCATCGGCGTAACTCCCACCGATTGCGAGCTGCGTCCATTCATCTCTGCTCTGGATTCCGTCCCTGCCTGCCACCGTTTCCTGCCTTCCGCGTCTTAATTACGGCCGCTGTCCAGCCGTCGTCGATCCCCCCTCCTCTCCCTTTCCTCGTTTGCTTCTTGCGGTTTCCGTCACTCGCATGTGAAACCTCTCCTCTTCCGCCGCCCTGTTTGTGTCACAGGGATCGGGTGGGAGTGGGACGGAACCGCGTTCCGTGTACAGCCTTCCTTGCCACCTCCATCCACCCACCCATCCAAGCTTCCTTTTCTGTGTTGCGGCGGGACACAAGCAGCAGGCGCCGGCCGCCGGCGTTACCGAAAGTCCGATCGATTGGCTCCTGGAGGTCCGGAGTCGAGATCCCACCAGGATGGCGAATCTGCTGCGCCCGTGGCTGTGCTTGCTGGCGGCAATGGCGGCCGCGTCGGCGCCGTGGGGGGCGGACGCGGCGCTGGGGATGAACTGGGGCACGCAGGCCACGCACCCGCTGCCGCCCAAGATCGTGGCGCAGCTCCTCAGGGACAACGGCATCAAGAAGGTGAAGCTGTTCGACGCCGACCAGGACACGCTCAGCGCGCTCGCCGGCACCGGCATCGAGGTCATGGTCGCCATCCCCAACGTCATGCTCGACACCATGACGGACTACGACACCGCCAAGGAGTGGGTGCGCCACAACGTGTCCCGCTACAACTTCGACGGCGGCGCCACAATCAAGTGAGAAGAACATCGACGGCGCCAAGGAGTGAAGTGCTTCTGTGCTCTCTCCTCCTCCTGCTGCTCAAGCTCATTCATTCTGTACGTGCAGGTACGTTGCCGTGGGCAACGAGCCGTTCCTCGCGTCCTACAACGGCACGTTCGACAAGGTGACGTTCCCGGCGCTGCAGAACATCCAGAACGCGCTGAACGAGGCCGGGCTGGGCGACACCGTGAAGGCGACGGTCCCGCTGAACGCCGACGTGTACGAGTCCCCCAAGGAGAAGCCGGTGCCGTCGGCGGGGCGGTGGCGCGCCGACATCACGGACCTGATGACGCAGATGGTGCAGTTCCTGAGCAACAACAGCGCGCCCTTCACGGTGAACATCTACCCGTTCATCAGCCTGTTCCTCAACGACGACTTCCCCGTGAACTTCGCCTTCTTCGACGGCGTCGAGAAGCCGCTGGTGGACACGGGCAACGGCTTGTCCTACACCAACGTGTTCGACGCCAACTTCGACACCCTGGTGGCGGCGCTCAAGTCCGTGGGCCACGGCGACATGCCCATCGTGGTGGGCGAGGTCGGCTGGCCCACCGACGGCGACAAGCACGCCACCAGCGCCTACGCGCAGCGGTTCTACGCCGGCCTGCTCAAGCGCCTGGCGGCGAACGCCGGCACGCCGGCGCGGCCGAACCAGGAGATCGAGGTGTACCTGTTCGGCCTGCTGGACGAGGACGTCAAGAGCGTGGCGCCGGGGAACTTCGAGCGGCACTGGGGCATCCTCCGGTACGACGGGCAGCCCAAGTACCCGATGGACCTGAGCGGGCAGGGGCAGAACGCGATGCTGGTGCCGGCGCGCGACGTGGAGTACCTGCCCCGGACCTGGTGCGTCGTCAACACCAACGCCGGCGACGTCGACATGAACAAGCTCGCCGACAACATCAACTACGCCTGCACCTTCGCCGACTGCACCGCGCTCGGCTACGGGTCCACGTGCGGCGGCATGGACAGCAACGGCAACGCGTCCTACGCCTTCAACGCCTTCTTCCAGGTGCAGAACCAGAAGGACGAGGCCTGCGGGTTCCAGGGCCTCGCCGTGCCCACGCAGACGGACCCCTCCACCCCCAACTGCAACTTCACCATACAGATCGCAACCACCTCGGCGGGCCACCGCCGGCCGCTCGGCGTCGCCGCGACCGCGTTCGTCTTCGTCGTCGTCCTGGCCCAGCTCGTCCTGCTGCATTGATTAGGGATACGCTGGCGGTTTTTTACTGGTCACTCATGTTTGGTTGGCATTGGATAGGACTGGTGCACTGCTGCACTTGATGTGGCTGGCTACATTCCATTAGTTGGTTGGGCTTTTTCTTTTTGGTGAGAAAGAAATAATTGGAGTGGTAGAAAGTGTTGTACTGGAGATACATGTACTATACTTCAGGTTCAGGATTATACAGACTGATGAGATTTTCAGTATTCAACAACAGCCAACAGCAGGTGACTGAAGAGTGCAGCTCGTTCAGTTCGGTGCGAGCCATCAATACATCATGGTTCATGGGCACATTTGGGAGTTAGGACGCAACGCTGGAGGCGATCCAGGCTTTGCTTGGTCTCAACTCAATATTACGACTAGTAGTGCTGTCCACATGATCTGAATCGAAGCCCGAGATGCGAAGGAGATGCACATGGCGTCGAGATCCAGCACCGGCATAACATGGGTCTAGTAGGCGCACGACACTTTTCTCCCGTCGAAAGTTGCGAGCCGTACGTTTCTGACTTCCATACGCCGGTGAACTGAACGAGTGACAGTTCCGGAAACTTGCTGAGATGAGCCGTGCACATGGAGACACCAACTTGTCCGGTTTTCCACTTTTCCTTCGATCTGTTAATCAACAGCAGCAGTTGAGCGAATCCATTGATTGATAGTTCAAGGCTTCCAGCCAGGAGTGTCTCGCTCAAATCAAAGCACGCCAGAAGCCCAGACAGGGCCTCAGGGCTCTGCAGCCCGTCGGAGGCTCGGAGCTGAGCTCCGTTGCGCAGGAGTGGCCAACTGGCCATAGTCACCGGCCCAAGCAGACACTGCGGACGAGCAAATTTCGGTCGAGGAGCGGCAGGGAACGCAAGCGGCACACCTTGAGCCGAGCTCCGGATCCAGCGCGCTGTGCCCCCTGTCTTCCTCTCCAACATCTTGCTGGAGGGCAAAGTGAGTGAGGATTCATCGTTTTCAATAAATTTTTAAAGTAGATCGAGTCTTTAGAATTTAGATTTTTTTTTTCATGCCAAGTTTTTTTTTATTGGAGATTTATCTTCTCCACATCCTCCCCGGTGACAGCAAGGAGACAGGGTAGAACCATCGTTTTCTCCACGGTGGCTCCATTGAAAATAAGTACGGCGTCAACGACTTTATTGGTGATGACATTGACACATTTCTTTTCGGGCGATGACATATATCGCTGCATAAAATAGTTTTTCCCAACTTATTCTTCGTTTTGTTGTTGCTAGATCTTACCACGATGAAGGACTAGGCAGAATAAATTTTTAAATCAGTCTTCCTCGTTCTTCAGTGGCGGAAAACGAGGAAGGCCATAGAAAAGGTTTCTCAACTCCACTTATATGAATGTTGATTGTCATTCGTTAAGCATTTGTTCTCATCTTTTTTGCCGAGTGTTTGCTTATGCAATCATCCATACTGCAAAGCGTTATGCACGTTTAATTTTGAGATTTAGAGTTATTCACGGCGTGTGTACAATTTATATAAAATTCATTTTTTGGATATTTATATAATCTAGAGTGCTTATTTAGGGCTGATTTGTGGTAGAGACGAAATGGTTTTAGTGGGTTAAGTTTTATTGATTTATTGTTAGAGCTTAAATTCACCTTTGGGGCCATATGATCTTGACATATATTTGAAAGCTATAAGATCCCTTGTATTTAGAGACAGATCCCTTATATTTATTGCTGGAGTAATTTTTTTTATGTGCTATTGGTTGCATACTTGCTTCCAGTGCTTCTATGTTTCACAAATAAAAGTAACAAAAAAATGAACCTGGATTTATTTAAAGTACCAACGTGATTCTGGTTTGAGTTCAGCAAACGTAAAGACCGGAACTAAACAACCGTAGCACCGGACCACGTCGAACACACACACACACACACACACACACACACATACCACTGCTTTTATTCGTCGCTACGTACGTATATCGAAATTAAAAACCCGCGCTCTAAAATCTGAAGGGCGGTCTTGTACTCTATTCAGGCTTCCAGTTGTGTGCTGCTGACAGCCGAGAATATCGAAAGCAATGCAAGTGCCGATCAGATCAGCTAACGTTGACGGCGAGCTTCATGCCGGACTGGCAGTGTCCCTCGATGCCGCAGATGAAGAACCACTGCCCGGCCTGCCCCAGCTTCACGCGATCGTCCCCGGAGCTCAGCGTCGGCGCGTTGCTCGGCACGGTGCACGCGGCGTAGCTCCCCGCGTCCACCATCACCACGTTGTGGGTCGCCTCCGACGAGTACAGGAACTCTGCCAAGAATCACACCATCCGTTCAGTCGATCGATCGGTGGATGCAGTGCCAAACTGCAGATGTAGCGATAGGTAAGGTAACGTACCGAGCGTGTCGCCGACCTTGAACTCCTTGCCACTGGCCCAGGCGTTGTAGTCCACACCGAGGTCCCAGCCGGCGTCGTCCCCGACCAAGTAGTCCTTCGCCGAGGCGGTCGCCGGGAGCAGAGCGCCCACGGCGACGACGGCGGCCATGGCGGCGGCGATGAGCAGCGCCTTACGCGAAGCCATTCCGAAGAGTGAAGGAGGGGGAGAGAGCACAGATCGAGCAGCTAAGAGCTGGGTGAGTGAGTGATCGAGTGCAGGCGTTGTTATGTATGTTCGGATCGATGCCACAGAGTGTAGCGCTTATATAGGGTTCTGGTATCAGAGTTGAGCGTATTGCACACGTATGTGTGTGTATATAAGAATGGCAGAACGAACAGCGGAGCCGCTTCGTGTGTTGGTGCGATCACCGGCCGGCGGCAGCGTTGGCAGCGTTGCGGGAAGACGTGTGTTTTTGCGGTGTATTCGATGCAGGTCAGGCGTCCGCCGTCCGGCGATGAAAATGGTGACATGCTGGGCCATAGGCCAGAGTAGCTACACAGTACAGGGGTCTGAATTCGTCTCATTGGAAGGGTGCGTGACTGCGTGGGGGACTTCGCCTACATTGACCAACTCCAAGAATCTCTTTTTTTTTACTAGAGTATCTTATAGAATATACTGTATATATTATTATCTTATAATCTCTGGCTGGGTTCATTTTGTTGCCAGTAGATTTTGATCAGGGCCGGTCCTGAAATTTTTTGAGGCCAAGGTCAATAACTAATACAGAGGCCTACTCCATATCAACTAAGAAGATAATATTGAATGCACTAAAATAACTTCAATTGAGAATTAGGTCACGTACCTCAACATCAGACAGTACTCTTGGCTACCAAATTGGTAGACTTCTCATAATTTTATTTAGTAGTAAAACATAACCACTAATTATAGCACATGAGAATCTCACTAGGAGACATTTAGGGGAAAATTTACACTAAAATTTAAATAGCAAAGCATTAGAAGAAGCACACCTCATTAAGAAAGGTTTAAAATTCTGGTTGTGCTTCAAGTTTCTTCGTACTCCTCAAATTTTGTATAGTACACAGGTTCAATATCATCTAATGACTTCAGGATTCTTGCCTAGCTGCTTGAGCTTCAAAAAAAAAAACAAAACAAATATATATATATATATATATATATATATATATATATATATATATATATATATATATATATATATATATATATATATATATATATCACCATGAATATGCGTACTATTGCGTATACAGTCCAGGTGTTTTGTCATGATCTTGTTATGCCGTCTAATCTCCTCTCTGTCCTCTCATGCGGCCTGTAATCTCTTCGGGTCGATTGGCTCGCTCGGCGGCTCTCTTGATCTCCATGACTGACAGCGGCACGGTGCAAACAAGCAGGGATCATTCAGGTGTTAAAAGTTCGGCTGCATGCATGGTGCGAGCCGGTCGAGCATGGGGAATTCCATGGACCCGGGGTCCAATTCTCTACCATGAACCCCTGTCCTGAGATGAATGGCACGGGACCAAAGGAGAGTAAAACTAAATTTCAAGAGAACCCGCAATGAAAGTCACGGCCAGGTTCATGGGTGTGCAGACTAGGCCATCATCAGGGCAGTGGCTTCCTCAAAGCAAATCATCGCCCCAGGAGGAGTTCCATAAATCAAGGACGTTTTTGATACACGCCACTATCGGCCATGCCCAGAGCAGGGCAGGGTGTGGCTGCCGCAGCTGTGACGATGTTTTCCAACGCCACAGTTTTGTGGCCGGATTTGCTCTCTACGTTTCTATGGCCGCCTCATTTCACTCGCCAACCAAACAAAGCAGAAATCTTTTGTGGCTCACGCGACGTGTCGAGGTGTGTCCGCAGACCAAACACCCCCGAAATCAATTTGTACTGTTGGAGCAAGCCGATGCATCTCGGGGAGAGAGAGAATCCGGCAACTTCAGGAGTCGATTCTTTCCGGACAACAAGTGTTTGTTTATATATATGTGTCCAACTTGGTAAGAAGATGGCCACCGTATATGTTTCGAAGAAATTAATCTTACCACTATAAATTGCTACTAGAATAAAATTCTTGGAAATATATGTAATTGGAGTCTATTTTTGCCCATCTCGTCACGTAGTTACACAGATATGCAGATTCGGATGGTTCGGATTCCAAAGGAGAGAAAAACTAGATTCCAAGAGGATCAGCAATAAAAGTCACGACCAGATGCACGGGTGTGCAGACTCGGGTGGCTCGGCACGCACGACGTCGAGCTCGGTTGCCGCGGAGTGGTGAGTGCACACATGCTGCTCAGTGGCTCAAGCCTGGTCATCGGTGAGCGACGAGCGCACGCATGGCGCCGCCGCAGCGGGCTATGCGGGCACGATGCACGAGACATACGAGAGCAGGTGAGGGCGTGCAACACGTGCTGTAGCTAGGCAAGCTTCTTCCCATCCGCGGCAAAGCAGCCTTCCGCGGTGGGGGACAGCTCCTCCGTTGACACGCTCCTCCCCAATCCCCATCCGGCCCCTTCACTAAGCTCCTCCCTAGGCGAGGTCCTAGTCTTCTAGATGCACGAGAGAACAGAGTGACGTAGGCGGAGGAGATGAGGGCGGTGGATGGGTATGGGGTAGCTCCATGGACGCCATTGGAGCATGGAAGTAGGAGAGGATGACGAAGAAAGAGGGAAGGGGCATTACGTGATAGAATCGATTCATTATTTATTCGTCAGATCGGGATGCATTTCATACATAGAACAAATACAACATTGTAGATCTCGAGTCCTATACAACACTACTAGAGAAGAAAGGTAGGGAGAAGGAGTAGAGGTGTAGACCGTCACTAGCAGCAGTCGGAGTCGGTGGTGCTGTCCCCGAGGCGCCGGCGTTGTTGTCGTCAGCGGGCGGTGCCATGGCGTCGGTGTAGTCGCGGGCGTCGACGGCAGGGTTGGAGTGGCGTTGCTGGCGTCGGTGGTGCTTCCCGTTGGTGGCAGCGCCCCTCTCGGATCGGATTAGGGTTATGATGTCGGTGGGGTGAATGGCGGCGCGGTGAACCTCGTACCGTGTGCCCCGGCCCCCACCTTTCCTATATAGCGCTGTGCGACGGGGGCCCATCAACCATGTAGGGTTGGGCGCCCCCGATCAGGGCGCGAGAACAAGGCGCATAGACCGTTGGGCCTAAGGTTAGTGGGAGATCAATCCAACATTCTCCCCCTTGATCTCTCATTATTTCTTAGTTCTTTAATTTCTTACTTAAACTTTCATTTCATGGTTTTCTTACTTCATCCTATTCCATCATAGATTAATGCATCGAACTGTCTCATCGTCATAGCAATTTGTGCTGTTGGACCAACAGTCACAACACATTTCTCTATTTTGGAATGAAATTCTCTTTGGGCCCTTTGTTTGTTCGGAATCATAGGCTTTGCTTTAAACCCATGCCGGCTACGTGCTCTCTGAACACGTTGGGTGGCAAGCCTTTTGTGAGCGGATCCGCAAGCATTCTTTGTGTACTTATATGCTCAAGATTTATGACATGATCCCGAACTTTATCTTTCACAACATAGTACTTTATGTCAATGTGTTTGGCAGCACCACTTGACCTATTGTTGTGAGCATATTCTACCGCTGGATTGTTATCACAATACAGCTTCATTGGTTCATTTATTTTATTAATCACTTTCAATCCGGGTATGAATTTCTTTAGCCAATTCACCTGCCCTGTTGCCTCATAGCATGCTACAAACTCGGCGTACATTGTTGAGGATGTAGTCACAGTTTGTTTGGAGCTTTTCCACGATATAGCCCCTCCTGCGAGAGTAAATATGTATCCTGACGTGGATTTTCTTTCATCTCCCGTAAAATCAGAATCTGAATACCCCTCTATCTGCAGGGAATCAGTTCTTCTATATGTTAGCATGAGGCCTTTCGTACCCTGCAAATAACGCAAGACTTTCTTCACTAACTTCCAATGTTCATATCCTGGATTCTTTTGATATCTGCCAAGTAACCCGGTTACAAAAGTTAAGTCAGGGCGTGTGCACACTTGAGCATATTGTAAACTTCCAACTGCTGAAGCATACGGTACCGCTTTCATTCGATTAACTTCATATTCATTCTCGGGACACTGGTGTTCCCCATATACATTGCCCTTGACTATAGGAGCAGGTGAGGGACTGCACGCATGCATACTGAATTTTTTCAGAACCTTTTCTATGTACGCCTTTTGCGATAATCCTAGAACCCCTTTTCTTCTATCTCGGTGGATCTCTATTCCCAAAACGAACGAGGCCTCACCAAGATCTTTCATATCAAAATTTGAGGACAAGAATTTCTTCGTTTCCATCAATAGATTCATATCATTACTTGCAAGTAGTATATCATCCACGTACAGGACCAAAAATATGTACTTTCCATTCTTAAACTTCGCATAAACGCAATTGTCCTCAATATTTTCTTTAAACCCGAAACCTCTTATTGTTCTATCAAACTTCAAGTACCACTGTCGAGAAGCTTGTTTTAATCCATAGATTGATTTCTTCAGGCGGCATCCCATATTTTCTTTTCCTTTTACGGCGAAACCTTTCGGTTGCGCCATATAAACATTTTTCCTCCAAATCCCCGTTAAGGAATGCCGTCTTTACATCCATTTGATGCAACTCCAAATCATAGTGAGCTACAAGCGCTATTATAATTCTGAAAGAATCCTTACATGAGACTGGAGAAAAGGTCTCATTATAATCAATCCCTTCTCTTTGCGTAAAGCCTTTCGCCATAAGTCGGGCTTTAAATCTTTCTATTTTCCCTTGGGAGTCATACTTCGTCTTGTAGACCCATTTGCAGCCTACTGTTTTGGCCCCTTTGGGAATGTTTTCTAAGTCCCAAACTTTATTGGCACTCATTGACTTCATTTCATCTTCCATGGCCTTAAGCCACTTGGATGAATAGCAGCTTTTCATGGCTTCTTCATATGAGGTGGGATCATCCTCCATACGATATTCTTCTGTTTCATAAACTTCATAATCATTAGAAATAGCTGATCTTCTTATTCTTTGAGACCTTCTTGGGGCCTCTGGCGCTTGTTCCACAATGGGCTGTGGTTGTTCTTCCTCATGAGCGACATTTGGTTCTATAGGATTCTGGGGAATAGGTTCCTCTTGTTCATTCATTGTCGCCATGGGAGAACTAGCAACAGGTGTTGGCACACTGGTGGCTTGCACTGTCGATGTACCAACAGCAGCAACAGGTAGCTCAAAAAATGGTTTTTCATCCATCGGAGTGGGCACAAATACCCGCTTCTCCTCTAGATTGATTTCTCTTGCTACCTTGCTCCCCCTTATCATGTTATCCTCCAAGAAGACAGGGTGTCTTGTTTCTGTAATCTTCGTATGTCTGTCAGGACAATAGAAGCGATACCCTTTTGATTTTTCTGGATAGCCAATAAAATGGCAGCTGACTGTCTTAGAGTCTAACTTTCCTATGTTCGGGTTAAAAACTTTTGCCTCAGCTGGACAGCCCCACACACGCAGATGGTTAATTGAGGGTTCTCTTCCTGTCCATAGTTCATATGGTGTTTTAGGCACCGATTTGCTTGGTACACGATTAAGTATGTGAATGGCGGTTTTCAGCGCCTCCATCCACAAACTAATCGGTAATGTGGAGTAACTAATCATGCTTCTTACCATATCCATTAAGGTACGGTTTCGTCTTTCAGCCACTCCATTCTGCTGAGGCTCCCCCGGTGTGGAGTACTGAGCAACTATGCCATTTTCCTGTAGAAACCTTGCAAAAGGTCCAGGAACTTGGCCATAAGGGGTATGTCGCCCGTAGTACTCTCCACCTCGGTCGGATCGTACTAACTTTATTTTCTTATTGTGCTGGTTTTCAACCTCAGCTTTAAATATCTTGAATTTATCCAATGCTTCTGATCTTTCTTTGATTGGATAAATGTAGCCATAACGAGAGTAGTCGTCTGTGAATGTTATAAACAAGTCATAACCATCCACGCTTTTCACAGGAAAAGGACCACATATATCGGTGTGGATTATTTCTAAAATTTCTGCGCTTCGTTTGGCATCTTTCTTAATTTTCTTAACATATTTTCCTTTGATACAATCAATACATTGCTCTAAATCAGAAAATTCTAAGTGCGGAAGAATTGATTCTTTAACTAATCGTTCTATTCTCCCCCTCGAAATATGGCCCAATCGACAATGCCATAATTTCGAAGAGGTATTTTCAATTCTCTTCCGCTTCTTACTTACATTCGTAGATGGGGAAACATTCACATTCATATCACATATATCATTCACATTCTCAGAGAGAGATAATAAATAAAGCTTGTCTTGTCGGAAGGCAAGACCAACACATTTATTATTAACAAAAATCTTACACTTGCCATCACCAAAATGACAAGCAATACCATCACCATCAAGTTTCGAAACACTTATTAAATTTCTACGCAAAGAGGGAACATAAAGTACTTCTTTAAGTCTAAGTACAAAACCATTATTCAATTCTAAAAGGAAATCTCCAATGGCTTCAACATTGGCTTGTACTCCATTTGCAACTTTAATCGTTCTTTCTCCTCTTTGCAAGGTTCTCGTCCCACTTAATCCCTGTAAAGAATTCATAACATGAGTAGTTGCTCCAGAATCAACCCACCAAGTGGATTTTTCATAACATAAATACAGGGATTCATCTACAAATGTAATAAATTCCTCACCTCTCTTTAGCAGAGACTTCAGGAAATCTGGACAATCTCTCTTGTAGTGCCCTCTCTTGAAGCAGTACTTGCACTGATCAATTTCAGCTGAGCCATACTGATTGTTCTGCGGATTCTGCTGATTCTGCTGATTTTCTGAGTTCTGGGGCTTCTTTTCCTGTTGTTTGGAGGAAGAGGACTTATCCCACTGAGGTTTCCCTTGTGGTTTGGAATTCTTACCACCAAAGTTCTTTGGCTGCGTTCGGTTGAGGGTATAAGCGCTTATAAGCGCTTATTTTTCAGCACTTCAGCAGTATTTTTCTCTCACAAGATTTCAGCACTTCTACAGCACTTCAGCGCTTATCTACAGCACTTCAGCTTCACCGAACACAGCCTTTCTCTTGTTGTCCTTCACAAAGTGAGCAGTGTCACCCTGTAGGGACTTCAGTCCCTCCTCTTCTTGAGCACACATAGCCATGAGAGTTTCTAAGTTCCACTTCTCAGGCTGGATGTTGTAGTTCAAAATGAAATGTTCATATTCTTTTGGCAAAGAAGCAAAGATCAAATGAATCAGGAGGTCATCCTCCTTCAGCTTCATCTCCTTAAGCTTGTTTGCCGTAGAGTTCATCTTACAAATGTGCTCTCTAATGCCACCACCAGTATACTTTTCAGTGAGAAGCTTCTTCATTAGTGCACTTGCTTTGGCCTTGGTAGACCCAGTGAACAGATTCTTGACATGGTTAAGGTATTCTGTGGCAGTGGCACATTCAGGGATTGAACTTGCCAAATGTTCTTCTATGGTGGCTTTCACCACCAACAAGCACTTGCGGTTGGACTGAGTCCATCGCCTATGCTCAAGATCATATTTCATTCTTATCTCAGCATGATCACCCTTTCGGGCATTGAACTCAGCTTCAGTTTCATCTGCACCTCTCACCGATTCCTCTGGTTCAACAGGACACGGTGAGAGGATGGCATAATCGATCTCATTCAAGCCAAGTTCCAGTTCATACTTATCCCGCCACTGACGGTAGTTATTCCCATTCAGCAGCGGAATATTACCGATGTTCACATTGCTTTTGATTCCTGAAATCACACCGGAGTAAGTGAGAAACAATATTAAAATATACGTATTCACCAACGCATAAATTTTAGATCACCGTTGGGCAGAAATAAAATCAATGCATAATTCCTCATGGATAAAAAAATTATAACATTGCTATTAACAACATTGGTCAGAAAATAACAATATTATAATACCATCAAAATCATTCATTCATTTTTCCAAAATTAAATTCTCCCGTTGGTTCGAATTTAATAATGAAAATCATCATCAATAATTCGCAGCGGAAACATGAAATTCTCATCAAATTTATCTAATTTCCAAAAGCAAAACATTACGATTCTCTAATCTCTGCAAATTTATCTCGTTGGTTCAAAATTTACAGAGGTCCAAAAAGTTCAAAATTCATATTCAAAACAATTCATATATATAATAAAACAGCTTCTGGAAATTAGATAAAGAAAAAAAAATGATTGCCACTGTGTAATCGGCCGATTTTGGCCCATCAGCGGCAAACGGCCCGGTCCAACCGGCCGCACACACGCGCGCTGGAGGCCCTCTCCGCGCTCAGGCCGCAACCTGGGCCTGGGCCGGGAATTCACTCGCCCGCCTGGGCTCAATGTGGCCCGTTCGGTCAGCGATAAATCGCGGCCGTCGATTTCCATCCAACGGTCACGCACGCGTTTCGGGTGAGCAAAACCCGGCCGAACGAAAACGCCCCGAACCCTAACTCATTTCATTCTCAACCTTTCTCTTTCCTCAGACAACGGCGGCCGGCACGGCAGAGCTCGGCTGCCGGCTTGTCCATTTCTTTCTCTCTCTTCTCTCTCTCTACCAGCCGCACGCAGTGCTTGTTCTGTCTCGCAGTAGAGCGGCGGTGGCCGATGATGGTGCGAGGCCACCAGAGAGGAGAAAGAGCTGGCGCCATCGTGGCTCCCCTCGCCGGAGCGCGCGTGCGGTCGCGACCGCGCGCAGCCCCGTCGAGTGGTGTCTCGGTGGTGCCCTGTTCACTAGCGCACGCGCCGTGGTGAAGCCCGCCGGCGAGCGGCGGTTCGTTCCTCTTTTCGCCCGGCGTGCAAGACGGCCGGCGGTGATGGGGACGGACCCAGGTAGGCCCGCATGTTCATGTTAGGGTTTCGTTCTTCTCGATCTGTGTCGGTCATGTTAGGGTTAGGGTTTCGTTCTTCCCGATTTGAATCGGTTGCTTCGTTCTTACTTCCCGATCTCAATCTATTCGCAACCTGGATCTGATACCATTGATAGAATCGATTCATTATTTATTCGTCAGATCGGGATGCATTTCATACATAGAACAAATACAGCATTGTAGATCTCGAGTCCTATACAACACTACTAGAGAAGAAAGGTAGGGAGAAGGAGTAGAGGTGTAGACCGTCACTAGCAGCAGTCGGAGTCGGTGGTGCTGTCCCCGAGGCGCCGGCGTTGTTGTCGTCAGCGGGCGGTGCCATGGCGTCGGTGTAGTCGCGGGCGTCGACGGCAGGGTTGGAGTGGCGTTGCTGGCGTCGGTGGTGCTTCCCGTTGGTGGCAGCGCCCCTCTCGGATCGGATTAGGGTTAGGATATCGGTGGGGTGAATGGCGGCGCGGTGAACCTCGTACCGTGTGCCCCGGCCCCCACCTTTCCTATATAGCGCTGTGCGACGGGGGCCCATCAACCATGTAGGGTTGGGCGCCCCCGATCAGGGCGCGAGAACAAGGCCCATAGACCGTTGGGCCTAAGGTTAGTGGGAGATCAATCCAACATTACGGTCTATACAAAAATATTGTACGCATCTGTCAACCTGTAACTGGTTCCAAAGCTGCATCATATGTGCAGTGTGGTGTATTTCAAGGAGAAATAAAATTATAATGATATATTTCAAAATGGATGAATTATATCGCATCTTTAAAAACCACGAAAGTTGCAGTGTCACTATTGCAATTAACCTAAGAATTTAGGGGTGGAAGGAGAAGTTTTTATCTAATGCGTGAAAGGAGGTGAAAATTAAATCTGTGGCACAAACCATTTCTACATATGCAATGGGGTTCTTTGTATTCTTGTTGTTTGGAGTTGTTTTTAGAATTTGTACCCCAGTTGACGGTTTGTTTTGTTGTGTTGGTTTAGGGTTTTTGAAAATTTTGCCCCTTGTTGGCAACTTAATTTGTTGTTGTTGTTGTTGTTGTTGTTGTTTGGGGTCTTGTTTTTAAAATTTATGTCCCTACCTGGCAGTTTGTTTTGTTGTATTGTAGATTTGGGATTTTTTAGATTTGATCCTTATTAGTTGATAACTTGTTTTGTTGTACTGTTTTTAGGGTTGTTTTTATAATTTGTCCCCCTATTTGACAGCTAGTTTTGCATTATATTATTTTTTGGAGTTATTTTTATTTTTTGCCTGTATTTTTATTGTCTCGAGGTTGTTTTTAAAATTTATCCTATCAATTAGAAACTTTATGTTAGTGTTTTCTTGTTGTTTATTATTTTTTTTGAAAAGATTGCCCCTAGATGGCAGCTTATTTTGTTGTATTGTTGTTGTTTTTAAGATTTCTCCCTCCAAATGATGGCATGTTCTTTTATATGTCAAAATGCACGAGTCTGTGTTTTTGTTGTTTTCTAGTTATGATCAAGACAGACATAAGGATTACTGGTCACAGTTGGCATATTGATTAGTGCTATGAATTGGAGGTACCATCATCTATGCCACTACTTTTTTAGAATTCTTAAACACGGATTATACTTGTGCGTATTCGTTAGTGTTGTTGCATCATTCATAACGATTATAGTTGTCATTCATAGGCTTAGGCAAAATTCAAAACAGATTGAGTAGAAAATATTTTAGGAGAACTAATAGAGAAACATAAGGTGTGATTGGTTGCGACTCAACAAGATGTCCAAGACGGTGGCGAGATGCAGGCCCATTACGACCGGTACACAGACATACATTTATGTTTGTTTGGTTTGTAATGGGCTGGACCGGGATGGAGAGAGTTGTTGATTGGTTGGGTGGATGATGAATTATTTTTGTGTGGCTACAAGTGGACCCTAACAGCATGCCAGCATCATCTCAGCCTGGATCATGAGAGAGGCCAAATGTTGTGTACCATATGAGCTAGGATGGGGGAGAGAATCTGCATCACACCGTGCCGGATGGTGGGTCGGACGGTGAGATACAAGCAACCAATCACCCCATAGGGTTTGGTGATAGACTGGCTTGAAACGCGTGAGTATAGGTGGTCCGTCAGATTTGCATCGTAGAGTTTGAAAATCATTTATCCATGCCGTTGAAACACTACTCGATTTTTTGTTTGTTTGTGGTTGTCAGTTATTTTCTAGCTCAACACTTGAGCTGCCATTAAAACAACCGAACCATATAGGTAGACATAAAAAAAAGAAAAGAAAAGAAAACTATGCAGGGCAGAGTTTATAATTAAGTAGTAAACTAACTAGGAAGATTGGAATTATAATAAGTTGATTTGAGCAAACTTGACTCAAGAACTGGACCAGACCATCGGAGCGCATACATACATCACTCTGTTTATATTTGTATAAGATGGTACTGAAAATGCTGTGAAATAAATAAAGGCCCATCCGCTCATACAACTAAACCCCTCGCAAACAACCATTATGCGGACAGTCGCAGGTGCGTTGCCGACGCTGGAGAGCAAGCAAGGAGACCGTGCGAGCTCGCGTCTCGTCTCGATTCCGATCAGTGGACGTTGACGGTGAGCTTCATCCCGGCCTCGCACTGCCCTTCGCCGTCGCAGATGAAAAAGAACCTTCCAGGCGTCGCCAGCACCACGTCTACCCCGGTGCCGGTGCCCACCACCCGCGCGTTGTCCGGCGTCACGCAGTTGTGGAAGCTCTGCTCGTCCACCTGCACCACGTCCTGCCCCTCGTTGTACAGGAGCACTGCGAGATGCGACAAGTTCTTCACGCGCGTCGGAGCGTCATGCCAATTACATTGCCAACCACAGTTATGTATGCGTACCGAGCTCGTCGCCGACCTTGAACTTCTTGCCCCTGGCCCAGGCCTTGTAGTCGACGCCGACGTCCCAGCCGGCGTCGTCCCCGACCATGAACTTCTTCTTCTTCTTCGCGAACGCTGCTGCGGCGATGAAGGCCATGGCTCCAGCAGCTACCACCAGTGTCCTACGGGGAGCCGCCATTATGCTTGCCCGGCCGGATCGGGTGCCCCTAGCTGTGCGTGTTTAATTTAACTGGCATCAGAGTTGAGCGCACAAGTACTTATACACTAGTGGCGTTGGCTGCTTGGCAATAGGACGTACGATTGTGTCCAGAGCGGTGTATCCAATGTGACTTGCACGGCACACACGAAAACAGGAATACAAGATACGGTCAGGGGGGTGGGGATTAGTTCATTTGTTGAATGCAGAGTTCATCCATTCAACCGTGACAAGGTGGCTACTGGGCGTCGCTGGCAGATCGATCGAGTACGACAGCCGGCAAGAGCTTACGGTTATGTGCCTGCGCGTGCTGCTATTGATCGGTTAGGATGAGGCGAAAACGATATATCTAACGACATATTTGGTATAGCTCAGCTTCACTAGTAAATTGGTTTTTTTTTTGGCAAAATAGCTTTTGAAATAGCTTTATTGGTGAAGCTGAGCTATTTTAAGATAAGTGTTTGGCAAAACGGCTCATGATGATACATAGAAATAATGAAATGACTATAGTGTCTTTTCTTTCTCCTTTCCTCATTTTTCTTCCGTTCGTCTTCCTTATCCATTCGCCTGGCAGACAGCCAACGGTAGTTCAGCTAGTCCATCGCCCCGGCATACGGTAGCACCACCATCCAGCGATGCGGTTACGGCGGTGCTACGCGGCGTTCCTCAGGCGGGCGTCCGCGCTGCAATCGCTGCCGCTGGTGGCCACACTCCATGCCGCGGTGCTCCAGCGCGGGTCCTGGACCTCCTCGCGGCGTCCCTAATCTAGCTCGGCAAGGTTACGCTTCCACCCCGGAAAGGCGGCCGTGCTTGCATACGGCACGGCGGTCTGGCGGAGGCGACTGCGCCTACACCCCGGCGAGGCGACGGCGGCCCTTGTGCCCAGCATGGCTGTCGCCCTCACGCGTCTGAACGATGGCGGCGCCCCGGCTCCTTCGCGCGTCAGGTCTCATGCCTGCTCGGCGTGATGTGCCCTCGGCGGGCCCGCCATGAGGTTGCAGCCGGTGCCCCTGCTCCCCGTCGGTGCAGCTCGGGTTCCACCTCGCCGTCGCGTCACCGTTGTAGCGCTTGTGCAGGGGCAAAAGGTACGGGCCCGCATGCTGTTAGACGAAGCACGAGCAAGCTATTATTTCCGGCTTCACCACACTCCGCCTCTTTGTCTCACCGGGTTCTCCGGAGCTTCGCGCGTGAAGCACTTTTCCTTTGACCTGTTTGGCTGAGAGCGCTAAAAAACAGCTCATAAAACTGCTCAATAAGCTGTACCAAACATCCCCTAAATCTCTAGTGGCCATAAAAGGATCTCTTTGTTCCTTTCTTAGGTTGCTTTTGTTTCTAGTTTTCCTTTTGTTTTTTATCTCCTTCTTTGTATCTTAAGTTCTGCTTTCTGTACTGCTTCCCTTTCTTTAAAAAAGTTTAATAAAATTTTCTGTAGGGGGCTCACCCCTCCCGTTTCATTAAAAAAAAAATCTCTGCACGGCGGTCACTGTCCAACTAGCAGCCTGTTCGTTTGGGCTGAAAATAAGCGCTGATTTGAGTTAGTGCTGATTTGTTGTGAGAAAAAAATACTGTTACATGACTGAAAATAAGCGGCTAATTGCTGAAACGAACCAGCCGTAGATGAGCCTAACCAACAGATCGATGGAGTATTTACAAAAAGCCACTAAACACCAGAGGCCAGTGGCGGACACGGCGTCCGCCCGGGCTCCTACATATGGA
This sequence comes from Eremochloa ophiuroides, assembly GCA_038502445.1. Classification (NCBI taxonomy): domain Eukaryota; kingdom Viridiplantae; phylum Streptophyta; class Magnoliopsida; order Poales; family Poaceae; genus Eremochloa; species Eremochloa ophiuroides. Next base: position 6,224,603 of record JAHLJS010000002.1, read on the forward strand.
CACCGTCACACGCTTAGCTACTTCATCTGATTAGCGCCGTCATCAGGCTTTGATGCAAGTTTAAAATACGAGATGATGATCTGATTAGCGCCTTGAGGTTCGTCCAGGCTCCATCTAAGTGCTAGGTCCGCTACTGCATAGGCTAATGCAGCAGCATCTATATATAATAATCAGCTTGCCTCCCAGCTGAGAGCTTGTTTTGTCTTTTTATTTTTGTATATGGGGTTTGTTTTAAAAATTTCCTCATCAGTTTGCAGCCGGTTCTTTTGTATGTTTGGAGTGTTGGAGATTTGTTTTCCTTGACTCCTGATTAGAGCCGTGGTAGACATAATGATTAGTGTCTTGATTGACATATTGATTAGGGTTATGATGTACGCTACCATCTTTACATGTAACTACTTTTAGAATTCTTAAACATTGGCCTGTTTTGGGGGTGTTTTAAAATTTTGTCACCCCAATTGGCAGCTTCTTTTATCATATTGTTATTGTTTTTAGGTTGTTTTTTAAAAGTTGTCCCCAATGTGTTTGGGACTGTTTTAAAAATTCACCCTTCGCTTTGTCCTCCCCCTTGGCAACTTGTTATGTCATACTACTGTTGCTTTAGGGTTCTTATTGAAAAATTTTGCCCCTAGTTGGTAGGTTATTTTGTTTTGTTGTTTTGCTTTGGGCTTGTTTTTTATATTTATGCCCCTATTTGGAAGCTTGTTTTGTTATATTGTTATTCCTTTGGAGTTATTTTTATTTTCTTGGTATTTTTATTGTCTTGAGGTTGTTTTTTTAAATTTATCCTCTCAATTGGAAGCTCGTATTTGTTGTATTATTGTTGTTTAGAGATTTTTTATAAAGAAAATTATCAGTAAATGTAGCTTATTTTGTTGTATTGTTGTTGTTTTGGGTTGTTTTTAAGAAGATTGGTCCCTCCAATTGGTGGCTTGTTCTTTTATATGTCATAATGCATGAGTTTGTGTTTTTGTTGTTTCCTGATTATGACCACAACAGACACAATGATTAGTGGTTGTGGCATATGGATTAGTGCTATGGATTGGAGCTACCATCTTCTCATGTCCCCACTTTCTACATTTCTCAAACACGAGCAGCTATACTTGTGCATGTATGTTAGTATTGTTGCATCATTCATACTGATTAGAGTTGTGTCATTCATAGACTCACCCAAAATTCAAAATATACCAAGTAGAAAATATTTTAGGAGGCCCGAATAGAGAAACACGGAGTGCTTAATTGTTGTCCGATTGACATAAAAAATGTGTGAATATAGGTGGTCTATCAGATATGCATCATAGAGTTTGAAAATCATGTGTCCATGCAGTTGAAACACTCGTTTCTTTCGGTTTGTTGTTAGTTATTTTCTAGCTCGTCAGCATAACCGAGCCATATAGGTAGACATCCAAAAAAAGGAAACTATGCAAGGCAGAGTTTTTTTAAAAGGAGTTTTGCATCTGCTTTTAAGAAAGCAACACAGTACAAACAAACATCTGCTGAGGTTGCTAGCTACAAAAAGAGCAACAGGAAGCTAAAATCCCAAACTCACAAATCTCAAATACATCCGTAGCTTAAGCAACACACTCCATCTTTGCATCAACGAGATTCCAAGATATATGACAACAGTGGGCGCCTTAGGAAAGTGCTTTTCAATCTCCATTTTATTTCTAGTAATCCGAAGAGCCCATGCAAAACATGCAAAACAAAAACTAGCAATCTCGCTGGCCAAGGTCCCTTGCCCTGGAGCCACTTTCTACTAAAATCAGACAACGATATGGGAATATCCCCCAACATCCAGATCTCACTAATGACACTCCACACTAGCTTAGCAAGATGGCAATGAAATAAAATGTGTTCTATCGATTCTGTATAGCCGCAAAGACACCAATCTCCAGAACCTTTCCACCCCTTTTTGATAAGACTCCGCCTTACTTGAAGTTTATTATTAAACACTTGGCATAAGAAAATTTTGATTTTCAGAGGTATTTTGCACTTCCAAATGTACCTAGCGATCCTGCCGGCCACTCCCCCATCAGTGATGAACCTGTACAGAGACTTAGTTATAAAAGTTTTTGACCTATCCAAAACCCACATCATGGAGTCTGTTCTGTAGAAAGATGAATTTCAGAAAGGAGACACTCCGAATCCATCCATCTATCATTTTCCTGGACAGAAAAGATACTTAAACTCAATGCACCACTCCCCCTCCTCCCAGTTTTGAGAAACCAGGCTTTTCTGTTTTCTCACCAAACAAAAAAAGATCCCTCAGACGAACCTCTTTTATCCAACAATCATGCCAAAATCTACAAAGGTCCCATTCCCCACCTTACAGAAAGCACCCTATTTAAATAAATGTTTGACTTTATGTAAACCTTTCGAAAACTGTGAGCTACCAGTTACTTTAGAACAAACCCCCGTGTCCTCATATATTTAGCTTTCAGAAGTTTGAACATGCAGGGCAGAGTTCATAATCAAGTACTAAACTAACTAGGAACAAAGGAATTATAATAAGTTTGATTTGAGAATTGGACCAGACCATCGAAGCATGCATGCATGCATGCATGCATACATACATACATACATACATACATACATACATACATACATACATACACCACTCTGTTTATTTGTATAAGATGGTACTGAAAATGGCTGTGAAATAAAAGCCCATCCACTCGTATAAACTAAACCCATCGCAAACAACCATTATGGACAGTCGCAGCAGGTGGGTTGCCGACGCTGGAGAGCAAGCAGGCAAGGAGACCGCGCGATCGACCTCGCGTGAATACACCGATTCTGATCAGTGGACGTTGATGGCGAGCTTCATCCCGGACTCGCACTCCCCTTCGGCGTCACAGATGATAAAGAACTTTCCAGACGTCCCCAGCACCACGTCTACCCCGACGCCGGTGCCTAGTACCTGCGCGTTGTCCGGCGTCACGCAGTTGTGGAAGCTTTGTTCATCCACCTGCACCACGTCCTGCCCCTCGTTGTACCGGAACTCTGCGAGATGCGAGCAAGAGGAAGCCACACAAGAAGTCTTGTTTACTTATAGGGCAGTAATCGGATATTTTTGATGTCGCATGGGGTCGTTTGGATTCCAATAAAAAAATAAATTACAGTTTTCGTCTGTAAATCTCTAGATTAATCTATTAAACATATTTAATGTGTCATTAGCAAAATTTATTGTAGCATAACCTTGTCATATTATTATATACTATAATTAGACTTCCTAACACTACGCGCTTCGTAGAGTCATGCCCTACATGCCGATTGCAATCTCCCTCTGTCCCAAAATAGATATCAATTTTCACCGAGAAGTCAAAGATATTTTTAGTTTTGACCAAATATATATAAAAATAATAATATTTATAATATTTACTTCCTCCGTATCGGATTTAGATGATATTTAGGACAAAGACACGGCCTTTAATGTATAACTTTGACTTCATATTTCTATAAAAATATTTATTGAAACGTGATATATGTATACTTTAATGAAAATATATTTGAAGACAAATCTTTTTATATAATTTTCATATTTTCAAACTCAACAATTTAAAAGCTATTCATGATTTATATTCCCAATGTCTCACCAAAACCTTTTTCAAAATGTCATCTATTTACGATACGGAGGGAGTAATTAGTATCATTACATAGATAGTTGAATATACATTCATACTATATTTATTTGGAGATATAAATGTTATACGTATTTTCTATAAACTCAATCAAAGTTGAGAAAATTTGTTCAGCACGTATCCCATAGCGATTCTATTTAGAGACGATTTTTAAAACAGAGGGAGTACGTACGGAGCAGGTCGCCGACCTTGAACTTCTTGCCCCTGGCCCAGGCCTTGTAGTCGACGCCGACGTCCCAGCCGGCGTCGTCCCCGACCATGAACTTCTTCTTCTTCGCGAACGCAGTCGCTGGGAGCAATGCTGCTGCGGCGATGAAGGCCATGGCTCCAGCAGCTACCAGCAGTGTCCTGCGGGAAGTCGCCATGTGTGTGACACGGGACTGAAGCAGATGCTTGGGAGTGTTTGCCCGGATCGATCGGATGCAGCAGTGCGTGTTTGAGTTGAGTGCACAAGTGTATATACACTACTTATACACCAGTAGCGTTGGCTGTTTGGTGACAGGACGTACGATTGTGTCCAGAGAGCGGTGTATCCAATGTGACTTTGCACGGCACACGGTCCGGGGGTGCTGTGGGTTCCGGATTCGTCGTCTTTTTGCCGTTGCCACGGTGAGTTCAGTTCATTTGTTGGACGCAGTCACGCATGCAGAGTTGATCCATTCAGCTGTGACCGTGACATGTTGGGCGCCGGGCGGATTGAGTACTAGAGCGCCACAGCGGTGGTAGCGCGTCTCCGTCCGGTGTCCGATCGACGTACGCGAGAGCTGCAGCTCACGGTTATGTGCCTGCGCGTTCGTGTGATCGTGCAATCCTATACGCCTACTGCATGCTGTCGATCAGTTATGTTGATGACGCGAAAACGACGCAAATCCTACGTGACTAGGTAAATCTTGCCTAGCGGCTAGCTAGCGTACGTCTGCCGACACACACGGTGGTGCACCCTGCACGTGGCCATCGCAACATGATGAGTCCATATAACCGACAGATCGATGGATTCTATATTTACAAAAGCTAAAACTGAACACCGGCCAGAGTCTATTATTGCTGCCTGCAAACTAGCTAACTAGCTACCTAGTGCCGTATCATCAGTATCACACTGCTCGTTGCTCATTGATGGTCTTCTTCAAATCTTGGCGAGCTTGTCGGCGACCACGACGGGGTTGTTCTTGGCGATCCGCTCGCGCGCGGCGCGTTTGTAATCGAAGCCACAGGCGTGCTTCTCCGCGTACCGGTGCACGCCGCAGAAGGTCTCGCCGCAGCAGCACCGGAACCCCAGCAGGCCCACCTTCTTGCGGCACGCCGAGCACCGGTTCGCCGCCGCCGGCTTCGGCGGGTCCGGCTGCTGCTGCGGCTCCGTGGAAGGTGGTGTCTGGGCCTGGGCCGTGCCTGCATTATTGGCGCCGTATTCAGGGAACGCCGACGACGATGCGGCGGCGGCGACGGCACACACGATCTTGGCCTTCTTCTCCACCGGCGCCGCCGTCGTCGTGTCGAAAACAGCATGATGCGTCTTTTCCTCAGCATTGGTGGACGGCGTCGCCGTGGCGCCGGCGGCGTGCTCGCGGTAGCACTTGGAGCACATGCCGCCGGTCGCGGCGTTGCCGAAGAACCCGCACCCGTTCGCGCACCTGGCGGCGGACGGCGGGCTGGAGCCGCCGCACTCCTCGACGACGTCGATGCTCTTTCGCTTCTGCGCCATGGCTAGCTAGCTAGCTCGCGTACGTGCCGATCGATCGGCGACGTCTGCCGCTTGTACGTGGTGTTCTTCTCGTCGTGGGCGATGGGGACGCGTGCGTACGTCTCGAGCCTGGCTTTGTGTCGGGGTTGCTCGATCGGGTAAGGACGTAAGGTTATATGTATGCAGGCGGTGGCTGCAGGTCGTGAGTTTTCTCCCGTTCGGATTTGGTAGTCCATTCGTGACACGGAAGCGGACACGGTGTACCGTGTACCGCGTACATCCGAGGCATGTCGAATTTGATTTGATTTGCTGCAACGCACGCGTCCCCGTTTCCTAAGGTCGCGCGATTGCCTACTTATATATATACTATTCCGAGCCCAATACGAAACTGGGCTATTTTGGGCCCTGCTCGTCCATCCCATGATATAATAGTTTCCTTTTTGTACCGAATTTTTTATTTATTTCTAAAAAAAATCTAGTGGTGCCAAAACTTTGCTTTCTCACCTCTGTCCCTCCTCTTCCCCGAATCTTTTGCTCTCTTGCTTGACAATTCTGCACTTGTCTCTACGTTCCCTTCTCTTATTCCTTTTTCCCTCAACTGTAAACGTATCTGTACTTTACAACATGATGCACTCCCTCCATATAGAAAAAAAAAATAGTTTTAGACAAGATTTTGATCAAACATTAATGAATAACTTTTAAATTATGATATGAAAACTATATAAATAGATTTGTTCTCAAATACACTTTCATAAAAGTATGCTATCACTTTCAATAAATGTTTTTAGGGCTGTTTGGATCTTTCATTTTGAGGAATTAAAATCTAGTTAACAGTTTAGACTATTTTACTTGGATTGTGACATTCCACCACTTTCTAAAGTTCACATATTAGCCAACCTCAAATTCATAGGATGAGGGGTGGAATTTGATTCTATAGATCACCATACTATATTTCTACGTTGCGATTTATAGCAACCTCTTTAACTCGTTCTCACACGGTAAAAATATAATACATAAGTATCTCCCTCGTATAACCAACAATAATGTACATATATAATCGATACACAACTATATTAAGTTAATTAATATGTGTGTAAATTATAATTGTTAAAATAAATTTAATTTTAAAGATTCAAACAGGGCCTTATAGAAATATGAAGTCAAGTCATGCTTTAAAAACCGTGTCGTTATCATAAACGACTTCTAAATCCTATAAAGAAGAAGTATAACTTATTGCCTAGTGAAACGACCTCGATTTCCACGAAGGGAAATCCACAGGCTCGAATTGTAATTCAACAGATTGCTTTGGGACAATCCATGAAATTACCCATATCTCAGTTGACACCAGGATCCATACAACGGTAATTAAGTCTTACATAAACATTTATTACATCGCCACACTGGCGGAATCAACATTCAGAGAAGCTTTAGAAGATGCGGAAACGTTTCATCCTTCACGGCCAACTTGAGTGTAGCACGTGACCCTATTCCTCGCCATCGTCTTCCTCGAAGTCGTACTCATTCTCGTCACCTGACAGCAAATTTATCAGTACGATTTGTACTGGCCACGGAGCCCACCTATGCAGCATTTGCTTTGTGGAAAGTGGATGCAAGGCTATACAAGCAGACCTATAGGCTGAGGTTTTCTATGCAGCTATAATCAATGTTTAATTAGTCAAGTTTTATCTCCAGTTAACACCATCATCCCTTTTCCCATCACCACATCTCACTTACCTACACCTCGCTCTCATTCGACAGGCCCAACTCCCTCTCGGGCCTATCTCAGCGGCACACTACCACAACGGGTACACTGTCGGAAAATGTCATCCAGGGGGAGAAGAGAACACTCACTACACTAGTAGAAGCTTCACAGGAAAGGTCCATAGCCAACGAGTTGGCATATGTATCGATCGATCAACCGTACACTCTGCAGAGGTTTCACTACCCACAAGATTAGCCATCATAGGTGTTGCGCAAACACCTAGACAGAATTCTGGGTGCTTGCTTGTCTAGGTCGATGCCACCCTACCACTCAGCCCTGGGATATTCCGGATCCTACACCGTTATGCTGAGATTGGGAGACACAGTACCGGGCCCATCCAGTGGTACTGTGCATCTAGAACGGAACGGGAACCCATCGACCGTCTCCGCCCACCCTTATCACCTCTCAACCTAGCAGTAGTGGCACCGTCCTACCAAGTAGTCCAGCCGTCTCCCGCCCATCAGAAGCGAGTGAGTAGAAAAGGATTCCCATGAACCTGAAACTAGTCCGTCCTAAGTTTGACCAAGCAGGCATCTTCACTTAGGGGATACTCTCCCCGTGCCATCACGGCACCTCCGTCCACGGGCTTCAAACCACCAAGGCTATCCCACCCGGGACCTCCTCAACAACTTTACCCGCCACAGGTATCTCGCTGGGGGATGCCCAGGTTGCACCCCCGGCACGACTTGCCCCATGGGCTTGTCTCACATCCCACTTGGTCGACATCAACCCTTACCACGCACCCAAGACGCACGCAGCACTCTCTCCCAGTGGTTATAATCAGTTATACACCGTCCCAATTCCACCACATAGCATATAGCAAGTAGAAAGTAGTGGAAGAGTAACAGTAAATTAAGCAGCAGCTAACCTAGCAGCGGACAGCAGGGTATAGTCTTATCAAGGTAGGGAATTCAATTATACTACCATGCAACCAATCCATACATAATCATAAAGCAATAGCAACAATGTCATTTGCAATGCGTAAATAGGATCTAAGGATTTGGTGGGACGTGGCACCTTCGTAGTCATCTTCTAGCTCCTAAAAGTACTCGTGGTCGTCCTCCTTAGTCGGATCCTCCTCCGGCTCTGAAATCGAACACGAAATAGTCGCGTCAGCGACTCCTATAGAGTATTTCAGAAAAATCCAATAAAATAAAGAGCCAAATGCACACAAACATAGTCTTGGATTGTAGATCTCATTTTTCTGAGAATTTTGATATATGGTGCGCAATTTTTGGACATCGTATGAATACATTATGAATTTCCGAACATTATCCTATTTTCTGAAAATAAAAAATGGTCGATTAATCAGGGGCAGCTCGGGATTGGTCCACGTGGCGCGCGGGTCCAGTAGTGCGGCATGTGGCGCCTCATCAGAACACAGACCCGATGGTCGCCCACCAGGTGTTCGATGCTGGTTCCCAGAGAGTCGCCGGCGTCGGCGTAGCTCGGCGGTTGGTCGGGCGAGCTCGACGTTGGTCGGGGGGCGTCGGCGGAGCTCGGCATAGCTCGGCGGAGCTCGGCGTAGCTCGGCGGATCTCAGCATAGCTCAGCGGGGCTCGGCGGAGCTCGGCGTAGCTCGGTGTAGCTCGGCGTAGCTCGGCGGAGTTCGGCGTACCTCGGCGGGGCTCGGGCGAATCGGAAATTCGGGGCGCCGAGGGTGCCGCTCTCCCGACCTCTCCCGGAGAGGCTCGGGCGAATCGGAGATTTGGTGCGCCGAGGGTGCCGCTCTCCCGAGCTCTTCTGGGGAGGCTCGGGCGAATCGGAGATTTGGTGCTAGCAGGGTTCCAGGGCGTCTGTTCAAGGCGGCGGTGTTTCTCCGGTGCGGCGGACGATGACAGGGCGGCGATGACCATATTTCGGCAAGACAGGGCTCGGCTTTCCCCAATTGGCGTGCTCAGGCAGTCGTCCGACCAGATGGTGGCGGGTTAGAGTCGTGGTATGGCCTCCTTCTCTCCCTCGGCATACGGCGGTTCTCCGACGAGGTGGAGGCGCACGTAGCCAAGACGACAGACATGATTCGGGGCTCGGCTATCTACGCGGCGGTGCTGAGGCAGACTTGGCGAACCTCGTCGGCCTCTCTCCGCAGCGCGAGGCGATCGGGGGTACTCGAAACGGATTTAGGCGAGGCGGATCGTGTCGGCGGTGATCACGTTTCCCCGAGAACGCACCTCGCGGTGTTCCGGGCTATGGAGGTTCGATCTTCCGCAACTAAGCTTGTCCGAGGTGGTCGGTTTTTGTTCCTGGTCGCGGTATTGAGATGCTCCAGTCATCGGCGGCGATGTCACCGCGACTGGGAGGTTCCGGCGGGGCTAAGGAGGTCTTCTAGGAGATGTATACGCCTCCAGGGTCTATGGCGATGGTATACCAACTACCAATTTTGGCTACCGAGATTCCCAAGGTGCTTGGTTGTGGCGGCGACGTGATGCCGGCGGGGGCTGACGACGGCGAGGTGATTACGGTCTCGTTTTCGGCATAACCGGACGTGGTTCAGTCAAATTGGCGTGACTAAATGGGCATACGTCCGCTTAGTGGTGAACTAGTGACAGGGCAGGGCCTCCTTTTGGCTCCGGTCCGCGGTGGCGCTCCGGCGAGGTCGCGGCGCACTGCGGACAAGGCTTCCTCTAGCGCTTAGATCCGTGTAGCTAGCTCAAGGGGTCGTGGCGGTGCTCCACGACGCTCTAACCTATACGGGTGCTAGTCGGATTGCTCGGAACGGGTGATTTGGCGTCGGAACGCGTCGGTGGCGAGCGCGCTCCGCCGAGAACGCGTCGTGCTGCGTTCTCGGTCTAGCAAGCTTGTAGTCCGGGGGTTTCGGCCGGTCGCATGAGTGCATGGTGCAGGTGATCTTCCTGAGCCGGTAAAGGCTCGTGCCTGCGCGTCCCGTGGGCGGAACACCATGGCAAAAGCAGGGCGAGGTTCGGATATGGCGTGCGGTGGCTCACCGTGGTGTCGGTGAAGCTAGGATGGCGATGCAGTGGCGAGTCGGAGCCGTGCAGAGCGTACGCAGTGCCGTGCCGAACCGCGACGGGGCTCTGGCTTCTCCTCCGTGTCTGGCTCGGCGCGCTCCACGGCGGCAACGCTCCGGCAGCTCCTCCTCCTCTGCTCCGCCTTTCTCCTACGCTCTCTCTCTCGGTGTGGTGTAGTGTGCCGGCCTGTGCCGCGGTGGCGGCGAGGGGAAATGAGGGTAGGGCTTCGGGGTGAGCTCCTTTTTATAGGCGAGCTTGGACAGCTCCAATGGCGAACGGTCCTGATCGTGCTCGACCGATCGAAGGGCCGTGGCTCGAGTGGATCTAGGGCTCCGGATGGGCGGGGGTTCGCTTGGTAGCCAAGAAAGGAGGGGACAGGAGGGGGACAGCGGGGTCAGGGCTCTGCCATGCGTGGCGCTGTCGGTCACGCCATTTGCGTGACCCGGTGGCGTCGTCTTCGTGTGGAAGAGAAACAGTGGAAGGGGAAGGCGGCTGACATGCGGGGCCGGGCGGTCAGCGGCTGCGGGGCAGTGGGTGCGGATGAAACGGTCGCGCGCGCGTGCGGTCGGCATGGCGCGTGCGCGCGGTGTTGGGCCGATTTCTGCTCTTTTTCTTTTTCTATTTTCACTTAATGGTATAAATACATATATTACCCATTTTAAATATTGAGTAAACACAAACATAAATTGCAATAAATCCCAAATGTGATGCATAAGTTATTATTCTATGTGAATGGAATTAAAATGCAAGCTATACTCCTTTATTTACCAAATTCATAATGAAACCTATATGCTTGCACAAGAAAAATGGGTTTTCATAAATAAATGAAAAATTTTAATTGGTTGGGATTTTTAGATTGTGTGGATTTTTAGGGTTGTTACACCTAGTCATATGGATAACTTGGATTTAGAGATTTATTCAAGGATAATGTGATTTAGAGATTTATTCAAGGATAATGTCACATGCTCTAATTCGTCCAGGAATCAGATACCACCGTTGCTCTTTAAAACAAAAACAAAAAAAAAATTCATTCTAGCATATCTAATGTGGTTTTGTTTCGATCGTTTAAATCCTGTAGCTATTTACTTCTATAAAATTTGCTTTTGTTAAATACCGTTTGACAACCTTTTGATTTTTTTAAAAAGCTTGCTTAGACAAAAAAAAAACAGATATGAGGTGTTAGACGAAGCTCGATAACAGAGCACTAGAGCAGTATTGGATGGGCGGAGACGATCGAGGCATCGAACAAACACACGACAGCAAGACACCAATAGGATGGACGGGGACGTGGCGTCGAAGCGGACCCAGATAGAAAAGGACACAAAGTAAGGCTAGACACTAAAGGAGACATAGTATGGAAATATAATCGAGCATTGACAACGGACAATCACTAAAATGTGACAATATAATATATAAATAGAGCTTACATATCTTAAAACTAATGATGACATACATCATACCGTATACCACTGAATAAATTATTTTTTTCCCAAAATGATTCTTTTAAAAATAAAAGCATCAGTATTAAACGTAGAACCAGAGACCAAGCTCTAATTAAGCTCGCCTCGTTTTTTTTTTCTTGTTCTCTCAACTCTATAATGGTGTGGAAGTGCATTTCATCCTTAGTCCTAATCTCCCTTTGGACACTTTGCAGGTGATTATTATTTGGACTAGGCCGGACCGGTAGTCTGATCAAAGAAACACTAGTAGTACACAGGAGTTCAGCATTTGCGGTTGTAAACATAATTTTACCGATGTATCTGTGAACCGTCAGTGTTAGAGGCCAGTGATTTTTACTGATGGTTGCTTGTGAACCGTCAGTACAAATCAATTTGTACTGGTGGTTCACTTAAGAAACCGCCAGTAAAATTTTTTTTCTGAAAATCATGTTTCAAAAATAGCAAAAAAAATAAAATAAAATCTGGGAAGGGACCCATTGGCCAGCGTCGTCCAAGTCGCAAGTCTCAGTATTTTTCACGCAAAATTCGCGCGTTACGCAGCCGTGGGGGTTCGAACCCACGACTTCTCTCTCGCGCGCGAGCTCCTCTAACCACTCCACCTATCAATCACTTGTGTCTTAGTTGAATTAAATTCGCCACATATTGTTACGAAACCGATAGAAAATTGATTGTTTGAGGCTCTAAATGAAGTCAAATGAAAATGTTGTCAACTATAAAGTTGCATAACTTTTCAAGATCTACAACTTTTATGTTGGAAGTTTCTCCATCCGAGGTCGTTTACAAAATTTGAATTTCAAATTTGACAAGTTCAAACGTATTTTTTGTCAACAAGATGATTTCGAATGAAAAAGTTGTCAACTACAAAGTTTCATAATTTTTCGAGATCTACAACTTTTATTTTGACAGTTGTTTCATACGAGATCATTTGTAAAACTCAAAAAAATTAAAATTCAGATTATTTCTACAGGCGGGTCACTTAAGAAACCGTCACTAAAAATCGATTTCTAGTGGCGGTTCCTTAAGTGACCCGCCTGTAAAAATGGCGCTGATTTCTAGTGGCGAACGTCAAGCGAAACCGCCAGCGAAAAAAATACATAGCGCTACTGTAGAGCTCCTATGTACTAGTGAAAATCAGTACCGGAGCACCGGTTCGGTCCAGTTAAAAGACCGTGTGTGCAATCCAACTGAAATAGACCGGCCGAAGTAGTGATTTTTTTAACTGGAAACCGTTGAAAGCCAGCAGGCATGCATTGAAAACTTGTTGCTTGAGAAGTGGACATTCAATGGAAAATGACATCCCACAAAATAATCAATCAATGTTCTGTGTTGACTACTCTGTTAAATATATGCTTCTTTTTGTGTTCGTGTGTGTGTGTGTGTGTGTGTGTGTGGCAAATGTCCGCATCTCGACTGCAGCTAGCCACTACTGCTAGGCAGCCGTCTACCGTCTACCAATCTACTGTATACTATTCGCTGCATACAACCTAAGCTAGGCAGCCGTCTACCGTCTACCAACCTAAGCTATACCGACCTTGATTTGGTACTGACCATCGCTGCATACAAATTTCTCTTTGGTTTGGCATGGGATGAAGGGATCATCCGATCCATTGCATGCTTGGAGTGCATGCATTTGTTAATCATTCACAGAGTCACAATCTTTTATTTGCGTTCATATGCTTGAGAATTTGAATATGGCACTATATGATGCTCGATCGCTAAGAAACCAGAAGTCAGCAATGGCCAACAACAAGTGACGCACACCACGGCAGCATAGTCGCACCGAAAAGGGCGAAATTCTAAGCAAAACCCCAAAATTTCCGACATGTTCGCGGGAAAAACAAGCAATGCTGGACTACCGCCGGCCGGGCTTGCTCTTTCTACGCCCACACATGCATGCTGCGGACTTTTGGAAGCTTCACAGCACAGTCTGAGCAAACGAGTCCCGAAGATATTATTATATTATATTTGTGATGTCATGAGTGACGCATCCGTCTTCAGATCCGCACTCTCTCTCTTCCACAACAAAAACCTCTAGTTTATGTGGTACGAGTAGTAGTCTTATCGTTAACCTCGGACGCTGAGCTTATCAGCTGGAAGTTTGGGTGGAGAAGGAACCGGTGGAAGCCGCGTGTTTGGAGCAAACACACGACACGGTAACACTGTCATGGTAACTCCTGGTGTCGTTAACTAACCCGTCAACCAAACGTGCGGGGGAGTTCTGACCTGTGACTGTGCCGGAGTCCGGACGGGATTATGCCTTGTTGACGTGTGGAGATTTATTATAAAATATATAATAAATAAGGGAAAAAAAAAGCGTGCAATAGCGTCGGTCTCGGACCGGGACTTGTTATTCTCCTGCGGCGCGCGAGACTTCGAAAGCGAAGCACTGCAGCAGGCGATGAACCGATCGAGATACGATCGATCATCTCATCCGATCCACACCCGGCCATTCCGATCATCCCTTGCGTAGGGTGTGTAGCTATCGGCATCCGTGTACGTCTGCAGGTGCTGTCCGGGATCGCGGCTGCCACGGACGACGATAGCCTTGCTGGGCTGTGATGGGTGTGTCGACGCAGATTCTGATCAACACACTAGCAGAGTACTGGATCATACTTGCCGCGCGTGAGACGAGACGACGCAGAGCAGCACGTCCGCGAAACCCGGCCTGGCCGGTTTCAGAACCCGGCCGAGCCGCCTACTCGGCCTGGCCGACTTTGATAGTCGGCTGAGCCGGTTTCCTCGGGTTTGCCGAGGAAGGTAGGGTTCCGGTCTTTTGGTCGTCGGGACGACCGTCTTCAGCAGCAGAGGGCGTTTGGTGGTCGATGTAGCGCCCGTCCTTCGCCGGAAACTCCCGAACACCCCTCGGAAAGATCCGTCGGAGAGATGCACGTAGAGGTTGCCCTAGGGATCGCGGAGATCACCTAGAACGCCGACTAAACTCGCGGAGAGTTGAGCCGAATAGCAGGATAGAGATGAACCACCGCGAGAATCTACTTGGTAGATGTGTTTTGATGATTGGATGGTTAAGATCTCAATCGGCCATGATCCTCTCATATATATAGAGAGGGGAGGGTGATCTTATCCCAGTAGGAAACACGTATCTAGGCAAGTCTCTAAGTTTTCCACGTCCAAAAACTACCAAAAACCGATTAGAACTCTTAATCGGCTCGGACTCTACCAAACCCGGCCAAGCCGGTTTTCACGGGACCTCTCGGGGCCCCACGTGACAGCCTGCCAAAAGTCGACGCAGGAGCCAAACCCGGCCAGGCCGGGTCACTAACCCAGCCAAGCCGGTTTTGCCGACTTGTCCAGACTCGGGTGCAAACATATGCCCCCCTGTTTTCAGGCGAATTCTCTGCATATGAACCTGAAAACAAAAAACTAAGCAGCAACGATACTTAACCCAACGGCTGTTTAGTGACTAAGGGCGATGCATACATCGGCCATTTTGTTCTAAGAGCGATACATGTATCGGCCATTGCTTGGAGAGCTCTTAGGCTTCTTGCCAAACACTTGGAAAGTATTTTTTCAAATACCTCCCGTTAATTGCTCTTGGGAGACGATCACCTTGCAACGTCTCTAGCATATATAAATTTCCGAATATCACCTTGATCACTCTGTAAGGACCTTCCCAACTAGGCGACCACTTGCCGAACTTATTGCTCTTTGTTCCAATTGGTAGTATGGTCTTCCACACTAATTCCCCAACTTGAAACGACTTGATCTTCACTTTCTTATTATAAGCTCTAGCAACTCGGACCTTTTCCTTTTCCATCTCCTTTAGAGCCGCTAATCTTTTGTCAGTCACCTCGTCAATATTATCCATCATCAAATCATGATACATAACGGCAGACAAGTCATTTTGCTTAGCGAGCCGATATGCATTTAAATTCACCTCGACGGGTAACACAGCCTCCTGTCCATATACTAGCTTAAAAGGAGTAACCTTTGTAGCACCATGACGAGATATACGATGAGCCCACAGAGCCTCTGATAATACCTCGTGCCACCTTCTTGGATTGTCCTCTATCTTCTTCTTGATAAGTTTGATCAAGGTCTTGTTACTAGACTCAGCCTGGCTATTAGCTTGAGCATAGTATGGAGATGAATTAAGCAACTTAATCTTATATGATTCAGCAAATTCTCGCACCTCTTTTGATATGAAAGATTTTCCCTGGTCTGTAGACAAAGTCTGAGGAATGCCGAATCTATGAATAATATGCTCAGTCACAAACTCAATCACCTCCTTATGTGTCATATTTTTCAAAGGCACCGCTTCGGTCCATTTAGTAAAATAATCTGTGGCCACTAACACGAAGCAATGACCCTTTGAAGAAGGGGGATGAATTTGGCCAATGAAGTCTAGTCCCCAACCACGAAAAGGCCACGGTTTGATTATAGGATGAAGCATTGCAGCAGGCACTAACTGAATATTACCAAACCGTTGGTACTCATCGCATCATTTGTAGTAGCGAAAACAATCGGCTATCATAGTAGGCCAATAAAAACCAGCCCTTTTCAAAAGCCATTTCATCTTAAGAGCCGATTGATGCGTACCACAAACACCTTCATGGACTTCCCCCATAGCCACTTTAGCTTCATCAGGTCCCAAGCACTTGAGCAACAAATCATCGGCGGTCCTCCGATAAAGCTCATCATTATGCAAAGTGAACTTAAACGCAATCCGCCGAATACTTTTATCGGCTTTAGTGCTGGGATCTCGCAGAAAATTTAACAAGGGAGTCCTCCAATCCTCCAAATCGGCCTGCCCGTCAACTTGGCACAATTCTGGCCGATTTGGATCAAAGCCGCAATATCCGGCCGAGCCGGCTTCAACACCCGGCCTGGCCGGTTCCTGGCCAGAACCGGCCTGGCCGCCTTCTGCACCCGGCCTAGCCGGGTTTGGTCCAGAGCCGGCCTGGCCGACTCCCAGACCCGGCTGGGCCGTTTTCCACGTGCCTGCAGAGAAACCAGAAAAGATGTTTTGCACTGGCTTTAAATCTTTACGCCTACCGACGTCAAAGCCTGATGCTCGCTGAGCTAATATGTTGGCTCTTGAATTTTCATGTCTCGGTATGTGCCGAATTTCAAATTTGGCGAAAGATGTAATTAAATCAAGACAAGTATCAAGATGAGCATTAAGTGATTCCCCTAAACATTGGCATTCACCAGAAACTTGTTGCACCACTAATAAAGAATCGCCATAAGCCTCAACATGTCTTACTCCCATGGAATTCAACATCTCCAAGCCGCAATAAAGAGCTAAATATTCGGCTTGATTATTAGTGCAATAATTTTCTAACCGGTTTGACACATCCATCTCAGCACCATGTGGTGAAATAATAACAATACCAACACCTTGGCCTTGTTTGTAAACCGATCCATCAAAATAAAGTTTCCATGGAGTAAAAATTATGTAATTGATCTTATCTCCTAAATCAATTGCATGCTCAACAATAAAATCAGCAAGAACTTGACCTTTCATGGCTCTCAAAGGCTCAAAAGTCAAGTCATATTCAACCAATGCATATGCCCATTTACCGATCCTTCCACTAAGAATTGGCCGATATAACATATGTTTAATTACATCGGCCTGTCAAGCAACAATGCATGTACTAGCTAACAAGTAATGTCTCATCTCAGTACAAGCAAAGTATAATGATAAGCATAATTTTTCAATATGGGCGTACCTTGTCTCGGGATCAAGAAGACGACGACCAATATAAGCAATAACATACTCCTTACCATCATCCTCTTGAGTCAAAACCGTACCAATTATTTTTTTTTCGGCAGCAATATATAATTTAAAAGGAACCCCTCTTCTTGGAGCACGAAGAACCGGTGGCTTCGACAAGTATTCCTTAATTTTCTCAAATGCCTCTTGTTGCTTTGCCCCCCAAGCAAACTCACTCTCATCTTTCAATCTCAATATGGGGGTGAAAGAAATAACTTTCCCGGACAAGTTAGCAATAAATCTTCTCAAGTAGTTCACCTTTCCCAGAAACTTTTGCAAGTCTTTTTTACATGCAGGCGCCTGAACTTGCTTGATACTCTCTATTCTCTTGGGATCAACTTCTATGACCTTCTCATGAATAATAAATCCCAAGAACTTGCCCGCCGATACACCAAAAGCACATTTAAGCGGATTCATCTTTAAACCATACCGGCACATCCTTTCAAAAGCAAGACGCAAATCGGCCAAGTGAGAATTATTGGTAGCCGATTTGATCACAATATCATCAATATATACTTCCATGATCACGCCAATTAAATCATGAAAGATTAAGTTCATAGCACGTTGATAGGTAGCACCGGCATTTTTCAATCCAAATGTCATGACAATCCACTCAAATAATCTAACAAACCCAGGACAAACAAAGGCCATTTTAGACGTGTCCTCTTCGACCATAAATATTTGATTGTAACCAGCGTTACCATCAAGAAAGCTAAGAATTTTATGTCCCGAAGCATCATTAATAAGCATACCGGCAATAAGCATATGATATTCATCTTTTGGAGTGGCTCTATTCAAATCTCTTGGAGTGGCTCTATTCAAATCTCTAAAATCAATGCAAACTCTAATCTTGCCCGATCCTTTCTTTTCAACGGGCACAATATTAGAGATCCACTCCGCATACCTGCATGTGCGAATGAATCCCGCTTCCAACAACCGATTAATTTCTTCTTTAATGCGGTCGTAAATTTTAGCATGAAAGAAACGAGGACGTTGCTTATGAGGCCGGAATCCAGGTTTAATGGGAAGCCGATGCTCAACAAGCTCTCGGCTCAATCCGGGCATCTCATTATAGCTCCATGCAAAGCAATCAGCATATTCTTTTAAAAGCGCGATTAATTCAGCTTTATAATCGGCTTTCAAATTTTTATTAATGAACGTCGGCCTTGGTGTAGAACCATCCCCAATGTCAACTTCTTCCAATGGGTCGGCCGACGTGAAACCTTGGCCCAACTTATTGAGCTCATGAAAATCATCAATTGTTTCATAGACATCGGTCATAGAAGCCCGATATTGATCCACACGATGTTTCAACCATTCAACATTAGCATCCATTGCAAAAAATTAATTACACGATGATATTGAGCCGATTATCAATCGGCTTCAATGACACAGGTACAAATTCTTCCTTAGTGACGCTAATAAACTCAACGCCAGACAAGTGATGATCAGATAAGCAAGCAATACCATCGTGCCCCCCGAGCGAAGGAGCATCGGCCGTAGCAATGGAGGCCGATGAATCAGCATGAATAACCTCAACTTGATCCCCCACCCATTGAATTAAAGTCTGGTGCAAACTGGATGGACGCAACGATTGGCATGAATCCAATCGCGACCAAGGATGAGATTATAACTACCTTGTACCTCGGCGACGAAGAACGCGGTTGCCAACGTTTTGCTACCGACGGTCAACTCCATCGTCGCTACGCCCAAAGCTGGAATTGGCTCGCCGCCTCCAACTCCAGTGATCGTCATGTTGGTCTTCACTAGCTCCTCCTCCGTGCCGCCGAGCTTCTTGTAGAGCGAATGCAGCATTAGATTGACAATCGCGCTGCTATCCACCAACATATGATGAACCGGCGTGCCGTTGATATGCCCCTTGATATGGAGCGGCCGAAGGTGGTTGACGGAATCCTCCGGCTTCTTGAAGACGGCATCCTCGGCGGCGAAGCAAAACTGAGCCGTCGCTGAACCTTCATCTTCATCGATTACATAGTAATCGGAAGACAGGTAAACTATATTAAATTCGGCGCGCGGCGGCGTCGGCTCATAATCGACCATCTCCTCATCTTCTGCGTCACCAGAACCTGCAACAACAGAAGAAACAGCAGCGACAGCCGATTCCAGTGAACCGGCGTCGGCGGCGGCGGCGGGAGACGAAGCCGAAAAACCCGGCCTAGCCGGGTTTGACCCGGCCTGGCCGGCTTCAGGCAGACCCGGTCTGGCCGGCTCTGACCCGGCCTGGCCGGTTTCTGGGAAACCTGGCTGGGCCGGCTCTGACCCGGCGTGGCCGGTTTCTGCGACCTGTGCAGGCTTCGCTTCTGGCAGATCTTTCTGCCCAGCAACCTTCTCTGCAGATTTTGGGAAGCACGCCGGATCACTTCCTTTCTGAGTTTGCGGAAAAATTGGATGTGCAGCATTGAAGATCTCCTCTCTCATTTTTTCCAACTTCCCCCACTTTTGCTGCGTTTGGCGCGCTCGCTGTAACTTCCGCCGCTGCGTCTTGGTCAATCCCGGTGGGCACCACTTCGGTTGCAAATATTTTGGATCAATCGGCTTCTTCTCCACAACCTTAGCGGCGACCTCCTGGAGCGGTGGATGATGGCTCCTCAATCCTCATCGGTTCGTCGTTGTCAACGATAGGCACCTCTTGAGAGCCGATATGAATTGTTGCCGAAGGTGCTTCCTTCGGCGGCGGTGCAGTAGGAACAATAGGAACAATGGGAGACTCCACGACCCTCTTAGGCACATAGACTTGTCACGGTGGAGCCTTCTCTCTTCCATCACCAATCACCAACCTCGCTGGCGGCGGTGGGAGCGACGCCCCTTGGCCGCCGTAGCCCGATTGACCGTAGCCCAATCGGCTAAACACCGATGATGAAGACGCTCCATTCATCGGCTGCTGCTGCATGAGGAAGGGATATGGCACGAACACCCCGTTGGGGCCCCAATGCGGCTGAGGTGGAGGCGGGGGACCCCAACGAGAGACGCGAGTGCGAGCAACCTCCTGCGTCGGAGACGCTGCCGGAGCCACCGTCACCTTCTTTGGTTGCTCATCTCGCTTTGGCGGTGTAGCCTCTCTTTTTTTTTATGGGCCGATTCTGCGAAATCGACCTTTTCTTGCCGGTACTTTTCCATGAGCCGGTCAAACGTGCAAAGCTTCTTTGGAACGACGTTCCCCTTGTTTGAACTTGCTTTCGTCTTCCAAGTGCCAATTTCTGGACGCTTTGGGACGAACGTCCTGATCACCTCGGCACCACCAGCGCTGGCGGCCCTGGGAGCAGCAGAGGAAGAAGAGCCGCCACCACCGACAAAACCGGCCGAGCCGGCTACTGTACCTGGCCTGGCCGGGTTGGCGCTAGAACCGGCCTGGCCGGCTTCTGTAGCCGGCTGGGCCATGTTCCCGGCTGGGCCGGATCCTGGAACCGGCTTGGCCGGCCTCTGCTGTGCCGCCGTGGCCTCCCAGCGCCGCTGCCGAGATAAGTACTGTGACGACCCTGCAGAGATTGTCAGCTTCGTCTTACCGTCTTCGTCCTTCTCAAGCAGCACTTGACGCCCCGAAATTTGTTTCGGTGCCTCCCGTGATTCGCCGATAATCACGTTCTTGCCTTGTGTGGTGTCGGCTTGCTCTGGACGAATCAAAATAGCGGGCTCCCCTTTCTGGATGACATTCATCGGAAAAGACACTTTGTCAACCATCATCTCAGCTAAGTTCAATCGTCTTTCGTTGAGGGCCGATTGTATCTGTCGACGAAAATAGTTGCAATCATTAGTAGCATGACTAGAAGAATTATGAAATTTGCAATACGCTCGTTTTTTTAATTCTTCACTAGACGGCAAGGTATGAGTAATTCTAATGTTACCGGTTCTAAGCAATTCATCGAAGATCCAATCACATTTAGAAACATCAAAAGTAAATTTAATTTCATCCTGCCGATTTTTAGAAATCGATTTCAGAGATGGGCAAGAAATTCCTTTTTTATTTGGAGACCAAACAAATTCAGCAGAGTTACACTCTAAATTCTCATTGTCCTCGTTGTCAGAGTATTCCAACACATGGGTCCGATAAGATTTTTTGGATTCACTTGCTAAGCGAGATTCTACAGCAATAGCCTTTTGCAATAATTGATTAATGCTATAGAATTCATAGTGCTCCAATTTCTCTCTAATATTAGAGTTCATACCGTTAAGAAATAAATCTGCCAAATCTCTATCAGAAATATTCAAATTAAAGCATCGGTTCTTAACGTCTCTAAAACGTTTAGCATAATCAAGTACGGAATCACGCCCTTGACGAACCGATGTGAGATGTGACAGTTTAGTTTCTTGAACACCAGTAAATAAATAGTTATGAAATTTTTCCTTCAAATCATTCCAGGTACTAACTAAATATGGTGGCAATGAAGAAAACCATGCAAATGCTGTACCAGACAAAGATAAAGGAAAACATCTGATTTTCATGTAATCATGAGCACTAGCTTCTCCTAACTGAGCCAGATACATGCCAATATGCTCCATAGTGGTTTTACTATCATCACCATTAAATTTCTGGAAATTGGGCATCTTCCACCCAAGCGGTGCCCGCAAAACATCATAGGTGGAAGGATATGGTTTTTGGTATGAGCTCTGAATAGGCTTAATGGTTATCCCCAGATTCCTCTCAATGGATTTAGTCATCTCAGTTTTAAACTGATTTACGATAGCATCTACATCGGTTTTGAAAGAATCGGTGACCGTATTATTAGCCACTGGAATCTGACTAGGTGACGGCGGGGGATTAGGTAAAACAGTGTTACGACCCGCCGATGGCCTAGTCGGATTCACCTGCCTAGCTGAAGAGTTAGCCATGACGCGATCGATTCTATCGGTTTCATACGCCGAAGGACCCGATTGAAGTTGGCTAGTTATAGCAAAATCAGGTTGATTTTTATAAAAATCGAAAGGCATACCAAATTCAGGTTGATTATCAGGATCTGAAAAACCAACTAACTTTTTCTCAATTATAGATATGCGCTTGCCGATTTTAGCTTCGGATGCATCAATAGAAATTTTAATTTGCTTACACATATCTTCAACTAAATATGCAAGACCATCATGGATAGTAGTGGAGGGGTTCTCATCATTATTTACCTTAGCCTTGAGCTTTTCCTCCTCCTTAGTAGCCCTCTCCGCTTCGGTCTTCCCGCCTCCTCCGCCGGATGAAGAAGACGAGTCGCCGAAGTTAGGCTCGGAGACTTGGGTGACCTTGTTGCGCCGGTCCTTAGTACAGCTATCCAGGAAGGCTTGTGTATCGGCAGCAAGCTTGGCCTCTAACTTTTTCCAGAGCTCCTCAGGAAGCTCGTCGATAGTCTTGGGGCGGACGACGTTGTCTTCATTGACGTTCTTGTCAGTCTTCTTTCCGTCGTCGGCCGCCATGCCGCTAGTAGATTGGATCTAGGATTGAGCTTTCTTCCCCAGCGGAGTCGCCAAAAAGTGTGTTGATGCAGATTCTGGTCAACACACTAGCAGAGTACTGGATCACACGTGCCGCGCGCGAGACGAGACGACGCAAAGCAGCACGTCCGCGAAACCCGGCCTGGCCGGTTTCAGAACCCGGCCGAGCCGCCTACCCGGCCTGGCCGACTTTGATAGTCAGCTGAGCCGGTTTCCTCGGTTTTGCCGAGGAAGCTAGGGTTCCGGTCTTCTGGTCGTCGGGACGACCGTCTTCAGCAGCAGAGGACGTTTGGTGGTCGATGTAGCGCCCGTCCTTCGCCGGAAACTCCCGAACACCCCTCGGAAAGATCCGTCGGAGAGATGCACGTAGAGGTTGCCCTAGGGATCGCGGAGATCACCTAGAACGCCGACTAAACTCGCGGAGAGTTGAGCCGAACAGCAGGATAGAGATGAACCACCGCGAGAATCTACTTGGTAGATAGTGTTTTGACGATTGGATGGTTAAGATCTCAATCGGCCATGATCCTCTCATATATATAGAGGGGGGTGGTCTTATCCCAGTAGAAACACGTATCTAGGCAAGTCTCCAAGTTTCCCACGTCCAAAAACTACCAAAAACCGATTAGATCTCTTAATCGGCTCGGACTCTACCAAACCCGGCCAAGCCGGGTCCAAACCCTGGCCAAGCCGGTTTTCACTGGGACCTCTCGGGGCGCCACGTGACAGCCTGCCAAAAGTCGACGCAGGAGCCAAACCCGGCCAGGCCGGGTCACCAACCCGGTCAAGCCGGTTTTGCCGACTTGTCCAGACTCGGGTGCAAACAGGGTGCGTGGGAGTGTGGTCGATCGGGGTCGGGGCTTTCTTCGTCTCGCCCGAGGGATCGGTTATTGCGGCCGGTTGGAGACGTCGACGTGCGGATCGTGAAGTGTTGTTTGGCCCCGGCAGGGGGCACATCGTCAATGGTGATGGGTTCCATCGCGCTCGTCACATCGCGCGCGCCAGAGCTAGCACGGCCGATCAAGGAGCCGGAGCCGGAAGGCTAGCCCGCGCTGGCGATGCTTATCTGGCCAAGCGTCGCTACAAGTACGTACGGACCCATTTTCATGAGTCTAAACAACGTACTGTGCGTGCAAATTCAAAATTTAGAATTCCTAGCTAGTACCAAAGTTGAGTGGTCGACCTGAGCTACAAGTTTGCTGTCGATAATTCTTTTTATATGAAGTAGTTTTTGAGTCTCAAATCGATGTTCGTTTTAAATTCACATATTTTGAGATTTATTATTTTTTTCAAACAATCTTATTAGATGGAGATATCCAGTGCTTGACAAGATTTAAACTTTGTATTTTTTTTTCATTTGAGTTCACTAGATTAGTGCTAGACACCAAATTATATGTTCGATTTCCCAAAGTTGTAATCTTTTTTTTTTCGGCTTTCTAGAGACCATTAACAAAGACGACGGATATATTAAGACATCGACCTCATCAAATGACATTACTAGGGTGAACGTCTTAAGGTGTCCGTCTATTAATGTCTTAACTAAGGTGGAAACTTAAGGCGATAAGACATCAACCTCTGTAAACAGCATTAATAGAGGCAAACGTTTAAGGTACCTCTCATAGAGGTAGATGCATGTCCACCTCGGTTAATCTGACCACCAGTCTGTTAGGAAACCGATCAGATAATTAGTGGGCTTGGAGGTCGGTTGGCCCATTGGTCTTGTAACCGGCTCAGCGGAAATATAAGTCGTGCCGGAGGAGGGAAGAGGCATCGAAGATGAACTCTGAACTGTCTCGTAACGAACCCACCTCACGGGCTCAGCCGTGTTCGTTTGAATTCCTCCCAAGTTCTTGCTCTTCACAGTCTTCGACTTTGATTCTAGCCACCTTGTTCATTACAGTCATTAACGAAGTAAGCGCCATGCCCGCCTCTGTTAATCTGAATTGCACATTTGCGAAACTCTTGTGAGTAGCAGTGTGATATTGTAGCTACTGGTGTCATTAATTAACCTGCCAACTGATCGTGGGTTGATCGTTTGACTGTGCCGAACGAGGCGTCGCCTTTGCCAACGCTGCTACGGTGCCGCCACAGCTGGGCTTGTGGAGACTATGGTGTGTTTAGTTTGAAGAATGACTGAATAAGGTGGTTCATCTTCTCAGTCCTCACCTTTTGTATTTGGTCTGTGGAACGAATGAGTTGATCCATCATCGTCTTATTTCTCTCACAAGTTAATAATCTGTATATGTTTGAGGAATAAGTTGATTCACCAAAATTTATAAGATAAACAAACGAGATGCATTACCTCATGAAGAATGAGATGATTCCACCAACCAAAACACACACCGTAAAGGAAAAGTCATATAATGTCACTCTCGGCCGGACAGGGATTTTATTATTATCGCGGCGACCGCGAAAGGCGAAAGCTAGCCAGCACTAAGCTAGGTGTCTCAGAATCCGATCCACACCCATTCCCATTGCGTAGTGTAGGTGTAGCTATCTGTGCAGACTGCAGGTGATGGCTTGCTGTGCGCGTGGCTGCCGCTCGTTTGGTTATCCGCCACCACACCAAGAAAACGACGCCGCCGCGCGAGTGGTCGATGGATCGGGGCTTTCATTCGCTCGCCCGCGCCCGTGGGATGGGTGGAGAGTGGAGACAGACGTGGACGTGCGCATTTCGCGCTTTATTTGGCCCCGGCCGAGGTTTTTTTTTTTTGGAATTTGGAATAAGGTATAGGGATGTGGCCAGTTTGTTTTTTAAAAAAGGTACAGGGATGACCGGATAGATATGGATGGGCGGCAAGCGGCATCGTCTCGTCGGGTGGCTGCTAGTGCTAGTGCTAGCTGCGCGCGGCACATCGCATGCAGACACCGGCACACGACACGGGCGCGCAGGTGGGAGTTTCCGCAGTGCGGACGCCGCTCGCCGCACCAGCCCAGGACTCCGCTGCTAGCCCGCCTTCCTTGACGACGGCCCGGCCGACCAAGGAGCCGGAAGGCTAGCGCGCGCTGGCGATGCCTGCTAGCGCACGCAGTTAGTGATCTGGCCAAGCGTCGGTGGAATCGCTACTATTTCTCGACTGGCGCTCACGTTACCATCTTAGCTACGTAGCTTCTTTAGTACAGATACCTCGATCACTAGCTCTTTGTAATTAAGGTTACAAGCGTGTGGTGTGGGTGGAGGCGGCTGCACATATATAGTGCCTGTTGTTATCGAGCTATAGTGGAGTACGTGGAATTACTTTATTTGCTTAGCGACACCTTCATCGAGTGTATAATATATATCTTTATGTGTCATCTTGCATTGTGTTTGTTTTGTTTGTTATTAGAGGGGGGGGGGGGGGGGGGGTGGTCCCGCACTATGCCCTAGCTAGCTAGCAAGCTACAACCAGAAAACTCCAACACAAAGCGAAGGGTACCGTGATCCTGTCCCCGAGGAACAAGGAACTTGACAGATAATAATAATAATAATAATAATACTATATCTATAGTCGCTATCGCCTACAAGGACGATCATATCGAATCTTTTGAGAGTTCGCCGGCCGGCTGTTGGTTGAAAGGGCACATGCATCCACATGCCACGCCGAGATCGAACAGTCAAGTTCTAGCCAGCATATGCGGAAATTGTACTAGCTAAGCAAAGCACCCGTGGCAGTGTGGCACAGGCCTACCTGCCGATTCACCTTTTGCATTGGACGTACACACACACACCTGCCCTGCCCCGTGCAGAGCCCCCTCGGCGCCATCCAATTCCATGCCCATGCGGATGTGGCCCATATATGCTCTCTGCTTGTACAAAACTAGAAGGCTGACACGGCTGTGGTAACCAGCTACGACCACACTACCATACCACCACGGTCCACGGTACTATACCAGAAAAATGGTTCAGTGCATCATGTGCGTGCATCCATCACACTGATAGATTTCCACAGTGCGTGGCCACGAGCGACGACTTTTTACAGAATCCTCGCGTCGCGGCTCGCGCCGGGCTTTCCACCGCCGGCGTCAGCGCGTGCATCATCACCGTGCCGCCCGCCGCTCCGTCTCCGTGTATAATAGCAGACGGTAGGCGCGCGCGCGACTGTGAGTGCCTCCGGCTCTCTCGGTGCATGGACGCAACTCGAGTCGCCAAGAAAGCTCGTGGATCGGAGATGGGGGAGGCGGCGGCAGTGCTGGCCGTGAACGGCAAGCGGTACGAGGCGGCGGCGCCGGTGGTGCTGGCCGTGAACGGCAAGAGGTACGAGGCCGCCGGCGTGGACCCGTCGATGACGCTGCTGGAGTTCCTGCGCACCCAGACGCCCGTCAGGGGCCCCAAGCTCGGCTGCGGCGAAGGTATGTACGTTGCCGCCGCCGTCGCCATGGACGTGCATGCATCCTTGTGTATGCTGTAGTTTCTGCCTTCGTGGTTGATTGGAGTTCTTAGCTTGGTTGCTAGAGAATCTTCATCTGAGCATCAGGAGAGAGCGCACTGTAGTACGTGTAGCTTCCTTGAAACTTTGAAAGCGATCGATGTCCTAACCGAGCTTTAGGTGGCGATTGGCGAAGCTATACTGTCCAGACATGCATGAGAGTTCATTTCCTTGCCTGTCTGTCTGTCTTCGTAGTAGAGGGAATTCCGTACACCATACGCGTACGTGTAGGATTCACCGTATGTTCACCTCACCAGATTTAACTTCATGGTTCTTCACTTCTCATGGGCCTCTTTGCGTTCATGTTCCTGGCCTGGCTGCCTTCGATTTTCTTGTTTCCCTCCACAATTTTCTTGGAACGTCAGCCGTCTCACAAAGGCGCCAAGAAGCCTGAGAGCCATAGAAAGACACACAGTATAATTTTCATACAAGTCTCCCAGGTACACTCTGATCGGAGAGAATTCAGACACAATATATTATATCCTCTACTTCAATTAACAGCAACAACAAAACAAGATCACAGTGTTCGCCAGAAAAGACAGAGAATCCAAGACGACCAAGAACTGAAGAGCTCCCATCCCAGGCTACCAGCCATCTAGTAGCCTGTTTTCTTGCCAAAACACACAAGAACAGACGAAGAAACTAAACATACAGTCACAGGCTCACAGCACCCACAGGTTGAAGGCCACTGTTTCCGGCAGGCAACAAACAGCTAATCCAATTCCTGTTCTTTAGATCTTCGTCATATATCATCAGAACACCAGAAAGGCAGAAAAGTTGCTACGGACCACTTTCTAGGCAGTAGCACCAAACCTTTTTTTTTTCCTTCCCCTTTCGTTTTCTGTAGACCAAGTACTACTACGCAAGATCTCGAAATGTCAGGGTTAATCGTTGCGACGGTCCACCACAAATTGGCACCTTAAACTGCATATTAGTAGTAAGGAGTAGTAGCTAAGCTAGCTAACACATCAGGAATAGTAGCTAACACATCAGGAATAGAATAGTAGTTGCAGGGTGTGCGCTTTACACAGCAACAGCATAATGGTGCCAACCTTAAGCAACTTGCATTTTCTTATGTCGGACCTAATGATGCACAAATTTTCTGCGTGCTTAGGTGGAGAAGGAAGCTAACCTCTTCGCCGTTTTTGCAATTTGACGTTGTGACAGGTGGCTGCGGTGCATGCGTGGTCCTCATATCCAAGTACGACCCGGCTACGGACGAGGTGACCGAGTTCTCAGCGAGCTCCTGCCTGACGCTGCTCCACAGCGTGGACCGCTGCTCGGTGACCACCAGCGAGGGCATTGGCAACACCAAGGATGGCTACCACCCCGTGCAGCAGCGCCTCTCCGGCTTCCACGCCTCACAGTGCGGCTTCTGCACGCCCGGCATGTGCATGTCCATCTTCTCTGCTCTTGTCAAAGCCGACAAGGCGGCCAACCGGCCAGCCCCGCCCTCCGGCTTCTCCAAGCTCACTTCCTCGGAGGCTGAGAAGGCTGTCTCCGGCAACCTGTGCCGGTGCACTGGGTACAGGCCCATCGTCGATGCCTGCAAGAGCTTTGCAGCCGACGTTGATCTCGAGGACCTAGGCCTCAATTGCTTCTGGAAGAAGGGTGATGAGCCTGCAGATGTCAGCAAGCTGCCAGGCTACAACAGTGGTGCCGTCTGCACTTTCCCTGAGTTTCTCAAATCTGAGATAAAGTCCTCAATTGAGCAGGTTAACAGCGCTCCAGTTCCTGTTTCTGACGATGGCTGGTACCGTCCTAAGAGCATCGACGAGCTTCAGAGACTGTTTCAATCTAGCAACTTTGATGAAAATTCTGTGAAGATAGTAGCTTCAAACACTGGGTCCGGGGTGTACAAGGATCAAGACCTTCATGACAAGTACATTGACATCAAAGAGATCCCAGAGCTTTCAGTCATCAACAAAAGCAGCAAGGGGATTGAGCTTGGATCAGTTGTGTCCATCTCTAAAGCAATTGAGGTGCTGTCAGATGGAAATGTGGTTTTCAAAAAGATTGCAGATCACCTGAACAAAGTGGCCTCTCCATTTGTTCGGAACACAGCAACCATAGGTGGAAACATCATTATGGCGCAACGGTTGCAATTTGCGTCGGACATTGCGACTGTACTACTAGCTGCAGGTTCAGCTGTCACTATCCAGGTGGCTTCCAAAAGGCTTTCCCTCGCCTTGGAGGAATTCTTGCAGCAGCCTCCATGCGATTCTAGAACCTTGCTGCTGAGCATATTTATCCCTGATTGGAGTTCAGATGGCATCACCTTTCAGACTTTCAGAGCAGCACCTCGTCCACTTGGCAATGCTGTCTCATATGTCAATTCAGCTTTCTTGGCAAGGACTTCAGTGGATGCAGCGTCAAGGGACCATTTCATCGAGGATATAAGTCTGGCGTTCGGTGCATATGGAGCTGATCATGCTATTAGAGCTAGGAAGGTTGAGGATTATCTGAAGGGCAAAACAGTGAGCTCGTCTGTTATACTTGAAGCTGTTCGGTTGCTTAAAGGGACTGTTAAACCATCAGAAGGCACAACACATCCTGAGTATAGAATCAGCTTGGCTGTCGGTTTCTTGTTTACATTCCTATCTTCCCTTGCCAACAGCTTGAATGAACCAGAAAAGGTTAATGGTCCCAGTGGGTCATATAGTAATGGAGCCACAAACGGTGCCATTGAGCACTCACTGGAGAAGCATCTTAAGTTTGACAGCAATGATTTACCAATACGGTCAAGACAAGAAATGTTTTTGACTGATGAATACAAGCCAGTTGGCAAGCCAATTAAGAAAGCAGGGGCAGACATACAAGCTTCAGGTATACAATCTTATTTCCAATACACAAATAAACATGTTCATAAGATCGTAGTGACGTTTTTATTCAGCATACTCGCAAAGAAATCGTATCATGGTCCTTCTTTTTATTTCTACCACACTAATTTTAGTCACCGCTGAAAGCTTCACCCCTGAACATTTTTAGTTCCTGCTGTTTCTCCACAGGACAATGCCCTTAACCGTATTCCTTTTACTGACACAGGGGAAGCTGTGTACGTTGATGATATCCCTGCTCCCAAAGATTGCCTCTATGGAGCATTTATCTATAGCACCCACCCTCATGCCCATGTAAAGGGTATCAACTTTAAATCATCTGTGGCATCACAGAAGGTCATCACAGTTATCACTGCAAAGGATATTCCTAGCGGTGGACAAAATATTGGTTCCAGCTTCCCGATGATAGGAGATGAAGCACTTTTTGCAGATCCAGTTGCTGAATTTGCTGGTCAAAATATTGGCGTTGTGGTAATATTTCTCAAGTGTCCTTTAGATTTCACAGAACTGTTTATATGCTTATATCTATCCAACCTTACTGCATCATGTTGATTTTTCTATCACTCAGATTGCTGAAACACAGAAGTATGCCTACATGGCAGCAAAGCAAGCCGTTATTGAGTATAGCACAGAAAATCTGGAGCCACCAATTCTGACAATAGAAGATGCAATCCAACGAAGCAGCTACTTCCAAACGCCCCCATTTTTAGCTCCTAAGCCAGTTGGTGATTACAACCAAGGAATGTCTGAAGCTGATCACAAGATTCTATCAGCGGAGGTACATACTTTATAATGTTTAAAGAGGATGTATACTTGATTTTCCCACAAGGCCAAAGAACTGATGCTTGGCATCTTTGTTTGTGCAGGTAAACCTTGAATCCCAATACTATTTCTACATGGAGACACAAGTGGCGTTAGCTATTCCTGATGAAGATAACTGCATAACCATCTATTGTTCGAGCCAAATTCCTGAGGTCACACAAAATGTGGTTGCAAAGTGCCTTGGCATTCCATTTCACAATGTCCGCCTCATCACCAGAAGAGTTGGAGGAGGATTTGGTGGAAAGGCAATGAAAGCAATACATGTAAGTCCAAAATAACAAAAGCTTATGATGAACTTTCCTATTTTCAGTTACCAATGTACTGTGAACTAATACTTACAATATGATTAGTTTGAGGAAAAGTGCGTTATAGATGCTTGTGATTTTCCTATGTCAGGTTGCATGTGCATGTGCGGTTGCTGCATTCAAGCTACGGCGTCCAGTTCGGATGTACCTCGATCGCAAGACAGACATGATAATGGCAGGCGGTCGGCATCCTATGAAGGTGAAGTACTCAGTTGGGTTCAAGTCAGATGGCAAGATCACAGCTTTGCACATTGATCTTGGGATAAATGCTGGAATATCGCCAGATGTGAGCCCAATGATGCCAACTGCTATCATAGGTGCTCTCAAAAAGTACAACTGGGGCAATCTTGCATTTGACACCAAGCTCTGCAAGACAAATGTCTCATCAAAATCAGCAATGAGGGGTCCTGGAGATGTGCAGGGCTCTTTCATCGCTGAAGCAATCATTGAGCATGTTGCCTCAGCACTTTCAGTCGACACTAACACCATAAGGAGGAAGAACCTTCATGACTTCGATAGCCTTGTGGTGTTCTTCGGAGAAAGTGCAGGTGAAGCTTCTACATACAGCCTAGTTACCATGTTTGATAAGCTGGCATCCTCTCCAGAATACCAGCGCCGAGCGGCAATGGTGGAGCACTTCAACAGAAGCAACAAGTGGAAGAAGCGTGGCATTTCTTGTGTGCCAATTACATATGAGGTCAGGCTTCGGCCAACTCCAGGCAAGGTGTCTATCATGAATGATGGTTCCATTGCTGTTGAGGTCGGAGGTGTTGAGATAGGCCAAGGGTTGTGGACAAAAGTGAAGCAGATGACAGCATACGGATTGGGACAGTTGTGTCCTGACGGCGGCGAAAGCCTACTGGATAAAGTGCGGGTCATCCAGGCCGATACATTGAGCATGATCCAAGGAGGGTTCACCGGTGGGAGCACCACTTCTGAAACTAGCTGTGAAGCAGTTCGACAGTCGTGTGCTGCGCTCGTCGAGAGACTGAAGCCAATCAAGGAGAATCTGGAGGCTCAGGCTGGCACAGTGGAATGGAGTGCCTTGATTGCTCAGGTCAGGATAAGCTTGTAAATTCGATTTTTCTCACTACCATGCCAACAAAACAAACTGTTTAAATCCTTGTCTCCTTCCTTTGAGACATTAACAAACGCAAGCAATAGCAGTAGCAATTTAGTGAGGATATCCCATGATTCTAAGGAACAGAATATTTGCCAGCATTTCAATTGGTCATGTCATTTCGTTGCTCATTTGCAGGCAAGTATGGCGAGTGTGAACTTATCGGCACATGCATACTGGACCCCAGATCCAACTTTCACAAGCTATTTGAACTACGGAGCAGGCATTAGTGAGGTACCCCTGATCCAAACTGCATGAAAAGCACAGCAAGCGCAGTTTGCAAACCAAATTGTTGGAGGCTGCAGCTTTAGTCCTGCCAATGCTAAAAAATGATTGGAAATTTCATCACAGGTGGAAATTGATGTCCTGACAGGAGCAACAACAATTCTAAGGAGTGACCTTGTCTACGATTGTGGGCAAAGCTTGAACCCTGCTGTCGATTTGGGCCAGGTCAGCCCCTAAAGAAAAACCGCTCCTACTGATCACTTCATCAAAGGAAATATGCTGCTTTCTAAACATTGTTCTTCATTAACACAGGTGGAAGGTTCATTCGTCCAAGGAGTAGGCTTCTTCACAAACGAGGAGTACGCAACCAACTCTGACGGGTTGGTCATCCACGATGGCACATGGACGTACAAGATCCCCACAGTCGACACCATCCCAAAGCAGTTCAATGTTGAGCTGATCAACAGCGCCCGTGACCAGAAGCGTGTCCTCTCTTCCAAAGGTGAGTCCTTTCTCACAATTCAATCCCTCACATTCCCAGCGACTGTGTTAGCTACAATTTGAACTCACCAACAATTACTGCCTGCAACCCTGACATAACGTGCTTCGGATCTTTGTTGCAGCATCGGGCGAGCCCCCGCTTCTTCTAGCTTCCTCAGTGCACTGTGCAATGAGGGAGGCCATCAGGGCTGCCAGGAAGGAATTCTCGGTGTCCACTGGTCCAGCAAACTCCGCCATCACGTTCCAGATGGATGTGCCAGCGACGATGCCTGTCGTCAAGGAGCTCTGTGGCCTGGATGTCGTGGAGAGGTACCTGGAGAGCATGGCTGCTGCCGGTCCAACAACCGCTGTTAAAGCATAGATCCAGCAGTCGCACTGCCCATGGTGAGAGAGCTTAATCTGTATGTGTAAAATACTAAAGAACGGCATGACATGCTGAGCTTGCCTGTGTATTAGTTCTGATGTACAGAAGAGAGGTAGCAATGGCGAGTTGTGGCCTTGTGAGTCAGGAGTCATGAACAGTAAAGGAAAAAATAAACTAAATAAGTGTTGGGCAGGCGAATATGTGGATGAAGTGGATGAAATCATGCGGATTCGACTAGATATTGAAGAAATTTTGCAATGGATCTTTGTTTGTACTCCTAGGTGCTTACCTGCCTTCTGGGTACATGGGGGATAGGAATGTGCCAGCCAACTTGGTTTGGCCTTGCTGCCTCGTTGCGACCTTCACTGTTAGCTACTCCCTGCGCACCTATTTGAACTAGCAAGCGCCTAGCAAGCGCCGGCACAACTAAGATCAGACCCTGCTTGGTATCACGGGATGTGTAGTGTAGTTGTGGGTTCCTGCCCATGACGCACAGGAGCTGATGCTGTGAGGGGGTTGCCGGCTTGCTGCTGCTGTTGGGTTGGGCCCTGTGATTTATTGCTGGGGACATGCTAATAGTTAGCTGGCAATTGTCTAATCTTTTTTCTCTCGTTTTCTGTTTCATGAGATGTTGTAAGACCCTGGGTCCTCTTTTGTCCTAAAAAATTCCAGTAGGGGGTCCTATTCTCCTAAAAAAGTTAGATGGCTAATTTTTGCTCTGGCCAACAATTTGACATAGCCAATCCAATCAAGCCCAATCTATATTCCATCAATGACACTTTGGGCAGAAGTTGATGTTCAGTGTTATAATTTAGATTCCAAATTCTCAGCGTAGATAAGACTAGGAAGGAAGGGACACCTCGCCCCAGTAGTTACACAAGCTACAACATATAGGCTTTCTACTAGAAATTACTAAGCAAAAAGATATCATCTAGTAATGCTATGGGCGAAATTGCTCCAACCTATTTGAACTCACAGTCTAAACTAAGATGGGCCCTATATGTAATAAAAATATATTATCCCTCCAACTTTCTCTCTGAAAAATAAAGATGATAGATTTATAGCACTAGGTGCAGAAACAAGCACCCTAGTCAAGATGGGGCTTCACAGGCCCCCATGGCCCCATGCTCCAGCGTTGAGCACCCAGGGAATCCATTAGTTTGTGATGACACACCTTGACTCCTTGAGACAGTGATGTAGGAAATTTTGGAACATGTATTATTATAACAACTGAGATGCCTATTGAACTATTTGCTCAGAAGTAGAATAATATTTTTTTTAAGCTTGTTCTAAACGTTTGGGAAAAATCATTGCCACAGAAAGGAGAACTATTATGTGTTAACAGAGCGCAGACATCAAAATTATGTGATTATGTGTCAGGGCTACCACAGAACTTTGCAGGCAATATAAGAATGGCATGAGAAAGGTAAGCATCCTTAATCAGGATTTAAGGCACTTGGAACAGTGGGTTACATACTGCGACAACCAAACCACTTAAAAATTACTACTGAACTCAGATTCCAGTGATAACAGTAGAGAGAATGGGAGATAAATGAAAAAAAAAACTGAAAGGTATATATAGGGTAATATGGAGGGTGCATCCGTGTGTGTGTGTGTGTTCGTTTTTTATGGCTATTTTAGCCTAAGTCTTTCTTCTATCTTAATGCAATGATATGCAGTCCTCCTGCATATTCGAGAAAAAGGGTAACATGGCTTGTGCACAAATGCACAGTCAAAAATAGATTTCAGTGCACGAACATGGTCGTTGTTGACAATATAATACCACATAGTAGTAATTGTGCAATATATAGTAGATATAGCACATAACTGAGCAGGATTTCATATATACATAGAATTGAGCATGATTTGAAATATAACTTAAATAAATACAATTTTTTTCAACATATCAGTGTTTGAACACAACAAAATGATAAACATTGGCGAATCAGTAAATTACTCTAAGCAGCTATGAGTCTATGACTGTGGTAGCCGCTGCATCAGTTTCAATGTTTCATAAACACAGGCAAATTGCAATCGATAATATATTTAAACAGTAAGCCAATTAACCAAATTAACTTACAATTTGAATTCACGGTCGCCTGTTAGTCATATACTCCAATCAGCAGCAAGCCTCCAGCCGCTGGCCTCCCAGGTCACAGGCTCACGGCAGTTCCGCACTGCTGGCTGTGGCCTCCGCGGCTCCGCCCTCCACTCGGTGCTCCAGCGCTGCAGCTTTGAATGTGGTCGCCGCCCCGCGCCCTCGTCGCGACGCCGCATCGGCCAGTCGGCCGCCCGTTGCCGCGCTATGCACGCCGCCGCCACGCCGCTGCAGGTGCTCAGCGCCTCAGGCCCTCGCATAGAGCGCTCGCTTCCGCGCTACGCACGCAACCGACTCGCCGGAGTGAGCCGCCCGTCCGCCTAATCGCCGGTGTGCGCCGGCCGCCACTAGGCAGTAGTGTTTCTTTTTCCCCCCTGGAGGAGAGGGGGGAACGAGAAGAAGGGCGCCCGAGCGCTGGCCGTGCAACTGTGCGACTATTGTAGTGTGGGTGGTTTGCATTTGCATTAGTTGTTGGATTAAGCATCTTTATACATTGCAAAATTTATAGGAAAGCATGTTAAGATTCATGATAAAAAATATGATAATCTGATAGACCATGAACTATAATTTAGTGATATATATATTCTTTTGGTGTTACAAATATTATGTTTCTCTATAAATTTAGTAAAATATAAAAGTTGATTTATTTAAGATAATTTTTAAATTAATTTATACAGAGACGAAGATAGTATATCTCTAAAAATAGTGGCTCTATTTCTTGATTTGTTTTCCTCGCGATAAAATCTACAAATGAAGAACCCTATAGACCATATTGACTATGTTTAGCTGTAGTGTTACCATGTGTGGTCCAAGTGTTTCGTCATGATAACAAAATTTGGCAAGGTCTTAATGAAAACGTACTTCCACTTTGGGCGTGTTTAGTTGGAGAAAAAGTTTGGGTTCGGATACTGTAGCATTTTTGTTTGTATTTAAAATTTTTTGTCCAGCCTTGAACTAATTAAACTCAAAAGATTCGTCTTGACAAGTACAAACAAATTGTGTAATTAGTTATTTATTTTACCTACATTTAATATTCTATGCATGCGTCCAAAGATTCGATGTGACGGGAAATCTTGAAAAAAGTTTGGAAAAGTTTAGGAACTAAACGCCCCCTTTGTTAAAAATCTGTCCATGAACACAATTTTAGCTTGGCACACTAGAGTTATGTATATCAAACATGCCCCAAATGCAAAGTAGCTTAACACACATGAACCATCCGCGCGCACACATCTTTGAATTGATGGCTCGTTGGAACTGGCTGGTGAAGGTATGTACTAGTAGAGCGGTCTGATGTAGCAGGAGAAGAATCGTCATCATAAGGGTATTCACTAGGTTATGCCAGCCCAGTCAGCATCGGCAAATGCCTGAAGTGAGAGGGAAGAAGCTGGAAGAAGAAGCGAGGTGACAGTGGGTAGTCCGATTCAAAAACAAGGGCGTACGTAGCCCATTGTAGATTCCAGCCAGTGGCCACCATACCTACTCGTTGTAGGTGCGTGCATGGCACCGGCAGGGTCTAACGACCTTGGGCAGCCATCCAAACTCTTCTGCATCAATTCTCCTACGTAAAACTATTGTTTACATAGGGATGGGGGGCAGCGGAACGGGGAAAAAACTGAAGAAGGGAGCGGTGGTCATGGGGTCTGTATCTCGGAGAAGGGAAGGGAGGAGTTGAGGAGACAGAGGTATGGAGGAGGAAAAGAAAGAGAGGAGCGGAGGAGATTGAGGTATGGAGAAGGAGCCGGTGGATTTTTTTAAAGTTTTTTAACCTAAAGTGTGGATTCATGATTATTTATATATTGCTATATTAAACGCGTGTCGTTTAAGCTTATTAGTCAAAATAAGCTTTACTTTTTAGTTATGAAAGTGTTTTTTTTTACAACAAATTAGAATCAGCTAAAATCAACAATCCTTAAGGCTGTGCGTGCTGCGTCCACTTGTTCCGATCGCTTGCTGACTTGTGGGCGGTTGCAACTGGTACTGGCAATAGCTTGCTGACCGATCCAAATATGCTACACGCTATGTAGACGCATCACACATCATCCGCCAAAAAGACTCGGAACGTCGTGCGGCATTGGTCTCGCAGACTCGCAAGTCGCCACCTTGCCAGACCTGCAGGCCCTGCACCTGGGAGTCCGATTTTGCATCGCGTCCAGGGCGTCAGCACGTACGTGGACCTCGCACGGCTCCGGCTGCTGGCCAGTAGTAGCAGTGTGGTGCATCCCTGCACAGTGCACACGCGACGTCAGCACGTACGTAGACCTCGCCCGGCTCCGGCTGCTGGTGGCTAGTATAGCAGTGTGGTGTAGCCTGCACAGGTCACGGAAACCGCTGCCCCAGCTCGATCGGCTCGCGTGTAGCCTGAGACCCGTGTTTCATTTGGGCCTGCGCCCTATAAATAGTAGTAAAACACAAAAACAAGTGAGGAGGACACGCAGCCGCGAGAGCCGCTCCGCCGGCCTCCGTGCTTGCTCAGTCACAACTAGCGTAGTAGTACTACCCTGGTCGAGGTGCTGCGAGCCAGGAGGAGAGTGTGCAAGTAGGCTGGTAGCTATCGTCATTGATCGTAAGGCAGCGGAGGAGATCATGGTGGGGAAGGAGGAGGCAGAGGCAGTGGAGTCGTCGTCGACGTCCACGGTGGTGCTGGCCGTGAACGGCAAGCGGTACGAGGTGACCGGCGTCGACCCGTCGACGTCGCTGCTGGAGTTCCTGCGCACCCAAACGCCCGTCAGAGGCCCCAAGCTCGGCTGCGGCGAAGGTACATAGCTACGGCGTCGGATCATAGCGCCATCGTTGAGCTTTCGTCTCTAGCACTCCAGCTCTCTATGTTTCGTTCTTGCTTGACAGCATCCGAGCGACCGAAATAGAAAACATTCTAATTAAACGAGCGAGATAGAAAACATTGCTAGGCTAAATGGTATGGCTGAATTATTATGAGAGAAAAAAATACGGTAGATATATATTGCCGAGATACGAGCAGTGCGTGCCTTTTCGTTTTCTCATGCACGGCGGCGCTAGCGCTATCTTTCGTCCATTTCATTTTCATCAAATCGGATTAAGTTCCCATGGCATGCATCTATCTTTCATTTTCTATGTTCCTCCTGTTATTACTATTGTTATTGTTATTCTTGAGATGTCACCATCTCATGGATTACACGACCCTTGTTCCACGCTGATTTGTTACCCCCTCTATTGCTAAGTAAATAGATTCGCAGAGTTGTCTTAAATCAAATCCTTTAAATTTGGATTGAATTTCTAAATCAAACCTATAAAGATTTATAATATCAAATTACTTTTATTAGATATTGCCATAGAATATGTTTTCATAATATGCTCATTTTATGCCATAAATGTTTTATTATTTTCTATAAAGTTAGTCAAACTTGCAAGAGTTCTAGGAATCGATTTATTTGGGATTCATCATAATGCAAAAAAAAGTAATCAAGAAGATTAATTAATCAAAGATATTTATGAGCATTTATGTAAGGAATGTGAGAGATTAAGAAACTAGACAAATGGATTTTTTACCCAATATAATTATGAGATTAATCCATAAATAGAATAGAAAAGAAGAAAAGACACACGGATTTTATGACAATCTAACATCTTAGATTAAATCAAAGAATCATTATCTAACGCAAGTATGAGATTAATAAAAAATAAAAGAGCTCACATCGATAGATTTATGATAATCTAACTGATTAAATTATTTGGAAAAAGTCCATGTAAAGAAAGTAAATTCAAAATAATAAGCAAATTAAGAAAATTGTTTTTCATTGTGGAAAAAAAACTAAGTACATATTCCATGTGAACAACAACAATTGCTAAAGACAAAAAATTAATAAAAATATTTTGGTTTTCAAATTAATGTAAAGAAAAAGATACCTACATAAGTAGTCCATGTAAATTATAAATAGTAAATTAGCTAAATTTAATACTAAAATTTATGGAAAAGGTATCTAAATGAAAAGTAATAAAATCAACATTCCAATTGGATTTTGTCATATAGTAATAAAAATCAAGAAACCCACAAAAATGTTATAGGAAAGAGTATAAGCATGCACAGGAGCTATCCAACCTGAACATCAATGTTTTGGCATGCCCATAAAAAAAACGGAAGTACATCAGATCCACACGAAGCTACAGTGTGAATTTTGAACGACCCCCGTGCACTTTACAAACTGGAATTAGCATAACCTTCTACATTTATAAAGGAACTAAACTCCTCCACCTTTACAATTTCACCTTGTGGCAGGTGGCTGCGGAGCATGCGTGGTCCTCGTCTCCAAGTACGACCCGGCCACCGACGAGGTGACCGAGTTCTCCGCTAGCTCTTGCCTGACGCTACTCCACAGCGTGGACCGTTGCTCGGTGATCACTAGTGAGGGAATTGGCAACACCAAGGATGGCTACCACCCAGTGCAGAAGCGCCTGGCTGGTTTCCACGCCTCTCAGTGTGGCTTCTGCACGCCCGGCATGTGCATGTCCATCTTCTCCGCTCTCGTCAAGGCCGACAAGGCGGCCGGCCGCCCCAACCCACAAGCAGGCTTCTCCAAGCTGACCACCTCCGAGGCAGAGAAGGCTGTCTCAGGCAACCTTTGCCGCTGCACCGGATACAGGCCCATCGTCGACGCCTGCAAAAGCTTTGCCTCTGATGTTGACCTTGAGGACCTGGGCCTCAACTGCTTCTGGAAGAAGGGTCACGAACCTGCAGAAGTCAGCAAGCTGCCGGGCTATAACAGTGGTGCTATCTGCACCTTTCCAGAGTCTCTCAAATCTGAGATCAAGTCTACTCTGAAGCAGGACAAAGGTGTTGCCGCTGCAGTCTCCGACGACGGCTGGTACCATCCTAAGAGCATTGAAGAGCTTCACAGGTTGTTTGATTCCAACTGGTTTGATGAAAACTCTGTGAAGATTGCGGCTTCAAACACTGGGTCTGGAGTGTACAAGGATCAGGACCTCTATGACAAGTACATTGACATCAAAGGAATTCCAGAGCTTTCAGTCATCAATAGAAGCAGCAAAGGAATTGAGCTTGGATCAGTTTTGTCCATTTCTAAAGCTATTGAGGTGCTGTTAGATGGAAGTCTGATCTTCAGAAAGATAGCTGATCACCTAAATAAAGTGGCTTCACCGTTTGTTCGGAACACTGCAACCATAGGTGGAAACATAATCATGGCACAAAGGTTGCCATTCGCATCAGACATTGCAACTGTACTACTAGCTGCGGGTTCGACGGTCACAATCCAGGTGGCTTCCAAAAGGCTGCGCTTCACTCTGGAGGAGTTCTTGCAACAGCCTCCATGTGATTATAGGACCCTGCTGCTGAGCATATTTATCCCGGAATGGGGTTCAGATGATGTCACCTTTGAGACTTTTCGAGCAGCACCTCGTCCACTTGGGAATGCTGTCTCATATGTCAATTCAGCTTTCTTGGCAAGG
Source organism: Eremochloa ophiuroides (assembly GCA_038502445.1). Classification (NCBI taxonomy): domain Eukaryota; kingdom Viridiplantae; phylum Streptophyta; class Magnoliopsida; order Poales; family Poaceae; genus Eremochloa; species Eremochloa ophiuroides. Next base: position 6,265,394 of record JAHLJS010000002.1, read on the forward strand.
ACTTCAGTAGATGCAGCATCAAGGGACCATCTCATTGAGGATATATGTCTGGCGTTCGGTGCGTATGGAGGTGATCATGCTATTAGAGCTAGGAAGGCTGAGGATTACCTGAAGGGCAAAACAGTGAGCTCATCTGTTATACTTGAAGCTGTTCAGTTGCTTAAAGGGATTGTTAAACCATCAGAAGGCACAGCACATCCTGAGTACAGAATCAGCTTGGCTGTCAGCTTCTTGTTTACCTTCCTGTCCTCCCTTTCCAACAGCTTGAATGAATCTGCAAAGGTAGGCCCCAATGGGTCATACAGTAATGGAGCCACAAACGGTACGATTGAGCACTTGCCGCAGAAAAATCTTATGTCTGACATCAATGGTTTGCCAATACGATCAAGACAAGAAATATTTTTCATGGATGAATACAAGCCTGTGATCATGTGTGTAAACCTGTGTTCCCGCTCAAAATTGTTTTCAGTTGGTTAGAATTGAGCTCGGCTTGGTCACAGAAACCTCCCGAGCGCGTCCTTGTATCCAGGGCCACGACGTGCGCTTTGTTCGCGTCGTGGCGTAGCATGCCGTTCTCTGCACGTCGTGGCTTAGGGTCATGGCGAGCATGGCGCGCATGGTGGAGGGCTGAGGCTAGCTCAGCCGTTCGTTTTCTTTCGTGCAGTTTCAATTCGTAGTGCTCACTGTGTATAAGTAGGAGCCTTAATACAGAAAACGTCGAGGCAGTTTTGCATCGGCACCAAAATTCTCTGTGTCCACTTTGCTCTTGAGTTCATCGGTGAGTTTGAGAGTTCGCCGGAGTGAATTCCGGCCACCGGAGAGGGAGCTCCGGCTGACATCTGGTATCGGAGCCGTACGCCTGGGATGGAGCGTGCTTCCGCACCGCTGGGCGGGTGGGGTGCTCGAGGCAGACGTCGGAATCGCCGCCTCTCGCCGTCGCCGCCACCGCGCCGCGGACGCCGGGAAGTTGTCGTTCATCGTCAGGAGGCCAACCCCCACGGCACTCAGTTCCCCATGCTCACGCGCACCAACTATCAGGAGTGGGCGCTGTTGATGCAGGTGAACTTGGAGGCCGCGGGGTGGTGGTACGCCGTCGAGCCGGAGCAGGATGAGGAGGTGTCGTACCGCCATGATCGCCTGGCGCTCGCCGCGATCCTGCGCTCTGTTCCTGCTGACATGCTTTCAGGCCTGCGGGAGAAGCAATCCGCAGCGGAGGCGTGGGAGGCGATCAAGCGCATCAAGATCGGCGTCCAGCGGGTGCGTGAGGCGAACGCGCAGCAGCTGCGGCAGGAATTCGGGGCCCTGGTGTGGAAGGAGGCGGAGACCGCGGAGGATTTCGCGAACCGCGTCACCGGGCTCGCCGCCGACCTGCGCCTCCTCGGCGACAACATCTCCGACGTCGAGGTCGTGCGTAAGATACTGCAACTCGCTCCCGAGCATTTGTGTCAGGTGGCTGTCTCAATTGAGACACTGCTCGACATCCACACGATCTCCGTCGAGGAGGTCACCGGAAGGCTTCGCGCCGTCGAGCAGCGGCGCAAGCCTGCCCCCGTCCACGACAACCAGGGCAGGCTTCTCCTCTGTGAGGAGGAGTGGCTTGCCAAGCTGAAGCTCCGCGAGTCCGAGGGCAAGGGCGGCGGGAGCAGTTCCAGCGGCGCCGGCGGTAAGAAGCGCGGCGGCCGCGGACGTGGACGTGGGCGCGGCAAAGGGGAGCAGGGCGCCTCTGCATCGCGTGAAGGGGGCCGGGCCGAGTCCGGCGGGCAGGCCATCGGCCGCAACCAGTGCAAGAAGTGCGGCAAGAAGGGCCACTGGGCCAGGGAGTGCCGCAGCGAGCCCAAGGCCGAGGCCCACGTGGCTGAGGCAGGTGAAGATCGGGAGCCTGCACTGCTGATGGCCCGCGCCACTGTCTTCCCCAAGCCTGGCGCCGAGGGGATTCAAACTTCCCCGGAGCGCCGTCCCCTCCGCGTGGTGGAGGCCAAGGTGTTCGCGCAGCTGGATGGCGACTCCAAGCGCGACGACACCCTCTGGTACCTCGACAGTGGTGCCACCAACCACATGTCGGGCTGCCGGAGCTCCTTCGTCGACATCGACACATCGGTCCGCGGCTACGTCAAGTTTGGGGACAGCTCTGAGGTGGAGATCGAGGGCGCCGGCACCGTGCTGTTCGAGGCGAAGACCGGCGAGCACATCCCGCTCACGGGGGTGTACTTCATCCCGAGGCTCACCACTAACATTGTCAGCCTCGGGCAACTGGATGAAGGAGGGTGCGACGTCCACACCAAGAATGGCGTGCTGCAGATCTGCGACGAGGAAGATCGCCTGATTGTCCGGGTAAGGCGGTCGGCGAACCGCCTGTACCTCCTCCGTGTAAGGATCGCCCGTCCACTCTGCCTGGCTGCGCGTGCTACGGATAGCGCGTGGGTGTGGCATGAGCGTTTCGGGCATCTCCACTTCGAGGCCCTGCGCAAGATGGAGCAGAGGGGGATGGTGATCGGACTTCCACCCGTCGAGCACATTCAGCAGCTTTGCGCCGACTGCGTCACCACCAAGATGAAGCGCAGTCCGTTCCCGTCGCAGGCGAAGCGGCGGGCGGATGGCCTGCTGGACCTTGTCCATGGAGATCTCTGCGGTCCCATCTCGCCGGCGACTCCCGGCGGTAAGCAGTATTTCCTTCTGCTCGTTGATGATAAGAGCCGGTACATGTGGGCAGCGCTACTGGCCGCGAAGAGCGACACCCTTGCAGCCGTGAAGAAGTTCCAGGCACGGGTGGAGGTGGAGACAGGCAGACGCCTGCGCATGCTGCGCACCGACAACGGAGGCGAGTTCACCTCCGTCGAGTTCGAGACGTACTGCTCCGAGCGCGGCATCGACAGGCAGCACACGGCGCCGTACACGCCCCAGCAAAACGGCGTCGTGGAGAGGCGCAACCAGTCGGTGGTGACGATGGCGCGCAGTCTTCTCAAGGGCCGGAACATGCCGTCTCTGTTCTGGGGGGAGGCTGTGGCCACCGCCGTGTACCTGCTCAACCGCGCCCCAACGAAGGCGCTCGACGGCGTCACCCCGTACGAGGCCTGGCGCGGGAGGAAGCCCAATGTCGACTATCTCCGTACCTTTGGCTGCGTCGCCTACATCAAGTCCACGAAGCCGTACCTGAAGAAGCTGGACGATCGCGGTACTCCGGTGGTGTTCATCGGCTACGAGCGAGGCGCCAAGGCGTGGCGTTTCTACGATCCCGTGTCGCGGCGCGCCGTCGTGTCCAGGGACGCGGTGTTCGACGAACAGGCGTCCTGGAACTGGAAAGATGAGCAGCTGGGCGGCGATGCGGAGTTGGTGGTGGAGTATGGCGGCATCGAGTATGTTGCGGCACCGGCAGGCTCGCCGGCGCATCAGGAGACGCCGGAACCGGCCACGCCCACCGCTACAGCAGAGCCTGTTCCGGAGTTTGTGTCTCCACCACCCAACGCCGAAGAGTACTGGGACGCGGACAACGACGACGCCGAGCCGCGGTACCGCACCATCGACAATGTGCTCGGTGCGGCATCACCGCCCGGGTATGCCGCGCGCCAGGTTGCTGCTCAGCTCCACCTGCAGATCGAGGAGGAGCCGGCCACGTTTGCTGAAGCCGAGAAGCATCAGCCGTGGAGGCACGCCATGATGGAGGAGATGGACTCCATCGAGAGCAACAAGACATGGCGGCTTGTACCCCTTCCGGCCGGTCATCGCCCGATCGGTTTGAAGTGGGTGTACAAGGTGAAGAAGAACGCCGCCGGCGAGGTTGTGAAGCACAAGGCGCGCCTCGTGGCGAAGGGCTACGTCCAGCAACCCGGCATCGACTTCGACGAGGTGTTCGCGCCCGTTGCCCGGATGGAGTCCGTGCGGCTGCTACTCGCGCTGGCTGCCCAGGAGGGGTGGCCGGTGCACCACATGGACGTCAAGTCGGCGTTCCTGAACGGGGAGCTGCGCGAGGAGGTGTATGTGCGCCAGCCTCCTGGGTTCATCGTCGACGGGCAAGAAGACAAGGTGCTGCGCCTAGACAAGGCACTATATGGCCTCCGCCAGGCGCCTCGCGCCTGGAACGCGAAGCTCGACGAGACGCTCGCCACGCTCGGCTTCGTCCAGAGCGCGTCGGAGCACGCCGTCTATGCTCGCGGCGAGGGCGCGTCAAGACTGCTCGTGGGGGTGTACGTCGACGACCTTGTCATCACCGGCAACCATGACACTGAAATCGCCAAGTTCAAGCGCGAGATGTGCTCCAGGTTCAATATGAGTGACCTCGGCCTTCTGTGTTTTTACTTAGGCATTGAAGTGCAGCAGGGGCGCGATGGCATCAGGCTCTCGCAGGCGGCATATGCGCGCAAGGTGCAGGAGCGCACTGGCATGGGTGGCTGCAACCCGTGTCACACACCAATGGAGCCTCGCCTGAAGCTGTCAAAGGAGAGCACTGCAGCACCGGTGGACGCAACTGAGTACAGGGGCATCGTTGGGTGCCTGCGATACCTGGTTCACACCAGGCCAGACATTGCCTTCGCTGTCGGCTATGTCAGCCGATTCATGGAGCGTCCTACTGTGGAACACCTCAACGCTGTGAAGCGAATCCTGCGCTACATTGCAGGTACCATCGAGTTCGGCTGCCACTACAAGCAAGGTGAAGGCAAGCTGAAGCTGGTGGGGTTCAGCGATGCCGACATGGGAGGCGACATTGATACAAGGAAGAGCACTACAGGCGTGCTTTTCTTCCTTGGCTCATGTCCCGTGTTGTGGCAATCGCAAAAGCAGAAGGTGGTCGCCCTCTCGTCCTGCGAGGCTGAGTACATTGCAGGGACGACGGCGGCGTGTCAAGGGATTTGGCTGGAGCAGCTCCTGGCCGAACTGACAAGCAAGCAGCGCGCCGCATTCCTGTTGAAGATGGACAGCCAATCGGCAATCGCCCTCAGTAAGAATCCTGTCTTCCACGATCGAAGTAAGCACATTGATGTTCGATTCCATTTCATTCGTGAGTGTGTGAGTGATGGGAAACTGGACATTGAGCACGTCCGCACTGAGGAACAACTTGCTGACATTCTGACAAAGCCATTGGCGCGTGATCGGTTCTGTGAACTTCGTGTGCAGCTGGGTGTTGTCAAGGTTGGCAAAGAACATCAGGTTTAGGGGGTGAAATGTGATCATGTGTGTAAACCTGTGTTCCCGCTCAAAATTGTTTTCAGTTGGTTAGAATTGAGCTCGGCTTGGTCACAGAAACCTCCCGAGCGCGTCCTTGTATCCAGGGCCACGACGTGCGCTTTGTTCGCGTCGTGGCGTAGCATGCCGTTCTCTGCGCGTCGTGGCTTAGGGTCATGGCGAGCATGGCGCGCATGGTGGAGGGCTGAGGCTAGCTCAGCCGTTCGTTTTCTTTCGTGCAGTTTCAATTCGTAGTGCTCACTGTGTATAAGTAGGAGCCTTAATACAGAAAACGTCGAGGCAGTTTTGCATCGGCACCAAAATTCTCTGTGTCCACTTTGCTCTTGAGTTCATCGGTGAGTTTGAGAGTTCGCCGGAGTGAATTCCGGCCACCGGAGAGGGAGCTCCGGCTGACAAAGCCAGTTGGCAAACCAATAAAGAAAGCCGGGGCAGAGATCCAAGCTTCAGGTAAACAATCTTCTTCCAATACACAAATAAACATGTTCATAAGTTCATCGTAACCATTTTCTTCAGCATAATCCGCAAAGAAATCATATAATGCTCCCTCTGTTCATTTCTACCTCACTAATTTTTAGTCTGCGCTGAACTGTCCAACAAACTCCATCCTCGAACAATTTTGGTGCCTGAAGTCTCTCCACAAGAATGCCCTTAACCATATTCCTTTTACTGACACAGGAGAAGCTGTGTACGTTGATGATATCCCTGCTCCCAAAGATTGCCTCTATGGAGCATTTATCTATAGCACACACCCTCATGCCCATGTAAGGGCTATCAACTTTAAGCCATCTTTAGCTTCACAGAAAGTCATCACAGTTATCACCGCAAAGGATATTCCCAGCGGTGGACAAAATGTTGGTTCCAGCTTCCCGATGATGGGAGAAGAAGCACTTTTTGCAGATCCAGTTGTTGAATTTGCTGGTCAAAATATTGGTGTTGTGGTAATATTTCTTAAGTGTTTAGATTCCACAAAACCGTTTACGTGTTTGTGTCTATCTAACTTCACTGCATCATGTTGATGTTTCTATTGCTTAGATTGCCGAAACACAGAAGTATGCCAACATGGCTGCAAAGCAAGCCATTATTGAGTATAGCACAGAAAATCTGCAGCCACCAGTTCTGACAATAGAAGATGCGATCCAACGAAACAGCTACTTCCAAATCCCCCCATTTTTAGCTCCTAAGCCAGTTGGTGATTACAACCAAGGGATGTCTGAAGCTGATCACAAGATTCTATCAGCGGAGGTACATACTTAAAAATGTCTAAAATGGATGTATACTTAACTATCCAACAGGGCCAACAACTTAACTATCCAACAGGGCCAACAACTCATGCTTGGTTTCTTTCAAAAAAAAAAAAAAACAACTCATGCTTGGCATTTTTGTTTGTGCAGGTAAAACTTGAATCCCAATACTATTTCTACATGGAGACACAAGTGGCACTATCAATTCCTGATGAAGATAACTGCATAACCATCTATTCTTCGACACAAATTCCTGAGATCACACAAAATGTGGTTGCAAAGTGCCTTGGCATTCCATTTCACAATGTCCGCCTCATCACCAGAAGAGTCGGAGGAGGCTTTGGTGGAAAGGCAATGAAAGCAATGCATGTAAGTCCTATACAGCTAGAGCTTATGCTGAACTTTTCTATTTACAATTACCAATGTACTGCCAACTAAGGCCCTGTTTGGCAAAGCTCCTAGAGCTGATCAATACAGCAGAAACTCCACCAAATAGTTTTTCAAAAAGAAGTGATTCTTTGCAGATTCTGTGAAGTGATTCTTTGAATGAACTAAGATGCTAGGATCTAAATAATTAGATTGTCTGAGATTGACTCTCCATCGTAATTTTGAGGGTTTACGCCAAAGAATCAAACAGAATCACTTCTCGAAGAAAAACAACTCCCATAGAGAATTAGGATCAGATGGAGCTCTACCAAACAGGCCATAATACACACACAGTGATCCGATTGAGGCAAAATGTTTTGTAGATGACTCTGAATTACCTCCTTGGCTCCTTGTCAGGTTGCATGTGCATGTGCGGCTGCTGCATTCAAGCTACGGCATCCAGTTCGGATGTACCTCGATCGCAAGACAGACATGATAATGGTAGGCGGTCGGCATCCTATGAAGGTGAAGTACTCCGTTGGGTTCAAGTCAGATGGCAAGATCACGGCCTTGCACATTGATCTTGGGATCAATGCTGGAATATCGCTAGATGTGAGCCCAGTGATGCCACGTGCTATCATAGGTGCTCTCAAAAAGTACAACTGGGCAATCTTGCATTTGACACCAAGCTCTGCAAGACAAATGTCTCATCAAAATCAGCAATAAGGGGTCCTGGAGATGTGCAGGGTTCTTTCATCGCTGAAGCCATCATTGAGCATGTTGCCTCAGCACTTTCAGTCGACACTAACACCATAAGGAGGAAGAACCTTCATGATTTCAAAAGCCTTGTGGCATTCTTCGGAGATAGTGCAGGTGAAGCTGCTACATACAGCCTAGTTACCATGTTTGATAAGCTGGCCTCCTCTCCGGAATACCAGCGCCGAGCTGCAATGGTGGAGCACTTCAACGGAAGCAACAAGTGGAAGAAGCGTGGCATTTCTTGTGTGCCAATTACATATGAGGTCAGGCTTCGGCCAACTCCAGGCAAGGTGTCTATCATGAATGATGGTTCCATTGCTGTTGAGGTCGGAGGGGTTGAGATAGGCCAAGGGTTGTGGACAAAAGTGAAGCAGATGACAGCATACGGATTGGGACAGCTGTGTCCTGACGGCGGTGAAAGCCTACTGGACAAGGTTCGGGTCATCCAAGCAGACACATTGAGCATGATCCAGGGAGGGATCACCGGTGGGAGCACCACTTCTGAAACTAGCTGTGAAGCAGTTCGACAGTCGTGTGTTGTGCTCGTCGAGAGACTGAAGCCAATTAAGGAGAATCTGGAGGCTAAGACTAGCACAGTGGAATGGAGTGCCTTGATTGCTCAGGTGAGGATAAGCTCTGTAAATTCCAATTTTCTCACAGTCATGCCAAAAACAACGTTTAAAGCTTTGAGTCCTTCTTTTCTGACATTAAGAAACGATAAGCAATAGCAGTAGCAATTCAGTGAGGAGATCCTACAGTTCTGAGGAACACAATATTTTTCATTATTTCAATTGGCCTTGTCATTTTGCTGATCACTTGCAGGCAAGTATGGCGAGTGTGAACTTATCTGCGCATGCATACTGGACCCCTGATCCAACTTTCACTAGGTATTTGAATTATGGAGCTGGCATTAGCGAGGTACCCCTGAATCCCTGATCCAAATTGCATAAAAAAGCACAGCAAGCACAATTAGCAAGCCAAATTGTTGGCGGCTGCAGCTTCAGTCCTATACAATGCTGACACATGATTGGAAATTTCAACACAGGTAGAAATTGATGTCCTTACAGGAGCAACAACAATTCTAAGGAGTGACCTTGTCTACGATTGTGGGCAAAGCTTGAACCCTGCTGTCGATTTGGGCCAGGTCAGTCCGAAAATAGAAAACCCTCCAACTGATCACTTCACCAAAGGATATATGAAAGGATCTACAATGCTTAGAGGGGGGGTTGAATAGGCATAATGTAAAACCTGAAACTCAAACTCAAATAAAACATGAGAACTATGACCGGTACTACCGATAGATGTCGGTAGTACTGATACAAGCCTTCGGTACTACCAGCCGACGCAGAAAGGGTACAAACACAAGTTAAATGAACTACAAATTTAGATCCGTGAAATACCAAGCCACCCAAGTGAGTAATGAAGACCTTGCAACCTTTCCCTTAGCTTGAATCACCACCAAATCGTAGATCGAGCCTCCAAACCTAAGAGCAAGGTAGGAAGAGGAAGAACACGGCGAAGCCGTGGAACCACAAGTAGACACAACAACAAAGAGAGTACGAGACAAGTTATTTATCCCGAGGTTTGGACAATCCACAAAGGATGGCCTACTCCTCGTTGTTGAGGTGACCACTTAGGTCGGAGTCTATTTCACCTCCTTGTCTCACTCAAGGTTACCACAAAGGTCACTTGAGCTTCTTCACTAGAATCTCGGAGTGATACAGACACTCCGGGGAGCCCTCACAAATGAAGCAAGACGGGCTCTCCCGAAGAACGCCTAGCCGCCTAGGGTTCCAAGAACCCAAGAGTAACAAATGCAAAGCAAAGCCGGCTAGAAAGAGTGTTAGATAAGCCTAGTTACTTATATCTTACTTTCCTGCACTTTTACGTTTTTACCCAGCTTTTGGTAGGTGGCTTGTAAGCCAAGTTAGCATCTACTTTATACTGGGAATATAGTGTAGTGGTTGGCTGCTCCACTGCCATATAAGCAGGGGCACGCCACCAACTCTTGTAAGCCTGTATCCCAATTTCAATTCAATCCAAGCGGCCAATCAGCCAAGCTGCCCTCTAGGCTTTCTATCACCCTTGATCCATCAGATCAGTAGCCAACAATTGGTATCGGAGCCTAGGGTTTTAGAGAGTTCTAATCCAATGTCTCCGCCGCTGCCATCTCGATGGCTTCCACCTCCGCAGACCGTGCAGCCACAGCAGCAGCCGCAGCCAAGAGTAGCAGGAGCCCCTTGGACTCCAAGATCGGCGGCAAGGCCGTGATCCCAGAGAGTCGTGAGGTGCGTCTCGCCGCCGCCGAGGCAGCAGCGCAGCAGGCGACGCAGGCGGCAGCAGCCGCGGCCCAGGCCGCGGTAGCCGCGGCCGCCGCGATCCGCGCGGAAATGATGGAGGAGGAGGAGGCAGGTGGGTTGCGGGAAGGATCGCGGAGTCCAGGGCAGCACCGTCGTCTCTCGCTGTCACCAGATCGGCGCCGCGGGAGGCGCGGCCAATCACCAGTGATGCAGGTGTACCACGACGCCGGAGGCACGTGGCCACAACTCACCCGCTCCAACTACCACGAGTGGAGCCTGTTGATGAAGGTCAAGCTTCAGGCGCGCGGGCTCTGGGAGGTGGTCCGCTACGGTGAGGTGTCTTATGCAGATGATCGGCGGGCCTTGGAGGCCCTCGGTGCTGCAGTCCCGCCGGAGCTCGGGGCCGCCATCGCCAACAAGCCGTCTGCCAAGCTCGCCTGGGAGGCGATCGCGACCAGGCACGTTGGAGGAGAGCTCGTTCGTCGTGCTACGCTGCAGCGCCTCCGAGGGGACTAGGAAGGCTTGGCCTCTCAGCCCAGGGAGAAAGTCGAGGACTTCGCGCTGCGCCTCACCAGCCTGATGGAGCAGATGGCGATCAACGGTGACACCGACCTCAACGAGGAACGAACGGTGGAGAAGCTCCTGCGGTGCATGTCGAAGAACCTTGGACAGATCATGAACTCGATCGAGACCATGCTCGACTTCAGGACGCTCACCATCGAGGACGTCATCAGGCGGCTCAAGGCGGTTCAGGACCGCAAGTGCGCGTCGGAGACGGAAGCGGCTTCCGGTAAACTCCTCTACACCGCCGAGCAGTGGCGGGCCTTCGACGAGAAGAAGAAGGAGGAGGGCCCAGGATCGTCCAAGGATCGGCGCCGGCGTCCCCGCGGCAAGAAGAACAAGCCGCGCGACGGAGCCGGTGGTGCCGGTGGCGGAGGACAAGCAGACAAGGCTGGTGGTGCGGCTGGTGAACGCAAGGCGAACCAAGATGACACCTGCCTCAACTGCAACCGCACAGGGCACTGGGCACGTGAATGCCCTCATCCGCTGCGAAACCGGGAGCGTGGAGCGGCGAATGTCGCCGAGGTAGAAGGGGAAGGCGCGGCCTTTCTCGTCAACGGCTTCCTGGAGATCGAGGAGAAAGGGTGCAGCGAGCCTCAAGCTTCGACCCTCCGAGCACTGAGTACCGATCTCGAGCTCGAGGAGCCACGAGCACGTGCCTTTCTCGACATCGGCAGCGACGGGAAGAAGCTTGATGGCTGGTACCTGGACAGCGGCGCCACCCACCACATGGCCGGGCGCCGCGAGCTCTTCACCGACCTAGACACATCGGCTTGGGGAGTCGTGAGGTTCGGTGACGAGTCGAAGGTGGAGATCCAAGGTGTCGGCTCCATCATCCTCGAGGCCAAGGACGGCGAGCACAGGGTGCTCCACGGCGTCTACTACATCCCAGCGCTCCGCAACTCGATCATGAGTCTCGGACAGCTCGACGAGGGAGACTCGAAGGTGAAGATCGAGGACGGCATCTTGAGGATCTGCGATCGTCAACGGCAGCTGCTCGTCAAGGTACGGCGCAGCGCCAACCGCCTCTACATCCTCTACCTCAACACCGTGAAGCCGCTCTGTCTTGCTGCTCAGAAGGATAATGAGGAGTGGCGCTGGCATGAGCGCTATGGTCACCTCCACTTCGACGCGCTTCGGAGGTTGTCCAGGGACGACATGGTGCGCGGGCTACCGGCGATCCACTACGTCGGGCAGTTCTGCGACACGTGCGTCATCACCAAGCATCGCCGAGCATCATTTCCGGCCGAAGCCCAGTACCGAGCACAGGAACCGCTTGAGCTGGTCCACGGCGACCTCTGCGGCCCAGTGACACCGGCGACCATCGGCGGCAGACGCTACTTCTTGCTGCTCGTCGACGACGCCACTCGCTACATGTGGGTGGCTCTGCTGACCACCAAGGACAACGCCGCCGACGCCATCAAGCACCTCCGAGCTGTGGCAGAGAACAAGAGCGGGAAGAAGATGCGGACCCTCCGCACCGACAACGGTCGCGAGTTCACCGTCACCGAGTTCACGGCGTACTGTGCCGAGGAGGGCATCCAGCGTCACTACTCCGCCCCGTACTCGCCGCAGTAGAACGTCGTCGTGGAGAGGCGGAACCAGACGGTGGTCGCCATGGCACGAGCACTGTTGAAGCAGCGAGGACTACCGGCACGCTTCTGGGGTGAGGCTGTGGTGACCGCTGTGTATCTGTTGAACAGGTCTCCGACCAAGGCGCTGCTGGGCATGACGCCGTATGAGGCATGGCATGGGATGCCACCGGAGGTCGGACACTTGCGCACATTCGGTTGCGTGGCGTTTGTCAAGGACCTCACCCAACTGAAGAAGCTCGACGATCACAGCCGCCCCGGCATCTTCATCGAGTACGCTGAAGGCGCCAAGGCCTACCGCGTCTTCGACCCGACCACCCAGCGTGTGCGAGTATCGCGCGTCATTGTCTTCGACGAGAGCCGTGGCTAGGACTGGACCAAGGAGGGAGGCGAGCACGCTCCGGCGGACTGGGAGTTCGTTATCGAGCACCTCTGGGAGAATGGAGTGGAAGGATCGCGTACCCCGGCGTCCTCTGCTCTGAGCACCGCCTCTGCTCCGACCACTCCGAGCACGCGGTCTTCAGCTCTGGGGGAGCAGTCGACCACATCCCCGACCACGTCTCCGACCACCTCCGAGCAGTCTCCGAGCACCGCCGAGCAGCCTCCGAGCACCGCCGAGCAGCCTCCGAGCACTACTCTGACCACGACAACGGCTCCGATCACGTCAATCGAGTTCGCCATGCCGCTGGAGGATAATGAGGACCGTCTGGATGCATTCTACGACGACGAGCCTCTTCGCTACCGATGGATGACCAACATCCTCGGTGATGAAGCTCCTTCCGAGCAGGCGCCGTGACTCTTTGCCTAGCTTCATCTCTCGCACGCTGGCGAGCCCACCAACTACGCGGAGGCACAGGGTGATCCTGCGTGGGAGGCCGCCATGAAGCAAGAGCTCCAGTCGGTGGAGAAGAACAAGACTTGGGAGCTCGTGGATCTGCCTGCGGGACATCGCCCGATCACCCTGAAGTGGGTGTTCAAGCTCAAGAAGGATGAGAAGGGGGCGGTGACCAAGCACAAAGCAAGGCTGGTGGCAAGGGGGTTCGTGCAGCAAGAGGGGGTGGACTACGACGACGCCTTCGCGCCAGTGGCGCGCATGGAGTCGGTCCATGTCCTCCTCGCGCTGGTAGCTTAGGAAGGGTGGGAGGTCCACCAGATGGACGTGAAGTCGACGTTCCTGAACGGTGACCTCAAGGAAGAGGTATACGTGCGACAGCCACCAGGCTTCGCCGTCGCCGGAAAGGAAGACAAGGTCTACCGCCTGCGCAAGGCCCTCTACGGCTTGCGGCAGGCACCACGTGCCTGGAACGCGAAGCTGGACGCCACTCTGAAGGCGATGGGCTTCCACCAGAGCGCGCACGAGGCAGCGGTGTACCGGCGGAGCAGTGGGTGCTTTGCTCTGCTGGTCGGAGTCTACGTCAACGACCTCATCATCATCGGTGCGGATAAAGAAAAGGTGAAGAGGTTCAAGGAGCAGATGAAGGAGAAGTTCGACATGAGCAACCTCGGACTCCTCTGCTTCTACCTCGGCGTCGAGGTGCGCTAGGACGACACTGGCATCACCCTCCGTCAAGCTCACTACGCCAAGCGGATCCTGGAGCTCGGCAGGATGACGGGCTGCAACCTAGCTCATACGCCGATGGAGGAGAAGCTACAGCTCAGCAGTGAGAGCAAGGCGGAGGAGGTGGACTCCACCCACTGCCGGCGGTTGGTCAGCAGCCTCCGGTACCTCGTACATACCCGGCCGGACCTAGCGTTCGCCGTCGGGTACGTGAGCCGGTTCATGGAACGGGCCACGCTGGAGCACCTGCAGGCCGTGAAGCGCATCCTTCGCTATGTAGCCGGGACCCTGGACTACAGTCTCCACTACAAGAGGGCTCCTGGCACGGCACACTTCGTCGGTTACTGCGACAGTGATCTTGCCGGCGACATCGACACAAGCAAGAGAACCAGTGGAACTATGTTCTTTCTGGAAAATTGCCTGGTCAGCTGGCAATTGATCAAGCAGAGGGTGGTGGCGCTGTCGAGCTGCGAGGCAGAGTACATTGCCACCACTACTGCAGCAACACAGGCCCTTTCGCTGTCTCGGCTGCTTGGGGAGCTGCTGGACAGGAAAGTGGATGTGGTGGAGCTGAAGGTTGTCAGCAAGTCTGCTTTAGCCCTGGCCAAGATCCCGGTCTTCTACGACAGGAGCAAGCACATCCGGATCAAGTACCACTTCATCAGGGACTGCTTGGAGGACGGGAGCATCAAGGCCAGCCACATCGCCACTACTGATCAGCTCGCGGACATTCTCACCAAGTCGCTGGGCAAGGCCAAGTTCCAGGAGATGAGGACGAGGATCGGCGTGAAGCAGATCACCTAGTACTAGGCTTAGGGGGAGATTCTTAGATAAGCCTAATTACTTGTATCTTACTTTCCTGCACTTTTACGTTTTTACCCACCTTTTGGTAGGTGGCTTGGAAGCCAAGTTAGCATCTACTTTATACTGGAAATATGCTGTAGTGGTTGGTTGCTCCACTGCCATATAAGCAGGGGCACGCCACCAACTCTTGTAAGCCTGTATCCCAATTTCAATTCAATCCAAGTGGCCAATCGGCCAAGCTGCCCTCTGGGCTTTCTATCACCCTTGATCCATCAGATCGGTGGCCAACAAGGAGGAATCAAGTGCTCAAGCAATGGATTAAAGTTTTCCTCACTCGAATCTCAACTCTCAACTTGAATCTTGCAGTGAATCGAAGTTAGGAGCAATGAATGCGAGTGAGAGAGAGTGAGAGAGCAAGAGAGAGTTGTTGTCCTGTGTTAGGTCGCAATAAATGGAGTGGGTAACCCTCTAAAGAGTTGGGAGGAAGTATTTATACTTCCCTGGCCTGCGGGCTACCGGTACTACCGATGCCTGTCGAACTTTTCAAACGTTAGAAAGTTGTCCTGCGCACTGCACGAGGTCCAACGACAGAAAAGCGTGTCAGAGAGCTGACTCTGTCGGTACTACCGGTACGACACTGCTACTACTACCGAGCAAACACCGTTACTACCGATCCAGGGGCTTGAGGTCACAGAGAAACTAAGTCCCACCGGTACTACTGATCTAGGGTCGGTACTACCGGAAAAAATTCATTTTTCGAAACCCGAGAGCAAGCTTTTCGCCGAGGCTGGAATCGGCGCTAAGTCCTACCGGTACTACCAACATAGCGTCAGTACTACCGCTCCGCTACCGGTACTACCGGTCCTATGCTAGTACTACCGGTTAAAATTGATTTTTGAAACCCGAGAGCGAGGACTTGGCTGGAAGGAGTTTCTGCACTAAGTGTTACCGGTACTACCGATACACCAGAGGCAGAACAAGTTAAAATCAGTGCACATGTGTGTGAAGGTGTCTCTCAAGCAAATTTTAAGTTAATGTTTGAGCACTTTGATCCTTCTATTAGCCAACTAGCTATGTATCCCTCTTGATAGTGCGGTTTTCCTATATTCAATGAAAATAAAAACTTGCTAAGTTTTAAGTAAGGATCACCAAGTATCGTGGACGAATTGGAGGGGTGCCGTTTCACCGAATAACTCAATTTACTCATTCATAGGGACTAACACGTGCATATAATCTTGATAAACATGTTAGTCCCTAATTTGGATGTCATTAATCACCAAAATCCCATATAGGGAGCGAATGCACCTACAATATACGATGATCCTCTAAACATTATTCTTCATTAGCACAGGTGGAGGGTGCATTCGTCCAAGGAGTAGGCTTCTTCACAAACGAGGAGTACACAACCAACTCTGACGGGTTGGTCATCCATGATGGCACATGGACGTACAAGATCCCCACGGTCGACACCATCCCGAAGCAGTTCAACGTTGAGCTTATCAACAGTGCCCGTGACCAGAAGCGTGTCCTCTCTTCCAAAGGTGAGCCTTTCTCACAATTCAATCCCCTCCACATCCCAAGACTGTTTTAGCTGCAATTGAACTCACCAAGAATTGTTGCCTGCAGCTATGACATAACGTGCTTTGGATCTTTGTTTGCAGCATCGGGTGAGCCTCCACTTCTTCTAGCTTCCTCAGTGCACTGCGCAATGAGGGAGGCCATCAGGGCCGCCAGGAAGGAATTCTCGGTCTGCACTGGTCCAGCGAACTCCACCGTCATGTTCCAGATGGATGTGCCGGCGACAATGCCTGTTGTCAAGGAGCTCTGCGGCCTGGATGTCGTCGAGAGGTACCTGGAGAGCATGTCCGCTGCTGGCCCAACAACCACTTCTAAAGCATAGATCTAGCAGGCGCACTGCCATGGTGGAGAGCTTAATCAGTCTGTAAAATACTAAAGAATGGCATGACATGTTGATCTTGCCTGTGTGTTAGTTCTGATGTGGCCTTGTGAGTCAGGAGTCATGAACAATAGAGAAAAACATAAACTAAATAAGTGTCGGACAGGTGAATGAAATGTTATCCTAAACGCTAAACGGTAAACAGTCGGTCACCCTAAACGGTTTTGTAAAATAATAATAAAATATGCATATTTGTGTATGTAAAGATTAAATATGCAAAAAACCTTACATATTTACACATGTAAAATTCAAATATTCTACCAAAAAATCTCTTTGTAAGAAATATAAATCCCACAACACTTCATATAATTATAATATTAGTTAGTTTCGTGTGAATTATAATAGTCGTAGTCCTCTAATTGACTAAATTATGGATTAAATGGTTGTTTAGCTTATTTAATCATGTTTAATGTGATCTTATTTAGACCATTTAGACGGGTTTAAACGGTCCAACCGTTTAATTCACCGTTTAGGGCCTAAACGACACGGGTGGCATCTGTTTACCGTTTAAACTGGTGTTTAAACAGACTAAACGGCCGTTTAGGCGAAACAGTTTAAACGGACTAAACGGCCGTTTAGGCGAACAGTGGGTGAATGTGTGGATGAAATCATGTGGTTTCAACTGGGTTTTGAAGAAATTTTGCAATGGATCTTTGTTTGCACTCCTAGGTGGCTAGGTGCATACCTGCCTTGGTACATGGGGGATAGGATTGTACAAGCCAACTAGGTTTGGCCTTGCTGCCTCGTTGCGACCTATTTGAACAAGCAGAGTGGCAGCACAGCTGAGTTCAGACTCTACTAAATCACGGGATGTCTCGCTGTGTGTTCCTGTCCGTGACACACAAGAACTGATGCTGTGAGGGGATTGCCGGCTTGCTGCGACGGTTGGGTTGGGCCCTGTGATTCATTGCTAGGGACATATGCACCTATTAGCCAACATACACATGCTAATAGTTAGCTGGCAATTGTCTAATCTTTTTTTCTCTCCTTTTCAGTTTCATAAGATATTGTAAGATCTTGGGTCCTCTTTTGTTCTAATAAATTCCTTTGTGGGGTCCTGTTCTCCTAAAAAAGTTAGCTGGCTAATTTTTACCTATATCTACCATTTTGTCTTAGCCAATGCAAACAAGCCCAATCTATATTCCATTAATGACACTATGAGCAGGAGTTGATGTTCAGTGTTATAATTCTTTGGATTCAAAATTCTCGGCGTTAAATAAGACTAGGAAGGAAGGGGCACCTCGCCGCATCGGTTACAACAGCTACAGCATATAGGCTTTCAGCTTTCTACTAGAAATTACTAAGCACAGACATATCATTTAGTAATGCTATGGGCTAAATTGCTCCAACCTATTTAAAGTTTCAAACTCATAGTCTAAACTAAGATGGGCCCTACTTGTAAATAAAATTATTATCCCTCCAACTTTCTATCTAAAAAATAACGATGATATATTTATAGCACTAGCTGCAGAAACAAGCACCCTAGTCAAGATGGGGCTTCACAGCACCCCATGCTCGAGCGTTGAGCACCCACCACCCAGGGAATCATTCTCGGGCAAATGTTGCAGATGCTATTAGTTTGTGATGGCACACCTTGAGACAGTGATGAAGGAAACTTTGGAACATGTATTATAATAATATATGAGATGTCTTATTGAATTATTTGCTCAGAAGATGTAGGACAATATTTTTTATTTTAAGCTTATTCTAAACTTTTGTGAATATATTCTTCTCCAATCTGAGTTTTGCTCAAGTCTCGAATAAACTCAAGGACATATTCGAAGAAATTCTGACCATCGGTCCGGATGGTTCGTGAATTCCGAACAGCTATGATCCCATTGCCACAGAACAGAGCTCTGCCATCAAAATTGTGTGATATGTGTCATGGCTACCGCAGAACTTTGCAGGCAATATAAGGATGGCATGAGAAAAGTAAGCATCATTAAGCAGAATTTAAGGCACTTGGAACAATGAGTAACATACTGCCACAATCAAACCACTTGAAAATTACTACTGAACTCAGAGCATCTCCAAGAGTATCCTATTTTTCCTTCCCCAAAATATGATCTTTTCCAACTCCTAAAAAGGTTTTGGAAGGGAAAAAGAAGATCATCCCCAAGAGTTTCTAATAAATCATTTCCAAATATCAAAAAGGGGGGTCCCACGTGCTTTTTGTTTCTGTGGCATTTTTTCCGAGCTAAATCAGTCTCGCCGGACATCCGTTATCGCCGCCTCTCCCAGGCCGCCGCCGCCGGTCACCAGAAAGATGTCGCCCGCCAAGCAAGAAGCATGCGTGTCTAGCAGCTTCACCATCCAAGTAATATCATGTTGATCTTGCTACTTGCTTGCGAAATCATTAAGCAGAGGACCTGGGCTTCGTCTTCTCCACGTTCTGACCGCGACGGTGATGGGTTCATCACGACCATCGAGCTGGAGGAGTCGTTGTGTCACCTCAGCATCACCGTGTCCGCCGAAGAAGGATGCCGCGCGAAGGAGAGGAATCGCGGCAAAGTTCCGCTTGGGAAGAAGGAAGCCGAACGGATCCGCACGACCGCCGCCGTCCTCCATTCTTCCTACGTCGCTGGGTACACCAAGAGCGGCCGTCAGCCAAGGCAGACAGGCAGGCGCAGCAAAGGGCGGCCGTCAGCCCACCACGACCGACCGCAGCTAGGCACGGGCGGCCAACGGCAGGCTCTGCTTGGCCACGCCGTAGCTGAGGGTCGCCCGCCAGCCAAGATCGCTCCCTCCAACGTAGTCTGGTGGGCAATGGCGTGAGAGAAAGAGTCGTGAGAAATTGCGGCAGCGAAGCGCGCGCGAAGGTGGCGACTGCACGGCAAACTCCGGATACGCGCGATCTTCTTGCGCGCATCTTTACGCGCAAGTGAGAGATTTTTACCAAGTGCCAATTTTTTGGGAAAGATGTATTGGGTACCGTTGGAGAGGAATTTTTCTTATTTTTCCAAAAAAACAGAGATTGGGAAGGTATTTTGGGAACTCTTGGAGATGCTCTCAGATTCCAGTGACAACAGTTGAGACAATGGGACATAAATGCAAAAATTGGAAAGGTGTACATAGGGAAACATGGCTTGTGCAGAACTGCGCAGTCAAAAATAGATTTCAGTGCATGAAAAAAGAAAAATAAAATGGTCGTTGTTGACAATATAATTTTTTGAAACAATTTGTTGACAATATAATACCACATAGTAATAGTTGTATAATATATATAGTAGAAACAGCACTTAACTGAGCATGATTTCGTATACACATACAGAATTGAGCATGATTTGAAATTATTTATCTTCTATAACTAATAAGACTAAAAAGTAGACACTTTTTTGAGATAATAGTTTGGCTCTGTCGCTTTGCCTCCGCCTGCGACCCTCACGCACCCTCGCTCCGCTCCGCTTGGCCTCCCCGTCCGTGCGAAAAAAAAGAAGCGTCCACTCCCCAGCGGAAATTACGCGCACCCGGCAAATCAGCGCCCCATCCCCGCCCTCTCTCTTCACCGATCCTTCCTCCGACGTCGCCCTCGCCTCCACTCCGATGCCCTCGCCTCCGCCGCCGCCCTCCGCACCGGTTCATGGGGTTTGTCCTTGGCCGCGTCGCCTCGGGTGGCTCCGTAGCGCAGTGGTGGCCCCGCTCTTGGTCCTGTCGAAGGTCGAACCACCGTGGATGGCCAACTGCGGCGGGCATTGATATGCTCCCGCCGTCCTTCCCAGGCAGCCTTGCTACCAGGTGCGTCCCCGCACCCTCGCGAGATCCCTCCCTCCCCCTCGCCGCGCTCCATCTCCCCGCGCTCGTCGGCGTCCTCTCCCCGTGCCCCCACGCGCCGCTGCCTTCTATACAAGGCTCTAATCAATCGCTCCGCCTAGCACTTCCTGCAATCGCCCCCCACCTCTTTCCCAGTGCGACCTCCTCCTGTGTGCCGCCCAAGTCGCCCCCGACGCCGACGGGGAAGACGGTGGATGACGGCAGCCAGCCTCCTCTGCGCCGCCCAAGCAGGTGGCTGCGACGGCGCCATGGCACCCACTCACATCCTCCGCGCCGCCCAAGTCTGCGGTTGTGATCGCGCCCAGGCACCTGTTCTCCTCTGCGCCGCCCTCGCCGTCCCAGACCTGCGCCGCCGCCCGCCAGGTATCGATCACGTGGTGTAGCGCCACGGAGAGCTCCACAACGCCATATAGAACAAACGAGAGGATAAGAACGAACGAGAACTAACGAGAGGATCCGACGCTATTGCTGCTACCGCCGGACGTGGGCCTCCAGCCCAGGTATTCTCTTCTTCCCTGCCAACGCCTCAGCACTAGCGTTCCATCCTTGTACGCATCATCTTCAAATCGCTGCCCTGCCCTTCCTCTTGTTGGCTGCAGATTTGTAATCGATGAAACGGGATTAGGAAAGACCAGGCAAGAGAATGAGATCGGCCAGAGGATGGAGATTGGCTTAGGTAATTACCACAATGTCTCCCCTTCCTTTATCTCCTTGTTCACCGCAGTTTCAGGATGGGTAATAGGAAATCTAGAAAGTGAGGCACCCGAGCTGCATTAGTTTAGATGTCTGTGAATAAAAGGTGAAATGTAGTCTTGATTCGTGCTACAAATTGCTTATTGATGCTGACAAAACTTGCTCCGTGGCATTAGCTATGGTACATACTACCTGTACAAAAGAGAGAATTCCTGATCATTTCACTGAAAAAAATTGTGTATACAGAAAGTCTGAATACAGTTTAAACGGGTTACTTTTACCTTGTTCCAATCAATATCCACAGACTTCCCACTAGCATGAGCACCATTCTATTTTTCTTCAATCATAGGAGAAAGCTGAGATACACAAGGAGTCTCTTTTATTGATTTTATAGGTCTTCTTGCTGCCTCGGTTTCTTCAGGACACTCTTGCACAGCATGACCATTTTCCTCAGCAGATCTCTTTCTTCCAACACCATATAAATCCAGATGAGAGTTGAATTCACGACTAGGTTGGCTGTCCAAAGTAAGGACATGACATGAGGTATCTGGGACCTTAGTGGACTCATTTAGCCCATGTCTTCGAGGAGTGCCTAGATTAAAACATTAAAGATTCACTGGTTTTCTTTAGCTTTCTAACAGAATGAGAAGAAGCAGATAAGGTGGAATCATGATCTTCAGTATTGCTGAACATGTCACTTGCTCGATAACCAAGTTCATTCTTCTCAACCAATTGTAACCAGGACGCTGCAGGCAATTCTTGAAGGTTCAGAGAAGAAATTCTCTTGTCATGTTCAACAAACTCAATACCCAAAGAACAACCCTCCTGTCTTGCCACTTTATTATTGGATACAGGAGTAGTGAAAAGTTTCTGTATTTTTTAGCCTGAGGGGGATTTGGTGGGTGAGCTCCGCATCATGTGACCCAAAAGGTTGACCCCTTCTCTTCAGTGAATTCTTGGACTCGTTGTTGTTCTTTTGGTCGATTTTCTTTACTAGCGTTTTGCCTAAACTTTTTGTTTCTCGGTTCGCTGCAGGGCTGAGAAGAGGAGATGTGGTTAGCTTTCAAAACAGTGTGGCAAATTGAGCTTGTCAGGACCTTTCTTCTTCCTCCTTTGCTCAGTATGTCGGGAAAGAATAGGAACCTTTATGTTTAGTTCTTCGTCTAATTAATTTTTCAGCGTGCTGTGGTGATAATATTGTCTCTGAAACTCTGTATGGATTGGAGAGTAGATTTTCCTAAAAAATAAGTGCATTCTTGTGGTTGTGGTTTGATTTCAGGGCCTCTCTTCTATGCATTTTCGTTGCCTATGCAGAGGTTGGTTTCTGGAAATTTTTTGTTAGTTTAGTCCCTCCATCTTTGCAATATCCAGGCACAATTGTTGTCTGTGTCAAGTCTTTGCTGATGACAAACATCTGTGCAGTACGAATTTGGTCTGAGGTCCTGCTTCCATGACAACTTTGAGCTTATCATTGCAAGAGTATGCCTTGGGTTAGTTGCAGCTGCTTTTGCTGTCATTGTTCGGGAATTTTACTTCTTCTTAACCATTTCCTTTTTGTGTTTTACAGGGCTATCGTCCAATTTATGTGCAGCTGTATCACCCTTCCACTCTATGCCCTTGTGTCTTAGGTGAACACATTCACATTTGTCTTATACATATTTTCGTCACAAGAGAGATAACTGAATTACTTCACTCTGTAGTACCATTCAGAACTCAGATGAGCTGCCAAACTCTGTGCTGGTGTTGACAATATGCGATTGTCTTTCGGAAGACTGACTTGGAATTGGTTTGCTTTCCACATGGGTTCACAAATGAAGAGAACAATTTTCGACTAGCTGACAGCAAGGCCCTGAAGAAATGGCACAAGGCCGTGGCGAAGAAGCACCACAAGAATTCATCACACGACTCTTCCGAGACCCTAGCATGGACACAACAACATTGGCAAGGGAGGTGGCCGAGTGGCAGCGGCTGCAGTCTGCACTAGGTGCTGGACGGCACCTCCACCGGTATAAGACCATCGCACACGTCGGCGGCGCGAGGAGCCCGTCGTCAGACTGGGACTAGAGCGACACGGAGGACACCCACCCGCTGTTGTCGTCGCAGACCACGCACTTAATACCGCCGGCGAAGCAGCACACCCTCGACATCCTCCAAGACAGCTTCTGGTTCCCAAGGCTGCTTCCTCCTCGCCATGTGCCGGACAAGTGATGTGAACGGGCTGCTCAAATGCACCCAAAAATAGAGCTCATGGTGCTGTTCCAAGCTAAAAGCTGCTTTTGGCTAAGCAATATATAAGACATCAATCTTAATGAATCTAATGTTCGTGTGGAATAGATTTAAAGCAACATATATTTATACAGTGAGTATAATATACTTTATTTAAAGGTTTTGTGAGGAATTTTTTAAGACACGGTGTTCCCTATGTGACAAGCGCTAATATTTACATATATTCTCAAACTTGATATAAAACATTATTTTAGCCGCTTCATGGAAAGGTCTATACGCAAGAGTTTGTAAGCATACGATGTCACGCTTTCTGTTGTTATGTTAATTTCATGAACTTTAGTTTTTAATTGAATATTACCAGCTGCAGTAGCTATACCGCCAAAAGCGTGAGGTTTGATTTTGTCACCTAACTTTTTGTGAGTTCAGGCATGCAAAATGATTTGCGTGCAGTCTTCGGCGACATCTGATTTCATCACCTAACTTTTGGCGAGTTCGGGCGTAGAAAATGACTTACATATAGTTCAGAAGTTGTGACGGCGTTGATTGTCTGGAAATCAGTCAAATAGCATTCAGAAGTGTGACGTCAGAGGTGCTATCCGAATGTCTGGAAATCAGCGCATTTAGAAGTGCGACGTCGGAGGTGCTATAAAATCTGACGAAATGGGTGAACCAACCAAACATCCTCTTATTTTACAGTATTGTTATATCGTGCGATCTATGTATTTTTAACACAAAAATTTAGTTATCCCGTAACAACGCATGGATATGCTACCTAGTAACATATATAAATACAAATTGTTCAACATATCCAAATGGCAACATCAAGATATACAGAGGATTTGAAACAAAGCATTGGAGAATCAATAAATTACCCTGTTCAACTATATATGACTGTCTTTGCTACTGTATCAGTTTCAATGTTTCATAAACGTAGGCAAATTTCAATCGATGATATATTTAAAAAGTAAGCCAATTAACCAAATTAACTTACAATTTGATGAATTCACGGTCGCCGGTTAGTCAACTCTCCAATCAGCAGCAAGCCTCCAGCCGCTGGCCTCCCAGGTCACAGGCTCACAGCAGTTCCGCACTGCTGACTGCGGCCTCCGCGGCTCCGCCCTCCACTCGGTGCTCCAGCACTGGAGCTCTGTATATGGTCGGCGCCCCGCGCCCTCGTCGCGGCGCCGCCTCGGCCGCCCGTTGCCGCGCTGCGCACGCCGACGCCACGCCGCTTCAGGCGCTCGGCGCCTCGCGCTCTCGTCTAGAACGCCCGCGGGCACGCAACCGACTCGCCGGAGTGATCCGCGCGTCGGCCGCCTACTCGCTGGTGTGGCGGTGTGCGCCGGCCGACACCAGCCCGTAGGGTGTTTTTTTTTTTAATAATGTGTTTTTAGTAGAACGGGAAAGGAGGAGGAGAGCACGAGAAGCCGCCGGCAACTGTTTCCGTTTTCCTATTTCCATATTATGATATCGTTTTGGTTCGTTTTCATCCTTACGTGCAACTGTGTGTCTAGAGTTGTAGGGTGGGATGGTTTGAATTAATTGTTGTCTTTTGGATTAAGGTAAACATTTTCATTGAGAAAATGCATAATTTATAGAAAAGGATGCTAAAATTTATGGTACAAAATTAGTATAAGTTAATGCAACGTAAACTTTATAATATATTCGTTTGGTGTCATAAATATGAATATTTTTTATAAATTCAAATAAATATTAAAGTTTTGATTTAAGACAACTTTAAAAAAACTGATCTATTCAGGGATGCTTAAAATAGTGGCTCTATTATTACTATTTGGGCTAATATATTCTGCACGATCAAATCTACAAATCAAGACACAGATCACTACTCTCTCCGTTCTGTAACAGTGCGTTCTAAAATTTTAAAATAACTTTAAAAAAACACTCAAACGACATATATGGTTCCCTTAAAATATGGTTCAAGTTTTGCCAAATCTAGGCGTAATCATTACAGGTGTGTTTGGTAGAAGGACGAAGTTGGATGGGATATGATGATCCATGGATATTGGAATAAGGATATTCATGATGTATGTTTGGTTAGATGGATGGGATGGATCATTTTTCTGTTTGGTTGGATGGATTGAAGTGGATGGGATGTCAATATTCGACCAATTATATCTATTATTTAAAAATAATACCAGTTAATTAGAAACTAATAAATATGCACTAATACTATTTTTGTCATGATAATCACTAGTTTAAAATAAATATGTTAGTTAGCACCATTAATAAACTAATTAGCACATGGAACATGCACTAATGTATTAACACTAATCAAAACTGATCCTACCATAATATACTAATAATCCTTCATTTGTTTATTAATGGTAGAGATTAGAAGACATGGATAAGTTGGTTCACGAGATTTTTTAAGAACCAAGAAATCCAGCATCTTGAAGTATATTCCTTGTTCAGGGATTTCCTGATCACAGTGATCCATTCAACCAAACACTACTGATCCATGGATGATCCCATCCTATCCATGCAAATCCATCCAACCAAACATATCCTACACGAATGCATTATATTTCAGGATGG
This sequence comes from Eremochloa ophiuroides, assembly GCA_038502445.1. NCBI lineage: Eukaryota > Viridiplantae > Streptophyta > Magnoliopsida > Poales > Poaceae > Eremochloa > Eremochloa ophiuroides. The sequence continues at coordinate 6,290,956 of JAHLJS010000002.1, forward strand.
ATTCCCTATGCTCTGCTCATAAAACTAGTATTACTACATGTGGTACAAGTGTTGTACTCATGACAACAAAATCTGGTAAGGTTTTCCTGTTTTGCTAAAATCTGGCCATGAACAAATTTCAGCTTGGCACATTAGACTTGTACTGGAAAAATGCCCGTGCTTTGCTACGGCTGACCATATATTAAAAAAAATATGTTAAGATAAACTTTATTTTTATATTCACTTAATTAACCAAACACTTCCTCTATTGTGAGTTCGATCGAAGCATGTTAAGCATAGTGCTCAAACATCTGAATTAATTGTCATAAGAAAAATTAAATTGGCTCTATGCCTCTACCATCCTCAAAGGATTGTTGTTCTCTCATGAAAAAATGTGCTATTACTTTTTTCCTATTTTTTTACATGCCTAAGTGAAACGGTAGAAGTCTATCATGCGTCCATAACCATTCTTTTTCTGTTATTTCACTCCAATTAATTTTTTTTAATATTTTCCTAAATAAATATAATTTGATTTTTGCTCTTTTTGTATTGAGTTGTTCTAATATATATGAGCACGAATTATGAGTCCATGTTACATACACGACCCAATATGTTTTAGAATCGGACTTTGTATCACGCTAGATAAGGGTTATTTGAACTCGTACACTACAATAACATTTAGATTAGGATTCTTACAGGATACTCGGAGGTCATTCACGTAGTTAGTTAGGAGGGCAAGACAAAAAATAAAGGGAGAAATTTTGTCACTTTATTATAACACAGAACTGGTAATACTTGGAGTTGTAAAAAGGTAAATCATATAATATTCTAGACCAGCACGTTCAACCATGAAGCTTCTCTCGGCTAGATCCCATCGAGGCGCCGCTGAAAGCTCACCATCAAGTTGCTTGTGATACCCATTGGAGGTGAAGCTGTGTCTCTCTCCTCCCTTCCTTTCTTTTGGCTCATCATGGAAGGCCGAAGGCTCAAGGCAGCATAGCCCGCTAAGCCTTTTCCCCTTCTCTACCTCCGATGCCGGCCTGAGCAACCGTGTGTGGCACTATATCGAATAGAAAGCATCTCGATCCTCACTCTTGTCAGCAGTCAGCACCGAGTTTCCTCCACTCCGATCTCTCCATGGCATGTGGGCTCTAGATCAGCAGTCGTGGTCTTTTGATTTCTTCAGATGTCACCGGAGCCCGTCCGCGAGATGTGTCGATCGACTCCGACTATTGGCCCTCTCCAATCACCGAGATCGAGGAGCGGCTCGTTGGGGTGCCCATATCTCGCCAACTCCGAGGAGCTCGTGCTCTCTCGTGTCGTCCGCCCGTGTGGGAGGGCAAGGGGGTGAGCGAGGGTGTGAGGCCACCGCCGGTGCTCGGGCTACTCTGCTTTCGGAAGGAACCGACACGCTACTAGAGCAGATAGAGTGCGTAGCGCCTCTCGATCTCGGCCGGGAAGAAAAAGGACGGAGGCTATCGGCAGTTTATATGAAGAAGGCCTAGTGCGCCACGTCGCGGACCAAAACAAAAAAAATCACCAGAACAAAAAAAAAAGTGAAGAGTCCTATCTCCGGTTCGTTGTCGACCAGGACGCGTGCGCGATCTGAGGAGTGAGGAGGCAAGGGGCGGACGAAAATTGAGGTAGAGAAACTTTGACTCTTTAGTATTAGATATAGATAAATCAAATTAGCATACTCCATAAATAAATAAATAAATAAATGTATGGCAGGGCAGCACGCACGAGCACGAGCCGTCCGCCGCGGACATTTTTGAGTTGATTGACGGGTCGCTCTCGCTCGCGTGCCGGCCGGCTGCGCGCGACTCTTTGCTCCCTCCCTCCCGTGCCCGCCGTCGGTACGTGCATGGTGCATCAACCTGTCCCGATCGCTCGCTGTTGCTGACTTGTCGGCGGGGCTGCTGCTACTACTAGCATTGTACGAGTAGCTTGCAGACCAATCCAGTCCCACTAGACGATGGACGGAACGGACGGCATCACCTTGACGGACCTGCAGGCTGCTGCACTGCACCAGAGTCCGCTTTCGAATCCAGGCCGCCGGTGACGTCAGCGCGTGCATCAGCAGCTCCGCTGCAGCCTACTGCCCGGGTCAAAATTAAAGAAAAGAAAAGAAAAACCTTTCAAGAGTCAAACAGGTTTTAGTCAAATTTACAAAAAAAGACAAGCATTTATAATACCCAAAAGTATCATTAGGCTAATCATAAAATAGATTTTCATAGTAATACCTATGTATAAACATAAATATTAATGACATTTGCTGTAACCTTAGACATTTGAAACCTGGAATTATACAGTATTTTTTGGGGGACAAAGGTAGTGATTCCAACGGTACCTAAAAGATAATCCTAAAAAAAAACCCTGGTTTTATAACCGTTTCAACAATATTTAAATTGTAAGAATGATCCATCACCAACAACAGATGCTACATGAAATCTTCATTACCTAATCTATTTCTCAATATTCTGAGTTATAAAAACAATCACCGAAGATTCAGTTCTTACAAGCCTCCCGGCAGTGGCAGCGATCAAAAAATCGGTCGTATGGAGACATGGAGTAGTCCACGTATCGTGGATGTCTTTTTTTTTCTTCCAAGCCCGATTATATTAGGATTTAGAATAAGGAGCTATTGAGAAAAAATATCTTATCGTGCAAAATAAATCGTTGATGCTCCTACTTTCTGAGTACCTTCCCCTGTGACAGGCTCCGTGCGTGTCTGGGCTCTTGGCGAGTGGCAACGGGTTGACTGCTCGTCTGAGACCCGTAGTTCATTTGGCCGTGTATATAATATAAAATACAATATAGCGAATATATAAATATTACTGATAAGGGAAGGCACACAGCCACTTAGTACCCTGATCGAGCCATCGAGGTGCTGTGCTGTGCACAGTGCACTGCAGAAAGGAGAGGGTGGTGGTTAACTGGCCGGTTAGCACCATCTCTGGCGAGGCGGAGATGGGACGAAAGGTGGAGGCAGCAGCGGTGTCGTCGTCGACGTCGACGGTGGTGCTGGCCGTGAACGGCAAGCGGTACGAGGCGGCCGGCGTGGAGCCGTCGACGTCGCTGCTGGAGTTCCTGCGCACCCAGACGCCCGTTAGAGGCCCCAAGCTCGGCTGCGGCGAAGGTACTGTATGTAATAGGCCAATTAACAGCTTTATGTTTCGTTCTTTAGTTGCCTTTCTAGCAGTAGCAGCATCCGATCGAGCGAAACAGAAAACCTTTGGAATTGGAAGCACGCATGGCGGCTAGTTCTCCTTCGAGTCTCCTGTCTGCGTGCGTGGGCATTCTCCACTCTCCAGACTCGCCAGTGGTAGATTTCAGAGAGAGATATCAGTGGCTTTTCTTTTCCTGACCATGCATGTGGCGCTGGCGTGGCGCTATCTTTCGTCCATTTCACCAACTGGAGTTCCCATTAGATATAGTACTAGCTTCCAATTTCTATGTTCCTCCTGTTTTTTTTCTTTTTATATGCTTGGGATGTCACCTTCTCACGGATTACAGGACTCTTATTACGCGCTTATTGGTTGCTAAGGTTAGCAGCGAATGAAATTCATTAGACATGCAAGATGATTAATTAACCAAAGATGTTTATGATCAATTATGTGAGGAAAGGGAGATTAATAAACTATCATAATGGATTTGACTATCTAAAAACTCGGCCGGTGGCGGAAAGAACCGCCCCCACGGTTTTTAATTAAGAAAAAACTTCTCGGTTCTCCGACCGAGAAAACCCCTGAACCCTGGCCCTGCTCCGACACTGGGAACAGATCACTGTGGGGACCGTTACCTAGGTCAGTCCATAGGCTGGGACGCCGTAGCCTGTAGGCCGAGTCTCCGTTGCCTTGGTTACCGTTGCCACAGGCCAGAAAGAGTGGCTAGACCAACTGATCTAGCACCTTTGGCAATGGATTTGACTATCTAATGGCTCAGATTAAATCAAAGAGTATGCCTAGGTAATATAATTGTGAGATTAATCCAGAAAACATAATAAGAGAAGAAAAAGGCACATATTGTTGGATTTTATGATGATCTAATGTCTTAAAGATTAAACCAAAGAATCTATATATATTACAGTTACGAGACTAATAAAAAGGAAAAGAACCTACTCCCTCCGTCCATTTAAACATGTAACTCAGTGTTGCGTGCCAGATAAAGTAGTTCATGTTTGACTAAATTTCTAGTGAATAGTATTCATATTTATAGCTCCAAATTAATATATTATGAAAATACATTTTATAATTAATCTATTGGTGTTTATTTGATATTATAAATATTTATAGTTTTTTATTTATAATTGGTCAAAGTTGGTACACTGAAACATGCTACTATGCTAGAATTGCATAATCAATGGGACGGAGGGAGTACATAGTATGATTTAAGATAACTTAACCGCTTAAATTAACAAAAAAGAATCCATGTAAGGGAAGTAAATTTGAAATGGTAAACAAATTAAGAAAAAATGATTTTCATATAATTTGGAAAGAAAAGTACCTAAATCGTATTCCATGTAAAACATAATTACAGGCAAAAAAAATGGTTTTCAAATTAATGTAAAGAAAAGGGTACCTATGTAATTAGTGATATAAATTATAATTAGTAATCATATAATTCAGTACTAAAATGTATGGAAAAAGTTAATTTCTTACTTTGGAAAAATTATCTACATGAAAGTTGAATGTATTCATAAGTAAAAGTACCACATCGATCATATAAATCTATATTACGGCGATCTAGATTTATCAAAGAGAGTTAAAAACTAAATAATGCAATCTCCAATATAGATAGAATACTATGGATACTATGGAAATAGGTAGTAGTAGTAGTAGTGTAGAATTCCATCAGCATTCCAACTGGATTTTGCCATATAGTATTAAAAATCAAGAAAACCACAAAAACGTTATTGGACTATAGGAGGGATTATAGGCATGCACAACAGCTATCCAGGCTGAACATCTGGCATGCTCTATGCCTCGCCAGCTCAGTATGCCCTGTCGTGGCTCTAAAGTCTAAACTCGGCACGTAAATTTTTCCTGTGGTAGGAAATTTAACATCTCCAATGACATCGGTGAAAGGGAATAACAAAACAAAATGTTGATTCCAACAATTATGGCTTAAATCTCACAACTTTCATGGCAGTGACCCAGGAAAAAACATATTCTTGTGAGTTGTGACTGGTATTATGACCAAGTAACGATTTTTTTTTTTTGGATGGAACGGATACCGTCCTGTACGTATTTGTTAACAGGCAGAACTGAGTAGACCGTTGTAGTTAAAAAGAACAATTATGCTTTACAAAAATCAAGTATTATATTTAGGACATACATAGGAAGTTAATAATACTATAAGAAACTAGGGTTATCTTTGAGCTATACTATAACGAAGCTACAGTGTCAATTTTGAACGACCCCATTGGCCATTGCACTTTACAAACTGGAATTAGCATCAGCTTCTACATCTAAAAGAGCTAAACTCCTCCACTTTTACAATTTCACCTTGTGGCAGGTGGCTGCGGAGCATGCGTGGTCCTCGTCTCCAAGTACAACCCGGCCACCGACGAGGTGACCGAGTTCTCCGCTAGCTCCTGTCTGACGCTGCTCCACAGCGTGGACCGTTGCTCGGTGATCACCAGTGAGGGAATCGGCAACACCAAGGATGGTTACCACCCCGTCCAGAAGCGTCTGGCTGGCTTCCACGCCTCTCAGTGTGGCTTCTGCACGCCAGGCATGTGCATGTCAATCTTCTCCGCTCTCGTCAAGGCCGACAAGAAGTCTGATCGGCCAGTTCCTCCTGCTGGCTTCTCCAAGATCACGACCTCGGAGGCAGAGAAGGCTGTCTCAGGCAACCTTTGCCGCTGCACTGGATACAGGCCCATTGTTGACACCTGCAAAAGCTTTGCTTCTGATGTTGACCTCGAGGACCTGGGCCTCAACTGCTTCTGGAAGAAGGGTGACGAACCTGCAGAAGTTAGCAAGCTGCCAGGCTACAACAGTGGTGCCATCTGCACCTTTCCAGAGTTTCTTAAATCCGAGATCAAGTCTACTCTGAATCAGGCGAATGATGTTCCTATTGCAGTGTCCGACGACGGCTGGTACCATCCTAAGAGCATTGAAGAGCTTCACAGGTTGTTTGATTCCAACTGGTTTGATGAAAATTCTGTGAAGATTGTGGCTTCAAACACTGGGTCTGGAGTGTACAAGGATCAGGACCTCTATGACAAGTACATTGACATCAAAGGAATTCCAGAGCTTTCAATCATCAATAGAAGCAGCAAAGGAATTGAGCTTGGATCAGTTTTGTCAATTTCTAAAGCTATTGAGGTGCTGTTAGATGGAAGTCTGGTCTTCAGAAAGATAGCTGATCACCTAAATAAAGTGGCTTCACCGTTTGTTCGGAACACTGCAACCATAGGTGGAAACATAATCATGGCACAAAGGTTGCCATTCGCATCAGACATTGCAACTGTACTACTAGCTGCGGGTTCAACAGTCACAATCCAGGTGGCTTCAAAAAGGTTGTGCTTCACTCTGGAGGAGTTCTTGCAACAGCCTCCATGTGATTATAGGACCCTGCTATTGAGCATATTTATCCCGGAATGGGGTTCAGATGATGTCACCTTTGAGACTTTTCGAGCAGCACCTCGTCCACTTGGGAATGCTGTCTCATATGTTAATTCAGCTTTCTTGGCAAGGACTTCAGTAGATGCTGTGTCAAGGGACCATCCCATTGAGGATATATGTCTGGCGTTCGGTGCGTATGGAGGTGATCATGCTATTAGAGCTAGGAAGGTTGAAGGATTACCTGAAGGGCAAAACAGTGAGCTCGTCTGTTATACTTGAAGCTGTTCGGTTGCTTAAAGGGATTGTTAAACCATCAGAAGGCACAACACATCCTGAGTACAGAATCAGCTTGGCTGTCAGCTTCTTGTTTACCTTCCTGTCCTCACTTTCCAGCAAGCTTGAATGAATCTGCAGGGGTCAATGATCCCCATGGTTCACATAGTAATGGAAACACAAACAGTGCTATTGAGCACTCTTTGGAGGAGCATCTTAAATTGGACAGCAATGATCTGCCAATACGATCAAGACAAGAAATATTTTTCAGTGATGAATACAAGCCAGTTGGTAAACCAATTAAGAAAGCCGGGGCAGAGATCCAAGCTTCAGGTAAACAATCTTATTGCAATACAAAAGAAAAACATGTTCATAAGTTCACCATAACCTTTTTCTCCTGCATACTCCGCAAAGACAACATATAATGATCCTTCGGCTCATTTCTACCTCATTAATTTTAGTCAGCGAACTGTCCAATAACCTCCACCCTGAAAATTTTTAGTGCTTGCAGTTTCTTCACAAGATAATTCCCTTAACAATATTCCTTTTACTGACACAGGGGAAGCTGTGTACGTTGACGATATCTCTGCTCCCAGAGATTGCCTCTATGGAGCATTTATCTATAGCACACACCCTCATGCCCATGTAAAGTCTATCAACTTTAAGCCATCTTTGGCTTCGCAGAAGGATCATCACGGTTATCACTGCAAAGGATATTCCCAGCGGAGGACAAAATGTTGGTTACAGCTTCCCGATGTTGGGTGAAGAAGCACTTTTTGCAGATCCAATTGCTGAATTTGCTGGTCAAAATATCGGTGTCGTGGTAATGTTTCCTTACCTTTCACATTTCACAAAACTATTCTTATGTTTATGAGTTTCCAACCTTGATGCACCATGTCATTTCAATCACTCAGATTGCTGAAACACAGAAGTATGCCTACATGGCGGCAAAGCAAGTCGTCATTGAGTATAGCACAGAAAATCTGCAGCCACCAATTCTAACAATAGAAGATGCAATCAAACGAAGCAGCTATTTCCAAGCCCTCCCATTTTTTGCTGCCAAAGCCAGTTGGTGATTACAAGCAAGGGATGTCCGAAGCTGATCACAAGATTTTATCAGCAGAGGTGCATACTTTGTAAAGTTTAAAGGGGATGTATACTTGACATTCCCACAAGGCCAAACAACTCATGCTTGGGTTTTTTTTCAACAGGTAAAAATTGAATCCCAATACTATTTCTACATGGAGACACAAGTGGCGCTAGCTATTCCTGATGAAGATAACTGCATAACCATCTATTCATCGTCGCAATTACCCGAGTTCACACAAAATGTGGTTGCAAAGTGCCTTGGCATTCCATTTCACAATGTCCGCCTCATCACCAGAAGGGTCGGAGGAGGCTTTGGTGGAAAGGCATTGAAAGCAATGCATGTAAGTCCTAAATAACTAGAGCTGATGTTGAAATTTCTATTTTCAATTACCAATGTACTACCAACTAATATTCATAATGTGGTCAGACTGAGACAAAATGTGCCATAGATGACTACGAATTTCCTCTTTGTCAGGTTGCATGTGCATGTGCGGTTGCTGCATTCAAGCTACGGCGTCCAGTTCGGATGTACCTCGATCGCAAGACGGACATGATAATGGCGGGTGGGCGGCATCCTATGAAGGTGAAGTACTCCGTTGGGTTCAAGTCAGATGGCAAGATCACAGCATTGCACATTGATCTTGGGATCAATGCTGGAATATCTCCGGATATGAGTCCAATCCTGGCACGCCCTATCATAGGTGCTCTCAAAAAGTACAACTGGGTCAATCTTGCATTTGACACCAAGGTCTGCAAGACTAATGTTTCATCAAAATCAGCAATGAGGGCTCCTGGAGATGCGCAGGGCTCTTTCATCGCTGAAGCCATTATTGAGCATGTTGCCTCAGCACTTTCAGCCGACACTAACAGCATAAGGAGGAAGAATCTCCATGACTTTGAGAGCCTTGTGGCGTTCTTCGGAGATAGTGCGGGTGAAGCTTCTACATACAGCCTTGTCACCATGTTCGATAAGCTGGCCTCCTCTCCAGAATACCAGCACCGAGCTGCATTGGTGGAGGACTTCAACAAATGCAACAAGTGGAAGAAGCGTGGCATTTCTTGTGTGCCAGTTACATATGAGGTGCGGCTTAAGCCAGCTCCAGGCAAGGTGTCTATCATGAATGATGGTTCCATTGCTGTTGAGGTCGGAGGGGTTGAGCTAGGACAAGGGTTGTGGACAAAAGTGAAGCAGATGACGGCATTCGGATTGGGACAGCTGTGTCCTGATGGCGGTGAATGCCTCCTGGACAAGGTTCGGGTCATCCAGGCCGACACATTGAGCATGATCCAGGGAGGAGTCACCGGTGGGAGCACCACTTCTGAAACTAGTTGTGAAGCAGTTCGACGGTCATGTGTTGCGCTCGTCGAGAGGCTAAAGCCAATTAAGGAGAATCTGGAGGCTAATACTGGCACAGTGGAATGGAGTGCCTTGATTGCTCAGGTGAGGATAAGCTTTGTGTATTCCAAATTTCTCATTGCCATGTCAAGAATAACGATTGTTTAAAGCTGACATTAACAAACAAGCAATACACTAGCAATTCAGTGAGGACAACCTACGTTCTGAGGAACACAATATTTGTCAGTATTTCAACTGGCCATGTCATTTTGATGATCACTTGCAGGCAAGTATGGTGAGTGTGAACTTATCTGCGCATGCATACTGGACCCCTGATCCAACCTTCACAAGCTATTTGAATTATGGAGCAGGCATTAGCGAGGTATCCCTTATCCAAACTGCATGAAAAAACACTGCAAGCACAGTTAGCAAGCCAAATTGTTGGAGGCTGCAGCTTCAGTCCTGTCCAATGCTGACACATGATTGGAAACTTCACACAGGTGGAAATTGATGTCCTGACAGGAGCAACGACAATTCTAAGGAGTGACCTTGTCTATGATTGCGGGCAAAGCTTGAACCCTGCTGTCGATTTGGGCCAGGTCAGGTCCAAAAGAAAAAGTGCACCTGCTGATCACTTCAAAGGAAATACGCTGCTACTCTAAACATTTTATCCATCATTAACACAGGTGGAAGGTGCATTCATCCAAGGAGTAGGCTTCTTCACAAACGAGGAGTACGCAACCAACTCTGACGGGTTGGTCATCCACGATGGCACATGGACATACAAGATCCCCACGGTCGACACCATCCCAAAGCAGTTCAATGTTGAGCTGATCAACAGCGCCCGTGACCAGAAGCGTGTCCTCTCTTGCAAAGGTAAGCCAGTCCTCACAATTCAAACCCCCTTGACAATCCCACATACTTTTAGCTGTAATTTGAACTCACCAACACTTGCTGCCTGCAGCCTGACATAATATGCTTCCAATCTTTGCTTTGCAGCATCGGGCGAGCCGCCGCTTCTTCTAGCTTCCTCGGTGCACTGCGCAATGAGGGAGGCCATCAGGGCCGTCCAGGAAGGAATTCTCGGTCTGCACTGGTCCAGCGAACTCCGCCATCACGTTCCAGATGGACGTGCCGGCAACGATGCCTGTCGTCAAGGAGCTCTGCGGCCTAGATGTTGTGGAGAGGTACCTGGAGAGCGTGTCAGCTGCCGGCCCAGCAAACACGGCTACTGCTAAAGCATAGATCCAGTAGGCGCACTGCCCATGGTGAGAGAGCTTAATCAGTCTGTAAAACACTAAACGGCATGACATGCCGAGCTTTCCTGTGTGTTAGCTCTGATGTACAGAAGAAGAGGTGGCAATGGCAAGCTGTGGTCTTGTCAATCAGGGGTCATGAACAATAGATAGAGGGAAAAAATAAAGTAAAATAAGTGTTGGGCAGGCAAATGTGGGGTGAAATCATGCGATTTCAGCTGGATTTTTTTTTTGATGAAATGATTTCAACTGAAATTTGAAGAAATTTTGGAATGCATATTCATTCGTACACCTAAGGTTCATACTGTGCTACTTACCTGCTGAGTCGATTTGGGTTGGATTGGATGGAATAGCCACCTAGATCAGCCCTCGCCGCCTCGTCGCGACCTTCACCGGTAGCATCTCCTCCGCGCACTGGGTGGATGCGGGATAGGATTGGACCAGCCACCGAGATTTTGCATCACACTGATGGCGACTGAGTGCGGCGACCTCGCGCCTATTCGATACGTACATGATTTCGCGGGATGTGTGCTCCTGCTCGTGACACACGAGAGCTGATGCTGTGTGGATGTTTCCGGCTTGCCTCCGCCGTTGGATTGGGCCCGGTGGACGGTGGATGGCATGGCCATGGCGTATTCCGGCAGCCGCCACCAGCAAGCCAGCCTCCGGTAGGCGGCGCTGTCGGCTGTTGCTTCCTGCGACTTTGGTCTCATTTTCAGCCGGCTTGATCAGAAGCGTTCACTTTTGATCTAACGGATGTCACGCACGTGCAGGTCGCCGCTTTGGTTGATATATACTTGCCGCACGCAGCAATTCATTCGGTCAGAATTAAGTTTAGGCTGCGTTTGTTCCCAAAATTTTTGGGAAGTTTGAGTCTGCTATTGTAACACTTTAGTTTGTATTTGATAACTTTTATCCAATCATGATTTAAATAGACTTAAAAGATTCGTCTCGATATATAAAGATAAACTGTGTAATTAGTTATTTTGTACCTACATTTAATGATTTATGCATGTGTCGTAAAATTGATGTAACGGGGAATCTTGGAAAATTTTTTAGGAAGTTAAGGAACTAAATAGCCCCTTAACTTGAGTTTATAGCTAACAACCGAGTGTTTTGCCCCTAACCACACTCGATTTTTTTTTCCAGTGTTCTTCTTCCTCCAGCTGGCTGCCGTGGTTCTCGCCCCCACCGCCGGCTACCGCCCCACTATTGGAACTAGGGTTTACCGGAGCTCCAGCGAGCTAGGCCGCAGCGGCCACCCTCTTCCCCATCTCCCACCGTCACCATCTTCTCCAGCTCCGGCCAGCACCGCGCCGCCATCTTCTCCAACTCCAGCGAGCCTCCCCCGCCGTCTTCTCCAACTCCAGCGAGCCTCCCCCGCCATCTTCTCCAACCCTAGCAACGACGCCGTCGTCTTCGTCTCCGGTGGGGTTAGATCCAGGAGGAGGAGGAGGAGGAGGAGGAGGAAGCCTACCTCGTTAGCACCCGTCAGCTTGGTCGCCGCCGTCGGTGGGGAGCTCACCATCGTGCGGGATCCGACAGCGCCACTGCCTCCGCGCGTGGATCGAAGGGCGCACAAATCGCGTATTGGAGGAGGATGAAACACTCGGTTGTTGTATAGCAATACCGGAGTTTATATGGGGGAAAAATATCACCATTTCAAACTCTAAATAAACATACTACGAATAATATGATAGGCATTGATAATATCTTTAAATAAATTTAGTTAAATTCAAAATGGCTTGATCGAGCACTATTTTAAACTTCTATTTTTTAAGACAGAGGGAGTGCTGATAGCCATTGATGAATTCATAATTATAATTTTCACATTTTCAGTTTCGTCCTTCAAGGCCTTGAACCTAGTGTTCTGTCGTTAAGGACATGTTTAGATGCGCTACAGTTGAGGACATGTTTAGATGCTGATGATACTTATTTGTTGCTAAAAGTTTAGTTCTAGATGGTCCAAACAAGAGCACTTACATGTGGAAGTTTTGATAAAAAGAACAACCTCACAATCTGTTTAATTAGATCATTAAATATAGAGATCATTTATTCCGAGTTTCTTGCTATCAAAGATAGAGAGCGAGGGTGATTGTCTAGAGTGCACACTCTCCAAATGATAATTTAGAGAGTAATTTTTTTATAAAAAAAAAAACTCTTAGAGATGCTGTTAGAAAAAGTCTTGCAACCTCGAGAAGTTGGCTCTTTAAATTGACTAAAAGTATTTAGATCTTCAAAATATGCAACATTCATGGAATCTTAGAGCAACTCTAAGAGACTAAAATACTTTCGTATCAACACGAATAGAAATTTTGATGGAAAAAAAAAACTCCAACAATATCTGCAATTAATTGATCTAACTGCAATAAACGGACAAATGGCTTGCTCGCGTGCCAGGCAAATCGGAGACCGAGCCCATGCCTGTGCAGGACCCTATCTGTAACCCCGTGGCTTCGCGTCGCGACTCGCAAGCCACAAGCCCACGACCAGGCCTTGCCCACGGGCCACGACTCACGGGTGGCGAGATGCCGTATGCAGTGACGACGCAGCCTTTTTCGGCTCGTCGGGGCGACAAAACTCTGAAACCTGAAACCTGAAACCTTGCATTGACTCGACACTCGCAAGGACGATTTCGCATCCAGGCCGCAACATCACCGCGCATTGGCGACGTCAGCGCGTGCATCAACATCACCGCGCGCCAGGTCGGGAACTCGTATAAATAAAACAGGAGGGGCACCATCGGCTCCGCCTGAGGTGCTGTGCTGGAGAGATGGCGAATGAGGCAGCAGCAGCGGAGTCGTCGACGTCCACGGTGGTGCTGGCCATCAACGGCAAGCGGTACGAGGCGGCCGGCGTCGACCCGTCGACGTCGCTGCTGGAGTTCCTGCGCACCCAGACGCCCGTCAGAGGCCCCAAGCTCGGCTGCGGCGAAGGTACCTAGTTACCTACTCCTACGCCAGATTAGCCAGAACGGCATTGTTGAGCTTTCGTCTAGGTACTCCAATGCTTTCTGTTTCGTTCTTGCCTAGCAGCATCCGATCGAGCGAAACAGATAACCCTCCTCCAAGCACACATGTTATTAGTTCTCCTCCGAGACTCAGTCCCCGCGAGCATGAAAATTCTTCAGTTTCGCTTCGACAACGGTAGATTGTAGAGAAGATATATACCAGTGCCTTTTCGTTTCATGAATCGTGATTGATGCATGGGTGCTAGCTTCGATCAATTTTCTTATGCTTCTCCTACTGTTTTGCTTGGGATGTCACCTTCTCACCGATCATCGGACGAATCTCTGTGGATGGATACAAGGAATAAATAAATACAGATGCTTAAACATGTTTCAACATACGCACAATAGTTATAGCTATAAAGTCAACATGATGTGCAAGGATTTTAAAACAGTAAAATACAGATCCCGGAAGATACTACTTCTGTATTTTTGTATACTCTAGTACAATCAATAGTGCAATACTGACGATTTGACTGATTGCTATACAAAAATGTACACAGTTTGACTTTCCTCAAAATAAAAGGCGTCTTGCATTTCAGGATGGAAGGAATACCGTCCTGTATTTGCTCCCAGGCAAGACTGGACAAACTTTTTTTCTGTTGCTGTTGTCAGCACAGAGTTGGATGATGCTAAGATGTCTGGGCTCGGGATTTAGTCTGTTGCTGTTGTCAGCACAGAGTTGGATGATGCTAAGATGCCCGGGCTCGGGATTTAGTCTGTTGCTGTTGTCAGTACAGAGTTGGCTGATGCTAAGATGCCCGGGCTCGGGATTTAGTCTGTTACTGTTGTCAGCACAGAGTTGGACTGGACAAACTTTTAACTTAAAGAGAATCATTATATTTTACAAAAATCAGGACGGAAGCTAATATTACAAGAAACTGAAATTATCTCTTGAATTATACTATTTTTTTTTAAAAAAGTTACAGTGTGAACATTGAACGACCCAAATATACTAATTTCCTGCACTTTGGTTCTATAGAATTAGCATCATCAGCTCCTACTTTAATTTTCTGAAATGGAAAAATATATCAAGAACACAGCTCCTCTGCATGTCCTCTCGAATCCATCCACAGAGATGGAAAGGCACAACCTTATCTGCTACTCTTTTATAACCTTTGTGCCCCGATACCAGCTACAAGGAAGAAATAATAAATACAGATGCCAAAAGATGCTTCTTGCAAAACACTCCAATAGTTATAGCTAGAAAGTAAATATGATGTGCAAGGATTTTAAAACAAGATCCCTAAAGATGCTTCTGCATTTTTTATACACAACAACCAATACTGACTGATTGCGATACACAAATGTACAGAGTTCAACTATTCTCGAAATAAAAGAGGTCTTGCATTTGTCGACAGGCAGGACTGTAAAAACAGTCTTATTAAAAAGAACCATTATATTTTATAAAATCAGGTACTAACGTAACCATACTACGAAGGAAGCTAATACTAAAATAAACTGGAATTATCTTTTGAACTTTACTACTTGTTTCATAACGAGGTTATAGTGTCAACTTTGAACGACCCAAGTATGCTAATTTCACATTGTGGCAGGTGGCTGCGGTGCATGCGTGGTCCTCATCTCCAAGTACGACCCGGCAACAGACGAGGTGACCGAGTTCTCGGCTAGCTCCTGCCTGACGCTGCTCCACAGCGTGGACCGTTGCTCGGTGACCACCAGTGAGGGAATCGGCAACACCAGGGATGGCTACCACCCCGTCCAGCAGCGCCTCTCCAGCTTCCACTGCCTCGCAGTGCGGCTTCTGCACACCCGGCATGTGTATGTCCATCTTCTCTGCGCTTGTCAAGGCCGACAAGAAGTCCGATCGCCCAGCTCCTCCCTCTGGCTTCTCCAAGATCACAACCTCTGAGGCAGAGAAGGCTGTCTCAGGCAATCTTTGCCGCTGCACTGGATACAGGCCCATCGTCGACACTTGCAAAAGCTTTGCCTCTGATGTTGACCTTGAGGACCTAGGCCTCAACTGCTTCTGGAAGAAGGGTGCCGAACCCGCAGAAGTCAGCAAGCTGCCGGGCTACAACAGTGGCGCCATATGCACCTTTCCAGAGTTTCTCAAAACCGAGATCAAGTCTACTCTGAATCAGGGTAATGATGTTCCTATTGCAGTGTCCGACGACGGCTGGTACCATCCTAAGAGCATTGAAGAGCTTCACAGGTTGTTTGATTCCAACTGGTTTGATGAAAATTTTGTGAAGATTGTAGCCTCAAACACTGGGTCCGGAGTGTACAAGGATCAGGACATCTATGACAAGTATATTGACATCAAAGGAATCCCAGAGCTTTCAGTCATCAACAGAAGCAAAGAAGGAATTGAGCTTGGATCAGTTGTGTCCATCTCGAAAGCTACTTGAGGTGCTGTCAGATGGAAGTCTGGTCTTCAGAAAGATTGCTGATCACCTGAACAAAGTGGCTTCACCGTTTGTTCGGAACACTGCAACCATAGGTGGAAACATAATCATGGCACAAAGATTGCCATTCGCATCAGACATTGCAACTGTACTACTAGCTGCGGGTTCGACCGTCACAATCCAGGTGGGTTCCAAAAAGTTGACCTTCACTTTGGAGGAGTTCTTGGAGCAACCTCCATGTGATTCTAGGACCCTGCTATTGAGTATATTCATTCCACATTGGGGTTCAGATGATGTCAACTTTGAGACTTTCCGAGCAGCTCCTCGTCCATTTGGAAATGCTGTCTCATATGTCAACTCTGCTTTCTTGGCAAGGACATCAGGCGGCCATCTAATTGAGGATATATGCTTGGCATTTGGTGCCTATGGAGTTGATCATGCCATCAGAGCTAAGAAGGTTGAGGATTTC
Organism: Eremochloa ophiuroides; assembly: GCA_038502445.1. Lineage (NCBI taxonomy): Eukaryota > Viridiplantae > Streptophyta > Magnoliopsida > Poales > Poaceae > Eremochloa > Eremochloa ophiuroides. The sequence continues at coordinate 6,307,306 of JAHLJS010000002.1, forward strand.
TTGAAGGGAAAATCGTTGAGCTCATTTGTGATACTTGAAGCAATTCAACTACTCAAAGATACTGTTTCACCTTCAGAAGGCACTACACATCGTGAATATAGGATTAGCTTGGCTGTCAGTTTCTTGTTCAATTTCCTATCTTCCGTTGCCAACAGTTCGAATGCACCATCAAAGATTGATACTCCCAATGGGTCATATACTAATGGAACTACAAATGCTAGCACCGTGGATTCACCAGAGAAACATCTTAAGGTTGACAGCAATGATTTGCCAATATGTTCAAGACAAGAAATGATTTTCAGCGATGAGTACAAGCCTGTTGGCAAGCCGATCAAAAAAGTCGGGGCAGAGATCCAAGCTTCAGGTATATACTCATACTGATGCAAAAACTGATTTAGCTTGAACTTCCAAACTTGCTCCACTGTGGTGAGCGTATTTTCTTCTGTATACTACTCCACAAAATAATCATCTCATGGCTCCGTTTTTTTGTCTATGGTACAATAGTTTGGTCAGGCAGAACCATCTCATAAGCTTCCGTCCCAGCAAGCTCTAGTGATTGTATTTCCTCCCTTAAAAAATGCAAAAACCAAATTCATTTTTCTTATACAGGGGAAGCTGTGTATGTTGATGATATCCCTGCTCCCAAGGATTGCCTCTATGGAGCATTTATCTACAGCACACATCCTCATGCTCATGTGAAAAGCATCAACTTTAAATCATCCTTGGCTTCACAGAAGGTAATCACAGTAATAACCGCAAAGGATATTCCAAGCGGTGGAGAAAATATTGGAAGCAGCTTCCTGATGCTAGATGAAGCATTATTTGCGGATCTAGTCGCTGAATTTGCTGGTCAAAATATTGGTGTTGTGGTAATGTTTCTTTAGTGTTATTTCAGATTACACAAAAAATAGAAATATGTTTTTGTATAACCAGGCAAGCTTATTGTGCCTTGTTGCTTTTCCATTCACTCAGATTGCTGAAACACAAAGGTATGCTTATATGGCTGCAAAGCAAGCTGTTGTTGAGTATAGCACAGAAAATCTGCAGCCACCAATTCTGACAATAGAAGATGCCATCCAAAGAAACAGCTACATCGAAATTCCCCCATTTTTAGCTCCAAAGCCAGTTGGTGACTACAACAAAGGGATGTCAGAAGCTGACCACAAGATTCTGTCAGCAGAGGTACATAACACTTTGTTATGTCCAAAAGTATATACATACACACTGAATTTCCAGCAAGGCCAAACACTCACGCCTAGTATTTTTGTGCTCACAGGTAATACTTGAATCCCAGTACTACTTCTACATGGAAACTCAAGCAGCACTAGCGATTCCTGATGAAGATAACTGCATAACAATCTATTCCTCGACACAAATGCCTGAGCTCACTACAAAGTTTGATAGCACGGTGCCTTGGCATTCCGTTTCACAACGTTCGTGTCATCAGCAGAAGAGTAGGAGGAGGCTTTGGTGGAAAGGCAATGAAAGCAACACATGTAAGTCCTGCCTATATAACTAGAGTTTTGATTCACTCGATATTTTGTATTTTCAACTGCCACTGTATTGTCAATTGAACGTCATGATTTGACCAAAAAACTGTTGAGATGCAAATGTGTTAGAGATGACCATGAATTTTTCTCTTTGTCAGACCGCATGTGCATGTGCCCTTGCTGCCTTCAAGCTGCAGCGTCCAGTTAGGATGTATCTCGATCGCAAGACGGACATGATAATGGCCGGAGGGCGACATCCAATGAAGGCAAAGTACTCTGTTGGGTTCAAGTCAGATGGCAAGATCACAGCCTTGCACCTTAATCTTGGAATAAATGCTGGAATATCACCAGATGCGAGTGTGATGATGCCAGTTGCTATCATTAGAGCTCTCAAAAAGTACAATTGGGGCACTCTTGATTTTGACACCAAGGTCTGCAAGACAAATGTCTCATCAAAGTCAGCAATGCGAGCTCCTGGAAATGTGCAGGGCTCTTTCATCGCTGAAGCCATCATCGAGCATGTTGCCTCGGTGCTCGCACTAGACACTAACACCATCAGGAGAAAGAACCTTCATGATTTTGACAGCCTTAAAGTTTTCTTTGGAGAAAGTGCAGGTGAAGCTTCTACATACAGCCTGGTTTCCATGTTTGATAAGTTGGCCTTGTCTCCAGAATACCAGCACAGGGTTGCAATGATTGAGCACTTCAATAGCAGCAACAAATGGAAGAAACGCGGAATTTCTTGTGTGCCAGCCACTTACGTGGTCAGTCTTCGACCAACTCCAGGCAAGGTATCGATCATGAATGATGGTTCCATCGCCGTCGAGGTTGGAGGAATTGAGATAGGCCAAGGATTGTGGACTAAAGTGAAGCAGATGACGGCGTTTGGATTGGGACAGCTGTGCCCTGATGGTGGCGAATGCCTTCTGGATAAGGTTCGGGTTATCCAGGCAGACACATTAAGCCTGATCCAAGGAGGTTGGACTGCTGGGAGCACCACTTCTGAAACTAGCTGTGAAGCGGTTCGACAATCTTGTGTTGTACTCGTTGAGAGGCTAAAGCCTATCAAGGAGAGTCTCGAAGCTAAGTCTGGCACAGTAGAATGGAGTGCGTTGATTGCTCAGGTGAGGATACCAAGAATTACAGTTACTCAATTCTTTTTGCCTCCCTTCATTTTGTCATTAATGTATTGCAGTCGGTACTCGGTAGCAATTTCAAGCAAGTCTAATGAACTGGAACTCGATATCAAGCAATTTAAATTGTTCATAACAATTGTTCCCCATCTACAGGCAAGCATGGCAAATGTGAACTTATCAGCACACGCATACTGGACTCCTGATCCATCTTTCACAAGCTACTTGAACTATGGAGCTGCCACTAGCGAGGTATCCTGACAATGCAACTGCAACTACCAAAGCCAATTGTTGGAAGTTGTAGCTCCGGTTCTTCTGAAACTGACATTTCATTGGAAATTTGGAACATCGCAGGTGGAAGTTGATGTCCTGACAGGAGCAACCACCATTCTGCGAAGCGACCTGGTGTACGACTGCGGGCAAAGCCTAAACCCTGCTGTGGACTTGGGCCAGGTTAGCTACAAAATGATCAACACAGCTAAACACTGTTTCAAAGAAAATGTGCCCCTCCTCTAAACACTATTCATCCTTCAATCAGATCGAAGGCTGTTTTGTCCAAGGAATAGGGTTCTTCACGAACGAGGACTACAAGACAAACTCCGACGGCTTGGTCATCCACGACGGCACATGGACGTACAAGATCCCCACGGTGGATAACATCCCGAAGCAATTCAATGTTCAGATGTTTAACAGCGCCCCTGACAAGAAGCGTGTTCTGTCTTCCAAAGGCAAGCATCTCCTCAGTCCTCACAACGTTTCATCCCTCCCCTCTCAACATTCATGCACACCTTCTCAACTACTGATATGGCTAGCGTTTGGGGGCAAAAGAAAACAAGAAAAATCCTGACATACCATGGATTTATTTGCAGCGTCGGGCGAGCCGCCGCTGCTTCTCGCGGCCTCAGTGCACTGCGCGATGAGGGAGGGCATCAGGGCGGCGAGGAAGGAGTTCTCTGTCAGCACCGGCCCGGCGAACTCCGCCGTCACGTTCCAGATGGACGTGCCGGCGACGATGCCCGTGGTCAAGGAGCTCTGCGGCCTGGACGTCGTGGAGAGGTACCTCGAGGGCGTGTCTGCCGCCGGTGCCGGGCCAAACACGACGAAAGCATAGATCCAGCAGGCCGCCTCAGGCTGCAGTCAGAGATGATGTGTGTTGCTCTGAACGATAAACAGTTTATAGAGAGAAAAAAAAAACTATACCCTACTAATAATCATGTGTTGGACGGCGCGTGTGTGGATTGTGGATGAAATCGTGTGCTTCGACAGGATTTTGAATGAATTTTGCAACACTTGTTTCGCGGGTGCATACCTTCCTTCTGGCTGGGTAACGGGCATCAGATCAGACCACCTAGGCTAGGCCTCGTCGGTCGCCGGTGCGCTTGTGCAGGCTACCGTATCGGCCACACGCAAGTCGCCGTCGCCGGACACTCCTCGCTGGACTATCGGGTGGCAGGCGAAGGCGACTGTGACAAACAGTTGCAGCTCTAAAACAGTATTTTTCCTCACGACAAATTAGTTTCACTTAAAATCAGCTCATCTTTTTACTGAAGCGAACAGAGCCAAATCCTCTGTCCCTGTTCCTTATTTTTTGCGAAGACTGCCACCGGCTAGCCCCAGCACCACCCTGCCTGCCTGTCACAGACGGGCCCTGAGCCCCTAACAAATGACGAGGGTTTCACCGCTACCATTGGGCTGCTGCCGCCGGCCCACCGGGCTGCTTTGGGTAAGGTAAAGTCTTTATATTGCTTAAAGAATGTTGACAAATTATTTTATCTATATATTTATATCTATATCTAACAATAAATAAAGTTATAAAATTTCTCTGTATTTCTTTCATCCATTCTTCTAGCCCAACTATTGGCCCTCACTCACGCTCTCCATTCTAAGGCCACTTGTCGTTTTTTTTTTCAAACTACACTACAAATGTGGAGTTGCGGATGTTCAGTTGTGAAGTCTTTTTTTAGTGGAGAGAGTATCAAGAACATAGAAGGACGATCGGTGATTCACCTATTTGGACTATCCTTCTTAATGCTAGTAATAGTCAAATAGATTCATTATTCTGTGTTCATGAATATCTGCGCGGGAGGTGGCAGAAGAGATGATGAGGTAGAGTGCGATGGCTAAGCGAGGCTCGATTTCCTCGTCACTCCGCCACCCTTCGCCCCGGGCCCGGCTCGCTGGGCGGTAGCTAGGTGAACGACGGTGGTCCGCTGAGAGCTATACTACTCCCTCCACCCCTATTGTAAGAACATCTATAAGAGTATCTCTAAAATTATAATTCTCTAAATCATCATCTAGAGAGTTATTTACATAGATTTTCTATATTTTATTACTCTCTGATAGTTTTTCATACGTTCCTCGTATTCTAGAGAGCCATTCTTGATATCTATTTTGGGCTAAAAAAACCCAGAATAAGAGATGGCTATATTTGAAATAACCAACTAAAAAAATATTGGAGAATGTTTTTTCTACCAGAATCTTTATTCCTAGTAATTAGAAATGATTTACTGAGTCTCTTGGAGTTACTCAAAGTCATTTCAAGAATCAATTTTCAGGTAATTCTCCTTTGATGTGCTCTGATTCTTTTTTCTTTCTTTTTCTTTCTTTCTTTGCTCTTTCAATTGTACTCTTGTCTTATTTTATTTATCTTACTTTAGCAGTAGGACTCCTTCTGATTTCACAAAAAAAAAAAGGTAATTGGGCTCGTTAGATTCTGATGAGCTTGCATGCTGCATGCATGCGAGGGTGGCCGGGCGTCACGTGGGCGGGGGCGGAACTGCGTAAGCACGAGCGAGCACGTGCCGCGTTGATTCTAGGGACCTCACGGCCCCACCCACCCGCCCGCGCCTCGTCGCCCTCACGTGATTCGATGCCCATTTCCATTTGCTTGATACGGAGTACTTCCTCCGTCCCGCATTAAAAGTCGTTTTGGCATTGGAATGGGTGCAGCAGAAACCTTGTGAATGTAGACACCTGGTCTGACTATATGCATGGCTCGATCGATGAATGTAGACATTCAAAACCACCTCTACAACGACAATTAATATGGAACGGAGGGAGTATATACAATGCTCTAAGCCCGGCCGGCTGCATGCTCGGCGCCCATCAGCTAAAAAAAAATGCATCGTATGCATCCTCGAGAAAATTGCATGCAGCATAGTTGTTTTTCTTTCTTTGCAATGAAATTGTGTAGTTAGTGAAGTTTATGTTACCTAAAATAGTGGACTTCCTTTAGGACATCCCTAACAACTAACAAGTTTAGGGAGGTTACTTGCCCAATCAAAAGGAGACTACCACAAGCGAGATGGCAAGCCCTTAGCTCGCACATCTTTCAACAATTTTACAAGTCACACTGACATATTTACTGCTATTCTATTTTCTACTTTTTAATCATTTTAAGTCTCTATATGTCAGCTACTCAGCTAGCGATTTGCCATCGCTGTTGAGACACCCTTAGGCACAAATCATAATAATGGAGCTGATCATCGCATCGATGCATTTTCAGCACTTGCGAGGGTGGCATCAGACATAGCAGTTGTTTCATGCATGTATCGATCGCAAGCATTTGGGGGAGTACTACGCGTACGGCGTACCACAAAATAATTAGAGATGGTCTGCAGTATAGATACCATTATTGGTAGTAAACTATTGTCCATTAATTGTTAGGCATACATGCATTTCCTAACTACTACTGTATAAGCCTGGCATATGACTAATTTAATTCATTGAAGTACTCCCTCCTCCCATAAAGACTTGTCGTTTTAGACTTTTCAGACATCACGTTTAACCATTCGTCTTATTTGAAAATTGTGTATCAATCATTACTTACAAAAAATCTTTTGCGATGCGTTTGTAATTTTTTTCCAAGGCGGGCAGGTTGGATAACCGTCACGGTTAATACCGGTATTCACCGAGGCGGTTACTTTTTATTTACCGGGACGGTTATAAAAAACCGCCTCGAAAAATCGATTTACCGAGGCGGATATCTTAACAGGCCTGCCACGGTTAATACCTGGCCCATCTCAAAGCCCCGATAGCCCATCCCGGCCCAATAACGCGCTCAGCGGTATATAAACACCCACCCAAACCCTAACCTCACCCCTCACTCCCTCTCCCTCTCCTGGGCCCTAGCCACCGGCCTCCTCCATTCCTCCACCCTCCTCTCCTCCCCTTCCCCTCCCTTCTCTCCTTCTCCCATCTCCCACCGGCCCCTCCCCCTCTCCTGAACGCGTGGCGGCGGCGGCCTCGGCGGCGAGGCGCACGCGCTGCGTGGCAGCAGCGGCGGCCACTCACCCCCGGCGGGCCGTCCCCATCTCTACTCCCTCTCTCGGGTGGCGGCGGTGGCGGCAGTGGCGACCCCTCCTCCCCTCCACTCAACCCCGGCGAGCGAGGGCCCGTGGCACGGCGGTGGATGCGGGGGAGGGCCCGGCAGACGCGGCACGGCGAGACGCTGCCGGCGGCATGACGCGGCGGATCTGGCGTCGGAAGCCTCGGCGGATCCGATGGCGGGGACGGTGGATCTGGTGGTGGGCGATGGATCCGGTGACGGGGACGGCGGATGTGGCTGCGACGGCGCTCGGAGCAGGCAGGCTCACCGGTGGGCTTTTGTTTTTTTTTATTTTTTTGAAATTATTTACCGTGACGGTCACTACAATCCGCTTCGGTTAAGGCCACGATTAATCGTGACCTTTGATCCGAGGTGGTTATAAAAACCGCCTTGGTTAATGAATTTTGACCGTTACGGTTAAGATTAATGTAGTAGTGAATATCATTTATTTTATTCTAATTTGGTTTATCATTGGAGATATTTTAATAATTATTAATTGATTTGGTATTTTGTAAAAAAAAAATTGAATAAGACGGACGATCAGACACAGTTTCTAGAAAGTCTAAAACGACAATCTTTTTGTTTTGGGACGGAGAGAGGACTGCCTGTAGTCCTGCGCTGCACTGCATACAGCTTCCTTTCAGCTCTATTCCCCGGAAGTCAGTACCATACAAATATACCATGCATGCATGTTGTACCATGAACGCATGATATAGGTGTTGTGCAATGGCATGTCTCAGAAGCAACAATTATAACGAGACAGATGCCCATGCACAAGCTAGCCCAGCACATCAGCTGTTTGTATGTATCACTCTACTATACTTTCCCCATCCCCAAATAGATAATACTTTTGACTTTATATATGATAACCATTTGTCTTATTTAGTTTTTTTTACAAACGATAAAAATAAATAAGTTATTATTAAAGTAAACCTAATAATAACAACAGTCATAACAAAATATATAATATTCATATAAAATTTTTGAATAATTAATACGAATAATCAAATTAAACAAGTGACTGAAACTCTGAAAGTTAAAAAAATATCATGTATTTTAGGGTGGGGCGACAGTGGCGGACCTAGAGAATTATGGAGGGGGTGCGGCTTACAGTCTAATGACAGAACAACAATGCAACTTTGTAGCACCATAGCCATAATTTTAGCACAAATATTTTAAAACAAACAATTTTGATGCACATCAACAATAAAGTAGCGGTAATAAAATATTTGTGCTTACCATTTCTCAAAATATACTAAGCGAATCCCACAATGATAACAATAATAGATTGTTGGTGTTGACAAAATACAATCCTTGGTCAAAGAAATGGTTGTAGTCACTGAAAAGGAAACAAACCATCATTGTAAGCAAAAAAAAAAAACTATATAATGCATCATTGAAAAAATAAAAATAGGTGCATTACCTCTTATAGATCAAATCTATGCCCTTTTCCTTCCATGTTCATGAAGCGAAGAACCACAGCGTCATTTGTAACTTTCTTTAATTCTTCTTTCTCCACATAGGAAATAAGTCTATTACTCAAGTGTGCATCACCCATGCGGTTACTAAGTGTGCAATATAATGTGCTCCACCAACATTGCCAACATGAGTCTTTAGCCCCTCTTTCCTGTGGAAACCGTTCCAACCATCAACAACAAATGCTTTATATCCTACATCCTTCTTTTCTCCGAACAAGAAACAACAGAAACAATATGCTCTATATTTTGATTCACTATATTCAAGCCAACCTCCAAATTCATCAAACCATTCTAGTTGAAACCTTCTTGGATTGTCTTTTTCCCCAATCTGTGTAAAGGGAAAAATGCACGTGCGAGGTTGGCATTGTCCATTCTCCAAATATTTCCTTCTCACCGTCTCTCTATGATTTGGATAGCAAGAATCAATTTCCTTTCTTAAGCCTGGGTCATATTTGATCTCCTCTTCAAAATTAATATCTGGAACTTTTCTTTTCAAAAACCAATCCATGATTTTCCTAGCATCCAAAAGAAAAAGACAAGAATTAAAAAATTAAAATCATTTGAACTTTGACGTTGCTTACTGGACGGATGGTAGAGAGGCAGAGACATACTGCTGCTTCCTGCTTGCCAGCCTTGCAGCTTGCTTTGCTTGCGATGCGTCCTGGCCGGCGGCGATGCGTCCAGCGTCCTGCTGCTGCTTGCAACGACGGAGGCGGCGATGAGTCGAGCGACGGAGAAGGCGATAAGTCGGACGGAGAAGCCGAATAGGCGATGACTCGAGCAGGCGAAATAGTTGAATCGTCCACAATCCGCTGCGGCGTTGCGTGCGCTGTGTGCCTGCGTTATCGCGCTCAGTTCGTGGTCGCGTTGATGCGCTGCAGCTGCTGGGCTGTGTGGGCTCTTTTCTTGCTGGGCTGTGGATGCACGAATTTGAGTCAGGGGGTGCGTATACGGTGATGAGTCATATACTGTACTGTCAAAGTTCCCGTATTTTGCCGTGGGTGCGGTCGCACCCAGTGCGTACAACATAGGTCCGCCCGCCACGGGGGAGTAGGTGCTTGTCTCCCCGTTGTATAGTACACAATAAGCAGCAAATTATCTGATTGAGTGGTGGGTGCGCAGTCGTGCAGAGCGCAAACGAAAGAGGGTGTGTGGTCCTTCGAGTCGTACACAATGCAAGTGAACGGAGGTCGCACAGCAGAGCAGACAGCTAGCAAGCCATCTCGTAAATAAATTTCTCGTGTCCATGAACCCTGCTCCACCCCACCTCCTCCGCCTGGTCCTGCCTTCCTTGGTGTGGTCGCAAAATGGCACCATCCCGTCTATTATGAGTTATGACGACCCTGCATCAATGGCCTCTTGCGCAATGCTTGAGATTCTAATTAGTTATCATTAATTTGCTCAGATATAGAAACTGGAGATGTCAGCACACACGCACGGACAAAATCAATTATATCATTAACGATAACAGTCCTGTGTGATCGTACATGTTATTAGTTGAGAAAAGAGATGTCCGACATGTCGCCCGACGCCCGGGCCGTATATGTGCTAATAATTGTCAAGACCCAATGGTGCTACTATACTATATGCTTGTCGTCGCTACTTGGAAAAGAGATATCTGTTGTTGTGCTACAACATATACTCCTACTAACTAGCAACAAACCCTCGACCTCATTAAATGAAAAATGCTGTTAGTGTATTTTGTCTTTAATTTCATATATAATTTGGGTAGTGCCAATTACTGTACTCATGGCCTCATGGCCCTCATGGGATGGGGTTGGGGAGCCAAGATGGAGAGGATAGGATAGAATAGAATAGAAGGTGAGCACATCGCACCGCCCGGCCGGGCAAGTGAGGAGTTAGGGTTTGGTTCCTCAGACAAAAGTTCAGTCTCTGTCTTATCATCGAATGTTTAATACTAACTACGCTAAGACCGGTTTTAATGATGAGTTTTACTTTTCAGTTTTTTATGCGTGAACTTGATATGAGTCTTTTTACAGTGCAAAGTTTCATGGCATGATTTTTTCGCTTATTTCACAGTGTCATGTGTCCCTATCATCTCTCTTTCCGGAAAGAGAAAAGTCATGATGTAACGTGGAGTGTCAGCGCCTATGGATTTCCCACTATAGCGTCAAACCGTGTCGCTACATTGCTACTACAGTAACCGGTCGCTTATGCGTCAAATAAGCTGCAGCCACAAAGAACGACACCAAATAGACCCTTAATTACGACCTGCGTTAACTACCACCGAAACCAGCCAATGCAATGAGATTCCTCTTCCTCACGAGGCAGCAGCCAGCGCCAGGAGGCCAGCCGCCAGCCCCCCGCCGTCGTTAAAAGTTTGAGTACTCTCACGTTCTCACCTCATCATTGATTGATTATTACTGCATAGAGATAGTGTCGGTGTTGTCAGTACGTGTCACACAAGTGAAAAGTGACTGATGTCCTAGGAGCATGTTGCAGTAATAATTACGTATCTTATCTTATCCGTTCCAGCGACGACCTCCGATCCGCTCCCTGCGCTGTGCACGCCGTACTCATTGGTTCACGCCCTAATCTCCGCAAGCCAGAGAAATCTGAGCAGATCGTGTGGCTTCAGCTAGCTCGCTGTATTTTCCTCCTACATGCATGAGTACATGACACATGCGACAGACGGTGGGTGGGTGGGGGAGAGAGCTAGCGCGTACTACAGTACTAGTAAACGATAGCTTCGCACCGTTGAGCAAGTTCACGTACAATATCAATATTCCGCGTGTGTCAGACGCACCATGTGTCAACATGTCTAGTGTCGGCCTTTGGGTGGAGCACATACAGTAGTAGGATGCGTCCAGTCTTATTCGCTGGTGATTTTATTACGAGAATAAAACACGGATAGAAAACACGGATTTTAGCTGACGAACAGGCTCGCAAAGCTGGCTTCCCCAGGGAGACCGGCAAACACCAGCGGCAAAGAGGAGGCCGCGCCTCCCGGAAACGGCAGTAAACTTCCGTCTGGGTGCATGCGTTGCGTGGCCGACTTTTTCCCGGAGATCCCCCTGCCTGCCTAGTGCCTGGTGCGAGGCCAGCAGGAGCAGCTTTGATTTCCGCGCAGGATGCTTCGGCATCCACTTCCTGACTTCCATGGACAGTTGCACAGGCTACATACTACAGTACAGCTCACGGAGTCACGTGGTCGTGTGCATGCATTCCGGTTAAAGTAACCGGATTCTTTCTTCACCCCGTCTGTATCTTCATAGCCTGTTTGGAACAAAGGAATAGAAAACAGAGGATTCAGAAAAAACATAGGAATGCAATGAAGGTGTAAGTACCAAAACAGAGGATTAGAAAAATATAGGAATAGATAAAAAGAGGTGTTTGGAATGTAGGAATTCCAATCATAGGAACTTGAAACATATACAAGTTAAGAAACATATTAGTGCTTAATACTGATTGATTAATCTTTTCATCATATTTGTCAATGAGGTTTTAGCTGGCCGGTTCACATCTACCTTTCTATATTTTATTGTTTTTTATTGGCCGGTTCACATCATTGTTGCCGAGGAGCGCAGACTGGGAGGTTACGGCCTTTGGACGCCTACGAAGGATGGCATCTCTCTTCACTGCGCGTGTTTTGCCTCGGCCATCAGCGAAAACTTTAGATTGCGGTGGATGTTTTTATTCCTGTGTTTTGTGTAGGAAAGCAAAACTTTCCTCTGGAAAGGGAAGCATCATTCCTTCAATCCAAACAACCTATGATGTCAGCAAAATGGAGGAAGAACAATCCTTTGAAATTCCTGTGAAAAAACTCCATTCCAAACAAGGCCTCAGTTTTTTTTTCTTTTAAAAGAAATACTCGTACTCATGGAGTAAGTACTGGGGCTGCTGCTACTGGTACTGGTACAGCCAGTAGCTAACGGAATTATGCTAGGGAGGGGGCAGGGGTGAGAGGGGTGAGAGCTCTTTTTTTTTTTTTTTTGAGCATAAGAGGGGTGAGAGCTGTGTGAATGACGAGTGCGCGTGAGACGAATGGTGGTGGAGCATATGAATGGGGCAGAGCTAGAGAGTGGTGGATGGATGACAGGGGCCACGTTAGGGCCTGCTGCCGACTGCCGTGCTGGGCTGCAGCTTCCTCGCCCCTCTGCACTCTAATCTACTCACCTTGTTTCGGGCTTTCGGCAGCAGTACTTATTTTAGCTGCTACTAAATTTCTACCACTAACTTGTTGTGAGAGAAAAAAAAATGTCTATAGCTAAAAATAATATAAAAATAGCTTAAACGAACACAGTATAGTTTTGTGCACATACATGCACTGCCGGTGCCACTACTAGCTCCATCTCTCTCCTCTCATCGCCTCTGTTACTGGAGCCCGAGAGCTCAGCACTATTTCTCCCCCCTCCCCTATCATCACTCATTCATTCCATCCCCTCCTCTCTCTCTTCTCACTCTCACGCACTCACTCGATCTCGTCATCACTGAGACTAGCACAAGGCTAGCAGCTACTACTGTCACTTGCACTACTGTCACTTGCTTGCTCGTTTCAAGGAACATACGTCAGCTCGATCTTATAGCTAGCTAGCTTTTGTGTTCGGTATGGCGTCGGAGTGGGAAATGGCGGCCATGGGGGTGGAGCTCGGCATGGGAATGGGAACGTACCACCACAACGCCTCCGCGGCGCCGACGATGAGCAGTCACCATAGCGGCGGCGGCGCCAGCTACTCCACGGCGGCGCACCACCACCATTACTACGGGATGCCGCCGCCGCCGCCGCGCCCACGGGCGACGACTTTCTCGACCTCTCCACCGCCGGTGCTGCTGGCGCCCACGAGTTCTTCCCCACCGCGGCCGCTGACAAGGGACACCACTCGTCGTCGTCTTTGGGCGCCATGGCGGTGGCTGAGCCGTCACCCGCCGCCAACTCGTCGGATCACCACCAGACGTCGTCGCTCCTCTCCTTCGCCGATGAGTTCTACATACCCGTAAGTACCAAAATTAAAATAAATGAATGTGTTGCCCACTGTGTACTTAAAGAGTTTTCGATCGATCCATGAGATCGCTAATCGTACAATTATTATGGTGATTCAAATTCAGAGCGAGGAAGCTGCGGAGCTGGAGTGGCTATCCAAGTTCGTGGACGACTCCTACTCGGACATGCCGAATTACTCGTCGGCCGCCGTCGCGCATGCCGCAATGGCAGCCGGAAATGGAGGCACCTCGGCCGGTCAAGACAGCGGCGTCACCGCAGCGCGGCGGGCGCCTGCTGGGCGCGGCGCGCGCAGCAAGCGGTCGTCCCGCGCGACCGCCGCTGCTTGGCACTCCCTCCTGCCGCGCCCACCGTCGTCGTCGCAGTCGTCGTCTCCACCATCGTCGGCGCCCTCGCCCAGCTCCTCGTCTTCGGACTTCCTCCCGTCGTCGAACAAGCCGAACGTCGGCGCCAACGGCAAGAAGAGCCCGGAGGTGGGCATGGAGGGCGGCGTGCGCCGGTGCACGCACTGCGCGTCGGAGAAGACGCCGCAGTGGCGGACGGGGCCGCTGGGACCCAAGACCCTGTGCAACGCGTGCGGCGTGCGGTTCAAGTCCGGGCGGCTGGTGCCCGAGTACCGGCCGGCGGCGAGCCCCACCTTCGTGCTCACGCAGCACTCCAACTCGCACCGCAAGGTCATGGAGCTGCGCCGCCAGAACGAGCTCATCCTCATCCGCGGAAGCCACCGTGACGCCGCGGCGGCGGCGGCGGCGGCTGCAGGATCCGCCGGCGGGCCGAGGCCGGAGCTCATGTTCCGTGACTACGGTGTGTGCTAGCTGCCCGGCCGGCAAGGCAATTAAGGCAACCGGCACGGAGGAATGGAGCGATTTGCATATGCATGGAGCGATCCTTTTGCGTCGTGCATTGCATTTGCATATGCATGGAGCGATCCTTTTGCGGAGTTCTGCTGTTTAATTATTTCTTCCTTCCTTTCTTAATTTCTTTCCCTGCGTATTCCAGACATTTTCATTTCTATTTTTGTTCATTATTAAATTATAAATTGTTGGTACCTACACAGCATATATACCTCCTCCCTGCTTCTAAATTCTATGAGAGATCAATGAATCCTAAACACGAATGGTCATGAATCATGGTTAGCAAGCATTTTAGTTATGGGCTTATGGCACGCGTTCCCGCTCGTGAGCGCATTGCGTCTTCCCAGGTGAGTGACAGAAGAGAAGCTCAACAACTTTCAAAGAAAACGGAACCATGTAATACTTTGAATGCTGAATTGCTGATCAGTCTGTTCGTCATCCAATCTTTCTTTCAGCTGCACGAAGTACTTTGCTCATTGCTAGGTTGCAACAGCTTTCTTTGTGGTTTATACTCCATGCTTCCTTTTTCCTTCCCTGGACCCTGGTAGCGGTAGGTCAAGCTTTTGAAAGGAGGAAAGGAGAGATAGAAGAGAGCCGAGATAATGGTGTGGTGGTCCAGCACGTGACTTGGCCTTTTTGGTAGGGGACAGAAAGAGCGGGCAACGTTCCGGTCACGTGATAGTACGTGCCTCCCCAGCCCTCGCTATCTTGAGATTGATGAAGTCACCACAGCCGCCTCGCTGTTGAGGAGCACGTCGCCTACCACTGAAAGCACAACGCCGTTAAATCCTGCAATAAATCCATGAAAGGTGCGACAACCAGAATTTGAACCCTGGTGGGTAGCGTCCCACTGGTAGGTCCTATCATTGGATCACAGATCCATTCGCTGCGTGAGAACTATTCAAGGACACAGATATCACATATTCATACATATTATCATTCCATTCGGGTAGATTTGCAGCCAGATTCACATCTTGACTCAACACTCCTAGAAGGTTTGTTTACATTAGCAGCTTTAGTTACGCCCTTCGTCCTGATAAATATGCAATTCTCGTATTTCGAGAAGTCAACCATAGCTAACTTTAACTAAAATTATATAAAAAATACTAACTCTTAAAAGACAAAATAAGTACCGTTAGATCGGTTATGAAATATATTTTTATAATAAATTTATTTCAAGATATAAATATTTTATCTTTTTCTATAAACTTAATTAAAGTCGATCTAATTTAACACACTTCATATAATTACATATTCGATGAGACCAGGGGAGTACAAGGCACACGAACATCAATTACCATAAGAGGCTCGGAAGGCAGGTGCAGCTTGTTCTCCCACTAGACTGTCCGGAACGAAGCAACTCCTAGCGACTACATGATCCTTTCACGTGGCCCTAGTTGGCCGTTGACCAAACGAGCAATGTGGTTCGACATGACATCATTTAACCACGAGCAGGCAACTATATATATGCTGTGCCTCTTGACTAAAGATGGCAACGGTATGAAAAACCCGTGTACACGTGGGTACCCGTGCCCGTGGACGAGGATACGGGCATGGACACGGTACAGACTTATGTCTAACGGACAATTATATACGGGCAAAAAATAACCTATCCACACCCATAAATCCGCCAAACTCACACTGACATGTAGGACCTATATACACAGGTATATAAGAAGCAACTTAGGGTTTCCTTTCTCCCACCCTCCCAGCCCCCAAGCCGCCGCACAGGCACAACCCCCAGCCCCCAAGCCGCCGCACCCAGCACAGGCAGCAGCGGCATAGGCGCACAGCGCCACAGCCCCACGCCGCCCCCCACTCCCGAAGTCCCGATCCAGACTCCCCAGCCGGCCAGCTCGTGTCCTTGGCTCCTTGCCCCTCGTCCCTCGTGACGGCAGGCCGGCAACCCCCAGCCGCCGCCCGCGGCCCGCCTCCGACCCCGGTGGCCGGCCACCGCCACAACGGCAGCCGCTCCGTCGTCCGTCCTCGCCCAGAGCCGCAGAGGAGAGGACGGCCCCGCCATCGCCCCTCGTCCCTCGTGATGGCAGGCCGGTAGCCCCAAGCCGCAGCCCGCGGCCCGCCTCCGACCCCGGCGGCCGGCCACCGCCACAGCGTTAGCACGCGCGCGGACGCGCGGCCGCCCCGCTCCTTCCTCGCCCAGAGCCGCACAGGAGAGGTTGGCCCCGCCCTCGCCCAGAGCCGCAGAGGACAGCCCCGCCCTCACCCAGAGCTGCAGAGGACGACGGACACGGGACACCGCAGCAGACAGCACGCCCCGCGACCCCCACCGGCTGACCGGCGGGTTTGCATCTGGCGGGTTTACGGGCATGCCCGCGGGCAAAACATGCCCGCGGATAGCGGGTGCGGGCTTGGAGTCCTGCCTGTGGCGGGTAGCGGGTGCGGATACGGGCAAAAAATACTGTCGCGGGTGCAGGTTTATAACAAGAGTATCCGTGCGGATATTACCCGTTGCCACCTTACTCTTGACATGCTACCTCACCTGTATAAGCCGTTGCTTGTACCATGGGCGAAGTTGTAGTGCCTAAAAATAACTTTTTTCACTATTAGATTTCTTTGTTTGATCATTTGTGTCGGTTACCAAAGTTAGGGGTACCCAACTTCCATGCAAAAACGCTCATTCCCAACTTGGCCTGCCCCAAGTAAGGCCAGTCGAAGCCCACGAAGGCCGCGTCTACAGAGGCCCAAGTCTCCCTCCTCGGCGCCCAAGTCTCCGATTCGCCCGAGCCTCCCCGGGAGAGCTCGGGCGAGCGGCACCCTCGGCGCCCCCCCAAATCTCCGATTCGCCCGAGCCTCCCCGGGAGAGCTCGGGCGAGCGGCACCCTCGGCGTCCAAATCACTCGGCGCCCAAATCTCCGATTCGCCCGAGCCTCCCCGGGAGAGCTCGGGCGAGCCTCACCCTCGGCGTCCAAATCACTCGGCGCCCAAATCTCCGATTCGCCCGAGCCTCCCCGGGAGAGCTCGGGCGAGCGGCGTCCTCGGCGCCCCCAATCTCCGATTCGCCCGAGCCTCCCCGGGAGAGCTCGGGCGAGCCTCACCCTCGGCGTCCAAATCACTCGGTGCCCAAATCTCCGATTCGCCCGAGCCTCCCCGGGAGAGCTCGGGCGAGCGGCACCCTCGGCGCCCCCAATCTCCGATTCGCCCGAGCCTCCCCGGGAGAGCTCGGGCGAGCGGGAGAGCGGCATCCCCGGCGCACAAGTCTCCGATTCGCCCGAGCCTCCTCGGGAGAGCTCGGGAGGCGGCGTCCTCGGCGCCCAAGTCTCCGATTCGCCCGAGCCTCCTCGGGAGAGCTCGGGAGGCGGCGTCCTCGGCGCCCAAGTCTCCGATTCACCCGAGCCTCCTCGGGAGAGCGGCCTCCTCGGCGCCCAAGTCTCCGATTCGCCCGAGCCTCCTCGGGACAGCACTCCTCGGCGCCCAAGTCTCCGATTCGCCCGAGCCTCCTCGGGAGAGCTCGGGAGAGCGGCATCCTGGGCGCCCAAGTCTCCGATTCGCCCGAGCCTCCTCGGGAGAGCTCGGGAGAGCGGCGTCCTCGGCGCCCCAAACCTCCGATTCGCCCGAGCCTCCTGGGGAGAGCTCGGGAGAGCGGCGTCCTCGGCGCCCCAAATCTCCGATTCGCCCGAGCCTCCTCGGGAGAGCTCGGGAGAGCGGCATCCTCGGCCCCCCAAGTCTCCGATTCGCCCGAGCTTCCCTATCCCCCTCGAGCGCAATCTCGCGAAGACATCCAAGGCACAGGCAATGTCAGCGGAGCAATCTTGGACCACAAGAGATCTCTCTGACCACTTTACAAGCACCGTAACGTCGGGCGAGACTCTCGACGCGACCGTGCTTCGCACGCCCCTGACGGCCATACCACCTGTCCTCCACGGTATGGTCCACAATGCGCCGCCCCGTTTCGGGAAAGACGCCCACTGCGCCGTCCACACGAAAGGACGAGCACGCCTTCAGGATCCCGAGCCTCAGGAAACAACGCCCCAAGGTGACTCACCCTCTTGTCACATCGTACGGAAGGATAGCCGGCAGGTGTGAACTCACCAAAGTCGTGCGGACCACGACGGCCATATCCAGAAAACCCAGAGAGCTGACGACATGACGTAGTCAGACCACTATTTCTACCTTGGAACCCACCGAGATCGTGCGAACCATGACAGCCATGCCCGGAGACGCGGAGAAAAGGCAGCAGCTAGTCAAATGGGGAACGGCAACTCCTCACTATTTTAATAGGTAGCGTCGTAGCCGCCTTTGCCTCTCCCTTGCGGCTATAAAGGGGAGAGCAAAGACCAGCTTTAGGACGACAGAAGAACAAACGAACGGACGGAGAAGTTCCAAGTTCTCACCCACAGCAAACGACTTGTAAACACTTAGACACTCACAAGAGACCTGGGAGCACTTCCCTCTCTCGACTAGCTTGTAACCCCTACTACAAGCACCCCGGTGCAAGGCAACACGACTCTCCTCTCCACTGGACGTAGGGCTTACTCGGCCTGAACCAGTATAATCCCTGTGTTCCCCCTTGCACACCATCCGTAGCCTCAACCGCAAAACACATATTTACTAGCCGGTGTTAGCCTCGCCAAAATTAGCACCGACAGTTGGCGCGCCAGGTAGGGGCCTTTTGCGCGTTGACATAGGTTTCGGATGGCAACCAGCTCCACCACGCTTCCCGCTGGCACGGAACTCCGGTTCGGGACTCTCGAGTTCATGGCCACTGGCCATGGGCTCGAGATGAACCTGCGCCCGACCGGGCCCCGTGTCACGGTCGTCCCGACTCTGGCCCCGCAGACGGCCGGAGAAAGGACCCCCGCCACGCTTTCGCCCGCCTCGGAGGACGGGGGAAACGTTGCACGCCGCCCTCGGCGAATCAGGAGGGGGAGGCGCAGTGGTGCCAACCAGCCTCCCGCCGCGGGAGATGCGACTCACCAGGCAACTCCAACGGGCGTAGCCAATACTGCGCCGACCGCGATCCCGGAATCTCTGGCACCAGCGGTCACGCATCCGCTTACCGCCCGAGGGACGGGCGAGGGCGGAAACACGACGCCAGCCGAATTTTCTCTCCGCCCTCACCGGCAGAGGAGAACGGCGCCGTCGTCCTTCTTTGGGCTTCAGAGCGCCATGGACGCTCACGTGTGTGCAGTTCATGCATTATTGCACGAACTGTCGGACACTCCGGTCCAGCGCCTCGAGCGCCAAGACAGCCTCGTGGGAGACCACGTGGCATCCTCACCGCCATCCCCTGGGGAAAGTGCCAGGACACACGGCGGTGGGGAAACAGACACCACCGCCAACCTCACCCCTCGACAACGCTCGGAGGGGGGAATCGTTATGACCGGAACTCGCCTCGTCGCAGCTACAGCGACGATGATGACAAATTCTGGGCAAATGTGGACAACGCCGCCCACACCAACGACTCGGGGGAGAACGCACCGAGCGTCGTCCCCAGCTCACAGTGGACCTACATCGACCCCTCTCGGGAGTGCTACAACTTGATGCACCCTGATGAGGGGCGAGTAGAGGATGTCCACTCGGGGGGCGACGACGACATACCCCCTCCGTCGCATCCCCAGCACGAACAAGTCACGCCCCCTCCAGCGGCCCCGAAGCCCTCGCGGTCAGCCCCGCCGCTAGGTCAGGGGGCAGGAACCTCTCGCTCCGCACCTCAAATCCCGGAGCTAGAGCAGCTCCGGGAGCTTGAGGCACGGATGGACGAGGACCGCTTGCGCCTCACCCAGCTGCGAGCTACGCTGGAGCTTGGCGAGCGGCAAACCGATGGAGGAGCAGCTCGGCGTCGAGCCCGAGATGTCCAGGCCCGAATCATCACTGACGACAGGGCCGAGACACCAGGGGTCGCCCCCCGAGCAAGCCGAAAGCTCGCGGAAGCAGCCATGCTACTCCGAAGCATACCTGAGCCCTCCTCCGAGGAGGCGCGACAGCTCAGGAATCAGCTCAAAGACCTCCTGGAGGATGCCGCCGTCCTCCAGGCGGAAAGTTCAGCGTCGCGACACCATGGCGCCGAAAGTCACCAGCATGGTGGCATAGCACGTCACAAACGCGAAGCCTCGGTTCGACCCGAGGCTCCAAGGGCTCCGCCAGTCCACCAACGACTTGGCAAGGACGTCGACGTCCGAGCCATCCTACAAGCCCGCGGTCGGCGAAAGACTGACGGAGCCGCGCGCGGCTACAGCGTCCATCGGGGCGGGCGCTACGACTCGGATGAGGATCGTGAACCCTCACCCGAGCCCTCGGGACCACGCGTCTTCAGCGAGGCCATCCAAAGGGCCAAGTTCCCGTCCCGATTCCGACAACCAACCAACATAGCCAAGTACTCGGGGGAAACTAACCCCGAACTCTGGTTAGCGGACTACCGCCTTGCGTGCCAACTAGGCGGCGCGCAGGATGACCTCATCATCATCCGCAACCTCCCCCTGTTCCTCGCCGATTCCACAAGAGCTTGGCTGGAACACCTTCCCCCACGAAAGATCTTCGACTGGAGCGATCTGGTCAAGATATTCGTAGGAAACTTCCAGGGCACGTACGTACGCCCTGGTAACTCCTGGGACCTCCGCAGCTGCAAGCAGAAACCGGGCGAGTCCCTCCGGGACTACATCCGGCGCTTCTCCAAACAGTACAACGAGCTGCCCCAGGTCGCCGACTCCGATGTCGTCGGAGCGTTTGCCGCAGGAACCTCCTGCAAAGAGCTCGTTCATGAGCTCGGACGCCGGACACCCACCAGTGTCTCTGAACTCATGAAGATCGCTACCAGCTTCGCCTCAGGGGATGAGGCGGTAGGAGCCCTCTTCTCCGACCCCAAGGGCAAACGGAAGGAGGAGGCCCCCGAGGGCACCTCTTCCCGAGGACCGAACAACAAGAAGAAGAAGGGGAAGGGAAAGGCCCCACTCCGCGATGACTCCCTCGTGGCGGCCACCGAACCCAAGAGGGAACGACCCCCTCGAGGCCGCTTCGACGACATGCTCAGCAAGCCGTGCCCTTATCACCAGGGTCCAGTACATCACACACTCGCACAGTGTGTGATGCTCAAGAAGCACTACAGCCGGCAGCCGTTCAAGGACGACGCCGGCAAGAAGCCCGCCAGGGATCAGGAGGACGAGGGCGGGAAGGACGATGAGTTCCCGCCCATCGACAAGTGCCTCATGATCTTCGGGGGGCCCGGGACCGCCCCTACGCCGCGGCAGCGAAAGCGCGAGCGCAGGGAGGTCTACTCCGCCGGACCAGCGACACCATGCTTCCTTGACTGGTCCCACGACGCTATCACCTTCAGCCGGGACGACCACCCGGACTACGTCCCATCGCCGGGACGCTACCCACTTGTTGTCGACCCCGTCGTCGGCAACACGAGGCTCTCCAAAGTCCTCATGGACGGAGGCAGCGGCCTCAACATTCTCTACGCTGAGACCCTCGACTTAATGGGGATCAGTCGCTCGCTCCTCCGGGCCACGACGTCCCCATTCCACGGGATAGTGCCCGGAAAGAGCGTGCAACCCCTCGGGCAGATCGATCTGCCCGTCTGCTTCGGGACTCCTGACAACTTCAGGAAGGAGCCCCTGACATTTGAAGTGGTAGGCTTCCACGGCACCTACCACGCCATCCTCGGGAGGCCATGTTACGCAAAGTTCATGGCAGTTCCGAACTACGCCTATCTCAAGCTCAAGATGCCAGGGCCAAAAGGGGTGATTACCATCAGCGCCTCCTACCAGCACGCGTACCAGTGTGACGTCGAGTGCTGCGAGTACGCCGGCGCGTTGGTGGAGTCAGAAGCCCTCATGACCGACCTCGACAGGTTAGAAAAGGAGGTCCCCGACCCCAAGAAGGCCACAGGCACCTTTAAGTCCGCTGAGGGGGTGAAGGATGTCCTCCTCGACCCGAACTCCCCCAACGGCAGGGCGCTGAAGGTCAGCGCCACCCTCGACCCAAAATAGGAGGCAGTGCTCGTCGACTTCCTCCGCAAACACGCCGACATGTTTGCGTGGAGCCCCTCGGATATGCCAGGCATCCCGAGGGAGGTCGCCGAGCACTCCTTAGACATCCAGGCCGGATCCAAGCCGGTGAAACAACGCCTGCGCCGATTCGACGAGGAGAAGCGCCGGGCCATCGGGGAGGAGGTGCAGAAGCTTTTGGCGGCTGGATTCATCATGGAGGTCTTCCATCCACAATGGTTAGCAAATCCTGTTTTGGTTAAAAAGAAAAATGGAAAATGGAGAATGTGCGTCGATTACACTAGTTTAAATAAAGCTTGTCCTAAGTATCCATTTCCATTACCTCGCATTGACCAAATAGTAGATTCTACTGCTGGCTGTGAGCGGCTTTGCTTTCTTGATGCTTATTCCGGTTACCATCAGATCCGAATGAAAGAGTCCGACGAATTAGCGACCTCTTTCATCACTCCTTTCGGCACATATTGTTACGTAACCATGCCATTTGGCCTAAAAAACGCGGGCGCAACTTACCAGCGTTGCATGCTCAAAGTTTTTGGGGACCTCATCGGGCGAACCGTTGAGGCTTACGTAGACGATATAGTGATAAAATCCAGGAAGGCGAGTGACTTAGTAGCCGACCTAGAAAAGGCATTCGACTGCCTTAAAAATAAAAACATAAAGCTAAACCCCGAGAAGTGCGTTTTCGGGGTCCCACGGGGCATGCTCCTCGGGTTCATTGTTTCCGAGCGTGGCATCGAAGCCAACCCGGAAAAGATATCGGCCATCACACAGATGGGTCCGATCCGAAACCCGAAGGGCGTGCAGAAGCTTATGGGGTGTCTCGCGGCCTTGAGTCGATTCATCTCAAGGCTCGGCGAAAAGGGCCTTCCCTTGTATCGGTTGCTTAAGAAAAACGAATGCTTTACCTGGACCACCGAGGCCCAGGAAGCCCTCGAAAGGCTTAAGGCTCTACTTTCAAAAGCGCCGGTTCTTGTGCCTCCTACGAAGGAGGAAAATTTCTTACTATATGTCGCGGCTACCAACCAAGTTGTGAGTGCAGCGATCGTCGTAGAGCGGCAAGAAGAAGGACACGCCTTACCGGTACAGCGACCGGTCTACTTCATCAGTGAAGTCTTGTCAGAGACCAAGACACGCTACCCTCAGATCCAGAAGCTAGTGTACGCAATCGTCCTTGCCCGACGCAAGTTGCGGCACTACTTCGAATCCCACCCCGTGACCGTGGTGTCGTCCTTCCCCCTCGGGGAGGTGATCCAAAATCGGGAAACGACGGGGAGGATCGCCAAGTGGGCCATCGAGCTCATGGGTGACGGCATCACCTACGCGCCACGCAAAGCCATCAAGTCCCAGGTACTTGCGGACTTCGTGGCAGAGTGGACCGAGACACAACTACCGCCACTCCCGACCCAAGAGGAATATTGGGTCATGAACTTCGACGGGTCGATGATGAAGACTGGTGCTGGCGCAGGCATCGTCTTCATCTCACCCCTCGGGGTCCGGCTCAAGTACCTACTACGGCTACACTTCACGGCTTCCAACAACGTGGCCGAATATGAGGCTCTGGTCAACGGTCTCCACATCGCCATCGAGCTCGGGATCCGACGCCTCGAGGTCCGAGGCGACTCCCAGCTCGTCGTGGATCAGGTCATGAAGGAGTCGACGTGCCAGAACCCCAGAATGGCCGCCTACTGCACGCTGGTGCGGTTGCTCGAGGAAAAATTCGACGGCCTCGAGCTCAACCACATTGCGCGTCGGTACAACGAGGAGGCCGATGAGTTGGCAAAAATCGCAGCCGAAAGGGCCACGGTCCCGACGGGCGTATTCGCCAATGACCTCCACAAGCCCTCGATCAATGCCGATCCCTCGGGGGCTGTCGACCCTTCCGACAAAGGGGAGTCACCCGAGGTCATGGGTAAGGACGGCGACGAAGCCGAGGCAATGGAGATTGAAGCCGAGATGGACGACGACGAACCAGACTGGCGCGAGCCGCTGGTCAGCTGGCTAGTCCGAGGCATTTTGCCCCCGGACAAGACCAGAGCACGACGACTGGCTCGCAAAGCCAAGTCTTTCGCCATGATCGATGGTAGCCTCTACCGGCGGAGTCCCTCTGGCGTGCTTCAGCGCTGTATCCCTTTCAGTCAGGGCAAACGCCTGCTCGAAGAGATACACGCCGGGGCCTGCGGTCATCACGCAGCGCCGAGAACCTTGGTCGGTAACGCCTTTCGACAAGGCTTCTACTGGCCAACCGCCGTGGCCGATGCTACTGAGGTGGTACGCTCCTGCGAAGGGTGCCAGTACTATGCTCGGCAGACTCACTTACCGGCTCAAGCCCTCCAGACGATCCCGCTCACTTGGCCGTTCGCTGTTTGGGGACTAGACCTTGTCGGGCCCCTCCAGAAGGCACCCGGAGGCTTCACCCACTTGCTTGTCGCCATCGACAAGTTCTCCAAGTGGATCGAGGCTCGGCCGATCACCCAAATCAGCTCGGCTCAAGCGGTGTTGTTCTTCACCGACATCATCCACCGGTTCGGCATCCCGAACTCCATTATCACGGACAACGGCACGCAGTTCACCGGAAAGAAATTTCTGGCTTTCTGCGATGAGTACCACATACGAGTGGACTGGGCAGCCGTCGCCCACCCGAGGACGAACGGCCAGGTAGAACGCGCCAATGGCATGGTTCTCCAAGGCCTTAAGCCAAGGATATTCAACCGATTGAATAAATTCGGCAAAAGGTGGCTGACGGAGCTTCCGGCAGTAATATGGAGTCTAAGGACTACGCCAAGTCGAGCCACGGGTTTCACGCCCTTCTTCATGGTATACGGTGCAGAGGCCGTCCTCCCTACGGACCTGGAATACGGCGCCCCGAGAGTCCGAGCCTACGATGAACAAGGCAATCAAACTTCTCGGGAAGACGCGCTGGACCAAGCCGACGAAGCTCGGGACGTGGCCCTGCTGCACTCGGCCAAATACTTGCAATCCCTACGCAAGTACCATGCTCGGCGCGTCCGAGGTCGAACCTTCAGCGTAGGCGACCTGGTGCTACGGCTCAGGCAGGACAACAAAGGGCGCCACAAGCTCACTCCGCCGTGGGAAGGACCATTCATCGTCGCCGAGGTACAACGCCCCGGCACATACAAGCTCGCGAACGAGAACGGCGAGGTCTACAACAACGCTTGGAACATCGAACAGCTACGTCGCTTCTATCCTTAAGATTCCATGCATTGTACTATTTTGAAAATCTTGAAATCGATGAAAAGACCCGACTTCTGCTCTTTTTAACATGATTTTAGATTTTTAATCCGAGCCTACACTCGGAAGTGAAATGAACCTTTATTTCACCACGCACTAAAAGCGAGGCCCGGCCTATCCTACGGAAAGGCCGACCCTCCCTCGGGGGCTAGGACGGGGGAAACCCCGAACGATCCCGAGATTAAACAATTTTGGAAACGCAAAAATTTCAAAACTTGTCGAATTCGTTTCTCCCTAAAACACGCTTCCTTCCGGAAATCAAGCATGAACTTATAGAATTCGAAGAATGAGGGAAGCCCCAGAAGACAGAGTTGGTCGAGTCGGAGACCGCTTATGCCCCAGGGCCACAGCATCTTCCCTCGCCACTCCGTGTTCGAAAGCTAACCCGCACTCGGAAGAAAACCTATAAGATCTACGCTCGGCCAAGGGAGGAAGCTCGGGAGGAAACACCTAAGCTTCTTTTCTAAAGGATTCTTTCTGCCAAAGCTCTTAGGACGTCGGCTGCGTCTATGCCACTAAAGCTACGACACCCGAAAAGCGTCCCCCGAGGCTCGATGGCCCGGGCGCAGGATCGGCAAGAAAAAATGGCTAAGGAAAAAAGCACGAAACAAAGCGAAACAAACATTCAGCAAATATTTACATAAATGTTAAGGCCACGAAGGGCCATATTGTTTGTTCCCTTTCAAACCACTCCCGAAAGGTTACTTTTTACAAGGGCACTATGGCCCGCTTCTTCTTCACGGCAGGTTCAGAGGAGAGAGCTCGACCTCGGCTTGGAAGAGACCCGCCATCACCACGCACGCAAACCGCCTCGACTGAGCCGAACCGTCGCGTCCGTCAGGCTTCGCGCCTCAAAAGGTGAGCCAAATCATTACAACCGCGCGCTTCGATTCCACCTACGTTTTCTCAACGAAGAAACCCCGGGCTCGGGCGCCCGTTACGTTCCCAGGGGATCGAAGACTGGCCCTCCGAGGCTCGAACAGTCGCCCCAGGGAAATCGAGTTAGGGACAGCTAGTGGATGGGTCACGAAAACGGCCAGTATCCCGACGCCCGGAACGTCACAAGGGACATCCCATGCTGTGTCCAAGTCCCAGTAGTGAGTCGGTTACGTGGAATCCCTCCGTGGGAGGCATCATGCCCTCGGGACCCGTCGAAGGGACCCGACATCCACTAACTGACCCTCGGGAAATAATTGGAGTGTGCTCAGGCCACTAGCCGACCCTTAACGAATAGGGCACGGACCTCCACTTGGACCAACCCGTTTGTAGCTCACCGGAAATGCCGACTCGTGCCCCAGCGGGGAAGTCGAGCAGGACCAAACCTTCCTCTTCCCGAAAAAAGAGCGTGAAGGTCGAATTAAAAAGACAGGGAGGAACCCGATCGATCTCCGATACGAAAACGGAGGCTCGGAAACTTGCCCTGCACCTTGGAAAGACCACCGAACGATCTCCCAACACGGTGGGAGGCTCGGGGGCTCCGCTTCCAAGGAAACAACCCACCTAAATAAATCAAAAAACACCCGGGGACTAACAAACACGATTCTAAGCCTTTGAAGGGATATATCATCCCTCCAAAGCCTCGGGGGCTACACCCGGCGGGTGCGCTCGCGCGCACCCCCCGGAAAAAACAAACCACACTTTATCTTTTTTGACAGGAAGAACCAGCGTGAACCTGTGGAGGAGTGCCTTCACTCCGCCACAGGCTCGGGGGCTACTGTCGGTTACCAAAGTTAGGGGTACCCAACTTCCATGCAAAAACGCTCATTCCCAACTTGGCCTGGCCCAAGTAAGGCCAGTCGAAGCCCACGAAGGCCGCGTCTACAGAGGCCCAAGTCTCCCTCCTCGGCGCCCAAGTCTCCGATTCGCCCGAGCCTCCCCGGGAGAGCTCGGGCGAGCGGCACCCTCGGCGCCCCCCCAAATCTCCGATTCGCCCGAGCCTCCCCGGGAGAGCTCGGGCGAGCGGCACCCTCGGCGTCCAAATCACTCGGCGCCCAAATCTCCGATTCGCCCGAGCCTCCCCGGGAGAGCTCGGGCGAGCCTCACCCTCGGCGTCCAAATCACTCGGCGCCCAAATCTCCGATTCGCCCGAGCCTCCCCGGGAGAGCTCGGGCGAGCGGCACCCTCGGCGCCCCCAATCTCCGATTCGCCCGAGCCTCCCCGGGAGAGCTCGGGCGAGCCTCACCCTCGGCGTCCAAATCACTCGGTGCCCAAATCTCCGATTCGCCCGAGCCTCCCCGGGAGAGCTCGGGCGAGCGGCACCCTCGGCGCCCCCAATCTCCGATTCGCCCGAGCCTCCCCGGGAGAGCTCGGGCGAGCGGGAGAGCGGCATCCCCGGCGCACAAGTCTCCGATTCGCCCGAGCCTCCTCGGGAGAGCTTGGGAGGCGGCGTCCTCGGTGCCCAAGTCTCCGATTCGCCCGAGCCTCCTCGGGAGAGCTCGGGAGGCGGCGTCCTCGGCGCCCAAGTCTCCGATTCACCCGAGCCTCCTCGGGAGAGCGGCCTCCTCGGCGCCCAAGTCTCCGATTCGCCCGAGCCTCCTCGGGACAGCACTCCTCGGCGCCCAAGTCTCCGATTCGCCCGAGCCTCCTCGGGAGAGCTCGGGAGAGCGGCATCCTGGGCGCCCAAGTCTCCGATTCGCCCGAGCCTCCTCGGGAGAGCTCGGGAGAGCGGCGTCCTCGGCGCCCCAAACCTCCGATTCGCCCGAGCCTCCTGGGGAGAGCTCGGGAGAGCGGCGTCCTCGGCGCCCCAAATCTCTGATTCGCCCGAGCCTCCTCGGGAGAGCTCGGGAGAGCGGCATCCTCGGCCCCCCAAGTCTCCGATTCGCCCGAGCTTCCCTATCCCCCTCGAGCGCAATCTCGCGAAGACATCCAAGGCACAGGCAATGTCAGCGGAGCAATCTTGGACCACAAGAGATCTCTCTGACCACTTTACAAGCACCGTAACGTCGGGCGAGACTCTCGACGCGACCGTGCTTCGCACGCCCCTGACGGCCATACCACCTGTCCTCCACGGTATGGTCCACGATGCGCCGCCCCGTTTCGGGAAAGACGCCCACTGCGCCGTCCACACGAAAGGACGAGCACGCCTTCAGGATCCCGAGCCTCGGGAAACAACGCCCCAAGGTGACTCACCCTCTTGTCACATCGTACGGAAGGATAGCCGGCAGGTGTGAACTCACCAAAGTCGTGCGGACCACGACGGCCATATCCAGAAAACCCAGAGAGCTGACGACATGACGTAGTCAGACCACTATTTCTACCTTGGAACCCACCGAGATCGTGCGAACCATGACAGCCATGCCCGGAGACGCGGAGAAAAGGCAGCAGCTAGTCAAATGGGGAACGGCAACTCCTCACTATTTTAATAGGTAGCGTCGTAGCCGCCTTTGCCTCTCCCTTGCGGCTATAAAGGGGAGAGCAAAGACCAGCTTTAGGACGACAGAAGAACAAACGAACGGACGGAGAAGTTCCAAGTTCTCACCCACAGCAAACGACTTGTAAACACTTAGACACTCACAAGAGACCTGGGAGCACTTCCCTCTCTCGACTAGCTTGTAACCCCTACTACAAGCACCCCGGTGCAAGGCAACACGACTCTCCTCTCCACTGGACGTAGGGCTTGCTCGGCCTGAACCAGTATAATTCCTGTGTTCCCCCTTGCACACCATCCGTAGCCTCAACCGCAAAACACATATTTACTAGCCGGTGTTAGCCTCGCCAAAATTAGCACCGACAATTTGTTTTATTTAAATTTTTACTAAATATTATTAAAGTACTTCTAGTGATAAACTATGCTATTACAAATAATATTTGAATAAGATAATGGTCAAGCATGAGCTCCACAAGTTTAAAACATTATTTTTTTTGGGGGAGGGGGGGGGGGGGCGAAGAAAGTATTGTCTTAAAAGAAAAGCAGGAGCTTTGTTCTTTAGTTAAGATTGAAAATAGAAAATGTCACTAGTATAGTGATCATTTATAGAGACAGTTATAGAGCTATTTCTATTGGTGTTTTTCGGGTCCAACAGTGAGAGATGTCAGTAAAAATATTTTTTGTCATGGGCAATGGCTTGAGAAAACAAACTACCAGTACAAATCGGGTTAGTACAGTGTGAAAAAGACCTACTGGTCAGCCACTCACCTGCTCCATCAAAGTCATAAGTCACTGTATTTTTCGCGCAAAATTTACGCTACGCGGCCATCGGGGTTCAAGCCTGCGACCCCCCCTCTCGTGCATAACCTCCTCTGCTACTCTACTCATCACTTACTTGTGTCTAAATCAGAGTTTAGTTCCCCACGTATTATAACGAATTAATAGAAATTTGAGTGTTCGAGAGTTGAAACGATTTCAAATGAAAAAGTTTTCAACTACAAAGTTGAATAACTTTTCAAGATCTACAAATTTTATTTTAGTTGTTTCTCCATCCGAGGCCGTTTACCGAATTTGATTTTTAAATTTGACAAATTCAAATGTATTTTTCGTTGTCAAGATGGTTTCAAATGAAAAAAATTGTCACTACAAAGTTTTATAATTTTTTGAGATCTATAACTTTTATTCTGATGGTTTTTTCATATGAGGTCATTTAAAAAACTAAAAAGCTAATTTTAGATTATTTATAGTGACGGTTTCTTAATAAAACCGCCAGTAAAAATACATGATTTTTATAGGTGGTTTGTAAAGATAACCACATGTAAAGATGTATTTGTAGTGACGGTTCTGAACCGTTAGCTTTTTACACCGGTCAATGTCACGAGAAATCGCTACTAAAATTAAAAAGCTTGTGTCAAGAGAAATGATCTGTGTACTAGTGTGTTTTATGTACGAGAAAAAAAAAAACAAGCAGCCCTCTTAGGGGCAGTAGCAAGATGGATTACGCACAAATAAATAGCACCCCCTATCGAAACAAACACTTTTCTTCTTTGCTCACCGTTCCAATACATATGTGTTGTTGAAAATTCTCTGTTGTTGAAAGTTGAAACGTTCTTTCCTACTACCGTCTGGCTCGCGTGCGCTCGTCTTTCCGTCCTCCCACGCACATGGTAGAACTTTCTAAACACTAGCAGCATGCCAGAGGGCGTCGGTCTAACGATATTCTGCATTTCTGCTGAGGACTTTGCATGCATGGTGATCTATACTAGGTTGACTACGCCCGAAGACTTTTGGGAGCTCGCGTGGAAGGCCGCATCGATCGCAGACGTCACTAGTAGAGAACGGATTTTTTTATCCGACGCCGGTCAGGCCGCATGGTGATCGCTTTCGCGGCCAGGCCGTCGTCGTCGTCACCGCGTGCATCACAGTGACGGCGGCCGCCGCCAGCCTCGATATATATAAACACAAGAACCCAGTGACCAGGCTAGCGTACTGGCGTGCAGCTCGATCGGGCCGTTGCAGTGCTGCAGCGCGAGAGGGGAGCCGGGAGCGGCGTGTGGTCGTCTCGTTGACCGTTGTGAAGACGGAGATGGGGAAGGCGGCGACGGTGGTGGTGGCCGTGAACGGGCAGCGGTACGAGGCCGCCGGCGTGGATCCGTCGATGACGCTGCTGGAGTTCCTGCGCACCCAGACGCCCGTCAGGGGCCCCAAGCTCGGATGCGGCGAAGGTATGTACGTGTCGGCACGAGGGCCCTTCAGTGACGGGGCACGAGTTCTTCGTTTCTTACTGCCTGTATTTTCGTAAGTAAATAAATAAATATAAGAAATACTACCACCTGAGGAAAAACGAAGAAAGATCCCCGTTTCCGTTTGTACCTAAAAATAGATATACTGACCTCGTTCGGATTCTACTGCCTCTGTTCTCCGTTCCAACTATAAGACATTTCAAAGAGTCAAAATATTTCTAATTTAACTAAAATTATAAAGAAATATATAAAGATTTATTATATTAAATAGGTATACTATGAAAATAAACTTATTGAATAACCTAATTATACTTATTTGATATCAATAGTATTGTTTTATTATATAAATTTGGTTATATTTAAGATGTTCTGACTCTTGAAGATAGTTATTAAAATAGCTTATAATTTAGTATAGAAGGACTAGGAACCATAATCCATTCTCATAATCATAATTTAGCCACATACTACTACCTCCATGGTGCTAAAAGAAGTCGTTTTGGACAACGATTTGGTCTTCAAAGCATAATTTGATTTATTATTTTATATAAAATTATTTATTAAAAAAATGATACACTCCCTCTGTTCCTAAATAACTATCACCGTCAGTGTGCAGTGTTACAAGGTTTGACTCGATTTGTAAAAAAAACGTGTAGTATTTGTATCTCCAAATAAATTTATTAAAAACTAGTGTCAGGTACCTAACTATGGGGTACCCAATTTCAACGCAAAAAACTTACTTCCCAACTAAAACCCGGCCCAAGAGGGCGTCAACCAAGGTCCATGCAGGAACGGCCCACGCGGCCTAAGACAGAGCCGCGCGGAAGCACGCTGCCACCAGGCGCGCGGACCCCTCGGGAGAAGTCCTCCGCTTTGCCCGAGCCTCCGCGACAGGGCTCGGGAAAGGCAGGACCCTCGGGCGACTCCGTCCGATTTGCCCGAGCCTGCCACCAAAAGCCGCAGCCTCGGGAAACAGGCTTCGGATTCGCCCGAGCCCCCCGCTACATGCAAACTCTCTCGGGCGCACCCTCGGGTTCGCCCGAGCCCTGTTGACGTCAGCAGAGCAAACTTGCCGGCCAAGGGACCTCCCTGACCACTTTACAAGCACGGTATAGTCGAGAGGATCCCTCAACGCGACTGCGCCCAGCACGCGCACGTTCGCCGTACCAACTGCCACATCTCCTCTGTCAAACGGTCAGATGACCCCACTCCTCCCACGCCGCTACAGGGACGGTCAACCGTACGACCCCTCTGGGACTGACGAGGAGATTCTCCAACTATGATAGCTGACTGCCCATGCCCCGGCACGTGTGGCACCAGGAAAAGAAAACGGCAACCGTTCGGCCAACCCGGGGGAATGGGCAAGCCTTACGATCAGGCTCGCCTACCCCCTGGAAGGTACAGCACGTGGGAAGGGAAGCGCCCGAGGGAGGACACTCCCATCGCTCCGTCCCATCACGCCTTCGTCGGCATCAAGGACTCCCGAGCCTCGGGAGCTTATACTCAAAGGTCAACCTATCTTCTCTTTGCACTGTGCAGGATCGGATGCGACGGCATGACGTAGCGCCACGCAGCAAACCACGCTTCGCACAGTGCGCCACCTTGAAACTCACCAATGGAACAGCGGAAGATCAACCGAATGACTAAGGCCATACCTTCGAGGCGCCAAGACGAGGGCGTGGCTGACGATAGTCATCGGTCACCACTGTCTCCACCATGCCGAGCACTGTAACCACAGCGAATCACGTGTAGCTCTAGCCTCTCCCTTGTAACTATAAAAGGGAAGGCAGAGACCGATCTCAAGAGGACTTCGCGTCGCTCACAACACCGTACAATCATAAGAACACACACACTCACATATTCACGCGAGACTTGGGAGCTCCTCCCTCTCTCGCTTAGGCTTGTAACCCCTACGGCAAGCACCCCGGTGCAAGGCAACACGACTCGACTCACACTGGACGTAGGGCATTCTTAGCCTGAACCAGTACAATCCATGTGTTCCCCCTTGCACATCATCCGTGATCTCAACCGCAAAGCACAAGTTTACTAGCCGGTGTTAGCACCCGCCAATCCTAGCACCGACAGTTGGCGCGTCAGGTAAGGGCCTTTTGTGTGTTTATCCAGGTCACGGATGACAGCTAACATCCCTGCGCTTCCTGCTGGCGCGATGCTCCAGTTCAGGAGCCTCGAGTTCGTGGCCACTGGCCACGGTCTCGAGATGAACCTCCGCTCGATCGAGCCCCGGGCCATCACCGTCCTGACCTCGGCCCAGCAAGTGGCTAGGGAAAGGAAGCAACACCTCCACCCGTTTCGGGGACGGAGGGAACACCACGCGCTGCTCCCACCGAGCTATGAGAAAGGTGAAGTCTACGACAACGCTTGAAATATTGAACAGCTACATCGTTTCTATTCCTAAGATTCTGAGCGTTGTACATTCTATATATCTTGAAATCAATAAAAGATCCGACTTATTTTTCTCGTATGATTTTAAGATTCTCACCCGAGCCCACCCTCGGGAACGGGTGAACCGTGCAATCAAAAGTGAGGCTCGGCCCTATCTCCAATAGGACCGACCCTTCCTCGGGGGCTAGGACGGGGGGAACCCCCTGGATTCCTCCGAGACTACGAAGTAGTACCGTGAGGGAAAGGTGAAAAGAACCCCCCAGTGGGTAGTGAAATAGTGTAAGGACCTTGATGTCACCAAGAGGGGCCTAGAGGGGGTGAATAGGCCTGTAAAATTTTATCTCAATCCGATGTAAAAACACAGAGCGGCACTGCTGCTCCTCAGAGCGGCACGGCTGTCCGCGCGGCACTGCTGCTCTCCATAGCGGCAGTGCTTCCCTGGCCAACACCCGAGACCGCACACCAAACTTGGTGGAGATGTTCTAGATGTGTCCAGTAGCAAGTTCACCAAGTACCTGCACTCACAAACACTCACAACCAAGTAGATCGAGTGGAACACAAATAATGCAATTCAAAACATAACAAGGCACATCACAAGAGCACAAGGAGACACCGACTTATCCCGTGGTTCAGCTCGCCACCAAGACTTGCCTATGTCTACGTTGTTGAGGTATGCCACCAAGGCTAAGGCTCGCCGCCAAGGCTTGCCTTTCTCCTCGTTCTCAAGTCAAGAGAGTGAACTCTTGAGATGAGGGGTAATTCCACTATCAGCTCACCACAAAGCACGGGAGCTTGTCGGGCGATGCCTAGCCGTATAGGAGGCTTCACCTCCAAGAGTAACAAATGCGCAACGAATATTGACGAAGCCCGACAAGTGCTCAAGGTTGGGAATGCTCTAATCTGCTCTCTAACTCTTAATCACTTGTTAATCACTTGCTAATCACTCACTCTCATAAAGAGAGAAGTTAGAGAGAGCTCACACAAGGTTTGGGAAGGGTTTGGAATGTTCAGAGCATCAGCAGCACGCCCAGAAGGCGTGGGATGGGTATATATAACCCCCACACAAAAACTAGCCGTTAGAGTTCAAAAACTAGCCGTTATGGTCTGTAGGAGCCCGGCACTGCCGCTCTAAAGCCCGGCACTGCCGGGGTGCGGCACTGCTGTCCTCCAGAGCAGCACTGCCGCAGCTCCCAGAAACAGCACAGACCACCTTACGAAAAATGCCATAACTTTTTACTCCGAACTCCGTTTTCAGTGATCTTGGATATTCCGGAAAGCTTGTTTCGAGGGCTATCCAACCCAGCAGAGAATAAGTCCAAGATCAACAAGTGCAGGTGCAGTTTTAAGTGTTTCTCTCATGTTAACACTCGGGGTTCGGTTAGTTTGAGCACTTGAGACTTGTCTATGATTCGTATTGCATCCCCTTAATAGTACGGCATACCTATACTCAAGAACAAGAGAATAAAAGCAATTTAACCACTTGAGTCTTCAATGTCTTCATATGCCATTTCTTCTCAATATCACTTAATAAGAGGTTGCAATCATCCTTGTCTCATATCTTCGAGCAAACACACCTTGAGCATGTGACTTGAACCATTTCAACACATTGGGAGTTCAGTTCATGGCTTCAAGTCACTTTCATTAATGATTTGATCCTCAACACAATATGACTCCTCATAGCTTGATTAGTTCCTCGACTAAATGCAAGTACTCTCTTCTTCACCTTAGCCATGGTACCTCGGTCCGAGCCATTGCTTACCCTTCACCTCCGCTTAGTACCTCGAAGCCCTTTCCTTGCTATCTTCACCCCATCAAGCCATACTCAAGTCACATCATATTAAGCATCTATTGAAAACCATTTCTTCAATATTGTGATCCTTGCTTGAATATCTTCTAGATTTGAATGTTGAGATCAATCAAGCTTCACATAGAGTGACATATATAAATCAACATCAATATGGTCAAGCCAATTCACGATTCCTTATATCCTCTTCATTTTGGCTTGACACTCCAAACACTCACTTCAATATCTATCTTCATACTTCTAGGTTGATCACTACTAATCCATTATCAACTCTTCTTGTTTATGAAAAGCAAGTCATGATTAAGACCAATCCAAGACTATCAACTCATGTCTCTTTTGCTATTTGTCAAATATGCTTACTTTCTCATAATGCTATGATATTCCACCATATAAGCCATCTCATCAATTCCATTTGCATTGTTGTCTTTCACTTGAACTAGAATGTATCAATGATTTTCCAACACAACTAATACACAATATTGGCCTTCATTGAACATTATATGGAATACCATCAAGTTTGCTTTCTTGTTGAACCTTTCATACACTTAGCAAACTTGTTAGACCTTTAATTGCCTTGTCATTCAATTCACCAAAACCCACTAAAGGGCTAGATGCACTTACAAATAGAACGAATTCAAAACTCAAAATTTCAAAACTGTTGAAATTTTTGCCTCCCGAGCCCCCTTCTTACCTAAACCAAACGCAGGCTTATAAAATCTTATGCGAGCAGAAGAAGTCTCAGAGGGCAGAGCCGGCCGAGCCACGAGACCGCCTACGCCTTCGGGATACGACATCTCCACTCGTCACTCTACGCCTAAAGACAACTTGCGCTCGGAAAGGAACTTATAAGAATAACGTTTGTAAGGGGAGAAGGCTCGGGTGGTATCGATCGAACCCTTTTTCTAAAGCTCCCGCCCTACCGAGATACCTAGGACCACGGCCGAGTCTACATCGCTAAAGCTATGATGCCCGAAAGGTCCCCCGAGGCTCGATGGCCCGTGCTCAGGGTCGGCGAGGAAAATGCTTAAGAAAAAACGCTAACCGAAGACGAACTAAAAAACAAGCATGCAGAAGATATATATACAAATGTCAAGGCCACGAAGGGCCGCATGATTGTTTCTTACATATCTCTCCGGGCACGATGGCCCAACTTTTCTAATCTAGGTCCGGGGAAAGCTTCACGTCTTCTTCGAAGAGGGCCGCCAGCGCCGTCCCAGGGACCTCCATCGAATTGATCTGCTCGAGGAGCTCGTCGTCAGAAGCCTCGAGGAAACCCTCGCTGACGGCGTCAGTGTCAAAGTTCTCATAGTGAGACTTCGCCACCGCCAGCGTCTTCTGGACTCCCGTCAGGAGGGCTTCCTTGAGCTGATCGCCCACCCTCTCGTGGAGGGCTTCCAGGCGGCTCCTGAGCGAGCTCCCCGAGGGCTCTCCGCTGGTGCCGAGGGCATCACACAGTGCGCGTGCCACCCTTTGCAGGTCTTGGTGGTCGGCGACCTCGGCGTCGTGCGCGGCGTTGAGGGCGGCGATGGTCCCTTGCGCGCTGACGGCCTCTACTTTTAAAGCTGCGGCGAAAAACGACGGACGAGCAGAACGAACAAAAGGTAAAAATGTAAGGCGTACCTTCAACCTCCTCCCGCTTCCTCGCCTCCTCTCGGACGGCGTCGACCGCGCCCATCGCCTGGTTCAGGACCGCCTGCGAGCGGTCCAAGTCTGACGACAGGGCATCTACGGCGGCGAGCGGCAGCGCGGCGTCCCGCTCCCGAGCTGCCTTGGCCAGGGCGGCCTCCAGCTGCTGGACACGCTCCTCTAGGGGAGCGACTCGGCCCCAAGCCTCCACGACCTTGACCTTCAAGGAGTCACGGTCAAGGGCCAGGTCGGTGAGCCGAGCAGTCGCACAGGCGAGTTCCTCCTGGGAACGAGCAAGGGCCCGGCTCTTGAGCTCCAGCTGATTACGGAGGCCAAGACCCTGGCGAAGGAAGCAGGACTTCTCGCGGGAGGTTGTCATGAGCTCCTAAGAAAGAAGGAGAAGCAAGCAGGCGGGTCAAACGGCAGCGCTGGCCGGAAGCACCGAGGCAACAGAAGAAGCAAAGCATGTGCACTCACCTGAAGTCGCTCCTGGAACTCCGAGTCGATGGAGTCCGCGAGAAGGCGCAGGCTCTCTGACCACTGGGAGTTGAGGTCCTGGACGGCGTCCCAGCGAGCGGCCTCGACATCGTCCCGCAACGTGAAGACCGGCGGGGTTTCGCGGTTAGCCCGGTTGGTCCACTCGATGCGGGAGCCCGTCAGCACCCGGGGAGGGGCCCCCCGGACGACCAGCGCCATGGAGTCCGCGGGAGGCGGCGCCGCAACCTCGGATGACGGCGGAGCGTCGACATCCATGGCCGCAGCGCCGGTGTCGGCCAACTCTAGTGCAGGAGCGGTAGTTGCCACTCCCGGAGTACTCCCGAGAGCGACAATGGGCGTCTTGGGAGCCAGAGCCGAAGCCGTCTCCTCGGCGGCGGCCGCCGCCAGAACAACCGCGGGAGATGGGACCACCTCCGGTGCCACCGAGCCCTCGGACGGAAGGGCTTCCGCCGAGGGAGCCTCCTCAGCCGCCAGGCGGCCCTCCTCTCCAGCGGTGCTCCAGGCCTGTACCTTCAGGACCTTCATGTGCGAAACCTGGAGGGCCGACCCCGGGCGCTTCCTGGAACGAGGCAGGGAAAAATCGGCATTCGTGACACAAAGAAAGAGAATCAGTAAAAGAACGATTCGAAAAATGACCTACCTGGTCTTGGGGATCACCGTCTTCTTCGCCGCCCCGGCGCTCGGTGGAGCGGCAGGCCCGGTGGACGACGTGGGCCGCGTCGCCGACGGAGAGGTGGTCAGCACCTCGGCGTCGGAGTTGACCCCGCCTTGAGAAGCCCCTAACGGCGGGTGTGACAGAACCGCCTTAATCATAGGGCGCACGTTTACCCTCATCGTCCCTAAGGACCCACGATCAGTCTGCACGAGTTCCCCTTGACCCAAGTGGCCTGCCGGGTTCCCTAGGAAACTCTAACCTTCTGAGGATCTCATTATAAGCATTGCAATATTACAACAGTTTACACAAATAAAATGAATCAGAGTAAAGAGTGCGGAAGAATTACATAA
This sequence comes from Eremochloa ophiuroides, assembly GCA_038502445.1. Lineage (NCBI taxonomy): Eukaryota > Viridiplantae > Streptophyta > Magnoliopsida > Poales > Poaceae > Eremochloa > Eremochloa ophiuroides. The sequence continues at coordinate 6,345,707 of JAHLJS010000002.1, forward strand.
ACATAGGTTTACAAATATAAATGACATTATCTCAAACCAGAGTTTCGTAGTGGAGTAGCATCACCACTAGACACCCTGCCCAAGGGTTATACACATCTTCATCCATGCACGATCCGTCAACCGGCACGGTCTCAAGCAGAACTGTACTCTCGGCTCACCTGCAATAGGGGTTAATAAACCCTGAGTACTGGGGTACTCCGCAAGACTTACCTCGACTAAGAAAAAAGAATGAGACTCAAGGAATGCAGGCTAAGGGGAGTCAAGGTAAGGCTTTAGCAAGAGTCAAAGTATTTTGCGGAAAAAATATTACTAATCCTTCTTTCGGTATTTTACTCAATGTTATTATAATCAATATCAATAGTTCTCAGTTCTTTCACATATACTCTTCAATTTCAATTACTTATTCATTCTCAAAACATCCTAGTTCCGAACCACTTTCCAATTGTAAGTCAAAGGATCGAGTCTCCATATCCGAGGAGCAACGACGATTCGAATCGATTAGTACCCAGCTGGAGATCCCTATCCACACTGCATATGTAGTACCTAAGCTTGCATACGCTAACCCCGTCTACCACGGCTTTTCCAACCCCTGAACCGGTCCTACGCCACCTGAGAGCACAGTACTCCTCTCATCTCTAGGCACGCCGGCCACGAGGGTACACGCTACTCTCGCCATCTCTCCACTCTCAGTGCGTGGTTGTCGGTAAGCAGTGGAGCCACCGGAGATAGGGCTTTCCGTAGTATGTGGCTAGTTGCAAAAGTCTCGATCACAGCGGGCCTACAACGGATGGTCCCTAATTCTTTTTCTGTCGGTAACCATGCATTGGAACTCTAACCCAAGTACAAGGCAGCCAAATGGTTTTCAAACCCATGCCTGCCGGATGATAAGACATGGGGAACACCGCCCCATGTGCACATCAACCGAGCGAAACATTTTCCTTCTCTATCGGTGGTCAAACCTTGTGACTCTAACCCAAAAGATACAACCACCGAACAGAAAAATCCCCTCTCGTCGGTGACGATGTACTGATCAGGTGCACAGCCACCGAACGAGAATATTACCACTTCCCTTTTTCATGAATTACTCAATAATATATCACAATAGCTCAAAAATAGCATTTTTGTGCAAATCTAAATTATTAAAGCAGGGCTAAGCATTTTTAAATATTTTATTTTTAAAATGGTTTCAAGGAATTTCAGTGGTCAAGGTTGGTAATGCAGCAATTGGGTTATCAATCAACTCCTATCAACTTAATGCAATAGATTAACTCAAGTTATAAACATTTTTCAAATCGCAAGGAGAGGGGCTGAATGCACGGAGGCTTCCCTGTTGCTTGAAGTAGACGGAACCCTGAAGTCAATCACCGAGAAGGATCCACATCCACCGAGTGAAGACCTTACTCGGGACACGCTTTAGATAATAATCACCGCGCGTTCACTACACAAAATAATAATGTAACACTTAACATGATAGTATGTATGCCATGATGCAGGAGATGCATAAAATCACTGATCAATAGTAAGTAAACTTAATTTGAAAGTTAAGTACAACTTTCCTTCACGATAAAGTTGCAAGCCAACAACATCCTCTCATCGATATTATTACTTAGGGTTTCATTCAATTATACACGGTGATTATAATTACAACAAATAAATCATTACATGCCATGGGACAGTAAGGGTTAAGTGCCTAATAGTCTTCAAAGAATTCTCAAAATAATCAAAGACTAAACTAATAATTTTCCTAATTCATATTACCTTTTATTAAGTATTTTAAATCTCTAAATCAAGTTTGAATTAATTGTTTAAGCCAAATTTATCAAAACAGACCCAAACTTTTTGTACATGTTGATATTATCATGAAATCATTCAGTAAAGTGTCAAAGATCATATTGGGTTGATGGTCCAGGGTCTTCACTCAATCCATAATTCGCACACAAACCCTAATTAATGAATACTTAATATCATTTTAATCATTTATTTAATTATGGATAATTTATAAAACAATTAAACTTTATCCAAATGAGTTACAGATTTTTATGGAGGTAGCTCACAGCTTAAAATAGTGACACAATAATTTTCATCATTTTTAGATAATTATTTTGAGCTACAAAGTTCATGGAAATGCCATTTTCTAATTAAAATGCATATTTTTATCAGATACAGAAAGTACTCAAATTCCATTTTTCATATTTTTATAATAAACTTGATCATACAGGGAGGGTACACAATTATTTCCATAATTTTTAGGGTACCAGAAATATTTCCACAAAATAATCATAATGAAACACTATTCACATAATTGGAAATTGAAAATGACAAAACAATTTACTCGGACCGGAGCGACTCGGACCGGCCCTGACAGCCCAGTGCCACCAGCGCGCTGCCCTCTTTCTCCCTGACCCAAACAGGCCGGCCTGGCCCAACCGAAGCGAGCAGGCAGCTCAACGAGGCCCAGTCGGGCTCATCCTCTTCTCCTTCCTAGTGCAAATGTGCTCCCGCGCGCGCGGCTGTCGGCGCGGCCACGGCTCGCCGGCGGCGGCTCACAGGTGAAGGCGCGCATACCCTTAGGCTCCTCCACAGCCCCACGAACCTCACAAGCCGCTCGGTTGGCTAAAAAGAAGGCGGAGACAGGACTAAGCGCGGCCATGGCGGACGGCCGGCTCGGAGCTTGCCAGCAAGACGTGTTCCGGCCACAGAAGTTCGGTAAGAGGAAATCGGGGGTTTGAGGAGGATCTACGGCTCACCTAGGCGATGATGCTCACGTCTGCGAGACCGGAGAAGGGCTGGAGCGACATGCGCGACGGACGGGCGGCGACGGCGGCAGCAAGCACCGGCGGCGTGCCCGACGTTCCGGCATGTCCTATGATGCAACCGGGGAGAAAGCGGGCCGATAAGCAATATATGTCCGATATGAGCTGGGAACAAGAGACGGTTGAGGAAGAACCTCACCGGAGCGAGCTCGCGGTGGTGAGACGCTCACCGCAGCATTACTGCCGGTCCAGAGGAAGAAGGAAACCGAGCGGGCACTTCGATCGACGAACGACGGCGCACGGGGTACCAACCGGCGCGCAAGGGTAAGGCGCCACTACTGGCACAACGAATTGGATGCTAGAGCTACCGAGACCGCGAATTTTGCAGAGAGCCGAGAAGCTCTTCGGCGGCGGCAATGGTGGAAGGGAGAGAAAACGGCGACGATGGTGGCATTTACAGGGCGAGGAGGGATGTGCGAGGTAGAGAGGTCCCCCACGGACCCGATGTCGACGGCGACACGCGGCCGGCCAGCACCGGACGCCACCGGCGCACGACGCGGCAGAGCAAGGGGTCCGGTTACTGTAGCAGTGCTCAGCCCCTTTTGACTTTTGGGTTCATTTACTCCTCCATTCACTAAGGAACATGAAAGATTCCTAAAATAAGAATTTTGGGCAAATTTAAACTGAACAACTTTTGTTTTGGAAGAAGTTTGAAATTTTCAATAATTTTTGAATAATTTAAAAGGGGGTAAGAACTTGATTTGAAATTCATTTACAATTCATTTAAATTATCAAAACTTTTCTCAACAACTTGAAATTCTTCAAAAATAAAAGTTGTTCTATTTGACAAGGTCTACAACTTTCAGTAAATGGGTTTTGTCAGATTCTTCATAGTTTTTGAAATAACATTTCAAATTTAAGTTCTAAAACACTCATTAGGGTTTAATTTGAAATCTCAATGCATAAGTTCAAAATTCCCAAATATAAAAGTTGTTCAATCTGAAAAGCTTACAACTTTTATTAAAGGAGTTTGCCCAAATTCTTGATAGTTTTTGAAATTGAGTTTTCACTCTAATCTTTAAAGCATAGATTAAGGTTTTATTTGAAATTATTTTTAATAGCTTCAAAATTGCCCAAAATAGAAGTTGCTCAATTTTTAAAGATTTACAACTTTTGTTTAAGTCCCAATACCTAATTCCTTTTAGTTTTCAAATTAGGGTTTCGGGTCCGATGTAGCGTTTATAAATGATTTCTTTTAAATTTCTTTAATTTTATTTTTATTCCGCATACATACGCAAACATTATTATAACCAAATCACTCTAAAGTACCTACACACATTCATGTGCAAGAATAAATTTTACTTTAGTTATTGCACAGAAAAATGAGTTTATGCGGGATGTTTTCGCATGCAATCATGATGACATGTCAGATTTTAATTATCGTAACACCAGGGGTGTTACAACGGGGGCCTCGTCTGGCCACCGGGAGTCGTCTCCACCTTGCAGTCCCTCGGCGGGGACGCCCTGGTTCGGGCGGACCCCAGCTCGAGGTCCGGCGTCCCGGCGTCGCCCAGTTCCGTCGCGGGCGGCGTCCTCTCCCCACTCCCTCTGTGCCTTCGGCCGTCGTGGCGACCAGCGACGCGTCCGGAGGGAGGGTCCGCTGGAATGAGGGCCCTTGAGCACCACCACCAGCCGCGGTCGAAGGAGCGACCTCGGCCGCCTGGGGCGCCGGGCCTGAGCCTGTTCCCGGCCCCTCAGACGGGCCCTCGCGGCCGCCGGTCGGCGGAGCACCGGCCCTGACGACCTCACCACCCAACACCGCGCCTCCAGGCTCGGCCTCCAGACTCGGGATACGGCCCCCAGCACTTTCGCCGGCAGGTGCCGACAAAGGAGCCTTCCCTGGGTCGTCGGCGCCCACCGCGGCCTTTGTGACCACCACATACCGGGTGGTGCCAACATCGTCATCATCATCATCTTCTTCATCATCTTCCGCGGAGGGGGACTCCTCCTCCGGCTCCCCAGCCTCCCGCTGGCTGCGGCGAAGCTGGGCGAGCCTCTGGGTCTGACGAGCCGGCCTCCTCCTCTCCGAGGTTCTCTTGTCCTTCTCCGCCTTCTGCCGCTCGCCCCGGAGACGGTTCTGAGCCCGTAGGACGGCATCCTCCGGGACGGGGGGCAGAGAGGGCCTTCTCTTCCTCGAAAGGCCCTATGACAAGAAGGGAAGAAGGATAAAAAAATAAAAATAAAACAGAAAGGTGGACAGTTGACGAGAAAATGGATGCTCACCAGCAAGATGTACCCTGGGCGTGGGCGCATGGCCACCCTATTCAGCTCGTCCCAGGTGGGATGACCGCCTACCGTGTACTTTACACGACGCATGATCTCATCGAAGCTGAGGGCCTGATTCAACATCGTCGTGCCCTCCCTCGACGCTCCCTCCACCATCTCGTACAAGGCGAGCCGGCGCTCCATCAGGGGCAGCACCGTTCGCGCGTGGAAGTGCGCCACCACCCCGGCCGCCGTCAAGCCTCGGTCCCGCAGCGCCTGCAATGTGACGAGGTAGGGATCCAGGTGCTTGGCGTCTTGCGACGGACACCCCCACTTCCATCGCGGAATGGGGGCGGAGATCACCTTTCCCGTGTACTCGGGGAAGGCGCCCTCGTCGTTGCCCAGGTAGAACCAGCCGTCGTGCCACCCCTTGTTGGAGGACTGGGCCTTGCAGGGGATGTAGTCAGCGGAGCGCAGCAAGAAGTTGCTGCCACCGGCGCTGACAATCTTCCGCAGGTTCTTCGCGCCGAACGAATTGGTGTACGAGTTGACGTGGAAGTGGTACCGCCAAAGGTCCCAATGCGGCATCACCCCGAGGCAGCCCTCGCAGACGGCGGCGAAGATCGCCGCCTGCGAGACGGAGTTAGGGATGAGGCTGTGCAGCTCCAACTCGTTGGAGAAGAGAAGCGCCCGGTAGAATCGGTTCGGCGGCGACCCGAGCCCCTGCTCGTGGAAGGCGACGAAACTGACGACGTACCCCTCGAGGGGCCGCGGCTCCTGGTGGTCGCGCGGGGCACGATCCACTCCGGGAGCTGCGGGTCGGTGTGGCGACGAAGGAGCCCCCAGCGTTACTAGATCCTCCAGCTGCCCCTCCGTCACCGAAAAGGGGAGCCAAGGCTCCACCTCGAGCGGGACGACGGCAGCAGCAGCGGCGTCAGAGGGCGCTAGAGCGCCCATTGCGAGAGGAGAAGGGCGCAAAAAGTGGGAAAGGACACCGGCGGTGAGGGCGAGGAGCAAGCAGAGAGCTCTCGACGACGGAGACGAAGAGGCAAAGGCAAGCGAATGCGGCGAATGACTAAGGTGAAAAGAAAAAGGGAGCAGTTTTTCCTTATATACCTGATCAGAGAACCAAAGTGGATGCGGTGAATCCGCCGTATTAACTGCGCGGGCCCCACCATGACTCTCCACATCGCCGCCGCCTTCGCGCACGCAACCGTCTCGTCCGCCCGAACCGTCGCGTCTGTCAGGCTTCCCTCCTCCAAAGGTGCATCGAATCATTACGCTAACCTCCTCATTTTCGACGATACTCTCCTTCTCGATGAAGGAACCTCAGACTCGGGCACCCGTTACGTTCCCAGGGGATCAAAGACTGGCCCGCTATGGCTCGAACAGTCGCCCTAGGGATACCGAGTTAGGGACAGCGAGTGGGTGGATCACTAAACGGTCAGTATCCCGACGCCCGAGCGTCAAAAGGGACACCCCACGCTGTGTCCAAGTCCCAGCAGCGAGTCGATGATGTGGGATCCCCTCGGGGGAGGCATCAGGCCCTCGGGACTCGTCGAAGGGATCCGAGACCCACAAATCAAACCTCGGGAAACATTTGGAGTGTGCTCAGGCCACTAGCCGACCCCCAATGAACGGGGCACGGACCTCCACTTGGACAAACCCGCTTGCAGCTCACCGGAAGTGCCGACTCGCGCCCACCGTGGGAAGTCGAGCATGACCAAACCTTCCTCTTCCCAAAGATGAGCGTGAAGGTCGAACTAAAAAGAACCCGATCGACCCCCGATACGAAAACGGAGACTCGGGGACTCTCTTTGCGCTTTGGCAGGATAAAGGACGCTCCTAGATCGGCCGTCTACCCGTGGCAGAGGCTCGGGGGCTCCAGCACCAGGAAACTCCTACCAAGGGATGGATCGCCAGCAAGCGAGAAGGCACCCGAGATTCTGCAAGCACGATTTCAAGCCATTGAAGGGATATACCGTCCCACCAAGGCCTCGGGGGCTACACTCGGCGGGTGCGCTCGCACGCACCCACCGGATAAAATAAACAAACCTTACAAACATGACAGGAGAAACTGACTTGAGCCTCTGGAGGAGTGCCTCCACTCCATCACAGGCTCGGGGGCTACTGTCGGGTACCCAACTATGGGGTACCCAACTTCACCGCAAAAAACTTACTTCCCAACTAAAGCCCGGCCCAAGAGGGCATCAACCAAGGCCCATGCGGGGACGACCCACGCGGCCTAAGACAGAGCCACGCGGAAGCACGCTGCCACCAGGACGCGGACCCCTCTGGAGAAATCCTCCGCTTCGCCTGAGCCTCCGTGACAGGGCTCGGGAAAGGCAGGACCCTCGGGCGACTCCGTCCGATTCGCCCGAGCCTGCCACCAAAAGCCGCAGCCTCGGGCAACAGGCTTCGGATTCGCCCGAGCCCCCCGCTACATGCAAACTCCCTCGGGCGCACCCTTCGGGTTCGCCCGAGCCCTGCTGACGTCAGCAGAGCAAACTTGCCGGCCAAGGAACCTCTCTGACCACTTTACAAGCACGGTCTAGTCGAGAGGATCTCTCGACGTGACTGCGCCCAGCACGCGCACGTTCGCCGTACCAACTGCCACATCTCCTCTGGCAAACGGTCGGATGGCCCCACTCCTCCCACGCCGCTACAGGGACGGTCAACCATACGACCCCCTGGGCTGATGTGGAGATTCTCCAACTACGACAGCGACTGCCCATGGCCCGGCCGCACGTGTGGCATCAGGAAAGGGAACGACAACCGTCCGGCCAACCCGGGGGAATGGGCAAGCCTTACGACCAGGTTCGCCTACCCCCTGGAAGGTACCGCACGTGGGAAGGGAAGCGCCCGAGGGAGGACACTCCTACTGCTCCGTCCCATCACGCCCCCGACGGCATCAAGGACTCCTGCGCCTCGGGAGCTCATACTCAAAGGTCAACCTATCTTCTCATTGCACTGTGCAGGGTCGGATGCGACGGCATGACGTAGCGCCACGCAGCAAACCACGCTCCGCACAGTGCGCCACCTTGGAACTCACCAATGAAACAACGGAAGATCAACCGAATGACTAAGGCCATACCTTCGAGGCGCCAAGACGAGGGCGTGGCTGACGATAGTCATCGGTCACCACTGTCTCCACCATGCCGAGCACTGTAACCATAGCGAATCACGTGTAACTCTAGTCTCTCCCTTGTAACTATAAAAGGGAAGGCAGAGACCGATCTCAAGAGGACTTCGCGTCGCTCACAACACCCTACAATCATAAGAACACACACACTCACATATTCACAAGAGACTTGGGAGCTCCTCCCTCTCTCACCTAGGCTTGTAACGCCTACGACAAGCACCCCGGTGCAAGACAACACGACTCAACTCACACTGGATGTAGGGCATTGTTAGCCCGAACCAGTATAATCCCTGTGTTCCCCCTTACACACCATCCGTGATTTCAACCGCAAAGCACAAGTTTACTAGCCGGTGTTAGCACCCGCCAATGCTAGCACCGACAACTAGATTAAAAGATCTTTCTCATGATATTAATTATATACTATAAATATTAATATATTTTAATATATATTTAGTCAAAGTTGTTTGGCGAGAAGTGAAAATGACAGATATTTAAGAACAAAAAGAGTATGCATAACATGACAAATATATATACTTCCTCCGTCCTAAATTAAGTGTCGTTCTCGCTTCCCAAGAAAAAAAATACCAGCAATTATATATTAAAATATATTAATAATTATGTTAAGTAATTAGTATTATCGGAAAGATCTTTAAATTTTAGTTTTTTAACAAAATTATTTAGAGATATAAATATTGCATATATTTTCTACAAATCGAGTCAAACTTGGTTTTTACATTTCCAAACTCAACAATTTAAGTGTTATTTATGATTTATATTTTCACTGTTTGACTCAAGCCTTATCTAAAACGACTTCGTTTAGCAAGGTAGGGGGAGTATCAGTTAAGCTAATATAGTTATATATAAAATATATTTGTATACTATTATTAGCGCTGGTGTTGGAGGGTTAAGGCAACCTGTGCCCATCATCTTTAGTGGAATGTCTTTACCTCTGTCTCATCTTTAAACCAAACACCAATATAATTGGGTTTGTCCCATCCCGTCTCACCTAATCCCTATTTTAGAACATCCCCAAGAGTTTTTAAAGCTACTGTCCAAATAATCATTTGAAGTCATTTGAGTAAAAATCATTTTTATATCATTATATCGCTCAATAATTTTGTTATATCTTATGCACACTTTATAAAGTTATTAGGGCTTATTGTTTCAGCTTCTTGGAAGCTGTTAGACTCAAGTCTAGGACCTTTTGAAAGCCATAAGGCCAGACAGCCAAACTCGCAGGAAGCTAAAACAAATAGGGTCTTAGTTACCCTTTCTCTTTAATTTCAGGTAACGAGAAATACGAAATAAAAGATACTGTATTTGGGGATTTAACTAAAACATTGTTGGAAGGTATGTTCTTTTATATAAAAAAAAATATTTCTATCTCGAGGAGTTGCTCTTAGACGAACTGCACTGCTTCCGGTATGCCTTCCTGTAATCTGACATAGCGTACGTCACGAGCGGGTTGGAGAGGTCCAGCGGCATCCGGTATGCGTTCCGATACGCGCGCCCGTCCGCAAAACTGAGCGGGTGGCGGATGGATATAGCGGGAGACAGGAGCTCTGACAGTGACGGGCCCTACTGTGCTAGCTAATAAAAAATGGTATAACTCACAAACTAAAATTAAATTAAATTTCGACACCATTAAATTCTTTTCAATAAATCCTTAAAACAATATGTTACATGAATATATTTAGATAAAATTATAAGTAAGACCCATTGATGGTAATAGGTATAGAGTATGAGATATAGAGGATGATAGATGCGAAAAATTATATATAGAAGAGAGATTCTTGATGAATAGGATATATAGATGATGAAAATAGAGAACGATGAGTGTAGATAGTCTTAAACAATCTCAAGATTTTGTTAAAAATACTTGGCTGTCCAGCATGGCATCGTTTTCCACATCAGCATAATGGGGCTTAAAAGGCCGCGACGTCACCCGACGTCATCCCACTTTCTCCTCTGTCGCTGCCGCCGGTTGCCGCCCCGTTCTCCCACCGATTTGCTCGGCGCTCGCCCCTTCGCTCGCTCGAGAAGCACCAGCGCCGCCGCCGGGCTTATCCTTCCCTCGCGCCGCCGCTGAGCTCCTCCTGTGTTGGACCTCTGAATCCATGTCGACTCCGCACTCCTTTGCCGCTACCGGGCTCCTCTCCACGCTCGGGCGTTGACTCCTCTCCGCGAGCTCCTCCTCTCCGCGACGCAGGCGAGATCCCAGGATTCCGCCACCAGGCTACTTGTTCCACGCCAGCGGCCGTGCCCTCGTCGCCCCCACCCCACCCTCCTCCCAAACGGTAGGCTTCAACTTCTTCCTTCTCGCTTCTTAGGCAAGCTAACTTTTGGAGGAAACGACCTTCGAATCGAAGCGTGCGCAGTTTAATCTTTCCCGAACATGGCCAAGTCAGCCCGAAACCTAAATGGAATGGGATCAGGGGAGGCCGGGACCCGGGAGGGGGAAGGGGCTTAACGTGTCTTGTTTCATAGTTGACAGGTTCAGAGTGTGTGCTTCTGTAGTTCAATACTTCGATGCCTAATTTCATACTCCTGTGCATGTTGAAGGTAGAAAATGTGCGTTACCCCTCTTTTATATGACAAAACTACATTTTTTTATGGTTATAAATCATTACCTATCTTCACCCACAAAACGAAATATTTGTGCTCATTTCATATGACAAAACTACAGTTTTTATAGCTCAAATAAAAGTATGAAAATGTGTTGTTTTATCATACAGAATACAAAATTTAGTTATTGTAACAAGAAATGTAAATATGTGTAGTTACACTTACTCGATTTATTAATCACAATGTACTTCTGTGACAGAATGTGAATATAAGTGTAGTTTTGTAAAACTAAATCTTGAACATTGGTTTACCCACCCAAATTCGCGCTCTCTTAAACTTGAATGCAACTCGAATGTAGCTGTCTATTCAATACCACATAGATTATGGTTGATCGGGTTATTTTAATGATGCACACCTTTCGCTAACCTCTTTGCCCTAGCTAACCTCTTGAACTCTTACAATTTTATACTGTGGCAGGTGGCTGTGGTGCATGTGTGGTCCTTGTATCCAGGTATGACCTGGCCACTAACGAGGTAACCGAGTACTCGGCGAGCTCCTGCCTGACGCTTCTCCAGAGCGTGGACCGTTGCTCGGTGACCACCAGCGAGGGCATCGGCAACAGTAAGGATGGCTACCACCCAGTGCAGCAGCGCCTGGCTGGCTTCCACGCCTCGCAATGTGGCTTCTGCACGCCTGGCATGTGCATGTCCATCTTCTCCGCTCTTGTCAAGGCCGACAAGGTGGCCGGCCGCCCCGACCCTCCTGCAGGCTTTTCCAAGCTGACTGCCTCCGAGGCTGAGAGGGCTGTCTCGGGCAACCTGTGCCGATGCACTGGATACAGGCCCATCGTCGATGCCTGCAAGAGCTTTGCGGCTGACGTTGACCTCGAGGATCTGGGTCTCAACTGTTTCTGGAAGAAAGGCCATGAGCCTGCAGATGTCAGCAAACTACCGGGATACAACAGGGGCAGTGTTTGCACCTTCCCCGAGTTCCTCAAATCAGAAATTAAGTCTTCTCTAGAGCAGGCGAATGGTGCTCTGGTTGCAGTCTCCAACGATGGCTGGTACCACCCTAAGAGCATCCAAGAGCTTTACAATCTGTTTGATTCCAATTGGTATGATGAAAATTCTGTGAAGATTGTGGCTTCAAACACTGGGTCTGGAGTGTACAAGGATGAAGAGCTATATGAAAAGTACATCGACATCAAAGGGATTCCAGAGCTTTCAGTCATCAACAGAAGCAGCAAGGGGGTCGAGCTTGGGTCCGTCGTGTCCATCTCTAAAGCCATAGACGTGTTGTCAGGTGGAAACCGGCTCTTCAGAAAGATTGCAGATCACCTGAACAAAGTAGCTTCACCATTCATTCGGAACACTGCAACAATAGGGGGAAACATAATCATGGCACAGAGGCTGCCATTTGCATCAGACATATCAACGGTACTGCTAGCTACAGGTTCGACGGTCACCATCCAGGTGGCTTCCAAAAGGCTATGCCTCACTTTGGAGGAGTTCTTGGAGCAGCCTCCATGTGATTATAGAACTCTGCTGATAAGCATATTCATCCCAGATTGTGGTTCAGATGGAGATGGTGTCACCATTGAGACATTCCGAGCAGCGCCTCGCCCGTTTGGCAATGCTGTCTCATATGTCAATTCTGCTTTCTTGGCAAAGACTTCAGAGGATGCAGCAAATGGAGACCATCTCATTGAGGACATAAGCTTAGCGTTCGGCGCTTATGGAGTTGATCATGCCATCAGAGCCAGGAAGGTTGAGGATTTTCTAAAAGGCAAAGCAGTGAGCTTGTCTGTTATACGTGAAGCCATTCGGCTGCTTAAAGAGTCTATTTCACCATCAGAAGGGACAACACATCCCGAATATAGGATCAGTTTGGCCGTCAGTTTCTTGTTCGCCTTCTTGTCTCCCTTAGTGAAGGCTGATACTCCCAATAGGCCATATGCAAATGGCAGCTTTAAGTACTCATCTGAGGATCAAGCTAAGGTTGACATCAATGATTTGCCAATACGTTCAAGACAAGAAATGGTTTTCACTAATGACGAATACAAACCAGTTGGCAAACCGATCAAGAAAGACGGGGTAGAGCTCCAAGCTTCAGGTATACACTGTTATTCCAAGAAGAGACTTTTATGGTCCATCAAAAGGTACCAAGAGATACCTACCTGTTTTTGGTATTTGAGGTACCATTAGATGGATCCTAAAAGGGCTCTTATTCCAATGTCCAAATCCAATTCTATCAACTTACATTTGATTTCTACAGCTTCAACTTCTGAATATGTTTGTTGTAAAGTCTTTCATTCTCATGGCAGAAAATTACAATCTGATGATCCTTTTTATTTACTCTTGCTACAATAGTTTGGTAGTGTTGACCATCTAATAAGATCCATCCTTGTGTATTCTTCTTCTCACATTTACTATAGTTTCCCTTGAAAAACCGCTCTAACCATATCCTGTTTTACACAGGGGAGGCTGTGTACGTTGATGATATCCCTGCCCCCAAGGATTGCCTGTATGGAGCATTTATCTATAGCACACACCCTCATGCTCATGTAAAGAATATCAACTTCAAATCATCTTTGTCTTCAAAGAAGGTAGTCACAGTTATCACTGCAAAGGATATTCCAAGCGGTGGAAAAAATGTTGGAAGCAGCTTCATGATGCTAGGAGATGAAGCACTTTTTGCTGATCCAGTTGCTGAATTTGCTGGTCAGAATATTGGTGTCGTGGTAATGTTTCTTGAGTGTTCTCCATAAAAATCAGCAATATGTTTTTAAAAAAGGCAGTCTCATAGTGTCATATTGCTCTTCTATCTCTCAGATTGCAGAAACACAGAGGTATGCCTATATGGCAGCAAAGCAAGCTGTTATTGAGTACAGCACAGAAAATCTTCGGCCACCAATTCTTTCAATAGAAGATGCCATCAAACATAACAGCCTCTTCGAAACTCCTCAATTTTTTGCTCCTAAGCTACAACCAGTTGGTGATTACAACCAAGGGATGTCTGAAGCGGACCATAAGATTTTATCAGCAGAGGTAGCAAGTACTTTGTTGTGTTGAAGGTGCTGATTTTCAGCCAGGCTAAACACTCACACGTAGCTTTTTGTGTTGTTGTTTTCACAGGTAAAACTTGAATCCCAGTACTATTTCTACATGGAAACACAAGTGGCACTAGCTATTCCTGATGAAGATAACAACATTACCATATATTCCTCGGCACAATCTCCTGAGCTCACACAAAGTGTGGTTGCAAGGTGCCTTGGCATTCCTTTCCACAATGTCCGTGTTATTACTAGAAGAGTCGGAGGAGGCTTTGGCGGGAAGGCAACGAAAGGAATGCATGTAAGTGCAGACTGCTAACTAGAGCATTTCTTTGCTTTCGAAACACGTCTAATATTCTGTTACCAATGTATTCTCAACTGAAGTTGGCGTTCTTTGTCAGATCGCATGTGCATGTGCCGTTGCCGCATTCAAGCTCCAACGTCCTGTTAGGATGTACCTGGATCGCAAGACGGACATGATAATGGCTGGAGGGAGGCATCCAATGAAGGCAAAGTATTCTGTTGGGTTCAAGTCAGATGGCAAGATCACAGCCTTGCATCTGGATCTTGGGATCAATGCTGGAATATCCCCGGATTTTAGTCCAGTGTTGCCGTGTGCCATCATAGAGACTCTCAAAAAGTACAACTGGGGCGCTCTTGAATTTGACATCAAGATCTGCAAGACAAACGTGTCCTCGAAGTCTGCAATGCGGGCTCCTGGAGATGTGCAGGGCTCTTTCATTGCTGAAGCCATCATTGAGCATGTTGCGTCGGTGCTCTCGGTAGACACTAACACAATCAGGAGGAAGAATCTTCATGACTTCAGGAGCCTCATGTTGTTCTATGGAAAAAGTGCAGGTGAAGCCTCTACATACAGCCTGGTGTCCATGTTTGATAAGCTGGCCTTGTCTCCAGACTACCAGCTCAGAGCTGCAAAGATTGAGCAGTTCAACAGGAGCAACAGGTGGAAGAAAAGAGGCATTTCTTGTGTGCCAATCACGTACGAGGTGGGCCTCCGCCCAATTCCAGGAAAGGTGTCCATCATGAACGATGGCTCCATTGCTGTTGAGGTGGGAGGAATCGAGATAGGCCAAGGGCTGTGGACTAAAGTTAAGCAGATGACGGCGTTTGGATTGGGACAACTTTGTCGTGACGGTGGCGAATGCCTTCTGGAAAAGGTGCGGGTTATCCAGGCCGATTCATTGAGCATGATCCAAGGAGGTGTGACTGGTGGGAACACAACTTCTGAGGCTAGTTGTGCAGCAGTTCGGCAATCATGTGCTGCACTCGTGGAGAGGCTGAAGCCTATCAAGGAGAGACTAGAGGCTGCTAAGGGCAACGCTTTAGACTGGGGTGACTTAATTGCTCAGGTGAGGATAAGCCTTATGAGAACATTGTTTGTAGATGGTAATCGTTAAAGAGATACTCCTATCAAGACTGATTGTTTTTTTTTTTTTGGCCCTCCCTAATTTCCATCATCAGTATACTACAAACTGCAATCAGTAGCAGTAGAAAGTTTAGCTCCAGATAGTCTTTCCAAGAAATCAGTACTTAAGACTTAAGAGTTTATAGTGTTCATGGGATATGTTCCTCATTCGCAGGCAAGTATGGCTAATGTGAACTTGTCAGCCCAGGCCTACTGGAAGCCTGATGCAACTTCCACTAGCTATTTGAACTATGGAGCTGCCATCAGTGAGGTACCCCTTTTCCTAATTACTATACTAGCTTACTATACTAGTTGCGTCCAAAAAAAAATTAGTATACTAGCAGTGCAAATGTAACTGCAAAACCAAAACTGTTGGAGGCTGCAGCTTCAGTTCTTCTCAAAGCCGACATGTATGTGACTGGAACTCTTCCAATGAACATCACAGGTGGAAGTTGATGTCCTGACAGGAGCAACCGCAATTCTACGGAGCGACTTGGTGTATGACTGTGGGCAGAGCTTGAATCCTGCTGTCGACTTGGGCCAGGTAGGTTATCTCCAAAGGTGTGAAGAAAAACTGTTTGTGCAGACCATTCCATCAACATAAACGTGCTGCTCCTCTGAACATTTTCACGACCCACCCAGATCGAAGGCGCATTCATCCAAGGAGTGGGTTTCTTCACCAATGAGGAGTACTCAACGAACTCCGACGGCTTGGTCATCCATGATGGCACATGGACATACAAGATCCCCACGGTGGACACCATCCCCAAGGAGTTCAATGTTGAGATGTTCAACAGCGCCCCTGATCAGAAGCGCGTCATGTCTTCGAAATGTGAGCGCCTCTCTCTCTCTCTCTCTCTCTCTCTCTCTCTCTCTCTCTCTCTCTGTATATATATATATATATATATATATATATATATATATATATATATATATATATATATATATACACACACCTCTAGTGAAATTATTTTCTACTCCTAGGGAGTAGTTACTCCTATGTTTATATATTCAGATTTAGGGTATATATGATCGAATGAAGTGTATGTTTATAAAATATATGATTATACTAGACCATCTATGGTAGTATATTTGTCAAGTATGCATGCATACATCGAGTATGTGGTCATACTTATTTTATATGCTACAGTAAGTGGTATTTTCGTAATATATTAAAAAGTATGGGTTCTCTTAAAAATTTTTCGCATAGGAAGATTTGGAGCACCATAATATGAGTATGTAAACATACTCAAAGTGATAAACAAGTATGAACACATACGCAAGGTAGTTTTTTAAAGATAGGAGTAACTACTCCCGGGAGTATATAAAATGCACCTCTCTCTCTCTCTCTCTCTCTCTCTCTCTCTCTCTATATATATATATATATATATATATATATATATTATTTTCTACTCCTAGGGAGTAGTTACTCCTATGTTTATATCTTCAGATTTAGGGTATATATGATCGAATAAAGTGTATGTGCATGAAGTATATGATCATATTAGACCATCTATGGTAGTATATTTGTCAAGTATGCATGCATACATCGAGTATGTGGTCATACTTATTTTATATGCTACAGTAAGTAGCATTTTTGTAATATATTAAAAAGTATGGGTTCCCTTAAAATTTTTTCGCATAGGAAGATTTGGAGCACCATAATATGAGTATGTAAACATATTCAAAGTGATAAACAAGTATGAACACATACGCAAGGTGGTTTTTTTTAAAGATGAGAATAACTACTCCCGAGAATATAGAAAATGCACCATATATATATATATATATATATATATATATATATATATATATATATATATATATATATATATATATTGCACAATGTTTCGTCGCCATTCCAAATCCTAAGCGGACCTTCTCAGCTTTCTTGGTAACTGAAAGCACCGCACTGGTTGCTGCCTGAAACTGAAACCCTGACATGGTGTGCTGTGGATCGAACTATTTTTGCTTGCAGCGGCGGGCGAGCCACCGCTTGTTCTTGCGTGCTCGGTGCACTGCGCAATGAGGGAAGCCATCAGGGCGGCGAGGAAGGAGTTCTCGATCAGCACCGGCCCCGCAAACTCCGCCGTCACATTCCAGATGGACGTGCCGGCGACGATGCCAGTCGTCAAGGAGCTCTGCGGCCTGGACGTCGTGGAGAGGTACCTGGAGGAGAGCGTGTCTGCTGCCGGCGTAACTACCACGAAAGCATAGGTCCAGTCCAGAAGACATCATGCTGCAGCCGGCCGCCCACTGCATGCCAATGCCAGAAATAATGCCATCACATTACCAATACCAAGCCTGTAATGCCCGTGCATGTTGTACTATTGTGTGTTGCTCCGATTCTTAACAGAATACAACTATATACAAGTGTTGGGCAGGACGCGTGTGTGGAAAACCTTGTGATTTTGACTGGTTTTTAAATAAATTTTGTAATGAATCTTCGCTCGTTGGTGCGTGCGCATACCTGCCTTATCTGTAGAAAGGGGATTGGTGCGCTTGACAGATTCAGATTCTTGTATAAACGTTTTGGATCTAGATTCTCGAAAGAAATGTTTCAGGTGATTGAACCAGAATCAATTCATAGAACCGTTTGGCTAGTAGACTAGATTCTGGTTCATAAGAAAAATGTTTTTTTCCATAAAAACTCATATAGATAAGAATATGTTTAGTAAAAAATACCAAACCTTTTGTGAGCCAAGTACAACTTAAATAGAACTCATTTTAATTTATTGCACTAAAAACGGATTAGAACCAAAAAAAAATGCGAAACTACCATCCAGTCGTTTCACCTTCGTAGGCAAGAGATCAGAAGCATTTCTAGGCTGAAATGTTCCACGGTTTTACTGTTTGGCACTGATTTTCTAAAATCTGAAACGATTTAGCTTGCTAAACGGGCCCTAAGGGTAGGCGATCGACGCTGTCGTTGGAGCCGGCCGGTGGTTGGCGTATGTTGCCGGCTCGCCGCTGCCGGTGACGGCCAGACAGTTTCGATTTGCCGGCGTGGTCGATCTGTCTGACGCATTGGTACGGTGTCTCCACAGGTTTTCGGCGGGGTCCGGTCAATTAGGAGCGTTGGCTTTTTGATCTAACGGATGCGCGCACGTTCAGTTCGTCTTTGAATGGCTCTGGTCTGCTGATACGTGGGCGTGGTAGAGTCGTAGCCGTTCCTTTGATTGAAATTTGGAAGTACAAGGCCTGTATGTGGCGTATCGCCATTCATAATATATTCGCATCTCGTCCCATCGGCGATATGATTACGGAGTTTTTCTCTACTAGCATACCAGCATGTAATAAATTCTGGATTTTGGATGAAATAATATAATCTGACAGGATTTTTTAAGGAAATTTACAAACTTGATCGATTTTGTGCACACATATATAGCTTCAGACGCACTACTACTAAGTAGTAGTTTCACACTCAGGCAACGCATGCAAGTGCGAGTCTGTGTACTGCGGTCAGCTATAGACCCAAGCTACTTGGGTACTTAACCCTCTTGTCGTACGTTTTTTTGGGGTTCAGTTTCCTTTATAAACTTAGCGAGTCGATCACATTCTCGAGTCGATCAGCTGAGCTAGCTCTGCTTCCTGCCACAAAGATCATTTTGGTATTTGTGCTTAGTTTGTGTCATATGAAATGTGGGTGACGAGGAAAGCTTAGGCTAGCAATTTGCAATTGGACACGTAAAGTGAAAACCATTTATGGGTGGACACTCCGTACATATTTTTGCACTAGAAAATTTGTACTAGCAATGTCCACTAGCAAATGGTCTCCACTTTAGGTGTCCGATAGACAATTTTCTCAATAAATAAATACGTTAAATGCTATTTCCTCACCAAAGATAATAATACACTCACCGACAAATCATGTAGAGATAATTAAAGTGCATCCAAAATTGCACAGGGCACACAGTGCCGCCAAGACAAAACACCAGCAGTAATAACTTATTTCTTGCTATTACGTGTATATGAGGCTAAAATCAAGTATGTTTTTTTTTTGTTGCTTTTTTTGCCCAGGCACTAGATCACATCTTTCAAGATGGATATCGGATTATTTCATCAGACGGAGAAATTAGGCAGCAGACGCCAGACGGACTCGTGTCATCATCAAAGCAAACGAGCTAAAGCATCCCAGCGAGAATCATCGAGGAGCAGGGCATCCAATCCTTGGAACGGCTCGTCCCGCGCATCATCGTCCTCGTCGTCTTGCTGCTGCATCAGAGGGGCCGACGACGCCGACGCCGGCGCGTGCTGTGCCGCTGCCGCCGGCGGCGCCGGGTGCGCGCGAGCTGCCGCGGCGTGCACGGCGATCTGGGCCTGCGTCCTGGCCAGCTCGCACTGCGCCGCTCTGATCTCTCCCTGCAAGCGGCCCACGATCCCGGCGCAGCCGTACACCGGGTCCTGCACGCGCCGGCGCGCCTCCATCGCCATCGTGTCCGCTGCTCTGGCTCGTTCATGGACAGGAAGGTTCTACACACACGTACGACAGAAAAAAGAAATAGCACATCAATTTACTTCCAGTCCATGTGCTGCTCTAGCTGTTTTATCGGTCTTTACGTACGACGTCAGTCATGGTCGATGCCAACGGAAGATGGTTCGCAATGTGTTTAGCTAAAAGAAGAACAATTGTGTGTTTTTTTTTTGAATGAAACTGGGAGGGGTTTGCACCCCTACAGCAGATTTGTTAAACTGTAAAAAATGTTTAGCTAAAAGAGAAGAACAATTGTGTTATGCTTAAATATGTACTTACGTGCTAGTAATAGTAATGCTGTATGGTAAATAAAGTAGCCTATGTACCTGAAGCATTCTTGCGACATTGCTAGCGCCGAAGACCCTTTGCACGCAGGCGTATCTCTGGGGATCCGTTGCCGGGAAGTAGGGAGCGAGGATGCAGTCCTGGGCGCACTTCCTGCGCTGGTTCTTGCACGCAGCGCACCGCTTGCCCGGGCTGCTGCTGTCGGCGGCGGCGGCTTCCGTGTTTGCTGCAAACGCCGACATGATCTAGCGCAAGATTTTGCGGGGAGGGAGAGAAGATTTGCAGGATTTTGCAGAGAGGGAGAGAAAGATTTGCTGGGAGATTCGGAGGATCATGCAAAGATATGGTGTGTGTTTTATGTATGGAGCATGGAGTGAGTGTATATGGAAGCCTTCAACGGCTAAATTTCCATGCCGGGAAAGAGAATTCAGAAGAAAATATCATCTTGCGTCTTATGATGAGCCGTGGTGCGTATGGGAAGTGCAACGGCTCTCTAACATATCTGGAAAGCAGGAAAAAAAAAGAAGAATTGTTGCTTTGCTTTGCTGCTGCACAGCATTCGTCACAGGTGTGCTTGGTTTCCAGGTTTATCATCGCTCAGAAGCGAGAAGACCCTCTACTCCATACCGTCTCGGAATTCGTCCTTGCTTCAGCGGCGGCGGCGGCGGCGGCGGCGGGAGGACCAGTGGCTTCGAACTACTCCCTCCGTTCCAAATTGTAAGTCGTTTCAAGAATCTTAGAGAGTCAAACTATCTCAACTTTGACCAAAATTATAGAGAAAAATATGAAGAATTGGGACACCAAATAATTATACTATGAAAATATATTTGATGAAGAATATAATAATACTTAGTTGATATTGTAAATATTATTATCTTATTATATAAACTTGGTCAAAGTTGAGAAAGTTTGATTCTCCAAAATTTTTGGAATGAGTTCCAATTTAGGATGGAGGAAGTACAAATCAAATGGCTTCGTCGCCGCGGTGCTCAGCTTCCCCGGCGCCCGGCCTCGCCAATGGGGTCGCCAAGTATGTCTTCCCATCCCGCCGCCCTCTCATGTCCGGACAGTGATAAATGGATAACAACAGCTTAGTTTGTGTTTCCAAAATCCCCAAATCATTAGGATGTTAGCCCTCAATTTCTGAGTTAGACTCATGTAACTTTTGCAGTAACTGATCTTGTGACACTTCTGTGTTGCGGCCTGAAGCGCGAGGCAGAGTATGAGATCAGAGAAGTGTAGATAATATGTTTTCGCTTTTCAACCGTGCGTGATTTTTTTTTTTTTTTTTTTTTTTTTTTTTTTTTTTTTTTGCCTGAGTGAAAATGGAACCATTGGGCTGAGGTTCGTTGAATGATAGTGTGAGCATGAAAATGGGAATGACAAAACCTGTTTTCATTCAGAATTAAGAAGGGTGCGTCGAACGGTGAAACAATGGACATAGCCTCTGACATAGCTTCCTTTTTGTGTTGTCACTTGTATTCAGCTGGTAATAATTCATTTGTGATGCCAGCAAAGTATGGTTCCAACTTGCCTTGCCCAAAAGATGCTAACGACTATCAAGGAGGTGCCCAGAAAAATAGTTGTTGCAGCCTTTTCAGGTCCATAATCTTGTATTCCTGCCATACTCATTTCATAACTGTATGCGACTTCTGCTCTGGTTCTTAAGAAACTATCTTTGTTAAAACCAGAACCAGAATCAAGGTTTCTAGAAACTTTTTTTCCACAGGTAAACCCTGCTTTTATAGAAAGCAAAAGTGCGAGGTTTTCTGGAAACTGAAGTTGTTAAAGAGTTGCACTAAGAGCACAAGATTTTTCTATATAGATTCAGTCCATCATTGCTAGATAGTTGTGTGCTCTACAGTTGGATATCTGATTTCTTTATCAGATAAAGCAAATAAAACCAACAGAGTAATGCAGATCTGATTCTAACTTGATCTTGCCACTTGTCACAAATCCAGCTTAGGCCTCGTTCGGTTTGCATGGGAACGATTCCCGGCTGACATTTTCTTTGATAATTTACATAACCTCGGAACGGTTCCAACCAGGAATAACCTGGAATGGGGCTAACCGAACAAAGGCTTAATGTTAATAATGCTCTTTAAAAATATTGATACCAAAAGAGTATAGAAGATCAGGTGTTCGTAAATGTGTAGATAAGCAAATGATTTGTTTCATCCATAGGTTCGCTCCTTCTCCGTATACATTTTCTTCTTTTCTCGTGACAAAATCTGAAAACTTGAACTCGTGAATCTTGTTATATATCTGTATAGCCTTTCGATAGTCTTTGTCAGTAGTTGACAACAATACAGCCCGTAAATTACAGCGAGATAGCAATTGACACTGCACTCCGCCGATCTGCAGGTAATCCATCACTCTTTCTTGAGTTTTCTCAGCCTCGCGCTAAAGCATTTCGGATTCCTATGTAACCTGTTTTAGCCACAAAAACACATGCAATAAACATAGCTATCTATCCCGTTGAAGAACTTATCTTTGTCAGCCGTCCGGCCATCGAACACTATTTTTTTTCCCGTTGCAATAGGTATATTCCTAGTATTCATACAAGCACATCTCAGGGAGTCACCAAAGAACTAAAATTTGTGAGTTTTTGTTCACCAAATTCGCCTCTAAGAACGCTCGCGGCCCTTTGAATTGCCCGGCAGACTTTCCACACTTCATGCTGCATTGCAACCTCCTGTTCCTTGTGACTCAGATTGGCCGACCGTGAAATGGCATCCGCGATCCCAGGGAAGAACGAAAATTTGCTTTCGTAGTCCTCTGGAGGCGAGTACAACTGGGGAAAGAAACATAAGTTTTAGTTTCGGAAGGAAAATAATATATAAGGGCGCTGAAATGTGTTTCTCACCAGATGCTTAAACCATCCTCTTCCTTGGAGCCCTTCAGGATGCAGGAAGCTTCTTTCGGCAAGTAGGAGGCGATCGTTTAACAATCGCCTTCTCATCCTAGCGTGCCCATCAAATAAATCCAGCTGCTGTAGTTTCTGGATTTTGAATCCAAACCAACAAAAAAGAAATTGTTCCATTGGTCACCAGATTGTGAATATATTGAACGACACTACCCAAATACATGAAAACAGAATCACAGTATAAATCGACACCTTCATCTCCTTCAGAACTTCTATAGCTGCACCAGAAAGATCATCGATGAATCCACTCATCAAATTTACTGCTTGTCCATTACTCGTCAAGGTGGAAAATGTTTTTATATGCTCCTGTGAAATTGTAAATTTCAATCATATTAAATATATATTGTAAACCATAATAACGACTGAAAGGAAATTGGTGGTGGTTATGCAATATGTGTGAGTTCTCGTACATAAGATTTACTCAAATGGATATCTCCATGTTCATTTTTTTTTTTAAAAAAAAACAATCACTGTGAAGTTACAGATTCAACCAATGGCACTCATGTCAGACGTATTAGGTGGTATTCCACAAAAACATACACCTATGCAATGTAGAAATCAAGTTGCATATGAAAGTCAACGTACTTGTAACTGTGAAGTGTAAGCTTGGTAATCAAAAGGTAACACGGGATCATTGGCCAATCGAAGAGCTAGTAGTCCCCAGATTTCAGTGACTGATGAAGCAGGAAAACAACATAAGCACTCCTAGGAAGAAAGGCTAGCAATACACTATTTTCACACATCGTATCAGTGCATTCAATTAATCATAATTTTGATCCGCAATGTCACAAGCGCTGCAACCTTGTGCTCTTCAAAACAAGTTCTTTAGCAAAATGTTCTTACTTACTAGCCAAATGACGAAGAAACAATGGATCGCCATGCTTTTCCATCCACTTATAAGTGTCAAGAGCAGTATGGTAACCAGGAAATTCTGCATTAGCACTGCATTGGTTAGTAGATGATCACAAACCATGTTAGAAGAATTTATGTGATACATCATAGAACAAAATAGAGTGAAAGGAGAAACTGTAGGTGTGAACTTAGAGGTGATTCGATGAAAAATATTAAGAAATAACTATAGGTGCACATAACCTCAAAATTGCATTTACAGCTCCTCAGACAAAAAGAGTTCAAAATGGTTATGTTGTAGTGATCCTCAATTGAAGCTCCAGCAGAATAAGTAGACATTAGCAACTACATATTGAACATGCCTAATTCCAATACGTTATTTTCTCTTATGGAAAGAAACTATTCTGTTTTGACATACCTTTTCCATAGTACAGATCTACAGAGGGAATTCCACCATGATGTAGAAATGGAGCAAAATCGGAATCAGTTCTGGCAAGCCTTTCTATCTGCACATTTGACATTCTTTAGAAATAGGACAAACAAATATAAGGCAAGCAATGATCACCCATTCAAAATGATCTGGCTCTTTCTGTGAAGACATTAAGCCAAGCAGATAAGGAAGTGACGAGAAAACTAGGAGAAAGTAGAAGGGAGTTATAGGCAGAGTCAGATTTAGAGAGCGAGCAGAACCAAATTGTTCTGCCCTATTTAGTCTAAAGCAGGTTATGAATTAAGGGGAAAAACATCATAAAGTACAGGAATAGGGTAGTCACATGCCGGAACCAAGTATGTTCTTTCTTGTTTTGGGTGGTGGTGGTGGGGTGTGGGTGTGGGTGTGGTGGTGGGATCGGGGCAGGACATGGCAATATCAAGAGGAATGATGGGAGCATATGTCCTCCTCCAAGTGGGATTTGCATGAGGCACCTAACATAAGACAGTACATTACTATGCTCGATGTACAAAGGCAGTACAAAGACTGCAATTAACAAACTATGCTCAATGTGGCTCAGCTGTGGTGTAACTGAATAACCATTTCACAACTAGAACTACGTGAAAATGCTACATAAAGTGTGAACAATCTCTACATATGCAGAACAAATTTTCAAACTTCTTAATCTTTACCTCGATGCCGCCACTCATTTCATTCCATGTATCATGAACCATCTTTCCCGTGACATCAGGATCCTTCACCTGGGAAAAAAAATCAATTATAATCCATGCCATGTACTATTCATTTTGGCAGTCTGGCTTAGCCATACAGCAGATAATGGTATTAACATTAAGCAAGAGGTATGATGATGTTAAATTTGTCCAGTAATAAATAATTAATTATGCTTCTACATGATTCCAAATTAGCTAGCTTCTAGACAAAAAACCATAAAAATACAACAGAGCAATTACAAAAATGTTTCTACCTGTCTTGTAACATCAACTAAGAGTTTGTCCAACTGGGGAGTAGAGCCAGCAAAAAATCCCACACCTTGCACAGCACAATCAACATTCAAGTAAGCTACTGCTTTGGAATGCAGATCTTCGAGGTTCTCCTCAACCCATTCCGTTGATCCAATCTGGGGGGAAAGGAGCCTTCAAATTATAATAGACAAAATAAAAGTACCAAGAAGTAAATGAGCTGACAATTTGATGGCACATACAAACTTGACAAGATCTAACAGCAAAAATGGGCATTCCATAGTATAGACAAACTGAATGCAGAAAATTGTCCAAAAAAACACCTTGTTGTGATATATTGAATTGCAAGAGCAATTAAACTGCGACACTGCTAATCAGCATCAGCTGTGTATTGTCATGAGTCAAAAGTCAGCCTATCCAAAATTTTCTGGTAGTTGTGTCATTTGTGATTTATAAACAATAAAATGGCAAAATGCTAAGATCATATTTTGGTCCATTTGCAGTTATGCCTCACATTTAACAGTAAAATTTTATCATCTTTCTTCCATGTCTACTTACCATCCCAAATTCTTCGGCGTCCCAACTACAAAGAATGATGGACCTCTGTGGTTTCCATCCTGATTGCAGCATTATTCCAAGACGCCGGGCAATGTCTAGAAGTGCAGCTGTCCCACTGTTAGGATCAACTGCTCCATAGGTCCATGCATCCCTGTGGTTGCCAAGTATCACGTAACGATCAGGTTCTTCATGCCCTTTTATGATACCAAAAATGTCTCGTATCTTATGAAACTTCCTCTCCTCCTTAAACAAAGAGATAGTAGCAATCATGGTGTATCCATCTAGAAAGTACAGGTACAGAAGTATTTACACAGAACTTGCAGCAGTATGAAAGTCTAAAGCATACATTCATGTACATGACATGCCATAAGTAATAATGATGAAAACTTGCGTTTTAAAGTACTGTTGGGATGAACAAATTATACTTCTCAGGAGCGAAACCTTATAAGACGTGGACTTATGGACAGTCATGCAT
Source organism: Eremochloa ophiuroides (assembly GCA_038502445.1). Taxonomy (NCBI): domain Eukaryota; kingdom Viridiplantae; phylum Streptophyta; class Magnoliopsida; order Poales; family Poaceae; genus Eremochloa; species Eremochloa ophiuroides. Next base: position 6,371,887 of record JAHLJS010000002.1, read on the forward strand.
TTAAAAAGGTCCTCTGGTTCAAGTACATGGTGACAAGGGCATAGTACAAAATAAGCACAACACAAATGCATAAATGTAGACAACAACTGAGCAAAGATATTAAAAAAACATACTACTTGCAAACCGACATCATTTAAACGCTTGTTCGCTCTAAATTGGTTCAGGCTTCATCCTAGTAGGGAGTTGGTCCAGTATTTGGTAAATCCGATCCATTTAATAGCACACGCTGTTCCTCATCTTCTACTGGCATTGTACTCATGTAGATCGGCATGCTGATTGAATAATTCATGCATTTTACAGACTAAACAAGAAGGTTATGATCTGATAAATCTATAACCAACCCAATTCCTAGATCAATCATGAGACACTACAACACAGACACAAGCGCGCGCGCACACGATGCAACATGCACTCACACTCCATTCGTCTTCAAGGTCTGCCACTGCCATGACAACAACACAACAAGAGAGCGCCTATTCCTTTATGGCTGTATTGGCCTTTTATTGCTGCCTTGGCTGTAAATAGTTTAATTGTTATGGTATCGTAATAATTTGCTCATTATATCGAACCAAGCTCACCACTCACTACGTACTCCTCACCTTTTTTGTTTCGCTCGTGGAACAGAATTGGTTGATCCATCGCAACTCCATCCCCCACAAGCTAATAATCCTCAAACCAAACATACTCTTAAGTTCCATATACAAATGAAATGTTAGTTGATAAGGAAATCAGCTAATGAATTTCACTTTAGGCAACAGGCACCCGTGGACATTCTATAGATGGAACTATGGAAGCACACAAATGTAGACAGACAATCCAGCAAGATATAACAGAAGAAGAAAGCAATACTATATAAAGCTAACGTCAATTCACCGTTCCCAATCGAGATAGCATAAATATGCCATATGACTTCACAACAACAAAGCAAATCCACATAGGCTTTTGGATGTAGCTGCCCATTCAGTTTGTCCGTATAGATGTCGTTTTGTTGTCATCATATATAGAAACAAGACAGCAAGGTATACCTGATACGTGAAGTTGACCAGCGTGGGGCCAGGTCCAACGCCACCGACATCCACGCCGAGGCCGTCCTTCCACTCCGCTGGAATGGCCGGGCCGCCAAGGCTTTGAATGATCGCTGCTGCCGTCTTTGCTGACACCGGCATGGAGGGGATACTCGGAAACCGCCGCTTGACTGCCTTATCGTCGAACCCCAAACGCTCCGCACCGCTGATGGCGGCCCACCCGGGGGTGAGCGGATCACCGGGGCCGCCTAGAAGAACAACTCCTCTCTCGACGCCGCCGTCCGCGTTGCCAGCGATCAGCACGGCGACGGCTCCCTTCTCCGCAGCGCGCGCCACCACCCCGCCGCGATACCCGCCCCCACGGCGCGCCACCGCGACGCGGCCGCGCACGCCCACCCCAAGCCCCTCGAGCGCGACGTAGTCCTCCTCGCGGCCGAGGTTGACGAACACGGCTTCCGCGACGGCGCCGCCGGACGGCGCGTACGCGTGGTACGGCGGCACGACGCGGCGCCCCTCGTCGGCGGGCTCCTCGAGCGACAGGCGCGCGAGCAGGGAGCCGTCGGCGCGGAGCAGCGCGAGGGAGGCGTGCCCGGGGTACGAGAGCAGCGGCTCGTACTCGCGCGTTAGGGTTTGGAGCCCCGCGGCGCGGAGGCGGGCGAGCACGTGCGCGGCGGCCCCCGCCGACGCGGGCGTCCCCGCGAGGTGCGGCCCCGCGGTGAGCGCGCGCAGGTCGGCCGCGATGCTCGCGTTGGCCCCCGGGGATAGCGACAGGAACAGGGCGGAGGGATCGGGGAGCCGGCCGCTGCCGGCGGCCGCCGCCACATGGAGCCTCCCGGGGCGGCGGTGGAAGACGAGCAGCGAGACGAGGAGCAGCAGCCCGAAGGCGACGACGAGCCGGATGGAGCTGTGGGGCAGGCGGGCCAGGACGGAGTGCGGCATTCCTCGGGCCCTGCGCGGCACAGGGGTGCTGGCCGCACGCGCCGGCTTTGCGACGGCGGCGGTGAGCGAGTGACGGAGTGAGCGTGTGAAATGGCGAGGAGGCCAGGAGAGGGGTTGGCCTGGCCCCGCCAAATGCTTCCCTGCGTGCTTCGGTGCGTACCACCGTGTCGCCGTACGCAGCTTTACGCCCACCGGACCCCGGTCATGGAGCTTTTCCGTTGCCAGCACAGCACTTCATCAGTTGTCTTGAAGCGACTGCGGGTCCGGGTACCGGTGCTCCGGTCCGTTCAGGTGCCGGCACGGGATTGGCTGGGTCGGGCCGGCAGCGGCAAGTGGCGGCGCGGTGGCGTCGAGGTCGACGGTGCATCACCGGCCAGTCGGCTGCTGAGATTGCGGGATTTTGTGGAAGGTATCGCGGACCTTTTCGTCGTATCTGGGCTCTGGCCCAGTTGGAGATCGACATCGACTCATCCAGTGGTGTGTGGACTGTGGTGTGCCGCCGCGGAGCTGAAGGCCCGTTTAGGAAAAAAAAAATCCACTTTTACCTTGTTCAACTTTTGCCAAAGTCTGCTTTATCTCCCTCAACCGCAAAACCGGATAAACCACCTCCCCCAACTTTTCAAACCATGCACTTTACCTCCCTGAAGCGGTTTCGAAGGCGGTTTTGCTACAGTGGATAGTGGTTTTGCTAGTAGCAATGGTTTTGTCTTTTTCTTTTAAAATTATTTAGGCTGAATTTTTGAAAAATCACAGTAAATCACAGAAAAATCATAAAATGAAAAATTTAGTTTTGTTGGACTCCATATGAGTAGATCTACGCAGTGAACATATAGTATGGTATGCTTTAGTACAAAGTTTTTACTATAAATGTTTTGTCTTTTTTTTATTTATTTTGGCTAAATCTTTGATAAATCATATTAAATTATAGAAAATCTAATTTTTTTAGACTCCACATGAGCATATCTACACGTGAACATATAATATAGTATGCTTTAGTATAGAATTTTTGTTGTAGTTTTAGATCGATGTTTTTCTGTAATTAATTAAAATAATTCATAGCTGTAGCTTCTATAATTATTTTGTTAGACTAAAGCATACCATATTATATGTTCACGTGTAGATATGCTCATGTGGAGTCTAAAGAAATTAGATTTTCTATTTTATGATTTTTCTATAATTTACTATGATTTATCAAATATTTAGCCAAAATAAATAAAAAAGAAAAAGACAAAACCTTCATAGCAAAAACTTTGTACTAAAACATACCATACTATATGTTCACTGCGTAGATCTACTCATGTGGAGTCCAACAAAACTAGATTTTTCATTTTATGATTTTTTTGTGATTTACTGTGATTTTTTAAAAATTTAGCCGAAATAATTTAAAAAGAAAAAGACAAAACCACTGCCACAGTAGCAAAACCACTATTCACTGTAGTAAAACCGCCTTCAAAACCACTCCAGGGAGGTAAAGTGCACGGTTTGAAAAGTTGGGGTAGGTGGTTTGTCCGGTTTTACGGTTGAGGGAGGCAAAGCAGACTTTGACGAAAGTTGAGGGAAGTAAAGTGGACTTCTTCCAAGAAAAAATAAGTTTTGGAATTTGGAAACTGAATCTTTTGCAATAAGTGATTAATCATGACCTAATAAGTAGGTTTAAAAGATTCGTCTCGTGATTTATATGCAAACAGTACAAACATACAAAAATTTTATCTACATTTAATACTCTATACATGTGCCGCAACATTCGATGTGATTGAATTCTTAGAATTATGAAATGTAACTAAACAGGGCCTGAATTATCAGTGTTCTTTTGCGGAAACCGATTTGGGACTCGGGCTGGACTGGGCTGGCCGAAATCTGTATCTATATATCTCATGTAAAATAACCCTCACTATCTATTTATATCTATCTCTTAGGTGTTGTTTGGATATTGGAAAATAAGAGATGAGATAAAAATAAAAAAATAAATAAATAGCTAAGATTAAATAAGATGTAAAAAATAGACGGCTATAATACAATAACACCTCAAGAAGAGATATCCCTATCCCAATCTCAATTTTAACCCAAACATACTCTTAGAGCAAGTATAGTAACATTTTTAGCCGGCGAAGAGATGTCCACGTCAACCAAAAGAGTACCACCATAGGAGAGAGATTGTGAAGCGGGCGCTTTCCTTCTTGCTCGGTTGAAGCACAAGCCATGAGAAAAAATATTCTCTCCCAGCCCACATACGAGCAAGAAGCCGGCGCATTTGGGCGGCTAGCCAGCGTATTCGAGCATCTGAACAATATTTAAATGTTCTTAACGGCCAACCCTATAGCATGTCCATTATACTTCCTATATCCATTTACCTATGTAACTATGGGAATCGTGCCAGGTAAAATAACTCAAGTTTGATCAAATTTACAGTAAATAATATTTGTGTTTATATTTTTAAATAGATTTATTATAAAATATATTTTATACCTAATATAATGGTACTTATTTTTTATATTAAATATTAGTATTTATTTATATAAATTTAGTCAAAGTTTAAACGATTGAATTTCTCGAAAAGTGAGAATTCCATGTTGACGGAGGAGGTAAAGTCATTGTTGGTGAAGGCTTTTAAGTGACATGGCACCAATCCAATCCGCTAACAGCCTGCTGGCTGATGTTCTTATTAGCCTTGCTCTTATCACACTATAACTGTATGGTCCTAAAAAATAGTTCTTTGATGTATATTTTTTTTTACTTTACTCTATAGCTCTGGAACGAATTTCCAATGCCTCTATGGCCTTATGTAAGTTTTGGGTACGTAGGAGCAATTCTAAGAGACTCTCTGAATCTTTTCTAAATGCTACGGATAGAGATTTGAATGAAAAACTACCTTCCAACAGCTTGTCTAGCCATCTTCTATTCCGGATTTTTCGCTAGCCAAATATAGAAGGCAAGAACAACTCTCCAGAGTACGCATGCATATAGAAGAACTGTTGGAGAGTCAAGAGATATAGAAAACGATTTTTGTGCGAATGACTCTCTAAATGATGATTTAGAGAGTGGGATTTAGAAAGACTCTTGGAGATGCTCTAATGGTGTTAAATCATTGGTAAAAAATCTATTTTACCCCCTGGCGAAAAATACATAGTTTTGTTTGTTTATTGTATACGTGAAGTGATATTAAGCAAATAAATTCACAAATAACCACATATAATCAAATAGACATATATATTACAATAAAATGAGCTTCCAATGTATAAAAAGTTCACAAGTGCATTGCAATTAAACCATAGTTTAGTCTCACATAACCATAGTTTAGATGGTAATAATCATGGTACGGTTGTTGCAGGACTATAACTGTAGTGTGGTAATAATTCATGCGACACATTTCTTGGTACATGAAAGCACGGTGAGAATTGGCCAAAAGCGCATGGATACACTACGGATCGATACCATAGATAGATCCGAGCTCATCAAGATGGAAAGGTGCTGATGTGCTTGTGTTCAACGCTGCCCATTGGTGGTCACATCACAAAACAAAATCTGGGTGAGTATTGATTAATGTGAATGACAATCACATCACATGAACAGACTTTTTATTTGGAATCAACTGTCAAATAACTCCAACCACTGACACTATTATTTCTTCTTTAAAAAAGCTATAGCTTATAGGGAAAAAACTAAATCATGTTATTAAATATCTGATTATTACATATACTTAGCAGAGTGAACTATTATCAGGAGAGAGATCATGTTCATCCCCATCTCGATGCCTCTACCCCTTTCCAAAGAGCACTAAACACATGAGCATCCTGGGTCGACAGTAACATCAATCCACAGCTAACTCAAGTGTTCTTCCGAAGCTCATCCCCAGCGCATTTCAGGTTTGGTCTTTGATTAATCAATCTAACATATGAGTGTCATAAGAGCATTTTGCTGCGCATGAGCAAGCAGGTTGATGTAACTAGTTATTTTGTCAATTTCAGTGGTGGGGGGAGGGGGGGGGGGGGGAGTTCGGGGGGCACTGCAGAGACAGCATGCTACCCCTTAATGACACCCGTGCTAGGCCGGTACCTGAGATAAACGTGATCTTGGAACAAGTCACGAAGCAAATGAAGACTCCTGTGACAATTATGAACATTACTAATCTATCTGGGCTCAGGATAGATGGTCACCCATCTGTATATGGCCGGAAAATGGTAGATTTAACTGCATCGAGCGTCCAGGACTGCAGCCATTGGTGCCTTCCTGGAGTCCCAGATACATGGAATGAACTGTTATTGTACCATCTACTGTTGCCAAAAGAAAAAGACGTAACAAGTTAGTGACTGAATTATTTGCCCGCTCATTTTTGTTGGGTGGGGATATTTAGTTTTGTCTGTAAATGTTAATTTAAATTTGAAATGATGGCGCAAGTGCACAATCAGTCGATCATGCTTGTCTCTGCAGTCAGCGCCCTCTCTGCAGCCAACAATGTGACATGCAGATACCCTACTGTCAGGTTCTAGAAACACGTACTCCTAATTGAATCATCAAATACTCAGTAATAAAGTGTACATTTGGCAAAGAAATAAATTTCATCTTACCCAAAAAATATGCAAACAAGGCTATAGTTGTAGACTTGTAGCCCAGCAGCTCCAAACATCGGTACCGGCCCATCCACACATGCAGCAGCTCCAAACATCGGTACGCGGCTCTGAGCTGAGCTATCGGTGTGGGCGTGTGGCTGTGGCAGGAAACGACACGCGAGAGGCGCCTGCCTGGGGAAGCTGGGAGACTCAAGAGCGGCCGAGCCCGATATGGCGGCCTCCGGGACCGCGAGGGTGGAGGAGGATGAGGCCGCGCGGCCGCTGCTGCCGCCGCCGCCGCGGCGGTCGTCGGCGGCGCGGGAGGAGCAGAGGTGGTGGAGGCGCTGGGGCCGCGAGGCCAGGAGTGTGGGGTACCTGGCCCTGCCCATGGTGGTGGTGAACCTGTCGCACAACGCCGTCCAGGTGTCGTCCAACATGATGGTGGGGCACCTCTCCGGCGTGCTCCCGCTCTCCTCCGCCGCCATCGCCACCTCCCTCGCCAACGTCTCCGGGTTCAGCCTCCTGGTCTGTACACCGTACCGCGCCTTCATTTCCCCATGTTTTCGTTCGTTCTCGACCCCGTATCTTGGGCTCTCTATTAGTTTCGCTGGCGTTAGTTCCGTGCTGCTGACTGCTGACGTCGTGATCTTTGTTTGAACGCTTTAATTCTTGCTTGGAGAAAGCCATCTCGATCGCTGCTTTGCGTTTGCACACTGTGTGCACTTCTCCGTTCCCGGCGGATCGTCCTGCCGTTTCCGATCGAGTTCTTGGCAAATCATCAGTGAGATTCTTCAGCGCGATCGATCTTAGTGATGCTAACAAGCAAAGAACATGGTTTTGATGGGTTCTTAGTTTGTCGATAGCTTGTGTCGTTGCAGGTGCATGTGGTCACGTGACTTTGGTTTCTTTATATGTAGTAACTGGAAATTATGACACTGAACTAGTGTATGTCATTGCCATCTGAATGGTTCAAAGATACTGTGTACTATTTCAACTAGTAGTCCGCTAGTGGACAGGGGCGGTTGAACTAAGACTGAAAAAAAAGGGTTTGCGATCCATCTACTATTCTACTCCCTAATCCCTACGATGTTTCATTTGTGCGAATTACTACCAATCTCCTGATGCTGCCAGGCATTTTTTTTTTTTTGACTAATACCTGTGATGATTTCACCTGCTAGTATACATTGAACATCTTCACCTGCTATTTTTTACTAATATTGTTCGCCTGCTCTGCGCTTGCGCGAAACAGGTTGGACTGGCAAGTGCACTGGAGACGCTATGCGGGCAGGCGTACGGTGCAAAACAGTACCACAAGCTAGGCCTAGACACGTACAGAGCCGTGGTCACCCTGCTGGCGGTGTGCATCCCTCTCTCGCTTCTCTGGGCGTCCATGGACAAGGTCCTGGTGCTCATAGGGCAAGACCCGCTCATCTCCCAGGGCGCCGGGAGGTACATGGCCTGGATGATCCCGGGGCTCTTCGCCAACGCGGTGATCCAGCCGCTCACCAAGTTCCTGCAGACGCAGAGCCTCATCTACCCGCTGCTGCTGTCGTCGGCGGCGACGGCAGCGATCCACGTCCCTCTCTGCTACGCCATGGTGTTCAGGACCGGCCTTGGGTACGCAGGCGCTGCCCTGACGACGAGCATTTCGTACTGGCTGAATGCGGGCATGCTCGTTGGGTACGTCGTGTTCTCCAGCTCTTGCCAGGTGACACGCACGCGCCCGTCGATCCAGGTCTTCAGGGGGCTCGACGCGTTCCTTCGCTAGCCCTGCCTTCTGCATTCATTCATGATGTGGTAATAGTTTGTTGGCTTTGACTGATTCTTAGGAATTGATTTGTTTGGAGATAGATGGAGCGCGAGCGATAGTGGCTAATATAATTTTTTTTTATTTGGTCTCAGTCTAAAATGGTGGTCATCTGAACTCCTTACTCTCATGTCAGGGCTTCTACCCAACCCAGAGCTGCAGACCTCAGTGCTTTCGATCTGGTACAAACTACAGTCTACAGAATGATTCTGCTTCTATAACGATGCATGTTTACCTAGCTAGCTAAGGCCGTCCACAACGTGAGAGTGCAGTCAGAAAATTTGTGGGTCCAAATACTGCAGATCAAGCACCATCTTGTTAAGCTACAGTGTATAAAAAATTAGAACCAGCACTACTTATTAGGAGAGATCCACAAGTCTAATCAACTATCTATCTTTTTCTTCAGTATCCACATGCTCCTCAACTGCTGGTACTGTAGCTATATATTTTTTTAACAAGTTGGAACCGGAGCAAGAACGTTCACCGTTTCATCTTTTTCTGGCCTTACTCAAAGTTGCAATCACCCTTCACAGTGGCTGAAGCGGTGCTCTATTTTTCTCTCTCCACTGTAGGCAGCACTCAAGCGACACGCCGTGGAGGGCCTAACGTTCCCCAAATCCTTTTGTAATAGTCTCACAACTTTAACATTGCTCTTCACTATACCTTTTGGGCTTGGAGCTGCTGGAAGGTATGATTCCTCCGGCCGGTGGAACTTAGCTACTAGTACTAGTTTTCATGGAAGATGCTTACTCTTCCATCTCTTTTGAATTGAAACATGAATGCAGCACACGAGTAGCAAATGAACTGGGTGCTGGGAACCCGGACGGAGCTTGATCAGCAGTCCGCGTGGTGCTGTTCATGATGGGAATCGACGCGGTTGTCGTGAGCGGAACCCTTCTAGCGGCACGCCGCCTCGTGGGCATCGCGTAAAGCGGCGAGGAGGAGGTCATATCTTCGGTCGCCGCCATGGTACCTCTCCTCTGCATCTCTGTCATAACTGACTGTCTACAATGAATTCTCTCAGGTTTGTTAGTTGTACTATTAATTTTTTAAAAAAACAAAGACAGGAGCTCTGTCGTTTAATTAAGACGAAAGAATTTTATGTACAAGAAGGTTAGCCCGACGAAATGTCAACGGACACTCGATGGGCTAACCAACCCACGCGACGCGGTTAGGCACCAACACGACACAATGCCACGGGTTATCGTTGCCGAGCATGGAAGTACTAGCAGCTTCGACTTCCCATGGCAGGCCACCCCCAAGCCATCCACTGACTGTCCCGAAGCGGATGGCCGTACCGGTCATCGTTGCCAAGCTCAAAAGCAGAGCAGCTCCGACTTCTAATCACGATCATGCACCTCGCCTCCAGCAGTTGCAGACCCTCGGCAGAACTCAGCCTCTAAAATGAAGGAAGGCGCGCCGCGTGTCATCGTTGCCGAGCCGCGTCCTCGACACAGCAGCTCTGACTTCCCGCAACGAGCCTTCGCCTCCATGCTTCAACCAAGCGTCGAGAAGAAGAGTAACCGCCGAAGGATACTTCTAACCCACGACGGTAATCCAAGTGCGACGCCTTCATCAAGGAAGTGACGCCGGTGGCGTCACCATCGCATGTCCAACGGACTGGGCTTTCACCCTTGGATGACAGTGTTGAAGGAAAAAGCGACGCCCCCAACAAAGAAACGACGCCCACAGGCGTCGCCGTCGCCAAGGCTTTCGCCCACGAACCCTCAAACACAAACATCGGGCTCGAAAGAAGGACCTTGTAACAACCCTAAAATACAAACACCCAAAAATACCAACCAATTAGAATTTTTCATCTTTATTTCACTAAAACATACTTCATGTGCATGCATATAGGAAATTAAAAATCTACAAGCTACATATATGTGTCATTGCACCCCAACTTCTTTTTAGTTATTTTCACTAGCTATGTGCACATGTGGATTTTATTTGCATTTTATGTGTGGCTTGAGTACTCATACAAATATTAAGGCATATACATGCGTATAAATTTGAACATTAGAAATTAGAAAAGAATTGGAAAAGGGAAAATAGAAAAGCCAGCCAGCCAGCTACCGGCCCAGCCTAGCCCAAACCGGCCCTTTTCTTCCCTTCCCCCGCGCACTTCACCCCGCCGCACTTGGGCCGGCCCAACGGTCCGCGCGGTCCACGCAGACGCCGCAGCCCGCGCGAACGCGCGCACCAAGTGAGACGCTGACCAACCGGGCCCTCTTGCCAGCCGCTCCCGGGGCGATGTTCTTCTTCCACCTCGGGCAAGCACGCAAATCACGTGACTCCGGCCCCACGCACCCGACAAAGCCACGCCCCAGAGAGCTTGTCGCCCGCTTCTCCCCCTGCCTTGGCCGTCAAGGGAACACGAGCGCATCCAGAACCCTAGATCCGCTCGCACCACAACCCTTCGATCTGCCGGATGTAATCAGAACCGTCGCCATTGGAGCTCACCGAGGGCGCCTATATAAGGAGCCCGGCCCTCAACCCTAGAGCAACTCCGCACCCCGCCGCCACACTGCGGCACAGACCGCCACACCACTGAGAGAGAGGGAGAAGGCGGAACAAAGAAGCAGGCGACGCCGGAGCGCTGCTGCCGCGGAGCATGCCGGAGCCGGAGCGGGAGGAGAAGCCGGCGCCACCGTTGCAGTTCTGCACGGCACAGCGAACACGTGGCACGGCCACAACACGTCCCTGCACCGCTAGCCTGTCTTCTGTCAACAACATGGTGAGCCGCCGTACCCCTCATCCAACCTCGCCCGTGCGCATGGCCATGGCGTCTCGCCCCTGGGACGCGCAGGCACGAGCCATCACCGGCTCCGGAACACGCTTGCACTCACACACACGACTAGCCAATTGGGCCCAACGGTTCCGCGGTGACGAGAGTTCACCGGCGCGGCTGGATCACCGCGTGCCACGCCATAGGAGCACCCGTGACAGCACCGCGTCGCGTTCCATCTATCTGGAAGAGCTGTAGGAGGACCCTAACCTAGTAGAGCTATCCGCTACCCTCTCGACCACCACGAACGAGCTAGCTACCGGCAGGCCAAGTCCTTGCAACCCCGGAACGCAGCAAGGCGCGTTCACGGGGGAGCGCACTCGCCATGGATACTCTGCACCATGGCGAGCACCCGTTCTGAGAGCCTGCGACCATACCGAGCGCTGACAGTGGGCCATTGAGCTTCACAGTGACTCCGCAAACCCAAATCCAAGTATAGGAGTGGCCCTAGAACCTATACTCGGCGAGTTGCATCTTCACCGTGAGATCGCCGGAGTTCTGTCGCGGACATCACCGTGGCGCAAGCTCCGTTGGAACCATAGGCTGCGGCTGTGGAGCTCGGCGGGCGCCACCGCAAGACCCTACCCGGACACACGAGAAGAAGTTCTTTGTACACCCTGGGCTAGCCTCGCCGTCGCAAGGGCCGGTCACGTTGTTCGGCCGCAAGAACCATGTCCTGATGAGTACCAACTACCACTATCCAACCGCCTGATGACCTTCGCGCTGCCTGTAGCGACTTAGACACATGGTACGGGCGAGCCAAAACTGCCGCATGCACGCTGACCGTGTGCCCCGTGTCTCGTCGGAGCGCCGCCGTTGACCTCTCCGCGGGGAGGGCACCACCGTGACCCTCAACCGAAGCCGTAAGGCTGTAGACCTCCCTGGCGAAGCAAATCGAGGAATTCCGCCCTCAATTGCACGGAGACACGACCAGAGCCGCCCCTTCGATGACCGCCGCCGCCAAGTCCGAGCCTTAGTCGAGGCAACTCGTCTGACGCTCCTACCATCGGAAGAAGGGGGCCTAGCCGGAGTTCAACTCACCTGCCGGAGGATTACCGACCTTGGGGGGGAAGCCCGTAGACCACCACCACGTTGAGCCTATACGAGCTCGCCGGCGAAGAAGAGCTCCACCGTGTCGGATTCAAAAGGGGAAGGGGGAAAGAAGAGGAGGCAGGCGGGATAAACCCGATTCACGTACGCCGAGTCTCGGAGCAGCGACCCCACGCACCCGAGTCCACCGTGCACCGGCCTCTCGTAGACCCAGACAGGAGCGTCCCAGCACGACCACATGGTGAGCCCTGGCGCTGCCACGTGTCGTCGCAGTGACGTCATGATGACGTCACTATGGCGTCACCCGACCCCACCAGTCAGAGGAAGCGTTGACTAGGTGAACGCTGACGTCAGCAGTGACGTCATGCTGACGTCAGCCGACCCGTCACCAACCGACCTGTTGACTTAGTCAATGTGAACAGTACCTTGGCCAATCATAGCTTGCCATGTGTCATCCTCTGATTGAATGGCCTTTTTCCATTTTCAGAAAATAGAATAAGCTTCGGAAATTCATAACTTATTCATATGATATCTAAAAATTGCGCACCACATATCAAAATTCTCAGAAAAATGAGCTCTACAATCTGAACCTATGTTTGAGTGCATTTGGATCTTTATTTTTATCGTATTTTTCTGAATAATCTATAGGAGTCGCTAACACGACTATTTTGTTTCTGTTTTCAGAGCCGGAGGAGAATCTGACTGAGGAAGATAACCACGATTACCTTCAGGAGTTAGGCGACGACTATGAAGGTGCCACGTCCCACCAAATCCTTAGCACCAATTACACATTGCTAATGTCGTACTTGCCATTGCTTTATGATCATATGGTATTGACTATTTAGGTTGCATGTTAGAATAATTGATTACCCTGCCTTGTTTAAACTATCACCCTGCTATCCGCTGATAGAATAGATGCTCGCTGTTATATATTTGTTGATTATGACACACATATGTGGGAAATTGGTAACGGTTTGACATATGTGAACCGGACTTAATCAAACGGGGGAGTGTGCTGCGTGCGTCCTAGGTGCGTGGTGAGGGTTGAAGTCGATCAAGTGGGTTATGAGACGAGCCAGAAGGGCAAGTCATGCCGGGGGTGCAACCTGGGCATCCCTACGAGAGATACCTGTGGCGGGTAATGGAGTACGAGGTGGTTCCGGGTTGGACGAGCTGTGTGGTTTGAAGCTCGTGAACGGAGGTGCTGCAATGGCACGGGGAGAGCATCCCCTAAGAGAAGATGCTTACTTGGTCAAACTTAGGATGGACTAGTTTCAGGTTCATGGGAATCCTTTACTGCTCACTCGTCTTCGATGGGCGGGGAACGGCTGGACTGTAACACCCCTGGTGTTACTGCCACTAAAACCTGCCATGTCATCATGATTGCATGCAAATCATCTTGCATAAACTTATAATTACGGTGCATTACTAAGACAATTTTTATTTCCTCATGTGAATGTGCTTAGGTACCTTTGGGTGACTTTATGATTTAAATAATTGATTGTGTGTATTCCTCTAAATCCAAATAGAAAATAAAAAGGAAAACAATTAAAAACTCTAATCGGACCCAAAACCCTAATGCAAAAATTAAATAGAATTAGGGGTTGAGCCTTAAACAAAAGTTGTAACTCTTTAAAAGTTGAGCAACTTCTATTTTAGGCAATTTTGAAGTTATTAAAAATAATTTCAAATAAAATCTTAATCTAGGTTTTAAAGTTTAAACTTAAAATTACGAAGTCAAAAACTAGAAGGAATCTAATGATGGTCTTTTAATAAAAGTTTTAGCCCTTTCAAAATTGGACAACTTTTATTTTTGGAGATTTTGAGGTTTACCACTGGAAATTTAAATTAAACTCTAAATAGTGCTTGTTTATTCAAGTTTAAATGCCCTTTCAAAAACTATGAAGAATCTGATAAAACTCATTTACTGAAAGTTGTAGCCCTTATCAAGTAAAATAACTTTTATATTTGTAAATTTTCAACTTATTGAGAAAAATCTCAAGAATTTGACTGGATTAGAATTTAATTTCAAAATCCATATTTACCCCTTTTTGAATCATTCAAAAACTATTCAAAATTTGAATATGCTTCAAATACCAAAGTTGTTCAGAATAAAATTTACTACAACTTCTATATTGATGATTTTTCAAGATTCCACACAGATTTGGGAGTATTGGGCAAAAACAGAAAAAAAGAGAGAATTGAATGCTACAGTAATCGAGCCTCCTTCCTCTGTTCACGAACAGAGCCACGCGTGCTGCAGCGCGGCGTCGCTGCCCGGGCCGGCCGGGCGCTTGCCGCCGGCGCTGTCGAAGTCGTGGGGGACCCGGAACGCTGTCGGTCGCTTGTCCCTCCTCTTGGCCCGCCTATAAAGTCGATAAGCCGCCTCTCTGTCTCTCATTCTCCCTCCCGGCTCGTCAGCGACCTCATTCGGTCACCGGCCAAATTCGTCTCCCACCGACCCTCTTCGTCCAAATTAGCTTGTGCCATGGGTTCGTCTCGCCCTTGCGCACTTCCTGACCCACTCGCCCCACTCCCTTGCTAGCCGAAGCCCCGAGCCGAGCAGTTCTTCCTCGCAGGCGGTCGGAACGCCGCCATGGAGCACCTCGTTGTGACTTGGCCACTCCAGTGAGCTCTGTGCCGTCCCGGCCGATGTTTTGAGTTCATCTTAAGCCTGTGTAACTCATGCGTTCGTGGGTTCTCTCTTTGGTGCATTGGTGACCCTAGAATGTGGCCGCACCGCCGTGCCGGTCGCCGTCGGTCCGTCATGGTCGCGGTGAAGCTCGAGCCGAGCCGTTTACTGCTTAACCATCTAACTAGATGCGTGTGGGAGGTTTAGGGGTACGCCCACGTGCCCACGACCTCGCCGGAAGAGTCGCCGGCGATACGCCGTCGTGGTCCCGCCGCTGTGCGCGCGGAAACCCCCCTGCGCAAGGAGGAAGACGGGAGCCGAGTTGGGCCGCCTGCCGGGCCAGGTGGGTCGGCCCAGTCGGGCACGGGCGCACCGAGGGAGCGCGCGGGAGCACTTGGGCCGGCCTGCCGAGTTGGGGCGACTCGGGCCGAAAAGGGATTTCTTAATTTTCGTGAATTTAATAAGTTTTCCTGATTTCCTGAGAATATGAATAGCGTTATACTTTGTTATTTTTGTAGGGGTGAATGTGCTGCCTAACAAATTATGAAAATAATTACATAGATTCTCTGCAGTGTGTAGTATTTGATAAAAATATAAAATATGGAATTTTGGTGTTATCTATATGTGGTATAAATATGTCTTTTAATTAATAAATGAAGCTTCTAGGATTTTTATAGGCCAATAGGATTATCCAAAAATCATGAAATTTGAATGGGCACTGTTTTAGGATGAGATTCAGCTATAGAAAAAGTTTGAGCTCAATTGGAAATAGTTTATAGATTTAATATTTTATACCTCATTAATCGATTAATAAAATAAATAGAAAACCCCAATAAACTAGGTTTTGAGTGACTTTTGGACTGATTGTTAACCCTAGGGCATTCCCTATGCGGATCATTGGCACATTACCTGGTGTATTGCGGTAGATATTGAACAAGTTGTGCAGCAGCTTTCTATTACTGTTAAAATGGTCAATAAAAATGAAATGCGAAAACACCCTTTTACCTTTTGAGAAATGTTTTACAACGTTACCGTGAAGGAAAATTGTACTCAAGGTTGTTAAATGTTTATTCTATATTTTTCATTCATATCATTCCGCATCATGTAAGCATGCATCATTGTTTTACGTGTAGTGATCGGGTGCTCGGAAGGAATTTTTATTGCTCCCCGACGGAAGAATTATTCGTCGGGAGAAGGCAAGAGGGTTTCTCTGGTTTTCTGACGGAAGTAACAGACCTGTAACACAAGCAAGCCCCGGTGCATTTAGCCCCTCTCCTTGTGATTTGAAAAACGTTTATACCTTGAGTTAATCTACTGCATTAAGTTGATAGGAGTTGATTGATAACTCAATTGCTGCATTACCAACCTTGACCACTGAAATATCTGGAACCCATTTTAAAATAAAATGTTTGAAAAATGTTTAGCCCTGCTCGAATAAATTAGAATTTCATAAAATGCTACTTTTGAGTTATTGTGATACCTATGTGCCATTGATTAATTCACGAAAAAGGAAATTGGTATATTCTCGTTCGGTGGCTGTGCACCTGATTAGTACATTGTCACCGACGAGAAGGGATTTTCTTGCTCGGTGATTGTGAATTTGGGTTAGAGTCCCAATGCTTGACCACCGGCGGAAAAAGGGATTTAAAAACCTTTGGGACACTTGTACTTGGGTTAGAGTCCCAATGCAATGTCGCCGGCGAAAAAAGAATTAGGGACCATTCGTTATAGGCCTGCTATGATCGAGACTTTGCAACTAGCCACATACTACGGAAAGCCTCTGACTCCGGTGGCTCTACTACTTGAACCAACAACCACGCATTGAGAGTGGAGAGATGGCGAGAGCAGCATGTACCCTCGTGCCCGGCGTGCCTAGAGAGGAGAGGAGTACTGTGTTCTCGGGTGGCGCAGGACCGGTTCAGGGGTAGAAAAGCCATGGTAGGCGGGGTTGGTATATGCAAGCTTAAGTGCTACATATGCAGTGTGGATAGGGATCCCCAGCTAGGTACTAATCGATTCGAATCGTTGTTGCTCCTCGGATATGGAGACTTGATCCTTTGACCTACAATTGAAAAGTGGTTCGGAACTAAGTGTTTTTGAGAATAATTAAGAATTTGAAAGTATAATGATACATGAGAATGAATTTGGAATTATGGATTATGATTAAAATAAGATTGAGTTAAAATATTGAAATAGGATAGTAATGCTTTTCTGCAAAACTCTTTGACTCTTGCTCAAGCCTTACCTTGATTCTCCTCAGCCTGCATTCCTAAGTCTCATTCCTTTTTCTTAGTTGGGTAAGTCTTGCGGAGTACCCCAGTACTCAGGGTTTGTTAACCCCTGTTGCAGGTGAGCCAAGAGTACAGCTCTGCTCGAGACCGTGCTGGTTAACGGATCGTGCATGGAAGAAGAGGTGTATATGATATAACCCTTGGGCAGGGTGTCTAGTTGTATATGCTACTCCACTACGTAACTCTGGTTTGGGATAATGTAATTTATATTTCTAATCTAAAGTTATGCAATACTTCCGTATCTTATACTCTGATTCAAATTATTTAGGTAAACTGTTGTAATACTTGCAATGCTTACAATGAGATCCTCGGGAGGTTAGGGTTTCGTAGGAGACCCGACAGGCCACCTTGGTCAAGGGGAACTCGTGTAGACTGATCGTGAGTCCTTAGGGACGATGACGGTGCATGTGGGCCCTACGATTAAGGTGGTTCTGTCACATGGACTACTTGGTAGGACGGTGCCACTACTGCTAGGTTGTGAGGTGATAAGGGTGGGCGAAGACGGTCGATGGGTTCCCGTTCCGTTCTACATGCGCAGTACCACTGAATAGGCCCGGTACTGCGTCTCTCAGTCTCAGCGTAATGGTGTTGGATCCGGAATGTCCCAGGGCTGAGTGGTAGGGTGGCATCGACCTAGGCAAGTAAGCACCCGGAATTCTGCCTAGGTGTTTGCGTAACACCTATGATTGCTAATCTTGTGAGTAGTGAAACCTCTACAGAGTGTGTGGTTGATCGATCGATACATAAGCCGACTCGTCGGCTATGGACCTTTCCTGTGAAGCTTCTACTAGTGTAGTGAGTGTTCTTTTCTCCCCCTGAATGACACTTTCCAGCAGTGTGCCCGATTCGGCAGTGTACCGCTGAGACAGGCCCGAGAGGGAGTTGAGCCTGCCGAATGAGTGCGAGGTGGTGTGAGATGTGGTGTATGGGATGGGAATGGAATGGATTGGGTGAATGGGTGGAGTTGAACGAGATAAAACTTGTCTATTAAAATATTGATTACACTTGTATAGGAAACCCCAGCCTATAGGTCTGCTTGTACAGCCTTGCATCCACTTTTCACAAAGCAACTGCAATCATAGGTGGGCTCTGTGGCCAGTACAAATCGTACTGATAATTTGCCGTCAGGTGACGAGAAAGAGTACGACTTCGATAGAGATGATTGGGAAGAGTAGGGTCGCGTGCTACACTCAAGTTGGCCGTGAAGGATGAATCGCTTCCGTATCTTATCAGCTTCTCTGAATTGTTGATTCCGCCAGTGTGGCGATGTAATAAATTATGTAAGACTCTGTTATGAACTCATTGTATGGATCCTGGTATCAACTGAGATTTGGGTAATTTTATGGATTGTTCGATACAATCTATTTAATTACATTGCATGCTGTGGATTTCCCTTCGTAGAAATCGAGGTCGTTTCAGACCTCTTCCCTGTTAGCACAAGCCACCGTCGCCATCCCGCCGTCCCCCGAAGCCCCGCCAAAGGAGCAACAACGCGCCGATTGCCTGCAGCAACCGCAGCCGCGTTGGACGCCACCCCCTCCAACTATGCTTCGCGGAACCGGACGAAGGCCAGCCGCTCGCGCCACACCGCCGCACGGCGAGGCCGCTGACCACCACCACCGACTCAGGCACCCACCGTCGCCGATGCTGACCAACCAAGGCAGCAGCCACGTGGCTCGTGCCTCCACCGGAATGGGCGCCGCCCCCTGCCCCATGGGCGCTGAATCCAGCATCTAGGCTGCGAACCTGACACCCTTGCCGACGCCTCCGCTTCCATCGTGACCACGCTGCCCTGCCACAGCTGTCGGGCCAGCCCGGCGGACGGGCCAGGGCACCAACCCGGCTGCCAGGCCGGACGCAGCCGCCGCCTGGCCTGGGCAGGCAGGCATGGCAGGCCGCTAGCACAGCCCTGCCGCTGCTAGCAGACCCAACGGTGGCCATGCCCAGCCGCGTAGCCGCCAGCGCCGCCGGCCAGGGCCAGATCTAGCCGGCCGGCCACTGGATCCAACCGCCTGACCACCGGATCTTAGAGGCCAGCCACCGGATCCAGCGGCCCCCGCCTGCGCCGCCGCCAGGAGGCCTGGAGAGGAGGAGAAGGGACGGAGGAGGTAGAGAGAGGGAGCGAGAGAGCCCCGCCCCTCAACCCCCGCGCCGGCACAGCCGGCAGCCGGTGCAGCCATGGCCACGGCGGCCTCCCTCGCCGAGCACCACGCTGCTCGCCCGGGGGGACGACCACCGCCTGCGCCGCAGCTAGCGCCACCGAAGCACTTGAGAAAGAAAGGAGCCCCGCCGCCGCCGCCTTCCCGGCGAGCTGCACGGCCTTGCCGGCGGCCGGTTCCGGTGGCAGCGTGGCTGGGGAGGGGAGGGCGGCGGGCTAGGCTGGGAGGGCCACCCGTGTCACCTGCGTGGGAGGCGACGCGGGGGGCGTGTGTTGCTCTTGTTGTACAGTTATCAAACATAACAAAAAAATCAATTACTTTCAACATAAGAGGTCTCTCAACATAATCACAGTCCTCTGGTCTGCGTCACTGTGATAACTGACCAACAGGTAATTTCCACAATGGGTTGGACGCACACCCCTTATCCAACGGCTCAGGTTGCATTAAGATTCGTGCACACTACCTCATATTTATCCACCGTGAAAAGAAACACTCTAGCACGTATTTTGAAGCACTCCAGCACGGATCTCAATGCGAAATAGATGGTGGGAGATAAGGGGAGGGCGCCCACCCCGCTGTGGTATGTATTTACCGGATAACTGACTGTCTCATGTCTGTATACCACCTCGATCTGAAGGCTTGTCTCTGTAATTTTCATGTCAGGCGTCGCCCGCGGGTGCGGGTGGCAGCACCTGGGCGCGTACGTAAACCTTGGCTCCTTCTACCTGCTGGGGATCCCGATGGCGATCCTCCTCGGCTTCGTGCTGCACATGGGGGCGAGGGGACTCTGGATTGGCATCGTCTGTGGCTCCCCGTCGCAGACAACGCTCATGTCCGCCATCACATTCTTCACCGACTGGCCCAAGATGGTAAATACTGTACTACGTCAATTTCTCCGGTGGTCCATCAGCATGACAGCATCGGCAAGGCTGCACACAGTTTATTATATAATTGAGGCAAAGATGGGCAAATAATGGCCCTATTCGCTTCGTCTAAAAAGCGCTTATTTTTCAGCTCTGAAACAGTGTTTTCCTCTCACAAAAAATCAGCAACAGCCGAAATCAGCTCAGCTTATCAGCTCCAGCGAACAGAGCCAATAATAATCGAGTCATCTTCCAAGAATTGCATAGTGCGTAATGACATCTATCTCATGCATTGCTCTTGTTGTCGTTCGCAGGCTGAGAAGGCTAGAGAGAGGGCGTTCAGCGACATGCCACATGAGCCGGCCGGGCCATGATGTGTTGTGTTGCGGCAGCTCTACTTTTCCATTTTCCAGACAGGTTTTGCACAGGGCAAGGCGTTTGTTTGCCATTCCTGTGGGCCGTCGCATTCACGAGGAGAGGGGATCAGGCCTCCCTGCAAAGTTTCTCACCGAGGCTAATGGGTTCTTTGCTTTGAGATTCGCCTTCCTACGATTGATTTTTGTATCATGTAAAGTGGGGAGAAACATGGAACCAACAATTGTATCATATTGTACCATAATCCACTCACTTAGCCGGTCCGTATCAAATCAAATACAGTTAGACACTGTGAAAATTGAATCCAAATCTGGGATTCACCATGGACCAGAATTCCACCGTGAATTTTTAAGGAACTGTTTGGCAAACAACAACAGATTCAGATTCACCAAAGTAAGGTTTTGGTGGGAACGATCACTTTTTATCCTTATGTTGTAAACCGATATACAAAGCACACAGAATAACGTTTTTTAACACAAATGAATATCATAACACACGAAATAGATAATTAATTAACCCATGTCCATAATGACATCTCAATAATATTACGACTGCTGAAAAACTAATTCCCCACAACAGTACTTGCGGAGAACATGTTGCCCCTCAGATCCAAAAAATAGTGAATCTAGTCTCCCAGATTCACCATTTTAGTGAATCCGAATCCAAGTAGACCGTTTGACAAATATTTTGATGAATTCAAGCTCATAAATCCGAATTTGGTTTATTCGGCAGCCTGAATTGTACAGCTAAATTATCATAGGAAAATACTATTATGTGGCTAAAAATAAACTGAATCTAACTCAAGCGAACAGAGCGCGGTCATGTTACTTCATGTCAAATTCAAATCCAAATTCTTTGTTGTCAAAAAAAAAAAATCCAAATTCTTATTTCGGCCATTTGAGCGGCTACACACATGCGCGAGGGAGGAGTTGGGAACACCAACACGCCTCCATCGACATATATTAAACGAAGTTGTTGGGCGTTTGCTCACCCTTTGGTGCTCAAGCTAGTTCTGACCAACCCCCGCGATGTCATTCTCCTCGCCGCCACACGTCGTGGAGGACATGCCCCATGTCCTGCAGCTCCTTAGCGACGGCACGGTGGTCCGGTCCGGCGACTACGACACGCTCCCTCCCGCGTCCGTGCCTCCCGCGCCGCCCGTGCAGTGGAAGGACGTCGTCTACGACGGCACCCACGACCTCAAGCTCCGCGTGTACAGACCTTCGCCGGCGGCATCGTCCTGCGGCAACAACAACAGGCTGCCCGTGCTCGTCTACTTCCACGGCGGCGGGTACGTCCTCGGCACCTTCGCGCTGCCCAACTTCCACGCCTGCTGCCTCCGCCTGGCCGGCGAGCTGCCGGCTGTCGTCCTCTCCGCCGACTACCGCCTCGCGCCGGAGCACCGCCTGCCCGCGGCCCTCGACGACGCGGCGGCCGTCATGGACTGGGTGCGCGCGAACGCTCAGGCCGTCGTTTACGACGCGGCGGGAGGAGCAGAAGGAGACCCCTGGCTCGCCGAGTCGGCTGACCTGCGCCGGGTGTTCGTCGCCGGTGACTCAGCGGGCGGGAACATCGTCCACCACGTCGCCGTCCGCCGCCTCGGCGGCTCGGGCTCGGGCGAGCTCGAGCCGGTGCGCGTCGCCGGGCTCGTCATGCTCTGCCCGTTCTTCGGCGGGGAGGAGAGGACGGCGTCCGAGGCGGAGTTCCCGCCGGGCCCGTTCCTGACGCTGCCGTGGTACGACCAGGCATGGCGCCTGGCACTGCCGCCGGGCGCCACGAGGGACCACCCGTTCGCGAACCCGCTGGGTCCGGAGAGCCCCGCGCTGGGCGTCGCGCTGCCGCCGACGCTCGTCGTGGCCGCGGAGCGGGACCTGCTGCGCGACCGCCAGGCGGACTACGTCGCGTGGCTCAAGGCGATGGGACAGCCCGTGGAGCACGTCGAGTTCGAGGGCCAGCACCACGGGTTCTTCGCCGTGGAGCCGGCCGGAGACGCCGGCAGCGAGGTGGTCCGGCTCGTCAAGCGGTTCGTGTATGGCAACTCCAATTGAGTTCCTCATCTCTTAGTCATGACCTTTGTTGTTAGCACGAGCACTCGTGTCATGATTGTAGTGGACTCCTGTTGTTTTGGCTAGAAATAAATATTGATTTTGGCTGATGCTAATTCATTCCAAGAGAAAAATACTATTTTGTAACTGAAAATAAATGCTAATTGGTAAAAAAAAAACATGGTACAGGCCATGCGCCATGGGCCATGTTTAGCGAGTCCAAACGTGTGAAACGCAGAGCTGAAAGTGGTCTAAACCAGCACGAGCACGAGCCTGCAAGAACCAAGAAAATCCCACCTGCTTTCCAACTTGATGAGCCACAAGCCATGTTAGGTACGGCGCCACAATGTCCGTTGGCTTTAGGGCTATTTTTGATCCAGCTTTTATCAGCTCAGAATTCAGAAATGAACAGCCAGGAAAGTTTCATTTTATAGTGTCACCGCCGATCTCGCCGATTACTAATAAATAAATAAATAAATCTCGCCGGTTAATTAATTCATTAACAACGTGCACAACCATCGTCAACGCGACGCTTACCCTCGCCCCGCCTTCGTCCCTCAGACATGTTCCCGACGAATGACCGAGAGAGTGGAGAAGAAGCAACGAAACAATCTGCCGCCGCCGCGGCCCGGCGACCCTAACGAAATGACGAAACGCAGCAGTTTCCGCGAGCCAGCAGCGCCATTTCCGCCCGTCGCCTCGCCGAACCGCGAAACCTATCGCTGGACCGCATGTTTCCGTGTCCATTTCAAGTGCGAATTCGCCACGAGTACGAATGATGCGACTCCGTGGCGCAACTCACTGTTTCCTGCCGCCGGCGACGTGAAATTCGCACCAAATTCTTTCTCGCGCGACTTTCCGCGGCTAGTGGCCGTCCACCACCGGACCACCCTCCACAAAGTGGGAGCGTGACGCCGAATCATAACCCCCACTACCAGCTCCGACTCCGTGCAGGTGAGGTGAGGTGCAGCCGCCCGCAGCGCCTTTCCCTTTGCTCCTCCGTTCCCCTCCGCCTCCGGAATCGATGTCCTTGGCTCGCGCCCTCGCTTTGCTTCCACGGGGACGGAAAGGAAACGGTTTGTTTGGCGTACGGCGACGTGGAAAGCTCACCCGTATAGTAGTGCAGTGCGATGGAATGCCCCCTCCTATCCTCTCCCCAATCACTGTCTCGACTGAATCTGAATTAATCAATTCAATGCTGCTGAGCTGCTGCTCGCCTTCTCCTAATCCAGCTGCTCCAGCCTAGCTCACGTCGCTTCCAACAGACGCCACCACTGCCACCAGAGACCCCGCCGTCGCCCGCCTTACAGTGTCCCAGCACCAGCAGGCAGAAAGCCGCGGCGCTCCGTCACCGCGCCGCCGTGCAACCGTTAGCTCCCGACGGCGGCGGCGGGATCGGGGGTTGGGACTTGGGAGACGCGAGTCCTCCCCGGGCGCTTACTTCATGCCTCCATGGATCCGGTCGCGGACCCGTCGCCGTCGCGGCGGTCCCTGAAGCGGCGCCCGCCGGCGCGGTCGCCGCAGGAGCTGTCGCCCAAGGCGGGTCCGGGTCCGGGGGCGGGGGCAGGGGAAGAGGCTGCGGCGGCGGCGGAGGAGCTGATCCGGCGGGTGGAGGAGCTGGAGGCGGCGGCGGCGCGGCTGCGCGGGGAGAAGGAGGCCGCGGAGTGCGCGGCGCGGGGCCTGCGGCTGGAGCTCGACGCCGAGCGCGCCTCCGCGGAGACGGCGGCCAGCGAGGCCATGCTCATGATCGAGCGCCTGCAGCGGGAGAAGGCCGCCGCGCAGATGGAGGCCCGCCAGTTCAAGCGCTACGCCGAGGGCCGCGAGGACAGGGAGCGCGAGGTGCAGGAGGAGCTCGCCTTGCTCTCCGACCTCGCCGCCTCCTACCACTCCCGCCTCCAGTCCCACGGCATCGACCCCGACTCCACCGACGAGGACGACGAGGAATCGTACGAGGAGGTGGGCGCCGAAGAGGTCGAGCAGATCGACATGGCCTCCATCTCCATGGAGGTGGACCGGAACGCCCAAGGCTTGAGCAGTGCCATGGAGGTGAAGGCCATGGTCGTTGGCAATGACCGCGGTGAGGAGGACGGCGACGAGGAGAAGGAGGAGGAGGAGGAGCCGTCGTCCCCCGTGGAGAAGGAATTCGAGTACACGGTGGATGTTACCTGCGCGAGCACAACGAAACCAGCTACGTCTGTGGTCGCAGCGTATGTGGGGGACGGCAGCTCCGGGGGATTGTATGCAAGGGTGGAGGCGCTGGAGGCAGACAGGGTGGCGCTGCGGAGGGAGATCTCCGCGCTGCGGGCCGAGAGAGCACAGCTGGTGATGGCCAGGGAGATGGCGCGGCGGCTGTGCTGGGAGATGGTTGCTGAGCAGCGAGCCACCGTGAAGAAAGCGGTAGTCCCTGCGAGCAATTTCTCAGTGCTCAGGATTTGCAAGGTTCTAACTCTTTTCTGTTTAAGTAACATTTTGCTAACCACACTGGTCATTGGCATCCAACTCTTTTATGTTTAGGTAACATCAATTTTGTTAGTTAAATGGTCTAAGTTGGGCACATGTGGAGTATCCCATCACATTGCACGCATTGACTTGGTAGAATGATTTCCTGCTGTCTTTGATAAAATGGACTGTTGGCAAGTCTTTTCTGGACAGAAGTTATTAGATAGATCCTTGACATTTTAGTGTTCAGAAGGAGCCATATAATTCGGTGATCTCTTGTTGTGGCTTAGAGGAAGTATTATACCGTAGAGTGGCCCAATTACACAAAATTAGGGTTTTAGCATTAACGCCCCCCCCCCCCCCCCAAACCTTAGGTTCAGTGATGAGGGAGAGGACTACATGGTCCACCTTTGATTTCATTTTAGTGCTCATTCTTGGCTAGACTTGTAGGGTGAGCTTGTTCATAATTCTAAATATTGAGAGGGAAACTAATATTTAGGTTTCATGTGATTTTGTGTCTTGGAAAAGTATATAAGTACCTCTCATGGCAGAAATATGTTGGTCTTTTGAATTCCTTGGCATATGTACACTGGCAAGTAGGAGTATGTGAGATTAGCATCTTTTGAAGAGTTGTCATTTTGATCATCATCTTCATTTGTACTTTTTGGGTCAGATCTATTAAAGCATCAGCATTAAATTTGGAAACTTTTGCTTTAGTTGTTTGGGGCATAAGGAAGTTATCAATTATCATATTATTGTACCGCATAAGTGCTGCAGTTGGTTACTAGACAGTGTTGCTCGTGGGATATTTAACATTCTCCTTGTAAGTATACATCCATTGATGGTACACGAGTAATAGTTGGTTGATTGCACATAATCGTATTTATTTGTATTTTTGTTAAATTTAATACACACCCACATTGATGTTTGCAAAATGATGCTTGAGTCGTGTGGATGTCATAAACAAGTATTTATATTGTTCTACCTCATATGGATAATGTGCAGCTCAGTAAATCCATTAATTCAGACCATAATGGAATTACTAGACAAAATTGTTCGTCCAGAACGTTATGGACATTGCACCTTCTGATAGAAACTTTGTGGATTAGTTTTTTTTAAAAAACTCTGTGGACTGAGAGGAGCTCATTTACCGCTGTTCCCGAATATGTGGAGTAAACTGCTGGGAGACATTTGAGTTTATTTTCAGTCAACCATGTTGTTCATGTTAGATTTTTTTTTCGAAAACGCAGGAGATCTGCGTATCATTGTATTAAAAGAAGAAGAAGAGTCTAACATAGACTCTCACAAACAGGAGTCTAACAAGACTCACCCAAACACACACAAGACACACACAAACTCACAACAGCCCAAACAAACTACCCAAACACACACAAGACACGCGCAAACTCACAACAACCCAAACAAGCCACTCTTACATCTCGAAGGACTTGACCACCTACACAACCTGGGATTAGCCCACGCCCCTAACAGTGAGCTGAGAGAGACCCTTAGCTCCTGCCATACCCCACAACTGGGCTTCATCCTTCGCCGAGTTAAGAACAGCAGCAACGCTTGGAGAAGCACCCTTGAAGACACAAGCATTCCGGTGCTTCCAAATGCTCCATCCACCCAAAATGATCAGGGAATTGAGTCCTGCTCTCATATCCCCGAAAACCATCATCTCGACCCTTGCCCACCACTCATCAAAAGAGCTATCAGTAGGCTGTGGTGCGAGGGCAGCAAGACCAACATACTGTAATAGCTGGAACCAGAACTGCTTATCAAAAACACACCCCACCAGCAGGTGCTGAATATCCTCATCTCCTTGATCACAGAGAGGGCAACACTCAGGGTGAGGGAGACCACGTCTGGCCAACCGATCCACATGAAGAAACGACACTTGGGAGGCGCCCAAGATTTCCAAATACGCTCATATGGGCCGAAAAGAATTGCTCCTTGGATATCCTCCACCCACAGTGTATCTACCAGACGGAGACAGCCTCCAAACATGCTTGTCTGGTATATCCTGCTGCAGCTCAACTCCTTCCAGAGTGTCCAAATAGTAAGGTATTCTAGTAAGGCTTCAACTGACATGTCTCCTTGGATATCCTCCACCCATTTCTCGTTGAAAAGTGCTTCCAGAACAGTGCGCCTGTTTGCTCTCCTTTTTGGAACCAAATCATATAAACATGGTGCCAGATCTTTAATACTTCTTCCATTCAGCCATTTATCTTGCCAAAACAAAGTATTGGCTCCATTGCCAACATGTCAAGGCATGTTACGTAGCATTGAGTTCTGAAAATTGATAATTACACTGCAAATATGGTACAACAAATTTTGTATTTTGTGCTATCACAGTTCCCATCTGTCGACGCACGTCGTTGTATTTCATACTTGTAGTCTGAATTTCTGCACCCATAACACTGCTATGGTTTGTCGTTGAGAAATTAATCTAACGACTATTTTCGATATCCTTTCTGCAGTGGGTGTTCTCAGTACTATTTTGGAGAAACAGAAGCTCTACAGTCAAGTAGGTTATGATGGCTTTACCGTGCATCGCCTATAATGGCCCTTTCCACTCTGAAGCGAAACTGAACTGGTGCTGTGGATATTTCGTAGGTATACCTTTGGTTTGTCAACTACATTCCTTGGCCTCCTGCTGCTTCTCCACAGATCCGCATTGTTGAATCCCTGGCGACGTCTGCCTAGGGCACAAAGATGAATACAGCCTTCTCCATACCAAAAGCCAAATGCTCGTAAATTCAGAGATTTGAACAATTGAGCTTTATTGTGCATGTGTATTGATTCTTTGATGTTTCTTTTTCCTTTTGCCGCGTACAGTATTGGAGCTGTACGTTTTGGTTCTGAAGCTTTGAGCTGCCGTGCCGTATAGTGTGTTATTCAGACTACTAGGCTTGAATACCTTGTAATTTGGGGCTAACTGACATGCTCTGTATAGAGTGTACATGATAGTTAGTTGTGGAACTCGATGTATTGTCTTGAGTGGTGGTGGTTTGATGACAGTGTGTAGTGTATTATTCTCGCTCCAGAATTCTTCGGTGAAAATTTGCTGTCAGCGCTGCCGCTGAACAAGCTGTTTTCCGCCTCAATGCATAGTTCTTTACTGCACAGAATCGGCGCTGTGTCCAATTTTCAACCTCCAACTTATACATCACTTTGATATTTAAATCATAACTATGAAATGGGGTATCAGATGTCTAACACCAAACAATTTTGTCCTCTGCTTGGCTTTAAAGGCGTTTTTTTAGTATTATTTAAGAAAATAAATATCTAGTTTACTCTCTTAATTTTTTTTCATCTGATTTATTTTGTATCATAAAAATTGAAAATCACTATTTTTTCCCTAAATTTTGCTCTATGTAGATGTACTTGTATCTTATTGGTTGTAAATAAGTAATGAGGACCATCACAAGCAATAAAACAATATGAACAAAAATAAATAAGCTGTAAACAATTCTAAATATATCACTAACAGATCTATAAGAGCAACTCCAAGAGATAAGTCAAACCATTTTGTAAATGTAAATATAGCTATTATGAGGAAAAATAGCAGTCCAAGAGTCTTTCCATCTCATCTTCTATTATTCCTCGCTGGGTATCCCGCAATCTTCGCTGCCCAATTTTCGCCAGCAAGACCTGCTTGCTATCCGTGTTGGCTATCGACTCCCGCGCGCGGGCTTCTCCTCTCCCGCGCTCCTTTTCCTTCTCCGCGCCAACCTCTCCTCGTGCTCCCCTTTTTTCTTCCCATCCTGGCACCTAGGTCTTCCTCTTTCCACGATGCAGATCCCTTCGAGGTCGTCGGAATGGTGCCAAGGCACCACGTCGCAGGCACAATCAAAAGGGAATCTGATTTCTGCGAACCACGGCCATGGAGACCCCAATTCTTCCGTGCTCCACTCCTTTCCCATCTTCTCGACGACCGTTGGGTGGGAGCAACAACAGTCGCCGTTGCTGCCTTGGTTGCAAAATGCAGCGCTTCCTGGGCTTCACGAATGTGGCCCATGATGGATATATACCATCCGCTAGATAATAGCCCATTGTATAATCGTTTCCGTTAATGGTATAGTTTACCTGTGGCCCTTGACCTTTAGCAAGCCTTGCAAGTATAGGAGATCTTTGGAGAACATTTATATCATTGTGTGAACCAGGCATCCCAAAGAATACATGCTAAATCCATAGGTCTCTAGAAGCGACGGCTTCTAATATAATTGTAGGCTCCTTTTTATGTCCCATATACATACCATGCCATGCAACAGGACAATTCTTCCAGCTCCAATGCATACAATCAATGGAACCAAGCATACCAGGAAAACCTCTACTTTCACCAGTTGTAAGTAATCTAGCAGTATCATGCTCGTTAGGCAGCCTCAAGTATTTAGGTCCAAATATTTGAACAACAGCTGTGACAAACTTTCTAAGACTTTCTAGAGCAGTACTCTCCCCAATACGGATGTAGTCATCCATAGCATCAGTTGCTACTCCATAAGCTAACATCCGAATTGCAGCAACCACCTTCTGCAAACATGATAGTCCTAGGGTTCCAGCTGCATTTCTCTTCTGAACGAAATAGTCGTCATACTCCTCAATGGCATTCATTATGCATACAAACACATGACGCCGCATTCGAAACGTGTGCCACCCGATACACAATTAGCGACAATTGACTGCATGGACTATAATTGAACAAAATATGACAAAGTTAACCTGCGTCTAAAATAGCTCGGCCCGTAAGTAGGATTATTTGAGAAATAATCTAGATATAGTCTGATGTGCCCCGACTGCCTATCACGATTCAAAACTTGATGTCCCTCAATAGAACCACGATGGCATGCTGAATTGGCAATGTCTGACACTATGTGAGCTGCCGTAATATAAAGTTCATCGTCATCATCTGAAGACGACGAGGACGACGAATCCATCATTTCATTGAATACATCTTCAAGATCCATTATAGACCTTTGATTAGGAGAGTGTCACGAACTTGTTCGAGCACCTATACAAGGATTGAAAAATAAGATGTCTTGTAATTATTTCCCGTGCATTACCTGAAACTAGAAGGACTAATACCGTAGATGACTGCATATATGAAATAAAAAATCAACATGAGTCAGTGACCTAGTTGAAGGCATTGATGCTCCTTCAAAGAATGATTGCATCTGACCACATCATATACGTGCAGTAGCCACAGCTTGGCAACGGCAAGCAAATCAATGAAGCACGTTGTCGTCGGAGGCTGGGAATTACAGAGTAGAGAAGGCAAAGCACCTTGCTTGGCGTGAGAGTGCGACACCGGAAGGACACAGACGCACACGAAGTTTCCTCGCCGCCAAGAGGCCGCGGTGTGGAGTCCGATCCGATCCACGCGAGGCCACCAGGCCGCCGGCGGCCGAGTTCCACCTATTTCACGCAGGGAAGTACGACCTATTCTCGCGAGGGAGAAGCAGTCCGCGGCTCTGATCGGTTGGGCAGGTATATTGACGTGGCATGCTTTCAAATATACACAAGGCAAAATAGCTAGGCTGCTGTGGGCTCGTCTGATTTTGAGGACTTTTCTATTTTACACAGTGGCTAAAAGTTAGAATTTAGCTAGTAATTATACACAATCTCTTGGAGTTGCTCTAAGTAACATTAAAAATAAATTAGTTTTTTAACAAGAGAGAAAATCACACCTGACCAGCAAGAGGACCGAACTTATCTACTTTTGATAGTTGTAGGATGGCCGGTATTTAGTTTAGTAAAACAAAGTTGAAAAATAGACTGACGTACAAGTTGAAAAATGGATTTTTACCTTCTTTTTTTTAACTGAATCTCAAAGCCAAATTTATTTGATTTTCTTATACTCCTATATTGGGATTCATTTCGACCACTAGAATTTTTAAGTGTTACTATATATTGAATGGTTCTTGAAAAGTCAGACATGTATAAATGCAGAAGGGATGTATAACCGTTTGAAAATACTGTGCCTTATCTATTTGACATTGATGCAATGACGCCGATGCTTATACAATAATACCATAGACTTTTTTGAGAAGGCAAGCCTCGATTTCTCCGGCCATATCAAACTGTTTGAAGCAGATGAGCGTTTGGAAAAAATCAAATACAAATGGATTGAGGTTGAGGATCAGAACAACATGCTCTCCTACCGGTCACTGATTCTGATTGAAAATAAACATTGATATTTTAGCTGAACTAGTCAGCATGCTTGTATCGGGACGCATAAACTCCCATGGAAAGAAGAAATTTACAAGTGGTGCTGCGCGTGACATCATAGCATGCACGGCAGTAAGCAGACCGCGCTGTGCGTGTGAAATTTGCCCACCCTATGTGCATGTGGAAATTTTGCACGAACAGCGCGAAAAAAAAAAAGAACACTGAAATTTTGTCGTACACTCACTCTATGTAATAACGATACAGTAATGAATAGCTTGTGATTAGAACAAGGGGCTGAGCTCCTGAATGGCCTGCATGGTGTTGGGGGAGAAGATGAAGCCCGGGGACAGCAGCATCCCGGCGGCCATATTGGGGGACGGCGCTAGCAGCGTCGACGTCGTCGTTGCTGTCGCCGGCGCGGCCTGGCGCTGGCCGAGCGTGAGCAAGAGAGGGTCGCCGCAGCCGGCGGCGGCCTCCACGGCCGTTGTGGCAGGCGCGGCGGGGGGCGGCTTGCCGGTGAGCCTCTGCACGACGGTCATGAACTCCTGCGGCCTCGCGTGGATGACCTTGGGCGTGTGCTCGTACACGATCACCGGCTTCTTGATGGTGGACGACGACGACGCCGGCGAGGAGCCCCGGGACGACGACGACGACGACACTTTCAGCGGCAGCGGCCGCGGCCCTCGGAGGCCGCCAGCTGCGGCTCGCTTGTTGGAAGGGGACGACGACGCCTCAGACGAAGGCATGGCGTTGGCGGCCACGGTCATGGTCATGGCAGCTGCTAGCTCCTGCGCAACGCTTCTCGATCAACTGGCGACGAGTGATCAACGCGCGGGGGCTTTTATAGATATGAGGAGGGAGATGAGCCGATGAGGATGGAAGCAAGTGTGTGTCACGGGAGCAAGTGGCGGTGCGATGTGCGACAGTGTGAGCATACATGTCCAAAGTCGCCGGTCAAGTACGGCAGGTGACCGTTGACATGTACCCGTGCTTGCTTCAGCTTCAGCTCCTGTCATTTGAATGAAAAAGTCAGAACTCAGAAGTTCCATTACGAAGGTGTCTCTGGTCAAGGAGGTAGGTTAGAAGTGGTTATTACTGGTTGCAAGTTGCATATTGCATTGCCTGCCTTGTTTTTCCCTGTTCGGAGGCGACCGGAGAGCATGCGTGGCGCGTCCACAGCTGTGGAGAGTTTTCACTCTGTAGCTAGCGTTTTGTAATCTCCCTTTCGAAACACTATAGTAGCTTCTTGTGTTTTGACTTTCTCTCTCTGTGATAATTAAGAAGACTAGTGCATGGCGTCACGTCGTGGACTTTCGTGGAATAGTTCTGGATGATCTTACACTTTTGAACTTTGAAGTCCTAACTGTGACTGATTTGTTCGCGCTTACAGTTCCTTAAACTACCGTGTTTCGATTCTCAAAGTTGTTGATGCATACCTACTCCGTATATTATTATTCTCATGCATGCGTATTTTGGAGGAAATGAAAAAAAAAAGTAAAGTAGCGACGGGATCGGACATTGGTTAGTCCCGGATGACTTTTTAGGAGGTTCAAATCTAGTACTCCCTCCATTCTAAATTGTAAGTTATTCTAAGAATTTTGGAGAGTTAAAACATTTAAAGTTTGACCAAAATTATAAAGAAAAATATAAAGATTTATGACACCAAATAAATGTATTATGAAAATATATTTGATGAAGAATTTAATGATAATTAGTTGATATTGTAAATATTATTATCTTATTATATAAACTTAGTCAAAGTTGAGATCCTTTGACTCTCCAAAATTGTTGAAATGACTTACAATTTAAGATGGAGGGAGTACAATTCCACGGAAGCTGGAGATAGAAGGGTTGAAATCTAAGATGGTCCAACATGCATGCAAGTGACAAGTGATCTTACCTTTTGTGACCGGTAGAGCATGGTCGTCGCCTGTTGTCTCCGTGGACGACTGCAGCTCACGATTGCTGCTGGTCATGCAAAAATAAAGGAATTGAGACGAACTCGAGAAGCTCATAATAAATTTACATCTGCTAAAATTAAAATTTATTTTTAATTCCAGCGAAGACCACCATTAATTTATATTACTAAGGCCAGGCGTGCTCGTCGTTTTGAACATGGAAGTCAAATTTCAGCTAGCTAGCGATAATACGTATCTCAGCCTCTCAGGCAATCACCCAATTGCATGCCCTGTTCAGAGTTGCGGGGGCTTGCGGCTAAATTGCATTGATTAAGCGGCCAGGACGGCGCCGTCTAACCCACGACATACTACCTATGCATGGAATGCGATCGCATGTTCAAAGCTGTTGAATTTGGATCAGCATTAAATAACGTGTACACTGGAAGCTTTTAGCGTTGTATGCCACGTGTACAGCCCAACCTCAACGCATCCTAAAGTGCTACATTGGCCCCTAAATTAACTTAACTGGCCAATGTTATAATAATATAAATAAAAGTACACTAGTACACAAAACTCTGTGCTGACACTATGATTTTTTTTACGGGCGGGTTTAATTAACGTGTATCACTAGAAATAAAACGGTGGGGACAGATTTAGAACTGGACGGTTTCTTAAGAAAACCGCCTGTAGAAATAGGGCGTATTTTGCGCTGGCCGGTGGGTCCCGTCCCGGATTTAATTTTTTTGTTTTACTATTTTTAAAACTCGAATTTCGCAAAAAGATTTGTATAGGCGGTTTCTTATGTGAACCGCCAGCACAAATCAGTACAAATCGATTTGTGCTGGCGGTTCACATACAACCGTCTGCAGAAATGGTTGATTTCTACAGGCCCTTAGCACAGGCGGTTTAAAAAAACGCATGTAGAAATGGCTTTAGAACCGCCTGTGCTGAGTTTTTGTGTACTAGTGATAATATTCATATTAAACAATAAATTGATATGGTGTTTAAAATTTTCTATTGTTGATGTTGTCCCATGGTTAAGCATTGAGTTACGCTCCTAGAGGTCGGCAGGGGCGATCTCCTATTGCTAGCGAAGACCTTACTACACCTACTTGTCGACGAGAACCATAAAGAGTCATGACACGACGCCAAGTCCTCTACCACGCCTGATGGCAGCACAATTGCTTTCATTGTGGGAGAGGCTAAAGAGCACCCAATCATGAGGCTATGTTAATGAACACGAGTCTAGCCTAGACATTAGATGGTCGTGAAATGAATTAGCAGCCTCCTAAAGTGGGAGAGGATGAGTATAAATATTCACATGGTAAAGTTTTTTCCCCCTTAAGAGCACATGTTCCCACTGTATGTACTCTCGGATCTACATCGTGATATGTGCACGTATACATCATGCATATCACGAAGCATATATCACGATACCGATCGAGCCTATGCCCTTAAGGGCAAAAAAAAAAAAAAAAAAAAACCCTGCTTCCATATTCACCTTCCATGACATAGCATTTTTTTTAGTGGGGTGGGGTGGGTGAGGGAACAGGCAAAGTCGCTGAAACTTAGCCGGGCAGGCGCAATGTGTGTTAGCAACGTGGCATGGACAAGGAGTGGTAAAAGAGATTTTGTTATGACAAAGATTAGCTGATCGATTAAGTGGTGTGAAACTAGATTATTTCTTAGCAAAGAGAAATTACTCCCGTCATCCCAAAAAATACTATTCTAGATTTGTACAAATCAAACTTTTCTAAGTTTGATCAATTCTATAAAATATATCAAAATTTATTTCTTCAAATAGGTTTTACTACAAAAATATATTTCATGACTAATGGAACCACTAATTATTTGATAGCATAAATGTTAACAGTTTCTTGTATTAATTTGCTCAAACTTTAAATTGATTGATACTAGAAAAACCCCGTGTGTTACTAGACGTTTTTAAAGATAAAATGGTTGAATCATTGCATAGTATGAGATATGTAGTTAAAACTATGTAAGCTAATGGAGGAATCAAATAAAACACTTATAGGATGTTAGTTCAAATAATTGGAGAAAGTGAAGGCCAAATAAATAGTACAACTTAAGGTGGATGTCTTGTTCTCCCCCCTATATAAAAAAGATGACGTTTTGAAAAAGGTCTTGATCAAACATAGAAATATAAATCATGAATAACTTTTAAATTGCTGAGTATGAAAATGTGAAAACTATATAAATAGATTCGTCTTCAAATATATTTTCATAAAAGTATACATATATCACTTTTCAATAAATATTTTTATAGAAATATGAAGTTAAAGTCATGCGTTTAAGACCGTGTCGTTGAGTGTGGAAGGTGCTGTAGCACTTATTAATTAGGTAGATGATGTACCATTTAGTGGAGTATGACATATGCATGTGGAGATTGGATGGTAGTGTCTTTTGAATTTTATACAAGCTATATATGTCGGAAAGTGAGATATGTATTCGTTTTAAAGAGGATGAAGTAATTTATAAAAAAAATAAATGCTATTGCAGTAAAAAAAAAAGAAAGAGAGCAATCGGACTGGAAAAGACCGGTAAACATTTTGGTTGCGCCATTGAATAATCCCACCATATGTTTTTGGTAGTAGAACGTAATTCTGCCACATTTGAAGTTAAATTCAGCCACTGATGAAACGGCCCGTCCAACTCCCAAATACGATTTGGAATTTGGTGAGAGAAACCGCGATTAGCCATCCGATTTGGCGCGAAGAGCACAAGACCCCGATCCGTATCCCGCGGTCTCACTCGCCTCCGGAC
Organism: Eremochloa ophiuroides; assembly: GCA_038502445.1. Classification (NCBI taxonomy): domain Eukaryota; kingdom Viridiplantae; phylum Streptophyta; class Magnoliopsida; order Poales; family Poaceae; genus Eremochloa; species Eremochloa ophiuroides. The sequence continues at coordinate 6,407,700 of JAHLJS010000002.1, forward strand.
GCTGGATCACGACACTGACAAACGGCCCCATACGCGGCGGACCCACACGTCATCCACACGAATCCGCTGCCGGGACCCACCTCGGCTCCGTTTCATTCATCGGTTCCTTCCCTTCCGCTCCCGCTTCCACGATCGATCCAACCTGAACCACCCAACCGGCAACCGCCTCCTCGCCGCCCCCGCCCCCGCCCCCGCGTCCAATGCCACCACCACCGCCGTCGCCGCCGCCGCTACCGTCCGTGTAGCGTCCCCGCGGCGATGGGCAACACCTGCGTCGGCCCCAGCGCCGCCGGCCGCAACGGCTTCCTGGCCAACGTCACCCTGTGGCGGCCCCGCGGCGACGACCCCGCGCCAGCCCCAGCCCTACCGCCGCCCTCCTCCCCCGCTACCTCCGACAAGGCGCCCGATCCCGTCACCATCCCGGATTCCGAGCATTCGTCCCACCACTCATCCCGATCCACCGACCTGCCACCGGCCCCCGCCTCCCAGCCGCAGGCGCAGGAGCAGGACAACCCTCCGGCGAAGAAGCCCGTGCCCAAGGTCAAGCGCGTCCAGAGCGCCGGCCTCCTCGCGGACTCCGTGCTCAAGCGCGACGTTAACACGGCCCGGCTCAAGGACCTCTACACCATTGGCAAGAAGCTAGGGCAGGGTCAATTCGGCACCACCTACCTCTGCGTCGAGAAGGCCACCGGCAAGGAGTTCGCCTGCAAGTCCATTGCCAAACGGAAGCTGCTCACGGAGGAGGATGTCGACGACGTGCGCCGCGAGATCCAGATCATGCACCACCTCGCCGGTCATGCCAACGTCGTATCCATCGTCGGTGCCTACGAGGACGCCGTCGCCGTGCAGCTCGTCATGGAACTCTGCGCCGGTGGAGAACTTTTCGACAGGATCATCCAGAGGGGGCACTATTCCGAGAAGGCGGCCGCGCAGCTAGCTAGAGTGATCGTCGGCGTCGTCGAGGCGTGCCACTCGCTCGGCGTGATGCACAGGGATCTTAAGCCGGAGAATTTCTTGTTTGTCAATCAAAAGGAGGACTCGCCCCTGAAGACCATCGATTTTGGCCTGTCCATCTTCTTCAAGCCAGGTATATATGGCATCGATTCCTTGACTAGCAATGCAGTTTTATCTAATTGCGAAGTTATTTTAGTACAGTAATGTGAGCCTGTCAGTGGAGCTGATAACTGAGGTGCCAATTGTCCAACGGTTCTTACAGAATGGGGGGATGTAAGGATCACTGCTGTCCTCTTGCATGCAAGAGGCCACCATGTGGTCATAACAAAATGTAGATCGACAACTGTTACATGCACATTGGTGTGTGTGTTTGTGTACTTCACACAATGTTTACATCAGTTTTACCATTCAACACGCATGATGAGATAACTTATGCTGCTGAAATACATTGAGCGAGTAGTCAGCACTGTTTTTATTTTCTTCAATCTCGCTGTAATATGACTACAATTTGCAGCTGATGAGCATCACCCCAAAACTTATGAAGTTCCTAATAAAGTTTGCTTGCGTTCTTATCTCCAATCCCATTCAGCCACAGTCATGGCTTACAAAGTTCTAGAATAGACCCATTTACACATTTATTTACGGTAGGTGAATATGCAGTATATTATGTCTGTTTTTTTTTAAGGAAATATGAGTTGGTGGAAACCAACTATATAAATGTTATCGCATTCTTTTTACCTCATGCAGTCCTAATTCCTAAATAGCATTCTTCTGATGCCATTTGGACTAAGATAATTGTTTGTTCAGGCGAGATGTTTACAGATGTCGTTGGAAGCCCATACTATGTTGCACCTGAGGTTCTGCTAAAATACTATGGCCGTGAGGTTGATGTCTGGAGTGCTGGTGTCATAATCTATATCTTGTTGAGTGGAGTCCCTCCATTCTGGGATGGTGAGATTATATGTAGCCATTTCAGTGAAATTTTGCATTACAATTTTATATGACATTGACAGTTGGCATTACATTTATTTTCTATTGGTTTCTTTGGCAGAAAGTGAACAAGGGATATTTGAACAAGTTTTGAAAGGTGACCTGGACTTTTCGTCAGAGCCCTGGCCTAGCATCTCAGAGAGTGCAAAGGATTTGGTCAGGAAAATGCTTATTCGTGATCCAAAGAAGAGATTGACTGCTCATGAAGCCTTATGTGAGTAGCATGGATGCACGGACCAATTTAATAAACAATTCTTTCCTAATTTATTTGGGCACATCTCAACCAAATTGGCTATAGTAACTGACCTGGGTTTTCATAGGTCACCCTTGGGTTTGTATTGATGGTGTTGCTCCTGACAAGCCTCTTGATTCTGCTGTTCTAAGCCGGTTGAAACAATTTTCTGCAATGAATAAACTAAAGAAAATGGCCCTTAGGGTGAGAAATAATGATACCAATGGTCTATCTCTGCATTATACACATGCTATTCGCGGCTCATTTTCTTTGTGCTTGTAGGTTATTGCTGAGAGTTTGTCTGAGGAAGAAATTGCAGGATTAAAAGAAATGTTCAAAATGCTTGACACAGACAACAGTGGTCATATCACAATGGAGGAACTAAAAACTGGCTTGCAGAGAGTTGGTGCTAATTTGATGGACTCAGAAATCAATGCTCTAATGGAAGCAGTAAGTATTCCAAAATGATCACCCCGTATCCGTTCCCATTCTGTACAATTTTTTGAACTTTAGTCGGCAGACCACTTTATTGTCATCAAGTCTCATTTACAAAATAAACCACAAACGAATGTTAAGAATAAGATCATTATTTTTTTTTCTAACCTTGCATATTTTCGAATATCCAATTAGCATCAACACCGTCTCATGTTTTGAAGAAAATACCACATTATGGGTAAACTTGGCCGTGTTACCAAGTATATATGAGATTTATTTTTGGGAAGTTTATTGAAACAGTAGTGATACTTTAATTTTCTGATGGCCATCATTCCACTTTATGGACTGCAACTCAGTTGAAGCACATTTCATGAAAATATCAGGCGGATATCGACAATAGCGGCACAATTGATTATGGGGAGTTCATAGCTGCAACTTTGCATATAAACAAAGTTGAAAAGGAGGATAAGCTCTTTGCTGCTTTCTCATACTTTGACAAAGACGGCAGTGGTTACATAACTCAAGATGAGCTCCAAAGGGCATGTGAGGAGTTTGGTATAGGGGATACCCGACTTGAGGATATTATTGGGGACATCGATCAGGACAATGTAAGTAGACCAGATTTACTATTCCTGTTAAGATTGGTAAAATCAATCTGTCTAATTCATCCATCATATATTTTGCAGGATGGACGGATCGACTACAATGAGTTTGTTGCAATGATGCAGAAGGGAGATAATCCTCTGGGGAGAAAGGGACATCAAAGTAATGGTAGTTTTGGTCTTGGAGAAGCACTTAAGCTTCGGTAAAATAGGTAAAAGATGCTTGTTTTCCCTAGTTTACCTTGTTATTTGTTTTTGGATAACATTGCATCATTAAGGTATGTAATTGATTATTGCTCTTACAGTTAGTTTGTTCTACTTACTATTTGTACCATTTTACAGGAGCATATGTTTCCCGTTATAGCAAAGTTAGCATTAAGCAACTAAGGAAAATTAACCAAGCGACAGCTCCAAAAGCTTGTCACATGCTAGTACTCTGGTCTTCAAGCTTCAATAATGGCCTATCAAAATCCGGGGTCACTGAAGCAACCTAGGAGCGTGAACTTTTGCCGGAAAGCATCAACCTCACAAAATTAACAATAGGGTCCTCATGCTCAACATGGCATCTTTTGATTTCCCTCCGTTCTAGTTCATATGTAGTGGCAATGAAATCTTCTTCAGCCCACCGTGTATCTGAGTTGTAATTTAAGCATGAGAGTAGGTGAGATTACTTTCTTCGGCCCCTTTTATTCTTCAATTGGGAATCAACGGCAGGAAGAGAGTGGACCATCTTGCACCTGCATTCCAAGACTAATGTTTCAATTATGTTCATCCATGTTGGATATAGGTGTAGTTCTTAGTGCCTGTAAGAATATAAGATTGTATTGTAGGAGTCTGACAAATGAAATAATTCTTCTCTGTTGATTTTTCCCTTGTTACCAAAACGTGATGAATGATTACTGAAGCCGCTTTGTGTCCTATGTCTATGTGGTTGTGTTATGTGTACTTGTAGTTTGTGACATTGTGCCTCGGCCTCTGGTTCGCCGCTGGTGGGCGACGCCTAGTAAATACTGAGTGATGATTCCTGAAAATGACAGCTTTTAGATCATCGTGAGGTTAAAATATTTTTTTAGGTCTCTCAAAAAAGGAAAAAAAAAATCGCCGGGAGATTGAAATCTTAAAATCATTTTGGGGTTGGGGTGGGGGGAATCATCGTGAAGTCAATCAAAATAAAAAAAAATCGAGGAAAACTAAATCGTTCACTGATGTGTGTAGGGCTAAAAAAAAAGTGAACAGGCTGTTAAATAAAGAAAATGAATATGCCACCAAGGGCCCAACCGGGTTCGAACCGGTGACCTATTGATCTGCAGTCAATTGCTCTACCACTGAGCTATGGACCCTTTGTTGAGGCAAAAATAAAAACGAATATTATAGTAGATTCGTTAAGACGCAGAACAGTTTCCCAAGGAACCCAGCGAATCCTGGCATAGTGGCATCGGATGGCCGGATGCCATCCCTCATGCACATGGACGGCCGATACGAGACGCAGTAGTGCTCCGCCAATCACCGACGACGTGAGGCCAATTAAACGCGGGCCCCGCGCCTGGGTGGGGAACCCGTGCTCTGCTCACGCGGTCACGCCTCTCAATTTTGGCAAACTCCCTGCAATAGCATGACTTGATGAGGCGGGGCCCACCGTTAGCCAGCCCCACCTGTCATTGGGTCAAGGGGAGGTGAGGGAGCGGCGGCGGAGGAAATTGTTTAATCCCCCGTCACCGTCTCCTCTCGCCATCACCCACACACACAACCCCGTGGTCCAGGCGCAGGCGCAGGCGCGAGCGCGACGTTGCCGGCACATCTCCGGCGTTCGGCGGCGGAGTGGAACCAATCCCGATTCCCACTAGGAATTCCATCGTTTTCGTGCCGTCCCGGCGGGCAAGCAGGACCAGGTACCCTCCCGGTCCGGATCCCCCCCAACCGTTCTTCCGTTCCCAGCCCCCGGCCGGGCTGCCTCAATCCCGCGGCGTTGGCTGCCATTTCGGGCCAAATTTGTTACGTGACGCGGGGGATCTTGAGTGGCACGCGTTCTTTCCAATCGACGCCCTCTTGGCTTTGCCTTGGCCGTAGGGAATTGCACGGAGGATACGCGGGCGCGGAACACGAGAGCTAAGCCAAACCTGTCTGGTGGTGCACTTCGCTTTCCCGGCGGAGATGGACGAGAAGGCGAAGATGGAGAGCAAGATGTCCTCGGCGGCGGCTTTCGTGGAGGGGGGCGTGCAGGACGCCTGCGACGACGCCTGCAGCATCTGCCTCGACGCCTTCTGCGACAGCAACCCCTCCACGGTCCGCACATCCGCCGCCCCCACGTCAAGTACTTGCTTGCTTCTGACCGAATGCGTTTCATGTTCGTTGGTTCTGCTGTGTTCTTTGCAGATGACCAATTGCAAGCATGACTACCATCTCCAGTGCATTCTTGAATGGTAAAGTCTCCTAATGCATCATTATTTTCTGCAAGAACATCTACGCCTTACCTTTTTGCCTGCAAATTATAAACCTTATGCAGTTTTGCCTGTTCTAGTTTATAAGCTGCACTGCATTCTCTTGATCAACCTTCAGTGCATTGCGTTGTCTTGTATGAGATAAATTATGACACCAATCCCTGTGTTACAGCATTTCATTAATGCTTATAGCCTTAGTGTTAAAGGCCAAACCAAACAACTTCTCTTCAGCTTTGTATTTATGAAGTAAAAATACAGCTCATATAATGTTCTGGTTTTGATCTCATTAATGCTTTTGTGACTTAGTTGATTGTAATTTGTAGCTATCTGGCTATGGCTTTAGTTTAAATACTTGCAGAATTCTCCTATTTTACGGTGATATAAGGTAATCACAGATTAATTCTTGCTCATGAATGGATTAATAATGCACTAAAGGAGCACTAATCTACCACATGAGATCCTGTTGAATCATATATTCTATGCTTGTGTCGTGCATGTCAGAATCTTAGTAGCGTGAACATTCATCATAGTGAGCTCATGAAGCTAATGCTGGCAACATGAATTTTTTAATGGCTTGTTACGGTGTCACAGATTTATAGGGATTTGTGCTGTAGTTTTCATGAAAAATAAAGTGGAGCTAAATTGAGTGTGTGGTTTCTGATCCTGGAGTAAGACAGAAAATAACATCCTGTGGTCAATCAACAATGCAAGAAAAAACAATACATGTAACAATCTGTGCTTCATGCGTGGAAAGAAAACCCAATCAAACAGCTGCCGAAAGTACAACTCCCTTTGTTCCAAATTTTAAGTTGTTTTATTATTGTCCCAAGTCAAAGTTTTCCTAAATTTGACGAAGTTTAAAGAAAAATATATTAGCATCTACAATATAAAAAATGCAGAGTCAAAATATATTCATGATGTATCTAACATATCTAGCCTGATGTTGTAGATGTTTGTGCGTTTTCTATAAACTTGTTTAAAGCTAGACAAGTTTGACTTGGGAGGAACTACTACTGTTCACCATGTTTACAGTTTCCAGTTCATGTGCTTGTCAATACTCAATAGTAGTATATTACAATTCATGTGATAATTTAGGTGCCAGAGAAGCTCCCAATGCCCCATGTGTTGGCAGCCTATCAGCATGAAAGATCCTATGAGGTGAAAATTGCAATCTCTATTCTGTCTTAACTCCTAAGGCACTGAATTGCTGGTCCTCACTTATTCTTGCGACATTCTGCAGCCAAGAGCTGCTAGAGGCTGTCGAACAAGAGAGGAACATCCGAGCTAATCGTTCACATAATACTGCTGTTTTTCACCATCCAATGCTGGGTGATTTTGAGGTGGGCATGTTTCGTCATGCATGTTTGGGGAACTTTTCCAGTAACATTCACCTTTCTGCTGTGAATGTACTTTAAGCACATGTACTTCTGTTAATATCACCATTTGTATTTCCAGATTCCTGTAGGTGCAGATGATGCAGAACTTGAAGAACGCATTATTCAGCAATTGGCTGCTGCAGCTGCAGTGCGTAGGTCACACCGCCATCAAAGAAGAGATGGGCACCAGAGCAGATCAGGATCAAGTAGCCACCCACAATTTCTGGTGCTTTCAGCAGATGAGCGCACAACCTCAGGTCAAGAAGGGGATTACGAACAAGCTCGTGCTGTAGTTTCTGGTCGCCCTTTACCTACTCTTGTTGAACAAGAACGCAGTAGAGGATTGGCAGATGCTTCCAGTCCATCTCTCCGTTGTTCTACTGCTGATAGTACTGGTAGATCAAACAATAGGTATCTCCTACATCCTATGTATGATACTATGCATGTGTACTTCTCTTCATTACCATCGAATGCCTGTGCTTAGCGTTAACTATGACCTGTCAGGATTTTTGGGATTCAATCTACACCTGTGGATCAAGATGGAGCTGGACCATCCGATTTACAATCAATCTCTGACACTTTGAGATCCCGTCTACAGTCAGCTTCAATGAGGTGCTCTCCTAACCCAAGTACCCAACCAAATAGAACTCCTGACAAATGGAGCACATACACGTGTCTTACCTATGGGCATTTCTTGACAATGGAAGGTACAAGGATTCCATAACCAAGAGTGCAAGTGGATGGAGGGAGAGGTGGTTTTCTCGGAGTAACTCTTTGTCAGATCTTGGTTCTGAGGTAAGGAGGGAGGTCAACGCGGGGATTGCTGCAGTGTCTCGCATGATGGAACGGCATGATGCAAGAGACGGGCCGGGGCCTTCTGCTACCTCTGCATCAGGATCTGGATCTCAGTGATACACTCCGTCCTTGAAAGGACCATTGCAACTGTAAAGATAAGGTATGTGCTCATGTTGGGCAAATGAAAGCCTGAAAGTCCGTGTTTTGTTAAGTTTTTCCTGGTGTCGAACTATCACTGTTTGACACCTACTGAGCTCAGTTTTTCTGTAATTATCTGGAGGGAACAATATGGCTCCTATAGACTAGTCTTACAACCTTGTCACATAAATGATATGGTAGTTTCTCTGGCTGCTGCTGCATAATGGGAACTTGGCTTTGCTTTCTCTGGGCTCTGGCTGCTGCTGCATAATAGGAGCTTGCCTTTGCTTCATGTCCGAAGGACAGAGTTGAGAGCACCTATAATAGGAGCTTGCCTTTGCTTCAGGTCCGAAGGACAGAGTTGAGAGCACCTGAGATCCGGCGATGCTTCATGACACCTGATAGTCCCCCCTCCCTATTAGACTCCCAGAACTTTGCTGGGGCCAGGCTCATGTGTCCAGGTCACGAGAAAGCAATGCATGTGCTTGGAATGGAACAGAACATTCACACGTTTTCACCACTTGCAAGGGTGGGTAATGCATGAGATGCCTGTAAACAGTGACAGTCTGAGTGTTGTGTTGGTCATGTGGTTCCATTTTATGACACCCATAACATACAATACGATGCAAATATCCTGTGTGTTTAGATCTCAGTTGCAGTTGCAATTCTGCACTGTAGCACGTTTGTTTGTATTTGATAACTTTTGTCCAATCATGGCCCAAGTAGACTTAAAAGATTCATCTCATGATGTACATAAAAAATACAAACATACAAATATTTTATCTACATTTAATGCTCTATGTATGTGCCGTAATATTGATGTGACTAGTTACGATTGCAATTTGCAGTGGATCTAAACAGGGCATATCGTGCCAAGGCTCCCAAGGGATCATTGGTCTCTGTACAATTCGGCTGTCGGTTTAGCGTGCAAGGTCACCCCTGTACAATTTGTACACGGTAACTCCTGCAGGCTGTTCGCGGAAGGTAGGGGAAGTCGGGAAGACGAGTTTGGATAGTAGATCAGTAAAAGGAATGGAGGAGCATGAGCCAGCACAGCAGCAAGAACCCCAGTCCCCACTCCCCAGGAGGAATGAAAAATTTGTCGTGGTCTCATCGAGTGGGAGTTAGAAAATGCAAGGCCTGGATCAAGCGGAGAGGTTTGACGGCAGGAAGGCAATAATACTATGGCCTTCACGTGGCCAGCCCATCAATTCCTCCAGGAGGTAGAAGAGCAGGAAATGAACTGCACGTGCAAGCGCCACAGCCCACAGGCGAGGCGAGGATCGGTGGATGATTTCTCCTCTGAGCGTACGGGTCGAGCCAGCACAGAGCACTCAGGTGCGCCGGTGAGTGACAGCCCCCAGCAGAACAAGCAGCAGTCGGTCAATCATCCAGATCCAGAGGAGGGAAAAAGAAAGAAAGAAAGAAAGAGAGCAATTGAAGCAAGCGGTCGGTCTACGCAAAAGAGAGAGATCATCAAGCAGTAGTCGATCGAGAACCAACTAATAGCTAAATAAAGGTGCTGCTTATTGCATAAACAAACATCAGCATCAGCTCACGCTCGGTCAGGTTAGCAGTTAGCAGCTTGAGCATGACGGCCACGAGGACAAGGTGCGCGGACGGACGCGGTTGCGGGTGGCTTCCTTCCTGTCTCGCCTTCGCCTGCCCCTCGCATCGTACGTATCCCCCAGACGTGGATGGAATGGAATGAAGAGAGGTGGAACGCCGATGCCCGAACCCACCGACACCGACACCGACCGACGCTTTCCCCGTCGTCCCGCGAAATGCCAAGGATCGCCTGCCTTGCTCGCGCCGTATCCGTGATCAGACCCCGCGCTGTTCTACTAGTATCTGCGGATGAGCGAGGGAGGGAGGACCAGAAACGTGGCGTCGCCTGAGCTGAGTCTATTTGGTTGGCGGTGACCAGCGATGACCGTTCTATTTGGAACGGGCGGCGGTAGCTTAGCGTGGAGACTAACCCACGTCACGCGACGCGACCGTACCGGCCGGCGACGCCTCAGGCCCGCCAGACCCATCCGGAAAAAAGTGACGGCTCACTTAATTTACCCTTCACTGCACTGACACTCTCCCTCTCAATTCTCCCTTTAATTAATATAGTATATAAGTGAGTCCACAATGCAACAACCAAAAACGAAAAGAAACAATGTAACACCTCGTTTACACGGTCAAGCAACGTTTCTTCTGTGCAGGGAATTGCCTCCCTTCGAGATCTCCAATCAATCTGTGAGGCATTAAGAGAAGCTCATCGGCGGCTCGTACGGTGCTGTCCTGCGACTGCGAGTTCCTTTTGGGTGCACCAGGAAAACCAAATTGATTGATGACCGATTAATCCATCGCCGTTTTGGGCTGCGCCTGCGCGCGGCACCCGGGATTATATTACGTACATTCGGCGATGGCGACCGGCCAACCAAGGCCTCGTACATTCTTGCTAGGCAGATGCCACACGCCGTACAGTCCACTTCTTGTAGAAAAAAGGCACGTCTATAGCACCAAGGCAAAAGAAAATGTTTCGCCAGACGATGGCTTGAAGAACCATAAGCACGTTTATGGCGGACCATGGATCACCGATCATTGGCGTAGCCTAATAATCATCATCATGGAGGAGGGCGGCCTTTAGTTATAGGTACGGTGGGTTGTCTTTCTCCGAGGGACATTTAACTACTCAAATGCATGATATATCAAATCTTCTATTCTCCTCCTTCGCATCTGACACACGAGAAAACAAAAGCGCATTGCTCTGCATCTTTGGCCTTAGCTTTGCTCCTCTCTCCTCAGTCCTCATTGACTTCGGAACTTGCAGGTAAATTAGGGCAAGTAGAGACCAGTGGTTAGGGCGTCTTAATTACTCCGTGGCGAAACGCACATGCCGCAGCCCGCAGCCAAAGCTCTTGTAGTCTTGTTTTGACCTCAACAATAACAAAAGATGATAACACAGAGTACTCTAAAGCATGGAAAAGAGAAGCTCGTCCTCCGGCCGCTGCTGCAGCTGGCACCCTGCACCTACCGAAACGCACTTGTTTTTTCCACCAAAGGAATCGGAACGCACTCGAGCACTTCGTCATTTTCTTTTGGCCCACGGAAGTAGCAGCGCCGGCCAGTGGCCAGGTCAGGGGAACCGAGACATGCTATGCTCAGCAGAGTGAACTCAGCATATTACTATAGTATATTATCAGGAATCTGGCGGTTAAATTACGGACGTGTCACGCGTACGTACAAGCTGCGAATAAAACTTTTGACCCCAGGCTTTTCTGTCCAAAAATCTCATGCGCCGATCGAAACGAACGACCAATAATAACAATAATAATGGCACCCTTAAAATCGGTTATTTTTTAGTGATTCTGTAGTATTTTTTTCTTATAAGAAATTAACATTAACGTTTATTTTCAGCGATTTTTAGCTCTAGGCAATGTAGTTGACACAGAATTCCGTGGCGACGGTAAATGCATCGGCCCGACCCGCGGAGGCCGGAGGGGCTAAAAAGCGCGGCGGGCACCGTGAAAACTGCCCGAAACCAGCTAGCGCGCGGGGCGAAATCAGCGGGGTTGCCGCGCTCGCCCGCGTGCCGCCTGGGGGCTCTCGTCGCCCGCAGGCCGCAACGAGACACGGACACGGGCCCGGCCGGGCCCCGACCTCACCAGTCACCATTGCGTCCCGCCTTTTTCCTGCTTAGTACGCACACGCGAACCCTGTTGTGTGCGCTGCAGCTGCGCACACCGACACTTCCCTGCGGCCCCACATGCCAGCCTGTGCCCACCCACCAAACCGCGTTTCACCTCTCTCCTTCCGTCGGTTCGGTTGGCTTTGGCTATTCTTCCCCCACCTCTCTCTCTCTCTCCCTCTCTCTCTTCACTTATAAGCAAGCTCTCTCACACACACCTCACTCTCTCTGCTTTCTCTCTCTATCTCTACATACATAGTGGAAGGAAAAAAAACACACCCAAAAGAAAGGCTCACACCACCCACCTCCATTGCTTTGCCTACTACTCCATCCTCTCGCTGTCTTCCCCAGCCCAGCCAACAACAAATCGACCTAGTTCGGCACAAGGGAGTGCTAGAGGGAGAGGAGGGCAGCGCAGCGCAGTACGCACAACCGAGCGGCGGCGGCGGCAGAGGAGGAGGCAGAGCAATCCGGAGGGAGCAGCGGCCGCGCGCGCAGGCATGGGCGCGCCGGTGCACGGCGCCCTCGTCTTGTTCCTCCTGCTCCTGGCGGGGGCAGGGGCGGCGCCCGAGGAGACGGCGCCGCAGGAACCCACATTGCCCGGCTCCGGCTCCGGCTCTGCTACCGGTGCGGCGGCGGCGGCTGTGGGGGTCAACTCCAACTCCGTGCTGGTGGCGCTGCTGGACTCGCACTACACGGAGCTGGCGGAGCTGGTGGAGAAGGCGCTGCTCCTGCAGACGCTGGAGGACGCCGTCGGGCGGCACAACGTCACCATCTTCGCGCCGCGGAACGAGGCGCTGGAGCGGGACCTCGACCCGGAGTTCAAGCGCTTCCTGCTGGAGCCGCGCAACCTCAAGTCGCTCCAGGCGCTGCTGCTCTACCACGTCCTCCCCTCTCGCCTCCCCTCCGACGCCTGGCCCGCGGCCTCCCACCCCACGCTCTCCGGCGAGGAGGTCGAGCTCGCCGCCGCCGGTCCAGCCGGCACCGCCATGCGCGTCGGCCACGCCGCCGTCACGCGCCCGGACGCCGTGCTCAGGCCCGACGGCGTCATCCACGGCATCGAGCGCCTCCTCGTCCCGCGCTCCGTGCAGGAGGACTTCAACCGCCGCCGCAGCCTCGCCGCGATCTCGGCCGTGCTGCCCACGGGCGCGCCCGAGGTGGACCCCAGGACGCACCGCCTCAAGAAGCCCGCGCCGCCGGTTCCGCCCGGCGCGCCCCCCGTGCTCCCGATCTGGGACGCCATGGCGCCCGGGCCATCCATCGCCCCCGCCCCCGCGCCTGGCCCCGGCTCCGGGAAGCACCACTTCGACGGGCACAGCCAGGTCAAGGACTTCATCCAGACGCTGCTCCTCTACGGCGGCTACAACGAGCTCGCCGACATCCTCGTCAACCTCACATCCCTCGCCACCGAGATGGGCCGCCTCGTCTCCGAGGGCTACGTCCTCACCGTGCTCGCCCCCAACGACGAGGCCATGGCGCGCCTCACCACGGACCAGCTCAGCGAGCCGGGGTCGCCGGAGAACATTCTCTACTACCACATGATCCCGGAGTACCAGACGGAGGAGTCCATGTACAACGCCGTGCGCCGCTTCGGCAAGGTGCGCTACGACACGCTCCGGCTGCCGCACAAGGTGGTGGCGCGGGAGGCCGACGGCTCCGTCAAGTTCGGCCAGGGCGAGGGCTCCGCCTACCTCTTCGACCCGGACATCTACACCGACGGTAGGATCTCCGTGCAGGGCATTGACGCCGTGCTCTTCTCGCCGGATGACAAAAACGCCACACAGACCGCCGACCCGAACAGGAAGCCTCCCGCCATCGTCACCCACAAGAAGAAGATCAAGCTCCGGCGAGGTCAGTACTACTACCTACCTTCAGATCTGGACTTGGTCCTTTCTGTCCTGCTCGTATCATTACAGATTGCTCAAAAGTAGCCCACCACATTGTCCTTGATTCAATAATAGCACCGAAATTTACAGCTCGTAATCTAGATTGGGGAGGTTTGTAGATTAATTTTGCCGCTGATTGTTAACATCAATCAATGCGAGTTCATCCATTGATGGTCAGAATGTTGCCGGTGAGGGTACCGGTGAGTGTTCCGATTCTAGCTAGCGGCCAGGATTAATAATTTATCAGTTGGTGGGTGATGAGTGGTGCTGGGTAGTAGAATAAAGACGAAGACGTTGGTATAAAATAGAAGCAGCAATTAGGGTTCCTTACTGTCCTATTGACAGCTCCGAATTGGAGTTGGAGGGCATATGGGCCTGTCGGTGCCGTTTGGACATTTTCTACCACGGCTGAACCAATATTACTGCATTTTCCGTAGGTTTTTATGCTGTCACAAATGCTCAACTTCTGTACTGACCAACGTGTGGCCACCGTGAAAACATGGATGTGAACTGAAGCAATAGTGATCGTTGAGCATATGTTGGTGGGTGGTTGCCTTCAGCTTCTTTTTTGATGGCTGATACCGTTCCTGGGACTGCAAGCAACACTATTCTTTAACCCATGACACATGAGCAACAATTTTGCCTTTTTTGCATAGCATGAAAATCTCATGCCGAAGCCTTGGTCACGTCCTTGCTGTCATAGTTTTGGTGGAATAGTAGATAAATAAATTGGTCATGCTTAGAGGTAGGGCAAGGCCGAATTGTGTGCCTTGTAGGGGAAAATAGCAATAGTTGGTAGTGTTTAGAGTTTAGACTGAAGAAGCTGATAGATGAACGAAATCAGAATCTGGCCTTTGTTAGATAGGGGAAATCTCAGAAATATACATACAAGCTGAATTAGACATCTCAGTTCAATCCAAGCCACTGAAACTTTGTAGACCTTGGTTTAGCATTTATTGTGAAATCGGACTACTGAAGATTGGGAGCAGGAATATACCAAAACCTTCTAGGAATGTGTTTGAAGAGCAGGGACCTTTAAATTCATTAGGCCAGTTCTGCGTGGGCCAGTTCTGCGCTGTTGAAACTGGGAAGATTCTCTTCCAGTAGCTCGTGCATCATGATCAGGGAGATCCTTTCTCAATGACATTCTAGGATTGCAACATGGCAATCCTGATTTGCATAATTGGATTCATTTGAGTCCGCGAGCTCTGTTCGCTTGAACTTACCAGCGAGCATCAGCCAGCCACTCAGCAGTGTTTTTCTCTCAGAACAATCAGCCAGCCAGCCGTACAATCCAGCCAGCCGAACAGAGATTTCAGTTCCACGTGATTCTGATGGCAGGCCCATTCCACCTTCCATAAATGGTGTTTGTTCGTTCCTGCTTGTACCCTTCGAAACCAAGTTACCATCGGCCATTGTCATGCCCCTTTCTTGGGCTTGAAAGAAAAAAGTATATATATACTCGTATATGTTTTATTAAAATCTGCAAGCTTTCTTTCGCGTAAATATTTAGTATTAGGCATCGGGTGCCGTCCTGCTGATTTGACAGGTTATCTGTCACGGCATAATCTAGTGTTTATTCCTGCTACTTTCTAGCAAAGTATTCCTACTTCTGTTCGGCACCGTGTCGGTTACCTTTTTATTTTTTAATTAACCATGCTGTTAGTCTTACGCTGTTGTTTCCCCAACGAAACACACTGCAGGCAAGTTGTTAGAAGCAACGTGTCAAATGGCTGGGTTCTTCGGTCAGCGATCGCGATTTGCAAGCTGCCAGTAGACGGAGAAAGGATTTGATCTCCATGACACCGAAAGACGAACGAACTGATGGGCTGGCGCTGGAGAGGGGGAACCGTCCACATTATTATTTGTTTTATTTTCTTTTTTGTTTATTATGAGAGAATAATAATGATAATGAATCAGGTGGGGGGGATGTAAACTCGGTGGGTTGTTGGTGTGTCCAGAAAAGAGGAGAAAAAGAAATGCAGAAAAAAAAAATTGTCCATACATGAAGAAGCCGAGGGTCGTCGTCTGTGTATAGGAAGGAATTAAAAACGTTTTGCTTTTCTTGTCTTTCTTTTTTCTTCTGTCATTCTTTGCTTCTGTTCCCGTTCCCGTTTTGACAATGAGAATATCGGGTAAACACAGTCATTCTTATTATTTCTTTTATATATTTTTTTTGTCAAGATATTGTCGCATTCGTGACGGTCAATCTTTGTAAGACAGTGATTGCGAGGCTGTGTGATGTGTCTGGGTGTATTACCTGCGTTGCGTTGCGCTTGCAAGAGTCGTGACAGTGGGGAGTGGAGAGGAATCTTGTGCAGAACATAACATGATGGGTCGAGATGCTCTCCATCTCAGAAGCTGCTGGTGCTATTAATCAAGCAGGCGACAGCTAATGCCGGATGTCTTTATAGTGGCGAACGAGTGACTCAAAGGCACATCACACAGTACCCTGCTTCCTGCTATACTACTGAAAACCGAAGTTACTACAGGCGGATAAACCTTGCTGTAAACCGAAGTTACTAGTACTGAAGACTGTAGCTGCAGCTATTCTGGGAGTCAGTCAGTGCGTGGTCCTGACGCGCGACGCAGCTAACGGTAGCATCCGGACCACGGGTTTGTGGCTTTGTGCCTCTGTCCCCCAGGCCCCAGGAACAGCCGAGCAGGGAAGTCAGGAACGGATCCAGAACGGCTGAACCATGTCGTGCAAGTTGTGTTGCTGGGCCTTGTGAGGGTGAAACATTACTAGCCCGTTCCCTTCTTCAATCAGCCATTTATTTCCATCCACGGAACAGTATTTTTCTCTCACAATAAATCAGCACAAGTCACAATCAGCGCTTATTTTTAGCGCTACCCAACAGGCTGTACATGTCATCCATCATCGCAATCACATGACCACGCCAAGTCAAGTCCTGAATGGACCATGTCGTGAGCCCATGAGGCGGGGCGGGCTGAGCCTGAATGGGGGTGCTGGGCCGCGTCGGAACTTGGCCCAACACAAACCGAGACGACACGCGACACAAGAGCATGAGAGCATCCTCCACCGCCCCTTCCCACCGCAACGGGAGGGAATCCAGGCAGCCGGGTTGGTGGCCTGAGAACACGACAGGACGGAGCTCGCTCGGCGGCCGGACAGGTGTATCAGACAGACAGACATGGCGGCACATGTTGACAAAACCGTTTGCAGCAGCAGCCGATGGCACATGTACACATCTCCAGCCCGCCTCTCATCAGTCCTACGGAGTACTGTATGTATCAATGTATGTATGTATGTATGCTACGAAACCATTATCAGTACCGTCTCTACAGCAACTGTACTCAGCTCGAAGTTCACCATCAAATCTACACACATCAGCAGGAGGAGGAGGAGGAGGAGCTCAATTTCAGGACATCCTGAGTGCCTCCCTCAAGCCGATGCTGAAGCTGTTCTGCAGGCCGCCGGCCTTCTTGTGGGGCAGGCCCACCGTGGGCTTCTGCATCATGGCGACGAACTCGTTGTAGTCTATGCGGCCGTCGTTGTCCTGGTCGACCTCCCCGATCATGTCCTCCAGCTTGACGTCGCCCAGGCCGAACTCCTCGCACGCCACCTGCAGCTCGTCGGCGGTGATGTACCCGCTGCCGTCCTTGTCGAAGTACTGGAACGCCGCGAACAGGTGGTCCTCCCGCTCCACCTTGTTCAGGTGCAGCGTCGCCGCGATGAACTCGCCGTAGTCGATCGTCCCGTTGTTGTCCACGTCCGCCTGCAGATTCCGTGTTGCCAATGCCAATGCCAATGCCAGCCACAGCAACAAGATCGAGTTAATTTTTCATTCATTTTTCTTTTCTTTCTTGAAGCCCAAAGATGGATGAAAAACGGATCGATCGATCGCTTACGGCTTGCATCAGCGCGTAGATCTCCGATTCCTGGAGGTTGGCGCCCACCTTCTGGAGGCCCACCTTGAGCTCCTCGAACGTGATCTGCCCACTGTTGTCCGCGTCGATCATCTTGAACATCTCTTTCAGCCCGGCGATCTCGTCCTCGGATAGGTTCTCCGCGATCACCTGCAAACAAACACACACCAATCAGGACAAGCCGATTTGGATCCTTTTGCTTTCCATGGATCTCTGTAATTAAGGCGCCCTGTGCATCAGCCAAATGGCCATTCACTGGGCGCATATGACGAGTACAAAACGCAAGGCGATGATAGCCAAGGTTCAACACGCATGCGCAAGACAAACAAAGACAAGTGTGAAACAACTCTTTCAAGGACAGAACGACGTACCCTTAGAGCCATCTTTTTCAGCTTATTCATAGCCGAGAACTGCTTCATACGGGACAGAACAGCGGAATCCAGCGGCTTATCAGGAGCCAAACCACCTACCTGGACCCACGGATGCCCTGAAACATGGTAACGAACAACACCCTTCAGCAATTACATCAGCTACATTGCATGCAATTCTGCAAAAATGGGAATGCAGGCAGCCATGAACAGGGAAGCAATAAATGTGATTTATGGTAAGTCAGCAACTCACGTAGAACTTCGTGAGCGGTTAGTCTCTTCCTTGGGTCCCTAATAAGCATTCTCCTCACAAGATCTTTGGCGCCTTCCGAGATGCTGGGCCACGGCTCCGACTCGAAGTCAAGCCTCCCGTGCAAAACCTCTTCAAAGATACCCTGCTCGTTCTCTGGTTGGCAAACAGATCAAGTGCATATCGTCAGAACAAGAGATTGGACAGGAATTTTGCATAATGCTGTATTGTTGTATGAGTCTCATCACTTGACTACTGAAAAAGTTTATAGTAATGCACCTGCCCAAAATGGTGGCACTGCACACAGCAAGATGTAAATGATTACGCCAGCACTCCAAACGTCTGCCTCTGGACCATATTTCTTCTTCAGGACCTCTGGTGCCACGTAGTAAGGGCTACCCACGACATCAGTGAATATTTGACCTGAAGTAAGGAAATGGAGAATGATTGCTATCATAAGGATGGGATCCAGACGGCAGAATTGTAAACATATACAGCTGTATATCTCAAAACTGTTGGCGCCACAAAATAAATCCTTCCAAATGCATTTAGTTGCAAGGATCAGATTTTCAACGGTACTTGAAGCAATAAAAAGCATAATGCAGTATCGCTAGCAATATATCACAGCTAATGAATGACAATATTCTGAATTCTAGTTTTCGTGAAGATCGAATCGGCTAAATTGAATAACAGATGCTATTGTCTCCATAATTGACTGAAATAGGTATCATCAAACAGCCCGGGCAATTCCAACATGGCAATTACCGCGTCATAATTCATAATTGGTTTGTCTGATGAGAAATCGGGAACCATTGCATTGCATCACATATAATGTTGATAATGCTAATCAAATGTCGATGTGACGAGAGCACATAACAACTAAATCTGGATCAAGTAATAAAAGGAAACAAAAAAAAAAACAAGGCACAAAAATGCCAATATCGCGTCGACATGTAGGGAAAAAAAAACTTCAACTCACCAGGTCGAAAGAATATGGAGAGACCAAAGTCAATGGTCTTGAGGGCTGCCTCCTCCTTCTGGTCAGCGAAGAGGAAGTTCTCGGGCTTGAGATCCCGATGCATGACGCCCATGGAGTGGCACACCTCGACGACGCCGACGATGACCCTGGCGAGCTCGGCGGCCTTCCTCTCGGTGTAGTGGCCCTTCTGCACGATCCGGTCGAACAGCTCGCCGCCGGCGCAGAGCTCCATGACGAGGTGCACGGCGACGGCGTCCTCGTAGGCGCCGCGGATGGAGATGACGTTGGGGTGGCCCGCCAGGTGGTACATTATCTGGATCTCCCGGCGCACGTCCTCCACGTCGTCGTCGGTGACGAGCTTCCGCTTCAGGATCGACTTGCACGCGAACTCCTTGCCCGTGGCCCGCTCCACGCACAGGTACGTCGTGCCGAACTGCCCCTGCCCGAGCCGCCGCCCCACGCTGTACTTGTCCTTGAGGTTCTCCGTCTTGCGCTTCAGCACCGAGCCCACCAGCAGCCCGGCGCTCGACACGCGCTTCACCGGCGGCGCCTTGGGACGCGGCCTGGGCGGCGCCGCCGCCTCACCGGCGGACGACGAGCTGGGGCTGGGGCCGCCGGCGCTGGCAGCAACCGCGGCGGCGGCGGGCTTGGAGACTTGCGTGGCGGCGGCGACGACGACGGCCTTGGGCGGCGCCGGCTCCGAGTGGGAGGCGGCGATCTTGACGGGCTCCGGGGCCTTGCTCTGCACGGCGACGTGCACGTCGGACGCCGGCTTCGGCAGCGCTGGCGAAGGCGTTGACTGTGACCGGCCCGGACTAGCGGCGGCGGCGGCGGCGGGCAGCGCGTCGGTGTCCTGCGGCGTCTTCCACAGCACCGTGGAGACGGACTGGAAGAAGCCGTTCTTGGTGATGCTGGGGCCGACGCACGTGTTCCCCATCGCTGCGGCGAACACGAGACGCCGGAATCTTTATCGGATCCAACAACACAGCTCCTCGAGCTCCACGCCGGCTCAGATCACGTCGCGGATAGATATATGGATGGATGTCTCTTCCAGCATCAAGGGAACGAACACGGAAACTATGGAGATGGGATGGATCGCGCGGGAGACTAAGGAAAGCCAAGATCAAGGATGGAAAGAAACACGCCGATCGCCTCGAGTGCGTGTCCAAGTCAACGCCAGACAAGGTGTCCCGGAGCTTGCAATGCAGAAATCGGACGACGCCTTGGGACCGCAGCTACACACGCGCATCAAGAATAACGAAGCGGCGAAGAGAGTGACCACGACCAAGCTTTTGGACCTTGTCGTCTTGCCGTCGCGGCAGGTGGAATGGAGGAAGAAGAAGAAGAGGTCAAAGGCGAGCACTCATGGATGCTAGAAAACCAAATTGCTCAAGGCAAAGAGAGAGGGGTAGGAGGACGAGGATGGCGGAGGATTACAAGCAAGGGGACAGCAGCTCGAGAAACATGACCATGATAGCCAGGTACTAGCTCGAAGAAGAACAAGTGACGAGAGCATAAAAGAGGGGAAATGGGGGCAACAAAAGGGCAGGAGCTGAGGAAACGCGTGAGATCCCTCGGGACGTGCGTGAGGGGAAGTATGAACGGACCAAGAAGCGAACAAAAATGAGATCCACGAGGAGGAGGCGGGGACCTCAGGCGGTTGTACTGCGTCGAATACGCGGGGCAATGATTGGATTGCTACTGGCTGCTGATGAGTTTGACATGGCACGGCGAGGAAGGAGCAGGAGGCAGGAGGAAGAGGGCGCGAAGTGGGGTACGGCGAGGGGGCACGACGCCCAGCGTCATTGTTTTGTCCTGTTGCCGCGGTTCTTCCACTTCCATGATCGCGGAGGGAGCGAGAGCGGGTGGCCGACCGACCAGGTCGCGCCGCTCCGGCTCCGCTGTGTGCAAAGTCCAAAGCGCGTCGCCGTCCCATTGGGCCAATGGGCAGCCGGATCTCCGGCACTCCCTCCCTGACGCGGCAGGTGGCCGGTAGCATCACAGTTTCGGCTGTGCCGGACCAAAAATTCCAAATTAGGTGCCCGTCCGATTATAGGCGCCGAGCGGTGGCTTTCAGGAAGAACCGGTCAAGCACACGGGAACGAAAATACAGTATTCTGCTGCGACAAGGACAACACAGCGTGGCGTGGGCACGCAACAGCTCACCAAAGACACGTAAACAACCAATGCGTACGCAGGATTAGCTTGGATAGGGATTCTACGCTGTACTTCTGACCTTGTTGAATGTATATAACCAAAAAAACAAAAATACAACAGTGCATTATACTCCGAGACAAATATATCGGAGCCAAACCACAGAAAAGAAACCAAGACGGCATTTGGGGGGGCAAGAAAATAAAAATTACACCTGGAAACACATCTTTGTTCTATTTTACACCCCAAGAGCACAAGCATATTACACAACATGCAGGCCGGCTCAGATGATGAAATGAATTGAGCGGGGGGCTCCACTGACCTCGGAGGATGCGTTTACAAGCCAGCCATGAGATATAGCTCTATCGTCCTGCTGCAGGGAAATCTGTATGGCCATAAAACCCCCTTTGTAATTGACCTCGTTCCCTTAGATTATAAACCGAGGCAAGGTTGCTACCAAATAGTGCAATCCAATCCCAAATGGCACCGTTGAATGCAGACTCGAACAGAGGGCTCACCCTTATCTCTTCTTTTGTGTCCTTTTGACCTTTATCACTCTTCGGCTCGACTTGTCACCGCCGCCACCCCCGCTGCCCAACGAAAAATTCCCACCCTGGAACTCTAGACTGCCAGCGGCTGGGAAGGACGGGTTCTGCTGTGCTGAGCCTTGTTGGCCCCCAAACTGAAAAACACCAGCCGGCTGGACTGCGGGAGCACCAAATACCGGGGCAGCAGGTGAGATATTCTGCTGTCCAAATGATGAACCAAATACTGGCGCTGGCGCAGGTGCTGCCTGACTACTGTCATCTGCCATGCTGTCTTCGTTCATCTGATCATTTCCAGGGGAAGCCATGCCAAAAGCTGTGTTGGTATTAGTTCCAAATGCAGGCTGGGGAGACGAGTTCATGCTAGTGTTTGCTGAACTAAATGAGAATACTGACGGTTGAGAAGAGAACGTTGTGGCTGGCTGCGCTCCAAATGCAAAACCACCACCTGAAGAAGCTGATTGCCCAAATGTAAATGTGCTGGGTGCGGATGAACTTGAGCCAAAAGGGTTGCTAAAAGCTGAGGCTGAAGAAGCAGTGGTGGTGCTGGCAAACACACTCGTACTGGCCACTGTTGATGCACCAGCAGAAGAGCTAGGTGAAGAAAATGTGAACCCAGTACTTGAGCTAGAGCTAAATGGGTTCGCAAAAGTAGCTCCAGTTCCAAATGGTGAATTGCCAAATCCAGTACCTGATGTAGAAGTTGTTGCTCCAAAAGAGACAGTGCCAGGTCCAGATGAGACTCCTGCTCCAAGAGACATGGTCCCAGGTCCAGATGAGGCGGCTCCAGCTCCAGATGAGGCGGCTCCTGCTCCAAATGACATGGCCCCAGGTCCAGACGAGGCACCTCCTGATCCAAAAGACACAGCCCCAGGTCCAGACGAAGGTGCTCCAAGTCCGAAGGAAACAGTCCCAGATCCTGATGAGGAGCTTCCTGCTCCGAAAGAGAAAACCCCAGGTACAGATGAGTGAGCTCCTGCCCCAAAAGATGATGAAGTTCCAGCTGCGGAAGATGAAGCTCCAACACCAAAAGATAAGGTGCCTGAACCAGTCGAGGAAGCTCCAAGTCCAAAAGATAAGGTCCCAGATTCAGACGAAGAAGCTCCAACCCCAGTAGTCATGGCTGGGAATGGTGAGCCAAATTGTGGTTTTGAACTCTGGGATGGTTGCTGCATTGTTCCCTCTGACTGTGGCGGCTTACTACCAAAGAGTGTGCTACCAGCTGATGGTTGATAGGTACTACCAGCAACTGATGATGTGCTGAGGCCAGTAGATTGGGCTGGGGAACTGAACCCAAAAAGGCTGTTTCCAGAGCTCTGAAATGTAAACGATGGGGTTGAAGAAGACTGTAAACCTGGTGCAGTGGAAGTACTAGCTATGCCAGCCGCATCACTTGAAGCTGCAACTGGGGAGAAAGTAGGCGTAGATGTGGCAGGATAACTTGAAAAGCTTGCAATACTTGATGACACTGATGAAGTAAAAAGTTTCGATGACGGTTTGCTGCTTGCATCTGGTGCCACAGATTTCACTTCATCTTTTGCACTCCCTATACCAAATGATAAGGTGCTAGCTGCCTTATTGTCAGCAGTTGTGCCATCTGATTTAGCTGATGTTACCACTGACAAGCCAACTGGAGCGCTGGAAGAAAAACTAAATGCTGTAAGTGCAGGAGACGATGAAATAGCTGGACTGCTACTGGATACAGCAAATATGGAGGTGGAAACAGCTGAGCTGATAGCAGGTTTATCAGTAGGTGGAGCAGTTGCGAGCTTTGGTGGCGAGTACGAAAAGCCATTGCTCAGGCTCAAAGTAGATGCCGGTGCATTCAGTTTTGTCGATGCACCTGATGGCAACACCTTGTCCGACGATTTAGCAACATCTTCTGCTTTTTCTGTTTTATCACCTCTCTCTGAACTAGTGCTTGCTAATGTTGTGGGCTTGGTGACACTGGAAACATAAAAAGCAAAACAGATTAGAAGACATGAAAACAACTGGCTTACATTCCAGGAGGATAAGCTTAAGACTATATTGAATTTTAAAAATGCATCACTATGTTGAAAAAAGATGTTGCATCTCCAACTCCATAGTCCATCAAGGAGCCACATCCAATTACTAAAACCAAGTCTAACCAATTTCATGATAAGAAAAATACTGAGTCTCATAGTAACAAATAGACATTGCAATTATGGTGCACATTCTTACTACTAATAGCATAAATGGTCCCTTAAACATCAAAAGAGAGACAAGGATACAAGAGAAATCACCTCTGCCCAAATGTGGATTTGTTATTTGCGGTTGGTGCTTCCGAATCTGATGTAATTGACTGCTTGATGCCAAAAATAGAATTTGAAGCACCAGTCTGTTTACCGTCATTAACCGAAGCAAGTGGCATTGTTGATACACCAGTTGCAGGACGTGTGCCAGGAGGCGCATTTGAGAATGCAAAACTGGTATTGTTGTCCACAGAAGCATTGGGAACTGCCTTCCCAGGATCATTAGATAAAAGCAAACCACCAGATGAAGGAGCAGTTTTAGATGGTGACGCTACAGGCTGTTCACTAACTGGAGAACCAGCAATGTTCTTCAAGTTTGGTTCGACCCTTTGCTCTAATATATTTTGTTCAACCTTCTGTTCTTTTCTATTTGAATCAATTTTTTGCTCAGTTGTTACAACCTCTATCTTACTTGATGATGGAATAGGGACCTGATCATCATCCAACTCTTGTATGTCCTTAAAAACATAACAGTAAAAAAAGGTGTTAGGTCATAAATATTCGATATGACTGCAGACTGCATTACATTTGATAAAATAGGTACACATATCACATACCTCCATCAGAGACATTTTAAAGCCTGGCGTCCGTGATTTAGAAGCAGAAACTGAGTTCCCCAAAAGGGTAGGTCTATCAGAAAAGGCAGCTTTTGGCGATCCGTCTTTTATTATATTTAGCTTGTCTTTCTTCAAAAGGGAACCATTCAAGTTTGTATCAAGAGGTCCATTTGCACCATCCAAATCTTGAAACTTCAGGGAACTAGATTGATTATGCATACTGCTTGGCCCAGCATCTTGAAAAACAGGTTTCTTTGACATAGAATTACTAGCATTCGGAGTAACAGACAGCTGCTGTTTTGGCGATGGAGCTATTATATTAAGCTGCTCAAATATCTTCTCAGCCATCTTGCTCGATTGAGCTGGTATGGGGGGAATGCTATCACTAGATTTACCATCTCCCCCATTCTTTTGGGATTCTAGGGGTTGCAGAGATTGACTACTCCCAACCAATAGTCTTTTTGAGCTCGGAGACTGAATGGATGTGCTGTCTTGAGCGAAATCAGAACCACTTGCATGGCTAGTAAGAAGGCTTTCCTCGAGGATTTGCATGAGAATCTCTAAAAGAAGACATCATATTTGTCTTCTGCCGAATTCTACGAATGGGGCCTAGAGAACCAGGTTCATTCTCTAATTCAGCCCCACTTCGTTTCAAGACCTGTTATGAAGATGGGAGTATAGTGAGAAAGCTCTGGTGCATGAAGTTCAGACCGCGCAGAAATTACATACAACACCTCAAAGACGTTCCTCAATGATATACCCAACAAGTCTAGATTCCATGATATTATACAAGGATCAATAAAACGAAATGATATGATGCTTTCTCTTATATGAATGTGCATGGACATCAGGAGAAAATTCTAGATTTTACAAGTTCACAACCATAATTCTGTAATGTATCCATATCGCTTTATAATATGTGTGTATAATGCAAGAAAAAATCCATACTTCAGTACATAAACTATGCAGTACTCCAAATGTTTAATAAATTACCTGCCTGCCACCAACATGCGAACTTTGTGCTCGTTGGGACAATGAGGACGTGTTCACATTGCTGGAATAGTTCTGACCCTACAAGATTCATAAACAAAAAATTACTTCCAATAACTTTGGAAGCTCTTCTCAACTAATTAAATGAACAGGTAGAAAATTTCTAGTCCTGTAGAACAAAGAGCATTCTGTGTGGAGCACATACAAATAAATATGTTTTTGTGACCTCTGGTATAGGAAAAAGGTGATATCCTAGAACTCATTAAGTCAAACTATTTTAAATCTGACCAGCACCGGTCATCAACATCTTTTAAGTAAATAAGAAAAGGTAACACAAGTAAACTTAGATGATACTGCAATTTTATAGTAGCATTGACATTTGATAGTCAAAATTATATTGTTGAGGCCATTACAATGCAAAATAACACTCATCAGAACACTAGCAACTACAAAAACCTGACATAATGTGCAGTAGATATATACCTAACCTTAAAATATGGAGAGCGAGACATTCTAGATATCGCTGACCGCCCACGTAATCCTGAAGTCACATAGCCATTTACAGGAAGACCAGGGTTTTCACTCCGAAATCCAAGTCGTGCCTGAACAATTGGTGGTCCAAACCTCCTATCATTGACAATGTTGCTTGCATCATAGCCATTTACAGGGAGACCAGGGTTTTCATTCCGAAATCCAAGTGGTGGCCTGAACAATTGGCGGCCCAGACCTCCTATCATTAACAATGTTGCTTGCTTCACCTTTATCCTCAAGAAGAAACAATCGGCTCCGCAGACTACTTGATTTGGGTTCCCTCGAATAACGAGAGCTCATATATTGTTTCGCGAGTTCTGCAGGAGAACTAGCACCATGATTAACCTGTAAAAGTGCAAATAGATATGAATTAAATATAAAACGTAATAGAAGTTTCAGGACGACAATACCTAAAAGCAAAACTACATTGTTAGCTTCTTCCTAGCTCACTGAATGGTTTAGTTTAGGGAACAAAAACTAAGCTGGGAATCAATAGGGAACAAAAACTAGTAACTTGGCATGGGAACTTATTTCAAACATAAGCTGTTGTTTGTCACATGTTTTTTTATCTGAAATGAGATCTTTAAATTATATGGAGAAAATCTAAGTAGTGTTCCATTATTCTGATTTAGAATACACATAACCAAAATTGACATTAAATAGGGCCTAAGTATTTGGTAACATAAATTTGCAGGTCTAAATTAATGGATCTAAGTGATACACAATGTAGACAAGGCACATTGGCAAGCCAGGGCATAATGGACACTATACCAAAAGAGCAGTCAGAAGAGAGGTAGAAAATATGAAGAATAGGGGGGAAGCGGATGGCAAGGCCAAGCAGCCACCATCTCCCCCACCCCCACCAAGCTTGGCGTTGATGGCCAACGCAGCACTCCAGGAAGGGTGGTGGCAGAGAGGAGGGACACATAGATAGGGACATACACCAAGCTTGGCATTGATGGCCAACGCAGCACTCCAGGAAGGGTGGTGGCAGAGAGGAGGGACACATAGATAGGGACATAGGGTGTGTAGAAAGCAGGGAGGGAGCACTAGCACTGCAAGCCGTACATTTTGGACACCGAGCAATCAGGAGTTCAGGATTCAGGGAAGTCGTGGAGAAAAGGGGTATAGACTGGATGGTGCACTGGGCCTTGCCCCTCCTTCCCCTGTCTTCCCTTTATTTATCTTCTTCCCCATTTTCTTTGCTACTTTCTCTGCTGCATTCCACTGTTCCTAGACTGGTATGGCATCACCTTGCCTCACGCCTTCGCCTCCCCTACCACCCTCAAGAGCCTTGGTGATACACACAGAACTCCAAGGACATGCTGTCCAATTTAAATATTAAGAAAAAACTGCCATAATTTGAAGAAGGTAAAACATAGTACTGCCACATGACCATAGAGATACTGGAAAAGGAATCATAAATTGTACAGGTCTTCCTTTTGGCTCTACTAACAACATGAAATTTCATGGTATTCGGGCATTGGCAACAGAATTTTCTGTCGTTCCATATTCATGAGTAACATAAAATGCTTGTAGGAGCAAGTTGAATCCTTACTTTAACAGCTGGAGAATCATCTAGATCCATATGACGTAATGCTGAGCCTCCAATTCCATCAATCTTCATACTCTCTTCATTCTTTTCCTCAAGGGAAACAAATGGTTTAAGTGGATCAGGCTCAACGGTTCTTGCACGCAATAAATCTGTAAGACGATCAAACTCAACCCTGCAAAGGAAGTAATGATCGTCATGAACAGCTTCAGTAGCATTGAACAAGTAATATGTTGTGAAAGCAACACGCAAGCACAAACAAAGGAAAGGTGAATAGCACAATGTGCAGCAGTATAACAAAGGGAACCTCATTTGAAATATGTTTTAGACTGGAGGTGGAAGATCACAGAACCAGATAATAGCCACTATACCAAGGGTGAGGGTGAATGCTAGTAATGAACCGAGAATTTACATAATACATTTTAAGAAAACCATATATAGCAGACTAAACACAAGAAATTGAAGAATGATAATTATGCAGCTACATACTTAGTGAATGTCTTCCGCATTAACAAGTGTTCCAATTCAGACAATGCTTTGTCATCTGATGTGCCAACTATGCTCTTCCCTTTCTCAATTCCACCCTCTGGGATTGGAAGCGAATCCTGCATCGAGTTTTCAAATGTTCTGGTCTGAACAACGGTGAACCAAATGATAATAAATAGAACACAGGCTCATTAAACATAATATATAATTTGTTCTGTTTAACTGCAAACGGTCAGTTGCTACTTACAACATGTGTTGAGTCAGGTAAGTCCGGTTTTGGCTCATTATCTTTTCCTGCAAGCACAAAAATTGCGGTCAGACCAGCAACAATATTATTTAGTAACCTATAGCCAATTATTACACACAATCGCTAATAAGAACTATAAGAGCCAACAGTAAGAAAGAATGGGGACAGTAAGAGAACCATTTTTTCAAAACCACCAATAATAAAAACAGAAGGGTCCAAAATAGGTTAGACACCTCGCGAGCGCTAAAATTTAAACTCTGACATACACCAATCAATCATTGTGATATATTTCCTTTTAAAGTATATAATTAAATCAATGCTAAAGCACTATATACATAGCTGCAGACCACGGTTTTAAAGCTTTCCGTTGCTGCGGGAGAGCTCATGTGGTGTACCACGGCAAAAGAATTCAGCTTCATCCCGAGCTCACATCTATGTATCAGCGATACATCTGCAACAGCCAAAATCACCGAAAACCTTACGTAGGCGCTTACCAATGTGAGGCAAACCCTAGCATGCTCGGGAAGCCCGAAACCCTAGCCCCAGACAAAATCACGGACAGGCTGTTGCAGATGCCAATCTCAGGGAGCAGAGAGGAGCGCAGATGAATCTTAGGCTCACCAGGAGACAACGGCGGCGGCGGCGGCGGAGTCGGGGCCGGCGGCGGGGCGAGGCGCTTGCGGAAGACAGAGCCGAAGAGGCGCGCGGCGCCGCCCGAGATGAGTCGGGAGGCCGGGTCCACCAGCCGGGACACCCAGCCACCGCCCCCACCGCCGAGCACCCCGCCCGGCTCCGAGGATGCGGAGGCCGCTGCAGCAGCGGCCGCGAGGCGGTGCGCGGCGGCGGCCGCGGGAGGACGTTCGTAGGGCGTGGAGGCGGCCCGGGGCGGCGGGCGGCGCCGGATCTTCCCTCCGGCGCCGGAGCCGGCGTACGGGCTCGGGTACATGGCGCGGCGGAGGCGGTGGCGCGGGGGGAGGCAGGCGGGGGCGGAGGCGCAGGTGGAAGCGGGGGAGGAAAGGGGGGTGGAAGAACGCAAGGAAAAATCTAGGTCTAGGGCTTCCGTCCCGCGAGGCCCGTGTGCGCCTCCTGTTTCTGTTTCGGTGCTTGGGCGTGTTGGCGGTGTGGGCTGGCGTGCGGATGGTAAACTTCCGTGCGGGCACCTGCCTGCCGCTTCCCGGGCAGCCCATTAACGTTCAGATTTGGTCGTTTGAACACGATTAGAGCCGTTAATGCAAGGGATTCGAAATTTTGAACAGCCTTCCTTTTTGGCGGCGGATATGGCCTTGGGTGCTTCTTTGCCGTTGTCATGAGTCATGACTAATAAATAGTATCGTATTTTATCTGACACTCGCAGTTATATGAGTTTGAACGTCCAAGTTATAGATGCAGAGGTTTAAAGGCTGTGTTCGGTGAAGCTGAAGTGCTGTAGATAAGCGCTGAAGTGCTGTATAAGTACTGAAATCAGAGGTTTAAAGTTTGTAGAATAAAATAAAGCGGTGGGAACATGTGCTTAATTTATATTATATAGTGATAAAATTACTCAACTAAATGTCTTTAATTTTCTTTCACCTTTAACTCAGAGTTCTAGATGTACATACATAGGCCACCAAAAATCATAGAACTTGTCGATTCGATGTAAGTTCTGAAAAAACAAATGAAGTCGGTATGTTTCCATCTAAAATCTCAAGGTAAAGACATTTGGTGTATGAAAAAAAAATGTTCAATCCTCCTCCATGTTAGTTTAAACATGTGCTAGTGCTACCCTTCTTCCAAATTAGAGATCAATTTTGCTTTTTTTTGTGTCAGGGATCATTTTTGCTTCATCCAAAGTTTAGCTAATTTGGCCAACTAAAGTTTAGCTAGGGTTGTTTGAATCTTCAAACTAATTGGTGATTATTTACTGTGCTTCCCTTACTTTTGTGGAGCCTAATGTAAGTCATTCTAAAAATCTTGGAAAATCAAACTATCTTAAATTTGACCAAAATTATTGAGAGAAATATAAAGATTTATGATACCAAATAAGTGGTACTATGAAAATATATTTAGTGAAGAATCTAATGATACTTTATTGATATTGTAAATATTATTATCTTATCATATAAATTTGGTCAAAGTTTGAGATGGTGTGACTCTCCAAGATTTTTGGAATGACTTACAATTTGGGATAGAGGGAGTATTTATTTGGAGGTATAAATGTTGCACGCATTTTCTATAAACCCAGTCAAAGTTGAGAAAGTTTGATCATCACGCTTTCCATAGCGACATCTATTTTGAGACGGAGAGAGAATGTTATGTTCAAACTGAGTTTAGCTAGGCTAAACATTTAAAGAAATCATGCGCTCTACTCGCTTTAAAATGAAAATAAGCATTAATTTTGAACTGGTGCTAATTTATTATGAGAGAAAATAATATTTCATGTTTGCTAATTAGCCAAGAGAACAAGGCGATGGATATTCTGACCAGCCCGTTTGGATCAACCAGCTAAAATGGGGCCTAATCAATAGGGGCTGTCTATTGGGCACTCGAGTGTTCGGGGCACCCCCGACACATGTTTTTTTTTTTTTGCCTATTCATCTTCCTCCTCCAGCTGCTCGTCGCCCCACCGCCGGCCACCGCCCCGCCGTGGGCGCTAGGGCTCGCCGGAGCTCCGGTGACCTAGGGCCGCGGCGACCCGTCCCGATCTTCCCGGCCGTCATCTTCTCCGGCTCCGGCTCCGGCTCCGGCAAGCCTCCCCCGCCCCGACCTTCCCGGCCACCTCCACCGCCGCCAGGACCCCGAAGCCGCCCGCCTTCATCCCTACCGCCTGGCCTACCTACCTCCCCCGGCCGGCCCCTTCTATACCCGTCGGGAAAGGGCTCGCTGGAACCCTAGCACCGCCGCCGGAACCCTAGGAGGAGGAGGAGGAGGAAGCCTACCGAGCTTGGCCGCCGTCGCTGCCGGAGGGGAGGGAGGAAGGAGCCACGAGCTCCTCATCGCGCGAGATCCGACGGCCGCCACTGGCTTCCACGCACTGGATCGGAGGGGGCAGAAATCGTGTGTTCGCCGGCGACGAAACACTCGATTGTTGTATAGCATTCCCGAATCAATATATACAACACTATTCCTTTTTAGACAAAAGTGTCTTTTGCACACGCTATGGCTGCCCTATAATAGAGAGAGAAAAAAAGTACTCCTCCATGTCAGTGCTAATTGGTCCACCACTTGCACTGCAAACACAAAGGAAGCCATTTCGCTGCACGTGGTGCGGTCGCAAGAAAACATTGCCGGCAACCTTAGGCTATGCCGCGTGGGACAAAGGCCACTACAAGTACTACAGCAACGGCATCCGTTGCGCCATTCCTGGTCATTTGTTTCTCCTCCCCAGCGATCCTGCCACACATGTCACATAGCTGGACGGCATCCAGCCACACACACTCACACAGCGCCATGCCGCCATGTCTGTTCACTAGTGGCTGGGCGCGTGCATTCGCGCGCCCGCGCAGTCAAAAGTGATGATAGTAAAAGGTCGAGTTAAGATTTGAATACTAATACATGAAAACCAACATGTGTTTGAATCGCAGTACTTTAATATACGTAATTAGTGAATCTCCACTTAGAGTATGTATACATGATATAATCAGTAATATATACATGATATAATCAGTAATGTATGATTTTGTGTCTGTATCTCGTAGGATTGTTCTCAAATATGCACTAATACGTTGACGTGCGGCTGCGTGGAGTGCCCACCATTTTTAGCCAGTTTGGCCATATATTTATGTTGCGACTACCTATTATTTTTTTATGAAGCAATGATACATAATTTGGGTATTTGGCTACTGTATATTTCGGTGATTTTCTGCAGGCTATATGCATCACGCATAGTGCAAGTATATTAATCTAGGTGTGTATATTTATTTGAAGTATTTATATATGGCATATGATGTGCTCGTGTATGCGAATGTACGGAATATTATATATTCTATGTTCAAGTATTTTTTTTATATGCATAAGTATGTACGCTATAATTTATATTCGAGTATCTATATTTCGTTTTGGCGTTAAAATAATTAGGCCACTAAAGTTTATGAGAAAAGGTATATGATATTAGAGTTAAGGATAAAGGAGCTATTTTTAGTTTATTTGTGGTACAAAACACAAACCAATCAATCACGTAAAAGTATAGATCTACATTATACCTAATTAAATACACTAAAAGTAGGATATTTTAAGTTTAATGTATAGATCCAGTCATAATAAGCCTAACAAAACTGGTTTGGTATTTTTATGATTTTTTCGTGAGTTTATATGAATTTTGAGAGGTCTTTAGTTTAAAAGAAAAGATTAAAACATGGAAAAAGAGAAGAGGATCACGGGCCGCTTTGGCCCATTGAGGCAGGCCGGCCCATTGAGAATCCTGGACCACGGCTTGTTTTTTGTAAAGTCCGAGGGTTTTTTTCGAAAAATATTCTGTGAGAGGAAGCCGGACTGCGGGTTGTTTTCGTTAAAGTCTGGGGCTCTTTTGCAAAATGAGTAAGATCTGGCCGATCGAAGCCGTCAATGCGCCGGATCGGACGGCTCCGAAATCCCGGCGACGTGGACGGTCTCAATGGTGGGCTAGCCTCTCGTTCTCGTAAGAATGAGATATGGATAGGGCTAAAAAAAAGAGTCAAATCGCACCATCTCTATAATAAGTAAATGCCCTTTTTTCCCCGGAGGTTGTCGGAATTATTTGCAATAAAATATTGGCTACAATCGAGGAGGTCTTATCAATGAAATTTCCATTTATACGGGATCTAGGCATAATTCCCAACCCATTCTACATATAATTCTTTTCATTCTATCACAAAATAACATAAAAACAAAACATTCGATTCTTATAAATCAATCCATATGCTCTAAATGGATAAGAGAGGTATGGATTTTCCGCTCAGCTCAAATTGTCTCCTTTTCCTTCTGTTTGGACAAGAAGAGATATGAAATATTTGACTAAGACTGAATTTACAAAACACAAACCAATCAATCACGTAAAAGCATAGATCTACATTATACCTAATTAAATACACTAAAAGTAGGATAATTTAAGTTTAATGTATAGATCCAGTCATAATAACCCAACAAAATTGGTTTGGTATTTTTATGATTTTTTCGTGAGTTTATATGAATTTTGAGAGGTCTTTAGCTTTAAAAGAAAAGATTAAAACGTGGAAAAAGAGAAGAGGATCACGGGCCGTTTTTGGCCCATTGAGGCAGGCCGGCCCATTGAGAAGCCTAGACCACGGGTTGTTTTTTGTAAAGTCCAAGGGTTTTTTCGAAAAATATTCTGTGAGAGGAAGCCGGACTGCAGGTTGTTTTCGTCAAAGTCTGGGAGCTCTTTTGCAAAATGAGTAAGATCTGGCCGATCGGAACCGTCCACGCGCCGAATCGGACAGCTCCGAAATTCCGGCGACGTGGACGGTCTCAATGGCGGGCTAACCTTGCCGCCTTGTATCGTAGTAATAATTTCTTGCCTTGTACTCATTTCTTGCCTTGTACTCAGCCATTCAGGCACATCAGGCTCATCAGTTGCACGGCTAGCAGGACGGACAGCAACCTATGGGGGTCATCCCAGGCTCCCAGCCTCGCCAGGGCATCACAGAACAAAATCAAGTATCAAAAGCAAGTGAACCCAATTGTCCTTTCAAGTGCTTATCATTCACGAAAGACGCATTGAGGGGACAAGACCATAACAGCAATTACCGAAAGGTGTCCATTTGTTATTTATATACATGTAAAAGGCATGCTGACACGAAGCACTAAACTGAGGTAGGTCCATGATAATATTGTAGTATGTAGTTAGTAGATCGTTAGGTTAGGCATCCGGCTCCGAATACAACACAGCAGTTGGACACAAGAATGTTGCACTACAAGGCTCATGTAAGTACATCCATAGCAATTTTGATACAAGATTTAGATGATGGGAATGGGCGTAACAAACCCGATGCTGAACCCGAAGGAGATGCAGGTCAGTTCCTCATTGCTGCCCCCCAGCAACTTCATCGTGAGGGTGTAGGAACCCTGCAAGGTAAACAGCATGCCACGAAAAGTAATCAGTAATCCAGAAAGTATAGTTTATTAATATAACTAAATTTTTTGGTCCATTATACTTACTGGTGGGGTGAATGATGGTAACGTCTGTTGGCTAGCTAGCACAAATTCACCTGTTGCCGGGCAAGGAGTCTCATCACAAAGGTTATGAGTTTCTGAGTGGACATGGAAAATGAAGTATGCAACATCTATCACCAGTGTCCCTTTAGTGATATTTTTATCTGTATTTAGAAACAAAAACATCTCTTGAGTCATGACTCGTGACTACCCTGTACGGGTCTGGCACGAAGCAACCAGATAAATTAGTATGGTAATACAACACACAAAATGAGTTACAATAATAAGCAAATTGCAACAGCATAAACCAGGTCATCTAAATGATTTTTCAACTTCAGATTCATCACAGGGCTCCAGTAGCCATATGAAACATTTCCCTAAGGTAAAATAAAAACTAAAAAATGTATGACCCTACGTCTACAATTCATTATATGATAGCATCCAAAAAAAATGTTCTTGCCAGAGCATATAGATCAAGTATCTACGGTTTACCATCCTGCTACCCAAGATATTTGATATCTCTAGGTAGGTGTAGTATTTGTACCCAAGTTTGCATCCTCTGCCCCGGTGCACACCTACAGGCTAGAATGGAGATTCTAGTGTTTTGATGTGTCAGAAAATATATCAGCAAAATTGCACAGAGCCTATATGCAAAAGCTTGAGATGTGTCAGGTAATGTGGCACAAAAATAAAAGAATAATGAGCTTTGCCAAATTCTTTGTGATGTTATTTCTCAATCTAAACAATCGTAGCTGCGGTATAACCACATAATACATGATAGAAAATATATATTACAAAGGGGACACAATAAGTTGTTTTGTTGAAACAAATACTATTGGGTAGGTATCTAAGTTTTTTTTTTTCTCGAACAGCGCAGGAGAGCAGCGCGTCATTTCATTAAGGTAGAAAAGAAGATACAAGGGTCACCCTAGACAAGAGGTACCGACGCGCCACTCAAGGAACCAGAAACGACCAAAACAGCCTCCAAGCATTAGGCTACAGCAGGCAGCGCCCTAGCAACTTACTCCTGGAGTTTGGAAGCCCCCACAGAGCACCAAAGACCCCCCTCTGGGCTAGTGAACCTAAGGACCTCCTGAAGGCCTCTTATTATCAAAGACACAAGTGTTGCGGTGCTTCCAAATCTCCCAGGCCACCAGGATTATTAAGGAATTAAAGCCTTTCCGCACTTCTTTGGGTGCAGCAGCAGAAGACCTCTTCCATAGGTATCTAAGTTTCAAACAATACTCTGATCTAAACGGGAATGATAACCAAGGGTTTGGAAAATTTAACAAATTAAGAGAAACAAGGTGGTAACATAATAATTTGTGAATAAAGGTTCAACAGGCAATAAAAGGGTGGCTTAAATGCTAAAATTAGACGGCTAAAACCAACCAGTTCTTGAAAGATTTAATACAAGCTATTCAGGAGGGCCGCAAAGCCTCGTCAGAGTTCTGAACAAGAAAGAAAAATGTCACTTCATAACTACATTTCTGGTCTGCTCGCTTCAACTACTTATGGCTGTTTGTGCTATGGCTGTGCTGCAACAGCACATCGGCAGTTATCAGCTTGGAAAACAAGAGAGTAAAAGGAACTGTTTCTGGGGAACTGCTTGCTGTGGCTGCGGCTACTGCAGTCCAGCACATCCAAACTGTAATCAATGTTATATACAGAAGAAAAAATGTGTAGGAAGTAGTTGCTTTGTAGGCTGATATCACCCCGCTTTGTAGAGGAACTTATGAGCACATCACATAAAAGATAACAGATCATCTGTAGGATACTCTTAACCTTTGGTTGTAGATGAACTTATGAGCAGATCACAGCACATAAAAGATATCAGATCATTTGTACTCCTTCCATTCCAAACTTTTTTTTTTTTGGCTTTTCTAGATAAATAGCTTTTGCTATGCACTTACTTAGATATACAAGGTAAAACTAATGTGTCTAGAAAAGCTAAAACGTCTTCCAATTTTGAGGTTCCGAGCAGTGGGAGTAGGATACAACTAATACACTAAAACAGTCCTCATTCACTGAAACACAGGCAACAAATTAAAAAAGGGCTAGAAATAAGAGAAATCGCTGATCTGGCATGCACACATGCATATGATTTCGGAACATACACTACTGTTTCATACTTCTATTATGTGATGAAAAAACAACCATTGTAAACAACAGTAGCAATGGCTACACAGGAAATTCCCGGGTAATAAATGGCTAAGCACACTCGAATTACCGTATTACGCTCTGAATCCCTAACCCGCAACACAGAGGGTAGCTCGTTGAGCCCGTCGCAAGTCGCAACGGACAGACTTTTTACCTGTGGAGGCGGAGATCTTGAAGGTGGCCGGCTCCCCCCTGACGATGGGATCGGGGACGACCTCCACGCCGCTCACCTTCACTGGGTAGTCCCGCCCCTTTTCTACAGACACAGCCCGAATTCATCACCGTCAGAAGGAGGCTCGAACGCACAGTCCCGCAAAAAACAAAAGTGGAGACGTGGACACTTCCAGAGGCGCGCTTACTGCAGTACTCGACGGCGGTGGCGGAGCCGGAGGGGAGGAGGAGGAGCACCGCCGCGGCGGCGAAGAGGAGGAGGTGGCGGCGGTTGAGGTGCTTGGGCGCCATCACTGCAGGTGGGGGCTCTCGCACTCCGGAGCCTGGAGCAGTAGAGCTCGAGAGGATGGAGGAGTACCAGGTGGTGATGCGGTAGGAGTTTGAAGCATGTTGGCGACCTGTTTCAGTAGAAAGTGGGCCTTGTTGGGCACTGAGGTTTGCATCGGGTTGGGCCCTTAGGGTGGGCTAGAAATTTTCTACCGCCAGCCCAATATTTCTAGCATCCTAACGAGATTTTGGGTCAGTCAGCTTCTTTAAAACAAAATGTTGACTCAAAATCTTGCCAATCATACTCCAAATTTTATAGAACCCTTCCTCTCTTTCATAGTTTCATACGGAAGAAAAGCTTTTTTACTTTACATAACTCTGCGCACCTCTATCTCTGAGTGTTGATGTGATGTTTTATTGATCATTTACGTTTTATTATGTTCTTAGAATAAAATCTTGCAGGAATGTCTTAATGATATGTATATTGGGAACTAGTCAGCTCCCGCGCGTTGCCGCGGGCGAGTGGCTGCAGTCATGATTTAATAATATGAATCATTCCAGGAGAGCAGATTCAAATTCAAATTCGAATTTGTTTATATTACTGGTGATGACAGAGTGGAGGGTGTTTGATGCGAAAGAACGATTGTATGTTAGAAAATAAGGAAGATAAAAAAGGATTAGTTAGTTCTGAGTACTTGTAGGAAGTAGTTGTCATGATTTAATAATATGAATTATTACAGGAGAGCGGATTCAAATTCAAATTCGAATTGAATTTGTTTATATTACTGGTGATGACAGAGTGGAGGGTGTTTGACGCGAAAGAATAATTGTATATTAGGAAATAAGGAAGATAAAAAAGGATTAGTTAGTTTAGGAAGTAGTTGTGATCATACAATTTTAGCGGTGTTTTTTTTTTTTTGGGCAGGCAGTGAAGTTTCGTGAAGCAGGCTTGATTTTTTTTATTGGGCAAGGCAGGGGCATTAAAGCGCTACAGTGTAACAGTAACTGCTACGTAGATTTTTATAGATCTTTGCAAATCTATTCTTATGTTTGTACTTTTGATTCTGTGCAGACAGTGTGAGGACCACATTAGATGAGAGAAAATATTGCAGGTTGCAATAGACTAGCACTATGGGCGCGCTATCATCGCGCCGGCTATGGTGCGTCCGGCGTGCCAGCAAAAAAAAAATAAAGTGAACAGTAAGAAATGACGTCGTGAAAAAAAATGTGCGTTACCGTCACGTTGTTGCTGAATGGTGCACCCGGTGAAAAAAATCCGGATGGCAAAAAAACAAAGGCATGCTATTGCCGAGCTGGCGCTGCGCTACCTCCGCGCCGGTGCTGAACGGCAGACCCCATGAAAAAATCTGGACGGGAAAAAATACGCGCTACCGACGCGTTGATGCTAAACGGCGCACCTGGTGAAAAATCTAGGCGGCAAAAGGAAAACCCAAGAAAAACACCGCATGGTAGACGCGCTACCACCGCGTTGGTGCTAAACGACGGACACGGTGAAAAATATGGACGGAAAAAAAGCGCGCTATCAACGCATTGGTGTTGAATGGCACACCCGGTGAAAAAAGTTGGGCGGCAAAAGAAAAAAAAACACCTGGTGAAAAAATTTGAAGGGGAAAAAAAGAAAAAACCTATAAAAAATTGTGGGCAGGAAAAAAAAATGCTGACATCAGCGTAGAGTAACAGAGGCCTTCTCCGATCTCTATTTTATTGGCGCGTTAGGAGGAGTAGTAGTATTATGTTGCCAGTGGGCTGATAATTGTACCATGGTACGCTGGGACTATATTGAAAGAGCAGAAAGTCTTCTAAACAATGATCGTTCCAAAAAATATAATAATAATAATACAATTCTCATCCTCTAGGACTGGACAATTTTATATTTATATAAAAAATGAACTAACATTCCGAATAAATATCATTAAGATAACTTATATAATATATTTTTATAATAAATATCTGAAGACATAAATGTTGATAATATTTTATATGAACTTAGCCATTTTTTTTAAAAAAAAACTTAACTTGCGTAACCCTATAATTGCCTAATTTTAGGACAGAAGCGTGCTTCTTACTAATTTTGGGATTTGTATATACATTTTACTATATGGGATTCAGACACGGATCCCACAAATTTGTTACCGCACTCATTACATGATGACTTCTTCAGTTTCATGTGTGTCTGTCGTAGGGAGTAACAAGCATCAGAGGTATACTGGTGAAGCTCATGTGAAAATTATTCTGGTAAAGCACGACGAATCAACTGATTACATGTCCATTTCAGTTGCCAATTGCCACATTATTATCTATATAAGTAATGTTATTGGTTAGTTTGCCCTTTACTGCTGTAAGGTACTAGTAGTAAATTCAATGACATATCTTTCGTAAATGTCCCACGTACTGCAGATCAGCACGAGTGATTCAAAATAGCTATAAAATCTTTTGATAATAGCAAGATCGTATACAACATTTGGAAATGAATAACTATTTTGACCTAAGAACCTCAAAGCTGCAGCTACTTTGACATGTATCAAAGAACTACAGCTATTTTGACTTCTGATACCATCAATCGATGACTCTTGATACTACTTGATATACGATGAAAATAAGTGTAGTTTTATGATACATTTGTAGCTTGGCTATGTCAAACTAGTTGTAGTTCTGTGATGCATTTCAAAAATAGTTTTAAGTTTTTTCAAATGTACTCTCCTGAAATGGCCCCGAGATCTCTATCCTTCAGGTACTGCTATGCCTTTAAGGAAAAAATATGTGTGGAGGGAAAAGTTCCAGTACAACATTTATCAATTATATTGTTTGACACACAAAGAGAAACGAGTTTGTCAATGACGTCACGTCCACATGGACCGGGTTTCCACCTTTAAGAGAAACACATGACGCCCCCAATACAGAAAGTGGCGCCCGCTACCATCGCCATTGACAAAGCTTTCGCCCGAGAAACACTCTAGCGTAAACGTTGGGCTAAGGAGCCAGACCGTCAACATCACCCTCGCCGTTGTACCTCCACCCCGCAGTAGCCGTACAGCTGCGTCGGCCGCCACCCTCTCCGTTTAAGCAACTCGTGGAGCTATACCTGACTCATCCGCCCGTGAACATCACCGCATGTCGAGACCGTCACCGACCATTGACGTCGGCATTGGCACCCCACCGCTGTCGTTGTCGCCCTTCGCTGTTAGCAGCCACGAGGTGCGTGGCCCACCATTTCGGACGGCGCCCCATCACTACTACATAAAATCTTTTGCGAGGCGTTTGGCATTAACTGAGGCGGTCACTTTTTATTAACCGGGGCGGATATTTTATTTACGGAGGCGATCATGAAACAACCACCTCGGAAAATAGATTAACCAAGACGGTAAAAAATAAACCGCCTCGGTTAATCGTGGTCGAGCCCACTAGCAGTGAAAAAAGCCCAAATCGGCCTGATAACACTTTCTGACTATATGTATCGTGACTTAGGGTTTCGCTGCTCCTCACCTCTCTCTCAGCCGCACAACAGCGGCGTCTCTCTCTCTCTCCCCCCCATTTGCTCCCTCTCTCTGTTCCCCGCCTCCACCTCCTCCCTCTCTGCGGGGGCGGCTGCGCAGCGAGCGTAGGCCCACAGTCGGTGGCACGGAGAGCGCGGGCCCATAGCCGGTGGCACGGCGAGCATGGGCCCGCGCTCCGAGCACCAATGGCGTGTCCGGCGGCATGGCGAGCGCGGGCCCACAGCCGGCGGCATGGCGAGCGCAAGCCCGCGACTCCGAGCACCAGTGGCGTGTCCGGGCGGTAGCGGCCTTCTCGTTCTCGTGGGCTCAGATCCGGCGAGCAGGAGCCTAGATCTAGTGAGGAGGAGCTCGGATCCGGCGAGCAGAGCAGCAGCGCGGCTCCGATGGCGAAATCCGGCTACGGCGGTGCAGGGATGGGCTCAACGGACCTGTCCAGGATTTTCTTTTTTTTTAATTGATTAACCGAGGCGGGCAGGCAACCACCTCGGTTAAGGCCATAATTAACCGTGACCTTTGGTTCGAGGCGATTGTGAAAACTGCCTTGGTTAATCAAAAGTGCCCGCCACGGTAAAAAATAATGTAGAAGTGCATGCTGACGCTGCCATCTTGGTCGGGACCTTCGTGACCTCCGCCAGCGAGAAATGGATTTGAACTGGTTTTATTTACAGAAATGAATTGGTTTTGATAGGTCACTATTGTTTTATTTATTATATCAAAATTAGAAGTCATATTTCTGGGTTCTTGCATTGAAGAGCTATCGGCAAAAATGAACCATTAGCCTTTGTCTTGTACAACATGCATCATTATTCTTTCATTCGCATTCGACTTCGAAGCACGAACAATGAAATTTCCACACAGGAGTTGACCCATCAATCCAGGGATAAAAGGGGGCTGCATGTAGTACATCATTATAGGTTAAGGCATCTAGGACTATTGAATGATATTCTATATCCATTAAGTACTCGCCAAGTAGAACTTTAAAAGTAGTCAAGTTGTAGGAGAGGTTGAAGTCTGAACCTCCTAATATAATTCTTCATTTATCTTTTGTTTTTGAAACGAATCAGGCAGGAGAGCTGCCGATTATATTAAAAAGAAGAAGTCCAGACTAGACAACACAACAATACAATAACAAACTCCAAAGGAGTCAACAAAGACAACAGAGAAAGCAAACCGAAAACAACAACCAAGGAACAACAGCCAAGGAACAACAAGCACTAACAGCTAAACTAATAAGAACAGACAACTCAACGACATCAGCGGAGTCTAGCGGAGAGGCAAAGAGATCCCCGCCACAAGATCCCAGAAAGCATGACCTTCTGTATGCATAAGTGACTCAAGAAGATCCGTCGGCAACACCTCTTTGATGCACTCTGCATATTCTTGAATTACACTCTCATTGAGCTTTCCGTCTTTCGTAAGAATCCCCAAGTCATTTAGAACTTTGTGCTTGGCAAGGCGTGCGCTTCGGCGAACCGATGATTTGTCATAAGATTTGTGCCGACGTCTTCTCTTTGGGTTGACTAATGTTGTGAGGTGAACAGAGGGTCCTGCAGAATCCTCGATCTTCATGCCGATGGTCTCCAGGTTGGTCGTTCCATCTATTGGTGGATCATTCGGTGGCTTGGTATTTTCATCCATTGGTGGATCATTGGATGACTTGGGCTCCTCTACCTTGATATCATTAATGGGCTGAGTGAGACTAACTGCAGGGGTGATGGCATCCATAGGATCCTCCACGAACACATCTATTTCAGTCTCACCCTCCTCCTCATCGGACGCATCTTCGACCAAAACAATATCTTCAGAAGAGGCTTCACACTCCATGGGCAAGTCCAATGGAGCCAACGAGTGCAACGAAACAGGTCCTGCTGGAGGCTCCGAAGCTATCTCAACATTGATGGGAGGGTCGCAATTCTCATTGGTACCGACCTTTGCAGCGGTGAGTTCTTCAGCAAGGATGACCACCTGATGCGATGTTTCCTCTGTTGATCGCACATGGTGCTCCGTGGAGAATAATGGATTCGAAGACGAAGATTGCCGAACTGGGGAACAAGGACCAAAAAGACCTGCCAAGTCTGCAGTGAGATGGTCCTCACTTGGTGGCCCTCCGCGTTCTAGATGGTTGGCCATCCGTGCAAGCCACAGCTTGATGGTTGATGCCTCAGCCCTAAAAGGACGCACCACCTCCTCAAGTCGAGATACAAAGAACTCCTGGAGATCTGAGCAGAGCGACTCTATCATAGGCCGAAACAAAGATTGAAGGTCCGAGGTTGATGAACCATGTGCAGCGCGGCAATGACAACCACATGCAACACATCGAGGATAGTGATTAGTTGAAGTCGGCAGCGGATCATGACAACCATTTGGGGGAGATGTAGCCACAACATCTGCCCATCTCTGAGCATTTTGAGGATGGTTATGCTGTGAAGGAGAGCTGAAACGTGGTGGAGCTGGAGGGGACCGGAGGCTACAATGTCGCTCTTTATGCCCAGGACGACGACAGCGAATGCAGCGGAAGGAGTCCCGACACGAGCTGACTTGATGATTACGGGAAAGACAACGGTAGCATCTTCCACGAGCCCATGATTTGAAGGCGAGGCTGCGGTCCTTTTTTGACTTGGACGATGGTGACGACGGTTGCACATCGCAGCCCGACAATGAGACATGCCAAGGACGACTCACTGCACGGTCCTTCCTTGACTTGGACGACGGTGGCGATGGCCGCACATCGCAGCCAGGCGACGAGATGTGCAAATGTGGACTGGCGGTCAACCGTGGAGACGACATGACTCCTCACGTGCCGGCAGCAAACTCCTACAATAGGCTGGTGGAGAACCTGGAGATCCGGCAGCGGAGGCAGTGAAGGTTGTCGCGTGCTGGAGATGACGTTGCTGCTGACGGTGGTTAGGCCGGCCGCTGCCACTGGCCGCGGCAACCAGGATGAGGCTCGGAGCGACCCTACATGAGGCTGCGCTCGTCAGGCGGCCAACTGAAGGCGAGCATCGGCGAGGAGGCGATCTACGATGTCGATCCGGGCAGCCCTGGGCAGGACGGCGGCGGCGGCGGCGGTGTCACCCACTTGTCTTGATGGGGCTCAGGATGAGAGCGCGAAGCTGGACAAGTGGAGCTCCAGCGCCACGCCCAAAAACAGCAACGGGGGAGCAGCACCTCTCCTCGGCGACGGCAGTCGGCGCGAACCGACGGACCAGCCCGGGGGCGCGCCCGCGGAGGGCGGCCGCGGCCCGCCTCTCGTGCATCCACCGACGGGCTCTACATCTCTTCCAAGAGGGTCCGGGCGGCGTCGTCGGACGGTCGTGGCGGCGGCGGCGGAGATGGCGAGCCGATCTACTGCCGCTGAGGCATTCCCGGTGCCGGAGTTGTACGGCGGCGTGCTGCGGCTTCTGGGGGAGGCGGGGGCGGAGTGGATCTGGGCAGGACGGCGGCGGCGGTGTCACCCTCACCGTGTGGCTTTCGCGACCTCACAGGACCACAACCTCTTCATTTTTCTTGACCCCAGAAGTCAAGAACAATGAAGCAATTGGAGCGGTGAAATCTTTGTATGGAAATATTGAAGTCATGCATGGATCAGATTACATGGATGAGATCGTTCTCTCTTATGAATTTGTATTTTGATGAGATATACTGTATATACGATGGGAGTGATACAAACATTTCTCAGAAATCTTACGGATCACTGTACCAAAATTTTCACCATCAGGAAACAGGAATTCACATCTTGTTGGGACGTGGGGGCAAGTTTCTTGCTGTCTCCAGACGACTGCGAAACAGATATCGCGGTTCCATATGATTTGAAAGATTCGTCAAATATTTGTCATCCGTAAACAATCCTAATTCAAACTATGGTTCTTTTCGTCAAGGAGAAAAGAAAAATACACTGAACCCAAATTTACAATAACACCCAAGAAAAGATTATTCTAATCCCTATATCCTGAACATTTCGCCTATTCCAAATTTTTCAATCTGGCAATTCCACCACATCACATTCTCTGCTGGTAGTGGTATAGCAGTATGGACAAGAAAAGCAAAGAATTTTTCAGAAGAAGAAGAAAAGAACCCGGTCCGTGTCTGCTGTCACGACGGCATCCTGGCCATTGCCAGCGGCGTGACCTCGGCGAGCGGCGTGGGCATGGGGCTCGGCACCGGCGACGTCCGGCACACGGGGCACGTCGGGTGGTGGCGGAGCCACGGGTCGACGCACTCCCGGTGGAACAGGTGGCCGCACTCGGGCAGCATCCGGAGCACCTCGCCGTCGCCGTAGTTGTCGAGGCAGATGGAGCAGCACGTGCACGTGGTGCCCTTCTTGGCGGCGGCCTTCGCCTTGGCCTCGCCGTACACCACCTCCGGGTACGCTTTGAGCGTGGCCTCGTCGATGCC
This sequence comes from Eremochloa ophiuroides, assembly GCA_038502445.1. Lineage (NCBI taxonomy): Eukaryota > Viridiplantae > Streptophyta > Magnoliopsida > Poales > Poaceae > Eremochloa > Eremochloa ophiuroides. The sequence continues at coordinate 6,452,679 of JAHLJS010000002.1, forward strand.
GAGCTCGACGTCGTGCTCGTGCTCGTGCGCGCCTTCGCCGCCGCCCTGGGCGCCGCCGTGGCGGCGCCGGGCCGACGACGGAGCAGCCGCCTCCCCCCCCGCCGCGTCGACGGGCGCTCGCGTGCAGAAGTAGGAGGCGAGCGTGATGGTGGTGATGAGCAGGAGGATGCCGACGGAGACGCCGACGCCGTAGCCGAAGCCGCCGATGCGGTCGGTGCTGAACATGCCGCTGGAGCTGCCGTCCGCCGGTGTCAGCCCCACGGGCGGCGTCCCGCCGGAGCTCATCGCCGGCGCGCGGTGCGTGCCGAGCTGGCTGGCTGGCTGGCTACCTCGATCGATGGCTCTCGGTTTCTTGGCCGGCGTGGCGGCGATCGAGCCAAGTGGCCGGCCGGCGGCCACACGCACGACACGCCTAGCTCGAGGTGAGGCGTCGGCGTTGGTTTTGGTGCAGACAGCGATCTGTGCCCCTGCTTTGGATCGTTTGGTGCGGTTTTGTTTGGGTTTGAAGGGAGGAGGAGGAGGAGCTGCTCGGATCCGGAGTAAGGGAGGTTGCGAGTGCGACGTCAACGCTGTGCATGTCGCGGAGCTAGAGGAGAAGAAGGCAAGAGAGCAGGAGAGGGAGGAGTAGTATATTAGTAGATGGAGAAGAAAGGGAAGGAGCAATGATCTCGAGGTCAATGCTTGGGTTTGCTGTTTTTTATACGCCTGTTTCCTGCTGGTTTTGTTGGCGTATTTTTGTTTGAAAAAACAGAGTGTCTTGTTGAATTGTGTGTTGTTGCACAACTTGCTGATTTTTGTCAAAGGGCGCCATCATCAGTACAAAATGGGATCATCATGTGTGCAGGTTGACTTTCATTGTTTTTTGATTGAAATTGTGTCGAATCGTGTGAAGCATGCATGTGTAGTTTGGGTTTACATACAGAGATGCACTAGTCAATTAAAGTCAATATTCATTCACATAGAGATCACCGTACCGCGATCATGTGCGCAGCAGTGCAGGCTTTTCTTAAAAAAAAAAAAAAAACTTTATCCGAGGTCGCGCGACGGGATGAACCAACTTATTACAGATTGTGTGATAACGCTAACATAGATCCCGATGCAAATATGGTGCTTGATAATCAGGTGCCACAGTTAATGTCGGGTACGAGGATATCTTAATGCATGCACAATCGAATAAGCCTAATTTTAATTTGGAAGAAGGGGAGCCAAACCCAGGGAGGAAAAAAAAAAAGACCCCTTATTTCATTCAAATGATATCCTTATGTATTGCTCGCCCTGAAGAAAGAAATTCCAAGGGGATTTGAGTTTTCAAACTAGCCCTAATGGTGAACAGGAAACCATTGTAGACATGAATGGTTGATTTTCATGGAACGTGTTCACTCAATTTAAGTTATTTGCTTCACAATGATGTTTATAATTTATTCGTGTAGGTGATGTGTGTGTGCTAATGGTGTGATGCCCGTGTTGATTTTATCAATATTTAAGATTTGTCGGCACAATCCCTCCGAGTCAAAAGATAAATAAGGTGGTATGTCCCCTAAATAAAAATGCCTTTTTATGATGCCATGCATTGTAATGTCTGTGTTCTTTTTGTCAATTTTAAGATTTGTCGGTTTGCCAATCTTTAAGATTTGTTGGCTCAATCACTCATGGTCAGAGATGAATAAGGTGACTCTATGTGAGTACGTCCAGGTATGTCCCGTAAATAATTAATACGTGCCTAAATCGTGATTGTTATAATGGGTTTCGTTTCCAAGAATCTAAACGGGCCTAAATGTCATACTCGGGGTTGAATGAATCAAGTCGTGAAAGGAAGGATTAATTAATCCAATATATATGGTTGCTTTGTGAAAGCATAATCTGTGTTGCCTTACTGCCTTAGAAGGCAAGGTCATCCGACTTGTCCAAGTGCAAATCCTTCGATGACATGTGAAGTGCACTTCAAGTCATCTGAGCTCCGGACTTCTTTGCGTGGGCTGCTTGCCTTTTCTCCTATTCTATTCTTAAAGGAATTTTTTTGTCCTTTTTTCCCCCTGAGCTTCAGAAGTCGGCCCATTGTCATGTCTCACGTCATTGTGTATCTTTTCCTTAGATTTAGTCAGGGTTGTTTAATAATCTAACTAGTCTGAAATCATACTTTCCCTTTCTCCACAACATCAAGTTAACATTGTCCACCACGCTATATAATTAGGGCCTGTTTGGCATGGCTCCAGAGCCCAACTACAGGTTAGAGCTGGCTCGAACTAGCCAAACACTCTAATTCTGGAGCAGCCTACTCCATAGAGTTTTTGGAGCTCCAGTACATTTTTCTGGAGCACCTCTTTCCCAACTCCAGAAAACTCTGGAGCTGGCTCTAGACAAGGAGTTTTGAAGAAATTACCTGCAATTGTCATCGGTTACACACTCTAGACAAAAACAACTCCAGAGTGAGCTCCACCTAGAGTTCTGTAGTAGAGCTGCTCCATCCGGAGTTGGACCATCCCAAACAGGCCCTAATTAAAGAACCTATCAGGCTATATAATATGCAAAAAGCTACACGAAAACTGCAGCCATGAAAGCGACAGGTAAAGATGGCAAAAGTTCCTTACACATAAGGGGACGTCAGAAGTTCATCAAAGATCTAGCGAAATACTAGACCCCTTCCCTTCTCTACCAAACCCTTGCCTCATCTTGCCAAATGCCAAATGCCAATCGATTAAAGCTGTTGTTTTGGAGGAGGACGCCGCAGCCGATCGGTAGGTACTCTGGAACTGAATCTTGGTTGCTGTCCACTGTCCAGAATAATGGATCCTTGCTCTGGGTTCTGACTTCTGAACTTCTCGTTGCAACGTCAGAGAAGAGAAGCCGGTGAGGTTGAAGAACATGCGTGGTCAGTCACTCATTTTGAAACGTCAACGTAAGGCCAAAAAAAAAGGAGATACATAATTAAACTAGTTTGTTTGGACTTTGATTGGTGGAATTTGAGTCGAATTGTGTGGGTCAATGCAATTGTATAGTATGCCCTAGTTGAGCAGCCTAGTAGCATAGCAGATAGCACAACCTCCTCCAGCGATGCCCTTCCCCTGATGCTTCTCCCCTCCCCTCACTGCATCATAGTCATATCCTGTACTGGTTCCATTTGGATAAGCAAGACACTAGTATGTATGGAGTACTTCCTCATCTAGTAATTTTAAGAATCTTGGAGAATCAAAACATCTTAATTTTGACCAAATTTATATAACAAAATAATAATATTAACAATATCAGTTAAGTATCATTAGATTCTTCATCAAATATATTTTCAAAGTACGCTTATCTGTGTCATAAATCTTTGTATTTTTCTCTATAATTTTGATCGAAATTAAAATTCTTTGACTCTCTAACATTATTAGAATGACTTACAATTTGTGATGGAACGAGTATTATATTATTCAATCAAGAAAATAAGAAAAGATTGTGGTGGTCATCCTGTCTAACTGACCCTGCGAGAGCTCGCAACATTACGGCCAAGGCGGCAAGGGCCAACCGGCCAACTGAACTCAGGTCGCCGTCGGCGGGGACTCGCCGTCGCTGGCCAGGTTTGAACTTTGATGTCGCACGCTTGGCCGCCGCCACCGCCGCCGCTGCAAGTACGACACGCTTGGCATCACAATGAACCGGAGAATCTTGTATTCGTAGGGAGAAGAGATGACTGCACGGAGTCAGATTAATGATGTTAGAGGAGAATATTGCAGTTGACGTTCATGAATGCGAGCGGAACTGGACGGATTATATACGAACTTGAGCCATGCTCGACCATGAATGAGTTCATGATCTCTCTATGTTCAACTCTGAACTTAATGTTCGACGAATTCTTGGCTCTGTACGAACAGATCATGATAGAAGGAAATGAAGGCAAATTGGGAGAACGGTTGCCTTTTATGGGCTGCTACTAGGCTGCGTACGTGCCGACATCTAAAAACAAGAAATCTGCAGGAGGCCAGAGCGTGGACACATCACCCAAAATACCGAGCACCATTCGATCGAGATCTGATGATTCAGCTACCTCCCATACAACACATATATATGGGCTCAAACCCTAGTGGATTGTCTGCTTCCTCTCCCTCCCCTCTCTCTCTCTAGCGGCGGCTCGGGCGGGCCTCGAGCGTGCGCGCAGGGCAAGGGCGCCGCAGCCCAACAGACCAGTGGCTCCCCGGCCACGGCGGCGCAGGGCGGCGCGAGCGAGCTGTGACAGAACCGACCAATTTATACGAGATTAAGCATGATTGCCCCCGTTTAACACGTTGGTACACACATACTCTCTCTCATATAAACCCGGTAGTCCGCCGAGTGTCACGAAAGATCTCGGTAAATCAACTTACAACATGATCGTGCTGATTAAGAAAACATCAAATTACAAGCACAGAGTTCACAGCGAAAATTTATTACAAACAGAGTAATATAGTTATTACAATACCAAGTTTAATAATATACATGAAACACTCTGGTTTTGAAAAACCATTTATTCAAATCCATAAAACACTGTCATACTCACGTATATCTCCATACATAGCAAAGGAGAGTATAAGATATATGATCATGCCCTGTAGTCTTTACTCCTTTGCATCCACGGCAGGGTTATTACAAGGCAATAGCCTTCATACAGCATATCACCTGCAACGTTGGGAATAAAACCCTAAGTACTTAATTGTACTCAGTAAGACTTACCCGTCAAAGAGTAAACAAAAAGACTCTTAAGAATATGCAAGGCTTTATTTAGTGGGGTTCATGGGGCAGCATATTTTACGGAAAAGCTTACTATCATATATCCTTAGTTCAAAGTTTTAACTTCCAATTATCATGGAACTAAATAGAACTACATTAGCAAACCTTTATAAAGTGAAACACTTAATAATAATTGATAGAAAAAGAATTTCATTTTCATATCATATTTTATAATGAGTTGTTGCTACGTTTCTGGCACATGGATAAGTTTCTCCTATCCGGGAGAGACGGCGATTCGAATCGATTTACACCAGCTGGGTAAGCCCGTATCACACACCCTTACGAACCCATTCAAAGTTCGTATTGTGTTAGGTAGCTTTTCACTCTATTCGGGATACCGTGGGCTTGATCCACAATGCAAGGCTCAGGGGGCAGTCGGAGCCAGGACACTCAGGCTATGCCTGCCCTTGGTCATCCCTGTCCCACCGCACATCCTTTCTCTCCGCCAGCGATGTACTGCAGTTCAAATACCAGCCCAACTAGAAGTGCTATAGCTTTACGGTCGGAACGACTTATCCGGCCGTTATGTGAAGGTACGTTCAATCTGAACCATTGACCAAAATACGGATTAATTCCTAGTCAAGTTACCCAGGTGAGATTCAAAGGTGCATGTCTAATCGACGTCAATGACCATAATGGTACACCATATCCCGTCTGAAATTCATGTCTCATGATTCTTTTCTCAATATCTATTCACCTGATTTTACTAAGCATGGCTAAGCATAAGACTAATCAAGACTAGTATTATCAGGAAACTCTCTTTTCTGGACAAGGTAGGTAATGCAGCAATGGTATAACTCATCAACTTAATGCATAAACTGTAACTTAATAATAATACTCAAGTGGAATTTTAAAAAAAGAAATAGAGGGGTGATAAAATGTCCGGGGCTTGCCTCGGTGAAAAGTGGAGGGTCCGTGGTTAGGACACTCTGGCAATGAGTCAGTATCAGGTTCTTCGCCTTCGGATGGCAACTCCTGAGGGTTCTCCTCGACTATCTCGTACTCGACGAGATTTTCCTCTTCCGATCCTATATGTATGAATAGGATGTATACATGAAAATAATGCACTATGATATGCTAGATGATAATGATATGATGACATGATGTATGGTGAGATGCATCCATGTGACCTTAGTTTGCACAATATGGTTTTAGGTTGGATTGGTTACATGAAATGATAATCTTGTTCTTATTTATTTTACTGAGCACGTGTATATTTCTTCTCCGATAGAGAAGTTTGTAATCCTACCAAGTAACACTTAATAGGCATGACATGTTATTCACGATAAAGTTGCAAGTCAACAAAACCTATTCCTATTTGCTTATTAAAGCATAAAATGTTGGTTTTAATTCATAAAGTAAGGTTAAACTAGCAAAGTACTACTATTTCCATGGAACAGCAAGAGTGAGTGTTTCATGGTCTTCACACAACATACCAAAATCACTTAATTTGACTATACATCATTTCCACGCATTATGTGTTTTATTTGCTAAAGAAAAACACTAATTATAATAGGCTTAAAATAGTTATAATAGTGAAAGTTATCAAAACAGTGCCAAAATTTTTGGGAAGCCATACAGTATCATTAATATCACTCACACAAATTTTCAGAATTTTTAGAATAATACTTTAAGCTATAAAAATCACTAAGTGTTCCATTTATTAATTTAAATGAGGAATTTTAATTCTTGACCAAATTACTGAAAATGCCTATTTCATATTTTTATATAAGAGTACATATCATGCAGAGCATACATATAATTTTTCATGATTTTATCCCTCTTAAATAAATATTTACAAAAATAACAATAATAGTTACTATTTACTGTAATGGACAAAGAATAAAACTAAAATAAAAAGAAAACGCGCGCTGGCTCGGATTCGGCCCAGCTCGGCCCAGTCCGCACAGAAGTGGCCCAAGAGGTCTCCCGCGCGGTGCGCTGCTGCTTTTGCAAAAAGGACCCTCGGTTTTTGAAGAAACAACCCGCGCTCCAACATAATACTATTCAAATGAGTCTGTGCCTATTCATTTAACCCCCTGGCTATCTTTGAATTTCAAAACGATGGTCCCTGGCTCTTCCCCCGTGTTGACCCGAACGCCGATGACCTTGACCGGCAGTTGCCCGTCGATCCAAGGCATCTCCGACGACACCGAAGGTATCTACGTGCTCCTGGTGACTTCACGCACCGATTGAGCTAGCTTAGAGGGCTAGGGACGGGCACCGGCTACGATGGCTATTGGTATTAATTAAGTGCAAACAGAATATGAAAGATTCCGCAAGCGCACAGAATACCATTGTAGCATTTTACCGGGAGTATTTCAGGTATCGTTATTTATATTTTACCATAGGAAAACAATGGTTAAAGAATCTGATAGCTGCCATCATGCATCTACTAACTTAATATACCAACTAAACTATAGTAGAGGTAAGTGATAAATGATAGGAGTTATGCTTAAATGACATAGACACACCGGAGAATTCTATGATAAAAGAGTAGATAGCTAAAGTGAGAGGACATGGTGAGAGTTCAAGGTTCCTAAATACTTCTCTATTACTGAGGTTCTATAATAACTGATTCATGGTAAATAAAGCAATCACACAATAACACTTCGGAGCAACAGTACCTTTCCAATTCTCGAATAGACTGGGAAAGCGTAATCGGGAGAAGGCTGCCAGAAAGCTCTACGAAACACCAACTCCGACGTGGTGGAATACGAAGACCGACAGAGCTGTCACCTCTGGGGCTACCACAACTAACCGTAAGAATTGGGCGCAAACTCAGGTAAATACTAGCCTAGACACCACGTCTACACCAATGAATACTACTCTAATCATGCGCTATAACTAGAGCACTCAATACGAGTAAAGATCCCATGCCAAAGTATAACAACTATACTAACCAATCACATAATAAAGCATAGAGAAGATAAATATATTAAAGCATAAGTCTTACAAAGATGAGATACAAAGACATACCAGACCCCTGAAGACTTCTCCAGAACCGAAGCGCAGCTCCGCTCTCCCTAACTCTCAATTAGAACTAATCTACTACATTGGAAAGTCTAGCCCTAATTCTCTAGAGTTGAGAGGTTATCCATTCGAGGGACGTCTCTACAACTCCATAATGGTGCCCTTGACTCGGGGGGTCCTGGGTTCCTTATATGGGGGCGCCTGGCCTCCTCTCCACCTTGGACAAGGGATGTGGTACTAAACCTTTCCACCAAGTGCACATAGGCCTTAAGGGGCCAACTTCTGATTTAGACCCAATTAATTACGCAGCCTTTAATTAATCCCGCAGCGCAGGTTTTAAAATCTTTCAGTGTTTGTAAAATCCATATCTCTTTATTTCGGACTCAAAAAATAGCAAACCATATGTCCATTTCGATCGTCTCGACGATCTCTATGCAATGGTGAACTCCACTTCCTCATTTGAGATACTTTTAATCAGTAAAAAATTAAATATCCCTTTATACCCTGCAAAACAAGTGAGAACACCAAAACTCGTGGAACTTGTTAGAATCAAACCCTATAACTAGGTTGTGCATTGTTTTATGCTCTTGATTTATGTTTAGTTGATGGGTAAAAATGAGCTATAACTACCGTCAACAAGTTCCCTCAAGCTTACCACTTTGTTAGTCCCGTAGCAAAGCTAAACTTAACATAATTACTAATATATTTGGATCAGAAGTTGCTACAATGCTATCATGCCTTCCAAATACACATGGTTTTAAACAGAAATTCTCCTCCAGATTAGACAAAATTGCTCTAATATTTAAACCTAACCATTTTACCTTTAACTATGGAGCTTTACAGCTTTTGCATAAGTCTTGAGTAATTGAAAGACAGAACAATCAAGTCAAGCACTATGTCTCAAATTCTTCACAGTACCAATATTCCGGAGTTTTGCAAGTTTTTGAAATAAAACTCAGAGCTTAATTGTATGACACCCTCAAGTCTCTTAATATGTGGTATTTATGGATCTCACTGAGGCATTAATGATGTTATGCCTTTCTACAACTAAGGATTATAGTGGAGCTTATAGGAGTGGCAATAACAAGGATGAGCATACTTGCAATTCATATATTGTAAGGTCAAACAATGGATCCACAGAGAGTCAAGTCATACAATCAAACCAAGATGTGCATGTGTATGGAATATGGTGGATGGGTGTATATAAGGTGGCTAATCCTAATTCTACTTTTACTCTTTAGAAATAGATCTCTCTTGGAACTTAGAACTTTTCAGGAAAACATGGGCTATCTTTATTTTTTCTTCTCTTTTTCTTCTCTTTTTTTTCAGGGAGGCGGGCATCTAAGTACCCATTGTTTTAATTGCTAGTGACACTTGTCCATCTTTTACTCCCTTTTTGTCAATACTTTTGCATAGCCACATGCATCCTTTGAATATAAATAATTGGAGAGATAATTATAAGAATTTAGAGCAATTAAACGGCGGCTGTCCTATAGGGTATATTTTTGGGTGTTTACTCCCAGTGTAGGAGAAAAATATTTTTAAGGTGGATCTGGATGGAAGTGAAAAGTGATTGCGCTTACTCCTAGAGTAGGAGTAATGCATATGTGGGTGGAGTATGTAAGTGATCTTGATTTTAAAAGCATGACAAGGCTCTCATAAGATATACAGCAAAGGTTGACTGAACTCAATGCAAAGCAAGTAGCATAAATGTGCAAAGGTTTTCCTATCTCTAAATGTATCATATATGGCTTTGGTAGGAATTCACATTTGTCATACAAGAGCTCATCATGTAAGATTTTAAGTTTTCAAAATAAATCTCCAGAACTTAGTATTGCTAGGAATAAGATAAATAGCAGCTCAGACCTTCATGCATCATATCAATCAATCACCTAGACTTAGCTCAAGCATATGTCCTCCACAAGTTTCGGGTTCAGAGTAAATTCTCAAATCAAAGCAGTAATACCCAAAACTCGGGAAGAATTTAAGGTTGAAAACTAGGTACCTTGAAAGGAATTACGGCAGAGCAACTATTCATCATCTCCAAGACAAAATTTAATGTTCTCTAATTTTTTATTAGACTCTAGCCTTGACTGACTATAGGACACAGTCTAAGACCACTCTAATATATAGCTAAGTTTTTATTTGGTTTTGATTGTTATTCATCTTTTTATTTCTTTTAACTAATGGACTCATAAAAGACTCTATAGATATGGACCTTCATGTGCCCACATATTTTTAAATTTTCCTATAATACTATTGTGAACCTTCATGTGCTCACATATTCTTGATATTTTATGACTATATAAAATAGACTCGATAATCGCCTAGATATAATTAGCCTGATAACTAGAGGATGCTCCTCCCCAAGCTAGATGTTTGCAATACTTAGTGTTGATGATCTTTAGAGTGAGCTTACCAGTAGTAGTCTGGTAGGGCGCCACTGATAGACTCACTCCTTCGTAATAATGTTGTCCTGCATAATTGTACTCCTAACAAGAAAACCAAAACTCGAGGCTCGAATGGGATAAGGGGTTAGCGGTCAACCAATAAGTAATTTATTATTCTTTTGAGTTGATTTTAAATTGATAAGTTCTAGCAGGATTCTCTTTTTAGGATTTTCTATTTTTCTTATGCAGCAATCAGATATGTATGTATGCTATATATTTCTATGCCACCACGGAGAATATTTATTCTCATGGGCTTAGAATTTTCATAATGCAAGAAAGTAAATACAGATGCTATTATCATTTTTTTAATTTTATTTTTATTTTTTATGCCACCATAGTGAATATTCTATAAGTTTATTCACATGGGGCTTTAATGCTTTATGAGTAAATAAGGCAATAAAGATTTTTCTTTATTTTTTGATATGCATAAAGATAAATATGCTAAAGTAAAATTAGTAATGTAAATTATGCATACTAATTAGTTAGATAACTACCATGTTACCTTATGGCAAGGGTGCGGAATTTAAAATCTATCGACACTGACTTTTTCTTCCACTCTTGTGTATCTCTCCGTCTTAGAGATGGAGGTCTTGATGGTTGCACCTCTGGTGATGATGATGATGTCACTTTTGTTCTTTGCTTGGCCAACAGATTGAAGTAGAGCATTAATAGTGGAAGCTAGCAAGCATCTTGCTCAGCGTGCATACTCACAGAACTTTCACTTGTAGAATTTTTTGAATTAATAAATTTTGCTCAAAGTGTTGTCATATTTGCACAACCAAGGTAGAGATCGAGTGCATGGGCTCTGCTGGTGCAAAAACACCAACAGAACCAAATCTCTCTTTATTTTCTCTATCCTTAGGCACATGAACAAGACAAAGTTGATGATACATAATTTGTTTTACTCATGACATGAGTGGTAAGATCAGACAATTAAGCATTTAATGTTGCATTTAAGTTCATATGGCAGAAAAGATTTAAATTGCTTAACCAATGGAAGGGTTGTCTATCTCTACATAATATATAAATTTTCACATGAGTATGACTATCATCTTCCAAACATAGAATACAATGTTTTAACACATTTGGTTAAGACTGAGATCAAAATAATGATGCAATGAACAATCTTAAAGGACAAATCATGTTGACTTAATTAGGCTAATCAATTAAAGCTGTAACTCTAACATATTTGTATCTTTATTTATCTGCATTCCAAGATCAAGAAGAAAATAGTGACCACTTACCTTAAGATATTACCTTCATTATTAGAGCGTGATGGCACTAAGTAATGAAGGGTAGATGACTGGTGGTTCTTTCCTTCTTTTGCATCTTGAGTTGTTCATGAGCATCTTATCTCATTTGTTGCTTATCCTCTTTGCCATCTTTTGCTTCTTTGATCTTATGACACCTTGTCACTCTATTCATTATTATGCCTGCAACCGATTAGTGGACAACACATACCTGAAGGGATGTACAACTTTGGAGCATAGGTTGTTTGTCCAAAATTTTATCATGTTCCATCAACGCTACTAAGAAGATAGGGTTGATATTATGTTAGTATAGATCATGTTCTATACCGGCATGACTTGAGTCCAAGTAACTTGCAGCAGAAGCTAAAGTGAATGAATCATTAATACTCACAGTTCTTCCATCAATAATGAATAAGCTATGTCTTCCTCTGCAAAGTTATTAAAGTTCAGCATGTGCCCTACCTCATCTCTGATTTGAATTTATCTCGTGACTTAACCAAATTAAATTAGAAGTTTTCTGCAAGGGTTAGTCCAACAAAATATTCAATGTCTACTACAGCATACGAGCGGCTCAAAAATCAACCTAGACACCATGTCCAATTTGACTTCCGAAGGCATTTTAACCTAAGCACCACGTTTAATTCAAAAAGCCTTTGAAAGTAAAATCATCACACCTCTTGGTTCGGAAATCAAACTAAACACTTTGTCTAATTATGATTCCAGAAAACAGTTTAAACTAAGCACCATGCCTAATTTAAAAGGTGTATGAAATTTCTCCTAACCTTAAGTATACTATAGCGAACAGAGGTAACATGAAAGTTTATAGAGAGTTATGCAAACAGAGATGAAAGAGCATGATCATTGATTAACAATTTGAACATGGATTGACAAGGTAGAGACAACCAATATTAGCAACATAAGATTTTCTAAATAAACTCATTCCCTCAATCTTGAATTTTGCAAGGTAAAGTTAAGTTTGGATGGATTGATGTTGCATGATGATTGGTTGGACATAACTAATGATGTCATCCTTCCACTTCAAGCCTGGAATGGTTAGTGACAAAAATACCGAGGGAATATTTTTATAATTATAATTCTATGCTCAATTCTCAATGGTATTACATCAAAAAGTATAAGCTCACGTTATTTTTCAAGAGTGGTTATTTTAGGACACAGTCGTTCTTTGGAGACCTTCTAATTATTACACTTTTAGTTAACAAATTTAGATTAAAAACCTTTGAAAGTAAGATCAAACACTCCTAAACTTGGCACCATGCTTCATTTAAGAGATGTATGAAATTATTCCAACCATAAACTATAGTAAGTAAAGGTAGCATGAAAGCATTACAAGGATCATAGTGAGGTATATGTATATTTTTTTCTTTTTAATATGCAAGTGGTATGGATGTATGCAAGAACTAAACATGCTATGGACTTGATATGAGGGAATATAGACTAAATGATGTGGATGCATGGTGTCGGGTACCCAAGTATGGGGTACCCAACTTCGATGCAAAAACATACATTCCCAACACGGCCCGGCCTAGGTAAGGCCAGCGGAAACCCACGAAGGCCGCGCCTACGGAGGCCATGATGATGATGCATCAACGCCAACCTACCCTCGGGAAAGAGGCACCCTCGGGCGCCAATTCTCCGATTCTCCCTAGCCTCCCTGAGAGAGCTCGGGAAAGTGGCACCCTCGGGCGCTAATCCTCCGATTCGCTCGAGCCTCCCCGAGAGAGATCGGGAAAGCGGCACCCTCGGGCGCCAATTCTCCGATTCGCCCGAGCCTCGCCGAGAGAGCTCGGGAAAGCGGCACCCTCGGGCGCCGATTCTCCGATTCGCCCGAGCCTCCCCGGAAGAGCTCGGGAAAGCGGCACCCGGGTGCCAATTCTCCGATTCGCCCGAGCTTCACCATCCCCCTCGAGCGCAATCTCTCAAAAGCGTCCCATGCACAGTTGACGTCAGCAGAGCAATCTTGGACCATAAGAGACCTCTCTGACCAGTTTACAGGCATGATCCCATCGGGTGGACCCCTCGACACAACAGCGCCCTGAACGCACACGTTTGCCGTACCAACTGCCCCATCTCCTCTGGCAGGCGATCTGACGGTCCTCCTCCTCCCACGCCGTTACAGGGACAGTCAACCGTAAGGCTCCCCGGGCTAACGAGGAGATTTGCCAACCACGACGGCGACTGCCATACCCCGGTCACACGTGTGACACCAGGAAATGGGGAACGACAGTCGTCCGGCCAACCCGGGGGAATGGGCAAGCCTTACGACCGGTCTTGCCAACCCCCTAGAATGAACCTCCTAGGGAAAACGAAGCGCCCGAGGGAGGACACTCACCCCGCTCTGTCCCATCGAGCCCCCGACGGCACCAAGGCTTCCCGAGCCTCGGGGGCTTGTACCCGGAGGTCAACCTATCTACTCGTTGCACTGTGCAGGGACGGACACGATAGTATGACGTATCGCCATGCAGCCAACCATGACCAGCACTGTGAGGCGCCTTGGAACTCACCAATAGAACAGTGGCAGATCAGCCGAATGACTAATGCCATGCCGCCGAGGCGCCAAGACGAAGGCGTGGCTGACGATCGCCACCAGTCATCACCAACTCCGCCATGCCGAGTACTGTAACACAGGGCAATACATGTAACTCTAGCCCTTCCCTTGTAATTATAAAAGGGAGAGCAGAGGCCAGCCTTAGAAGGGCCAAGTCTCCAAGCTCTAGCACACACCACACCACTTACTACGACAAGCAATTTGTAGCACTTAGACTCTCACAAGAGACCTGGGAGCACTTTCCTCTCTCGCCAAGCTTGTAACCCCCTACTACAAGCACCCGGTGCAAGGCAACACGACTCTCCTCTCCACTGGACGTAGGGCCCTCTTGGCCTGAACTAGTATAAATCCAGTGTTCCACCTTGCGCACCACCCGTAACCTCAACCGCAAAACACAGATTTACTAGCCGGTGTTAGCCCCGTTAAAACTAGCACCGACACATGGATTAAAATAAATATGCAATGAGATGCAAGGATTAAAAGATAACTACTCAAAGTTTAAAGTCCATGAGCAAGACTTTCTCACCTTCTTGATTATACTTACCATGACTTGTGTGTAGCTCAGCCTCTATGTTCGTCACTTGAGATGTGATTTGAATTGTTGTGACGACGACCTACTTCTCCAATCTACACAGGGTTAGAAAGAAATATATATATATATGTGCAAACCTGTGAGATGGCAGGGTTCCATTACTGATGAATCTTGAATGTTCAGGCACCCTAGGCTCTTCAATGTATCCTTTTGTCTTGTGGAAACTTGCCGGAAGGTCAAAAAAGCTTCTGCGGTCCTATCTTATTCCACAACTCAACAGAACAGGGGTAATCCTACTAAATCTAGTAGTACAATAAATTAGCAGACATCAAGATCACTATAAAACTCTTATGCCAATTGCTTCTCCGGCAACAGCGCCAAAAATTCTTGTTGGTATTAATTAAGTGCAAATAGAATATGAAAGATTCCGCAAGCGCACAGAATACCATTGTAGCATTTTACTGGGAGTATTTCAGGTATCGTTATTTATATTTTACCACAGGGAAACAATGGTTAAAGAATCTGATAGCTGCCATCATGCATCTACTAACTTAATGTACCAACTAAACTATAGTAGGGGTAAGTGATAAATGATAGGAGTTATGCTTAAATGACATAGACACACTGGAGAATTCAATGATAAAAGAGTAGATAGCTAAAGTGAGAGGACAAGGGGAGAGTTCAAGGTTTCTAAATACTTCTCTATTACTGGGGTTCTATAATAACTGATTCATGGTAAATAAAGCAATCACACAATAACACTTCAGAGCAACAATACCTTTCCAATTCTCGAATAGACTGGGAAAGGGTAATCGGGAGAAGGCTGCCAAAAAGCTCTACGAAACACCAACTCAGACGTGGTGGAATACGAAGACCGACAGAGCTGTCACCTCTGGGGCTACCACAACTAACCATAAGAATTGTGCGCAAACTCAGGTAAACACTAGCCTAGACACCACGTCTACACCAATGAATACTACTCTAATCATGCGCTATAACTAGAGCACTCAATACGAGTAAAGATCCCATGCCAAAGTATAACAACTATACTAACCAATCACATAATAAAGCATAGAGAAGATAAATATATTAAAGCATAAGTCTTACAAAGATGAGATACAAAGACATACCAGACCCCTGAAGACTTCTCCAGAACCGAAGCGCAGCTCCGCTCTCCCTAACTCTCAATTAGAACTAATCTACTACATTGGAAAGTCTAGCCCTAATTCTCTAGAGTTGAGAGGTTATCCATTCGAGGGACGTCTCTACAACTCCATAATGGTGCCCTTGACTCGGGGGTCCTGGGTTCCTTATATGGGGGCGCCTGGCCTCCTCTCCACCTTGGACAAGGGATGTGGTACTAAACTTTTTCACCAAGTGCACATAGGCCTTAAGGGGCCAACTTCTGATTTAGACCCAATTAATTACGCAGCCTTTAATTAATCCCGCAGCGCAGGTTCTAAAATCTTTCAGTGTTTGTAAAATCTATATCTCTTTATTTCGGACTCCAAAAATAGCAAACCATAAGTCCGTTTCGATCGTATTGACGAGCTCTATGCAATAGTGAACTCCACTTCCTCATTTGAGATACTTTTAATTGGTGAAAATTTGAATATCCCTTCATACCCGGCAAAACAAGTGAGAACACCAAAACTCGTGGAACTTGTTAGAATCAAACCCTATAACTAGGTTATGTATTGTTTTATGCCCTTGATTCATATTTAGTTGATGGGTAAAAATGAGCAATAACTACCGTCAACAATGGTGACGAACAGAGCGGCACGGCGGCACTGCTCGTCGGTGTACCCACCGTCTCTGGTGACGACAACCCTATCCGAGCATTGCACTAGCTTGGTGGTGTTCTGATGAGGCTCTAGGGTCGGTTTTTGGGCTTGGTTAAGCAACGGTAAAGCTTCGACGCATGCACAGCGGCTCGGCGGCGAGGACACGGCGGTGGCAAGCCATGTTCCGGCCAAACCGTGACGGTAGCGTTTAAAATTCTTGGTTCTACAGCTACTACGACTCATGTATGGTATAAAACACAGATCAAAACGAACTGGAACGTCACAGAGGGCTAGCCTCATGCATCCGCATGGTTTTTAGGAAAAACAAGAGCACAGGGATGGCACAGAGCCGTAGGGTGCTCACCAGCGGCCTAATGGCAACGAGGTCGGGTTCGCTGGATAGCGCAGCTCGTGGCGAAGCTCTGTGCTCAGTTAATTTGGAAATGGTGCAGTGAGGGTGGCTAATTTCTCCGACGATCCGAGGCGGACGGCGGCGGACCGAGTTGAGTGATGTGAGCAGAACGGCAGTCTCCGGCGGTATTTATAGGCACGAGATAGGGTAGTGAGGTGGCCAGCGACTTCGCGAGCTCGGCTACGCGTCCAGGGAGGTGTTAACATGTCCGAGACGATGAGAACACGCCGGCGGCGCCAGCTCCTCGCCATGAACAGAGAGGAAGGGGCAATGGCGAGTCGCCACCGCGTCGGGAGAAGAGCAAAGGAGCTTCTCCTCTTTGTTGCCAGCGAGGGCACGACCTTAACTACGCTGGAGCCGTGGCCAGGGGCGTGACCGCGACCGACGGTCTCGCCTGGCGACACGGCAAAAGCCGTGAGCAGCGGCGGTATGGGCAGGCACATGGGTCTTACTACTGTAGCACAGATCTTTTCTTTCTCCCCTTTTCAATTACTCCCAAATTCATGTAATAACTTGAAAATTTTCAAAAATAAAAGTTGTTCAAAATTTTAAATACTACAACTTTGCTTTTTACACCAAAGTCATATTCTCATTGATTTTGAAACTATGGTTTAACCCTTTAAATAGGAAATTTGATTTTCTTTTATTCTCAAATAAATCAAACTTGAGGTTTCAAAATCACCAATTTAGGATTGGATTTAGGTCTAGGTTGTTAAATCAAAGTTGTAGCAAATATTTTTCTTTATCATTTTTGTTTAAGGTCCAACCTTATAAAAGACTTAGAAATAAAATCCCCCTTTAATCAACTTTAGGCTTTATAAATGTAAATATAAATCCAAAAGCATTTTTATTCCAACCAAAGCAAGTTTTAGCATTATTTGTTTAAGCAGTAATATTAACTTTCTTCAATGATGAATTTACGTTGATCAAAATTACTCAAATAAATAGACCCTAATGTTCATCACATAATTATAATGAATAGTAAAAACTATAATGTGATTATGATGAATGCTTATGCAAATGAAAATAGGTGATTAACACCTAGGGTGTTACACGAGCGCCCCAACCCGCCCCCTAGCTGGCGACCCTGGCTAGGGCAGCCCCGGCACGGCGGCGCCCCCACGCTAGTGGGCCCCAGCGGCTAGGCGCGGCGGTTCAGCGGCTGCTTGCGGGGGTGAGCTCGCCGGCGCGCAGGCGTGAGGGCGCTCCCCCAGCGTGACGGTTTGGCGGCGAGCCCCCACAACCGCTTGCGGGGCTAGCGCGTCGACAGCGCGTCCCGAGCCCCTAGGCGTGGCGGTGTGGCGGCGCTGGACGAGCGCGCCCCCTCGGCGCGTCGGTGGGGGGCGACGTGGGACCTGTGCACCGCCACGGCAATCGAGGGCGGCCCATGGCACGGTGCCTCGGGTGCGAACGACGAGGTACGGCGTGGCTCCTCCCCCTCCTCTTCTCTCGGTGGCGGCTAGCCGGCGGCCCCATGCGAGTTGGCACCGGCGGTGGGCTTAGGCGCGGCGTTGGGTAGTGGCGCGGGTGAGCATGGCCACTGGACGATTGCAGCCGGCTGTTGCTACTGCCCCAGCTAGCCATGGGCCCTGGTGAGCGTGCAGGTGCCGCTGGTGCAGCCCTGGACCTGGCTGACCGGCTGTCGCTGCAGGCGCGAACCCCGCTGGCCGGCCGCCACTGACGGGGGCCACAACTGAGCTGGTGACTGTAACAACCCGGGTTTTCCGATAACCAAAAATCCAAACTTTCTAAAATTTTTCTTGTAATGTATGTGAAGCATGTAGCTTCTAGGTCAAATCACGAATAACCCACTAACCAATCATGGCATACATGTAGTATTGATTGTAGCAGCTTGCCGGAGTTTTCCTAGTGGTCTAGGCTTCTGTGTCGGAGAGCACAAATTCATAGCGAATCTCCCTGTTGAATCTATTTCCAATCTTCCTTGAATTCTTTCCGAACCCTTAACGAATTCCCTCATTGAGTTCATCTCAATATCCCTTTTTCAATCTCACCTCGAAATCCTTGCATCATAAATGAAATATTTCTCTCCTTCCTCTTGGGCCCAGACCTCTCTTCCCCTCCTACTACCAGGCTGTCGACCCATCTCTTTGCCACACGGCCAGCCTGCGGACAGCGTACTAAGGCCCCGTTTAGATCCCAGTTGCAGTTACAATTCTGCACTGTAGCACGTTCGTTTGTATTTGACAACTTTTGTCCAATCATGGCCCAAGTAGGCTTAAAAGATTCGTCTCGTGATGTACATGCAAAAAGTACAAACATGCAAACATTTCGTCTATATTTAATGCTTCATGCATATGCCGCAACGTTGATGTGACTAATTGCAGTTGCAATTTGCACTGGATCTAAACAGGGCCTAAATCATACCTTCCGTACGTGCATGTATGTATGTATAAGTACGTACACGTACCATGCCTCAATCACAAGGAAGTCAAAGCCTGATCCTAGTAGCAGCATGACATGACCAGACCCAAACCAAGACAGCAGGCTGCACAAGCTAGCTAGCGTACGTGCATGTACATGCTTCTGTGCCAATCGTATATTTGTATATATACACACATACGAGTGCACCAACCTTAATGGAAATTACCATCCCAACTCCACCCCTGTCGGCCGCACGCGAGCAGCACGCGTACGGTCAAGCCGTCACCACGCTCGCAGCTCATGCAAGGAAATGACGTCGTACGTGGAGGCCCATTAGTCAGCCGCAGCAGCTGCCCTCTCCGTTTCCCTTCCGTCGCACCACCAAGATCACTTCCATTTCCGTCTCCCTCCGTACCAGCTCACTCCTCTGTCTTCCATTCGAAGTAGAGTAGCGCCGTCGCAAATCACAGCGCCTCGCCCTCGGATACCCTCTCCACATTGCAGCACAGCAGACCGCTCCAACCGCCTGGCCCACCAGCGCACCCCGGCCCAACTCGCACGGCCTGAGCAGCTCGCCAGCTCCCCTCCTCGCGCCCCCTGGCCCAAGGCCCATGCACGGCAGCGCACCAGCACAGAACCCTAGCCGCCAGGGCGAATCCGTCCCACCCCAGGAGCCGCCGCCGCCGCTACAGGGTACGCGACGTGCACGTAGGCAGCACGCGACCCCGGCCTCTGCACCCTCCCACGATGTGCGTCGCGTGTCCTGGCCCGGGCACGGACGTCGAGGATGCACGGCGTCACCTCGGTGCCCTAGCACGCACGCGTATAAAAGATAGGAGCCGCCGCCACTGTTCATCTTCCACCTGCGAGCCGCCCCGCCTCTGCTCCCACCCTCATTGTGCCGCGACCCTGCTCTATCCCCTGCGCACAGCACCACCCGCGGACTCGCTGCCACCGCTGCGCGGGACCCCGACGCCGACCCCGGGAACGCGACGTGCCGAGCAGGCTAGACTTCAACACCGCCACCCTTCCGTCGCGTTCGCGCGTGGCCTTGCCACGCCGCATCGTAGCCGTCATCAGCTGCTACCGGAATAAGCTTCATCACCATCGGCACATCCTCGTCAAGCCTTGCCCTCACCTCGTCGAGCCAACCGCCATGGCCGTGCGCGTCCTCCTTGACGTTCTGGACGTGCTCTGCTTCGCGCTGCCAGAGCGCTCGATGTCGACCACGACCGCGAACAGAACGTCCTCCACCGACACCGCGCAACCGCAGCAGGCCGCCATCAAGCCCGACCTCGCCGCTGCCCGACTGGGGTCACCACCACCGAGCCCAACGCGTTCAGCTCCTCTCCGTTGACCTCGCTGACCCAGCCCGTCACCAGCACGCCACCGGGCCAGCAGCGGCGGCGGACTAAAGCTGAACAGCTAACGCTCCACCACACTGCTCGCCTCCACCGCGGTCGTGACGACGCCATGCCAGCCACCGTTGAGCTCCACGAGCAGAAGTCCCTATTTTCGTTTCCTTTTCCCTTCTTACTTTCTTACTGAAACTGGCCCTTGTGCCATGAACCTCACCATCGCAGAGGGGCCGCCTCTGCATCTGCGTTATCTCCATCGTCTTGGCGGAGCGGCGCCGTTCACGTGATCTGCATCCATGCCGGAGCCACGTCGTCCCCCACAACCGCTACCTTTGTGTCGCTGCTCCATCTTGCCGAGTCAGCTGCCACCACCACGCGCACTGCTCTGCTGCCTCGTCCTCAACGGAGCCCTCCCCGTTCGCGCTCTGCCGGCAATGAGCCCAACCCGCGTCAAGCGATCTGCCATCCGCAAGCCCTCGATGAGCTGACCAAAGAAGAAACATTTCCAACCCCTGCTGCCGGCGAGATGCCGATGAACCTTCTTCCTTTACCCCTACCCACCTGTTGCCGGCCCAAGGCCGATGATCCCTCCATGTGTCTGGCCTTCGTGCCGTGTTTTCTGCAGGGACCTCGTCGACTGTGTGGAGTTGACGTTAGTAGGCATGACGCACGCACACACTCGCCATGTCCTTTTGTGGCACTCACGCACACCGGACTAAACTCAGCCAATTGGATGACAGGCCATGAACGCTTGGAACAACCATGACGGCCATCGCCGTCGCGTGCACCCGGGGCGCCGACGTCTCGACGGCGTTCTCGCGTGTTGTAGCTACTCAACCATGACGGGCATCACTGTCGCGTACACCTTGCCATTTGACATTGGGGCCTTCATGCTGTGATTCCATGCCTTGTTGGGAACCCAGCCATGCTCCGCCGCCTCCTGGCCACTTGACGCCACTCCAGCCAGCCCCCGGTCAGTCACAGCCCCCGCCAGACCAGTCGTGGCCAGCCAACAGTAGGCCACAGCTAGCCGCAGCCAGCTCACAGCAAGCCGTAGCCGGCCAGAAGCTACTAGCAGCTGGCCGAGAGGAGCTGGAACATGTAGCAGCAAGCCTCGCCACTTTCTTTTGACACCGACCCTGTCCGGCCTTCGTGCCATTGTCCCGTTACCAGATCTTAAGGCCCCTTAGATGATGCTGAACTGTTGGAGAGTCTAAAATAATAGAAGACGTTGGACTGTTGGAAAACCCAAATTATAGATGATGTTGGACTATTGGAAACCCCAATCGATAGATAATGTTAGACGGTTGGAAAGCCAAAGTGATATACGACACTGGACTATTGAAGAGCCCTTTCTCCTATTTCCTATACTCATGTCCACCATGTTGTATCCTATCCTTACGATATGTCTGTACATGCATCTGTTGTATTCCATCCTTACACTCTCTCTATACATGTATCTGTAATACAGGATCCATCCACCTTCAAGCTATGGAATTGTGCTACTCCACTGTCTTGTCGAGTTATTTTGTCTTTTGGGTCGAGTCATTGGTTCTTACTGTTGGTTGATATGTTGTTTGTCTGTGTGCCGTGCCTTCGAACCGGCTGTGGGGTCATATTTCATTCGGATATTGCGATCGTGGGATTCATCTCGCCATGGCCATAATGCTGAATGTAACTCTACCTTGCGTTATAGTTGACCATGGAGCTATACCCTCGTTGCCACACTTTGGCTTTTCGTGCCCGACCCTCGTATGCTCATACCCTGCGCGACCGCCGCATTCCTCTCATTCTTGTGGTGACAACCGCATTGCTATAGATCCAAGTAATGACTTAGTGCCAGTGCAACCAGGTCGTGGTACCCTACGAGTGGTTTGTGCACTTGTATTCTTCTGTGTGTCGCTCCCTTCTGACGCCTCATCTATACCGTGGTGTGTGCGTTGGAAGAAATAGACCACCGTTGTATTATGTTTCTCACTCTTTATTCCCATATAGCCCGCTCTGTTCGATCCCGTCTTGTTCATGGCGATTGGATCAAAGACCGGACTAACCCTTTTTAGTTAGCGAAGCAATGGTCTATATCAAGATCTTGGACCTATGTGAGTTGACCCAATCGACTAGTAAAAACCATCTTCACTAAAGATGTGACCGAGAATATGATATGGACGTGTATAGCTAGCTCCTCTCTCTCCCCTCGCTCTCTCTTAAATTCTTGGTGTTTAAGCACTTGTATGATTGTACCCGTTCGAATCACAGCCTTGGTACCCTACAAGTGGATTAAACGCTCACACTATCTTGTGCAACACTTCTTGTCGATGAACACACGTTCTTCTCTTTACTTGGCTCGTCCTCCGATTCTCGTCTCCTCCATGACGCCTGGATTGGAAGACCGTGAGCCGTGGTGTTTGCTATGGATCAGCTTTGGCCTAAACCATTTATCATAAGCCATACCGGCTTGGCCACGACTTAAGCTTGTGCTTAGCAAACCCCGCTCTTGTTTCTTTGGCCTGATGAAATCGGACATACGCCGAGAGGGCCAACTTATGCACATTTTATTATTTATCTAGTAATTATTGGATCTTCCCGTGTCTTGTTGTCTTTTAGTGTATTGAGTGTTTTCTTGCCATGAGTCGCTTCGTGGAGTTGCCGAATCCGGATTAACAACGATCGGATCGAGACCGCTGGAGGAAAAGAACGTGGACGACGAAAGGACCCGTGGAGTGGAGCCACCCTAGGAGGAGGTGACCCATCTGATGAACTACACTGACTGGAGAGCGCTCATACCACTACTACCTCGACAACGCAGGTGTCATAGCAGCACCTTCTTTTAGAGAATCCTATTAGACATTGCATATTTAGAAATGCTACTGCTTTATATTTACTCTTTTGCTGGTATATGATGCATGCAACTACCTAAGTCATTATTACACTGCTTGCAACCACTCTACTATGCTACTCAGCTTCACGCTCACGCTCTTTTATATATTTCTATCTAGCTGCTTGCTTGCATGTTACATCACCATATTTATTAACTCCACTCGCATTGTATCTGTGATGTGATGCTGGTGGTGAACAAATGGGAATGGTTCGGCTTGAGATGCCAGATTAGTGGACTATGAGCGTGCCGCGTGTGTCTTGGGTGTGTAGTGAAGGTCGAGTCGACCAAGTGGGATACACGACGAGCTGTGTAAGCAAGTCTTGCCGGGAGTTGCATCTGGGTATTCCCACGAGAGATACCTGTGGCGGGTAATGGTTTTATGAGGAGGCTCCGGGAAGGATAACCTGCGTGGTTTGAATCCCCGTGAATGGAGGTGCCGTGATGGCACGGGGAGAGTATCCCCTAAGAGAAGATGTCTGCTTGGTCAAACCTAGGAATGACTAGTACCAGGTTCATAGGAATCCTTTACTGCTCACTCGTCTTCGATGGGCGGGGAACGGCTGGACTACTTGGTAGGACGGTGCCACTACTTCTAGGTTGTAAGGTGATAGGGTGGGCGGTGGCGGATGCCGGAAGTTCCCGCACCGTCCTAGTATGTCAGTACTACTGATCGGGCCCGGTACTGTCTCTCCCAGTCTCAGCGTTTCGGTTCGTGACCGAAGTTACCCAGGGCTAAGTGGTAGGGTGGCATCGACCTAGGCAAGCAAGCACCCGGAATTCTGCCTAGATGATTGTACAGCATCGATTATGGCTAATCTTGTGAGTAGTAAAACCTCTGCAGAGTGTATGGTTGATCAATCGATACATATGCCAATTCGTCGGCTATGCACCTTTCCTGTGAAGCTCTTACTAGTGTAGAGAGCAATATTCTTTTCTCCCCCTGGTTGATGATTGTCCGGCAATGTGCCCGATGCGGCAGTGTGCCGTAAGACAGGACCCGAGAGGGAGTTGGGCCTGTCGACTGAGCGCGAGGTTTGTGTGAGGTGGTGTATGGGTGGGATGATGGGATTGGGATGGACTGATGGATGGTATGATATGGGATTAAAACTTGACGAACTATTTACTACTGGATTCTACTTTGCATGTGTTTAGGATGCAAACCACAGCCAGATATTAGGATCACCAGATCCTTTATTTTCTCTTTTCCACTAAAGCTCATCGGTGTTGACCATGGCCTGCACATATCTGGCGGTGTGCAGATTACCTGACTAACAGAGATATTGAGATAAGAAGTATTAGAAGGTCTTGTGCCTACGTTCAAATTTGGTTCAGGAGATGAAGACTATGCTGCGTCAAGATTAACTCTGATGATACCCGTGGAGGAGGAGCCTTCACTCGACAACATATTACGCCAACTCTGATGACGTTTAGATACGCTTCTGCAAGATTAACCCTGTAATAGGTGTATCCTCAAATGAGGAGAAACTTATAAAAATTATAATCATACGCTGTATGACTATGATTTCAACTGATATATGATAATATGAGGGAATTAAATTTTAGTTTGATCATATTATAACTCATTCTGTGAATTTTTCGTTCGTGGAAAATCGAGGATGTTTCACTGACAAAATCCTCACCGCTGACCTCTCGGATCCTGTGCAGCTTCTTCTCGGCTCCCCTCTCCTCTATCTCTCTGTCTTGATCCTGTCTTTGCCCTGTTATTTTTCATGGCCATGGAGGTTTCGAACCCTTGCAATCGTTTTCTGCCCCTGGTATTCGCTTCTGCTTCTCGCATCATAGGTACGAGCAAGAGATTGGACCAAGTAGTTGGGATTGATGGGTGTGCTCTCCCAATTTTGGAGGTTCTTCCTCCAGCTTCATCTCGTGGAAGTGCTGCTGCTCCTTCTGGCAGCTTCTCCTTCTCCGGGCACAACTTTGGGAGGTGCAATTACTGATGCTCCCCCTGCTAGTCCCAGGCGCAAGCTAATTGTGCAGTCGCTGGTGTAAGTAATCTCTTGGCATTTATGCTCTGTAATGTGATGTTGATCTGAAATGTGCCTTATTAAATTAGAGAGCATTACAGATAATTTACAAAGCATTTATTTTGTTCATAATATGATCATATTCAGTTTGTAAAAATAGCATTTGGTTATTTGATATTGCACTGTAGTATGAAATGTGACTTATTATGTGATGCAGTTTAGAACGCTCCCCAGATGTAAATGAATTCCTCTCATTTTCTTCTATTTTGTTACTATGTTTTTGGCAGTTTAACTTATTTTTTAGGAAAGTTCAACTTATTAATTGGTGTGGCTCTGCTATGCAGATTAAAGAAAATGAGTTCTAGCAGCTCCTCCACTGACCATGATGCTACCAATACATGTAAGGAATAGAATTCATAGCTACACTGCAGAGTTTCTATTGCTGTGTTCGAATTAATCTGTTGACCTATCCTTTTTTTTTTTCTGAGACTAAAGCGAATTCAGGATCTGTCTTTTGGAAACCAAGATGACAGTGCAGGGTTTCCAGTGGTGTACTAAAAAATCTAAATGAAAGGTGATTGGTTCTCTCGGTTATTGCATTGGTAAGTATACTTAATTAGCTCAAGAATATACTGTGAAAGGTGCTTTGTGCATTGTGCATTGACTGTGATGAGGCCTCAGGATAGAATGCGCAGGTTGCTAAAAAAAATCTCTCATTGTAGATGTTAGACTAAGCAATGTGTGGTTGCATGTATTAGACTAGGCACCGTGCGGTTGCATGTGTGTGTCGCGTGTGTGGCTGCACGTGTGTAGAGGTTGTATAAATATGTAACCGATGCGATCAATAGAACCATCCCTTACATTCTTTCATGGTATCACAGGGGGTTACGATCCCCGCTTCCGCAACCCTAGACGCCGCCGGTCCTCACGACCGACGCGGCCTCGCCGTCGCTGAGCCTCGCGCTCGCCGGCCGCACGTGCGCCCCTGCGCCGTGCCTTCCCTCCGTCGCTGGGCCAAGGCTCGCCGGAGTACCACACGTGCGCCACCACGACGCCGTGCGTTCTGATCGCGCCGCCGACCGATCCATCCGCGCCGGCCGCCGATCCCGTCGCCACGTCGTGCGCCGCCACGACCGATCCGTCCACGCCGCCACGGTCCGTCCGACGCCGTGAGTTCTGATCGCGCCGCCGACTGATCCATCCGCGCCGGCCGCCGATCCCGTCGCCACATCGCGCGCCGCCACGACCGATCCGTCCACGCCGCCACGGTCCGTCCGCGCCGCCACGACCCGATCCGTCCGCCCGCCGCCGGTTTCCTGCCTCTACCCCAACCATGGCGGAGACCGCGGCCGAGCGCGCCGCCCGGGAGGCCCAGGAGCAGCGCGACCGGGAGGCGGCCGCCGCTGCCCGCGCCAAGGCCCTCGACGAGTACGAGGCCAAGTACGCCGACGTCCACGCCGCCGCCATCGCTGTCCTCAACATCAAGGTGCTCGTGCCCGTCGTCCTGGATCGCGTCGCCAACAACTACACCCGGTGGCGCGCCCTCTTCCTCGTCGTCTTGGGCAAATATGCCCTCACCGATCACGTCCTCACCGATGTGGTCAACGATGATCGCCCGGCGTGGCTGCAGATGAACTGCACCGTCCTCACGTGGATCTACGGCACCATCAACCCCGACCTGCAGCAGTCCACGATGTTGAAAGAGCCCAACGCGCGGGTCGCATGGGTACATCTGGAGGACGAGTTCCTCGGGCAGCGCGAGTCGCGCGCCCTCTTGCTGTCCGCCGAGTTCCGCACCGTCAAGCAAGGCTCCTCCTCCATCACGGACTTCTGCCGACGCCTCGAGATGATGGCCGCCTCTCTTCGCGAGTTTGGCGACCCCGTTGGCGACCGCACCCTCGTCCTCACCCTGCTGCGCGGCCTCAGCGAGAAGTTCCGCCCCATGGTGACGAACATCAAGCTGCGACAGCCGTTCCCCAGCTTCTCGGAGGCGAGAACCCTGCTGCTCCTCGAGGAAATCGACCTCAACGACTTCGCCGGCGACGCCGGCACGTCCTCCAGCAGCACCACGCCGGCCGCGGGCGCACCGGCGCTCCTTGCGGCCACGGGCTCCACCAACACCGCATGGCGCCCCCCTGCCGGCGGCCCTGCTCCTCCTGGCCGCAACCAGGGTGGCGCGCCCACCGGCCAAGGCAACGGCAACCAGGGCGGCCGCTCCGGACGCCGTCGCGGACGCAACAAGCCGCAGCAGCAGCAGGCGCCGCACGGGCAACACCAGCGCCCGCCGGCGCAGTACCAGCCCTGGGCGTACTGGCCACCGCCCGCTCCGGGGCCGATGTACAGACCGCCTGCTGCAGGGTACATGGCCGTGCAGCAGCAGCAGCAGGCGTCGCACGGCTACCAGGCCGCTCCACCCGGCTTCGGCCTGCCACCAGGCTTCGGCGCACCATCCGGCTACGGCTACGGGGCGCCTGGCTACCACGTCGCCCCGCCGCCACCACAGCAGCAGCAGCCGTGGACGCCCATGCATGGAGGCAGCTTCGACACGTCCTCGCTCGCCAGCAACTTCAGCACCATGACGCTCTCCCCTCCCGGCACGGGCGAATGGTATGCTGACTCGGGCGCTGGCTCCCACATGGTCAACAACGCCGGTATACTCACCACCTCTCACCCTCCCTCGTCATCGCATCCTTCATCTATCATTGTTGGTGATGGGAACTTACTTCCTGTTACTTCCGTTGGATCACACTCTTTTTCGAACACTGGGCGTCCTCTAGTTCTTTCTAATGTTTTAGTTTCTCCAAACATTATTAAGAATCTGATTTCAGTTCGCCGGTTTACTACTGATAATAATTGTTCCATTGAGTTTGATCCCTTCGGCCTTTCTGTGAAGGATCTTCAGACACGGAGCGTGATCGCCAGGTGCAATAGCACGGGAGACCTTTACCCGTTCTTCACGCCATCCAGCACCACTGCCCTCACTGCTGCTGCATCTTCCACCACTCTATGGCATCGTCGTCTCGGTCATATCGGTTATGAGGCTTTGTCCACGCTCATTAGTTCCAATGCTATTCCATGTAATAAGCGCCATGATACTCATATTTGCCACGCTTGTCAGCTTGGTCGCCATGTGCGCCTTCCTTTTAGCATGTCAAACTCTCGTGCCTCGCACGCCTTTGATTTAATCCATTGTGATCTTTGGACATCCCCAGTTGTTAGTGTGTCTGGCTACAAATATTATCTTGTTATTTTAGATGACTGCACACACTACACTTGGACGTTTCCTTTACGCCTCAAATCCGACACGTTTGGTGCCATTACTCACTTTTTTTCCTATGTGCGTACGCAGTTCGGCTCCTCCATCAAGGCAGTCCAGTGCGACAACGGCCGTGAATTCGACCATTCTTCGGCCCGCACGTTCTTCCTCACTCATGGAGTCGTTCTTCGCATGTCCTGCCCTTACACTTCACAGCAAAATGGGCGGGCCGAGCGCATTCTTCGCACTATAAATAATATTGTGCGCTCCATTCTTTTTCAGGCTAGTCTTCCTCCCGTTTATTGGGCTGACTCCTTGCACACTGCAACATATCTTCTCAATCGTCACCCCACTAAAACCCTCGACGGCCTCACTCCTTTCTTTTCCCTATATGGCACGCAGCCTACGTATGATCACTTACGCGTTTTTGGCTGTGCCTGCTATCCCAACCTATCATCCACAGCTCCGCATAAACTTTCACCTCGATCCACTCTGTGTGTGTTCCTGGGATACTCCACTGATCATAAGGGTTATCGGTGTCTTGATCTTCACACAAACCGTATCATCATCTCTCGCCATGTCACCTTCGATGAGACGGTTTTCCCCTTCGCCGATATGTCCTCTTCCCCCCAGGACCACACCACACTTGAGTTTTTGGATGCTGATGATTCCTCTTCGCCCGATGGCGCAAGAGCTGTGCTTGCAGGTACCCGCCTCCCCGGCGGCATGGATGCTGCTCCGGGGGGTCATACCGACTCTCTGGCCACGGGCGGCCTCGACCCCACCGCCTCGGCCCCGGGCGGCCACGGCCTGGCCTCGGGCGGCCACGGCTCCTCTCCAGCTGAGCCGGCCACGGGTGCTGCCGGTGGCCCCGCTTCGACCGCGCCTGGTGCCACTGCCCCTGCGGATGGTCCGTCCCAGGCTGCTGCCAGTGGCGCCGGGCGCCCAGCCGGCCGCACCACCGCCACAGTTCCTCTCCAGCAAGCACCTGTCGTCAACGCACACGGCATGCGCACACGCGGCAAGGACGGCATCCGGCAGCCCGTTGACCGTCTCAACCTTCACGCGGCACCACTGTCCCCTGTGCCTTCCTCAGTCCGTACTGCCCTGACTGACCCCGCATGGCGCCGTGCAATGCAGGATGAGTTTGATGCTCTGCAGGCTAATGACACATGGACCCTGGTGCCTCGACCGTCCGGTGTCAACCTTGTTACTGGGAAATGGTTGTTTCGTCACAAGTTCAAGTCTGATGGCTCTCTGGACCGTTACAAAGCTCGTTGGGTACTCCGCGGCTTCACACAGCGTCCAGGTATCGACTATGATGAGACTTTCAGCCCAGTGGTCAAACCAGCAACCATCCGCACAGTTCTTACTCTGGCACTCTCTCATTCATGGCCTATTCATCAGCTTGATGTGAAGAATGCATTTCTCCATGGCATCCTGAATGAGACAGTATATTGTGTTCAGCCTGCCGGTTTTGTTGACACCTCCCACCCAGATTATGTGTGCCGGTTGAACAAGTCACTCTACGGTTTGAAGCAAGCACCCCGAGCCTGGCATCATCGCTTCGCAAGTCATATCACTTCTCTCGGATTTGTTGAGGCGAAGACTGACAGTTCTCTGTTCATATACAGCCGGGGTACTGATGTAGCATTCTTGCTTCTCTATGTTGATGACATTGTTCTTACAGCCTCCTCTACGAGTTTTTTGCAGCGGATCATCCATGCTCTCCGCCAAGAATTCTCTATGACAGATATGGGGGCTCTTCACCACTTCCTCGGCGTCAGTGTGCAGCGTCAGAGTGACAGCTTGTTCCTCTCCCAGCGTCAGTATATTCTGGACATTCTTGACCGTGCTGGTATGCTTAGCTGCAAGCCTTGCAGCACACCTGTGGATACTCATTCCAAGCTTTCTGCCGATGGAGCTGCCGTCACCGACCCCTCCTCCTACCGCAGTATTGCTGGTGCTCTTCAGTATCTCACTTTTACTCGTCCAGATATTGCTTATGCTGTCCAGCAGGTGTGCCTCTACATGCATGACCCCCGGGAGCCTCATCTGTGCGCTATGAAGCGCATTCTTCGCTACCTTCAGGGTACCTTGGATCTTGGTCTTCATCTTCACCGGACCTCACCAGTAGATCTGACTGTCTACACAGATGCAGATTGGGCGGGCTGTCCTGACACGCGCAAGTCCACTTCTGGCTATGCGGTGTTTCTCGGGGACAATCTCATCTCGTGGTCATCTAAACGTCAGCCTACAGTGTCCAGGTCCAGTGCTGAGGCGGAGTATCGAGCTGTGGCAAACGGCGTTGCTGAAGCCTGCTGGTTACGACAACTACTGCAAGAGCTTCATCATCCTCTTCGCCGTGCTACCGTGGTCTATTGTGATAACATCAGTGCTGTTTACCTCTCCAGCAATCCTGTCCAGCACCAGCGGACCAAGCATATTGAGATTGATTTGCACTTCGTGAGAGAGCGAGTCGCCCTCGGTGAAGCACGCGTCCTGCACGTTCCCACTACGTCTCAGTACGCCGACATCTTCACCAAAGGTCTGCCGACATCAGTCTTCACGGAGTTTAGGTCCAGTCTTAATGTTCGCGGTGCTCCCAATTAAAACTGTGGGGGAGTGTTAGACTAAGCAATGTGTGGTTGCATGTATTAGACTAGGCACCGTGCGGTTGCATGTGTGTGTCGCGTGTGTGGCTGCACGTGTGTAGAGGTTGTATAAATATGTAACCGATGCGATCAATAGAACCATCCCTTACATTCTTTCAGTAGATGAACAACAATTACTTGATGTCCTTGAACAACAATTGACAACCTTTTGTAGTTTGGAGCTAAAGCAAGATCAGGTCCAGCTCTTGAAAACAGGGTGGTAGTGGAAGGTTTCTCAGTAGCAAAGTGAAAATCTTGAAATGAAGGTCTTGTGCTTCTGTGCATTAATTGCATTTTGATGCTGCTTTGACTTAATTAGGTCAAGGTGTCCACAAAAAACTGCATCTTGAATGTGTTATGTAATTGACTGATTAAAAAGGAAATGGATTTGTGGTAGGAATCAGATAATCTAGATTTGGAAGAAAATGATGTGTATGGACTGCAGCTCTCTTTACTTAGATGTCCGGTCATTTTAATATAGTGTTGTATAGAAGTTTTCCTATTATCTTAAGACATCTTCTTTGAAAAGGCCTTGCAAGTATTTATTTTATTTCCATATATTGTCTTTCTCAACTAAATTTTTGGTCTTATCGCTATACTCTATCCCACTAACCTAGACAATTCTATTACTAATAATTACTCGCAGGCTGGATCCGTCAGTCCTCGGATCTCAAATACTTATCTCTGCTACCTATCTATATTGTGCTCCTCAGAATGGATTTCTATGCTTGATTTATGGCGGTGGTTACCTGTGTCAGTGCCAAAATTTCCTAATTGAACATGGTGCAATGCATTTCTATTACATTTATTCATCCTTCGTTTTGTCTGACCTGCTCAGGTATGAGAGTTCATTGGTCGCTGTGTTTGGGAAATCAGATGGGTTGCATCTCCAAAAAAAAAAAAAAGCTTCGTAAATTGTAGGTCTGAATGGTATGGAGTCTTCTTGCCTGATTTAGAATCGTGATAGCAAGTACTTTTCGGCGAGTTAAGGGGTAGGGGTAATTTATGCTGATTGTTTGATTTGTGTAACTTCTTTGGAACTGAAGTTCCTTGGCTGATCCAGATAGAGCAGTGTTGTTTGGAGACACAGCGTTACCATCTGGTTAGTTCTTCCTCTCTCTGTCCTTTGCTCTTTGCGACGTGGTCCTGATAATTTTTAGCAGATGTGGTCCTGATATTTTTAGCACATGCTGCTATTTTAGCTGCTTCTGGTACCTCCAGATTAGTCTCGTGTCATCAAGCTTTTGGTGAGAAGCTGGACACACCTGCAGCGAAAATGGATGGCGAAGGCAACAGGGAATAACAGGTAATCCAATTGTGCAATGATGTGTTGAATTTGATTGCAATTTTGCCTGACATTAAATTATTTGTTAGCACCTTCTGAATCTTCTATGGAGAACTACACTGTATCAGATTCCTCTTTCCCCCCCTCCTGTGCATTAGGGAAGCTAGAGCGATTCAACCACATGGATTTTTGCCTGGTAAGCTTGGTTACTATCATTTGGTGATGTTTTCTATTCCATTTTTTTTGTTCTGTATATACCAGTTTTAGAGCTAGGCAGCAAAGAAAAAAAAAAAAACTGCTCTCCTTTCGTGTTACATATCTTTCACAGTTATGCACCTCATTGCCACCTCTCATATGGAATCAGTTCACTTTCATCGCATTGAGTGTACTGTTGTGATTTCAGATTCTAATGTCAGAGCTTCTTGTAGATGAATAGAAAAGAGGAATCACATTGTTTGTTCTTTGTCATCTCTCCAAAAAACTGATTTCATCAGTTGATTTGAACAGAGCAGCTTGGTGGGAGGGCACACTATTTTTTAATTTGACTACTGAATGAGAGCCTAGGGGCAATCTAGGAGTGTAACATGCTATAGCTAGCATGAATTTAACATTGAAAATCTAGCATTTTTTTTATCCAACTATTTATAGTTTCTGTTCCTGCAAGCTGTATTGGCTCTCAGGTAGTAACTACCTAAATTAGTGCTACAGACCATGAAAATTTTCAGACAAATAGAACACTATTTTTTAGTTTGAACTATGCGGTTCTGATCTTTTGGTTAATATAGCTATTGATTTTGTAGCAGTGCAGTGGAGATGTTGGTTTTCCATAGGTGATGTTTGAGTAAGCCAGTCCCATTTGTTGCACTTGAATTCTACTGAATGTAAGCATGTCTCATTTGTTGCTCTTGTATTGAACTGAATATAACACACGAGAGAAAGATGTGAGACAAATGATGCACAACAGTTGTAACACACTCACTGTTTCACACGGATGCTTCTTCTTTTATTCTCATTATGTGCTTGTGTGAATTTTTTTCTCCTCCTTCGAGCTTAGAATTTCGTTTTGCCTTTTGCCTTTTGTGTGTTACTCCCATTCTTTCTTCCATTGGTCGTGCTGTTTCTTTTCTGTGTGCTCAGTTCTGCAGGGCGGCCAATGACAGAGAGGTGTTGTTTCCAATGGATCAGCTAAGGTTCGGTGAGTTTCTTTCCCTCTGCTTTGTTTTCCTTCTTGTCTTTTTTTTTTTCCCTGCAGTGTGGTGTGGTATGTTTCATTTTATTGAGCTGCTTATGTTTTTTTTATTCTTAGCAGCTGCGCATTGAGTGTCTGATTTCGCTGTGCTATTTCAGCTCCTTTGACTTACAACTCATTGACTACATAGGTTTACATGTGTTGCTAGAAAAACTCTTCTTTTTTTTTTTTGCACTAAACATTTTTGTATTTGTGCTGCCTGGTGAACAACAATGGTCTACTGATGTTAGCTTATTGACAGCAGTATAACATGTAATGTATCATGTTTATATCAGTTTATTACGAAGATATATAAGTACTATTTGGATACCCTCTCTGTGTCATGTAATATATATATATATGTATGTATGAACATCTCATTGTCACTTTAGAAACTCATCTTGAGATATGGTACACGTGTTGCTTATTGTTGCCCTAACTGTGGTCTGAGTGGTGGAAAGAAACACCTCATTTGTCAGCATTAGTCCATTTCCTAGATACAGCTGTGACCATGACTCGCGCGCATGGGCGTGCGCAAATCACTAGTAACAGCATTTAGCAACCACGAATGCACATGTGCACACAGCAGCACCTAGAGGAGACACAGCTCCGTTCCTTTGTGTGAAAAGAAATACTGATTTCGATGAATACTGATTTGTTATGAGTTTTTAATTCAAATGAACCGGAGACATCCAAATGGAACGAGACGAGTACCGGATATGACGATGATGCAGTGAGGGGAGGGGAGAAGCATCAGGGGAAGGGCACCGCTGGAAGAGGGGTGTGCTATCTGCTATGCTAGGCTGCTCAACTAGGGTATACCGATATACTATACAATTGCATTGACCCAGTTGACTAAAGAGTTTTTAATCTCAGGTTCCATGTCTACTTTAGCATGGTAAAATCTAAGAATTTTAAACGTGAAGAGTAAACAAGGGGTTAGAAATATTTTTTCCCTTTTTTAAGCGAACAAACAGAAGGTTTGCACGCCTTTATATTAAGGGAGATAGTTGCGTTGGATCACAATGCGTTTGAAAACATCTTAGAGCTAGGACCGCGTAGAGAGTATGTTGGGTTTACAATTATGTTTGGACGTAACTTCCGTCTAGACGTCTGGACGTTGTCGCCTCATCCGGACGCCCACCGTTATACACACCCGCACCACTGCGCCTCGCCTACTGCACCCATCCATGCCTGTTGCACCTGCCCACCCACGCCTCGCCTGCTGCACTTGCCCGCATCTGTTGTGCTTGCCACGCCCACGCCTGTTGCTTCCATATGCCAACCTGCTGCTATTATTGCATGTCCACCAGCTGCTACTTCACATGATGTCATTCGCTATGCATGTGGGGACCGTCCACGCCAGCAGGGCCCCCTCTGACTACACTCACTTTCTGCGTCTAACACCGAGGCGAAACAACAGAAGGGGAGGTAGGAGATGCAACATTTGATTTAGTTTTAAAACATCGAGATATAACAATTGCAACATATATCTGAAGGAAAATAAAATACTTGAAACATATATATGAAACACTTGCTACAATAACATATCTACTTTAAAACATCGAGATGAAACACTCACATCATATGTTAAAAAACAATTGAAACACATACAGATAAAATACTTGCAATATATATAATATTTAGATGAAACACTTGAAAGAAAAACAAATAAAATTTAGAACATACACTTGAATATACGTGCATAGCCATTACAGCATCTAGATAAAATAACTACAACATCAAGATGAAACTTCTGAAACACTTAAATATACGCTTGCAACATAGGGCTTCCAGAGCATAATGTCACATTGTTGCTTGGACGAATGGAGGCACGCCGTCGCGGAGGTCAACAGTGGCGCCTTGAGCTCACCATGCGACAGCGGCGAGGGCAAACTCGCCACGGCGTGGCGTTACACGAAGCTCGACCCCTCGTCACCTGCTTGCTTGGAGGCTCACCATCGGTGGAGGCGGCCATGGCTCACAAGCTCGCTGGAGGCGGCCATGATGAGTGGACCGGCCCCGGTGAGTGAGTAGCACAGTGGTACACGGCCACGGCGAGCAGGCATAACGCCATAACGGTGGAGCGTGGCTAAGGCGAGCAGGCAGCACGATGGAGCGCAACCGTGATGAGCAAGCAGTGTGATGGAGACGGCTGCAGTGAGCGGGTAGCACGGTGGAGACAGCGTAGTGGAGGCGGACGAGAGCGAGCAAATGGTGTGATGGAAGTGGAGATTTTTTTTTGAGAGAGAACAAGTGGGTGTGGAAGAATAGCTATTGATAGCGGTGGACAAGTACCGAGGTAGAGTGGAGCGTCCGAACGAATTACCTGTAGACCAATTGGTTATTATTACTTCTTATGGATTATATATGTCCCAGACGCTGAGGCACTCCGATAGTTTTGAACTTTCCATCATAAATATATTTTTTCCCAGTGTATTGGAGAGTGGACTCTCTTTGCTGGTCCTTATTGAAGTATCCTATTTCTCCTAGTGTATTGGAGAGTGGACTCTCTTCGCTGGTCTTTATTGAAGTACCCAGACAAAGACATAGCCAATTTTGATTTGGGCTAGGATCCAAGTGTTCTCTAGTGGTAATAGATTCTCTACCAGTGGCGGAACCAGCAATTTTGATTAAGGAGGGCCGAACAAGTATAATGATTATTCTAAATGAGATATATACATACGTAATCGTATATTTCAACAACTTTTATAATGTTTTTTATATGTAATTAATATTTGCAACGAAAAATCACAATATTATAATATAAAATGAGCAAATCGATGTCTAAATATACTAAAAATGACAATACTTATAGGTATATATAACAAATATCTACTGTATTGGGGGGGGGTAAGGGGGGCCAGGGCCCCTGCTGCCCCCCCCCCCCGTTGTTCCGCCACTGTTCTCTACTCTAGATCGGTGGATTTCTTGTCTAGTCTAAATGATTACAAGCTTATTGAATAATCACTAGGAATAACAAGAAAAAAACTGTCTTGACTAAATCCTAGCTAAAGAGAAAGTAGCAGCACACTTGTCACTCCATAGACATTACACACTGATGATCCCATTAATCTTCAATTAAGCACTTGAAACCATTCTTATAGTCATATGTAACCAACCAAATATTCCGGAGTAGCTCGGAAGCACCTGGGCTTAGAATCGTGGCGGTTCAAATCAAACATTAGCAAGGCAAAACCATGCCCGCGGCAGGGCGTTAAGTTGCCGGGTACTGTAGGCAGGTAGCTAGAGCTGGGTAAGGTCAGGTGACAGCAGATTGGAAGGTTGTTCCGGAGCCCGGGCAGGAAGAGATCCTCAAGGCACAAGTATCCTACTATCCTCTGCCGTGCCGTGCTAGCTCGCGAGTCGAGCAGCTTTTGCTTTCTACGACTAAGACCAACTAAGCTCAAGGCTCCCCAAGTTCAATTTTTGACTTAATCCTCGATGAATTATGAACAGGAACAGATTAGGAATGAGGAAATAGCAGGCCAATTTTGTGGACTGCTATACCCCTGCTAGTACACAATGTTAGCGTGGCTACTGCTCCGGGTGCTTCGGAGTCAGGATTAGTTGTGGGCTGGCCGGCCGGGCAAACCGGCCGAAGATGAAGAGCGTGTGAGTTCATGGGCCGGACTTTTGACGTCTCTTATTTAATACAGCTGTAGTACCTATTCATACATGCACACACACCCCACTCTACATACGCATACCACACTCACACACCCCCTGCACAGACAGATCTACAACTATACACGGACCGAAGACCGCGTCCTTCTTGAGATCATCGGAGTCCATGACTCCGTAGGCGACGGGCGCGTCGCAATCCCATCGTGGCACCACGCGTAAGAGGCGAACGCTTGAAACACCAAGCGAAGACTATTCATAATGGGGGAAAACCCCGGTGGGAATCGTAGGTCGAGCAGAGCTCGAACCCACGACCGGCCGCTTCACCAACCGAAGCCATACCACTCGAGCTACGCTCGATTCCCTTCGTGGGCGGGACTGGGTGAAAGCGTGAAGACGGAAGACTGGTCATGGCAGCTGCAACTTTGTTTTTTTTTGGTGTAAGAATTATATTCACATAATAGCTGGGCAAATCAAACAAGCACTAATACAGTACATATTCAGAAACTAAATTTCATTTAAATTATTTCCACATTGTGAATAGCTCTAAATCTCAAAGCCAAATCTTTTTGACACTTCATATAGATAACCGCAAAGACAAACAGTCAACAACAAGCCTGAGAAAAGATATCTAACGAGCGACAGCGACATCATCTCCGTCTTAATCTCGCTGTTCGAAAATAAAAGTCTCAATATCATGCTAATGAAGTTGTTGACGTTTAGATATTGCCCTCATCTTCAACAAATAAGCCATGAAGAAAACGATGTCACCTTACCTTCTCGTCGTCACCGAAGAGGAGCAGAAAAAAAATTAATCTCTAATAAAAAAAGTTAACATAAAAAGATCCAAACTCTGACGTTTCAATTTTAATAGATCCTCACTCAATGGAACTCATTGGCAACAGAATCCTAAGTTTAATTTCCAATTCAGTTCTTCTTTAGCTGCGCTTCACGAAGTAAAAGAATTCTAAGGGGTGTTTAGGATTACTCCACAAACTCCATCATGAAGCAGCTCCACCAACTCCATATTTTTTTGTGGAGCAGGTGTTCTCACAACTCCATCTTTTTTTCCTGGAGCAGCGTGTGTAGAGCTGAACCTGTTTGACAAAAATTTGTGAAACGAAGCTAAAAACATAGAGCAGAGCAGTCTCAAACACCCTCTAAGTTTGACTACTAAATTTGTAGAAGATATTATTTACATTTTGATTTCCAATTAGATTTATTATAAAAATATAATTAAATTTATTATGAAAATATATTTTAGGATTAATCTAATGATATTTATTGCAAATCATTGACATTAATATTGTATTAGATATATTTAGGTAAAATTAGGAACCTTGACTGTTGACTCCAACGAGATTTACCTGTATCTCTGTTTCCTTCTGTCATGTGAGACACATCCCGCGTTCCCAAATCCCAATTTTGGGCTGGAACTGCCGTTAGATGTTCTCCCTTTCCGCCGCTACTAACCTATGAACACTATTGAATCTAAACAGTCCCGATAACTAATCCGCAAAGATCCTGTAATGCACAACATAAACGCAGATTTTGAGCTAACAGATTGAAAAAAAACTGCATCCTCGTAAACGAAGTATCATCACATTAAACACGCACGGTAGAACATGGACCCAAAAGTAGTCGCACAAAGCGAAACAACAAATTTGCCGCCACCGTCAACCATTTATCTTTGCTACTACTAATAGTAGCCCCAAGCTGCCTACTGCTGGGCGCACTGCACCCTCTGCGCGCCGCCGGGCATATCCTCGTCCTCGTCGTAGGCCTCCTGGTGCTGCTGCTGCCGCCTCCTCATTTCCTCCTCGATGTTCACGTCATAGGGCATCGTCTCCTCGCACTCGTCCAGCTCCATGTCGGTGTACTGCGACGCTGGCTTGGGCGGGAGCACAGCCTCCAGGGCCTTGCACTGCTCCAGGCTCAACGAATCAGGGAAGTCCACCGAGAAGTGGATGTACAGCTTGCCCTTCATGAAGGGCCTCTGGTACATGGGCATTCCTTCATCGTTGATCGCCTTGAAAGAATCTGCACAGGAGTTATAAACAGTTAGCATTGACCAAAGGCACGAAGGGCAGAATCAAGTGCTGAATGCTATCGTTCATGTTCAGAGCACCCACCAGGCTTCACAAC
Organism: Eremochloa ophiuroides; assembly: GCA_038502445.1. Taxonomy (NCBI): domain Eukaryota; kingdom Viridiplantae; phylum Streptophyta; class Magnoliopsida; order Poales; family Poaceae; genus Eremochloa; species Eremochloa ophiuroides. The sequence continues at coordinate 6,492,184 of JAHLJS010000002.1, forward strand.
TTCGCCAGGATTTGATTTGATCAGCAGCTGCCTGTTATCCAAGTGAGTCAGGACAAACTGGAAGCCACACAAAGACTCGGTCAATGTCAGTGTGTGCTCGTAGAAAAGGTCATCGCCCTTTCTCTTGAACTTGGGATGCTCCTTCTGCTGGAGAACAAAGATGATATCTCCAGTGACGGTGTCAGGCTGCACACATGCACATAGTTACAACCCAAGGTTAATTTGGGACGGAGGAACAAGCACAGAACCCAAGTTTAATTTGGGGCCAGAGGAATAACTAAAGAACAGAGAACTGAGTTAAAGAGTCATTACCGCTTCATCAGCTTCACCAGGGAATGTGATCTTCTGCCCATTCTGCATACCTTTCTCAACTACTACTTCAAGAACCTTCTTCTCCTGCACAACTTTATCACCCTTGCATTGTGGGCATCTATCCTTGTCGTTGATGGTCTCTCCAGAACCCTTGCACTCATTGCAAGGATGCTGCATTTGCTGAATCATTCCGGGTCCCAACTGCCGGATTTGGACCTTAAAGCCAGAACCTTGGCAACCAGCACACCTCGATGAAGCTCCAGACTTTGAACCCTTACTGCAGGATTACATCACACCGTGAGATATACTAAATCTAATCTACAAAAGGCAATCCCTATGGAGTCAGATGACATACCCATTGCACTTGGAGCAGAGGACATTGCGGGACAGGGAGAGCTTCTTCGATGTGCCATTGTACAAATCCTCCAGAGAAACCTTCAGAGGATGAACCACATCCTCTCCCCTACGCTGCCTTCTGCCCCTACTGCTGCCACCACCTGTGCACAAGTACATACAGCATGAGCCACTATGTAGGCGATTGTCAATGCCAATGGAATTGCATCAGTTTTTGTTTCGTAACATACCACCAAAAGGGCTTCCACCACCAAAGAACGACTGGAATATGTCAAAGGGATCATGCATCCCACCACCGCCTCCCATTCCCTCCTTGAGGGCATCCTCACCATACTGATCATAAATCTCTCGCTTCTCAGGATCACTGAGAACCTCATAAGCCTGAGCTAGCTCCTTGAACTGAAACAAAAGTATGAATCCTTAGTTTTCAATCTGAAATCAACAGCTCCATTCGACCATCCATACAGCATTACAACCAAACATCACCATATCCATGCAAAACAGGCAAACAATATATACTTCACCACTAGTCCTACTCCCTCCGTAGCAACATTAGTTGAATGATAACGTATGGTATAGATCATTCTATAAAGTATCAAATCATACTACAGAGTAGATAAGTGACCATACTGTATATAGATATTAGATCATAAGCAGTGTGTGCATATTGACATTTTTCAGGATCAAAATATTCGTCTACAATTCACGATTCAAATAAGTGGAGCATTTTTAGTGTCGGAGCTTTCATCTAACAATTCAAGGGATTCAAATCAGTGCATCAATTTTCAGAATCAGTACAGCACACTGCAAGGGAAACTGAACTAAAACATGTCCCTCGGTACCTCAGGTAAGTCTGGCAATCAATTTCACAATGTCATTTTTCATCAAGACCTACAACTTGACCATTATGGTCGCACTAGCAAACCTAACATCAATTACAAACCAACAAACAGGTCTAACAAGACTAAAACGGTATCATCAGTAAAATGAAACCATATAGTAGCCACTATACTAGCGGTCAGCAGACCAAGCAATGTTTTCTGCATGATCAACAAGCTTTTGAATAATTAATCATCAATTATGCAATCAAAACCACATAGAGCGACTAATTCCAGGGGATGAACAGCTCTAGATGCGTCTCGGTAGCAGTTAATAATCGTAACAGTTCCCACGCAGCTGACAATTCTAACAGTTTTCATGCAACATCTACCTACTTCCCCATAAAATCCCTCCACCACCCCCAGCCATAAAACCCATCTAAATTCCACGCCTCCTCAGATCCAATCAACCGCCCCCACCCGCAAGCACACGCACCAAGGCGGATCGACCTAGCGAAACCGTCTCGACATCGCCTCAAACCTGACAACCCGCCTACGACTCCCCGCCGCGGACAGATCGGAGCCAGACGAGAGGGCGAGAGACCAGGCTGCGCGCTCACCTTCTCGGGGTCGCCGCCCTTGTCGGGGTGGTTCTTGATGGCGGCCTTGCGGTAGGCCTTCTTGAGGTCATCCTGGGAGGCGTCCTTGGAGACCCCGAGGATCTCGTAGTACCGGGTGTTGTCGCTCTTCTTCGGCGTGCGCCCGAACATCTCCGAAACCCTAGGCTGTTCGATCCGATGCGGGGCGCGGTCGCGTGCCGGGAGAGGTTTGTGAGGAGGAGATAGAGCGGGGGCCGGGGGAACGGGGGTAGTTATAGCGCCGGGACGGGTGGTGGGGAGTGAACGCTCTGGAAGCTGCACGAGGCGGGGGCGGCCCGTCGGATGCGGATCCGGCGGTCTCGGCCGCAGCTTCCAGATGCTTCCGGGGTCTTCCTGCGAAAGGGCGAGCGCCGAGCGGGGCGCGAGCGCGTGTTGACGCGACTGTATTCTTGCGTGGGCGTGGCTGTGGGTCGTCGGGTCCCGGGTCGGGTCCGGGCTGGAGGGAAGCGGGTCCGCACGTTTTGGAAACCGGAAATAACTCGAGAACCTTTTCCGCTTCCCGTCTTGACGAGGAGGAGGATGTCCCGTGTGTATGCAGTATTTTTATTACTCCCTCCGTAAAAAAAAATACAATTATAAGATTTGTGTCAGTTAAAAAATTTAACTGAGTTTACAGTGATTAATATTAATATTTATGTATTAAATATAATTTATTATAAAAATATATTTCATCATTAATTTATTGATATTTATTTTGTATTATAAATAGTAGCTTTTTTTATAACTTTGGTCAAAGTTGAAAACTGGTTAATTCCTCGGTGAGTGAAAATTGCTTTATTTCTGAGACGGAGGAGTACCTATTGTGCTCAGTATATATATAAAGTTACTCCTATGTTCTCGCGGCTCTGTTCGCTTGAACTTACCGGTCAGCATCAACCAGTCATTCAGCAGTGTTTTTCTCTCGTAACAATCAGTTAGCCAGCCGTACAATCCAGCCAACCGAATAGGGCCGGACATAAATCTTCCATAAAATTATCAATGTTTATGACACCAAATAGATATAGGTATATCATAAAGATTACATAACAAATCTGCAAATAATTCTGTTAATATAAATATGGTCAAATTTAGAACTCTATTTTATTTTTCATGACATAAGGAGTTTTATTTATTTTTTTTCATGACAGAAGGAGTACAGTACAACAAAGTACATACTACCATAGTTTATGGGAGACAAATTTACAATATGTTTATTCTATGGTGTTGCTTCGAGGACAATTTGGCAAAGGACGTTGGTACTATAGTGTATTTCTTCCATCCTAAAAATAATGCATTTCATGTTTTTAGAGGAGTTATTAAACAATTCCAATTTTATCCACTTCTAAAAAATATTATTTTATATTAAATAAATATCCTTAGATTGGTTGTAAAAGAAAATCATAGTAAAACTATTTAGAAATATAAATAGTGATATTTTTTCCGTACGCTAAACTTGAGAAATTTGACTACTCCTAAACTTAATTATATTCTTTTTTTGCGAATTAAACAGTGCAGACACAGGCGCTCACAGCGTACGAACACTCACCCCTGTGAACAAACAGATCTCGACATTGACAAAGTCACCACAGCGCCTCCTACCATCGAACCACATGCCCGGTCGCAACTTAATTGTATTCTTCCTACTAGGACAAAGGACGTACTTTCTATATTAAAAGGAAAAAGTGGACTACTTCATCCCTCAAAGTGTGAAACCGAATTTTATCCCCTAAACTTTCCAAAATCGGTCAAATAACCCTCTAGACGATTTTGGTTTTGTCCTTTTTTATCTTTTTTATTTATTTTCGCTAATTTTTTAAAAATCCTGGTAAAATAGGAAATCTAATTTTGTTGGACTCCACATGAGCATAGTAAACATATAATATGGTATACAGTACTTTAGTACAAAGTTTTTTCTATAACTTTAGATCTATACTTTTTTTTAGGGAAGATCTATACTTTCTATAATTAGTTGGAATAATTCACAGTTGCAACATACCATATTATGTGTTTACTGTATAGATCTACTTATGTAGAGTCCGAAAAAATTGTATTATCCATTTCATGATTATTTGTGATTTACTATGATTTTTCAAAGGCTCATCGAAAATAAATAAAAAAGACAAAACTAACATCACCTTAGCAAAACCACCGTCCAAAACCGTGTATATTATTTGACCGATTTCGAGAAGTCCAAGGGTAGAAAATGCAGTTTAATAATTTGAGGAGTAAGAAAATCAACTTCATAGCCGAGTCAATTTGGTTTTGATGCAAAGAGACCTTAGGCTGGACAAACACCAAATAGTTTGCAAGCCGTCCTTCGTCATCCTTAGGATATGGGAGGGAGAATTATCATGTTAATTTTGTCATGTTTTCCATTATACTTGTATATAGAGATATCATATATCCTACTGAATGTCGACGATGCCAAGTATTTAGACCACTGGTTGAATGACTTTTGGAGAGTATTTTTTTAATTTTAACACCTTTTCAAAACTATTTTTAAACTAGCATACTTTATTAACTTTTATTTCTGAAACTAACCTTTATGGCACGCAAACGTCATGGTAAGGTAAAAACACGCTGCCACGCCACATAGATTGATGCGGCACGATGTGTCACCGTAGACAGCGATTTTCACGTACCAAGTAGAAAATCATGCCGCGCCACATCCCATGGCGTGACAACAATGTAGTGCCGCGTCATCTTCGATGGCGTGACAAGACAAAAACTTTGAAAAATCGTAATTTTTTAATACAATCTCATATTGAGATGATTCTTATATGAAAATTGTAGTTAGCTCTCGACGAGATCTACAGCTTTTAGGTTTGAGTTTTTCATTTATGATTGCTAAAATGATCAAACAAATTAAACAATGTTTTAACAGTATATAAATCGTGCATACAAGCGCTGGTAAGCTTGAAAAAATCATATCTTTCTCATATGGTATCAAATGGAAATATTTTTTTACACGAAAGTTGTAGATCTTGAAAGTTGTAGATCTTGTTGGCATCTACAACTTTGTTGTTTTAGTTTTTTTTTCAATTGAGATCACTAAAATGTTCAAGAAAAATATAATATTGTTTCATCATCATATTAATTCCGTACAGGCGCTATATGAAAAATATGCAATGAAGACAACATAGTGGTACCATTCTAAACTTGTGCTACTTAGAATTTAGCCCTAGCATGGAGCTGCATCAATGATCCCTTCCATCTAAGGATAGGTTAGTGTTGACACACTTATAATAGATAATAAGGTCATAAGGCGCGCGCTGGGACGCATATGTTAGGAGAAATGCTCCCTTCAACGACAGATTTATTATCCATGCACCCAACTGAAACGATGCTTCTTTGTAACAGAACCGCCTAAATCACCTGGCCCACAGGAGACTGTCATTATCACTAATGACTCTGACAGTCGGACCCATGTTCCATGTAACCTAGACCGGCCTGTCGGGCTACATCAGCGCCCAAAACTCCGCAGGATCACATTGCGAATACATTACAGATTACAACATTTCATAACAAATTACATCAGAGTACGGAAGCGGAATATTACATAACTTAATTTTACAAACCAGCTGTTCCAAATAGAATTCAAGTACGATTATTACAGTCCCTAGGTAGTGGCAGTAGCAGTTGAATAATTATACAACATCATACATATGATAATTCGAACCCAGCCCACGGGTCTCACATTTACTCTTCCTCGCTGCCCTCCTGGATAATGGTCATGCAGCACGGGGCGAGACAGACGTCAGACGGTGGTTCTCCTGCAGCATGGGTTAACAAACCCTGAGTACTTGGGGTACTCCGCAAGACTGACCCGACTAAGGGTGTAAAATGAGACTCAGGAATGCAGGTCATAGGTAAGGCTAGCAGGAGAGAGAAGATTTGCAGAAAAGCATTTCTAACCAACATTGTAATTATTTATCATTATAATCATAGTCATAGTTCCAATAATCAATCTCATCTATCATCAATTCTCAACTTCCTTTGATCGTTCAGTGAACCTAGTTGCGAACCACTTTTCGGGGTAGGTGTGAGGATCAAGTCTCCATTAACCGAGGAGCACGTCGATTCGAATCCAGTAAATACCCAGCTGGGGATTCTAACCACACTGCATATGCAGCACGCCGGCATACATATACCAACCCGTCATCTAGGTCTTTCTATCCCGGAACCGGTCCTGCGCCACCCGGGAGCACAGTACTCCACTCGTCTCCAGGCACGCCGGCCACGTGGGTACACGCTACTCCCGCCATCTCTCCACTCCCAGTGCGTGGTTGTCGGTTCCAGCAATAGAGCCACCTGACTCTAGGCTTTCCACATAAGTATGTGGCTAGGCTGTTCATCATGATCACAGCAGGCCTACAACGAACGGTCCCTACTTCCTTCCTGCCGTCAGACTTGCATTGGGGCCTAGCCCGAATACAAGACTGCCCGACAGTTTTATTATTATGCCTGAAGAGTAGTGTGACATGGGAACGCCGTCCCATGAGCAGGCCACTCAACGAAACATATTTTGGGTGATACCGACCAGTTCCAAACTATTCCGAAAGCGACCATGCATCGGGACTCTAGCCCGAATACACATCGACCAACGGATAACAAGTTCTTCACCAATCATAAAGTATATACATGTACATAGTACAGAAAATAGTTTTTCTTTTATGGAATTCTAATTTCATTAAGCATGCCTAGCATTTTTCAAACTATTTATTTAAATCAGGTTTCAGGGTAATTATATGGGACAATGCATTTGGATAGGTAACAATCAACTCCTAGCAACTTAATGCAATAGATTAACTCGAATTGTAAAGATTTCACAATAGAGGGTTAATGCACCGGGGCTTGCCTTCGATTGAGAAGAGGGTGGGATCAGGGTCGGTTCCGCAGATGTCAAATCCCTGGATCACCTCCGGAGTTGGCTCCCCAGCAGTGGCCTCGACCTTTACTCCTTCGCTCCCGGTCACTACACGTGTGCAATGATGCATGCTTAACATGATGCAATAATACAGGTGAAAATGCGATAGTCAAAGATTAACGTCTTGAGTACAACTTTCCTAATTTGCACTCCTATTTATTAATTGACCAAACCAACTCCAATTATGACCAAAATTTACCCACAGCTAGATTTCATCATCAAACAGTGCCACAATTAATTTCATGATTTTTGGAACTACCCACAATTTATTAAAAATCATCAAAGTTGCATTATTCATTTATTTTGCTGATTTTTACTCCTAACAGAAAAGGTCCTAAATCTAGATATTATATTTTTCCTAAATACTAGGCATCACAGAGAGCATACACAAATATTTTCACATTTTTTTAACTAATAGATTAATCCCTATGAAATTAACAAACATCAGTACTATTTAAACAAATCAATTTGGAAAAGGTATTTGAAATTCTTCTGGAAATTGGAAAACGAATCCAGCCCGCGACGGCCCACGCACCCGAGCGCGGCCCGCACGCGCCTGCTGCCAGCCCCGCCGCAGCCGCGCTGCTTGGCCAGCCCAACGGCCCAGCAGGCGGCCCGCACGTGCGCGCCTCTCTCCCTCTCTCTCACGCGCCCGCACCGAGCCGGCCCACGGCCAGACACGGCCCGGCCGCGCCCCTCGCTCTCGCGCGCGCGCGCGCACACGCGAACACGGCGGCTCGCCGGGAAACCTGCCGGCGACGACCCCTGATGCCAAACCGAGGACACCCCCACGGCCTATCACACCCCGCGAACCATCCTAGCCAATAGCCGTAGGTTCTACGCGCCTCCGACGAGCACGAGCTCGCCCATGGCGGACCGGCGGCGACCCGCACGCCGGCGCATCCTACGCCGGCCGCGAAGGACCGGAAGAGGGGAAAAAGAGGCAGGGGAACAACCAGTGGCTCACCCCGATCCTAGCCGAGCAGCCGGGTGAAGCAGAGGCGAGGTGGAACGATGGCTTGACGTCGAGGGGATCCGCGGCGGCGACTCCCGGCGGCAACTCCTCCGTTCCGGCGAACCTAGGGTACCGGGGGAAAAACCATCGCGAGCATGAGACGCCACCGAGAGCGCTGAGATGGAAACGAATGGACTCAAGGTCCAGAGCTCACCCGAAGGGCTTGGACGCGACGGTGGGACTCGCGGCGGTGCTCCGGCCGGAGCCGAGGAAGAAGAAGACGGCGTCTGGGCTCCTCCGGCGATGACAAGGCGACAAACCGAGCCCAAACGATGCGCAAGGGAATGTTGAATCTAGCCACGCGGTGAATCGGATTGGAGTAGAGGATGGACGACGAATTTCGTCGGAAACCGAGAGGGTCACCGGCGGCGAGGAGAAGAGAAAAATGGAGAAGAACGGCGGCCGCGGGTACTTATAGAGGTGGAGCGAGCTGGGAGACGAGAGAGACGACGCTCGCGGTCGCTTTTGCGAGGTCGTGGGCACAGGAGCGACGAGAAGACGGCCGCGACGCCCCGGCCATGCCGGCGGTCGCGCGAACAGGGGAGAAGGACGGCGCCCATGCCGTGGCTACTGTAGCAGCTACCTACTCCTCTCTGATCTTTTGCTCAATTGCGCCCAAACCGTGTGTCAAATGAAGAAACAGCAAACACCAAAGTTGTAGGGCTATAAAAACTGAACATCTTTCATTTTTAGACCAACCCCAAATTCGGCCGAATTTGAAAATTATTCAAAAGGGGTGAATAGGGTTTTTAAAACCTAAATTGAATTTCTGAAATTACTTTTGATTTTTCATAACAACTTGAAAAATGGTCAAAATAAGAATTGTTCCCCTCAGAGAGCTTTACAACTTTCGTTAAGGGAGTTTTGTCAAATTCCAATTAATTTTTTTGAAATGACATTTCAAATTTGATTTTCAATTCACTGTTTTGAGTTAAATTCAAATTTTTACAACAGAACTTCAAAATCTACAAAAATAAAAGTTGTCACGTTTTAAAAGATCTACAACTTTCATTTAGGGGTCATCTCAAGATTCCTTATAGATTTTGAATTAGGGTTTTGGGCCAAAATTAGGGTTAATTCGGATATCCGATTAGGGTTTTGAATTTCCAGATCAATAATTTATCAATCCAAACCACTCTAGGGCCCTAAGCACAATCATATGCAGATTAATTAATTTAAATATGATGACATGGCAAGTTTAATTGACCCGTAATACCCGAGGTATTACAGCCTTCCCCCCTAAAAGAAATCTCGTCCCGAGATTAGCTATTTTAGAAACTGAAACAAAGTAATGGAAAAGAAAATACATGAGACAAAATATTTACACGAGCTCACGAAATAAGTAGAAGGATTTTTAATACAGAAAGCACTAATTAGACCGTTACATCTACAAGGTGGCGAAGAATTCTGGAAAATTCTCCGCAAGATAGTCCTCCGATTCCCAGGTAGCCTCATCTTCAGAGTGATCACTCCACTGGATCTTGTACCACCTGGTTGTAGTCCTTCGGGTAACCCGGTCCTTAATGTCCAGAACTCGAACCGGCTGTTCTGAATACGTCAACTCGGGCTCAAGCGCCACACCTTCTACGTCGGTCAATTGGTCGGGAACTCGTAGACATTTCTTGAGCTGAGATACATGAAACACATTGTTTACTTCTGACAGATGATCTGGCAATTGTAATCGGTAGGCAACTTTTCCCACACGCTCGGTGATTAAGAATGGTCCAATGTAGCGCGGGGCTAACTTGCCTCTGACTCCAAAGCGGTTGACTCCTTTCATAGGTGAAACCTTCAGGTACACATAATCTCCAACCTTGAATGCTAGCGGTCTACGCCGCTGATCGGCATAGCTCTTCTGTCGGGACTGAGCCACTTTCAGATTCTCTTGTATTACTCGAACCTTCTCCTCAGCTTCATTGACCAAGTCAACACCATAAAACCATCTCTCACCGGGCTCGGACCAATTCAACGGAGTACGACATCTGCGGCCGTACACTGCCTCAAACGGAGCCATCTTGATGCTTTCTTGGTAACTGTTATTATACGAGAATTCGGCCAATGCCAAACATTCATCCCACTTGTCAGGGTAATTCAATGCACAGGCCCTCAACATGTCTTCCACTATTTGATTCACCCTCTCGGTCTGACCATCGGTTTGGGGATGATAGGCCGTACTGTGTAAAAGTTTCGTGCCCAGTGATTTGTGGAAGGATTTCCAAAACTTGGATACGAACTGAGTACCCCGATCTGAAACAATGGTCTTTGGTATCCCATGCAGCTTCATGAGATTTTCAATAAATAGTTTGGCATAAGTTGGCGCCCTATACTCTTTCTTCACAGGTAGAAAATGGGCTTGTTTCGTGAGACGATCTACGATAACCCAGATGGAATCAAAACCTCTTGATGTCCTGGGCAATCCCACGACGAAATCCATACTAATGTCTTCCCATTTCCATGCGGGGACCGGTAACAGTTGTAGTTCTCCACCAGGCTTCATGTGCACAGCCTTAACCTTCTGACAGGTGTCACACCTCGACACATACTGTGCAATTTCTATCTTCATCTTAGTCCACCAGAATTTCTGTTTTAAATCCTGGTACATCTTGTTGCTTCCTGGGTGGATAGAGTACCTTGTAAGATGAGCTTCATCAAGAATCTTGCGACGTAGCTCAGGAACTTTTGGAACTACCAAGCGATTCTTGAACCATACTACACCTTCATCGTCAATCCTGAAACAATCTGCTTTTCCTGCCTGGACTTTTTCTTTGATATGTTTGATGCCCTTGCTTCCTTTCTGAGCGGCCACGATCTCATCACGGATGGAAGTTTCAATACTGATATTTGCTAGACTGCCTTGTGGAACTATTTCTAGGCCCAACTTTTCCAACTCACAGCACAATGACAGACTATAAGGCTTCACAGTCAAACAGTTGCAGTGAGCCTTCCGACTGAGTGCGTCGGCAACTACATTAGCTTTACCAGGGTGATAATGTACTTCAATATCATAATCTTTGATCAATTCTAGCCATCTTCGCTGCCTCATATTCAGCTCTTCTTGAGTAAAAATGTACTTCAAGCTTTTGTGATCGGTGTACACATTGCAGGTGCTGCCTAGCAAATAATGACGCCAGATCTTCAATGCGTGAAGCACAGCTGCCAATTCTAAGTCATGAGTAGGATAGTTTTCTTCATGGGGTCGGAGCCGTCGGGAAGCATAAGCAATAACTCTGCCCTCTTGCATCAAAACACAGCCTAGGCCAGTGCCGGATGCATCACAGTACACATCGAATGGCTTCTCAATGTCTGGTTGAGCTAGGACTGGTGCAGTAGTCAAACACTTCTTCAAGGTTTGAAACGCTGTCTCACAATCTGGCGACCACACAAACTTGACTTGATTCTTCAGCAAGTTGGTGATTGGCTTGGCTATCCTTGAGAAATCTGGGATGAAACGGCGGTAGTATCCCGCCATGCCCATAAAACTGCGAACTTGATGCACAGTGGTTGGCGGCTTCCAATTTAATATTTCCTCCACCTTGCTAGGATCAACTGATACTCCTTCAGCTGAAAGAATATGTCCGAGAAAAGGAACTTTGTTCAACCAAAACTCACACTTGCTGAACTTTGCATACAATTGATGCTCTCTCAAGCGAGTTAGGACAATGCGAAGGTGGTTGGCATGTTCTTCGGGTGTTTTGGAATAGACAAGGATATCATCGATGAACACGACAACGAATTTGTCGAGCTCGGGCATGAAGACGGAGTTCATGAGATACATGAAGTAGGCAGGTGCGTTGGTTAAGCCGAAAGACATGACTAGGTATTCATACAGGCCATATTTGGTGGTGAAAGCTGTTTTCGGAATATCCTCAGGACGAATTTTGATTTGGTGGTAGCCGGACCTAAGGTCAATCTTAGAAAACACCTTAGCCCCAGCCAGTTGGTCAAAGAGTAGGTCGATACGAGGTAGCGGATATTTGTTTTTAACGGTCACCTCGTTGAGTGGACGATAATCGATACAGAGTCGAAGAGACTTGTCCTTCTTTTTGACAAAGATAGCAGGACAACCCTAAGGAGATGAACTAGGGCGAATAAAGCCTTTATCAAGTAGTTCTTGCAACTGAATTTTAAGTTCTGCCAATTCCTTGGGAGGCATCCTATAAGCTCTACGGGAGATAGGAGCTGTTTCAGGTTTTAGCTCAATGGCAAATTCCACATCTCGATCAGGTGGCAAACCAGGCAACTCATCAGGAAACACGTCTGGAAATTCACAGACCACTGGAATCTTCATCACTTCTTCCACTGAAGTAGCACACAACCTTTGCACGGATTTCTCCACCTTTCTCACAGGTAGTGGAAGTTGGATAAGAAGTTGAGTTTGGCTATTAGGTATGCTCACTCTTATGGTTCTATTCAGCACATCAATAAGAGCATTGTGCTGATACATCCAATTCATACCTAATATCACATCAATATCCTGATTCTTTAACACTATCATAGTAGTAGGGAACTTATGCCCTCCCAACTCTATAGGCACTCCCTGAACTACCTCTTTAGTAGACATACGCCCCCCGGGCGAGTGTATAAGGAAATCTTCCTTTATCTCCCCAATAGGTATTTCATGCTTAACCACAAATGTACGGTTGATGAATGAATGTGATGCACCAGAATCGAAAAGCGTAAGTGCAGGGTGACTGGCAACAGGGAACCTACCCATCATGACGGGCTCTCCCGCAGGGATATCATCCACTTGTGTATAATAGACCTGACCTGCTTTCTTGACGATCTTGCCCCTCTGAGCATGCTGCTGATGACCACGATGCTGACCCTGCTGCTGCTGCTGATGTTGCTGTTGTTGACCACCTGGTGCATTCTGGTTGTACCTCTTGGGAAAAGGACAGTTGCGTGCCCAATGTCCCATCTTGCCACAGTTGTAGCAAGGATGATTGTAGGTGGTTTGGGGAGTAGTAACGCGAACGCCAGGGGCATTCGGCTGAGTGGCATTTTGTTGATTTGAGGTGTGGGAGGTGGCGGCAGTGCGCACAACCACCTGCTGATGAGGATAAGATGGGCGGCTTTGGTGAGTGGGGTGATAGATGATTCTTGGGCGCTTCTGGCTGCCAGAGAACGCAGGCCTCTTGTTCTTCTTCTTCTCCTCCTGGAGCTGACGGTTGCTTTCCTCGAAAGCCAGTGCACTATCAACTGCTTCATGAAAGGTGCATTTGAGATTATTGGACAAGCTGCGCTGAATCTTGTAGTTCAGGCCCCTGATGAAACAGGCCTTCTTCTTTTCATCAGTATTGGTGTGCTCCGGTGCGTACTGTGCCAGATGGTTGAACTGCCCCAGGTATTGAGTGACAGTGGATTCATTCTGCTTCAGAGCTAGGAATTGGTCTAGCTTCAGCCTCATCACACCCGCAGGGATGTAATGAGCACGGAACGCCTCACGGAATTCCTGCCAAGTGAGTTGATGTCCAGGATCCTGTGCTGCCAATAGGTTGGCATACCAAGTGGTGGCAGGTCCACGGAGTTGCTGCGCTGCGAACAGAGGTTTCTGTATCTCTGTGCAGTGGATCAAGCTGAACTTCTGTTCCATGGTACGAAGCCAATCGTCTGCTTCCAGAGGTTCATCTGCCTTGGTGAACACAGGCGGACGGGTGTCGGTGAAATCAACATAGGTGGTTTCTTCGTTGTCGCGGCGACCACGACGCCCACCACGGTCTTGTTGACTTTGAGCTAGCATTGTTGCGACATTGGTGAGTGCGGTGATGGCCTCTGCCAGAGTGTTTGGAAGTGGTGGTGCTTGGGGAGCTCCAGTCCCATGAGCAGAGTGATCTCCCATCTGTTAACAAGCAAACCCCTTAGGACTTATATTACATAGATGGAACATAGTAGCAACACACACAAATATTACATTATTATACTACACGACTCGCGCCCACGCAAGAGTCACGTCCCATGACTAAGGTTCTTACTACAAGCACCTATTTTACAAACTGGAAAAAGATACTAGCTAACGTCCCTAGGCCTACACTAGCCTAGTCCTCGTCGACTGCAGACGCGTCACTGTCCTCGAAGTCCTCCTCGAAGTCCTCGTCACTCTCCTCGGAGTCCTCGTCACTCTCCTCGGAGTCCTCCTCAGAGTCTGCCTCCTCGACCTCGAGAGGCTCAACCTCCTCGTCAACGTCCTCCATGTCCTCATCCTCACCAAGGACAACTCCAAGCTCCGGATCCTCCTCCTCAGGTGCCGGAATAGGGTAGAGCTGATCGTTGAGCTGGTGCACCTCCTCCTGCAAAGCGATGTTGTCCGCCTCTAGCTGCGCGGCACGCTGCTCCGCCCTCAGCATCCTGTCGACGATCGCATCCTCGCGCTCCCAAGCCTCATCCCGCTGCTGCGTCAGGCGGTTGACCTCCCGACGCAGGTCACGGTTGGTCCTCACATCCTGGTAGTGGTGGCGGCGAGCAACCTCGTACTCCTCCTCCCACTGCCCGACCAACTCCCGAAGTCTCCCGACCTCAGCCTCCAACTCCTCACTACTGCGACGGGGTGAGCGACTCCCAGAGGCCTCGCCCTCCCCAGTACGCGGCGCCAGCTGGTGGTGCGGAACACCACGCGGTCCCGTCATCTTCCTGGCGGTGAGCTTGCAACGGGGCATCTGGAGAAGGTAAGCGGATTTTATAAGATATACAAGTTAGCAAGAATAGGTTTGGTAACTTATCCCAATTACCCGCTTTTAAGGAGGAAGTTATTATTATGTGATTAACATGATGCATGCACGTACTTACGAATTTAAATCATGCAAGTAAACACGTACATAAGTAAATAAACTTTTAACATAGGGCTAATAATAATAATATTATTCCTCATGCTACTACAGCCACATAGTATTAGATACAGATTAAACTAAGACTACGGAATAAGTTAAGAATAGAAGCAATTTGGACCCAAAATAACATATTAAGTTTTATGATCCAAAACCTTTTAAAGTTTTCGAAAAGTAATCCGTGATGATTAGCAATGTAATGCTCTGGTACCAACTGTAACAGAACCGCCTAAATCACCTGGCCCACAGGAGACTGTCATTATCACTAATGACTCTGACAGTCGGACCCATGTTCCATGTAACCTAGACCGGCCTGTCGGGCTACATCAGCGCCCAAAACTCCGCAGGATCACATTGCGAATACATTACAGATTACAACATTTCATAACAAATTACATCAGAGTACGGAAGCGGAATATTACATAACTTAATTTTACAAACCAGCTGTTCCAAATAGAATTCAAGTACGATTATTACAGTCTCTAGGTAGTGGCAGTAGCAGTTGAATAATTATACAACATCATACATATGATAATTCGAACCCAGCCCACGGGTCTCACATTTACTCTTCCTCGCTGCCCTCCTGGATAATGGTCATGCAGCACGGGGCGAGACAGACGTCAGACGGTGGTTCTCCTGCAGCATGGGTTAACAAACCCTGAGTACTTGGGGTACTCCGCAAGACTGACCCGACTAAGGGTGTAAAATGAGACTCAGGAATGCAGGTCATAGGTAAGGCTAGCAGGAGAGAGAAGATTTGCAGAAAAGCATTTCTAACCAACATTGTAATTATTTATCATTATAATCATAGTCATAGTTCCAATAATCAATCTCATCTATCATCAATTCTCAACTTCCTTTGATCGTTCAGTGAACCTAGTTGCGAACCACTTTTCGGGGTAGGTGTGAGGATCAAGTCTCCATTAACCGAGGAGCACGTCGATTCGAATCCAGTAAATACCCAGCTGGGGATTCTAACCACACTGCATATGCAGCACGCCGGCATACATATACCAACCCGTCATCTAGGTCTTTCTATCCCGGAACCGGTCCTGCGCCACCCGGGAGCACAGTACTCCACTCGTCTCCAGGCACGCCGGCCACGTGGGTACACGCTACTCCCGCCATCTCTCCACTCCCAGTGCGTGGTTGTCGGTTCCAGCAATAGAGCCACCTGACTCTAGGCTTTCCACATAGGTATGTGGCTAGGCTGTTCATCATGATCACAGCAGGCCTACAACGAACGGTCCCTACTTCCTTCCTGCCGTCAGACTTGCATTGGGGCCTAGCCCGAATACAAGACTGCCCGACAGTTTTATTATTATGCCTGAAGAGTAGTGTGACATGGGAACGCCGTCCCATGAGCAGGCCACTCAACGAAACATATTTTGGGTGATACCGACCAGTTCCAAACTATTCCGAAAGCGACCATGCATCGGGACTCTAGCCCGAATACACATCGACCAACGGATAACAAGTTCTTCACCAATCATAAAGTATATACATGTACATAGTACAGAAAATAGTTTTTCTTTTATGGAATTCTAATTTCATTAAGCATGCCTAGCATTTTTCAAACTATTTATTTAAATCAGGTTTCAGGGTAATTATATGGGACAATGCATTTGGATAGGTAACAATCAACTCCTAGCAACTTAATGCAATAGATTAACTCGAATTGTAAAGATTTCACAATAGAGGGTTAATGCACCGGGGCTTGCCTTCGATTGAGAAGAGGGTGGGATCAGGGTCGGTTCCGCAGATGTCAAATCCCTGGATCACCTCCGGAGTTGGCTCCCCAGCAGTGGCCTCGACCTTTACTCCTTCGCTCCCGGTCACTACACGTGTGCAATGATGCATGCTTAACATGATGCAATAATACAGGTGAAAATGCGATAGTCAAAGATTAACGTCTTGAGTACAACTTTCCTAATTTGCACTCCTATTTATTAACTGACCAAACCAACTCCAATTATGACCAAAATTTACCCACAGCTAGATTTCATCATCAAACAGTGCCACAATTAATTTCATGATTTTTGGAACTACCCACAATTTATTAAAAATCATCAAAGTTGCATTATTCATTTATTTTGCTGATTTTTACTCCTAACAGAAAAGGTCCTAAATCTAGATATTATATTTTTCCTAAATACTAGGCATCACAGAGAGCATACACAAATATTTTCACATTTTTTTAACTAATAGATTAATCCCTATGAAATTAACAAACATCAGTACTATTTAAACAAATCAATTTGGAAAAGGTATTTGAAATTCTTCTGGAAATTGGAAAACGAATCCAGCCCGCGACGGCCCACGCACCCGAGCGCGGCCCGCACGCGCCTGCTGCCAGCCCCGCCGCAGCCGCGCTGCTTGGCCAGCCCAACGGCCCAGCAGGCGGCCCGCACGTGCGCGCCTCTCTCCCTCTCTCTCACGCGCCCGCACCGAGCCGGCCCACGGCCAGACACGGCCCGGCCGCGCCCCTCGCTCTCGCGCGCGCGCGCGCACACGCGAACACGGCGGCTCGCCGGGAAACCTGCCGGCGACGACCCCTGATGCCAAACCGAGGACACCCCCACGGCCTATCACACCCCGCGAACCATCCTAGCCAATAGCCGTAGGTTCTACGCGCCTCCGACGAGCACGAGCTCGCCCATGGCGGACCGGCGGCGACCCGCACGCCGGCGCATCCTACGCCGGCCGCGAAGGACCGGAAGAGGGGAAAAAGAGGCAGGGGAACAACCAGTGGCTCACCCCGATCCTAGCCGAGCAGCCGGGTGAAGCAGAGGCGAGGTGGAACGATGGCTTGACGTCGAGGGGATCCGCGGCGGCGACTCCCGGCGGCAACTCCTCCGTTCCGGCGAACCTAGGGTACCGGGGGAAAAACCATCGCGAGCATGAGACGCCACCGAGAGCGCTGAGATGGAAACGAATGGACTCAAGGTCCAGAGCTCACCCGAAGGGCTTGGACGCGACGGTGGGACTCGCGGCGGTGCTCCGGCCGGAGCCGAGGAAGAAGAAGACGGCGTCTGGGCTCCTCCGGCGATGACAAGGCGACAAACCGAGCCCAAACGATGCGCAAGGGAATGTTGAATCTAGCCACGCGGTGAATCGGATTGGAGTAGAGGATGGACGACGAATTTCGTCGGAAACCGAGAGGGTCACCGGCGGCGAGGAGAAGAGAAAAATGGAGAAGAACGGCGGCCGCGGGTACTTATAGAGGTGGAGCGAGCTGGGAGACGAGAGAGACGACGCTCGCGGTCGCTTTTGCGAGGTCGTGGGCACAGGAGCGACGAGAAGACGGCCGCGACGCCCCGGCCATGCCGGCGGTCGCGCGAACAGGGGAGAAGGACGGCGCCCATGCCGTGGCTACTGTAGCAGCTACCTACTCCTCTCTGATCTTTTGCTCAATTGCGCCCAAACCGTGTGTCAAATGAAGAAACAGCAAACACCAAAGTTGTAGGGCTATAAAAACTGAACATCTTTCATTTTTGGACCAACCCCAAATTCGGCCGAATTTGAAAATTATTCAAAAGGGGTGAATAGGGTTTTTAAAACCTAAATTGAATTTCTGAAATTACTTTTGATTTTTCATAACAACTTGAAAAATGGTCAAAATAAGAATTGTTCCCCTCAGAGAGCTTTACAACTTTCGTTAAGGGAGTTTTGTCAAATTCCAATTAATTTTTTTGAAATGACATTTCAAATTTGATTTTCAATTCACTGTTTTGAGTTAAATTCAAATTTTTACAACAGAACTTCAAAATCTACAAAAATAAAAGTTGTCACGTTTTAAAAGATCTACAACTTTCATTTAGGGGTCATCTCAAGATTCCTTATAGATTTTGAATTAGGGTTTTGGGCCAAAATTAGGGTTAATTCGGATATCCGATTAGGGTTTTGAATTTCCAGATCAATAATTTATCAATCCAAACCACTCTAGGGCCCTAAGCACAATCATATGCAGATTAATTAATTTAAATATGATGACATGGCAAGTTTAATTGACCCGTAATACCCGAGGTATTACATTCTCCCTGTGTCCAGCAAACTCGATGGTAGCATGTTCAAGAGCTCGTCTAAAGTTTCAACTGCGACATTGATTTTCTCTCTCACAGCTTTAGCACTTGTTGATGGGCCATTGTAACAATATTGAGAAATCATGTTCTCAATATCTTTTGAAGCTCGCTCGAATGTGTTCAAAGCATCAAATGCTTTGCCTAGACCATTTCTGGTAGCAAATTGTGTAACTTGGTGAATATGGACGTTCATAGTTGATGCTACACCAGTGTGTGTCTTGAGTCTCTTGACCTCATCACACGATGGCCTCTAATGTGCAAAATATTTATCAAGTTGCCTGAGCTTTTGTTGAACCAACAGACTTGATATAACATAGGGCATCAAATCTTCCTTGATATCATCCTTCCATCCATTGGCAGTGCACGTACCTGGAACACTGCTAAGGTGCTTGGAGAATCCACATTGCAGGAAGATACCACTGATAAGGGGACTATTAGCAGAGAAGGGTACAATCTTCTGAAGTTTTTTGGTATTGATGGAAAGAACCCAACCGTTTGGGTCCATATCCTTCACCTTGGCCAACATGTAAACAACACCATCGCAGCACATATCCAGTGTGGGAAATGAGCTTATCACACTGTTCATGGCTAGCTTCTTCTTCTTGTAGTCCCAGATCTTCCCACCATACAAACAAGGGAAACATGAGTTGGCGGGCGAAAGGCCAGCTGAGTCGAAAGTGCCACATGGCTTCCATCCCCATTTATCTGAATGAATCCTCCTCTTGAACATGGTGGCCTTCCATCCTAATCCTAGTATCTGTCTCTCAATCTCAATGAACCTGAACCATCCATCTTTGCAGCTGACATCCCGAATCCTGTCCAGAGGTGGCATGCTACCCATCTCGGTCTCACCATAGCGGATGCTGTTGACCGGCTTCAGTGACGGCAGCTCGATCAGCTGCACCTCGGGGTCCTGGGCCACCGAGTTACACAGCAGGATACCTTCTCTGAGATCCACCCAGACCATTGATGCTCCTTCAACACCAAACACCTTGTAGGGCACAAACTTATAGTATCTACATCTATCCATGCTGCATGCCAGGCTTGCGAGCTTTGTGGTCCACGACCTGGTCTTGCTCGAGAAGACATAAAGGTTGTTCCCCATTCGATCAGGGGCGTTGAGCTGTAGGTCCATGACCAAACAGTGCTCACCACACGATAAGACGCCGATGTTCCACGATAGCTTTGCAAGCGGGTTGGGGAGCGGAAGGAGCTCCAGCGACGGTGTCCCGGGACCGGATCTGTAGACGAAGAAGTCGACGACATCGAATCTGAGATCGAGTTTGCGGTGGGGGAAGAACACACGTATGAGGAGGAAGGCGCCGTCTGCGGCTATGATTTCGGGCGCCCCCTTGACGAAGTCGTCCGCCGTCTAGTTTCATTAGCAATTTGATTATTTTGTTGCCTCCTTTCTTACCAAATTTTATTATCAAATTCCTTTTATATTCATTCATCTCATCATTTTCATTATCCCTATGTTCATCACTTGAGCATGTAGGAGAGTTGTGTGGTACCTTCTCCCCCTTAGCCATAAGGCAAGTTGGAGTGACGTTATCGTCGTCGGAGAGGTTGATGAAGAGCTTGGATGAAGATGAGTTGTTGGTGAAGAAGCTTGGAGAAGATGTCTTGTGAATAGCAATGTTTGCGGCACCCTTCTCCTTGTCCTTCCCTTTAGTCTTCTCATCATCACTTGACTCATCACTAGAATACCATTCTTCACCAATGTGTGCTTCACCTCTTTTCTTCCTTCTATTCTTGTTGTCATCATCTTTGTTGGACTTGTTCTTCTCTTTGTTTTGCGGACAATCGGCAATGAAATGATCATGGGCACCACACTTGTAGCAAACTCTTTTCTTGTTTCTTTTACTTCCATCACTATAGCTCTTCCTTGACATCCTTCTTCTCATGAATCTTTTGAAGTTCTTGACAAGGAGTGCGGCTTCATCATCGGAATCATCATCTTCTTCACTTGAGCTATCATCATTGTACTTCTTTCTTCTTTCTTGAGTTGATGCATGTTCATGATTTGCCTTAAGAGCCACACATTTCTTGTTGCTTGTTTCTTGTGATTGATCTTCAATAGCTTCATCATCAATGACTTCATGGTGCTTTATCTTTGCTAGCATCTCATGTGGTGTCATCTTCTCATAGTTTGGTCTTTCCATGATGATTGCCGCAAGTGTCTTGTTCTTGACCCTATATGCTCTCAATAACTTTCTTGCCGCCGAGTTGTCATCCCACTTTTCATCACCTAGTGCTCTTATCTTGTTGATCAAGGTCATGTATCTATCAAACATTTGTTGAGTGGTCTCTCCGCTCTTGATAGAGAAATTTTCAATCTTCCCATGTAGTAACTCAATGTTACACTTTCTCACACTTTCATCACCTTCATATGATACTCTAAGTGTATCCCAAATCATCTTGGCATTTTCAATTCCATGCACTTTGTTGCTTTCTTCGGGCTTGAGGCATGAGAGAATCAATGATGCGGCTTGAGCATTAAGATGGAAATCATGTACATCTTGAGGAGTGATTTCACCATCTACTTCCGGAGGTTGAATGCCAATACTCACTATCTCCCAACACCTTGCCGCAATGAGATGCATCTTCATCTTGTGTGCCCAATCATTGTAGTTGATCCCATCAAACGGCGGTGGCTTCCCAAGATTGATGTGTGGCATTTGATTCATATTGGTCTTATTCAATAGATTGTAGTCAAAGGATGTAGCGGTGAACCCTCTTGGTGTCTTGTCACCTTCTTGATCTTTCTCTTCTTCATATGCACCACCTTTTGAATTTGATGTACTAGGTTGCTTCTCATTCTTGTTGCTCAAGGCTACCTTCGAGCTCTCAATCTCTTCTCTCATCTTGCTCATTTGCTCTTCAAAGTGCTTGGCTTGATTTTCCAACAATTTTTCTGCTATCTTCTCGGCGAATTGGGTCATTTGAGCTTCACTTATCTCCGACATTGTGCTCCCTCACGCGGTGAAGCGGTAACACGAGGGTTAGGCTCCGATACCAATTGAAAGGATCTACAATGCCTAAAGGGGGGGTGAATAGGCGTAGTATAAAACCTGAAACTCAAACTCAATTGAAACGTGAGAACAGAGACCCGTACTACCGGGAATGGACCGGTACTACCGATACCTGTCGGTAGTACCGATGCAATCCGTCGGTACTACCGGTCAAGAACAGATAGCTACGAAACCAAGATTAACTACAGAATAAGTTTAGATCTATGCTATACCAAACCACCCAAGTGTATGTAGAGTTCCTTGCAACCTTCACCCTAACTTGAATCACCACCAAATCGTAGATCGGGCCTCCAAACCTAAGAACAAGGTAGAGAGAGAAAGAGCACGGTCGAAGCCGTGACACCACAAGTAGACACAACAACAAAGAGAGCAAAGGACAAGTTATTTATCCCGAGGTTCGGTCAATCCACAAAGGAAGGCCTACTCCTCGTTGTTGAGGTGACCACAAAGGTCGGAGTCTATTTCACCTCCTTTCCTCACTCAAGGTTACCACAAAGGTCACTTGAGTTTCTTCACTAGAATCTTGGGGTGATACAAACACTTCGGGGAGCCCTCACAAATGGATCAAACCGGGCTCTTCCGAAGAACGCTTAGCCGCCTAGGGTTCCAAGAACCCAAGAGTAACAAATGCAAAGCAAAGCCGGCTAGAGGGAGGAATCAAGTGCTCAAGCAATGGATTTAATTTTTCCTTACTCGAATCTCACTTCTCAACTTGAAACTTGCAATGGATTGAGTTAGGAGCAATGAATGTGTGAGAGAGAGAGAGAGTGGGAGAGCAAGAGAGAGTTGTTGTCTCGGGTTGGTAGGCAATAAATGAAGTGGGTAACGTTCTAAACAAGAGGAAAGAAGTATTTATACTTCCTCCGTCTGGGAGCTACCGGTACTACCGATTCCCACCGGTAGTACCGATGCTACCTCAGCAGATCGAACGTTAAAAGCCTGACACACGCACTGCACGAGGCCCCAACGGTAGAAAAGTTTGTCAGTCAAGTTGACTTGACCGGTACTACCGGTGGTACACCGGTACTACCGATACAACAGTCAACCTACTACCGAAGTATAGTCGTTACTACCGATCCAGACCCTGAGTAAATGCTTGGGCAAAGTCCTACCGGTACTACCGCTCTGGAACCGGTACTACCGGATTAAAATCCGGTACTACCGAAATATAGTTAATGAAACCCGAGAGCAGCGAGTTGGCTGGGAGGAGTCTCGGCGCTAAGTCCTACCGGTACTACCGATGAAGAGTCGGTACTACCGGTTCAACATCGGTACTACCGGATTAAAATCCGGTACTACCGGAATAAACTTTTCTGGAACCCGAGAGCAAGCAGTTCGCTGGAGAGGATCCTGCTCTAAGTCCTACCGGTACTACCGATTCTCCAGGGGCAGAACAGGATAGGGCAATGCACAAGTGTGTGAAGGTGTCTCTCAAGCATGTTTTTTTAAGTCAATGTTTGAGCACTTTAAACCTTCTACTAGTCAACTAGCTATGCATCCCTCTTGATAGTGCGGTAGTCCTATACTCAATAAAAGATAAAACTTGCTAAATTATGAGTAAAGATCACCAAGTAACTCGGTCAAGTTGGAGGGGTGCTGTTTCACCGAATATTTCAATTTGCTCATTCATATGGACTAACACCTGCACATAATCTTGATAAAACCGTTAGTCCCTAATTTGATTGTCATTAATCACCAAAATCCCACATAGGGGACGAATGCACTTACAGTGCTAAATAGTACCACTTGCTCAACAAACTTTTATGGTGAAATTGCTCTATGACGGAGTTCGTGAAGTGGAACTAGAAAAACAGGAGCTGAGAGTCCCAAACACCCCTTTGACCTGTTGCTTTTGTTTGGTGTCTGTCCATTCTGCTAGTAGTTGTTGTGTTGCTCTGATACGGAAAATAGAAATTATTTTTATAGGAAAACAAAATAAATCAACTTGCGGCTACATAGCTATGGTTTAAAACCTTCTAGTTCTGAATTCCCAGTGGAATCTTACTGATGTTTTTAAAATGTAAGTCATTCTAAGGTTCGTAGAGAGTTAAAGAGTTTTAAGTTTGACCAAAATTTTAGAAAAAAAGCATAAAGATTTATGACACCAAATAACTATACTATAAAAGAATATCTGATACTTAGTTAATACTGTAAATATTATTATCTTATTTTAAAAAAATTGGTCAAAGTTGAAATATTTGACTCTTTATAATTGACTTATAGTATAAGATGGAGGGAGTAGATTGCAATTACAGACGGCGAAATAGTCAAATTCGTCCTTGAACTATCACCGAAAGCTCAGTTTAGTCCCTAAACTATGAAAACGGCCGTTTTAATCCTCAAACTTTCACAGCCGGCTCAATTTCGTCCCTAAACTATGAAAACGACCGTTCTCATCCTCAAACTTTCGCAGCCGGCTCAATTTCGTCCTTAAACTATGAAAACGACTCTTCTCGTCCTCAAACTTTCGCAGCTGACTCAATTTCGTCTCTGGTCCGATGTGGAGCGCCACGCTGGCTCGTCTCGTCATCGCCTAGTCAGTTAGAATCAGTTTTTGAAAGCCTGCAACTGATTTATTCTTATTCCAACTGGTTGCAACTAGTTGTAACTCTTCAATACAACATTGATGAAAATGATTTTTAATTGTAGATCTCAATAAAATCTACAAATTTTTAGTTTTAATTTTTTTTATTTAAGGATGTTAAGATGCTCAAAAAGTTAATATAAAATTTTAGCACCATAATAATTACCTGCTGCTGCTTGTAATTAACATAAAATTTTAGCACCATAATATGAACTTTTTGAGTATCTTAATGTCCTCAAATAAAAAATATTAAAACTAGAAAGTTATAGATCTTATCGAGATCTACAATTTTTATGAAAAAAATCATCTTCATCCCATTTTGTATTGAAGAGTTACAACTAGTTGCGACAAGTTAGAATAAGAATAAATCAGTTATAGGCTTTCGAAAACTGATTCCAGCTGACTAGGTGATGACGAGACAAGCCAGCGTGGCGCTTCACATCGGACCAGAGACGAAATTGAGCCGGCTGCGAAAGTTTGAGGACGAGAACGGTCATTTTCATAGTTTAAGGATGAAATTGACTCGGCTGCGAAAGTTTGAGGACGAGAACGGTCGTTTTCATAGTTTAGGGACGAAATTGAGCCGGTTGTGAAAGTTTGAGAACTAAAACGGCCGTTTTTATAGTTTAGGGACTAAACTGAGCTTTCGGCGATAGTTCAAGGACGAATTTGACCATTCCACCATTACAGACCATATTTTGTTTGGAAAATGACGAACAACTCGACATGTCAAGAATTTGAATCCGGCAACCTCCAAAACCCAAATTGTGCCGTCCAACGAGACTTTAGAGATCACTGAGTGATGGGCGTACCACTGTATCAGTCGTGGACTAACAAGGACAAGTAACATGGCGGCATGGCGCTCAATCAACCACCTGTTTCCGAGGAGAAAGAGCATTTGTCGTTTTCCGATCAGTAGCCGACAACCCTGTTACTGTTCAGTAGCTGCAGCAGAGTATGATAGGCTGATAGCACGTTAATAATCATCATATGATTTCCTAAGCGGAATCTCGAGAAAGAACCACATTTCATCCGGTCCATGAGTGCGCTATATCATCAGTGGCAGAAAACAATGTAGGTCTTGAACCGGAACTTACAATTCAGAAACAATCTGAAATATCTTTTACGTACGCACTCGATGAGTACAGAAACAATTCGTGGGCTAAAAACAAGGGTAAGCTGGCCTAACGCACATGTTCCATCTTCTCAGAAGAAACAACTCGCAAAAATCCGCAGCAAAGCTAGACTGCTTTCAGGTGACGGTACACACGATTTGCTGAAGCCAGCGTGATTTTGTCCCGGTTCTTGGAGCCCAGCAAAAAGGGCGTCTGAAATTCCACAGGATGAGGGAAAACGGCAGCAAAAAGGGCTCTGTCCGACATGCGGTGCAGAAAGTGAAAAACGCGAGAAAAGCGCCGTCCTTTCTTGTTTCCTTCGGTCCTTCCGCGCGCACTCTCTCTCCTCCTCCTTCCGCGCGCGCTCTCTCTCCTCCTCCGTGCCGTTGCCACTGTTGCCACGCAACCGCAACACACCACGCAGGCGGCAGCGGGCGCAATAATGCGCACGCAGAGGAGCACAGCGGCGTCACTGCTGCGGCAGTAATGGCCGCCTGGTTCTACACTACCCCACCCTTCCTTGGTTCCTTCAGCACGGACCCCCACCGGCCTCCGGATCGCGCACCGCGCCTGCCCCCTCCAAGGCGCTCCCGGAATCTTTGGCAAGCGGCGCCGCTTACTGCCCGGCAAGGCGGTCCCTTCTCTCGGCCGGCGTTGATCTGGTGATGCGCTTTTCACGGTGTTTTTTCCCCAATCTTCCCCCCCCTCCGTCCTGTGAGATTGTGCTGCAGTTTTGTGCCGGTGCTGACGGAAACCAGAAAAATTGCGTCTTTAGGTTGCCGTGGTTGAGGCGGGCGTAGTGGCGGCGCGATGGGCATCTCGGCGAGGTGGCTCAAGTCGTTAGTTGGGTTGAAGAAGGTGGAACGGCAGCAGCAGCAGCGTAAGGAGGATGCGGATGTTGGACGAATGGTAAGCACCGGGTTTCTTCCAATCATTATGCAGTTGTGGCGTATCTTGGTTCTTAAATTGGTGGTTGGTGCATTCATTTTGCTTATTGCCTAGACCTATGTGGATTATGTAAGAATCATTTTTCACATCCGAGTTAATTCACACCACATAAAGGGTGAACTATTTAATCAGGCTTCTTGATCATATCCTGACAAATCCTAGGTGTGTACTGATCAATGTTAGTGATCCATACTTGACCGAATCGGGATTGCACTTGGTAATTCCTTATGCACTGTTTGTTTTGTTTCGATTCTTCCTGCAGAGATCATATTGTTGTAATTTGTTACCTGCTTTGTTCAAAGCTTCCTTAAAACACTTGCCTTCATTGGCGCTTCCTGAATTATGAGAAAAAAAGGTCTTGTTGGTTATGCAATCACAAGAGCTTCAAATTAATTGATGGATAGGTATAACTTAGTAACGCCAAACCTTGCCTTCTGATATACATATGGAGAATATATATTTGTGCCACACTTCACCCTCGCCAACCTGTTATGAGTGTGCATCATTTCGCTTACTGAGTTGACAACTGGGGAAACTGCAGAAAAGCGATGTCGGTGGACAGTTTCATTTTCAAAATCAGCACTCCCAAGATGACAGCATTATTGCTGCACAAGAAGAAATTCCAGAGATTCCTTATGAAAATGATCCACCTGAAGGTGATTCTAATGCACCTTCATGCTTAGAACCCACTTGTAGTTCAGCTCATGTGCCACTGTCTCAAACTGAAGAGGAACTGAAAGAGATCTGGGCTGCCACAATCATTCAGACAGCATTCAGAGCTTTCCTGGTATGCATTCATGTCTTGTGGATTCCATTTACTGATTCAATTCAAGCAAGTGTCGACACCTGAAAATTTGCTCATCTCTAATATCTCAACAAACCCGAATACACATTCTTATGCTCAAATGCCTCTTTTTTTAATTAAAACTCAGTTCTGGTTGTAGCTAATGTCAATCCAATTTTTATTTCCTAGTGCAAAAGTAGATCAGCTAATCTTATGTTCTCTACCTCTATGTCCACTCTTGTGGTACCTTTTGCAACTGCGGAAGTTGGCAAAACAAGTTTTCTCTACCAAGTAAAAATCTAGAAATTTTCAAAAGAAAATGAATAATGTCCATCATTCTCACTTAATGCTTTAGTTCCTTACATAGTTCCCACTTGGGTTCCTTCTTCAGGCTAGGAGAGCCCGTCGAGCTTTAAAAGGTTTGGTTAGGCTTCAAGCCCTTGTAAGAGGTCATATAGTAAGAAAGCAAGCTGCTACAACTCTCCGTTGTATGCAAGCTTTGGTCAGGGTTCAGGCCCGTGTTAGAGCAAGGCGAGTTCGCATGGCTTTGGAAAACCAGACTGATCAGCAAAATACTTCACCAGAGCATACAACCGAGGCATGTGTTAGAGAAGTTGAGGTGAGATGCACAAGTTTCAAAAACAAGGCATGCTATTGTCATGTCATTTATTTGGCTGATAGTTGTATATGCTGATGCAATTTCAAAAAATGTATCCAAAAGATTATTCCATGATTTGTTTACAAATTACCATAGGTGTCCTCTTTTAGAAATGTATATTGTTCTTTTCGTTATGAAATAACTGGTGTTCCAGTACAATAATCTGGTTTGTTCGTGAACTTTTATCATTATCTTAAAATGCAGGATGGATGGTGTGATAGTATCGGTTCTGTGGAGGATATCCAAGCAAAACTTCTAAAGAGGCAGGAAGCAGCAGCCAAACGTGAGCGAGCCATGGCCTATGCTCTAGCTCATCAGGTAGTTTATCCTGCTTCTACACCAACGCATGCATAAACTGTTATTCTTGTAATAAGATCATGAAGTAATAAACCATGGATTAGGGTGAATATTGTAACGTGTAAAACCTATTCTAGTCTAAGGGGGGTTGTTTTGTTTCCCCTCATTCTTGGCCTGTGTTATGTCTACACCAGATCGGCCGGTTTGTTTGGTTCAGTCGCATTGGAGCCAGGCTCCCCTAACTCCCTAAACCATCTGTACCAATATAGCTTGTCTATCCCTGGCTCGCTTAGGTTTTGGCTACCCCTCCCTTCCCGTTCCCTAACCTCTTGCTTCTTCATTGATGAGGCAGATGGTGTGAACAACTTGGTCAAGTTTCTTCCTTGTCACCGGCGCACTTATCCCTCGCAGTGCAACCTCGTTTGCCTCCATGTCTCGGTCCTTCATCGCTGCAGTCATACTCGCCTTGTGCTGCCTTGCCGCACAGGGGGCGCTGCCCACACAGGTGCGCTTCAGGGGAAGGAGTGGGCATGGGCTGCCCTGCTCTGGTGAAAACAAGTGCCACGCATGGTTGGTTCCTGCCTGCTTGCACACGGCCAATGGATCGATTTTTCTTGGTGCTTCGGTAGAAGAAAAAGGGAGAACTCGAATGCATAGTAGGTAGTCGATCTCCATTGGTAGCTTAGTTCAGGTTTTGGTGTGGTAAGGTTTGCTAGATCGATGAGCTACAGAGCTAGCTAACCCTGCAATCTGGTAATGGTTTGCACCTGTTAGTACAAGGATCAAGTGATTTTCCAAAGATAGAATCACTTCAAAAAAAAAAAAAAACATGCGTCTGATGCTGTGATTCTTGCCACCATTGTCCTCTTTGATTGGGTTGGAAACATTGGTGCCCTTTGAATCCATGCCGACTCATTGATGTCCTGCATGTCCACATCGGTAGCATGAGGAAGATGAGCGGTTAACTCGCCCAACGAAACTCAATCCTATCAGGTCAGGTTGAACCATACAACTAAACACCATGAATTTGCCTTATGCTCGCCTGGTTATCCTTGGCCAGGTCTAACCTTAGCCAGGCTCGGATGCTTGCTATTGTTTGACTAAGTGTTCCTTTCTTGGGGAACAATTGAAGTTGTACTTCCTGTATGCTAGCTTGACAATTAAGATGCTCATCTTTTCTAAATTATTTTGTTTGGTCCGTCAGTTCATGGTAGAATAATTACATTCTGTAACAAACATGAGACCTGTACTCAGAAGGAAAATGAAAGATCCGTGCTTTGGTCCTCCCTGGGGGCGAAAGCACATCCATCATGATAATCGAAATTACCTTCATCTGATAAAAAAAACAATAAAAATGAACCCACAGTGCAAGGTTAGTAATTATTAACTTGTTACCTTCCTGTTTTAGTGGCACCCGAAATTCTTAACTTGTTTCCTTCCTGTTTCAGTGGCAAGCAAGTTCAAGACAATCTACAACATTTGAACCTGACAAGAACAGCTGGGGCTGGAATTGGCTAGAGAGATGGATGGCTGTTCGGCCTTGGGAGAGTCGGTTCCTTGGCACTTACACTGCAGATGGGATTTTCGTAGTTAATGAAACCAGGCAACCTGACAGAAGCGCAACCAAGACCCCATACAGAAAACCTGTTAAAAAGCATGATTCAACCCTTCAATCGAACACGATGAACCAGAAGGTCTTCTCATCAAACTTAGAGGGTGGTGGCTCCTTGACTAATCGACCCAGTGGTTCGGTATCAGCTAAAACTAGACTGAAGGCTTTACCCAGAGAAGGTTCTGAGGAATCCTCATCTCGTCCTTCAGTTCTTGTTGTGCGGTCCACTAGTAATCCAAAGGAAAGGACTTCCGGTATTAATTCAAAGGAGAGAAATGGGAACTTGGATTGTCCAAGTTCATAAAAGATTCTCCTTGCCTGGCATTGGTGAGTCCACATACCACCCGCACTGCTTCTAGCATGAGCTTCCTTTGTATGAAGATTTGCAAGACATTTTTTGTTATACGTATCAGCATATGGCAGTCTGTGTTGTTTAGATCCTCATACACATTAGCAACCTGTAGTAGAATTTAAACTTTTAGGCATGGGATACACTCATGTTTACACGGCTACTTAATTAAAATATCCAAATTCATTGAGTTGCTATTGGCAAATTACCAGGTTCAGAAGCTGGCAAATACCTGACAAAGAAAGGCACAGGTTAACCGATCCCTGAAGGCCACAAAAGATTCCCAAATGCTGGGGTCAAGGCATCATCTTGCCAGTTCCATTAATCCAGTTCCCACTAGAGTTGAGCTGGAGACTTGAGAAGGCATGTGATGCTTGAACATCGCCATGGATTGCACTTAGCAGCCGGATGCCGTTCTTGTCTGCATGACTGCATCGCAACATCCATGTTGTACTGCCGGAGGCACCGGATATTGAGCACGCCTTGTGGTGCGCTCTAGGAGTCTAGGTTCATTTCATGAGATAAAATCAGATGCATGTCCATATATGATATATGGTGAGGTGACCATTGGTTTATTGTTGTATTTGTAAGTTGTCGCTACGAGATGTAAATTTATGTTGTCGAATGGTGTACTTATTATGTGTTGTCGGTGTATGATGTTGGTATAGTTGTGACTTGGAAGGGAAGGTTAAGCGAGGTAAATCCATTGAACTGTTTTCTGGTACATGGTATTGCCGTGTTGGTATGCATAGATTTAAATCTAAATCATTATAGTTACAAACTGAATATATTTCTTTGCACCTCGAAAAAATTAATAATCCTAAAATCATGCAAATTGACGACCACTCGATCAGTGTATGCGTATGCCTCCTTGGGTCTTTCCCCTTCCCCTAAGAGGCTAAGACCGAGTGGATAAGCTAATTAGTTAGCCAGAGTCGTAAAATTTCTCTCCTTTTTGCGAGGTAACCGATGATATGGATCGGAAGATACAAAGAGGTATTGGGGTGCCGAGCTTATGGTGATATAGCAGGATGTATGCTTAATTGCTTACAGTATAAGGGCCATGATGTCTGTCCCTTTTGATGGCAGTGCGATTTCAGCAGCACCTCTCTCTCTCTCAAAAGTACTGAGGTACGTATCTTTGATATTATGCATCTCCACAGTGGCGTCACTTATTGACGGACGATCATTGGGTGATTGCTTTGAGCACAGCACGCCAAGCTGCAAAACAGCAGCCAAGCATTCCCTGGTTCTGGAAATATCTCCTGCACCATTGCAATTTTTTACTTGGTCACACAACCAGATTCTGGAATCTGCTATCTCCATCACCTGACCAGGAAGAGCTGCCTCAGCGAAGAAATGCAGGTTTAAGCCGTCCCTGAACATGTCCGTCTGTTGGGCGCCTTCCTGTAAACATTTCGATCAAAACGATGCCAAGGCTGTAAACATCACCGTGAGTTGATACTTCCAAACCCTTCTCCATATTCTGCAACAGGATTAATTGAAACGATTTAGAGAATAAACGGTCCTGTATAGCTAGTTGAATCTGATGAGGCGGTGAAGTAGCTAGACAGGATGCATATATATTGAGAACGAATTACCTGGAGCAACGTATCCGATAGAGCCTCTTATGCCCATGGTACTATTGGGATTCACACAGGTTTCTTTTGCAGCTTCATTAAGAATTCTAGCGATGCCAAAATCTCCAACAAAAGCCCTCATGTCCTGAGTAAGAAGAATGTTGCTGGGCTTGAGATCGCAGTGGATGATCGTTGGATGGCAGCCATTATGGAGGTAGTCCAATGCATCCGTGATGTTAACGGCGATGCCTAACCTCTGCTCTAAGGTCAGTGCTGCTGCATTTCTGCTCTGGCTTTCCAATTCTGAATCTGAATGGATCCAGCTGTGCAAGTTCCCATTTGGCATAAGCTCGAAGACTAGAGCCCTGAAGTCTTTACCTTGGTGGTCGATGCTCGAACAGCATGTGATGATCTTGATACGGATCCATGTCTTCCTTGTCATAGGAGATTGGATTCTGAGAACCCATCGGTTCCTTTGAGTATCTCATCATATGAAAGCCATTGGAAGCTCTGTATCAGTGAAAGGAGGTGGTAGTTTCTCCTCATTCATGGTTGCTGCCATTGGCATAGGACCTTCCGTAGAGGAATGCTGCTAAAGAAAGCACTGAGAGTAAAACCAGGACAGCTCCTACTGTAGGCAATGCTATTCTAATTTCTAAGCGACGTTGACATGATTTTCTTATTGTTCCTTACAGCAGAGTTTGGGCATTTTGGCAGATGAAGCTGTGGTATATCATCGCATAACTTATCATTTCCAACTATTGATAGTCCAGTTATATTCTTGAAAATTCCGTCCTGCGGTACTTCACCCTGTAAATTGTTGAAGGACAGATCTAGACTGACCAGTGAAGTTTGATTGCCCAGGAGCTGTGGAATTTGTCCTGATAGGTTATTGTGGGCAAGGTGTAGCTGCTGCAAGTTGGTAATATCCCCTAGGTCCCCAGGAATGCTTCCATTCAGCTTATTGCTTGTCAAATTTAGTAAAGTAAGCCCTTTCATGTCCCCCAAAACAGGAGGGATGCTTCCTTGTAATAAATTGCCATCCTTCAGGAGGAGGATTTCTAGTAATACGTAGTTGCTGATGGCATCAGGTATCACAGCAGACAGTCGGTTTCTCGATAGAGAGAGCACTGCAAGATTCACAACTCTTCTCCTTTGCCAGATGCAGAACTTTACTACTTGCAGATGCAGCATCCAGAGAAAATATCATAGATCTTTTTCACCTGCCGCTGTCACAAGAAGCTTTCCTGCAAACTTAGTGCCCTTCGACAGGACTTACAAAATCTAGCCATCAATGCCATGCCAGACCTTTGGTCATGTATTTGGAACAATGGAAAATTCTCAGTTGCGAGAGCCTACAATCAGTTGACTGGGCACCGACAGATCCATCAGAGTTTTAATTGGATTTGGTCAAACTCTTGCCAAAACAAGCACAAAGTATTTGCCTGGCTCATCCCAATGGATAGACTCAATACTAGGGAGATGCTAAGAAGAAGAAACATGGAGCTGGAAAGTTATGAATGCATTCTTTGCTCATCCAATGTAGAAGAAACACTATCTCACCTGATGATAGAATGTCCATTTGCAGCTATCTGTTGGCACTGGATTGGAGCTCAACCTATTCCCCACATGGACTTGTTCCAAAATTTGGAGTTCTTCAGAAGACAATTGCATGTTCCTTTCTCCATGGAAATCATAATAATCATGTTCTAGACCATCTGGCAAACAAGAAATGGATTCATCTTCGACAACAAGCAGATTTCATTAGCCCAAGCCAAAAGGGACTTCAAGGCCAAATTTGCACTCCTTCTGTTGCGTGCAAAAAGAAGTTATTTCCCCCCAAATAGAACTATGGTTAAACAATCTAGTCTAATCCTTCTTGTTAGGCTAATTTTCCTCCTCTCCTTTCATGTTTCCTAAATCTCTGTACCCTGGCACCTTTGTATTTTTTTGTACCTTTTTTAATATATTTTAACCAGTAGGGGGCGACCCCTCCTGTTATCATAAAAAAAATGGACCTCTGAAGGAAGAGGTCCCTCCAGCGAGTTATCAGCTAAATCCAAATACAGTGACAGTGAAGATAGCTTCATAACCTGTCTTGGAATCACCCCACTAAGGTTGTTGCTAGATACAGTTTCTCGAGGTTCCCCATGCTTGCTGGAATTGGTCCCTCCAGGCTGTTGGTTGTGACAATGAGTTGAGCTAGGCCAGTGAGGTTTCCGATGGACGACGGGATGCTTCCTGACAAGTTATTGTAACTAAGAAACAGCTTGTTCAGTTGTGTGAGCCTGCCTATGCTTACTGGAATGGGCCCAGCGAGCAGGTTCTCTCCAAGCATAAGCTGCTGAAGGCCTACCTGATTTCCAATATCTGTTGGTATGGAACCAGATACTACTGTTGGAGAAAATCTTTAGCATCTGGAGAGTCGTGGACAAATTAGCCAATGAATTTGGTAGTTCCCCTGCAAACCTACTATTCCATCACAATTGCAGTGCTTGCAGCGAGCTACAATTTGTCAGCGAAGTGAGGAATGCCCATTCTTGCTCACTGTATGCCTGGAACATGTTGTTGTCCAGGTTGAACCATTGAAGCTGCTGCAGTCTGCTGAGCGCACAAGGGACGACTCCACTGAACTCGTTGACGGAGACGTCAAAGATTTGGAGATTGGAGAGATTAGTGAGGGATGCAGGGACGGGTCCCGTGAACCGGTTACCTCCAAGCATAAAGAACAGCAAGCCGCCGCCAAGGGTTGTTCCGAAATCTTGTGGGAGACGATCGTGCAGCTCGTTCTCCACCATGGAAAACAGATTGATCGATGACAGGTTGTACAGGGAAGGAGGAATCGGCCCCGAGAGGTTGTTCAACGAGAGCTGAAGGATCCTGAGGTGTGGGTTGCCCCCGAGGACTTCGGGGATGGGCCCCTCCACTGTGGTTCATCGCCAGGTACAGTTCCTCGAGCCGGGGGGGAGAGGTTCCCGAGCGACGCGGGGATGGCTCCGGTGATGCTGTTGTTGCCGAGACGGAGAACTCGGAGCATCAGCAGGTCGCCGATCTCGGCAGGTATTCTTCCCCGCAGCCCCCCGTTGCCGCTGATGACCATGACCTCGAGGCTGGCGCAGCGGCTGATGTTGCCGGCCGGGATGGCGCCGGTGAGCGAGTTGTCCGCCAGGTCGAGGTACCGGAGGCGGCGGAGGGAGCCGATGGCCGGCGGGATCCCGCCGCGCAGCGCGTTGAGGCTTAGGTTGAGCGACCGGAGGAAGGTGAGGTTGCCGATGGCGGGGGAGATGGTGCCGGCGAGCCCACGGGAGTGCAGGTCCAGAGCGACCACCCTCCGCGGGTGTCTCCCGCCGCCGCCGCCGCACGTCACGCCCTCCCAGCTGCAGTAGCTGCCGTTCCGGTTCCGGGACCAGGAGGCGAGCGAGTCCCCGGATGCCGCCTTTGCCTTGAAATCTAGGAGCGCGCTCTCGTCGCCTTCGTGGCCTCCTGTCGAGCGCGCGGCTGCGGTGGCAACGACTGCACGCCTACCCGCCATGGCGGAGAGCAGCAGCATTGGAGCTGCAGCATGGCTGAGGCTGACTGGCGATGGCTGGCTGGTTCTTCACCCATCATATTCCTAGGACGCCGCGAAATTCAGGAACGAGGACACGCCATACTATTTCTAGGACGCCGTGGAATTCAGGAACGAGGACTCGCTGTGTCTGTCTAACTGTCTTCGCCGTTGACTCGTGGAAGTAGCGATAGCGACTCGCGATCTTTGTGCTGTGTTCGGGTGAGCCCGGCAGCCCGCTTTTCCGCGAAGCTTCCTCCCCGTTTTCGGCGTGAATGTGAGCTTGGAGGGACTCCGGCTCCGGCTAATGTAACACCACCGTAGCCGCACTGTGGAGGAGCAGGAGCAGCTCCTTCGGCTCCGTCAGCTTTGCACGGCAGTTTGGATGCTGGGAGCCGCTAAAGTGTCTAACAGTGTAACAGTACCAAATTTATGGTTTAAGGTTTATAGTTTAGGCATGAGGAGCTGGAATGTCTTGAGCCGCTTCAACCAAATGTTCTTGGTCAAACTGCATCATCTGAGAAGTTTTGTAAAAACTGATGACTAGAGCTAAACTAAAAAAATCTAGCTTTAAGCAACTTCGTCCCTAAAATAACGTCGCTGTTGGTGTGCGTGCCACAAGTTTGACTCGATTTATATAAAATATGTACACCATTTATATCTCCAAATAAATTTATTAAAAACTACATTAAAAGATCTTTCTAATAATACTAATTATGTGCCATAAAAATTAATAAATTTTAAAATATATTTAGTCAAAGTTATTTCTCGGGAAACGAGAACGATATTTTTTTAAGGCACGAATGGAGTAGTCCAGATTGCCCACAGAAAGGGATGAATGCCGGTGAGGGAGAGGAGCGGACACTGGCATGGTAATAAGGAAAGGGGCAAATGCCGCCACCAGACCTTTGAATGGGATGTGCAGAGATTATTGGAGGCAGGGGAACCCCATTTTATCTCTGAAAATTTGATGCAAAATTTGTTTTAGCTCGAATATTATTTAACTAGTTTTAGATTTCCCCCGAAATCATGCTCTATGCTATGGTGTCTATCTTGAAATATAACTTGTTCATAAACTTTCTATTGGGACGAATATCATGACTCGTGTGTTGTCAACTTGCCATCTAGATTTTCATGCAATGTTACGCTCCATAATTCATTACACTAAAACTTAATTAAATTTTGTAGCTTGTGAAACTTAATTGAATATAACGGTGCATGCATGCATGTGTGCGGCAGGGTGCATGCAACCACATAGGCTAATATAGATACTTTGAGGGTGTGTTTAATGCTGAGAAATGAGGGATGAGATAGGGATAGAGAAATAAATAGACGGCTAAGGTTAAATGTAATGTAAAAAACGGACGGTTAGGATATAACAATACCCCTAGAATGGGGTATCCCTATCCACAACCCAATCCCAACCCAACAAGATCTGAAAAGTTATTTAGGGTAGCCAACCAGTGTCCACTTGCAGCCCTGACCTGACGATGCTTCATTCGGCGGTTTTGTGTAGTTGAAATAATCAATAACTATAAACTATAGTAGATATGAGAGCTTTACTAAAAAATAAGCACCAAAATGAGTTCATCAAGATTCAAATAATTTCAAACTAAGCACCATAACATAGAGCATGGTTTCAGAAATAATTGAAACAAGTTTCTTAATTTTAAGCTAAAATGATTTTTTCTATGAACTTTCAATATAAACCAGTTTTAGGATTTTTGTTAGTTACATTATCTTACTGTATAAAAAAGATGTTTGAATATATTTTAAAATTTAACAATTTTTTATATTATATACTATAAAAATATTTTCAGTTTAATCTACCTCTTTGAATTTTCAACTTAGTTTGATCTATCCTCTCTAAAGTGGTACCACATGAGTAAAACCACTATCAAAACTATCTTGTACAAAAGTGCATGTTTTCAAAAGTCAACGGGGATAAAAGACAGATTTTATAGATCAGAAAGGAAGGAAAATCAGACGACCGCCCAGTATAAATTAGAACACCCACCCCCCCCCCCCCCCCCCCCCCCCCCCTCCTCTCTCTCTCTCTCTCTCTCTCTCTCTTCGAGGTTATAAGTGATCATTACTTACTTAGAAAATGTATAGATGCTGGGCTAGCGAAAGGAAACGGGCTTCGGAGGCCCAACAAGAAGCCGGCTCCTTTCAGCCAGCCCCTTTATTCCTTGCCCCCACGACGCGACGCGTCTTCTTTTGTAACGAACAGAACCCGAACGTAACCTCCCTCTCGTCAACGACCTCGTCCGTGGCGCCCGAGGAGGCGAAGGAGGAAGCAACCCGCCCCAGTTTCGCGCTATGGCGGCGACGTCGTCGAGGCGCGTGTCGGCGCCGGCCCTGGCGGCCGCCGCCGCCGCCGTTCTCCTGCTCGCGTCCGTAGCCGCGGGCGACGATCACAACGGCGTCTACGACCCCTGTGCGGACGCGTCGGTGCAGCGCGGCGACGGGTTCACCTTCGGGGTGGCCTTCTCCGGGCGCAACTCCTTCTTCTCCGGCGGCGTGCAGCTCTCCCCCTGCGACAGCCGCCTCGGGCTCGCCAATAACGGCGCGCAGGTCGCGGTCTTCCGCCCCCAGGTCGACGAGATTTCGCTCCTCACCGTCAACTCCTCCTCCTTCGACCCGGTGAGTCTCCCTTCGCCGTCGCCATGTTAATCGCTATATAGAACCGTCGTGTGTGGATTCCGTGTTTAATTGTGCGCGAGTTGTTATACTAATTATGTGTTATACACGCATATGAAGAACCCTAGTTGATTGATTGCATATTTTGACATCACATGGTATAAATGATCTATCATTAATTTCCTTTTTAAACAGATAATAAATAAATAAATTTGCGAATGGTATTGGTTCTTTTAGGAAAATAAACTTAGTTTAAGGATAGTATTCCAGACTGGTAACTGAGAACGAAGAAAAACCTGAGTATAGTGCTAGTTAATAAGTTAGTCAGAGAAGAACTCGTCAGAAGCGTCGGTGACAAAACCGTGACACCGGCCAGCTTGGAGGAATTATTAAGCCAAATCGTTGAGGGAGCTGGACGTTGTTGTCCCATCGGCTATCGACATGTGGAGACAGTGCTACTTTTGGACGCATTTGTGTAGTGTAACTGAACAGGGGCAGGGCAAACTGTCCTTTGAAGCTGGGAGCCTGGGACACGCCTCGTGTAGTTCTGTTCTGTGCTGTGCTCCAAGTGTTGGGTTGTTAGCATTCACGACGCAATTTATTCGGAGGTTTATGAGCGTCCTGTCCCTCACAGTTTTGGAATGTTCCTGTTCTATACACTTCGACTTGATTGATTCGTCAAGGAATTGGTCGGAGCTGGTGGTGGTGGGTTTCTATAATTTTTCATCTGCATTAGTAGTGGCTGTAGTGCAGATTTTGAATGTATACAAACTTGCTGATCTTCATGATGAAGGCTTCACCCCCTACCCAGTGTTTCAGGCTTTCAGCGTGCGTCGGGGGTCTGGGGAGGGCTGTTGAGTGGACGCCAAAGCTTGTGTATTTTTTTTAAAAAAATTGAAGATTCTTCTCACTTCTTTACTTCTACTAGGATGTGTGGCCGTCCCTTTTCTTTTCAAGAATAGCGGCGTAATTTTTTTTCAGTGATTTTTCACAACCTGCGTATTCGAAAACAATTGATGGACATGGTATTAAAGTTGAGTGCACCCTGATCGACAGCCAAGACAACCAGAAATGGATGCAAAAAAAAAAAAAAGCACCCTCTGCATGTTTTTTTTTTTTTCCTATGACGACCACCAGCATAATTACGTAAATACAGCTTCTAGAAATTGAAGCAACTGGCTTCGCATAGTTCTAAACTCAATCATGGTATGATTGTTCCACCAAGTTCATGCTCTTCTAGCTAGGAGTAGTAATAAGCATATATGTGAGTGGAATTATGAACTGTATGCGGTTGATTGCTCTCCTTAATTAGATGATCGAATCGAAGATGTACATTTGAAAGCATATCTACTTAGTGACTAATGCACACAAGCCTTTTTCACCCCGTTCCAGTCTTCTTCTGGTGGGTACATGGTGGCTTTCGCCGGGAAGAAATACGCAGCGAGGTCACTCCCGGTGTTCGTCGCCAACGCCTCGTACACAGTGACCGGCTTCACCCTGGTACGCCCACGAACTGTACAAGCTTTTGCATGCTTCACAGTTCCTGAATCAAAAGGGATATATTGTATATAACTTGGTTAACCGATCGAGCTTTTGTTGGCTGTTGCTGCGCTGCAGGTCCTGGAGTTCCAGAAGGGCACGCTGCAGAACCTGTTCTGGAAGCCCGGCGGTTGCTCGTCGTGCTCGGGGCGCTCCGACTTCGCGTGCGTGGACGGCAGCTGCGCGGTGGCCACGAAGAGCTGCCGGGGCAAGGGCGGGCAGGTAGACTGCAGCCCCGGGATCCAGCTCGCGTTCTCGGGGACGGACAGGCACGAGGCCGTGCTCAACTCGTGGTACGAGGTGTCCAAGCTCCGCCAGTACTCCCTGTTCGGGCTCTTCTCCAACCTCAAGGACTCGCTCACCAGCCAGTTCAGCAGCTTCTTCTAGAGCCATGCCCCGTGCCGTGCGAGCTGGCACGTTCGTTCTGCGAGCTTTCCCTTCTTGTAATGTCTGTTCGTTCGTTCGTTCTATGGTTACATTACATCACATGTGGAGTACTATGCTTGCTTGGCGAAGAGTACTTCTCCTTTAGTCTGTTTGTGATGACAGAAGAAATGCAGTATGTAGTATGTGTACTACACGGCAATCAGATATTGAGATCGGTCCTATGTATGTGCAGTTTTTAATGCATATGAGACGGTGTAAGTTATGGGTGATTCCATTTATCATAATATATAATTATACTCTTCCGATTTTGCCTAATGCATCATATATATGCCATTTGTGGTGATGCGCAATGTTGGTTGTTCCGGGCGTCAGGCAGTGCGCGCATACCGCCATGGACGAGGAATTGGGGCGGCCCCGGCCCCGGCCCATATGCGCCTGAGGTTTTCACTCGACGTGGCGACCACTGGACAGACACGTTAGTTGCTTGGAAGAAAATGGGTCAGCACCGGAATTCGCATTGAGCCCTTGACCATTTTCTTGGCACTTGGCCCCTGGCAGAGGCGCAGAGCCCGATCACCGTACGTGGCTGCACGTGGCAAGCAACGGGAGTCGAGGAGGACACAGGAGAAAGGGAGAGGGCGCATCGGCGACGGCACGCGGAAGCGAACAACCACCGCAAAAGCAGGTTTGACCCGCAAGTTGCGATCCAATTCCAAGGCCTTCTCCCAACGCACATCGATAGCAA
The DNA here is from genome assembly GCA_038502445.1 of Eremochloa ophiuroides. Taxonomy (NCBI): domain Eukaryota; kingdom Viridiplantae; phylum Streptophyta; class Magnoliopsida; order Poales; family Poaceae; genus Eremochloa; species Eremochloa ophiuroides. The sequence continues at coordinate 6,532,974 of JAHLJS010000002.1, forward strand.
AGAAAATGAATCGGCTCCAGGCTCCAATCCATATGTGTTATAACTTATAAACAAAACCACCCGGTAAATAACTATAACAATCAAGTCGATCGGATCAACTAACCGTACTGTATGATACAAACGCCACGAACAAAAAAACAAGAACGAATTCGGGGTTGGACGAAAAACCAACAGTAATCATCTCTCCCGGCGGGTGAACCGTGAACGCAGGCAGGACCAGGCGCGAGGCGGGCTAGTTCTTCTTGAGCACGATGGGGAGGACGATGATGAGGATGATGACGAGGAGGATGAGGATGGCGATGCAGGTCCACTTTCTCGTGCTCTTCTGGTGCTTCCGCGCCACCTGCAGCTGCTCGCGTCCGCGGTCGACGAAGGACCTGGCGCGCCCCACGTTGCCCTCGATGTCGTCCAGCTGCTCCCCCTGCGCCGCCACCAGCACGGCCATGTCGTTGAACACCTGCTGCAGCTCGAGCAGCGACCGCTCCAGCTCCGTCACGGCGCCGTGCCGCTCCTGGATCTCCGCCACCACGCCCAGCACCTCCCCGCGCCCTTGCTCCGCGATGGCGCGCTGCAGGAACCGCTCGCCCTCGCCGGACTCCGCCAGCGCGTCCAGCGTCGCCTCGTCGGGCTGGGACCCCGTCACCGTGAAGTAGCGGCGCGCCACGGTGTCCCTGTACTCGGACGCGACGCGGGACCGCAGCGACGAGAAGGACTCCATGGAGTCGCGGAGCTTCTTGCGCAGCCCGGCCACGACGGAGGTCCGGGTGCGGTCGGTGGAGGTGCCCGGGCCGCACCCGGGCACGGACCGGTTGGCGGCGTTGGCGCGGTCCAGCGACTCCAGCCGCAGCTTCACCACCTTGGCCTTCTTGATCGCCGCAGCCACGTCCGCGTCCATCCGCGCCCGGAGGTCGCGCACCGCCGCCGCGTCGTGCAGCGACTTGCCGGACTCGTTGCCGTCGTGGAGGGAGCGCTGGATCCGCTCCAGGTCCCGCAGCTCGTCCTTGATGGACTCCACGTCCTCGAAGAACCTGTCCAGGCTCGCGCCCGCTGCCGCGCCCGGCGGCGCGGACATCTCCACGCTGCCGGACTCGATGTCCACGTCCCCGCCTCCGCCGCCGCGCTTCCATGAGCTCGAGAACAGGCTGTTCATGGCGGCTGCCTGGCTGATAGTACTGGATCAAAGGTCGTGGCTCTTGGGGTTCGGTGGCCGGTTTCTTGGATCGGGAGATGAAATGAAATAATAGTAGTAGTGGGAGGGGCAGTTGGGCAAGGGGCGTGCGTGGAGATTGATATCAATCTCAATCATGCGAAAGGGAAGGGGAGACGACGGACGCGGAGTTGAAGGAGTCGGCCGTGCCGAGGCGGCATGCGATGTGACGCGGACGCCGTGGCGGGCGGGGCTACGCCTACGCGTGAGGGCGAGGAGACCGCGCCGCGCCGCGCCGCCGCCTTGCTCTGAAATGGCAACGCCAACGTGGAAGGAAGGTGCGAGGAAGGAGAGTGGGCACGAGCGGATCGCCGATGGAGTCCAGGTCGGCCGCCGGATCACGCGGTGGCGTCGCTGGAAATCCAACGTCCCTCCCGAGCCCTCCGCGCCACGCGCTGACCGCCTGACCGGAACCACAACGAGAGCAGAGAGTTCGTTTCCACTGGGATGACTTGCAAGGTTGTAAACACTCTTGACCGCGTTTTTGTAGTATTGTATTTATTTCCGCAAGACATATATCATAAATAAACGTGTTTTGTTATAATAATGATGATGCGAGTAGGAATTGCTGTAACGCTTGCAAAGTGATGTAACCCCCGTCCCCATTGACTCCCTGCCAGATTTGGTACAACATGATAACAAAGTGGGTAACGACGCGACAGCAACAGGAGCAAAAATAAAGCAAACGACTGAACGAGGACGACGGAGTCGACGTCCCACTCCCCACTGCCTCCGGAATGGCCGGCCTTGGCTGGCAGACGACTCCTTGTGTGATGCAAAAAATTGCCGTCCTCCTTTCCGTCAATGTGATGTACTGATGTGCAATTGTGTGCATGGCACGGGCAGCGGCCGAGAGACGCAAGAATTAACCAACTAGCCAGACCACCGTGTAGCTTCTGGCTATCGAGAGCTTCTAAGCCCATTGGCCGTTATTTACTCAAAAAAAAAGAAGAAGAAGAAGCCCATTGGCCGTTATCGATGCACGCACAAACTTCCTACAATGGTGCAAATGGATGTGTATCGAAAGGAGAGACGTGCTGTGTTCTTCAGAGTCATCACATACAATGACACAAAGTATCATAACAGTCACATAGTGATTATGATCTCCGAAAAGAATGGCATGCTACACAAGTGCAAATGGGAGTGTATTAAAAAGGCAAAAGGAGCGACGTGATATACTGCTCTTCGAAGTCATCACACCTATATAGCATCACAAGCAATTCCACGGTGATTATGATCTCGCAAAACAACGACATCACAATCAGAAAGAAAACAAAAGTAAACAATAACAACACCGCTCAGACACTTGGCACCTAATGTGGACAGCTGGACATCAATATGAGAAACAACTCCATCCGATCCAAATTACAAGTCGTTTTGGCTTTTCTAGATACAAATCAAAAGTTATGCACACAAGCACATATAGGTATGTCTAGGTACACTGCAAAAAGCTATGGAACTTTTTTTAAAAAAAAAGCCAAAATGATTTATAATTTACAACGGAGGGAGTAGAAAACACCAAAAAGCCTAATCTGGGCACAATGGGGTTCGGTCTCCTATATCTACTATATGTTTATGAGGAACTGAACAGGGAATCAACATACCGTCATATGGGCTCAAGGCCAAACAATGCAAGTTAATTTTGTACAAACAAAAATCAATGTCGTCCATACAACAACAATATCGAGATGATTGCCTAATCACCTCGTCAAAATTTCAAAAAATTTATCTGATCCAACTATCACTACATACTACATTTGAGAAAACCTCTAGCAGTGACAAGTTATAACAGGATGTCCAGGAATAGTATATGCTCCTCCTAGACACATCATTAGACAAGCAAAACCTCTATCTGTATATTCCGTCTATGCCAAAATTCCACCAGAAATTACGCTTAAATTTTTTTCCACCAAGTGTATACATGCACTCACCAAAACTCATCCTTCAAAATGACGTGCAAATATATCAGTATCGAAGCAGAACAATCATGAGCACAACCAAGTATATTCAGTCGGAACTAACGGAGCACATCTTTGCACAACCACCACCAGGACTGGATTGGCTGGTGCCCAATATCCTGAGTTTTGAACTGAACTATACTGACGTTCAAGAAGGTGCTTATCATCCTGATAATTACTTATACACTTTGAAGGACAGTAACATAGAAAGGATGCCCTAGACCACCACCAGATAACCTTTTCTCATTTTCATCCACACGTGGTCCTTCAGATGAATGCACTTTCCATTGCAGCTCATAGTTGGAAAAATTGTATGTACCCGGTGCAAATATGCACACTTTTAGAGGAACTCTAGCACAACTGTCAGGTTGGAGCTCAATTTGAGCACAACTCAATGAACACCAAACATATGGTGAAATGCTCTTCGAAGATTGCTTCTCTTGATATGTACTCTTGGAACTAGAGATAGTCTTTATGTCATTTTCCAGTGATACATCATACCATCCACCCTGAGCACTGGTGGAGTCATGAGGATGGACAGTTTGGCTTTTCTCTGGAATTACATCAAAAGTGACCACTCTCACCAAAATCTTATGAGCTTCTGAATTATGAATGACCAATTGGAGATTAACCTCACAGTACGACTTTGAGAAATCATTATTAACTGTCCGGGGTCCTTCCATAAGCCACCATATAGGGTTCTGGCTTAGAGCACTGAAAAACAGAAGATGGGATCAGCATTTATTCAACATCATCAAAGGCCAACGAAGACTGTATCAAACTACATGTTCTATCACTCGCCTGCAATGACATGTGTGATGTGAAAGTAGTTCAAAGTCTGGAGTAGGCTTCAAAGAGTTACCAACTGCCTTTGAGATTAGAACAAAATCAAGAAGGCTGCATGATCCCTGAACAGTGTAGATCAGAATTTTATCAATCACTGATCAAAATATCAAAAAGTAAGCATGTGCCAGTTTTCCCCTCAAGTTTGTGTTAAGTTGACCTCGAATATTTCAAAATATCAAAAAGTAAGCATGTGACAGTTTTCCCCTCAAGTTTGAGTTAAGTTGACCTTGAATATTTGGGTCAAGAAACTACCCACATGTATAACTCTTGGAACCAGAAAGAAAATAATACCATCAAAATATGCAACGGCACTGTAATAAATTATAACATAAGAACTAACCTTTGCTACTTTCCCTTGCCTGTATCTTTCTTGATAGTGAAAATCAGCTAAAGGAGATCGAGCAATGTCAAACAGATCAGTGCTACTCCCTGGACACAAAGCCATATCGCTTGCGCAGGAACCACTTTCTCCCTCTTCACAAGAATCTGCCTCACAATCCTTAAAAAAAAAGCATGCAATGGGAAAAACATATCACAACCTTGAACATGCAAAACTTAACGAACAAGAGCATTTAATAAAGCAATGGAAACTATGGCATATCAAAGTGTTCTGTATCTGACAGCTTAGTGGGGCCTTCAACCTTAATTTTGAAGAAGTACGACACAGCCTGGTTTTCCGATACTGTTTCAGCAGAGTTGACTGAACTGCATGACGGCAACGCTGAAACTGCCCATTTACCACCGACACATGATAACTGATGAAGCATAAATGACTCTGATGGAGTCTTGTTCATAACATCCATGCGAACGATATACTCTTGCAATCTTGATGAGGACGTGCTCATAGAAAAGGATACATCAAGCGATGGCAAAACCTGTGAAGAATTGCTTAGAGCTGATGCTTATCCAAAATGAAAATAAGCGATCAAATAATAGCATACACCAAATAACTAGTTTGTTCCTCCTTCGTTCTGAAGATCAAGGACACAAAGAATACTACAATGGAAGAAAACCATTAGAAAACCCCTTGATCTTGGATTGCTTAAACTTTAGCAATTTCACCTTGGACAAGTAAACAATCAAAGCTTCACTGATGCAAAGCACAACAATAAATGCGACAGAATATAACTTTTAAGAGATAAAAAGAATTCCAATCCCCAACCCAAAGTCTGTGCAGTTTATGTGCTAACAATCCAATATTTTTTTCTCGAATATGCAGGACTGCATATCATTGCATTAAGATAGAAGGTTTAGGTTAAAATAGCCACACAAAGCGAACATACGCGCAGACACACACACACACACACACACACTCACAACATTTGACTGGACTAAAGCTTTTACAAATACAAAAAAAAAAAAAAAAAAAAACACGACAAGCCAAGCCAAAATCCTGTAACAAAGCGAACACGCGCGCGCGCACACACACACACACACACACCCCCGCTCACAGCATTTGCCTGGGCTAAAGCTTTTACAAATACAAAAAAACGTGACCAGCCGAGCCAGACATTCTACAAAATTATTTACAAATTTATACATGATGAAAATATTTTTCATAGTGAACCTAGTACCATCAATCTTATGCCATCCGATCTATGTAAATCAATACTCAAGAAAAAGAGCAACAAGAATCTTACAACAACTTGCATTTGGACCTGGAGGGAGTAACAAATATAGTATCCTAAAAGAGCTAAATATGGGACACAATCCGTTACCTCAAGATTGAAATGCATTCGTAGTGTACGGTATTTAATATCACTGGAACTCCCCATTTCGTAATACAGAGATATATAAAGGGAAACATTTCCAGGAGTTGCAGCATGAAACCAAATAGGCCAAGAGAGTGTTGCCCCTGCTTGAATTTCAATATCCTGGAAAATTAACAAGGGTCAATTTGTTAAAGAATAAGCACCAACAAATAATCTGTGAAAGCAATAAAAAAATATTAAACGGACTACTCTACTACTACTACAAAAAAAAAAAGATACTAGTGCCTTAAAGCCACTTTACCTGAGGAAATGCAAAGAGAAAACTTTTGAAATTGTCCTTCTTAGTTTTGGCTGATACAACACTGCTTTCTGATTGCACATGCCTTTTTAAGCAGTGTGGGAACTCAAGGCCAATGTCCGATGAATCACCAGGAATTAGAAATCTTGGGCTGCTAAGTTTCATTTTTATACCCTGCATTACAGGATTGGAAAGAGTTAACAGATAATATGGTGCTTGATACTTGCATAAAGTCATGTTCATCTGTAGAAAACTCAGCAACTCTTCAATGATTATGATTATCAAAATAAGAAACAAGAGAAAGACAAATAGTAAGAGAGACCTTCACAGCATATTCTGAATGGTTTCTCAGATTTAGTGTAAGCAGCTTTAAATCACCAGCAAACGCTTTTTTTGGCATGCGATCAATAGATCCTGTAAGTTTTGGTAAACCCTGTAGACGAAGAATTTAAAACTTCACACATCATCAGAAACTAATGTTTGTGAAGAGAAATCTGGATAGATTATAACCTTGATTACAACCAGGCTGCTATTCAAAGAACGACGTGGGACTCTTTTCCCTTTCTTGATTTTTTTCTGTGCATCAAATTCAAAGTATTGATAGCCCACTACTGACTCTGAAAGTGTCCACCTTATCCCAACTAACTTCAGAATACCTTCAATCTTTGGAGTAACATCAAGTTGCACCTAATGAAGTTGGAGAGGAAATGAGCAACTACCTTGAAAGACAATTAACAAAAACACAAAATACCAATATGGAACAACAAATGCCAAACACGCCAAATGTGCAAAAATGCAATCGGACAAATAGTAAGGAAATAGGAACAGTCAGTTTAGTAAAAAAAAAATTTTCTCGAACACGCAGGAGAGCTGCGTATAATCAGTGTAGTATTTGACCTTGGCTACATCCATTTTCATAAAAGAAGATTAATATTGTGATTTTGCTGCACATCTCTTGTAAAACCAGATTGAAGAAATTGAAACAAATGAAAATAATTCAGTAATAACATATGGCGGGTTAAAGGATACCAAGCAAAACAATAAGAATTGGCACTGAACTGAATTATTATTGGCTTTCTCAGTATGCATGTGGTGGCCTTTTAAACAACATCTAAGCATTCTTTGTTGTATAACAACTAGTTGTTTGCATCGTCCATCTTTGAGCCGAAACAACAAAATCTTACTGTAACAAAATCCAGCAAATGAATAGATCCAACAGCATAGTGCACCAATACTAAATTGAACCTTAAGCACTTCTTCCCCATTCATCCCCTAAAATATTAACGGTATATTCTGTTCACCTAGATTTTATTAAGCAAAGGTTAGATCTGCTGTAATGAATTAGGCAGCAAAGACATCCTTAAACAATTTTCAAAGCACACAAAAGATTGCATAGAGATAAAACATGAGAAATTGATACATACTCTTTTACTTTCACCTCCTCCTAATAAAATGTCAAGCTTTGACAATGTAAACTTCTCTCCATCAGTCTCAAACCTGTAGTGTTCAATAAAAAATAGCAATAATAGCCATTATAAATTTGGGTGGAAAGAACATCTACATGAAAAAAAAAACCTAATTATGAAAAGAATATTACATTGAAATAGATGGCTCTGTGTTAACCTTATCTTCCCCACCATCCAAGTCCAGCCCACTAACATCTGCATGAGAAATGTAATGCAATGGTTAACGTAATTCCTCTATACAGAAAGAAATCAGGAAGGAAAATCTTACCAGAGCTTAATGCATCCAAAGTGGTGGAAAGCTGGCATATAAGAGAGATGCCAGAAACAGCAACAGGAATTTGGAGGGGATTTTTAAGTTCAACATTCAATTTTACTGCTTCTGCAACCAACAAACAGAGCAACTAAGAACACTATATACATAGTAGAAGAGAAATAATAATTAGAAGGGTCTAACGGAAATGATATGTATACTCCGTGGCTTTTTTGAAACTTCATTAACACTTAGTGCTCAAAGATTTTGTCAGAACTCCAAGGCTCATTTGTGTCGGCTCATAAAATATTTTTTTTGAACGTAATGTCGGCTCAAAATATGAACACAACAGTTCTAGGGTCGCTCTTATAAATAATTTGGTACCAAGACAATTTTCTAGTCTTGTGCCAAAAGAAGCTCCATTACCAAGCATCCAAAAACTTACAGCTCAGCTGTGGTCAAAATTGGTTAGAGATTAGTCTAACCCCTTGTTAGAGATTAGTTGAAAGCGTGTAACTCAAGCATAACTAGAAGGGAAAACCCCTTGTTCCACGGAACCAATATCCTATCAACATTTGCATAAGAAAGTTACCAGCTGTGACTAGCCCAAGTGACTGGTTACTTGAGTTGTTAACACTGCTCAAATGAGCAAATAATCGGAAACTTGTATTAGTTCAGTTAGTAAGTTCTATCCTTAAACCTTAAATGGCAATGTAGGCTCTACTCAGGCCTCATCCTCTCCTTCTCGTGCCCACTCCCTCAAGGCCTCAACCAATCCTCAACATCTTATGTTTGTTTGTACTACTGCCGCTCTCACCTCATCTTCAAGCTGATATATGCAGTATCAGTAGCATCAAACAATCTGCAGATCTGCAGCTTGGCCAAACCCTGCCTCCAGTTGGTAAGGTTCATCTGGTCACCTTGAGACCAAAATTATGATGGAAGGTCAAGAAGGCAACAGCCAATGGCATTCTTTTCAAATAGTTCAGCAAAGCAAAGGTCCGATTTCAAGTGGAAATGGAGGACACATCAAGTTCAAACTCTGTTAGCAAAATAAAGGGGACTCAAACTCACATCGGAGTGCAAATCATACAATTCCACTGGAGGACAACAGATGGATGGCAGAAAAACGAATTATTAATTTATTATACAATATAAGTAGCTAAGAAAGATGCACGGCACTTGATGTTCAAGCCTTAAAAGGCCCAAACAGACAGTTAGTCTATATCTTCTTATCCAGCAACAGACGTGAATGCAAGACAGCACTGAAAGACAAGTGTCCGCCCATCTAAAAAAAGATACTGTTCTTCACTAGATTGGTAAGTTGACAAGTACAACATCTCAGCTGTACGCCAGACAATCCCAGATAGTGGTTTGACAATTGATGAGTATAGCTACGAATTTCTATTTAAAACAAATTACCTCCAGCCACACAAATACAGGAATCCTTGTATTTTCTCATTGGCTGAGTATCCAGCCAATTAGTTCTGACAATTGATGATGACGGGATCAATTCTTCCTCCAGCTCCTGCCACGTGCTTTCACTAACACCAACCTGTAACAGAAGACAACCAACATGCTGAGAAGGGCGTCAATAGCATAATAACAAACTAGCACCGGCAAAAGAGATAAGCTAAAAGACAGTCATATATTGTTTCACTTTATTATCAATAGGTGTGAAATTGGCCATATATTATGCCCTTTTCTTTAAGGGAGGCAGGGAGAACGGAAAGGGTAGCTCAAGTACCCAAAAGACTAACATTCTATAATAATATAGGGAGGTCCAATGTTTGATTGTTCGCCGAAATGCAACGATAGATGAATTAGAAATACTCCTGGTGCAGTTGTTACTTGTTAGGCCTTACATCTGCATCTGATGCATAAGTGCGATGATCTTCATATATAACTTCGAGAGATGACATGTTAAAAACAGGAAGTTGAAGCTTGTACACATCAAATTTCTTCCCCATACTCTATACACAAAATAATATCACAAAATTAGAAATGCACCAAAAGTTAGGTTCAATAAGGTATTAAGGTAAAGTGTTATAGTTGGCCAATAACCTGAACATAATGGAAAAAATCACTGAGGAACATGTTTTGTGTAGTCAGCGACTGATGGCTACAAGCAATGACCTCGAGCAAGTGCTTGATGGCTACATCAAGTATCCCGAGAACTCCATACCACCTATCAGTGCACCCAGAGTCAAGTACAGCATAAAGACGGACACTTTATAAAAACTGGACAGGTGCTAAAAAAACTACCTACCTTCCAACATTAAAATGCACATGATTGTTGATGTAACTCCAAGGGTTTTGTTTGTAAACGAACAAAGCATTTCTGTACACCCGAACAGCATGTTGTTTCTGCATTTAAAGAATGAAAAATCAATTTAAAAAAAAGATTGAATCAACTTTGACAAGGATTACAAGAACAGTAAAAGAATTATTATGAACCTGATCAGACATGTAGTAGCTATTCCCAGCTAGGATTAGGTGAAATCCGTATTTCCGAAGCATGGGTGGATTGGATAATAGATAACAACAAGCAGCTTGCTCAAGCAGTACAGCAGAATGCAAAGAAGGTTCCTGAGCAGTAGAGATCTCAATCAATGATACATCTAATCAGCTAAAAACTTCCCACGACAAAAAGAAAATCTACCTCATTAGAAACACGGAAATACACGTTGGATGCTTCCCTATACTGTCCTCTTGTTTTAAGCATTTCAGCCCACCAAAGGCCACATCTAGTAGCATTTCTCTGGCCAGAAGATCCAATTCTCTGCATGTATGAAAATGTAAATTACACTCTGAATGAAAGTAGACTACAAGAGGAAGTTCAATCAAGAAAACTAAAGAGTCTACTATCTACAGATCATAAGCGTGTAGTATCTTGTCATGATATTCCACTTCTTTGTGCATTCTTCTAAACGCAACACGCCTCATGATATCAGAATGTCCATAATAAACAATTCTACAATGAAGAGGGTAGTTTAAAATCAGGGCGGACCCTGTACATTCTGACTATTTCTCGATTCTCGACACAGCATAAGTTACCGAAAGAAGCCAGAGACTAGAATGAAATGAATATGTGGCAATGTGGCCCAGAACTTTTAGCCAGTCAAAAAACGTCATCCCTTCCCAAATGAATATGTGGCAATGTGGCGCAGAACTTGTAACCAGAAACTAGAATGAAATGAATGTGGCAATGTGGTCCAGCATCCTAGCTGTTTTTTATGATCGTTGCTTACATAAGACTTAAATTAAGTATTCATTAAACAACTGATAGACAGCAAAAAGATGTTCCATGCAAAAAGGGCTTTGGGATCTTATTGTTCTGTATAAGAAACAAGGGGTAACAGCGGAATACCACAGAACAATATCCGAAACATTAAACAATAAGCAATAATAATTATTTGCCTGTGCCAGGAAACCAAGATGTGAATTTCCCAATAAATACCAAATATGTACTGAAGGCATTTTCCATGCAATACTCCGCGTCCTTCCTTGACTGATCCAAAATGAAATAGCAAAGTCCACTCATCTCCTGCAAAAGGGAATGTATGTGTATCAACATGAAGTGAATATGTAAAACACATTAAGGTGATTCCAGTGATTCCAGAACTCAAGAAAAACCAATCCAGAAACCATGCACATAGTGGACATGTATCATCTGATGTAGCTGGGTGCATAATGGAACTTCCAATAGCTTTTAGTGTAAACAGGACCATCATGTTTGGCATACTAGCATATCGGAATATTCCTTCAGAATAGCAATCCTAATCGTGCTTTTACAACAAACTCAAATACGCTAAACAGACTACTAATATGTACATCTACGGTTAAAGTTCAGCAAAATGAGTCAAAAAAAATCTTGCACCTGTACACCAGCAAATCGCTTCCAAGCCTTATCAAGCTTATAATCAGTAGCGAGTAATCTGTAGTTTGACAAGGCAAGCTCGTAGTCTCGTAACATGAAGGCGAAATCACCTAGTACTCTGATCTGTGATTCTATGGAAGTGAATGTATACCTGATAGAGAAAATAAAGTTTCAGCATATTATAAATTACATGTATATATACAGCGAAAATAAGCAAGATCTAGAATAATCACTTGCATTGGCCCATTTGGAGCTTCTGGGACATCATCTCTCTTTCTCCACCACAAGTTCTTGATCTGATTTCTAAAACCCTTTCTTGTTGTGGCTACCTAAAAAAGTACTGAATCTTGTTGGGAAATGATAAGATGAACATAATGATATACAAAACTTTCAACTGCGTACCTGCTGATTGAGGACACGGATCTTTTGCTCCATGTAGGGGATGATATGGTTAGAAACAAAATCTTGCATGAAGTCTTTTATCTGAAATAAACAATTTCAGCAATTTAGTATCTAGTAAAGCTTGCTGACAACTGAGAAAGTTTACATGTGACAACACACCCACAATGGAAGAACTGGAGAATAAAGATCTAGGGCAAGAAAAATAACAGAACAAATTCATGTGCCATCCTTGGCATCAGTGGCAAAAAAAAAAAAAAAAAAAAAAAAAAAAAAAAAAAAAAAAAAAAAAAAAAAACCCTTGAATCAACTGAATGCAGGATGGTTACTCCATAACTATCACCTAATAGATGAATCCTTAGGTGCCACGAAAAGTTAACAAAGTGTCACAGAACTTTCTGTGCCCAGCAAAACACTATAGAGAAGCACATGATAATACATATAAAATGTTCTAATACCTCATTCAGATCATCCACACTGAGGAAACAGGATCCATCATGATTGTTCAAAGCAAGAGCTTTCTGCATTTAGTAACAAAAAGACTATAAGTAGATTGCATATTTGCTGAAATTTGAAAACATTACTGAAATTCAATATGAGGTAATTCAGTATGCTCACATAAGGTAGCCATGAATTGTCAGCATTACTACTGCCTGCTTCTGTAGACGAATTTATGCATAATAATTTACAGTCGTTCAGACCAAGAGTGCTCCTCATTTCGGCTAAGACATTCACAGCTCTTCACATACAAAGTAATATGAGTCAGCAAGGAAAAAAAAAAGTGTATAATTGAAACATAAGGTATCACACTATATTAAAGGATTTGGCAATAAAGACTTGGTAAAATCAGCTATAAAAAAGAAATAGATTAAAGGATTTTCTGCAACTGTGTATAATAAAGGATTTTCTGCAACTATATGACAACAAAGACTGAAAACATAAAGACATGGCCAATCGGCTACAAAAAAGAAAAAAGAAATAGATTACAAAATTGCAAATAATAATAATTCAGATATCTTACATGCCATTCAGGTTATCTGCTACTTGCTTGACCAATGTAAGAAGCTAAGTCACAAAATATTACCCCCAATTCTTACTCATTTAGAGAAAAAAAAAATGGTATTTAGTTTTACTGGGGCTTATGTGAGAAACCACATGCCCTTTTAATCGGAGTTTGCTTCCTTCAGAAGTTTGCTTATATGATAAGGATAGCTTCAGCTTCCTGGTACAAAATAGGAGTGCAAACTTCCCTAAAAGGCTGGAGCTTCCTCGAATCTAGCTGGCTCGTCGAAAATGCTTGTGATGGAAGAATTTAGCTTCCCCGAATTAAGTGTAGTTTGTGGCCTAGGATGGAGTTGAAAACTTGAAAGGATGGGCGTTCCCAAATACCCATTGGACAATTGATGCCATGATTTTGTATTTAATCTATTTTAATGCTAATAATTTTATTTTATTTTTAACATTTTTAATTTCCACTTTTAAATATATAATAAAAAGTATGGTACTTTCTTTTACTCTAATCCTTACTCTCTCTGATTGAAAATACATGTAAGTTTAGGATTCCTATGCATCAAAAGTTCTTCGCTTTGATCATCAATACACAAGGAATTGTATACAACAATAATGTAGTAAATTGTATGTCATTAATTGATCTTCAAGAATATTTCCATATGTTTAACTATCTTTATTTAGTATGTCATAGTTTCATAGAAATTGTGGTGCTCACCCTATAGACTGAATCACCAGTGTCCATGAATACAAACCCCTGCCGCAATGCTGGCCAACGTCTCCTGGGCCCACACGGTGTGACCCACTTGTTGCCAGCGTGAAAGCTGTGTGCACCCCGCCACTGTCATGCCTCGCACCACCCACAATCGCCACATTGGCCACTATCAACCGAGCCCGCACAACACCTTGCTCGTCGCCGCAGCACTAACCATGCACGCCACACTTGCGGCATTGGCCACACGTCATGCCCAAGCTACACCCAGCCTTGTGAAAAAGAGAGCGGGAAGGAGAAAGAGGAGGGGGAAGAAGAAAGTGCTAGGGGCACAATGACATTTCAACGTGTTAATGATGTCGATGGACTGAGTTCCATATGGACATATGTAAAGTAGCCTCAGTTTGGAACAATGCTTAATAACTAAATTTCACCATGGAACAATGCTTAATAACCTAGATGTGCTTCTAGGCAAGACGCAAGAAGGCACATAAGCTATTTTACAAAATAGCGATGTTATGCATATGACCTATCCGCCTGACCTGATTATGAGTTTATGACCAGACACAGCATGGATATGGTCCCACAAAATGTAGGCAGTTCAGGTTTTTCAACCATTTTGCCAATATAGGTTGTCTGGTTGGGGTTGGTCATGTACAAAAAACATACGCCAGCTAGTTTTGTTAATTAAAAAATTGATTTTAACATCATAAATTGCTTAAGTAAGAGAGTCTTCTTTACTTAAAAAGAAAGGTGAAGAACAATACATGTCTTGTGGCCCCTCTTGCTGGTCATGAAGTACAAGGTAATGCTTCAAAATCTGTGGATCCATTATGCCTTCATTCAGAAGAGATGGCAACTGATTTGTGTTGAAGAGATCAACAAATTTATTGACTGGTTCTTTGTCCATTGATGACACAACTAGAAGACCTGTTAATAATAACTAAAAGCATAAGCAAGAACATATTCTGCAAACAGAATAGCCAGCTAAGAACAGGAAGTGTCAAATCTCACATGCCACGGGATGGTCAAATGTTTCATGCTCCGAAAATGAGAGTGTTCGCATTAGCTCTCTATTGAACTTCTTAATCCACAATGGGCACAGCTCGGCCTCAGGTTCTGGAATTATATAATTATGATTAATGAATCATACATAGGATGCAAATAAAAGGCATCAAACAAAATTTGCGCAGCTAAGCTTTGCAGATATTGCAATTGACTTGACTAAGGCACGTAACAACCAAAGAAACACCAATAAGAGACACCCATCACATCTTCCAGTAAGATACATCGGAGTATCAGCCAAATAGAAATGAAGACATTTGAAGTGACAATGTCAAGCTCTTCCCAGCAATTTCAAAAACAAAAAAAAAGAGTAACAAAGATGTACAGTGCACCAAGCAGCGCATTCTTCTGATGGACCATTTGCATGCAATTTGAGCTCTCCATCAGTCCATCCATTCAATACAATGCTCGCAAAGCAACTTCATTACTACACACAATCACCTGAAATTATGCTGCAACTGCACCCAAGTGAGCTTGATGCAAAGCATGTGGTTGCCCATTAAAAATCACTTCGAGTTCACATGTCACACAGTTTACTACTTCTGTTTATCAACACACATTCCACTATTCCTCGCCATAAAGGTTAATAAGGTTAAGAGGTTAACCACTGCCAGCCTGGGCTAACCCATCCCCAGCACACACCTTGGCCTAGGAAAAGTCTTGACCGAGGAACCAACTGCAGCCCTCCAATCATCCCAATTCCACTGCCCAATAGGGCTACAAAAGTAGCTTAAACTAGCCCATAGCTCTTGTCGACATTGCTCGGAACAACATACCAGTCACAGATCACTATTTTCCTCTCTGCTATAAATGGAAAACAACCCTCCCTCTCCTAGTCACCTCAGCAGCATCCAGGCTTACCAAACACGTTGTCATCAACCTCCACGCAAGCCTCGCCGGTGGCCGTGCTTCCCTGCAGCCGCCACAACATGCATAACAATGCTGAAGTGGCAAGCGGAATGACCTTATGTAATCAACTGTGATCACTTCCTAATTTATTCTAGAACTTTACATGGTTCGATAGTAGTTCAGCTCTAATTTTGCAATATATACTGATTTCCTAATCCTATGGCCAATTGACTAGTTTTCTGCTGCCTAATCTATTCTGCTTCCCCACCTGAAAAAAAAATCTCTGTCGCCCTCCACCACTAATCCAATCATCAGAGAAACACAGCAAAACTTCATTGCAGAGAAGTGCATCCATATTATCATCATATGTATAGAAGCAAAGCACAGAATCTCACTTCCAAGTACATCTTCAACCTGAGGCGGGTCTGAAAGCAAATCCGGAAGAGCCTTCTCATTGGCCTCAGATACTACCGGCTTAATCCTCTCGTCTGCCACCTGTTCTCAAACATCGAGGTCATCAAACACCGAAGTAGCTACAGCCACCTAAGATAACAATACCAGAATGTTTGAGGATCACCTCGCAGTCCTCCTTCCGGACGTCGGATGCGTAAACCATCCGAATCTTAAACATTTGCAGCCTGTACGACACCTCGCTCGCCGTCCGCACGGGCACTGCTCAGTCGCGGGCACAGAGACAGAATGCTCCATGAGGTCACAAACCAAAACAAACAAGAAGCGAACAAAATACAGCAGAGTCATGAGAAACCAAGCATTGGGAGGCCAGTCACCGTCTATTTTTTTGAAGAGCGAGAACGGGGAGAGCATGTCGACGAAGCTGAGGCCGTTCTTACGGCAAGTGGCCTCGGCGAGAGGTGTGGACAGGACCATCACCACCGGTGTGATCTCTTCGAGGAGGAGCCGCCCCAGGTAGCTCCGGAGTGGATCCATCGGTCCAAAACCCTAGCGACGCTGGTCCGAATGGCGGGTGAGCCAAATTTAGCGGCGTGACTAACCCAGGGGTGGGAGGCGCGAGCTGGAGTTTTGACGTGGGTAACAAACCCTTACTAAGATCGGCGTACGCGGGGTCGCCGGAGAAGGGGGGTGATCTCCGGCGACCACGAGCTCGGTGGCGGTGCTGGACGGTGAGCGGTGGTGGTGATCTGATCTAGGAGAGCGCCAGGTAGAGACGGACGACGACTGGCCGTACAGGCACAGCCTGCACGGTTTCCGTACTTGGGCTTCAAGGAGTTTTGTGGGCCTTGAACGGCCCATCCATATATGTAGCCTTGTTATTATTTTTCTAAGGCGCTTTTCGAACGTGGGATTTTCCTCCCTTCCTGCATTTTCACGTGAAAAAATGAACTGTTTAGAAAATTCCTAGGCATCAAAGGGGCCCTGAAATGGCGATATCTTATATATATAAAAATTTTATGATCCAAACAGCTCATTTATACAATTATTATACTATATAAACATGATCCTTGAAATTGAATTTATTTTAAAAAACATAATTTACACACATATCATTTAACTTAATATGGTTGTATATAGATTATATTATATATTAGTGTTGGCCAGTATATGAGAGAAATACTTATGTATTGTATTTTTACCGTATGGGAGCGAATTCAGAACATGTTATAAATTGTGAAGTAAAAATATAGCATGGTAATTTATAGAATCAAATTACATCTCTCACCTTATAAATGTAAGGTAAACTAATATGTGAACTTTGAAAAAAAAAGAATGGAATGTCACATTCCAAGTGAAATAACTTAAGTTGTTAACTAGATTTCAATTCCTCCAAATAAAATGATCCAAACGGTACAAGATGATGTTTTTGTCCTAAGCATTCCTTGACTTTTAGCCACTACTAAATTAGGAAAATATTTTGTGTAAACTAAATCTTCGGGTGTAAATTGTAATCATGCCCAATATTTACTTTTTACTCCCTCCGTCCCAAAATAGGTGTCATTCTCACTTCCCGAGAAGTCAAAGACTTTTTGCCTTTGACTAAATATATATATACAAAAATATTAGCATTTATAATATATAATTAGTATAATTAGATAGATCTTTGAATATACTTTCATAATATATTTATTTAGAGTTATAAATGTTACACGTATTTTTTTTATAAACGCAGTCAAAGTTGAGAAAATTTGACCTATTTTAGGACGGATGGAGTACTTTTATGCGAGACCCTCATCACTGTTGGCTCAGAAATCTTGCTTACGTGGCTGTCCTTTCTAGTTTTGCTGATGAGTCGAATAGCTACTAAAAAGATACAATTCTAAGTTTTTTCAAAGTTGTAAACTATCTTGTTTTTATAGACAGCATTATCAAGAATTCAAGATATATCAAATATATATATGGTGCACAAACTACTTGTTATTGATAAGTATTATGTTATTTTGCATAAATTTGATCAAACTTTAAATTGCACGGCTTAACATTAATCTAAAATTGCATCGTCTTCAGGAAGAAGAGAGTATATTTCTTGAAAGGTAGTATCACAATTACACCGAAGATAATTTTG
This sequence comes from Eremochloa ophiuroides, assembly GCA_038502445.1. Taxonomy (NCBI): domain Eukaryota; kingdom Viridiplantae; phylum Streptophyta; class Magnoliopsida; order Poales; family Poaceae; genus Eremochloa; species Eremochloa ophiuroides. The sequence continues at coordinate 6,551,163 of JAHLJS010000002.1, forward strand.
CACAATATATTTTCCCTATTAAATTGGCTAAGTTTTTTTAAATTTGACACGACCAAAAAAATACATCTTTCATTTTGGAACGGATACAGTAGACCCTAAGACTCGGAAATTAAGCGAGAATCAAATGTATGCAGGTACATTGTCCAGACGACGTGAATAGATAAGCATTATGCTTATACATTTTATACTGATACTGAAAAAATCGTTCTCGTATACAGACACGTTGCAAAAGCAACAACTCCCTCCCAGAGAAGAAAAACAGTAAAGAGCAAGGAACAGGAAAATAAATTAATTTACAGTGTGTTTTCTGGTAATACAGCGAGCATGATTTCTTTAATGGTCCGCCAAAACACTGTCAAGCCAGATAGTTGTAGATTTGGGGGTTACTCCTGTCCCGCTCCAGGTACTCCCGGTCGATTAAGCTCTCTATTCTTTTCTTGATATCAGCTGGCTTAACAGGGAACTTGAGCTGAAATGAGGGACATGGATGAAAACCCACGGTTAATGGGGGATCAGGTTAACCCTGAGGTAAATAACATACACAGCTAAATTAATTAATATTCTGAAGTGTCACCTGCTGGTAAAGCTCAGTTATTAGAAGGGTGTGGCTGAGGACCTTCCGCGTCTTCATTATTCGAACTATGGCCGCATCAACCTGCATTATAGAACCAAAAAAAAAAAAGTCTTGTCAAATTATGCATTACAAATTTCAATTCGTAAGGACAAAATTTACATATTTACGTCCATCATGATTATGATAGGTACACATGAACAGTGAAGTTCCATAACCTTAGTATAGGGGAAAAAAATGAAGAAAAAAGGGGGTCCACTCTTTGACAGAGTATACTGTGGAGTTCAATATGGGGGACTCTAAAGCATCCAGCACATATGAACTAAGCAAGCAAAAGCACATGTTCAAGCTAACTATGTACTGCAGTTACCAAGGATAATCCATCACAAAAACAAAAATAAAAAAAACATAAAAGAACTTGCTGCCCATTCTGCAACTAACAGATTTTTCACTTGCTAGCATATAGACTATAGAGTTAAAGCACCTGATACTGCCGATCCTGGAACACTCTCTCAGTGGTGCTTGTGTTTTCTTCTACCGTCTCCTTCATTTGAATTGCATTTACCTGGAAGTGCATAACAACAGTTCAAGCTTAATGACATATCAAATCTAAAGTGTATGTGTACATATATTACCTTTATGCGATAGAGGGGGGCACTAAAATCTTCATTGAATACAAATTCATCCTTATCTTCTACATCTCTCCCTTTTGGTATCTGAAAACATATAGGTTACAATTAAAGAAACTGCATACTGAAAATGCAAAATGACGATGAGGCCAAAAAAAAAAAAAAGAGAGAGAGAGAGAGGAGGACCACACCTTTTGGAGAACCCGAACTTTGCCACATGCAAGTGATTGCAGTGTCCTTCTCAATTCTTTATCCTCAATACCAGTGGAATCTTTGATGTCAAGGAAGCTTAACTTTTGTGCGTCATTGAACAACATCAAAACCACACTCTGATGGCAGCAGTAAGTTAGGGGAAAATATAATTATTGATCTCAGATGGTTTCAACTGATAAACACTGAAAATGAGATGAAAATGCACCTGAAACAATGACACAGCAAGTTCCTTTTTGCCTTTGGGAAAGTCTGCTTTCAAGACACAGTGTCCCAAAGAATTCTGCCACATTAAACGCCTTCCACTGTACTTGCTCAAATAGAACTCTTTAAATATATCCTGTCAGAAAAGGGAGAGGATTAAACAAAGTATTCAGAAAGAGGGTAGAGGATCAAACAAAAATATTCAGACTGATGTTAAAATATTTACTACCACCACCACCAAGGCCATATACTAACCTGATACACATTCAGTTCGTGTGGGAGTTTCACGTCCATTGGTGGATATGTAGGCCAATAGCTGTAAATCAACATATTTTATCAGAACTACATAAACATGACCAACAACATCAAAAGGACAGCCTGCCATGCGGACTATGGAGCACATGCATGAGATCAGGTTTACAAAGCTATATAAATGGAACATGTTCTACTGGAGAGTTCGTATCAAAGCAAGGAGGCAAAAAAATATTTACCCTGTTGTAAGCACATGGACACTCATTTCAATGCCAGAGGGAAGCTTTGTCCTAGCTTGAGATGATTGCCTGAATGAATCATTTATTTCTTTGGACAATTCAATGTCCTACAAAACCAGCAAGTAAAAGAGATGTTAAAAGGGTACTGAATCAATATAAAGAAACATTGATATTTCAGATGCATTATACAGGTTTGCAAAATAAGACAAGAATAAGACTAGAAGTATCATCATAGTAAAAACAGCTACCGCTACCTTGAACATCCCCTCCAGCTTGTTGGTAAACTGACTTCCACACTCAGTTTTGAGCTACAAACAGAAGCATGTTGGTAAATTTGTTCTTGTTCACATATGTCAGAACATGTAAAAACACTAGAATTCTAGAAAAGACATTATTACCTTTGTGATCATTGATTTTTCAGCATCTATTGATGCGCTCTTCCCAAGCAGCAACCTCTTAGCTAGATCCTTCTTGTAGAATGCCTCAAATACATCTTTACCCTGCAGATGATGAAATATAAAGCTTGCAATTAAACTATTATATAAATTAAGTTTTCCCTTTCAGAGTTAGCACATAAACAAATTTGTTAGTTTCAATTGTTTAACAAATTTATTACATCATACAAAAAAAAAATCAAGGGTTTGGCACTTTATAATTTTCAGAGAAGCCTAGTAAGGCAGGCTTCTCAGGCTCACCTAAATATTCAAGCCAAAATTACCATGTTTTTTAAGGCACAAACATCACCATGTTTGTGAAGGCCCAACTTATAGCACCTATTGGATAGGATCTGTTTGGTTGCCTGCCCCAATAGACCAAGCCAAAAATTGACCAGCCAAAAATTGGTATGGCAGCACAAGTTTTGCCCAGCTGTGTCAGAAAAAAATTGGCCTGCAAGGTTATTTCCCCCTATACCTTTCTAGTACATAGAATGCGTATTGAGCAAAAAAACCCCAAATCTGTAGTGCATCAAACATGCAACTCACCAAGAGAAGTAGAAATTACATTGCTAACCAAGAGTAAATGCAATTTAGTAGTCAAATGAATAGATCAATAACTTACTTGTATAAACCGAAACAGGACCAAAACTTTATCAAGTATACCCTCCAGCTCTTCTTCTGATGTCCCTTTATTGCCAGCTCGAAGTTTCTCATCAAGAAACTTTGCAATCAATTCCGCAGGTCGGTTCTATTGTCATGAAACAAGCATGGGACCCATTATTTGACAGGGACATATAGAACCAAAAGAAAAAACTAATTACTCCTTTACCAAGAATGGAAAACTTAGCTATAACAGACTACAAGCTAACAAAATTAGAGGCAAATTGTTTGTTATATTTGAAAGTTGGAAGACTTGGATGTGGTAATCATCAACACACACAAAATGAATATCTATTTTAGCCATCTTTTCTTATAAAAATGTAGGTCCAAAAGTTCAAGTCAAAACCAAAGCCATTATATCTAGGAGTTGGTAATTCAAGTATAGCATAAGTTTTTTCTGATTGTGTAACTTTCTACAAGATCATCACAGAAGATATTTTGGTAAATTGGCAGAAACTATTGGTTAAAAATCTCACATGAGAACAACATGGACATCATAACTAGAGAGAATAATAAATGAGATGAAAGATGATAGAAAAAAAAAAGACAGAATGACATCTACGAAAATAATTACACTGACATCAATAAAAAGACAGTAACTGAAACACCAGTCAATAAAAGATCAGATCAGACACCTGTCTTAGGTTGATAAGGTGCTCAAATGAATCTTTTATGGTGTTGGCGAAAGCCTCATTCTTGGCAAAACTTTCTTCCAATATTTTGTCGAGGGATGCCTTGAAATCAAGAAGAAAGGGAACCAATTCTCTGTCCTTTTCTTCATCCATAATAATACCCTGGCCTGTAGCCCGGATATATGAACTAAGCGCTAGTTTTAGCAGCTCAACAGCATTAACCCTCTGGAAAAGGTTGTACAACCTTGAGAGGTCATTTATACGATTTGCATCCATGAGCATAGTGAACCCCTGAAAAACACCACAAACACAAGGACCGACATACAAAAGCAGATTAGTAAAGCATCACTGCAGTTTATGGATATCATGCCCAACAAGAAACATACAAAATCATATGCTTGCTCAGGCTGCATTATATATATATATATAATAAAGGCAAATGGCCACCTTCTCAATAATTGCAGTTGTATGACGTTCTAGCAATTGCTTTTCAGTAGTTGCAATCAGTGGCTTCCTTGTGTTAGCTTCCAAATATAGAATACACCTTTCATGTTCTTCTTGCAACCTTGACTGCACAGCTCAGGTGAACATTATCAGTTAAATGGTGTGCCTTACTGGTTCTATATGAGTAAATAACATGAAGTACATAAGGAAATCTATCCTTACCTCTACATGCTTCAAGTAGTCTGGAATATCAGATTGTTGCATATATTTAACACCTTCCGTAGCATAAAATTCAGAAGTACATTCAAGGAAGGGCTTTTCAAAACTCTCAGAATACATTCCAAGGGCAGTAAGCATCTTCAGAAGATGACTAAGTAATGTCCTATCTATTGCTTCACCAAGCCTGATCAGAAAAATGAAAAATTATTGAATAGGCGTAATTGACAGGATTATGAATAATGACAAGGCACACACTCTTTCAGTTCACAAGCTCAGTTATATAAGATGTGTTCCACACACATGCAATTACCACAGCTTGCAGAGTGAACCACCATTTTTCCACTTATTAGCTAAAACAAAGCAACACGTCTTAAATTCCGGGTACACTGTTTTCAGTGTCCCTTACAGTGTTTTCAGTGTCCGACTACACTGTTTCAGTTCCCCCATTCAATATAGCTAGTACCAAATTAAACTACAGTACAAGCATGACTTTAATGGGGAAATAAGTGGCCCAAAACATGCTAAACAAAATTTCCAAGTTAGCATAAGTAGAGAAGGCATGACACAAACAGTGGCATGTTTTTAACATTTTCATCGCAATGCCAGAAACGTATGTTCATACGAACTTGGAACATAATCAGTTAATCATGTAACTTGAGGAAAATTGGCAAAACACTATTTGCCTCAAGGACGCTGAGATTGAGTCGCATTTGGATCGAAAAATATTGCAATATTCAATCAAACTAACAGAGTTCAGAAGATATTGAAGATGGCATGTGGGCCAAACGAAAGGATTCGTGTCTCTTCAATTGTGATAATAGTTGTTGGATCTGTTCATGGGCATCCGTGATCCACCCAGCAGTGTAGAAAAATCCAGGCCAGGATAAAGCATCAACTTTAAGGTCCATAGGCATGAGCATGCCATGGGCCAAACCCAAAAGCCACACGAACATACATATGCTGTAAGACAATTGGGGGGATTAAGCAGAAACAATCTATTATTGCTCGGCTTCCTTTAGGGAGCCGGGAGACCCAAACCCTAGCCCCTCGCTCCTTGCGCCCCTAGCAACGGCGCCTGTTCATCGTCGTCGCGGTGTCAGACCGCGATCTCCAGCCTCTCACCCCTACAACCTTCGACAGACATCCGGTAGGATCCGAAATCCTATCAAAGTGAGAGCAGAATATTAAAGTTGAGGTGTTTTGGACTCTATGTTCATGCTAGATGAGACCAACCCAGGCCAGGCAAAGCAAAGTCAGGCCTGCAGAAGGCCTGGCTCAGTCATCACTTGCTAGGATCATGATATTGTCATACAGTCCTATCCTGTTCACATAGTTCAGATTTGGCATTGTGTAATAGTATTACAAGGATATGTGCATACAATTACAACTATCCATTGCAGATTCAAGTATTATTGACATCATTTGTTCTGTTCTATCTCCATCTCTTCGCATGTTATTTCACAATAAATAAGCAATGTCAATGTCCTTTCCAAACTGGATTTTGTAACTGTTTATTGAATTGATGTAATGAATGCACAAAAATATGTAGGTTGGAGACTAAATGCTATAGATTTTGAGTTAAAGGTATACCACCTTAAATTCTCAATATACCAAAATTATAGGTAATTTTCCAAATTTTGATTTGAAAGAATCATGACCCTACATTATATGCAATCAGCTGTAAAGTAAGGATGGCCTTGTATCAACGATTAATCACAAGACAAGTTCATAGAGGGTAATAGTGTAGACCATGAAGTACACATACACTAACAGAACTTATCACAGAAGAAAAACATACCTCTCACTCTCGATCAATCTGAGAAGGCCAGTTACAGTTTTGTGTTCAATCTCCGGGGATAGTGATAGATGCTTACGGAACAGTTGCAGCCCCATATCCCACACTGAACAAACATTTGCCACATTCTTGACATATTTTACATCAAGAAGTAAAGCAATACCACGAATAATCAACATCTGATCACAAAAATCTTGCCATGTTCTTTGGACCAGAGACAAAAATACAACCAAATCTGGGCTTTGGCCCACTAATGCTGATATTTTTTCAGCTATGTGTATTTCACATTCTTTCTTGATACGTTCATATAGGTTTGCCCCTAGCTTGTGTAGACAAAGATCACCAGCAGCCTGGAATACAAAAACAATTATAAAGTACTCAAAGGCTAATATGCAAGCATGAACATTAAAGTGTCAGCAGCAGAAGTATAACCTGATAGAGTTTCTCAACATCACAAGAAAGTTTCTGCTTGAGAAAAATAGCTGTGATAGCATCCTTCAAAATTGCCCATGTATCCTCTTCGAAGTTTTTTGGCAGTTTTGGTTGACCTAATGAATGCAAGACGCCAAGACGGCCACAATGGCATTTAGGCATAGTGCTATGACATTAAGCAAAGGTTGTGGAAAGAAAACCCAATCATTTCTAAAATTCAAATACACATGTTCAACATGTATTTGCTAGTGACTCGTGATTTATACGATTTGCATACATGTATTCAATATGAATTTGGTTTCAAAAGAGTAGAGCTCTCATTTCCCTGTATTGGAGGTTGTCACACATAGGTGCCAGCGAATGTCGAGCCATGATACTTGAGGTATAATTAATAAAATAGGAACTGACTCCAGCTCAGTTACTGGGGGTGAGGTGCCAGTGTACACCAGTCCACCACCAAGATTCTATTCCACTTCGACTAAATTCGGGTGCCTAATTCTTCTTAGTGGAAAACAGATCCTTCTTGGTTGGCTCTCTCTCGTTTATATTTATGTTAATCAAATGTGTATGAATGACTAGTTAGAAAGACAAATAAACAGTGTGACAAAACAAAGTAAGTACTTGAAATATACAGAAGCAAACAACTAAACACAAGTCGCTCACCTCTTCTGATCAGTGTGATGGTATGATTATGAACAGGTATAAAATATGAAATGCCCCCAAACAATAATCAATTTCCGAGAAAAGAAAACCTGAATTGCCATAGTAGGCTACCGAACACCAGTTTTCCAGAGACAATGTACAGATCTAGCCAATTTCCATGTTGCGTCCATCAAAGAGCTAATTTTAGGTGGGTCCAGGTGGCGGCTGGGAGTGAAGGGTAAGTGAATGATCTGTTAACTGATAGTTGTTGCTACCGAATTTTAACCCTAATACCAGGCAACCAAAAATCTTCGAGCTAGCCCGCGAGCTGGCAAGTAACATATCCGGAACAACAGAACTGGAATCAATTGCTGCCGCATGCCCCCTCAGTGACGACCAATCGCACAAGACTCGCAGAGTAAGCAATTCTGCAAAAAATTCCGCAGAATAAGATATTGGGGGACGCACCTATTTTGATGCGGAGGGGCTTGCGGGCGGAGGTCGACGGCTGCGGGAGCGTGGCCTTCTTTCGGAAGAGATTGGCGGCAACGCCGGCGGAGGCCGGCGCGCTGGGCGCGGGGAGCTCGTCCTGGTCCACGAGCACCATCTCCGTGTCCTCCTCGCCGTTCGTTCGTCCCCCGCTCGTGGCGGCGGCGGAGACGGCGGTATCGAGGTGGATGCCGTTCTTCTCGACGGTACCCACGGAGGAGGAGGAGGCGGCGGGGTGCTTGGCCTTCTTCATAAGCGGCGTCGCCGGGGAGGAGGTCGGGGACGGGGATGTGGTGGCGGACGTGAAGGGGCGCTTCGAGGAGGCGGCGGCGGCGTGGGGCTGAGACATGAATTAAGCGCCGACGGGCATGGCGCGGCGGAGCAGAGGCGGAGGCGGGGGCGGCGTCCGGAGCGAGGATTTTGGGAGCGAGCCGGCGGTGGGGTGGCGGAGAGGGGACCGGAGGGGGCGAGAGAGATCGGGTTGGGGCGGGGGGAGAAGGGTTTCGCCTCCCTTTCTCTTTTCTTCTTTTTTCTTTTTCTCTTTTTGATTTTTGAGGTGGGATTTAGGGGTGTGTGAGGCTGGAGTAGCTGCCTAGCTAGCTGGTGTGCAAGTGTGGGCCACTGCCCACTGGGCCAGGAGTTCGACGTTGGCTGGGAATGCAACGAATTTGGTTTGGACGTTTGGTGGAGGGATTGTTTCGTACCAGGGCTAATTAATTAGGGCCTCTTTTGATAAACTAGGTGAATGTCCGTGCGTTGCTACGGGTAATATAGAATCCTGTGATATACATCCACACAGGGTCAATAAACATATGTAAAATCTCATGACAAACAATAAATAGTGAAATTGGTCCAATATTAAGCAATGTAATAATTTTGCTAGCGGTTTTTGACTAACCAGGATCATATCAAGGGCGTGACACCCTGTCTTTCTAAAGTTGTCTAGATGTAAATAAGAGATCGAGGATATATTTTGGATTCTACACAGCAGTGGAATCATTATTCAGTGTTGCGGCAACAATCTCTTTCCATTCTTTTGTTCTCTCTCTTTGCTTGCGTTTTCTTAGACCTCATATTTTCCATCCTTGGTTCATTTGCCTCAGCTCCCTTTGCTCATGTATCGCACTCGTGTTGCATGTGTTCTTTCCCTAGCACGCTAAGCTTCAAGTTGCTCATCTGTTAACTTCATCCTACGGGAATTCTTATATGAGGATGTTGTGGCATTCTCCTATAACCAGCCCAAAATGAGAGAGTCAAAATCAGTTGGGTATTTTCCATTTACATGTCATTTTGCCTACAAGGCTACAACACACATCCTCATGATAATATTGATGACATTCTTTGTGGCCTACAAATGTTCACATTTCCTATGGAAAATCATCTCATTGCCTCAGAGGTGCACAGATCAACTATGTCCAAAAATCTAACCTGTGACTCCTTTCGCAGCCCTGCTGACCCTAAAGTTTTTAATGCTACAAAGTTGCATATCCATAGAAGATATTTTGATACCATGAATCAAATAATTTAACTGGCTTTGTATCGTTGCATGTCAACATCTTCTAAAATTATTTTCAGGCAACCTTTGTAGTTAAAAAGCAACCAGTGCTCTAGAAATTTAGAGGCTGCATACCTTTTTTGAAGGCACTAAATGAACAGGCTACCAGATTCGAAAGGATAGTAATAAGCAAAATGAATTTCTAAGAGAACTGAAGCCATCAGTGAGTATGCATGCTGGCAGACTGCCAGCATACAGTACAAAAGCTAAGAGATCCTCACAGTCTAATCTTCAACAAGAGAGAACAATTCTGACCGTTCTCCTGAAGAGCCTTGCTTGTGCATCCTTTTGGCCCTCCAAAGACCGATGCAGACACGATAGATACAGGTCTGATCTTCAGCTCCTGGATTTTCAAAAGAACCATATGGCAACATATGACGATTGCAACAACCAATTAGACAAGCCTAAACATTCATACGAAGTGGAAATCAAACCGAGCAGGTTGAAAACTGGATATCATAATGCATTGAGGATAACTACCTAGAGAAACTCCCCAATCACCCTGTCGGTGAGCATGGCAGCCTTCTCAAAACTGAATCTGACAGTGGCAAAACATTGCAAATATAGACAAAAATAGATAACAAATTATGGTAAAAAACTAAATCGATAAAGCACCCACCTGACTGGATTCCTCCTAGCTGTTCGTCCTGCTGCTTCTTCCACCTCCACCACACTGCAGCCTCATCTTTTTCAGTTAGAATGAGAAATTGGTCTAAAGGCAACTGATTAGAAACCACCTTTTTTTTTTATCTTTTGTTCACTGTCCTTGAAAAATCAACATGGTAACATCTTGTATGCTGGAAAGCATGTCTGAGATTCTCCTGAACCCTCCAGGAGATGCTATGTTATTAATTAGGACACAATGAGAAACTGTTAAAATTTAGTAAGCAGAAAGCTACGAAAATCTACCTGGTAACGGCACAAGACATGTAATTTTTGGTATGCTTTCTCTGATATGTACAATTATGAATCATATGAAAATTGTCTAAAAGTTTCGCATCCAAAAATCAGGATAAAGATATGTGAATCAACAGCATGCCATTGTTCTAATAATAACATAGAGCACCACCGAACATTGGTTAGGCTGCATGGAATCAGCAACTACAGGAAAACATATGATTAGACCTGTGAGTGGCAACGACATCAACGACGGCAGCGCAGGTCCCCTGCACCCTTGCCCTGCCCTCCGCGCACATGCTCCGGTGGTAGGAGCTTCACAGCACGTACTCCGACATGTTGCCTGTGCCTGAATCGGGCACCTTCACGGACGGGGCAGTACAATACAGGGGGCAGGGCGTCGTCGGTGTCCCGCCCGCGCTACCGCCGAGATCGCCTTGCAGTTGCAGCGCGGGACGGGGAGGAGCGGAGCGGCGGCGGTGTGGCCGAGGCACCGATGCAGGGTGAGCCAGGACATGGCAGCGCGTCGGTTCCGCTCTAGATGCGAGGTTGACCTCCACGTGGACTGCGCCGTCGGGTGCGGTACCGCCGAGGTCGCTGTGCTGCAGCACCGGTGTGGGGTGAGCCGGGGCAGGCCCCCAGGGAATTGCGTCGCGTGTAGGACGGAATTACGGAGGCCTGGCGGAGTCACGGCGTTGGGGCGGAGTTGCTACGGGGCAGGACCGCAGGAGCACGGCGTGTGTGGTGGGCGCTGAGGCGGCTGCGGGTCGTGGCAAGAGCACGGCGTGTGGGCAGCGTCGACGGCGGGGAAGGGCGGGGATGCGGCGAACGAGTCTGGCCTCGTGGTCGTGGGTAGTTGACTGGGTGAGTTGGGACGAGAGTTGTGGCACACGAGGAGGTGAGGGAAACCGCTGTTTAGCGAGCGTGGTGGCGAGAGGGGCGGGGCGATTACTTTGGACTACGACGATAACAACCGGTTCTTTTTAGTCGCAGAGACTAGGATTTTTCTGGTTTAGCTGACTAGCAGTTAGTGCGGTCATGGTTGGATTAAGAACTAACGTATGTCATTATAGACTAGAATTACGACCTGTTTGGTACTGTCAACAGTAACATAAACGTATTAAAAAGTAGTTCATTTGCACAGGCCGCCAGTAACCATTACCGTCCGCAGCAGCCTAAACTTGTTTCCATTTGCGATACGTGCTGTAGTGCCAAACGGCTCCTACTTGTTATTCTCAGATAATTGAGTTATATGGACTAGTGAACTAACAACTAGTTAGGGTTTAAACTAGTTATTAGTCCCTAGTTACGCTAAACTTTAGCCAACTACTAATTGTTAGTCCAGAGAATCCAGACATGCCCTTAGTAGCTTATAAAAATTAGCTAACTGGTGGGCTAATTTTTAGCTAAACCTTCAATTTGTTATTATTAACCAACTAGCCAGCTAACTTTAACTAATATGAGTTTATTTTTATCTTAACTGAGCTCTAAAAGTTTTCCATTTTGGTTTTCCCAGAACATGGTATTTAGTCAACTCCACAAACTATCATGGAAAGGAAATAAAAAAGTTATCTCCAAAAGTGCCTTATATTTAACTTTCTAAATATCAAATTTAGTTGCCCCGCATCTTCTTTTTTTTTTTTTCTTTTTCTACTTCTGCGACACGGTGCGGGCTACCTTTATTCGCTGATGCTAAAGCTAAAAGCTGATAATGGCTTTTTTCTTATGAGAAAAAAATTATTATATAGCTAAAAAATCAAATAAATACTTATAGGTTGAAGCGAACGGTGATTAATGTTTCATAAGGGCAATCTAGCAAACTCCATGGTCTTGACAGCATTGGAGCGAAGTCCATCTACATATGCATAAGGGGTTGTTTGGATAAAAAAAAATAAGAGATGAGATAGGGATAGGGAAATACATAAATGACTAAAATTAAATAAAATATAAAAATTAGATGGCTAGAATTCAATTATACCTCGAGGGATTTTTTATCCCCATCCCAATCCCCAGCCAAACACCACCTAAAGTCCAAATTTCCGATTTTCTCGCGAGACGACGGCGTGAGGGGAATGCGCCCTGCCACATCCGGGGGAAAGGCGATGTCGTGGCCTCTGGCTCGCGGGGATCTGCTGCAGCCGCCACCGCTCCAGCCGTCCAGCGCGCCGTTTCTACCGCCACACCGAGCAGCTCGAGTCACGTCTCCACGACTCCACGTTCGTCCCCTCCCCCGCTCTTCTCAGCCTCACCGCCGGTATTTCCCAGCACGTCGGGTCGCCGGGGAGGGCGCCGAGCTTCTGGCCTCCAGCTCTTGTGTTGGACAGGAGCAGACACAGCCCCACCTCCTCCTTCTTCATCCTCCACCATCGCTGCCTCCGTCCAAAGATTCCGGAAACCCACCTAAACCCCGCACTATGCAGTCCATCGCGAAACCTCGTTCGCTCGAGCCTCTCCTTCCCCTCGCCGTTCACCTCCAGTCCATGTCGTACGTGAACGTGACGATGCGGCGGAAGAAGGACTCCTGGTTCGATGCCATCCCCGAGCTCTCCCACGCGCGTGACATCCGCCCGCTCGTCTCCCTCGCGCGCATCCTCTCCCCATCGCCCACCCCTGTATCTGCGGTCTCCAAGCTCGGCCCCTTGCTCGAGACCCCCGACCGCCGGGTCACGGCTTTCCTCCGCCGCTTCCCCGCCGCCTTCGTCGAGTCCGTGGGGCAGCACAACATCCCCTGGTTCCGCCTCTCCGATGCCGCCGCCCAACTCCTGCGGGAGGAGCGGGACGTCTTCGCCGCCCGCCGTGCCGATGTCTGTGGCCGCCTGCGCCGCGTCGTCCTGATGAGCCCGCGACGCTGCCTCCCGCTCCGCGTCGCGCAGGGCTTGCTCTGGCATCTTGGCATCCCGGAGGACTACTTTAAGGACCTGGACAATGACATTGCACAGGATGGATTCAGGATTGTAAGTTCCGGAGATGGTGACGATGGGAGGGAATTGGGGCTAATTGACAATGGCAAGGATGAAGAAACGCCTCTGTCAGTTCTACAGCTCAATGCTATGAGGAAGCTGGGGTCAGTGGAAGAGGTGTCTGTCCCGCTCTTCCCGTCAAAGGGTCTTCGGTTGAAGCAAAAGATTAAGGACTGGTTGGAACGGTTCCAGAGGCTCCCTTATGTATCTCCATATGAGGATTTCATCCACATCAATCGGGGTAGTGATGTTTCAGAGAAGCGCGCAGTCGGGGTGCTCCATGAGCTGCTTAGTCTGTTTTTGACATGCTCCGCTGAGAGGCGGCGATTACAGCTGCCTCCGGCAGCACCTAGGGCTACCACAGAAATTCCATCTTGTGTTTGAGCGGCACCCGCATGTGTTCTATTTGTTGTTAAAGGAGAAAACATGCTTTGTGGTCCTCAAAGAGGCATACATGGCTGGGGAAGACACTGCAATTGAGGAGCACCCCATGTTGGAAGTGCGCAAGAAGTATGTTGAGTTGATGGAGCAGTCACGGGAAATCATAAGGTGCCAACGGAGCGGGAAGCCTAATGAACTGGGCTCCATGGTATGTGGGGATATCTGAGAAGAAGGGTGGGAAAACATGTGCAAATATGACCTCTATAAGAAGCATTAGGATATCTACTTTTTGTAGGATCCAGTTTATTGCTCATTATTTGCAGAGAAATTCATCGAGTGCTGAAACAGGTTGGTGATTATGAGATTTAAGCTGCATTCTTATTTTTCCAGCTGTTCAGTACTCCATCCATCCCAAATTGTAAGTCATTACAAGAATCTTGGAGAGTCAAAGCACAACTTTGACCAAAATTATTGAGAGAAATACAAATATTTATGACACTAAATAAGTATACTTTGAAAATATATTTGGTGAAGAATCTAATAATACTTAGTTGATATTATAAATATTATTATCTTATCATATAAACTTGGTCAAAGTTGAGATGATTTGACTCTCCAAGATTCTTGGAATGCCTTACAATTTGGGATGGAGGGAGTACTTGACTGTATATAAGTGATGTCTCAATCACACAAAAGTCATAGTTTTTGCCAGAAATTTCTGATCTCCAGGTCTTTGAGTTAACTTGTGTCGATCTCAATCAATTCTTACTATCAGATGCAATTCCTCAGTTCTTTAATGATAGCTTCGGATTTTTTTTCTTCTCAAATACGTAGGAGAGCTGTGTACCATTTCATTAATTAAGAATATAAAAAGGAAACAAAGGGGAAAGGAATGCCCCCACTAAAAATCCCAGACACAAAAGCGACCCGTCAAAGATGGCTAGAGCATTATTAGAACCAAAATAGATCAATGGCCTCCAGCAAATGCCTTAACAGGACTCCTGAAGACTTTTGCACCTGTTGGCACCACGAAATGCACACAGTTCGGTTTTGCATTAGATCTTTTATTGTTCATATAGATCTTCCAAGTCTCCTGGCCTTTTAATGTTGCAAAGCTATGCAGATGTCTGACTAACGCTTAAATCATTTCTTCAAGTACACTGTTTTTTGTTGAAAAAAATAGATCCCCTCTATTACAACAAGCCGTAGATTTAAAACAGCTATAGTGAAGTTGGATCTTTCCCTTTGTGAAGATGTGAGATATCTTTTCCTTAGTGACATATCAGATTTATCCAAAACATGTATTATTCGGTATATGATTATTAGCTTTGTTGAAGTAGCTGGCTCACCTTTGGGCTTGGATTTTTCTTGCCCAATGGGTTAGTGAACTGTACAGAAGGGGCTTGTTTTCATGGTTCTTTTCTTCTGGATGAAGCAAGGGCCATGACTCGTGTTGTGTGAATTTGGACGGAACTGGCCCCACCATTTTGTGCTTGCCTTGTGTGCTGCACTTTTCCTATTTTGAACCTTACAGTGTAGCTATCTTCCAAGAGATGTGTTACTTTGCTTTGGAGGAACCACCGGTTCCTAAGGGTACTTTAGTAAGTCCATCTTAATCCCTTGATGGCACAAAACTGACAACTGGGGTGCTGGAGCACTCATCCGCCACCTACCCCCATCCGCCCAGCACTCCTCGCCCATTGTCAATCCACCGCCGTCTCTCACCTGCTTCCCGGCTGCATTACCTTTCTGAGTGGAGCAAACTTCGCACAATTGGGTGACTTTCAGTAACCTTACTGAAGACGATAACTTGTCAATTCTTATTTTTGTAGAGTTTGGTAGGCATATACCAGTTTTAGGATAGACTGAATCAAATTTGGGTAATATGTTTGAATGGGTAGTTAGAGTGAATCAGATGAGTCACTTGGGATCACCCTTTGCGATTGCATTGTGTGACTCAAGTTCCTGATGTGGCTTGTGTACTCTCTTGGCTTCTCTGGCATGGTCTGGGAGCTGAAGCATGCTAGATTGTTGGATAATAAGATGAAGTGATGAACTTAATGGCAGGTAGGAAAGCCCAGCATGCTTGCTTATAGCCCAACGCTGGCAAAGAACCAACAGATGCACATCAGAGACAAGAAGTTAGACGAAGGGGGAAATAAGATAGGGCTAGTTCATCCTGTTTCTCTATCCGTGGATTCTGAATAGAAACCGATGGAAGATGGAATGACCACTCTGGCCCAAAACTATTTTTGTTAATTAGTTCCTGGCCCACTATATTTTAGTACCAGCCCACAACTTAAGTTCCATTAACTAGGTAGTTCTCCTTTCTTAACCCTTAGATACAGATTGGCAGTATGGTCTTTGTAGTATTATTGAAACTGTGGTGATTGTTATCCATCAGCTAGGGGAGCTTAATTAGATTGATTCTTAAGAGGTCGTTTTTTTCTTTTCCATTCTGTAAAAGGCGATTGAGTGTGTGTGTGTGTGTGTTTGGGTCTTTGTATGACTCTTTTTCTTCTTTTAATACAATGATACACAGCTCTCCTGCATGTTCGAGAAATAAAAAGTTATTCGTCTTGTATTGTAGCCTGCTGAGACATCCTATGATAGTCTCTTGCAAGAATCAAAACAACTATGGTTGCTTGTAAAATTGCCCACAGGGATAAAAAAAAAGGCAAATACTGCAAAACAAATAATTCAATTACAGATTGTAGTTTATCTACTTTATAAATTCAGTACACACTCCTGATATGTATAAAGTTAGAATTATTGTAACCTATGCAGTCTGGGAAGGAGACTTTCGAGTTTCGATCATTTACAATTTGTTTTTCTTCAGTAACGGTGTGCAGGAAGTTACTGGGCTTTCTCTGCAGTAAGCATAGTAGAAAGCATTAACCAGATTGTTACTGGTATGAGAAGGAGCTTGTAGAGAGCTCACTGAGGGGGGGGAATAGTGGCTGCAATGGTGGGCTAGTGGATGCTGCATTTGACTTTATCATAAAGAATGGAGGCATTAATATTGAAGATGACTACCCTTACAAAGCCGTGGATGGAAAGTGCGGCATCAGCAGACAACAGTACATTGTCTTACCTCTATCATATGGTTGCCTCATTTGATGCGGTTGCTGGTTAACTCGCATTCAGATTTGTACATTGGTCACTGCAGACAAATGCCAAGGCTGTGAGCATTGATGGCTTTGCCGGCTCCTTTTGGAGTGTGGTTGCCAACTGTAGTCGGTTCTCTGCAATCTCGCTCAATCAATCAAAGAAAATTTGATTGCTGGTGAATCTGTACTAGGCCAGCTCATGTTGTGAAAAACATATCACGGTCTGTCGAATATTTTGATGAGCATGAAGAGGTCCAAGGTGAAGATTAATCCAACATTATTGCCAGAGGTCATTGGAAACTTATAACCACACCTTTGGCTATGCTTGAAGTCCTCTTAGATGGATTATCTCAGATCTGTAATGATGTATCCTCTGCTATCCATTTTCTCCACTTGCATAGTTCCATACATATTTATGAAATAAAGTGAAATCTTATCCCAATATTCATGTATTGTTTTTTATTCCACTTTGAGTCATAGACAAAATCACTATACAAGGTGGAAAGCAAGCTGCCACTAACCTGTGTTTCCTACAGTTTACTGATCTTAGACATAAAAAGAAGAATATTTGATGCTTACTGCTCCAAAACTTATTTTGTTACGTGTTATTATTTTTCTGAATGATAGGCAACATGAGCTTGAATAGTTTTTATATAATTGTCAGTCACTTGCCGGAGATGGCTTGTTTTTCTTAGTGCCATGATCCAGTTACATGGCATTGACATTCTTGTCACATGAAGTCATGAACTGATGCTACCTGCATGAATTTATAGATGAAAAGGTCTTTCTCTGTTACTGCTCTAAATAATATTTTGAGATTGCAATACTTTTTTAAAAAAGTTTGCTGACAGGACATCTGCCATGAGATATATTAATAGAGGAGAGAAGAGATTGCAATACTTTGGTTATGCAATAAATTGATATTTGTGGATTAGCACTTTGGTAATTTTGAAACATCAATTACACTGGGGTTTTGCCTTCAATGCTCAATATTCGGGAGTGGTATGAATATACTGGTGATGGGCAATCGGTGGCTCCCTGGTTGGTACCTCTTTTTATCCCTGGTTGGTACCACTTCAATATCTCTCAATTAAGATATTATATATGATTTTTTTTTGAAACAGAAGATATTGGCACGGAAACTTGAAATAGTTCTGAGAAGTGAATTTCCTCACTTTGCATAATGTGAATCTTTGCTGAATTTGTCCCACCAAAGGAGAAATCAGGGCCGTACCTGTCTTTCACATCGAAGTTCATGAATCAGGGCTGCACAAGAGAAATATACGAATCTTTGTTAATTATCAAGATCTACTGAGGGCTATGCATTGATTATTGCCGTTGTCCAAACATAGCAAATGACTGTTTACTCATAGTAGAAAATTATTTTTCTGAATTGTTCAAGAAATTTCCTTCTTCGGTTGGCCCAAATGTTCACTTGAAGTCATTTGATCTAAACTGCTAGTAACATTTCTAATGGAAGTCGTTTGGTTTAATAGAAAAATGACAAAACAACTACAGTTACTTGATATGATCTGTGAAAAATTGCTAGCGAGGATTGTGCCAAGTTCTCTTACTAAGTAGCATAGCAGTGTGGTACGACATTGGACAAATATTAGTGGGATTCTAAATTTGTTCTGTCGATCTTTTGCTGTCAATTGTTAGGTTACTGATATCGAGGATTCGAGGTGAGGGACAAGAAAAGATGATGCATGTGTTGAACCGTGGATGCCAATTTCTGGAATGTGAAACGGAACAGCTAATAATTGATACTAAATAGTAGAGTTTAGAGTTACATTTTGAAAGGATGCATAATTGCCATAACAATGATTTTTGTTGCCTCAAAGCACATTCAAATACCAGTACATTTTTAACTGCACCTCACATTAAATCATTGTCACACACTAGGAGGTTCTGATTTTCTTTCTAGGAATGACGTACCCGCGTTTTCAAGTAGCCTGCGTGCTTCTTTGGAGTCAATAAAAGGGACTGGATCCTTTTATCTTAACAATTGTACATTATAATCCATAAGATGCATATGTTCATAAGAAGAGTGCAAATTTGAATTTCCATCTCCGATTTACAGATTAACCAGTCTCTAAGATTGTCCGTGTGATTCATTTTCTTATTGGAGGGATTCTTCAGTCGATACAAAAATGTTGTGCTCTACAGTTTCCAAAAAAAAAAAGGTTGTGCTCTACGGAGTACAACTTAAGAATATGAATATGGGCCACAGTTCCAAAATCTCCATAGTGGCCCAGCTGCAACTACCGTTACGAAGCCAGCCCACGGCCCTCTACGCACTCTTTTTTTTCCCACAATCCCTTCCCTTCGACCCTTCTCCCCTGTCTCGTCTTCCCGGCATTCCCCGCGCCAAACCCTCCCCAAAAGGCCAAAACCCACCGCCTCCCGTCCCGTCCCGTCCCGTCCCCACCACGCTTCTCGTGCTCGACCATGTCGGTTGCCGACGGGGACGACGACGAGGCCTTCCTCCTCGCCCTCGACGCGGCGGAGGCCGCCGCGCTGGAATCCTCCAAGCGCCGCCGCCTCTCCACGACCTCGTCCTCATCGACCCTGTCAACCCCACCCGCCACCCCTGAGGGACCCTACCTGGCCGCGCTCAAGGGAAGCCACAGCTCCACCTGGAAGCAGCAGCTGCAAAACCTTGGCTATGCCCACAAGAGGCCCGACGGCTCCAAACCCCTAACCCCGGGTACCGGCGGGGCCCAGGTGGCGAACGGATCGTGCTTCAAGTGCGGGGACCCCGGGCACTGGGCGCGGGATTGCCCTCAATCCGTGCCGAACATGGAAGGAGGAGGAGGAGGTCAGATCGGAGGTGGTGGTGGCGGCGGCGGCGGCGGATATGTGAATGCGGGTGTGGAGGTGGAGGACAAGGCGTGCCCCTGCGGTGCCGGGAGCTGCCTCGTGCTCACCTCCAACACGCTGAAGAATCCCGGCCGCAAGTTCTACAAGTGCCCCATGCGGGTGAGTGTTTCGAATCAGCTGACCACATGGCCCTGAGTGCCGCAATTACTTTCAAAAGGTGCTGGCCCGCTGCTCTCGATGCTAATTTGTTTGGTCAGGCATGTGCATACTGTAATGACTTGATATAGTACTTGTTGTTTTTATGTAGTCTCTGGAGCATTTTATAGGCCTCCCTTGTGCTGTGACTGGCATGTTGATTTTCTGCTCTAGTATTAGGACCAGGATTATTCCCTATATATGATCCTTAGGACCTGTTTGGTATCTTAGTAACCTTTTTACAGCTGAAATTTGTTTCACCTGTAATTCCTTGTGCATTAGGAACATTGTATCCATTTATGCCTGTAATTTGTTATTTGGATTGTGGATAGGTAGAAACAAACCTGTGTCTTGGCTATAGCTGCTAGTGACTCGAACAGCCAGTAAAAGCAAACAACGAAAACCAAAATAGACACCAAAAGCAAACAGTGATGGCCAAAGTAGCATCGGGAACAATAATGTGAAATCGATGTCAGTTTGGGTAAATGATGGAATCCTCAGGAGTTATCAAGATCCCCCATTGATATGGAACAGAGAGCTAAACATATCCAGAAGGGAGCATGAGAACCTGAATCCCTTGCAGCTTGCCATGAACAAGGACCAAGCATAGTTGGTGGCTACTCTGCTCTCTTGTTGTGTAGCACTTGATAGTGCCATGATCTTCTCTATATAGATCGGCCATTGTGCTGGCTGCTGAGGTCGCATGGTCCAACGTCTCCATCTCCATGGTGGCCAAATTTTTCACCTCTTTCTTGTTCTCATGGCTGCGATGGCGTTGGCATCAAGATTGTCGCGGCACCAGTGTGGAGAAATTTGTCAGCATCAGAGGAGGCGGGCAGGAGATGGTCTCTGGCAGCGCAAGAGATAGATAGGAGAGGCTGGCAGTAGTGGAGGTCTGGACGAGGACAGCGGCAGAGAGCCATCGACCTAGTGCTGATGTAGATGATTGTCCGAGGAAGAAGGCGAAGTAAGGGGACGCAGGTCATGAGGGGCTGACATTTGTCAGAAAAAAAGTGCCTCCAGCGGATGTGGTTTTTTTGGTTCCAGGTGTCTTGTCTAAACTGTTAATAACTTCTTTTGGATTACATTCCATCCAAACTTCTTTGTACAAGTTTGGATGTTTTATGGGCATGTATTTTACAAGGGTTTTAGCTCCAAAACCGACCTTCCAAATAGCCCCTTAGCTGTGTTTCCTGGTAATGCTACTCGTCCATTTCACAATATTTGTTCTACATGCATACTGAATAGGCACATTATTTGTTCTGCATGCATACTGAGTAGTCATAAACTTAAGTTGTGCAAGATGAATTTTAACATATTTGTCTTTATTAAGATGGAGTAATGCCATGTCTATCCATGTTCTATGTTACTAGGAACGCCGCTCGTGGTCTTTGGCAGGGGCTCGAGGGCTGTCCTTCCTAACTGCCCTCCTCCCCAGTAGCTAATGTGTCTAGCTATTAGCGGTCGTCTGGTGTGTTTCCTTCTCTGGCGCATTTGTAATCCTTGAAGTCGTGTGTGCGCGCGTGCGTGAGGTGTTGTTTGGGCTCTTGCCCTTTTCTATCTTCTTAATATAATGAACCGCAGCTCTCCTGCGTTTTTGAGGGAAAAAAAATATACCATGCCTCTAGACTGCATCCTTGGCAAACATCATGAAATGAATGTAGTAATATTATGTCACTATGATCTTTTGTAACTCGTCAGGATGCATTAGGAGCACTCTTTGTACGTTTTGTCTCGCTGGGTGGGAGCGTGCACATGATCTGAAGCTTTACTAGTGCAGTAGTGTCCGATATGTGTTCAGCAGGGGTAAATAAGCTTGCCTATGTGTTATGAATGATGGCACATGATGTAACTGTAGAACACTTTTGATATGTTGTACTAGCACTTGAAAGTGAATATCTTACGCCGTGTTATAATTTTATAAATCATATTCTTATTGCTTAATTAGCTTGTTAGTCTTATTTGGATGGCCTTATATTTTCAGTTGCTTAGTTTTATTGATTACTATGTTGTTGCTTGGCATTTAATGACAAATTGTGTATCTTTGTAATTTGTATTGTTGGAATGGTATTCACAGACGTCTGTTATCTTAGAATCAATGTCTCCACCTTGTAGTTGCTGACATGTCTGTCATCTTAAAAGTACCTACCAAATCGGTTTGGGTTTCCAATCATTAACTAGTCGTTTTTTTCTTTGATCACAGGGAATTTCTTTTGACGAGTTAGATTATTAGTTGACTGTCTGGCTCTAGAAAAATTCCATCAGTACACAGAATAACTTTTCTATTTCATTTTACTTTGGACAAACTTGCACGGGCATCAGATGATCATAATTAGATGTCCTTGCTGATAGCGGTGGATCCAGGATGATCTGTAGGAGGGTTGGGTACTACGAGGCAGAGATTGACATAAATACATGCATATAGGGTTAGGCATAATGTGTGTGATTGGAGCGTTCCACTGGTGTCAATTGGTTTCTAACAAGATGTGCCAGCCAAAATTCTGTTTTGATCTGTTAGATGATGTATACATGCACATGCGATACTGGAGTTACATATGGCTAATATAAAAGGACATCTGAATCTTAGGCAAGATGAAGGGCAACTTTCTCCTTGTTTTCATTTTCCCCCCTGTTTTGACCCATTTATGCTGAAATTGCTGATGCTATTTACTTCTTATCTGACCATAAGGATGGGGGTTGCAACTTCTTCGAGTGGTGTGATGCTCCATCTCCCGCCCCTGCAAATGCACGAAATAACATGGTTTTACACTCAGAGACATCAGCAACAGATATGCTTTGCCCATGTGGTGCTGGAACTTGCTTAATTTTCACCTCGAAGACAGAGAAAAATGTTGGGAGGCAATTCTTTCGCTGCCCATTAAATCAGGTAAACCCAGTCTTTTCATTAGTTTGCCAGTGCTACTTGAAGCCATGATATTTGCCATTACCAGATAGTGGCCTATACTTGATCTGTTCTGGAAGAACTTGATCCCTTTTATCTGACAACTTGTTTAATAATAACATTGAACTTCTGCAATCATACTTCTTCCTGAATTTGAGTTATCAACTAATTATGAGATATTTATTTCCGGTTGCGACCGCTATCAATTGTATAGATAGAAGTGGCTATAGTGATTTGGATTGTAGGCTGGGATTTTGAACTGTTTATCTTGCAGCTGTGACTCATTAGTTGGATCTCGTGTTATTTTAATAGATAACAGAACATGCAAACAGTATGATAGTTATATTTGCCGAATGCATTTATCAATTAGCTTTCAGTAGGCAACCTCAGAGATTTGGATTTTCAAAGTACTAGCTCATGGCTCATTTGTCTTCTCCTTTTTGCTCTCATGGCTGAATAACTGGTTTACTTTTGGGCTATTCTTAATATAGACATCATTGCATAGTTATTATTGATGATGGTAAAATGGCTTGCTTGCAGTTAAAGTCACACATGCCATTACCTTGATAAAATTTGACTTTTTTTAGCAACAATTTCCTGTTCGGTGCCTGGTATAATAGCACATTTCATTTCTTGGTCTTTCTAGTGAATAGTTATAATGAAAGATATATCCTTATTCTGTATTGTTTGTGTTTAAACTAAATGGTAACATTCTGAAGAATAACATTGTTTTCTTGTCAGTTGTCGCATTTAAAGCAGACACATTGTTCTACCAGATGTCCAGAACTACGGATCCTAACAAAAGTAGGGCTGATTTGTTGTCATGTTTGCTTTGCATACTAAAAATTGCCAGTGCACTAATATATATAAAAGGTAAAGCAGTGATTTAGTCCTAGTTCCTGGACCTAGATATTGTTCCTTCTTAGTGGAGCACTTAGTTATATCTGTATGTCCGTGCATAGCAACTGATGCTAGGATAACATTAATATTATTTTTATTTTAACTCCTGTGATATTCCACGTTCCTTTTCATCTTTTCCTTTATTATAGTTTTTAATGATTTACTGTATCCTCTTTTTTCTAACTTGGGCATTTCATGTCTCTTTCTGGTGCACGACAGGGACAAATCACCCAGGGTGGTGGCTCATGTGGCTTTTTCAAGTGGTGTGACGAGCAACAGCCTAGGGTAGGTGCACCACTGCAAGCTTCACTGCAATACCAAGCGGATTGTATGTCAAGCATCCAAAACCCCAGCCAGAGGAGCTTGTCTTCCTGCTTCAAGTGCGGCCAGGAGAACCACTGGGCGAGAGACTGTCCGAATCAATCGTCGGATCCTTATCCTGACAAGGGTGGGAGACCAATAGGTTCAGCGAGCTCACCTGGTGCGTGCTACAACTGTGGTCGGGCTGGTCACTGGTCCCGCGACTGCCCAACCTCGAATAGTGGTGGTGCTAGTGGTGGTGGTGGTACCGGCACCAGCCGTGGCAAGTCGTCTTCAGCCTTGAGCTCGTGGAATAGTCAGAGATACTGATAGCAGGCCCCTGTGACCTCAATTGAACTGACATGGACATGCTGTACGAAACTTGGACAATTGCCCCCCACGCCCCACGCCACGTGTTGCTTAGAGTAGGATGCATTTTGCTATACGCTATCGCTACGTGTGGCGGTTCTCTGTTAAGTGCTAACACTCACCCTGTTTTCTATCTCTGTCGAACGTGGGTCTAGTGTTTTATCTACTCTAGGAGTTTGCACTTAATGAGAACCATGTCGTCCATGCATTTCCATTAACTTTCCACTCCATGCTTCTGTAGTTCTGTTATTTTCTTTATTTCTTTTTGAAGACTTGGTTTTGGATATTTATGATGATGATGATATGAAGTACGTAGGCATGAGGAGTTTTAAAACTTTTTATTACCCTGGGTGAGCTGGAGCCCAGCCTCTGGCGAGGCCCAACTGAAACAGCCTTTAAAAGTAGCGAACAGTACGTAGTAGTTCAGTTGTGTTGATTGATGAACTTAATACGCACATCCACTGTACTACCAGCCTTAGGACCCAACTATTTACAGGATACTACGAGCAAAGGCTGTGGCGATGACTGCCCCAGCGCAGCGGATGCTGTTGCCACCCGCTCAATGCCACGGAAGCGCACATGGATTTAGCGCTCGCGCGGCAAGGGTATTACTATTAGCTGGGAACTTTTGTTGTGGGCAGCAGCAGTAATCGTCTGTGGTGGCCTGGGCTGGGTGGTCCGCCTGGTGGTGCCTGGCCACTGGCCAGCACTAGCAGACCAGAGCACGCAGTTGGGGCCGCCTGCACCGGAGGGGAGGCAATTGAACTGCGCTGCGCTACGGTTGGTGCCCCGGTCCCGGTGGCGTTCGTGCTAATCCTGAGCCTATTCTTCTGAGCTACTGATTTACTCTGAGAAGAAAAAATATTGGCTCTATTCGGCTAACTGAATTGTACGGCTAACTAGCTGATTGTCGTGGAAGAAAAACACTGCCGAATGACTGGCTGATGCTGACCGGTAAGTTAAGTGACGGAAAATAAACGCTAAACCGTGAAGCGAACAGGCTGCCAGCCGCCCTTTGCCCTTGTTCGTCACTGCGATGCCGATCAAGGAGCCCTTTGCCCTTTGGAACGACATGGACACAGTCTGGGGCCGCGTAGGTACGGGACATCACAGGCCGGCTTCTCGCAGCGATCTTGGGGTCCCCCGGTGTGTGTGTTGATGGGAGTAGTAGTAGATCTGAGATGCCTCCGGCGCAAACGCCAAAACCTTACTGGTGGGAATTTGCTGTTCATTTGTTTTGCTGTCTATTCCGCTGGTCCGTTCTGGCCGCTTTCAGTGCTTTGATTCACTATCATATGGCTAGTAGTAGAAGGACGTTCACCCGATAGATAGCTAGTAGCATGCTTGTTGTTACTGGTAACAGTAGTGTACGGAACTGGGATGTACTGGTGTGCCGACATGTCTTGGTGCCCATGCCCATGAGTATTTGGTAACATATGGTTGGCGCTATCCAAGGATTAATAAATTATTAATAAAGGGGAATGGAAGTCCTGCAGCGTCAGCAAGGGGTTATAAATAAATTAGTACTACTACCCTACCTTTCCGTGGGACGTTAACAGTTAGCAGCAGGCGCAAGCAGAGCCAGTTGCCGTTGTTTTCCAGCTCCTAAATGCTGCAAACGCAAGTCTTGAGGCACGTGATTGTTGTTCCGGGCGGTGGTCCCCTGGGAGTTTTTATAGTAGGTAACGATGTTAAACCCTGCTATGGACGGCTCTTACAGTCAAAGTACTGTAGTTAATTAAACCCGGTGGGCGCTGCTGTTTGCACGCTGGAACAGGACCCACGAGCACGTGGCGTACGGGATCCTCCCTTTGTCCGGCATGGCCGGACCACCGCCGGCGCAGCGCAGTGCCCAGAGTACTCCAGACTGCGGAGTGTCAGTGGCAACCTGCGCCATTTGTTTAATTTAACCCGCTAGAAACACCGTCATGTGTCTCTTCCGCTCGCTAGATCCCCAGCAAAACCGGAGAGCTGCGGCTCCGGCTGCGGCTGCGGCTGATGGACCAGGACTGGACTGCTGCACGAGGATGCCCGTTGCATCCCAAATCCAAAGGACCACCTGAAGAACTCCAACCGGGAGAAACGGCCACGGATCGATCGCAGCGGACTGACGTTGGTCCCGCGGGCCGCTGCGAGTAGCCACTCCAATCCAAAATCCCAAGAAAAAAGATGCCGACGCCGTCCCCGGCCGGCTCCGCTGCTTTCCTTCCCATTCCCAACCCAGTTGCGCAGCTCACTTCGGCTGCTTGCGTTGCGCCAGCTCGCTCACGTGTCTATCGCTCATTGGGCGGAGGCGTGGGCCCCCTGGCCTACGTCAGCGCCCAGAAATTGCCCTCACATCCGTCACATATTTCGATCCCAGTTCGATCAGTGACGGTCAGTTCGACGGCAGCAGCAGCCTTCTTTTTCCTCTAGCGAGCGGCCGAGCGCCACGGTCACCGGCACCGCACACAGTGCAGCGCTGCATCTTTCTGCTGTCTGGGTTGCAGTTGGTGCTGCACGTCTAGTAGTAGTGGTCGGGGCATCCGCCGGCGCGCGGCCTACACTGTGGTAGGCACCATCACGCCAGTCCACTCCACTGCGATTCGACGACGACGCTGATTAGTACTACTAGAGTGATAATAAAGCAAAGGCAAAGCCTACTTTAATAGTGCTACTACTATGCTAGATTATTGATGTGCGAGGCTGGGGGCACACAGACACAGGGGGGGAGGCAGCGCTCCATCTTGTCACGCCAAATGAGGTTAACTAATTACTCCCCCAGGACCGAATCTCTTAAATCCGAACCCATTCCGCTGATTCGTCTGTAGGTCACATCGCCGATCTCGTCGCTGCTTCTCCCCCAAGTCCCAACCGCTTGATGATTCTTTATCATTATCACTTCCTCTCTCTCTTTTTTCGCGACTATCACTTCCCTTTCCATCACAGTGCTTTACTGCCTCCTCATCCACACATGATTGGAGCACGGGGATTGCCCCTGTTTTTCGCTATACTATACAGGAGTCCTTCCAATTACCTTTCAATATAGCCCTGATTTCATAAAGCAACAAGCCTAAGCCTATGCAGTGATGGGTCCAAATAGTTTAGTAAATGTAAAGAGAAACATAAAAGAGAAAGGAGAAAATGACAACAGCATATTTTGTATATATATAAGTAAAGGATAATTGTAGTATAGTTTGGCTCTTGCAACTTTACTTTGTAGCCAAACACTTGGCTTTGGTTTTACATGTTGTCTCATTTACTCAATGTATTGAATTTGTGAGTTTATACAAATGACTAGGTGTTGCTCGAGCTTAAAAGCGTGCAGGCGGCGGCGACAGATGTGGAGGGCGCATAGGTGAATGGTGAAGGGCACACATTGATGGAGGCAGTGAGAGGGGTGAGTGTGTGGTGGTGAAGTGGCCAAGAAAAGTGTGCAACAGTGTTGGAAGTGTCTAGGGAGGGCCAAAGACAAATGAAAATGTGGGGGCAATGGGGTGCAGCGACGATGGATGCCAATGAAGAGGTTGATGGGCGGAGGCAAATTGAGAGATGTTAAAACGATTCTACGGTCGTTGAAGAGCAAGGACCACAGACAGCGGGGACAGTCAAGGACTTGTTCTGTTTGCCAGAGATGTTGAGAGGAGGCGGCCTAGCTCAAGCATAGTAAGCGCAAAACATGTGGAAAATAGAAAAACAGAGACAACCAAAGGTAGGAGGATTTAAACGGAAATTTTGAGGACCAGTATACCTAAACAAAGGCCTAGCGTTCCTTTTTTTTTTTCCCTCGGCAGCAATAAATAGGACGGGAGGCTGAGTAGAAAACCGGCTGCGGATGCCCAAACAACCGTTCACCCCGTCCGGAATCAAAAAATAAAAACTATAACCGAGGGAGGCGAGAGGCGTGATGTGATCAGTTCGCATATGTAGGTGAGGATGCAGGACCACAGGTTGCCGTCGGAGAGTGAAGTATCATCACTGGCTTTGCCGAGCGAAGAGAGAGAGGGAAGGAAGCCAAGCAAGCAAAAAACACACGATCCGTGACATATACCACCGTCCACCAGAAAGAAATTCTCTGGCAAGTCCGAGCTCGCAGCGCCAGCGGGTCCCCGGGCGGACGGCAACGGGCAACGGGGTGGAACTGGACGGGGCGTTGTGTGGGCGTGTCTCCAAGCGCGACGGCGACGTGACAACGCCGACGTATCCATCCAGATCTGCCGCCGCGCGGGCGGGACAGGTGAAGAAGGCAGCAGAAAAGCCCCCCCGGCTTCTGCCGGTTGGACTTTGCAGTTCCAGGTCAAAAGCTTCTTCGTTTACTGCTCTCCGTGTTTTCTTTCCTCTTCCTTCAGTCCTCTCCTTTCCCCGGTAGTTGACGAGGCAGCACCGCAGCGCAGAACGGAGTATTCATTCAGAGAAGACAACTACTTGTTTTACGCCTAGTAATCCAGGAGACTTGTTGGATTAGACTATGTATGTGTTGAGTTGTGTCCCTTTCAAGGCTCGCCGTAGTGGTTTTATTTTAGATATTATTACTTATTAGAAGGATTGTTTGCTTTTTTCCAAATGGGGTAAGCGGCACATGTTCTGGAGTTTATAATACTCCCGCAGCATGCACGGAGCACAGGCTGTTATTGATCTGCATACAGATCGGGAAGTCTTGGTCCAAGTGACAGGGCTTCCGTTTTTAGGAAACCACCACCAGTCGTATCAGGTTGAAAGCCAGTGTTTACTTCCAAAAACTTTTCTCTTTCCCCTGTCACATTAATTCAAGGACGGAGACACCCTAACGGTAGGGTGGGGCGGCCGCCTCACCTATCGGCGTTTTAACACTAGATCCCCAGACCCCCACTTCTATATCTCCGACGTACGACAGAGCGTGACGCGAGGCAGAGCAGGCAAGCCGACGTCCCGGCAATGTATGAGGTGAGGAAGAGCGCCGGTCACCTCCTTGCTGAGCCTTTTTGTTCGGTCGTGAAGCCTCCCAGACTCCCCATAAAAGTCCAAATTTCATGCGATCTCACATCGACATCGAGCAAGCGACCTCCCGTAGTCCCGTCGCCATCTCGCATTGCCAGCCTGCCGCACTTCCGCCGCCGTTTCATGGTTCTGCCCGCCGCCCGCCGCACTTTCGCTTGCTGCCCGTCGCTATTTCCGCTCACGGCTCGCCGGCGCCTGCCCGCCACCCGACGGCCTCCTCGTCCGGAGCGACGGCGCCCTGCACCCATCCACTGCGTAGCGGCGCCCTGTCGTGTGTATTATTCACCCCAGCTACAAAAAATTTCTAGGCTCCGTCATTGCATCAATTGTACTTTTCGCTTGCATGGAGCACTAAATAAAATAGCAACCTGTTACATGTTTGTACTTTTTATCGTAGCTAGTTCGCGATGAATCTTTTAAATCTACTTGAACTATGATTAGACTAAAAGTTATCAAATACAAACAAAAGTGGTACACTGCACTTTTTCATCTCTTTTTACCCGGTAAACGGGCCCTTAACGCACTGGTACGTCCCGCGGGAGTATTCACCAGGAATTCGGGATTTTATGTGGTCGCCGCTGGATGCAACTACCACAGTCCACAGAAAATGCTTCAACTCCTGTTGCTGAACAACTGACCACACCGATCAATCTCGCAGTTCTCAACTCGTACTAACCTCGCACTTAATTTAGCTCTAGACATTTAAAAGGGCCAGTTTAGATCACCGGAACAGACCGAATTTCAAAGCCCATCAATCATGCAGTAGCTACGTACTTCGTCGTTTATAAACCAACGTTTAGAGACAAGTACTCGGTTCGGCTGAGCTGAATTCTATAAATAAATTATTATGAGAAAAAATACTATTATGTAATTAAAAATAAGCTGGAACAAAGCGAATAATCATCAGCTTATTCTTTTGATCAATCAGCGCTTATTTTTAACCTACAAAATAGTATTTTTTCTCATCAATAAATCAGCACGACCCGAAATCAGCGTTTATTTTTAGCCAAAGAACAGGCTGCATGTCCTAGTAGTACTCCGTAGAGCGTAGAGTAACCTGAACCCAGTCCACCACACCATTAACCATTTGCGTAGCGGCGTACTAGGAGGACAAGCTGTAAAGCAAGCACGTAACTTTATGGCCTTTTACAGTTACGGTTACAGCCGCTGCTCCTGTTGCTGACGGTGGCGTACCGGCGAGCCTCGTTTTCGCGGCGGGGGGCACGAAATAAATAATTGCGAGCTGACCCCCTATGCCGCGGCACCATGTGGCCGGTCCGCCCACTCTCCCCTACGAAGCCAATTCACACTCACTGATCCGCGGGCCCCGCGCCCGCACGGCCCCCGCCTGCCTGCGACCGCGGAGGAGACAACGCCCGTGCAACGAGACGCGGCAGAGGGAGACCTCCACTCACGCCGCACATATTCCCCGTCTCCCGCTTGCGAGACACTAGTGGGCTTGTCGTTTCGTCGACTCACTTTCGATATTCCTTTCTACTCCCACCATTTTCCTCCTCCACTCGTGTGTGAATTCCCAGCTTTATTAGTGTTCATCAGTCATCAACATAACCATCGCTGTACTCACTACTGTGGTTTGTACTAGGAGGAGTACCCTCCTCTTGTGGCAGTGCTAGTGCTAGGCAGTACTCCTAGGCTAGGCTACTGTTTGCAAATCAATAAAAAAACATCACAGGTACTCCTCAGGTAGCAGTACCTGAAGCTCCAAAAAATCATACTCTATGCGCTGTTGTGCTGTTGGCGTCCGCCTGGCCTAGTCTGCGTTTCCATAAATAGTATAGAAAAACAACCAGAGCGCGGCTAGATAGAGCAGCCCTCCACCTCTCATCATCATCTGCTCTGTGTCGCCTCCCGTGCAAACTCCCCTCCCTCCTCCCACTCCCAGGTCCAGGTCCAGGTCGAGGTCTCGGCTCCCTCGCTCTCTCAGTCAAGGCGCTCCACTTCCTCAGTTCCTCCTCCTACAAATATCCGGATATGGGCGACGACGCCCCGCCGCCTCACGCGGCGGCGGCCGACCTGTCGCTGACGCTGGCGCCGGCGCCTCCCGCGGCGCCACCTCCGACGGCGGGGTCCGCCGCCGGAGGAGGCGTGGCGACGGCGTGCGTGGACGGCAAGGACGTGCGCCTGTTCCCGTGCCTCTTCTGCAACAAGAAGTTCCTCAAGTCGCAGGCGCTTGGTGGCCACCAGAACGCGCACAAGAAGGAGCGCAGCATCGGCTGGAACCCTTACTTCTACATGACCCCGCAGCCGCAGCAGCCCAATGCGGCGCCGCCGAGCCCCACCGCCCCGCTCACCACCTACCCCACCGGCTACGGCGCCGCGGCGGCGGTAGCGGGCGCCATCCTCCCCGCGACGCCGTACGCGGGCCACGTCTACGCCCCCGTGCCGGCGCCGTTCCCCATCGCCTCGCACGCCTCCAGCAGCAGCGGCGGCGGCAGCGGGCTGCCGCTGTACTACGCGCCGCCCCATCACGAGGCAACAACGGCAGGGACGGGCGACGCCGGCGTGGCGGGCGTCGTGCTGGCCCCGCGCGCGCGCTACGCCGCGCACCACCAGCCGGCCGACCAGCCCGGCGGCGCCGGCCGCGACGACCTGATCGACATGCTCAACTGGAGGAGGGGCTACCACGGCACCACCGCAGCCGCGGCCGCCACCACCGCCTCGCCGTCCAGCACCACCACCACGCTCACCACCTCCTGTGCCGGCGCCGGCAGCAACGACGACGACGACGGCAACGGCGGGGAGCTCGACCTGAATCTCAGCCTCTAGCACCAGCCACCAGTCCGGGTTCCGGCTTATGCGTACGCTACGCGTGTCACCTAATTAGCAGCTCTTATTATCTTAGTAGGCACGTTAATCACTCTCTCTTCCCCTGTATGTCATGTTATTATTAGCATGTTGTCTCGTCGTCATCTCCCGTCCCTTTTGCCATGGCTTGATGAATTGTTCTTGTTCATCTTTCTCCTTCTTCCTCTTCTTCTTTTTACGATTTTTGTCAGTTTGCTTGATCCTTGCTGGGGCCTCCCGTTGTTTGTTGGGGGTTCGCCATTGCGTCGCGTGTACAGTATTGGGACTGCTGTCTGGATGTCTCCTCTCCTACTGGTCCGGCGCGCGGCAGCAATCAGCAGCCCACCAGTGGCAAGCACAACCAGTGCCCACGCCACGGCGTCGCTGTTGAGCTCCTGCTCGCCCATGGGCATGCATGTCAATGTTAAAACTACCCTCTGTTTTCTGTGCTGGTGCAGTCCGTTCCGTTGCATCTGCTGCTGTACTACCACTGTGTACTTGTCGCCGTCGAGACGTAGTACGCCGGCGGCAGCCGCCTTAGGAAGGGGTGTGTACTGGGTGAGATCCGTCTCGTCGTGGGTGTGCATGCTGGGCGGAGGGGAGGCACGCCCAATCAATTTGCTATTGGGTGGGGGTGGTGGTGAGTGTACACATGGAGTAGTACTGTACTATGCTACTGGCAGCGATATTTGTTCGGTCCGCGTCCCATCTTGCTGGATCATGTTTGGGAACTGGATGCGGAATGGACTGGGCCGCAGATCCACTGCAAATTGCAATTGCAACTAGTTACATCAACGTTGCGACATATGCATAGAGCATTAAATGTAGACGAAATGTTTGTATGTTTATACTTTTTGCATGTACATCACGAGACGAATCTTTTAAGTCTATTTAGGTCATGATTGAACAAAAGTTGTCAAATACAAACGAACGTGCTACAGTACAGAATTGTAACTGCAACTGGCATCTAAACGCGCCTTATTAATCGCGTTCTTTTTTTTCCTGTTATGTACGGAGAACTGTTCAACTGTACGCACAGCATTATGGTATTTATAGTAGCAAAACGATACGGTAATAAAAAAATTTGTAAATACAGCACGTCCTCCTGACTGAAGTAGCAAGTTCTAGGATGCGTTGCTGTCCGTGTCTGCAGGAGTAGGACGACGGGCCAGCTTGCATTGCATCAGTTCCCATTTCCAAAGGAAAAAAAAAAAACAAGAGAAGAACTTGCATCAGCTCGGCCAGTTCGTCACGAGCCCAAGGGACAAAAGCGGTGCCGTCCAATGGCCGGTGAGTGGGCCTGGTTGCCACCTGCGCGCGCTGGGCCCCGCCGGCGCATGCATGGTCCAATAGTACTACGAACAGGAGTGGCGGCAGCGACATCGGCATGGGCAGTGCCGCAGTAGTGCGCCAGTGTACCCCGGCCCCAGCGCAGCGCAGCCGTCGGACCGGATCCTCTGCGTCCCAATCGAAACCAACCGGAAACCAATGCCACCGCTCAACAATCAACTAAAATTTTACGTGAAGATAATCACTCCGCAACTATGCGCTAGCAATCGATGCAAGCAAACGAAGGTACAAAGAGCAACGAGGAGATTGCTCACAATGGTTCACATTGCCAAACTGATGCAGTCGATGCCGAACCTCAGTACAGGAAGATGTCGAAGACAACGATGCTGGTGGAGGTGGACACGCGTCGCCGGAGTGTGTGATCCATCATCGGTGCGAGGTGAAGGTGAGGGGGATTTGGGGATCTCGATGCCCAAGGAGATGGCATTGGCATGGTAACGAATCGATGCTGATGAGAACAACCACGGACACGGACCTACGGGAGCTTGTGATTTCGCCAACGCAAAGTCACAGACTCAACCAGCCGCCGAGGATGACACTCGGAGATCAGCAACGAGATGGAATCGGGTGGGGGATTAGGGGCCGAGGATCGCCGTCTTTGAGACCACTTGTCTTATTCCGTGGATGACACCTTCTTCCTCTCCGTGCCTGGGCCGTGGCGGCTGCCCCTTTGGTGGGTCGACAGGGCAGGACGGCCAGGGCCAGTGTGTACCTGTCGTAGCTGCGCCCTCCGTAGAGTCCTCCTCGGCATACGCGCGCGGCCAGCATGTGGTTTGTGGTGTTTCGATCCGCAGTGCCGATCCACACAGCGGCTCTCGGCGCCGTGGCTGTGCATGTGGACATGGTGACGGACGGCCCCCGAAGCTACCCAACAGGCCATGCATGGCGCTGGCGTTGGTGCTGCTCCTCCTGTGGCCCGGCTGCGGTGGCTCGCCCACCATACTGCGATCCGAGTTGGCGTGGTACTGGTGACAGGGTGGCCGTGGGACGGGGACGGGGACGGGGAACGGACACGGCCATGTGAGCGTGGGGGGCCCGCCGTCAGCGACGGACAGGGAGAGGCCCAACCGGCAGAGCTCGTGACGCCGTTGCCGCTGCTGGACAGTGGTTGGCGGGCTCTAGCTGCGTCGCTCTCGCTCCTGACGAACCCGGCCGGATGGTGATGGGCCTTGCTTGCTTGGCCCCGGCGGGCGGCGGGCACTGCAGCGCCCTTGTACGGTTGTACCCATAGCCGCACCCGCAGTTTGTGTTCTGTTCAGGCTCGTGCGTGATTCTCTGTGGCAAGTTGGCAACGCACTCCCTCCGTTCCCCGCGTGTGCTTCCTTTCCTCCTTCTTCTTCTTCTTCTGCCTGTCGTGTAGCGGTAGCGCTGCGGCTGGCGAGGCTCTACTCCAAGCCTCGGGAATAAACAGTTGTTCGAGTTGATTTGTCGTTGTTGCTGTTTTGGCCGGTGACTCGACTGCAACTGGGCACCACCTCACCTGCCTCCCACAGTCCCACGAGCACCCTGGACCATTTCTGGATAAACGCGAGGAGCTATTCTGGATCACTACTACCTAGGAGTACTATTGTCCTGGTAGTACTACTTGATTTTACCGGACGGGCAGTTCAGTTGTCACTGAAAGTTCAGCGGACAGTTCAGTCACCTCACGACCTCGAGCGCGTTTAGTATTTTACTCTCTGCGTCCCTAACTCCATGTTATATTTAATTAAATTTTTAATAAATAATATTTATATTTATAACTCTAAATTAACATATTATAAAAATATATTTTATAATTAATTTATTGGTGTTTATTTGATATTATAAATATTTATAGTTTTTTATTTATAATTGGTCAAAGTAGATACACTGAAACATGCTTACTGTGTTAGAATTGCATAATCAATGGCACGGATAGGAGTATTTTAAAGTTACGGATCAATTAAAATGACTATTTTTTTAGCTAAAGACCCTGTTCGCTAGACAACCTGCTCTCAACCGCGCTGTTAACACTTCCCACTCAACATTACTACTACTACTTACTGCTTTCTCGGTTTTAGAAATAATAATACAATTCAAGAAAAACAAACTTAATTATAGTTTTTTTCATCAAATCTAGACTCACTTTGTTTTTTTCTTCTTGATAGGGATGGCACTTTTTTCATTTTGGACTGTTGGAGTGGAGGACAGGAAAACCTAAGATGTTGCTCCCTCCAACGCAAATTACAAGTGTTTGATGCATAAGTCCATTTATTTAAACTTTTGTTCATGTGCTATGTTTGGATTTGTGAATGAAAAGATACATATATTTGTCTTCTGTCGGAACATAGTTTCTAAAAGCATATTTTGACCATATTTGTTAAATATTTTTAACAAAAGTTCTAATCAAAATTTTTTTGACGGGTCCAGAACACATGTTTGGGTGAAGGAAAACAATCGATCGACCTTTGTAATCTTGCGGGCCACCAATAGAATAGAAGCCGCATCCTTTTTTTTCTCTTCTCTAAATAAAGAAACAAAAATTCTTCGAAAGCTTTGCCGGTCAACTAGTCCATCGAGGATGGACCCAGCCCACCCTCCCGACCCGCCCCCTGTCCCCTGCGACGCCGACGGCGCCGGAACTCCTCCTCCTTCGTCAATCCACTCCCCTACAGCCTTCCAGCCACTTCCAAGACCAGATCCGAGCTCCCAGCTTTCTGATCTACCGATCCTTGGGGATGGGGTGGCCGCTCCGGCGCTCTTCTGTGAGGATGATGGGTTGTCCGGTGGCCGCCGGCGGCGGCGGCGAACCGACCTGTCTCCCAGTCCCACCTCCTCCCCTCTCCCGGCCGGCGCCACCGCTCAGCCCAGCCCGTCGGGGGCCGCCCGGGCGGCCAGCACCACCCCCTCCCCCAGCCCCGGCCCCAGCTTCCGTCTGAGGTCGGCGTCGTCAGCACCGCTGCTCGTGGACGAGGTCCTCATCGAGGACGTCTTCGACGAGGAGGAGGATGACGAAGACGCGGATGACGGAGTGGTTCCTTCTCCGGCCACCACCGCCACCCCCTTCGTCGAGCATGCGGCACGGCCGTCGCCACTGTCGTTGTCAATAATGCAGCCAGCCGGCGGTCCCTCTCTGAGGCCGTCAACATCCCTCTCCCCCCACGCTGCCCCCTTCCATCCTGGAGGAAGCTCGGTGGGGCGCTCGAAGGCAAGGCGTTGGGCGGATACGGACCCTGCTGCGGGCAACTCCGACGACGAGTCCACTCCTGACTCGCGACCGTCGTACCTGGAGGTTGCTCGCAAGGCTATTCGGGCCACGCCGCAGCCGTCGGCCGGGGCTGCGACGAATTGTGCTGCCGCCGTGGGGGGTGCCCAGCTAGTGCCTGTACAGGGAAACAAGCGGCGTCAACGGCGGCGTCGGCGGCGCAGGTCCAGTACCCCACCCCAACCGCCGCAGCCCTCGCGTGTGCCCGCGCATCGTCGCGTTGGCCAGCTGCAGGCGCCGAGGGTCTCGGAGCGCCAGCGGCTTGGCTCACGGATGCGGGCTTCGGTGCCTGGCGCGACTCGGTAGCCGCATCGCGTGTCGAGCGTCGACGCCGACGGTTTCCGGACTATCATGAGGCATCGCCACCGACGTTCGCCGGGGGATGCGACATCCAAGCGCCGCCGTCCAGTCCCGTCGGAGCTGGTGGGTCACTGCTTCAACTGCCTCGCGCGTGACCACGTCGCCGCTCAGTGTCATTCCTCGTGTAATACCCCGGGTATTACGGATTTAATTAATCTGCCATGTCATCATATTTAAATTAATCATTTGTATGTGATTGTGATTAGGTCCCTAGAGTGATTTGAATTTAATTAGCATTTGTTTGTAAAATTAAATTCCCAAATAAAGGTTTAAAAACTTACTTTTATTAGGACTAAAACCTAATTCAAAATCTAAAAGGAATTTTGAGATAGTTCCTTAATAAAAGTTTTATATCTTTTAAAATGGAACAACTTTTATTTTTGGAGATTTCAAAGTTCTGTGGTAGAAATTCAAATTTATTTCAAAACAATGATTTAAAACTTAGTTTTGGATTGTCATTTCAAAAATTATTTGGAATCTGGCAAAACTTCCTAAATAGAAGTTGTAAAGCTCATTGAGTAGAACAACTTTTATTTCGGAAATTTTTCAAGTTGTTGAGAAAATTTAAAAGTAATTTTGAAAATACAGTTTAAAATTTAAAACTCTAGTTTACCCCTTTTTCTGTAGTTTCAAAAATATTTCGAATTTGGATTTAGTTCCAAAAGCAAAGTTGTTCAGAATTTCAAACCCTACAACTTTTGCTTTTGCAGTTTTTCATGTTTGTATGCAAAATCGGTCGAATTTGGTCAAAAACCGACAGCCCCTAGGGAATTAGAGCTACAGTACTTCGCCTCCTCGCCCTGTTCATCAACAGCACCGGCAGCCGCCGTGTCGCGCGCGGGCGCGCGGCGAGCCGTGCCGGCCGGGATCGTGCCCCCGCGACCATTGCAGATACGGGCGCGCGTGCGCCGCGTCGTGCCGCGCCTGTCCCCGCCCGTTGCCCCTCCAAAAGGGCAAAGACCACCCCTCTCCACGCCATTTTTCCTTCTCCCGGTCGCCATCGCCACCTCGCGGTTCTCGGCCGAATACGCCGCACTTCGTCCATCACCACCCTCTCCATCTTGCAGACAGCTAGCTAGCTTCCTTGCGCATCGCCTGCGTCCGTCGGTGGGAGCTGTAGAGCTTCGTAACCACCGGAACGCCGGTGTCTTCTTCGCGGGCGGGCAGAACGCCGCCGCGTGCTCCGCCGTCGTCTCGAGCTAGTTTGGGTAAGCTCTAGACCTCGGATTGTTGCGTACCGTGATCTCCGTGACCCCTTGAACCTTACTCTTGCGTCGGTGTACTCTCTGGTTCCCTAGGTTCGCCGGAACGCGTGTTCGCCGTTGTGCCGAGCCGCCGGGATCCGCCGCCGTCGCCAAGTCGCCTTCTTCGAACCACCTCCGTCTCCACCGACCCGTCGGCCAGCTTCGTGGTGAGCCCCAGATGCTCGCGCACCTTTTCCCCCTCTCTTTACCGGCTTGTGCTCGCTGGCGACGTGCTCGCCGCCGCCACCGAGCCGCCGCGTCCGTGTCTCCAGGTGCTGTGTGCCTCGGATCTCGTCGTGTCTTAGCTTGGTAGACTCGCCTTAGAGTGTAGAGTCCGTCAGTGCCCTCGGCTTCGTCCCTCGGCTCACCGTCGGCGAGCTAGGGGCGGCGGACCGCCGGCGCCCTCGCCTCTGTCAAAACAGAGGAGAGGCCAGGGGCCTCGGGTTAGAAGGTAAGTCTTTCCAGGGGGTTAAGTGCAAATCCCGTGACTCATGTGAATAGTATAGATCGGACCGCGGGTTGATTTCTGATTTCCCCAAGGTTTCTTTTGCTAAAACGCCGGCGCCGGGTGCGGGCAGGCCGAGTGGGCCGGCTCGCTTTGGTCATGGGCCGTAGTGGGCTGGTTTGGTCTTTTCTTTTTCCAGTGAATTTCAAAATGCTTTTCATTTATATATTCATATGAATAGTACTGAAGTTTATTTATTTCATATGAATTAATATGTTGAATGGAAAAATGTGAGAATAATTGTGTATGCTCTCTGAAGTATGTAGTATTTGTTAAAAATATAATATAGGGTGTTCCAGTGCCTTTAATCTGCTGTATAAATCAGTGAAGTAATTAATAAATGCAAGTTTGTGTAATTTTAATTAATTATCTGTAGATCCAAAAATCATGAAATTTATTGTGGCTCTGTTTGGTGATAAAACCTAGCTGTTGGTAAAGTTTGGTTGCAATTGAAGTTAGTTTGGTCAATTAATAAATATATGTGAAATTAGGGATTAATAAAGTAAATAGAAAAAAATGAATTTAGGTTTGTTGTGTGAATTTTTGGGTTGAATGAAGACCAAGGATCTTTCGCTGTGTGATCCTTGGCAGTTTGAGAACTTAGTGCTTGGTAGTAGTCACAAAGTTGTGTAGCGGCTTTCTGTGACCGTTAAAAAGGTCAATAAAACAAAAGTAGGAAACATTACTTTTACCTTCCGTAGATTGTTTACAACTTTACCGTGAAGGAAAGTTGTACTCAAGGTATTAATGGTTTACTTCCAAGCATTTCATTTGTTGCCCTCATGCCACGCTAAGCATACATCATTGCATACGTGTAGTGCCCGTTCCCGAGGGGGTCCAGGTCGAGACTACTACTGAGGAGGCCACTCCAGAAGTCATCCAAGGATTCGACATCTGCGGAACTGATCCCGACCCGACGCTGTACACGATCCAAGGCAAGCCCCGGTGCATTCAGCCCCTCTATTACAAAATATTTATAATTCGAGTTAATCTACTGCATTAGGTTGATAGGAGTTGATTGTCACCTATCCAGATGCATTGTCTCAAATAAATACCCTGAAACCTGATTTAAATAAAATGGTTTGAGAAATGCTTAGGCATGCTTAATGAACTTAGCTTTGCGTAAAAGAAAAACTATTTTCTGTGCCATGATTATACTTATACTTTGATTGGTGAAGAACTGGTTATCCGTTGGTCGATGTGTATTTGGGTTGGAGTCCCAATGCATGGTCGCTTTCGGAATAGTTTGGAACTGGTCGATGTCTTTGGAAACGTGTTTCGTTGGGTGGTCAGCTCATGGGGCGGCGTTCCCTATGTCTCACTCACCCGACAGGCACGATAATAAAAACTGTCGGGTAGTCTTGTACTTGGGTTGGAGTCCCAATGCAGGATTGACGGCAGGAAGGAAATAGGGACCGTTCGTTGTAGGCCTGCTGTGATCATGATGAACATCCTAGCCACATACCAATGCGGAAAGCCTAGAGTTCGGTGACGCTATTGCTGGAACCGACAACCACGCACTGGGAGTGGAGAGATGGCGAGAGTAGCTTGTACCCACGTGGCCGGTGTGCCTGGATAAGAGTGGAGTATTGTGCTCTCGGGTGGCGCAGGACCGGTTCCGGGATAGCAAAGCCGTGACGACGGGTTGGTATATGTATGCCGGCGTGCTGCATATGCAGTGTGGTTAGAATCCCCAGCTGGGTACTTTCTGGATTCGAATCGACGTGCTCCTCGGTTATGGAGACTTGATCCTCACACTCTACACCGAAAAGTGGTTCTCAACTAGGTTATCTGAATGAATAAAGTAATTGAAAGAATGATGATACATGAGTCAGAATATTGGAGCTATACATATGATTATAATAATGACAAAATAAAATATGGAACTGGATAGATTGCTTTTCTGCAAACCCCTCATCCTCTGCTAGCCTTACCCATAGCCTTGCATTCCTGAGTCTCATTTTACACCCTTAGTCGGGTAAGTCTTTCGGAGTACCCCAAGTACTCAGGGTTTGTTAACCCCGTTGCAGGAGGACCGCAGTCGGAGATCTGTCTTGCTCCATGTTGCGTGACCGTGGTCGAAGAAGAAAGCAGCGATGAGTGAAGTGGAACCCGTGGGCAGGGTTCAAGTTATCTGATCTAGTATTGTGTAACTATTCCACTGCTACTGTTATGTCCTCTGGTCTATAATAACTATATTTGAATCCTATTTGAACAACTGGTTTGTAATCTAAATGTTATGTAATCTTCCGCACTGTACTCTGATGTATTTTTATTATGAAATGTTGTAATCATGTAATGGTTCTTCAATAGTGATCCTGTCGGAGAAAAGGGCGCTAATGTAGCCCGACAGACCTGTCTAGATCATTTGGGACACGGGCCCGGCTGTCAGAAGTCGTTAGTGACAATGACAGGTGCCGGTGGGCCAGGTGATTTAGCCGGTTCTGTTACAGTTGGTATCGGAGCATTCCATTGTTAATCATTATGGATTACTTTTCAAAAATTTCAAAATGTTTTGGATCATAAAAAGTATAACCTATTATTTTGGGTCCAAATTGCTTCTATCCTTATCTTGTTCAGTAGTCCTTGTCTTGTTCTATATTTTACCTTATAGGATTAAGGTAGCTGGTGGAATAATATTATTATTAGCCCTATGTTAAAAGTTTATTTATGTATGTAGGTACCTTGCATGATTTAAATTCGTAAGTACGTACATGCATCATGATAATCACACCGGTTAATTAACTTCCTCATTAAAGTGGGTTTTTGGGATAGTTTACCGAACCTATTCTTGCTAACCTATTATACCTTAAAATTCCACTTACCTTTTCCAGATGGCCCGTTGCAAGCTCACAGCACGCAAGATGACCGGACCACGTGGCGTTCCACGCCACCAGTTGGCGCCACGCGCTGGCGAGGGCGGAGCTTCTGGGAGTCGCCCACCTCGTCGCAGCAGCGAGGAGCTTGAGGCTGAGGTTGGAAGGCTGCAGGATCTAGTCAGGCAGTGGGAGGAAGAATACAGAGTGGCACGTCTCAACCACTACCGGGACGTGAGGACCAATCGAGATCTGCGTCGAGAGATCGATCCCCTGACCAAGCAGAGGGATGAAGCTTGAGATCGTGAGGAGACGATCATGGACAGGATGCTCGAGGCGGAGCAGCGTGTTGGTCAGCTTGAGCTCTACAACAACGTCTTGCACGAGGAAGTGCATGAGCTCTATGGTGAGCTCCACCCTATTCCTGCACCGCAGGAGGAGGATCCTGAGTTGGGAGTTGTCCTCGGTCAGGAGGATGAGGACGTGGAGGACGTTGACGTGGGGGTCAAGCCGGTCGAGGTCGTCGAGGCAGATGCCGAGGAGGACTTCGAGGAGATCGACGAGGACAGTGACGCTTCTGGCGCGTCTGGGATTGACGAGGACTAGGCCAGTGTGGCCTAGGGTTGTCAACTAGTTGTTCTCTTTTGTCTGTAATATAGGTGCTTGCCTAGAAAACCTTAGTTATGGGTTGTGGGTCTTGCCTGGGTGCAAGCCATGTTGTGTGAACCTTGTAATATTGCTGTGTGCTGCTATATTTGCTTAACTAATGTAAGACTCAAGTCGGGTTTGCTTATTAACAGATGGGAGACAACTCTGATAATGCAACTGGTGTTCCCCAACCACCTCAGTTTCCACCCACTCTGGCAGAGGCCATTGCTGCATTGACCAATGTTGCAGCGCTGCTAGCTCAGAATCAGTAAGATCGTGGTGGACGTCGTGGCCGCCGTGATAATGAGGATACCACCTATGTTGACTTCACTGACACCCGCCCACCGGTGTTCACTAAGGCTGATGAACCCTTAGAAGCGGATGATTGGCTCCGTACCATGGAGCAGAAGTTTAGCTTGATTCACTGTACCGAGGTCCAGAAACCTCTGTTTGCAGCTCAGCAGCTTCGTGGCCCAACGACTACTTGGTATGCCAACCTTTTGGCTGCGCAGGATGCTGGACATCAACTTACCTGGCACGAGTTCCGTGAAGCTTTTCGTGCTCATTACATCCCTGCGGGTGTGATGAAGTTGAAGCTGGATCAGTTTCTGGCTCTGAAGCAGAATGAGTCCACTGTCTCTCAGTATCTTGGGCAGTTCAACCACTTGGCACAGTATGCACCTGAGCATACCAACACTGATTCTAAGAGGAGAGCCTGCTTTGTCAGAGGTTTGAATTTCAAGATTCAACGCAGTCTGTCTAACAACCTCAAGTGCACTTTTCATGAGGCAGTGGATAGTGCAATAGCTTTTGAGGAAAGCGACCGTCAGCTCCAAGAGGAGAAGAAGAAGAGCAAAAGGTCTAGCTCTTCTGGCAGTCAGAAACGCCAGAAAGTTATCTATCATCCTACCCACCATAACCGTCCGTCATATCCCCATCAGCAGGTAGTTGTGCGCACTGCCGCTACCTCTCATACCTCTAATCAGCAAAACACCACTCAGCCGAATGCCCCTGGCGTTCGTATCAACACTCCACAGACCAACTATAATCACCCATGCTACAACTATGGAAAGGTGGGACACTGGGCCCGTGATTGCCCTTTTCCGAAGCAGAACAACCAGAATGTGCAGAAAAGTCCTGGTGTTCCGCAACAGCAAGTTCAGCACCGTGGTCACCAGCAGCATGCTCAGAAGGGCAAGATTGTCAAGAAGGCAGGTCGGGTTTATTACACTCAGATTGAAGATATTCCTGCTGGAGAACCCGTCATGATGGGTAAGTTTCCCGTTGCTAGTCA
Source organism: Eremochloa ophiuroides (assembly GCA_038502445.1). Classification (NCBI taxonomy): domain Eukaryota; kingdom Viridiplantae; phylum Streptophyta; class Magnoliopsida; order Poales; family Poaceae; genus Eremochloa; species Eremochloa ophiuroides. The sequence goes on from JAHLJS010000002.1 coordinate 6,594,614, forward strand.
TTCTGCTGTTCTGCTATTTGATTCTGGTGCATCTCATTCGTTCATCAACCGTACATTTGTGGTTAAGCATGATATATCTATTGGGGAGATAAAGGAAGATTTCCTTATACATTCGCCCGGGGGGCGTATAACTACTAAAGAGGTAGTTCAGGGAGTACCTATAGAGCTGGGAGGGCATAAATTCCCAACCACAATGATAGTACTTAAGGATCAGGATATAGATGTGATATTAGGTATGAATTGGATGTATCAGCACAAGGCCTTGATTGATGTGTTGAATAGAACCATAAGAGTGAACATACCTAATAGTCAAACTCAACTTCTTATCCAACTTCCATTGCCCGTAAGAAAGATTGAAAAGACCGTGCAAAGGTTGTGTGCCACCGCAGTTGAAGAAGTATTGAAGATTCCAGTGGTCTGCGAATTTCCAGACGTATTCCCTGATGAGTTGCCTGGTTTGCCACCTGATCGAGATGTGGAATTTGCTATTGAGCTAAAACCTGGAACCGCACCTATATCTCGTAGAGCCTACAGAATGCCTCCCAAGGAATTGGCAGAGCTTAAAGTGCAGCTACAAGATTTGCTAGATAAGGGTTTCATCAGACCCAGCTCATCTCCTTGGGGTTGTCCTGCCATCTTTGTCAAGAAGAAGGACAAATCCCTCCGACTCTGTATTGATTACCGTCCACTCAACGAGGTCACCATCAAAAACAAATATCCTTTACCCCGTATTGACCTACTCTTTGACCAGCTGGCTGGAGCTAAGGTGTTTTCCAAGATTGACCTTAGGTCTGGCTACCACCAAATAGAGATCCGTCCCGAAGACATCCCAAAAACAGCTTTCACCACTAGATATGGCCTATATGAATACCTTGTCATGTCTTTTGGCCTAACCAATGCACCCGCCTATTTCATGTACCTCATGAATTCCGTCTTCATGCCTGACCTCGACAAATTTGTTGTCGTATTCATTGATGGCATCCTGGTCTATTCTAAAACACCCGAAGAACATGCCAACCACCTCCGTATCGTCTTGAACCGTTTAAGAGAACATCAACTCTATGCCAAATTCAGCAAATGTGAGTTCTTGTTGGACCGAGTTCCATTTCTTGGGCATATCCTGACAGCGGAAGGTGTGTCCGTAGATCCAAGTAAGGTGGAAGAAATCTTGAACTGGAAACCACCAACCACTGTGCACCAGGTTCGCAGTTTCATGGGAATGGCGGGATATTACCGCCGATTCATTCCGAATTTCTCAAGAATAGCTAAGCCTATAACCAACCTATTGAAGACTCAGGTTAAGTTTGTCTGGTCGCCAGAATGCGAGACAGCGTTTCAAACCTTGAAGAGATGTTTGACCACTGCACCAGTCCTTGCTCAGCCAGATATTGAAAAGCCGTTTGACGTGTACTGCGATGCGTCGGGTACTGGCCTTGGTTGTGTTTTGATGCAAGAGGGCCGAGTCATTGCTTATGCTTCACGACAACTCCGGCCTCATGAAGAGAATTATCCCACTCATGATCTTGAATTGGCAGCTGTGGTTCATGCATTGAAGATCTGGCGTCACTACTTGTTAGGCAGCACATGCAATGTCTACACTGATCACAAAAGCCTGAAATACATCTTTACACAAGAAGAATTAAATATGAGGCAACGAAGATGGCTTGAGTTGATAAAAGATTATGATATTGAAGTGCACTACCATCCTGGTAAAGCTAATGTGGTTGCCGACGCACTCAGTCGGAAGGCTCATTGTAATTGTTTGACTGTGAAGCCATATGATCTGTCGTTGTGTTACGGGTTAGAAAAATTGGGCATAGAAATAGTCCCTCAAGGCAGTTGGAACAATCTCAGCATCAAACCCTCCATCCGCGATGAAATCGTGGCTGCTCAGAAAAATAGTAAAGGTATCAGGCACATCAAAGAGAAAATCCAAGCAGGGAAAGCAGATTGTTTCAGAATTGATGATGAAGGGATTGTATGGTTCAAGAATCGGCTTGTAGTTCCAAAAATTCCAGAGTTACGTGGCAAGATTCTTGACGAAGCTCATTTGACAAGATACTCTATTCATCCGGGAAGCAACAAAATGTACCAGGATTTGAAACAGAAGTTTTGGTGGACTAAGATGAAGATCGAGATTGCTCAGTATGTAGCAAAATGCGACACTTGTCAGAAAGTAAAAGCTGTACACATGAAGCCTGGTGGAGAGCTGCAACCATTACCTATTCCTGCATGGAAATGGGAAGACATCAGCATGGATTTCATTATGGGTCTCCCAACAACCTCTAGGGGTTTCAATTCCATCTGGGTTGTTGTGGACCGCCTCACTAAACAAGCTCATTTCTTACCTGTCAAGAAAATGTACAGGGCTCCGCACTACGCCAAGCTATACATAGAAAATCTGATGAAGCTACATGGAGTGCCCAAGACCATTGTCTCTGACCGAGGCACTCAGTTCATATCCCAATTTTGGAGATCCTTCCATAAATCATTGGGTACAAAACTCCTGCATAGCACAGCCTATCATCCTCAGACTGACGGACAGACAGAGAGGATAAATCAGATACTTGAAGACATGTTAAGAGCCTGTGCACTCAATTACCCTGAGAAATGGGACGAGTGTTTGGCATTGGCCGAATTCTCGTACAACAACAGCTACCAAGAAAGTATAAAAATGGCTCCGTTTGAGGCAGTATATGGCCGCAGGTGTCGTACTCCATTGAATTGGTCCGAGCCTGGAGAAAGATGGTTCTATGGAGTTGACTTGGTCAATGAAGCCGAAGAGAAGGTTCGACTGATACAGGAAAATTTGAAAGTGGCACAGTCACGACAGAAAAGTTATGCCGATCAGCGGCGCAGACCTTTGACATTTCAGGTTGGAGACTATGTATATTTGAAAGTTTCGCCTATGAAAGGAGTTAACCGTTTTGGAGTCAAAGGCAAGTTAGCCCCGTGTTATATTGGACCGTTCTTAATCATAGGACGCGTGGGAAAGGTAGCTTACAAGCTCGCATTGCCAGAACATCTCTCGGAAGTACACAATGTGTTTCATGTTTCTCAGCTGAAGAAGTGTCTCCGAGTACCTGAACAAGTCATCGATGTTGAAGGAGTAGCACTTGAACCTGAATTGACCTACTCAGAGCAGCCAGTACGAGTTTTGGATATAAAGGACCGTGTTACCCGAAGGACCACAACCCGGTGGTACAAGATCCAATGGAGTGATCATTCTGAAGATGAAGCTACCTGGGAGTCTGAAGATTTCTTGGCAGAAAGCTTCCCCGAGTTCTATGCTACTCTATAAATGTAAACCTATTTTGTGTTATGCATGGCTTCGCATTGTCTCTTGTTTAAGCCTGAACTTGTTGTTGTTATTCTTTTCCATTACTTTGTTCCAATCTTGGTTATGTACCTAATCTCGGGACGAGATTTCTTTTAGAGGGGAAGGCTGTAATACCCCGGGTATTACGGATTTAATTAATCTGCCATGTCATCATATTTAAATTAATCATTTGCATGTGATTGTGATTAGGTCCCTAGAGTGATTTGAATTTAATTAGCATTTGTTTGTAAAATTAAATTCCCAAATAAAGGTTTAAAAACTTACTTTTATTAGGACTAAAACCTAATTCAAAATCTAAAAGGAATTTTGAGATAGTTCCTTAATAAAAGTTTTATATCTTTTAAAATGGAACAACTTTTATTTTTGGAGATTTCAAAGTTCTGTGGTAGAAATTCAAATTTATTTCAAAACAATGATTTAAAACTTAGTTTTGGATTGTCATTTCAAAAATTATTTGGAATCTGGCAAAACTTCCTAAATAGAAGTTGTAAAGCTCATTGAGTAGAACAACTTTTATTTTGGAAATTTTTCAAGTTGTTGAGAAAATTTAAAAGTAATTTTGAAAATACAGTTTAAAATTTAAAACTCTAGTTTACCCCTTTTTCTGTAGTTTCAAAAATATTTCGAATTTGGATTTAGTTCCAAAAGCAAAGTTGTTCAGAATTTCAAACCCTACAACTTTTGCTTTTGCAGTTTTTCATGTTTGTATGCAAAATCGGTCGAATTTGGTCAAAAACCGACAGCCCCTAGGGAATTAGAGCTACAGTACTTCGCCTCCTCGCCCTGTTCATCAACAGCACCGGCAGCCGCCGTGTCGCGCGCGGGCGCGCGGCGAGCCGTGCAGGCCGGGATCGTGCCCCCGCGACCATTGCAGATACGGGCGCGCGTGCGCCGCGTCGTGCCGCGCCTGTCCCCGCCCGTTGCCCCTCCAAAAGGGCAAAGACCACCCCTCTCCACGCCATTTTTCCTTCTCCCGGTCGCCATCGCCACCTCGCGGTTCTCGGCCGAATACGCCGCACTTCGTCCATCACCACCCTCTCCATCTTGCAGACAGCTAGCTAGCTTCCTTGCGCATCGCCTGCGTCCGTCGGTGGGAGCTGTAGAGCTTCGTAACCACCGGAACGCCGGTGTCTTCTTCGCGGGCGGGCAGAACGCCGCCGCGTGCTCCGCCGTCGTCTCGAGCTAGTTTGGATAAGCTCTAGACCTCGGATTGTTGCGTACCGTGATCTCCGTGACCCCTTGAACCTTACTCTTGCGTCGGTGTACTCTCTGGTTCCCTAGGTTCGCCGGAACGCGTGTTCGCCGTTGTGCCGAGCCGCCGGGATCCGCCGCCGTCGCCAAGTCGCCTTCTCCGAACCACCTCCGTCTCCACCGACCCGTCGGCCAGCTTCGTGGTGAGCCCCAGATGCTCGCGCACCTTTTCCCCCTCTCTTTACCGGCTTGTGCTCGCTGGCGACGTGCTCGCCGCCGCCACCGAGCCGCCGCGTCCGTGTCTCCAGGTGCTGTGCGCCTCGGATCTCGTCGTGTCTTAGCTTGGTAGACTCGCCTTGGAGTGTAGAGTCCGTCAGTGCCCTCGGCTTCGTCCCTCGGCTCACCGTCGGCGAGCTAGGGGCGGCGGACCGCCGGCGCCCTCGCCTCTGTCAAAACAGAGGAGAGGCCAGGGGCCTCGGGTTAGAAGGTAAGTCTTTCCAGGGGGTTAAGTGCAAATCCCGTGACTCATGTGAATAGTATAGATCGGACCGCGGGTTGATTTCCGATTTCCCCAAGGTCTCTTTTGCTAAAACGCCGGCGCCGGGTGCGGGCAGGCCGAGTGGGCCGGCTCGCTTTGGTCATGGGCCGTAGTGGGCTGGTTTGGTCTTTTCTTTTTCCAGTGAATTTCAAAATGCTTTTCATTTATATATTCATATGAATAGTACTGAAGTTTATTTATTTCATATGAATTAATATGTTGAATGGAAAAATGTGAGAATAATTGTGTATGCTCTCTGAAGTATGTAGTATTTGTTAAAAATATAATATAGGGTGTTCCAGTGCCTTTAATCTGCTGTATAAATCAGTGAAGTAATTAATAAATGCAAGTTTGTGTAATTTTAATTAATTATCTGTAGATCCAAAAATCATGAAATTTATTGTGGCTCTGTTTGGTGATAAAACCTAGCTGTTGGTAAAGTTTGGTTGCAATTGAAGTTAGTTTGGTCAATTAATAAATATATGTGAAATTAGGGATTAATAAAGTAAATAGAAAAAAATGAATTTAGGTTTGTTGTGTGAATTTTTGGGTTGAATGAAGACCAAGGATCTTTCGCTGTGTGATCCTTGGCAGTTTGAGAACTTAGTGCTTGGTAGTAGTCACAAAGTTGTGTAGCGGCTTTCTGTGACCGTTAAAAAGGTCAATAAAACAAAAGTAGGAAACATTACTTTTACCTTCCGTAGATTGTTTACAACTTTACCGTGAAGGAAAGTTGTACTCAAGGTATTAATGGTTTACTTCCAAGCATTTCATTTGTTGCCCTCATGCCACGCTAAGCATACATCATTGCATACGTGTAGTGCCCGTTCCCGAGGGGGTCCAGGTCGAGACTACTACTGAGGAGGCCACTCCAGAAGTCATCCAAGGATTCGACATCTGCGGAACTGATCCCGACCCGACGCTGTACACGATCCAAGGCAAGCCCCGGTGCATTCAGCCCCTCTATTACAAAATATTTATAATTCGAGTTAATCTACTGCATTAGGTTGATAGGAGTTGATTGTCACCTATCCAGATGCATTGTCTCAAATAAATACCCTGAAACCTGATTTAAATAAAATGGTTTGAGAAATGCTTAGGCATGCTTAATGAACTTAGCTTTGCGTAAAAGAAAAACTATTTTCTGTGCCATGATTATACTTATACTTTGATTGGTGAAGAACTGGTTATCCGTTGGTCGATGTGTATTTGGGTTGGAGTCCCAATGCATGGTCGCTTTCGGAATAGTTTGGAACTGGTCGATGTCTTTGGAAACGTGTTTCGTTGGGTGGTCAGCTCATGGGGCGGCGTTCCCTATGTCTCACTCACCCGACAGGCACGATAATAAAAACTGTCGGGTAGTCTTGTACTTGGGTTGGAGTCCCAATGCAGGATTGACGGCAGGAAGGAAATAGGGACCGTTCGTTGTAGGCCTGCTGTGATCATAATGAACATCCTAGCCACATACCAATGCGGAAAGCTTAGAGTTCGGTGACGCTATTGCTGGAACCGACAACCACGCACTGGGAGTGGAGAGATGGCGAGAGTAGCTTGTACCCACGTGGCCGGTGTGCCTGGATAAGAGTGGAGTACTGTGCTCTCGGGTGGCGCAGGACCGGTTCCGGGATAGCAAAGCCGTGACGACGGGTTGGTATATGTATGCCGGCGTGCTGCATATGCAGTGTGGTTAGAATCCCCAGCTGGGTACTTTCTGGATTCGAATCGACGTGCTCCTCGGTTATGGAGACTTGATCCTCACACTCTACACCGAAAAGTGGTTCTCAACTAGGTTATCTGAATGAATAAAGTAATTGAAAGAATGATGATACATGAGTCTAAATATTGGAGCTATACATATGATTATAATAATGACAAAATAAAATATGGAACCGGATAGATTGCTTTTCTGCAAACCCCTCATCCTCTGCTAGCCGTACCGATAGCCTTGCATTCCTGAGTCTCATTTTACACCCTTAGTCGGGTAAGTCTTGCGGAGTACCCCAAGTACTCAGGGTTTGTTAACCCCGTTGCAGGAGGACCGCAGTCGGAGATCTGTCTTGCTCCATGTTGCGTGACCGTGGTCGAAGAAGAAAGCAGCGATGAGTGAAGTGGAACCCGTGGGCAGGGTTCAAGTTATCTGATCTAGTATTGTGTAACTATTCCACTGCTACTGTTATGTCCTCTGGTCTGTAATAACTATATTTGAATCCTATTTGAACAACCGGTTTGTAATCTAAATGTTATGTAATCTTCCGCACTGTACTCTGATGTATTTTTATTATGAAATGTTGTAATCATGTAATGGTTCTTCAATGGTGATCCTGTCGGAGAAAAGGGCGCTAATGTAGCCCGACAGACCTGTCTAGATCATTTGGGACACGGGCCCGGCTGTCAGAAGTCGTTAGTGACAATGACAGGTGCCGGTGGGCCAGGTGATTTAGCCGGTTCTGTTACACCTCGTCACGCTATCTCCGCTGCCAGGGTGCTGGTCATCAGGCCAGGGAGTGCACGAGTGGCCGTGTGCCGCCCCACTTGCGAGTGCCATCACCGGTGCGGGGCCCCAGCCGGGATGCCTCTGTTTAGGCGCCGGCGAGGTCTTCGCCTCGTGAGGTGCAGCGGTTGACTGTGTCGCCTTCGCCGAAGCAGCAGCCGCCAGTCTCTCCAGCTATGGGTGACATCGATAACCGTAACCGTCCTAGGTTGGAGACCTTCGTCATTCGGGGGACGTCACCAAGTCTGGTGAGGCCCCCCGCCTTTGTCCTTGTCGCGCTTGCTGGTGCTGCCACGCTGGATGAGCTCATGGCGCACCTTTCTTTGAGGTTTGATGTGCCTTTGGTTGTGGCTGGAGGTTGTGAGGGTCAGCAGGGAGACCCCTCTTGCACCGCTTTGCAGGAAGTTCCACGTAGGGAATTCGATCCCATGGTCGAGGTGGAAGCTTGCCAGGCAGTGTTGGAGGGGGCTCCGGTGGACCTGCCTCTCTCTGGCCATAACGGGGGCGGCTCTGGCCTGTCCCCGCTAGTGGAGATGGAGGCAAGCTTCGTGGGCCCGGGCCTGGCCGTGGTGGAGGACTTGTGTCTCTCAGGCACCAGCTCGGACCTAACCTCACTAGGGCCCCTCGAGCCACACTCGGTCCAGACAATGTCGGAGGTGACTCCAATGGTGGACCTGTCCCTCACAGGTCCTGTGGTGGGTGTCTCTGTTGAGACCTCGCCGGTGGCGTTTGAGGCGGGTTTCGGTCTTGACGAGGTGGCTCCTAGTTCCCTCGAGCCGCCCACGGTCCAGGACGACCGCCCCTGCGATGACTTTGTGAATCTTTCAGGAAACCGTTGGAGCAGCCGATCATCCTGTCGCCGCCGCGTCTGAGGAAGACTCGTGCAGCTGGGAGGCGAGAACGCACGGACGAGGAGCTTGTGCCTAGGCGAAGCGCTCGCCTCGCGGCTAAAAGCAGGTTCAGGGAACTCAAGCCGGAGACGCAAGCTCGAAAGGGGATGATGAAACGCATGGGTCTCCTGGTGGACACGGAGGAACCAGACAAGGCATCATTCGAAGAGTTCTAAGAGACTTTCAAGCTGCCGCTAGCCCCAGATACTAGAGAGACGATGTTGGCGCTCTTCACCGATGGGCCGATGGGAGAGACGACGTTCAGTGTCGCCTGATCCTACCTGTGGGTGGTCGCAAAGTTTAATTAAATATGTAATAGGTTAAGCACTTTAATTCAGTAGCTAGGGAGGCGCTTCTGGGCAGTGGCTTCTCGCCACTGCTCTACGTCGCTGTTGGGCTATTATAAAACCTTGACTATTTCTTTCCTCTTAATGACAAACGAGTCCGAGACCCGATCGAGAAAAAATAAATCATCATCATCATTCATCAATAGGTGCAGCCCACCCATCTTTCTACATTGTTTTCTATGAAAAGTACCAATCTCATTATTTTTTAGGTTAACCTTCCCACATCGTGGAAAATTTGAGCGCTAGTGGACCAGGTTTCCTCGTGCGTGCCTTTTTCGAGTCTCGGCTGCATAAATACATAAACTGTGGTGATCTATATATATATGTCATATTATTGATTATTTCTTCTTCGAGTAAGTCAATATAAGAGCAACTCTAAGAGACCCTTTATATCCTTCCTAGTTTATTATATAAGAAGAGCATATAAATTTAACAAAAAATACATCCATCGGCTATTTATTTGAATATTAAAATATAGATATCATCTATTCTAGATTATTTCTCATTAGCCAAATACATAAAGCAAAAATAGTTCTCAGAAAGATATAGAAAAGTTATTGAGTGTACAAGGATATATATATATATGGAAAACGACTTTTAATCAAATATGTCTCCAAATGATGATTTAAAGAGTAATTTTTTTATAAAAAAAAAATATTAGAGATACTCTAGCATAGTTAAAAGAAATCTGGCATCGCCGTCTTGTTTTAATAAGTAGTTAAAAATACATAACATAGTAAATAGTTGTCAAGGCATACAACGCCGGTTTTTAATAAACAGATAGAAATACATAACACAATATGATAAACAGATGAAGTAAGAGCAACTCCAACGGTTTTGCATATTTTATTTGGCAGAATTAGGAGTTTGTCAAGTCCCAAATGAATATAGAAAAGGTAAAAAGAGTCAATCTCCAACGGTTTGGCATTATTCACTTGGCAAAAAATGAAATTTGTGGACCCATATATTTTTCCCGTGATCTTTTCCACTTCGTGCCGCGGTTCCGTTGTAGCACCATTTTCTTCGCGCGTCGCGGAGGGTCATCGCGCGCCTTTTCTTCCTTCGCGCGTCGCGGGAGGGTCACCGCGCCGTCGCTAGGCCGTGACCTCTGTCGACCCTGCCGGAGTTCCATGTTTTGCAAGAAGCCCAGAAAGGGAGCGACGGGTTCCAGGTCGTGATCCCTTCGAGGTCCTTGTGTGGCTTCGCGGGAAGATCTGGTGGCGCGAGGTGGGGTTTCGCGGGAAGGAAATCCGGCGGCGCGGGAGTAGTACGCGAGATGGGATGCCTAGCCGATCGTGAGTTTGCATATATGGACAAGTTAACAAAAATAACAAACCCATTTATCAAACCGTTGGAAAGGAGATTTTCAAACTTCTTTGCAAAAACAAGAATGCCAAGCCTATTTGCAAAACCGTTGGAGTTGCAAGACAAACCACGTCAAGAAGAAACCATGCATCCAAATTTGGGTTGAAGAGCTATCGAATCTAGAAATACATAACAAGACGTTCTAGTTCACCCATCCTAAGATATAAGGCACCATTTGCATCTTTTGAATTAAAATTCATTCTAACATTCATAATATAGACATAGACCAACTACCGGGATAAACCCCGTTAAAATAGGAGTGGGAAGCAAAGTGCCCTTTGCCTCTGAAAAAAAAAACAAAATTTCGTGCTTTGACTTGGGGTGTGGGGGGTTTGTTGGTTGCCACTTGCCAGCGTACTTCAGTGCAACCAGCCAACAAACGATGCGATGTGACCAGTCTGTCCATCTATAGTACAGTAGTAGTAGTTGTTGATTGAAGACGAAGTAGCGATTACCAATTGGTTATTATCGCTTTATTTGTTGGGGTTACCATGAATGAACGAAACGAAAGCGGCCCGATACGCGCAGGCAGAAGCAGGCGCGTTCGCCCATATGGTCCAGTGTGTGTGCTGTATGTGTAACCGCGGCGCGGCGCGGCGCCGGGCTTGTCTCGTACAGTAGTACTTTGGATATGCCGGTGGATCCGGTATGGAAGGCGAGCAGGCAGGCATGCACGGCCAACCCGACACAAGAGATGTGCCCTTGTCGTTCACGGCGCCACCGTGCCAGCCTGACACACAAACAAGTTGCGTGTTTGTCATTTTTCCTAGTAGTACCTCGACCGGGCTAAATTTATCCCTGGCTTCCTGCTGGATTTTAGACCATTCTCGGGTTTGCTCGTCGATGTGGTTGGTGGACCTCTCGTCGGTTTTGGCTAAAAACTCGTTTTTGCTTTTTTTTTTATCAATATATAAACTACTCCGTATGCGTTAGTGAAACTACTATTTCTAGGTAGTAGATTAATTAACCCGACTCCATTGTAGCAACAGAAGTAGTGTAGTGGACTCGTGCCCGTGCCAGGTGCCGCTATCCTTAGCCCCCGTTTAGATCCTTACAGTTGCAATTCTGTACTGTAACACGTTTGTTTGTATTTGACAACTTTTGTTTAATCATGGCTCAAGTAGCCTTAAAAGATTCGTCTCATGATTACATGTAAAAAGTATAGACATATAAATATTTTGTCTACATTTAATACTCCATACATATACCGTAACATTGATGTGACTAATTATAATTATAATTTATAGTGAATCTAAACGGGGCTTAATTTCCTTGCTGCTGTACCTATAACCAGAGGCCGGAGGACGGGGCCAGCACGCTGTCACGCTACACCGTAGGCGCGCACACTGGACACACGTGAGGACAAAAGGAATGGGGAACTGGCGCGATGAGCGTCGTCGCCGCGTGCATGTGCAACTGTTGCTGTCCATCACAGCGTCACGTCATGATTTGGTACCGTGTGGTGGGTGTGGCCCACCGGGAGATACGAATCGGAATCGGTTCCAGCAAGTAGAAGAAAAGTCAGCAGGCTGCCTGAATTTTATTTTATTTTATTGCATATATAAGTGGCCCTTGAGAAATTTTTCTTCTCTCCCCATCACATCAATTATACTTTCCGTCTACATGAAACACCAAATGAAGTAGCAACTGTTGCATATTTGTACTTTTTGCCTGCCTAGGTCGAGATGAATCTTTTGAGTCTACTTGAGCCATGATTGGACAAAAGTTGTCAAATACAAACGAAAGTGCTACAGTTGCAAAACTTCCCAAAATTTCTCAACTAAACGCACCCTAAATAGCGTCTCAACAGTCAACGTGGTAACAAAAATCATGTGTCTTAGCGGGCATGCTTTGTATAATTGTATGCGTACCTGGGATAGCACCGCGCTAGTTAACACCAAATCGCCAGTGACAGTGGAAGCAAAATAAATAATAGTATAGTTTTATAGTGAGTTGGTATCACCGTAAGACCAGAGTCTAGGAGTATTCAACACAAGTGAATCTATGCTTCACATGAACACGATTAGATTAAAAGCAAAATGCACAACACAAATTCAACGTGGAAAACCATCGAATCAAGGCAAAACCCACAACACTTAATCAACCAAATCTTCTTCTGTTGTTATCAATGTGGCATTGGCGGATCAAACACATCGACGACAGGACCTAAAAATAGTGTATGGGATTTTTGGGCTGTGGGGACTAGATCTGCCCCTGATTGTGCGATTATAACAAGTTTATCTCTAGAATATGATCTAGAGCCATTATCCCAAAGTATAGAAGAACCTCACAGAATAATATTGAGACTTGGACCACGAGTCTAAGCAAGTGTGTGGGTCTTCACCATCACAAAAATGGAGACAAAACCTTGTTTTCTTGTAAGATATCCGCACCAAGCCCCTTATATTTCCCGTCATTTCTTTTCTAGAGGTTCTCTCTTGTTCTTGCCAATGTACAAGTGCGCACACTCGCTCTAGCCCCTTAGGAAGGCTATTCATTTAGAATCGAATACTCTCCACAATGCCTATACGCAAGGATAATCTTCCAACAATACAGTACAATCTTTGTTGGCAACTATATTTTCACCATTGAGCGTGTTGGTATTTTTAACATCACTTCGCGTTAAGTTGTCATCCCTAACATGATGCCAAAAAAATCATTGGTAAAATAATCTACACTTGCCACCTAAAAATATAACACTATTGAATATATCCGCAAGCACACAGATAATTCTCCCATTGTAACACTTCACCCGATAAGTATTTCGAGTATCGTTGATTTGTTTTATGCCAAAAGGATAAATAGACATTCTACTCATTAGGATAATCTACTATAGTGATTGAAAAGATCATTAATAAATATGCAGACCTACGATAACCAATAACTCTAGTGCTTTAGCGATAATAAGTCAATAATAATATGATAAATGATAACTGAGTAAATGAAGTAAATAGTATTCCAGAGATAGAATATAGAGACTCACTAATATAGTAAGACAATCTCGAGATTCGACTAAAATAAAGGAAACCTATGTAATTACTAAATATAAAGTTTACAGTCTACGCTATATTACACATCTTCATGTATAGTATAATCAACTCAGAAAACATCATAAGAAACATCATCTAATGAGGATATTAAGACACAAGGGTCACCTCCTTCGCGACCGCGCTCTGCTCGTTCTACGTACGGGGGGTGGACTACAGAGGAACCAACGCAGCTGTCACCTACGTGGACTACCACACGACCCGGCACGTCAGGGTGCCTCCGTAGGTACCTAATATATCTAGACACCACGTCTACATAATACATACCACCTAACTCACTCGAATACTGAATTAGGCGCTTTACGATCATATGACAATAATCATCACTAATCACAACTATATCGAATATGCAACTAGAATAAACTAAGAACTGAATAAGTAGCAACATATTAAAATAGAGCAAAGTCATAATGAGATATAAGATAAAATTACCAATCTCCAGACGAACAGATCTGTAATCCCGAGCGTAGCGCCTAACTCTACTTGAACCTTGTTAGACACCTAAACTAATGAACTTGAAGAACTAGAGCTCTACTTCTAATCTCTGGAAACCCTAACTTCTGTCTACTCTTGACAAATAAAACAGGAGGAATGAATTGGTGCCCTGGGAGGGGGTTTGCCTCTTTATTTATAGCCCGGTGGGGTGAACGTGCGCTGTTGGATCAAACCGACTTAACATAGGGCTGAGATGACTCCTCAGAGACGGTGGAAGAAGACTCCAGAACACGGTGGCGAAACCCTAGGGGGGCGACGCCTGGCCCCCCTGGGGCCAGCCGGCCGCACCACCTGCCAGGTGGGGCCCCGCTTGCTTTGGGTGTTTTCTATACGTTTCTACCTTACCGATGACGTTTGTTTCCTTCGCGATCAAGTTTCTTGGTAATTATGCACTTTAATCCTTCTTTTAAGCTTTTCTGGATAATTCCCTGGAAAATAGACAATTCACCAAAACTCGTGGAATCTGTCAGTAATAACCCCTATGTTGCTATTATTGCCCCTTTCTTAGTACTAGCTGACGGTATAAAATTGGTACTTAACGACCGTCAATAATACCCTCAAGCTAAGTCTTTGCTAGTCCCTTAGCAAAGTTGACTTGAAATAATTTATTCAGTGTTTCATTAATATGTATAACTTTCAACAAGTACTTAAATATTTAAGCAGAAATTCTTCTCCGGATTGCAGTTCACTAGTCCACCTTTCGAACATATTCCTACTATTTTCATTCGTGGGGTTTTTAAACTAAATTTTGGGTAATTAAAAGATAGAATAATTAAGCAAACACTATATCTTTCATCCTTTTCAACCATTGCTCCAGAGTTATATATAATTTTTATTTTAGAAAAATAACGAGAGTCTACTCATAAGATTGCAGAGGACTACTAATCTATACACCATGACTGAATGTGCGAGTGTGATAAAATTTTATTTTTGGGCTCCTATGCATTATCTTCTCTTTTTTGTCTTTCTGAAGAGTGTGTGCTATCTCCCCAGCGGATACGTTTTGTATCCTTTTTTCTCCCAAGCGGGTGTCTTTGCACCCATTGTTTTACTCTTTTTTTTATTTGGCACATACCTTTTTGATATGGCATCTTTCAGGCTCATACTTCTTAGGTATGGTATCTTTTAATTTTATGACCCATACTCTTTTTTGGACTTCTAAGAGAGACTTTGTGCATGTGAATTCAATCATGAATGCATAACAGAATAGTCTACTTAAATCATATTAGCAGAACAGATTATTATTATATTTATTTTGATTTTGACTTTTGAAATGTCTGGAGTTTAGGTATCACACAGAATGAAATAAATAACAATTCAAACCTTCTTATATCATATCCGTCAATCACTTAGATTTAATCCAAAACTTACGCTACCCACAGATATCAAGTTTCAGAATAAATTTTCACGGTAGATAAAGTCCATGCAATACGTAGAAGGATTTAAATTTAAATACTAAGCATTTGCAGAAAATTATATTTAAGCAGTTTCATCATATTTTTGATTTTTTCTCTTGCTTCAAATTCTACTAACTCTAAAGACAAATTTAATGCAGAATTTTAAAGCAAACTTACTTAAATGCTCTATATCTTTTTTATAACAATATTAAAATTGACAGAATTAAAGACTAAAATAAATACTGAAATAAATGGTATAATATATATAAAGGTGAGGGGTGCTCACCTAGCGGGGATCTCCCCAAGCTAAATGTTGCCGCGCTAGTACAGTGGTGGAGGTGGTGGTGAAAATCCCAGCTGATGTATCAAATACTCCAGTCTGCTCTGTGTCTGTTGCTGTCCTTGATATAACTGATCAAGTCGTTGGTCCGTGTGGTGCTGTCATTGCTTGTGCTGGTGCAGTGTGTCGTTTATCGTGTTATGTCCCTGTTCAATGTTACTGAAGCGCATAAAAAAACTAGAAAATCATTAATGGGAGCCTCAAAGTGCTGCTCACGCGGCCGGTAGTAGCCATCTTTCGGTGGTGCATGGAACGGATACGGTCCACCAGTGGTGAAGTCCGTGTTTCCGTGCACAGAAAAGGATTCTCGTCCTCTCTGAAGGTCAGTTGTCGTGTTGCCCGGTGCCTCTGTAGGAAATGCCTCCCACCCTACTGCTGCTGGTGCAGACGAAGATTCTCCTTACTGAAATGTGGGCTGGTCCTCCCATCCTGCATGGGTGGTCCACTGCTGACGTGGCTCCTGCGTCTATCCCTGCTCAGCAAAATTAACAAAGTGGAAATAAGCTGGCCCCGTGGTGCCGGGTCAGCCCCATTAAAATCAGTTCTCGGTGCCCTGCTGATGCGTGCGGACGGACACCTGCCAACATTAGCTCCACTAGCTAGAAAAACAAAGTTCTGAACATAATAAATTCTTAACTCCCTGTCCGGCAGTTCGTACTCATTTGCATAGCTTTTATAAATCATAATTATTTTATTATTTCGACGTTTGAGCATGTGAGCACGAAAGAAAAAATTATAGCCAATAATTCTACGGGCATCAGGAATAAAACCAAGTGTAGCATTCTGTAATAAACCTAGCCCAGTAGCTAAACGTGTAATCCAGGAAGTAAAAGAAATACTGCATTTTCTCATGGAAGGGACAGTTCTCCAATAATTCAATATCATTTTTACAATTGACGCTTTCCTCTTTTTTATCATGATATATAATAAATGTAGCTCATCTTGTTTAATAGTATTTAATTCCTCTCTAGGAAAAAATGTAAAAGCTAACTATTTAAGCATGAATCTCACTGTGGGGTGATGGACTTTTTCAGTAGCATATTTTTGTTTTCTTTCTGGTTTCTTTACAGTGATGCTCTCCCAAAAATCATCTTTATCAAAGTTTTGGAGAGATTCCGTTATATTTACCACATATTGATTATTGAATCCTAGCGCTAAGCTGAGGGATTTCCATGAGAGGGTGAAAGGTTTATTAAACATTCGAAAATTTGCCTCATCATCATCAAAGTCTAGGGTGCTAATAAATTCTATTGTGAGTAACTTGCTACCCTACTCAGTGATTTGCCATGCACCTTCTCAACCAATATTTCTAAATATAAGCTCAAACTCGGAATCCATTCCAGTTTCATGGAGCAAGGTGACATCAAAAATTGGCGTATACGTAAATTCCTTGTTCTTAACCACATTTAATATTTCTCTCTGAGGTCTAGATGGTAATAAAATTTGAGTGATGCTTGTGAGCTCATATCTCTCTTCCTATTGGGAAGAGGATGAAGGGTTGTCATACACTGAAGGGTGAAGGAGAATCAACATTCGTGTCGGAGCCGACGAACGATGGCACTTGTGATGATGATTGACTTGTTGTTGTGCGGTGTGAAAATGCTCTTCTAAGGGATCAGATAGCACCTTTCATTCTATTGCTCATCTTGCCTGCAAAATGAAGAACACGAAGAATACGGCAAGAACGAACAAGAACACAAGAACAAAACAAGAACAAGCAAGAATAAATGAAGAAAAGGAAGCGAAGTGGTAATCTCTATTCTAGATGCTCTTGCTAATCTTCTTCTCTTCTTCTTTCCTTGCTTAAACTTGGATTAAATGGAGAATTGTGAGAGTTGAAAATCTCGAGCTGCAAAGCAGAGTCGCTTGGTGCTCTCTGGTGTGCAAGTGAGGCAATGAGTGAGTGAGAGAAGTGAGAGGCAGAGAAAAGGAGAGGGGCGCCGGCCGGCGTGGGTGTGGGGCCAGCCAGCCCCACCTTGTATCTCCTAGACCTCTTCTTTAGAAAAATGTCAACGTTGCTCTCATACCCTTCCAAATGCATGTGTGTGAGTGTTCTTTCTGGTGAATTGAATGAATGGAGGGTAGTGTATGGAGTTTGGATGGTAGTGAAAGGTAGTGGTTGGTGATAAGATTTGAGGTGACTTGGTGTGATGTTTGTGGGTCCCATATGTCTCCCGTATTTATGCCATATAATGACATAAGAATTAAAAACTAAATTACTTTTATGAATTTATGAAAAATTAGAATTCTAATGATGGTCTTTTTATAATTTTATGTCACCACAAGTGAATTTCACTGACGGGGATTTTACGCTCCATTAGTAGAAGTCACATGGGACATAAGCGTTAATCATGTTATGCCTATTTTTATTTCTTTTTAATAATGCAATTTATGGGAAAGTAAATATGCAAATTTTAATGCAAGAATTAAATTACCGATAAGTACTGAGTTACCTCCCGGCGAAGGTTCGGGATTTTTAAGTCCGCCGACCCGGACTTCTCCAGTTAAATTATTCTTCATGATTTATCTTCGGTGTCGGAGATGTTGTTGCATCTTGTCTTTCATGACACTTCAACGTTTGGCATTGCTCCAATCTTGGCTTGAATGCGAACCGCTCTTCTTGCCCATTGATGGTGAATGTAATTTCTCTAGCTCCGACGTCGATGGTTGTATTTGCAGTGTTTAGGAATGGTCGCCCGAGGATGAGGGGTATCCTCCTCTCTTCCTGCATGTCAAGTACTACAAAATCTACAGGAACAAAAAAGTTGTGGATTTTTACTGGAATATCTTTTGCAATTCCTGCGGGATAACGGACCGATTGGTCAGCTAATTGCAGACACATCGAAGTTGGCGTGAGCGTAAAATAGTTGAGAACTTCAGTAGAAAGTAGTGGTCCTTTGTTGTTGAGGATGGTTCGAAGATATTTTGCGTATGTCGGTACCTGCATGGCATGTAACAACGGAATATTGACATATAATTTATGTATTACCTCTACAAACTTACCAAACTGATCATCTATTTTAGCTCTTCTTCTTCTGCGTGGGAACGGTAGGAGGGTTGTGTCATGAAAATCTTGAGTTAATTCTTACTCTTATGGTTCAACTGGTGATGTGAGTGGTACGACTTCTTCTTCTCTGTTGTCCTTTTCATTTTCTTCTTCTACCTGTACTAAATGTGGTGGTCTACGTGCTCCCTTTGGGTAAGGTGGATCATGTGTAGACTTACATCCTCTAGTAGATATTCTTTTTACTGGTTCAGGATCAGTAGTAAACAAAGTAGAAGACAATTGTGCAATTTGTAATTCTATCTTTTTATTAAATAATATTTGATCTTTAACAGCAGAAGAGAAATTGTCTAACTTAGAATTAATTCTTTCTAAAACTTTATCATTAAAAGCAAACTTCTTATAAATACCTTCATTAATTCTATTTTGCTCTAATATTAGTTTTCTCAAGGGTGGTTGTCTCTGATTTGAAAAATTATAATTGCCCTGGTGCTTACCTTAATTGGTTGACCGAGATTGAGTCCATCCTTGTTTCTGAGAAGTGGACTTGATGGTTGTACTAATATCTTCTTGGATTCAGCAGACTCAACTCCTAAATATTATCCACATTAATTCTGGGAATTGAATGCATTCTGAATAGCTTCACGATCGCTTTTATAATTTGCTCTTTGCTTTAACCAGTTCAGCAGTACATCCGTCTTGGTTGTTAGTGCACTTACTTCTTCTGGAACTTCTTCACTCTTATGGTATGTCTGGGTGTTGTATGTCCAACTCTGATTTTCTGCTATCTTTGCCATAATATCTTCAGCTCTTCCAGGGGTGAGTGACATAAATGATCATTCAGCCGTGGCATCCCGTTGCTCACGTGACCTTTGAGTTAGTCCGTGATAAAATGTTTGCATGAACAATCATTTTTCCATCCCATGATGAGGATAATCTGATATGTAATTTTTAAAACGTTCCCAGACTTCTGGAATAGGTTCACCTTTCTGCTGACAAAATTCTGAAATCTTTCCTCGTAAATCATTGCTTCTGCTTACTGGGAAAAACTTTTCTATGAAAGCTTTTGAACATTCTCCTCATGTCTTGGCTTGATCTTTATTCTGATAATTCCCTCCAGTGAGAACGGGAATAAACGATGTAGCACGACATCATGAGGAATGCCCTTAATGTCGATGGTGTCGTCAATCTCCAAGAAATTCTGTAGATGGACACTTGCATCTTAATCTTTCTTTCCACTAAATGTGATAGCTTGCACTATTTTGACGATGCTTGGCTTGATCTCAAAATCATGATCTTCAAGGTTAAAAGTTGGCCCAACGCGAATATTCTCAGCGCTTAGAGCAGAGAATTCACGTAGAGTTTTCTCAGCCATGGCTTCACAAAATAATGTAAGACCCTTCTTCCTATGGTTATTCCTGATTGATAAGAATTAAAGTACTACAACCAATCCTGCACTTACCCTATATAAAATATTTAAACATAAACAAAACACGGGTAAGTCTACTAAATCAAAAGGTTACGGTCTATCTATAAGTATTTAAGTCTATAGTTATTTTTTATGCTTTTCTATAATATTATCTATGAAAAACTCCCTATATGAAATTCTAGAAATAAAAATATCCTGGCGAATAAATTCAACGAATCAATAAATTATCCTAATGAATATGATTGCCATTCCCCGGCAACGGCGCCAGAAATATTTGTTGGTATTTTTAACATCACTTCGCGTTAAGTTGTCATCCCTAACATGATGCCAAAAAAAATATTGGTAAAATAATCTACGCTTGCCACCTAAAAATATAACACTATTGAATATATCCGCAAGCACACAGATAATTCTCCCATTATAGCACTTCACCCGGTAAGTATTCCGAGTATCGTTGATTTATTTTATGCCAAAAGGATAAATAGACATTCTACTCATTAGGATAATCTACTATAGTGATTGAAAAGATCATTAATAAATTTATAGACTTACGATAACCAATAAGTCTAGTGCTTTAGTGATAATAAGTCAATAATAATATGATAAATGATAACTGAGTAAATGAAGTAAATGGTATTCCAGAAATAGAATATAGAGACTCACTAATGTAGTAAGACAATCTCGAGATTCGACTAAAATAAGGAAACCTATGTAATTACTAAATATAAAGTCTACAGTCTACGCTATATTCACATCTTCATGTATAGTATAATCAACTTAGAAAATATCATAAGAAGCATCATCTAATGAGGATATTAAGACACAAGGGTCACCTCCTTCGCGACCTCGCTCTGCTCGTTCTACGTACGGGGGTGGACTACAGAGGAACCAACACAGCTGTCACCTACGTGGACTACCACACGACCCGACACGTTAGGGTGCCTCCGTAGGTACGTAATATATCTAGACACCACGTATACATAATACATACCACCTAACTCACTCGAGTACTGAATTAGGCGCTTTACGATCATATGACAATAATCATCACCAATCACAACTATATCGAATATGCAACTAGAATAAACTAAGAACTGAATAAGTAGCAATATATTAAAATAGAGCAAAGTCATAATGAGATACAAGATAAAATTACCGATCTCCAGACGAACAGATCTAGAATCCCGAGCATAGCGCCCAACTCTTCTTGAACCTTGCTAGACGTATAAACTAATGAACTTGAAGAACTAAAACTCTACTTCTAATCTCTGGAAACCCTAACTTCTGTCTACTCTTGACAAATGAAATAGAAGGAATGAATTGGTGCCCTGGGAGGGGTCTGCCCCTTTATTTATAGCCCGGTGGGGTGAACATGCGCCGTTAGATCAAACCGACTTAACATAGTGCTGAGATGACTCCTTGGAGGTGGTGAAAGAAGACTCCAGAAGACGGCGACGAAACCCTAGGGGGCGCCGCCCGGCCCCCCTTGGGGCCGGCCGGCCCCACCGCCTGCTAGGTAGGGCCCCGCTTGCTTCGAGTGCTTTCTAGACGTTTCTACCTTGTTGATGACGTTTGTTTCCTTCGCGATCAAGTTTCGTGGTAATTATGCACTTTAATCCTTCTTTTCAGCTTTTCTGGATAATTCCTTGGAAAATAGACAATTCACCAAAACTCGTGCAATCTGTCAGTAATAACCCCTATGTTGCTATTATTGCTCCTGTCTTAGTATTAGTTGACGATATAAAATTGGTACTTAACGACCGTCAACAGAGGGTTACATCTGTCTGAGATGAGAACAACTTTTGTAGCTAGGCCCACAAATATATGACAACGAAAGCGTAAGCGAGCAAGTTTATTGTCTATTATTGTCGTTGAATATTTAACCTAAAATGCCAGCACACATTCTGAATCGGAGGATCAAATTTGAATACAATTCCAACGCGGTCAATCTTCAACATATACAATACTTCCTGTTTTTTTTCTCTATTTCTCTCCCCGAGGAAAGTTTTCCATGTGCTTTGAGGGTGGGTTCTACCTTCCAAGCATCGGCATAACTAAATATTTATTTTATGCTCTATGTTACTCTATATAGGCATCAATGAATGGAGCCAAGGGACGCCAATTACAGTATAATTCTCATGACCATTGGAAAATGCCTTATGAGCACTAGTGAAACTGAAACCACAAACAGAAGGAAAAAAGCGTTAAGAGGAGGGCCGGGGACCGGGCACAAAAGATGCCAAATGCGATGCAGCTTGGCTTGACCCTTGCATTTGTCCGGCTACGTAATATATATATATATATATATATATATATATATATATATATATATATATATATATATATATATATATATATATATATATATATATATATATATATATATGTATGTTCCCAAAACTACAACTAGTTTTACAAGTTGCAAAGAACTTGTTCTATTCTTTTTGAACTAATCAAGTAGAAGAGCTACCGATTATATTTTTAAAAAATAGCCCCAGACCGAATGAGAAAACAAACCTCAGATGGGCTATTAAAACCATCACTGAGGCAACAAAAAGCAAATAAAGTTAAAAAACACCGAGCAACAAAGGAAGGTTGGGATGGGAACCTCAATAGCAAAATCTAATACTCCCTCCGTTCTAAATTAGAGTGCATTACTCTTACTCCTTTTTAAGTGTCAAAAATCTCAAATGTAATCAAATTTATATAATAAAATAATAATATTTATGATAATAAATAAGTATCATTAGACATTTTTATTAGTTATAGTTTCGTATCATACATATTTGATGATGTCATAAATATTGAAATATCTCTATAATTTTAGTTAACCTTGAAATGTTATAACCTTCTTAAAAAAAGTTAGAATGATTTATAGTTTGCAACGGAGAAAATATATTATAACACAGTATATTATTGTCCGACTGTCAAGCGGGGCTTCTCCAGATTCGCAGCTAGATTTGCTGCGATCGCTTGTCACCTAACTTTCTGGGTTGGAATCTAATCCAGTGCCTTTTATATTATCACTAGTCCAATCGCCATTCTTTTTGCGGCGAAGCACACAATGGCTGCGAACGCTCCAGCCCCTTTATTTTTTTCCCTTCCCTTCTCTTGGTTGCTGTAGTTCTTCTCTTAGTTGCTGTAGTTCGTATTCGTCTGCTCCCTCTATCTTAAAATAATTTACTCTTTTGACTTTTAAACTCATATTTGACCGTTCATCTTATTCAAAAATTTTAATTAAATAATAAAGTAAATAAATTATTAATAAAGTATCTTTAATGATTGAATAATAAGTTATAACGAAATAAAGTATCCCACATTCCCCACCGGCAGCGGACCTCAGGGCGGGGCCTGGCAGTCAGGTCAGCGGATCTTTGGAGCGCCAGCGACAAACAGGAGACACGCAGATACGCAGCAGATAAGCTGATAAGGCAACTAGTACTAGAAAATGGGCTGGGCTGGAATATCAATCATTAAACAAAGAAATGGGATGCCAGGGAACGTGTGGCTCCGGTGCGAAGACGACGTGGATGACCCAGCGGCTGCCGACGACTAGCCTGGAGGTGGAGGGGATGGCGTCATGTACCGACGACTAGCGAGACAGCAAATCTAATAGCGGCCCGATTTTTTTTGAAAATAATATCGGGCCGATAGCGGGCCGAATTGGTTCACACGGCCCTCCGCGAGACACGGATCTGTTGTCTGGTGCAACTCATGGTGGCGGGCCGCGTCGTCGTCCTACTAATATGGGCCTGCAAAAAAGTTGGGCCTCGGGCCCGCTCCATGCGCCCGCCAGGCGCCAAGGTGAGGGATGATCCGTCCGTGGTTCGTTTTCGTCGTTCGCCGGAGCGCGGATGCAGTCCGGTTCCGCCGCCGCATCCTGAACCAGTCTGTCCGCCGGCGTCATTTGCATATAGTAGTACGAAAGCATCACAAAGTTGCGAATGAAGACTGAGAAAAACGTCAAGAATTCAGAGCTGCAAGTTTGTACTTGTTCGGGCTCCTCAATGAACGTGGCAATTTAGTTACACTTGGTCCGTTCATCGTGTGTGTAACGGCTAATGTTTCTTTCTATTACATATCTGTGTATATAGGTAGATGATGGTTGAATTACAACTACAAGTAAGTTTATTTGTTCGATAATGCTAAACAACACTCGGTTGTTTCGGACGTCGCTGGCGCGCGATTTTCTGGCCGCTGGATCTGTCCCCCGTGCTATGTGTGCTGTTGATTTATTGCCCCCTGCTGTGTGGTGGGTTCCACCTGTCTGTTCACATTGGGCCACACACACTGTTCGAAACTGGGAACCGCGTCCTTCTCGTGGTCATCCATTCGCCTTTCCCCATTTTCTCTGCCCGCCGCAATGCTCCAGGCATTTTCTCGATTCCGCCGGTGACGTCCCGATTTGTCGCCGGGGAGTGGTGACGAATCGATTCCTCCCCGCGTCGGCAACGTCTTCCGGCTCCGGTGATGGCTCGCATCCGCATGGCTGTCTGATTTCCTCATTTCCGCATCGCCTTCCTCCTCCTTCACTTTCCTGCTCGGAGAAGGCGATTGCAGTGGCGATGTCGCCGCTCCGCCCCTCACGCCGCATCACCTTCCTCCTCCGTCGCTCTCCTGCTCGGAGAGGGCGATTCCAGTGGCGACGTCGCCGCTCCGTCCCTCCCTCCGCATCGCCTTCCTCCTCCGTCGCTCTCCTGGTCGGAGAGGTTGATTGCAGTGGCGATGTCGCCGCTCCACCCCTCCTCGTCTCTGTCTATCGTCTCGCCCTCACTAAGTTGGGTGCTCACTCGTTGTCTGCCATTGCCAGAGCTCCGCAGGTACTATGTTCGGCGCTTGCTCCGCTTGTTTTTGTGCTCGTTTGAGATTTGGGTAGGGGGATCTAGTGTTTTGCCAGAGCGACGCGGCTCTTCTATTCTCTTTTCTCTCTTTGTTCGTGAAGAGCGACGGGGGCACGGACACCTATGCAGTGAATCTGTGCAGCGCTGATCTCGGTATTAACCCTAGGCACAAAAAACGAGAACCGAGAACTGAACCGAGCTAACCGGAACCGAAACCGAAAGTTTTCTAGGAACCGAAAATAATATAGTTAGTTCGGTTCTAGTAGCCGGTTAACCGAAATGACTCCAAAGAACCGAAATTTGTAAAGGTCTGGCCCATTAGAATCTAGCCCAATAGATATTGGTATATAAACAACTCTAAACCCTAATCCCCACCTCTCCACTCTTCAGCTCCACGCCTCCATCCTCCCCACCCGACCCGAAGCCGACGCCCAGCCACGCATCCGCTCCCTCCCAATCTCCCATGTCGCTCCATTCCCCAGGTCCCCACCCATGGCACTCTCTGCCTTCCCTACCTCGGCCGCTGGCATGGAGGGCTTCTCCTGCTTCTTCTCCACCCTGGTGAGGCAGCGCCCGACCCCTGCTCCCTCTCGGCCTCTCCCTCGGTGGCGGCCGGTGGCGGCCGGGCGGCGCCCGTTCCCTCTCCCTCGGTGGCGGCCGGGCGGCGCCCGTTCCCTCTCCCTCGGTGGCGGTCGGTAGGCGGTGGCGCCTCCCTGCCTCCCCCTCCCGCGGTGGCGGGTGCCGTCCGCTCCCTCTCCTGCAGCGGCGGCTAGCGGCGCCCGTTCCCTCTCCGTCTGTGGCGGCCGACGGCGCCCGCTACCTCTCCCATAGCGGCGCCCCCTCCCTCTCCCGTGGCGGCATCACTGAGGATCTGCATGGGGGAATTTGTTGCAATCTGCTGTATATCGGGTAGTTCGGTTAATAACCGAACCGAAACTGAAAATAACTGAAACCAAAGTCCTCGGTTCCTAAAAATTTTAATAACCGAACGGTTCCCATTTTGAGCTAACCGAATTTTATGACAAACCGAGGAACCGAATCGGTTCGGTTATAACCGAATGCCCAGGCCTACTCGGTATTAGGGGGATAGGTCGATTCGTCAACAAATAATTTCAGTTGCCATGCCTTTGGTAGGCAATATGATTTGTTGCTTGGCCACATATTCGTGGATTCGCCCTTTTTTCAATCATTTTTCTGTTCATTTGTGATGGCTTCAATTTGCGATTCAGAGACTAGATAGCATGCGTTGCTACATGGTGCTCGCTCCGGGCTTGTCGGATTTATACCATTTGAAGAAGAAAGCCCCAATGCCTGTGTTAGGGAGCATGCTGCATGTTAGACCTCTTACATGCTGCATGGATTTCTTCCCCGGGCTTGTGACTGGTCTGTGCTTGTTCTTAGGGAGTTTGTAGATTTGTTTACTCTATCTGTACATTGTTAAAATCCATCTGTGCAGCTTTAATGTCCCGGATATAGGTTAATTTCCCCTCTTGATCGTGTTTTGGTCGACTAGAATGGAGATTATTCTTAGTCCCATGAGTGACAGTGTGTAAACAATTTTTTTTTTTTCACTTTTTCATGTCTTGTGTAGCATCGGCAGCTACTCCGTCCAGAGAGCAATGTAATCCATACTTTTGTATAATATAGTACTAGTTTTCTTTTGGCATCCATTCAGATAGAGCTACATTAGTTTATTTTCCTTTGACATGCTAGAGTTTTTTTTTTTTCTGAAAAAGCGGATGCCCTGCTGCTCACTGATTGGGAATCCTTTACTATGCTGCAGTCTGCAGCCAGCCATTTTCTGTAGTGCTCTGTTCCTTTTAATCTTTCGTGTTAAAACAAAACTAATAAATGATTCGGTTAATTAATTGAAATCATCGATAATGTAAATTGCAAGTGCCGAGCACCGCAATTTTAGTTCTAAGGATATGCAATATGTTGTGATCTTTTATTTGTGCCAACACAAACATCTCATTTGTCCTTGTCCTTTCATAGAAAATTTTTCTCTTATGATCTGTGCTAAAATATGTTGAAATTTGTTATTTGTGATTTGTGTCAACACACATCTATCATTTGTCCTTTCACAGCAACTCTGTTTAATTTAAATAAAATGTGGTCTATATTTGTGCCAATAGAGACCACATTTGTGTCCTTGTTTTTATGTAATTTGTGATTTTTATCATTGCCTGGACCTAGATTGCTGTTTGGCTCTCTTCTTCCCCACCCGATGTGAGAGTTCATATTGAGTTCAGTAGCAGCAGTAAGTAATTAGCTTATAGCCTTCCTTGGTTTTCAGATAGCAGCAGCAAGAACGTATGTAGCAGCAAGGTAAGCAACCTTGTGATTCTTAAGGTATATTGTCACTAAGAATTGAAGATGGACTGCAGGTTTATCATTGTCTAGGTCACCGAGCTTTGTACCTGCTAATCTCTCCTATTCATGAAAACCAAACAAAAAAAATGAAGTCAATTAATTGCAGTCAGTATTAATGTAAATTGCAAGTATTGAGTACTGCAATTGTAGTTCTGAGTATATGCAATTTGTGAAAATTTAGCTACCTCATAATGTTGCCTATTCTCTGCCTATAATAGTTTTGCTTGGTTAACTTGTGCTGAATTTCTTCCGTCAGTGTCATCATGTGACTGTGTTAGTTCACTGAGACATGAAGCGTTAAGTCAGTTCACATACTTCTCACTCTCTTTGTTAGTTCACCGAGACATGAAACCTTTGTCCTTTTTTTATTTGTACTAACACATGTTAAATATCTTTTGAGACTATCTTTTTAGTATCTCTCTCTGTGTGTCTGGCTGTCTGTGGTGACCATAACTGTTTCGCTTAGCAGTTAGGGTAGCCTTTTTTATTTATTTATATGTATTTTGATGCATTATTTCTTCAGCGAATCATATATGTGACATTGAACATGACTTTGTTTCCTCTGCAGTTACTAGCCACCCATACGAGTTGATCAGGTGTGCTGCAGTTAATTAGAAATCTTTGTTTACTAGGATGAAGGTGAGGGGCCTTAAATTAATTGAATTCACATATTGATTTTTGTTCTTTGGGCTAGCTCACACTAGTTATTGTGATGAACTAGTGAAAGTTAATAAAAAAAAAACATGGTGTCTATCTTGTGGCTTGCTCTCTTGTTAGCCACCCACACCCACACTTTCTTTCTGTTTCCCTCAGTGTTGTCTATGTTTGGCACATACACACTCTCTTATCTCAGTCTGTCTCTGTCTCCCTGCCCTAGCAGCCCAGAGGATAGCCAGAGCTCTTATCCTCTCGTACTGTCTCCTATTGTGATTTGTGCTTGCCCACTCCAAACATTTGTCATTGTCTCTTTTTATAGAATTTTTTTTGTGATTTGTGCACGCCCACCCCAATCTTTTGTCCTTGTCCTTTCATAGAAAAAATTGTTTACTATGATTTGTGCTTGTCTACTCCAAACATTTCTCCTTGTCTCTTTTCATAGAATATTTGTGATTTTTGCAAGCCCACCCTAATCTTTTATCCTTGTCCTTTCATAGAAAAAATGTTTATTGTGATTTGTGCTTGTCCACTCCAAACATTTCTCCTTGTCTTTTCGTAGAAAAGAAATTGTTTTTTTTTGTATTTTGTGTAAGCCGAGCCCAACCTTTTGTTGTAGTCCTTTCATAGAAAATTGTTTTATTGTGATTTGTGTAGCCCACACCAACCTTTTGTTGTTATCCATTCATAGAAAAAAAAATGTTTAATTGTTTATTGTTCTAGCTCACTCCAAAGTTTTGTCCTTTTCCTTGTGTTCTGTGCCAACATGGACACATAATTTTTTGAGTTCTCTTTGGCATAGCTTTAGTCACTGCTTTTGTGAGCACTATCTTGTTTATTTAGATCTAATTACATGCCTTAGTTTCTTCTTTACTTTTGCAGATTGCTATTTTCTTGAAGAGGGACTATAGAATTAATGAGATAGCAGGATGCTTTCTAGTGGCCATTGGTGTCATACTGTCATGTGGTTCTCTAAGCACTAGGGAAGCATTGTCTCCAACTCTCCATAGAAAAAAAATGTTGAAGCATTTGGTTGTGTTTAGGCAGGCCAATACTTCATGAGAAGATATGTTTGCGGTGGAGTTTGTGCAAAATATCTTTATCCTCTCTCAGTTTTCTGTTTTGTGCATGATCTTATCACATTGTCACATACTCCCTCCGTCCCGCGCGGACTGTCGTTTTGGCACTTGAGTAGATACATTTGACTGTGCTTGAACCTGGATGCCAGGCCTGTCTAGATGCTTAGCAGTGGCTGTGAATGGAGACATTTAATTCTACTGCCAGAACGACAGTCGTATAGGGACAGAGGGAGTACTGTAGTTACGCTTGAGTCAACTCTAGAAAAAGTATACAGTGTTTTGATCTTTTTTTTTTTTTGTTGTTAATTCCAGGCGCTGGCTACTATCATGTTTGTATGAGATGGAGAAATGACACCCTATTTACTTGTGGAGGATCTGATTTTGTAAGTAAAGCTTACATGATATGATATTGCATTTTTCAATAGTAGAAATTGCACTAGTTGAAATGTGCAATTTTTTCATTCTTGTTTTGTAATATTAGCTATTTTGGTTGATCTCCCTTGGTAGAATTTCCTGTTTAGGATCCTTATTAGATTACATGGGTATTACTTGATGAGTAGTTATCAGGTTGATGAGTTACCTTGGCATTAACTGTAGGTTGTCTGAGTTTTCTTGTCACAACTTTGGTCTGAGTTCTCTTGTACATGTTTTTCAGGTTTTGAGTTGAAGCATTTGGCTGTTTTTTTTGGCAAGCCAGTTCATGTGCTCTTTGTTCTACCCGTGCTCTAAGATGTGTGTTAGGGTGTTAGTGAGGTCATCACTCACTTTTTTTTGTGACTGAGGTCATCACTCGCTTGTGTAGGCCCACTTACATGCTAATATTACTAGTTTTACATCTAGGAGACTGTAATTTTTCTAATTTAAGTGTAATTTAAGTATTTTGTTATATATAAGTATTTTACCTGTTCTCTGTAATTTTCTTTTTCCCCAAGCCTTTATGTATAATATTCCTAAGAGCATCTCCAAGAGTTTCTTAAATATTTCTCCTAAAAACTCTATGTTCCTAACTCCTAAAAAGACATTGGGAGAAAAAAAGAATATCTCCAATAGTTCCTAATATTTCACGTTAAAAAAAATGAATTTTAGTCCTCGTGGCTTTTTTTAGTAATTTTTTCTTCGTTCGTCTTCGCTGGCAAATACGCCGTCTCCGCCACCTCCTTTGGTCGCGGTGCCCTATCACCGGCGTGCAGTAGCAGCAGTGGACGGCCATCCATAGCAGCATCGTGTATACAGTTGTACTGGCAGCAGGCAGCAGCATGCAGGACGCCAGCCAGCAGAACACTAGCATGCGGGGGCGTCTTCCAACTCCTGGCTGCGACCACGACTTTCTTCGACGGCGGAGACGACGCGGGCCGCGGGTGCGAAGGAAAATTGCGACGCCAGCACGAAGGAGAAACTGCGGCAAATGAACGCACAAGAAGTTTTCGCGCGATGAGAAAGCGCGTAAAGTTGCGCTGAAGAGGGGTGAATTTTCTAACTCCCTAAATATTAGGAAGGAATATTAGGAGTTGTTGGAGAAGGTTTTTTTTCCGTCTTTCTAAAAAACTAGAGATTAGGGCTCTGTTCGCTGAAGCTGAAAACCGCTGAAAATAAATGCTGATGCTGATTTCTTGTGAGAGGAAAATACTATAGAAGGGCTGAAAAATAAGCGGTTTTAAGGTTTAGCGAACAGAGTCTAGGAGGAGATCTAGGGAATTCTTGAAGATGCTCTAAGGATTCATGATGTTGGGCTTTACTTTGGGCTGTTGATTGGTTACGGGCTATTCTGTATGTTACTATTCGGCTGTAGTATTTTACTCTAAATAGATGAAAAAATCGTAGTCTCCATTTTTTTTATTGTTTGTTTGTGTGTAGTCGTTTGATTGCAATCTGATGGTGGTAGAATTCGTGTGTTGGTTGCCCATGAAACACACGAATCCGTGTAGGATGAAAATCGAGTGTTTTATGTGGCCAAAACAACCGAGTGCCAGCTTCCGGTAAAACAACCGACTGTGCAGTAGACAGACCCAAATGTACTGTCCATGACACACGATCGAAACCATATGAGACGTTCCTCGAAAAAAAATAAATAAATAAACCATATGAGACGTCGTCGATCGACCTGCAAAATCATCCACCCACCTGCTGGACGGACGACACAGGATCTGGAGCTTCAACCTTCTTTGGTTGGCGGATTAGGAGGGACTTGTTCTTCTACATTTAGCCTCTCCTTCTAATCTTCATCTTTCTAATCTTCAACAAAAGTAGGGTTCATCGATCGGATGCGCGGCGATGGAGCTCCGATAGATCCCCGACCGCCGCGGGCACGGCATCATCGTAGAATTACTTATTCACAGGCGAGGCGAGGCAGTCAGCGGCGCCGGCGCGTCCGCTCACAGCCTGGGCGCGGGGCGGAGGCGGTCGCCCTCGGTGAGGACGTGGCCGCGGTTGATGTCGGCCAGCGTCGTGCAGCCGGCGAGCGCCATGGTGAGCTCGAACTCGTCCCGGAGCATCCGGAGCACGTTGCGGACGCCAGCCTCGCCCTCCGCCGCCAGCGCGAACACCACCGGCCTCCCGACCTGGAGAAGACAGACGGACGGACGGATCAGGGATCAGGGATGGATCCAGCCGGTGGGTGCGGCGGTGCGGGCACTTACGAAGACGCCGGCGGCCCCCAGGGCGAGCGCCTTGAACACGTCGGTGCCGCGGCGGACGCCGCCGTCCAGGTACACCGGGACGCGCCCCTGCGCCGCCGCCACGACCTCCTCCAGGGCGCTGATGGTGGCCGGCACGTAGTCCAGCTGCCGCGCGCCGTGGTTAGACACGATGATGCCCGCCGCGCCGGATTGCACGGCCAGCCTCGCTGCAGGCTCACCGACGTGGCGATGGAGACGTCAGGTGATGGTTCGATACGGTACATGCGGCCGGAGAGGAAGAGAAGAAGAAGCTCACCGTCCTCCGCCGTGACGACTCCCTTCACCAGGATCGGCATCGAGGTGATGCTCTGAAGCCACTTGACATCCTTCCAGCTGAGGGTGCGATCGATCTGTCCAGCAACGTAGGATGCCAGCCCGGAGTCATTCGCCTGCACAGAGCGCCGTCCGTCTTCAGTTCAGTTCATTTCAGTACGCATGCAATGCAAGCGAGAAAAAGGACAGACAAACAACTACGGAGTTCAGTAGCACTCTGCAAATAATTCTGAAGGTGTCAGCCTGATACGAACCTGGTCCATCTTGCCGAGGTCCAGGCCCTCGAAGTTCTTCAGTGTCAGGAACGGCGGCAGAACGAACCTGCATCGCATCAAGGCTATGTCAAGACAAGAGGCATGAATGGAAACGCGTTCTTGGGTCTGAGTCGTCTGACATGGCCAGGATTGACGGCCAAGAGCAAGAGAGCCGACCTGTTCTTGATGTCGGCTTCACGGCGGCCCAGGCGCGGGGTGTCCACGGTTAGCGCGATCGCCTTGAACCCAGCCTTCTCGGCCCTCCTCACCAGCTGCTCCACCACATTCCTGTCCTTGTACACCTATACAAATGCCCATGGCACATATTATATGTAAAAAAACAGCAGCTCACTACGCACTCTGATGACAGTTGACAGGATGGGTGACATGCTTACATATAGCTGGAAGAAGCGGATTCCCGGTCCGGTCGAGGCGACCTCCTCGACGCTTGAAGTTGCCCATGATGACAGAGTCTGAAAGAGAAGGGGTCTTCAGGATCTTTCCAGCATGGTATGATCTTCTTTATTATCGTTCAATGGTGGTGTGGCGTTATTAGGAGAAGAAACATACCATGATAGTCCCAGCTGCTGACGCTGCCCGTGCAGTGGCATACTCCCCTGAACATAGACGGCATATCATCAGCTTATATGTATCAAGAAACAAAGGCTTCTCAGCTTTATGTCGTCCAATTATATATATGCAGAAGGTACTGCTGTAAGTACACTATAAATGTTGTAAGTAAATACAATCTATATATACACACACATGTACTGTAAAGATTGAGAGCTAGAGAAGCATGAAACTGAATACCATCTGGATGAGCCATCTTCTGAAAGGCAGTGGGGGCAATCATAATGGGCATTGAGATCTTGAAACCCAAGATGCTTGTTGTCATGTCAATCTTGGAGACATCAATCAGGATGCGCGGGCGGAATCTGATCACACAAAACTACATTCAGGTGACATTCATATTACATCGATTTCCTAATGTTACTGAAATGCAAGCATCGACATAAAGGATGTTGTGTTCAGGCAGCTAAACTGGACTAATACTACATCGAATGCGGTGCAGAACAAATGCATTCAGGGAGTAGAAGCCCAAAGCATCCGGTGGAGACAGAGGGAGGGCTGGCTGGGGTGCTTTGCTTACAGGATCCTGGAGAAGGCTTCCCTGTTCTCCTTGAGCGTCCACTCGTCCTCGGCACCGGAGGCGTAGTAGTCGTAGGCCATCTTGGGAAGCTTCTGCTTCGCGATGGCCTGGTACTCCGTCACGTTCGTGATCTCCCCCATTCCGTCGTCTTCGCCGCTGGATCGAGTCCCCCGCAACACCCTACTCTGTACTCAACACACAGATTTAACTATTTCTTTCGCTCAATATTTGCACGGTACGGATTAAACTATTGATTTATGCATTGGTCGCACGTGTTAACAAGTCGGTTTGGGAGCCAAATGAGCCGGCTCGCGTGCTAAACGGATCGAGCTGAGCTAGAGACCTAGAGTAACACTTATCACTAATCACTAATGGCGAAACAACTATTTTAGCAAAGATCAAAACTTCGGAGAGGTATAGTCGTCCCAGACAGGTGGATGGAACAGCAAAGGTGTGGATGGTAACGATGAATTTTTACTGAAAGAAAGAAAGAAAGAAATGAGATGATGACGATGGGTTTGTTCTTACCTCTAGCTAGGGAAGGACGAGACGAGACGAACGAGGAGGATCGGGATTCGGGAGGCAGTGGAGAAGCGAAAGGAGGGAGGTAAGAGCGAGAGGGAATGGCAGGACGTGGTTGTGAGAGAGGTGTTGTGTTTCCGCATGGAGACAACGATGCGGGGAGACGTACGTGGGGATGGAACCATGGAACGGAACGCTGGCAAAGGGAGCGAGCGGTTACACGGATGAGCAATTGGAGGTTGGGATGAAGGATGCCTCCTCCGACACAGCTTCCTCATCCACTTGACATCATCTGTCCCTTCATTCCTCCATGCACTGCCTCTGCCTCCATCCAGCAAATGGAGCAACACGCAACCCCCCTAAAAACAGGAAACAAAAATTACCCCCAAAAAGAACAGGAAATAAAATTTTGTGTTTGTGTGTGTTGAATTGGAGTTGTTTATCTCTTCCACTCGTCACAAAAACAGGGTGACACTTTTCACCTAAGTTTCACCTTGCTTTCTGGATTACTTCTAGAAGGGAGGATAAGGCCACAGCAGGGGTCGTTCTTGTATATGGCGATTCGTATGGGCACAATGGGCTCAACTTACGATGGGATGAATTCATGAAGGTGCAATTTGAATGGGGGGGAGTGTTTTCCTCTCACAACAAATCAGTATCGGCCCAAATCAACGTTTCTTTTCAACAAAGCGAACAGTACATTTGCAAGTTTCAGTCAACAATGGACTGAAGGTTACGACGATCCTTCTGGTACATAGAAGCTGTTACCAAAAGCATAACACCAAAATATGAAGAGAAAAATGAGACCAAGCTTGGAAGATGAACAAGACAAAACAGTTCATAACCAACACTATATATTTTTTGTTCAGTTTCGCCGACCATCATATACTCCGCAAGAACAATACTGTTGCATCTGCCACAGCAAAATCTCTGGAGTCACCAGAATAAGTATACATTGGCGACCGATTATGTTCCATTATGTTACCCTCTATTCTCCCGTGTATGTATGAAAAAGGAGACAACATGCTCCAGTTGCCAGTCAAAGCCTCATCTTCATGTATCATGTTACAGTCAATCCCAGAACTACCTCGATTAGTAGACTCATCAACTGCAGAACCTTATGACCAGTTTGACCGCCTGCTGCAAAAGAAATGTAAGGAAAAGAACTCCATGGTACTTTTATCCCGTGAACTGGTGCTAATACCTGGCACCACCATATGCCAAGATTCGATGAATAAACAGCTTTATATTTTGCAACAGGACAAATAAAAGACCATCTATATTGTGTGCCGTATTTTTCCAGCACAGAAGGTACTGCTGCAGTAAGTTTTTGGAAAAGCAGTACTTTACCAGATCACATTTCTCATTACACACTAACTACCGCCATGACAGATCTATATGTGCACTATGGAAAAACATGACAAATACAAAGGGCACAAGGGATTTACTTGTTTTGCCTTCTATATATCCATATGCAAAATGCATCTGAATAGATATTGGCAGATTTCTCTTCCACAAGCAAACTCATCCTCCTTTCACAAAAACTGCCTCACTGCACCCAAATGGGCCCTTACTTCCCCTTGCCATTCTCAGTCCAGACGCTGTCCCACGAGGAGTTAGCTTTTGGCGCCTCAACAAAATGCTGGCCTTGTCCCTCTGATGATGGAGCTCCTGCGCCCTTAACGCCGCCCTTCTTTGGTTTTGTTTTGATCCCCAGCAAACGTAGAACAAATCTTGCAAGCTCGCCATAAAGCATTCCAGCCCGATCACATAACTACAGAAATAATAATATCGCATCAGGGGACATACAAGAGATTGATAATACTAGAAGTAAATTGAACAGGAAAAGTAGAAATGCTAGTCAGAAGATACCTGCAAAAGTGCAGTAATGAACATGTGAAATGCCTGAGTGTTCTGGCTAATAAGGAAGCTAACCCTCCCACAAAAATTTACAACACCATGCATCTGTAATTAAGAAGAGAAATGGTTAATACAATGACTAGTGCTAAGAAAGATACTTTCAAATCAAACTGATGCGAAATGTTGTGAATGATAAGCAATCACTATATGGAATTTAATTTCGAATTAGCAAAATGTATGTTCCAATAATACAGGTAATATACAAAATGTGTTAGCTTCACCATGTGTGTAACAAACTAACAATCATGGCAAGCCAGGGACTACGGGGTACAGCTGCAATCTAAGTTCTGGAAAGCATTTGAACACGGGCATGAAAGCACTGTAAAAGACCTTATTTATGCACAGTTGTGTGGATGATCAATTGAAACTAATCATCTACATCAGAAGTAAGTTGATGATAAACATATATTACCACTCGTAGGAAGGACATCCAGAAACCAGGGGGTGGTGCAGGCGGTCCAAATGAATTCGGTCCCTGATTATAAGGACTCATGCCCATACCATAACCACCATAGGATCCTCCAATTCCACCGTTATACATTGATCCACCATACATTCCAGAACCTCCATACATACTGCCATAACCTCCTCCATAACCTGAATACATGTTATTTACATAGGGTCCACTAAATCCGCCGTAAGAGCTATACATACTGGAGCCATAACCTGCATTTTGTTCAAATCGTTAACATATCAAGGCACAAGAATATTTTCTGAAACATGCAAAAAAAGATTATTAGTTACCCCCATAAGAATTTCCATAGCCTTGCTGCTGCCAAGGCCTTGGGGGCACAGACATTGAAGTGTTGCTGTTTAAATTGGAGACAACATTGTTCCCAGCAGCAGAAACAACGTCTCCTGTGTTTTGCGGTCCCAGAGGCTTCAACGACATCGCTGGTGGTACCACCAGAGGGCGGCTTAAAAGGTGCTGGGCCAGATGAAGCTCCTGCACGTTCCCACGGTTTTGGAGGTGGATTACCAGCTGCCAATCACATCCATGGGACAAATTTTTCGTTAAGCCTCCAACTAGAAACAAAGATGGAATCCATAAGACTGTATGATACAACAATACAAACTGGGGATCGAATAAAGTTCCTGCTTAAGAAGAAAACAAAACTACAATGCCGAATGTGGAATAAAAAACAAGCACTAGTTCAAGCCTTGATGACCTGATCATTACTTGCATTTGCAACATGTCTAAAACCAAAGCCCGCAAATACGGTGAGACTTCAATCTTTTGGTTCCTCAATATATAGGTAATGTGCATCACCTATGGATCTCAAGGAACTGGAAAATATGGACTGAATGGACAAAAGCAGCAATCAAGGCATCACACATGAAAGCTTGCAAAACTAACTGTATAGTTCCAGGAAACACACACAAAAAAATGCTTGTATTAGTGCTTGCCAAGCATATATTGACGACTTTTGATAATATAACGCACCCACTAGACATGCCAACCTAGGTTTAAAATTACTTCTACATTTGTATTCAACGTCCATCAACAAATGATTCAAATGGATTGTACCAACATCTAGCGAAGAAATAATGAAGTGTAAACGGTGGCATAAATGCAAGCACAAGGCTAAACAAAGCTCATGACCATATCCCGCTTCTCCGTGAAATACAGGACCGCAACATGCGCAGCAGCGTTTGAAACCACAGAAGCTCACGCCTAAGCCATAGGCCCAAAGCCATCCTGGAAGGAAGCAAGTTCGTCGTTGCGCGTGCCCTTATCTTAATCGCGTCTCAATTTTCCTTCGCCGGACGGGCGGAGTAGCATACTATCTAGCAACAGTCCTGGAGAGACGTTGGGCGCGAAACTAAGAGCCCTTCCCCTTCCCGCAAAACCATTGACGGGAGCACGAACGAGGATCCCCAAGCACCGCCACCAGCGGCACCGCCGCGGAGCTCCCAATCCCAAACCGACCACCAATCCGGCCGAAAATCGGGCACGAATTGCACCGATTCCCCACCCTCACCCTAATCACGGCGACCAGACGAGTGACGACAAGCCGGATCGAGTCAGCGACGCACGCAACCGATCAATCAGACACGACACGCGTGAGGACGGGGGGGGGGGGGGGGGGGGGGTGGGGCCTCCGACATGGAGGGCGTCGACGAACCTGATGCCATGGCGCCGGCGGGTGGTTCGGCTCGATCAGGCAGGCGGCCGCGGTTTCTCTCCCCACCTCTCTCTCGATTGCTCCGTCCAACGCCGAGGTCGCTCGCGGAGAACGGGAGAAGAGAAGGGAAGCGTCCAGGCCCAACCCAGCCGAGCCGGCCCCGCCCACAGCACGCGGCGGACCGGACGGCTGACTAATTAATCCCGTAATCCGAGCTTCGTCCGCGTCCAAGGAGTTTCGGGGACGTTAGCCCGACTGGCGGAGTCGAGTCGAGTCGCACGCGGCCCCACACGTGACTCCTTCCGGTTCGGTATCGGTCAGGCGTCCCACTTCCGTTGGGACTTGGGAGGTCAGCGGTACGGGACTAGCTGGTCCTAGCCTCGGATAAAATACCGAGTACCTAACTCAATTTTACCCAGAACCAAACCAAAAATACCATAATTGAAATATTAGTTCCTAGTTTATAGAAACCGAATTACAGAGGAAAATATCAAAATCGAACCAAATTTATCGAACTTACCTAAATGTGATAAGTTTAAGTGTTATTATGTTATTGATTATACTATTGTAGACTACTCCCTCCGTCCTTAAAAAAATATCGTTCTCGCTTCCCAAGAAATATCTTTGAATAAATTTATATTAAAAAATATAAGTATTTATAATACATAATTAGTATCATTAGATAGTTCTTTGAGTCTAGTTTTTTAATAAATTTATTTGGAGATGTAAATGTTACACGTATTTCCTACAAATTTAGTCAAACTATCGGCATGAACATCCAAAACGTCGTTTTTTTAAGGACGGAGGGAGTATTATATTATGTATTTTTGGCACTCACACTTATAGTCTTATGGATTTTTATATGTATATATATATATATTACACTATTATTATCTATAAAATTAAGTCAAAATTAGTTTTTGAACATGCTATTACATCTTATCCGTGATCTATTCGTTATTGTTCGGTAAATACCGAAACCGAACCGAGTACCGATACCGATACCGAACCGAACCGATTTTTTAGGAACCGATCGGTACTAAATTCTGAGGAACCGAATTTCTATAGGTACTGAAGAACTGAACCGATCGGTTCGGTATTTACGGAACGCCCAGGCTAGCTGGGCCAACCTCGTTCGTGAGATTTCGAGATCAGAGCCCAAAAGATGGAAAGTTCTGCAAAACAATTCCAAATATTATTCTCAGCAGTGATAAGCCATTAGCCCTTTAAGGCCCCCTTTGGATGCACGGGTGAAACGCAAGGAAAGGTACAGGAATCGTGTTCCTCCGGAATTTTTCCTACGGTGTCTTTGGTTCGCCCGATGGTCATGAGAATGCTTCCGGAGGATGCCAATCCAGAGCCCTATTCCAGAGGAAAGTCACGGGAATCTTACCAAGAGCTCCGAGCTCATGCTATCTTTCCTGGCGCGAAGAAGATGGCGCGAGCGCGCGCTGCTGACGTCCTCGTGCTCCCGCAGCAGCGCCTCGTAGTCGTCGTATCCCCACCCGCCGTTGAGCACGAGCGGCGGGGCGCCCGCGGCACTGGCGTGGGAAAGAGGAAGCGGACGGAGAGTGACCTGGGGAGCGGTGGGGGACGGGGTGGTGGAGGTGGGCCACGTTTATAGCGCCGTTGACCAGGCAGTGCCGGATCCGTGGCCGTCGGTGCCGGATTCGTGGGGTAGGGAGAGGAGCGCGTCGGTCGCCGGCCATGTCGTCGGTGGGTCCGTCGCCGTCCGCCTAGCGCCGCTCACCGGAGAGGAAGGGGGACGGCGGATCCGCCTCCGCTGGGGCTGCGCCGACGCTGGAGGAGCAGACCCACCGCGCGCCGCCACCGCCAGTTGAGGGAGCGGGCCCGCGCCGCCCGCCGCCAGGCAGCCGGGTGGGGAAGAGGAGAGGGGAGGGAGCGCGGTGGGGAAGAGGAGAGGGGAGGGGAGGCAGCCGTGTTTTTTTTATAATACCGTTCCTTTGTTTCACCTGCCTGCTGCCAAAGGGGCATTCCTACGTTTGCATTTCCCGTACGGAAGAGAGCGACGCGACGTCCGGTTCCTGCGATTTTTCTTTGGCCCATTATTGTATCCAACTTAACAATTGAACTTCCGTGATTAATTACTTCCTCTGTCCCTCTGAAACTGTCGTTCTACCTTTCAAAATTTGTCCCACTGAAGTGTTGTTTTAGCATGTACAGTACTACTCCAGCCTGACAAAGCCTACGAGTACAACCTTCTTTTCTCTCACCTGGCAGGCCTGCAGCCTTGTCTTTACTGGAGAAACACAGGAGAGAGAATTGAGATGGGACAGAGGAGTAGGGGTACAGTATTTTGTCACCACCGTTGGTATGCGTGCTGAGTGCTAGAATGACTGTTTTTTGGATGGAGGGAGTAAGTTATACCAGGCTCTCCGTGGTTCGACTCTCCCTAGGAGACCGGAGCGAATATTCTAGAATTTAACAGTGTTTCTTTTTTAGTGGCAAATAATGTTCTCGTCAACACTTAGGCGCTGGCCAATATTCAAAGATACTTATAAATATAGAGTTGCGTATGTTTATAGAGGTGAGTGTACGTGTATTATGAGTGTCTACATTGTACTACTATGTAATCGAAAAAGTTACATGATGTCACCTACTTAAACTATGATACCTTGGATGGATGACCTCACATTGTTATGTGTGGATGGCTAGTTGAGTTTGGCATTATAGTAAGATTTTTTAATTGCCTCGACTTTAAAGTACAAATTGTTGTAAGCATTATAGTAAGATTGACAAGTAATGTTATCTGGATTGTAGAATTCTCGACTGCTGGATAAGACGGATAAACATATATACCGAATACATGTTGGCTACTTTCTCACCAAGTTAATCCGCATAATGGTCCAACTTTCGCTCGTTTGCATCTCTTGATTGTGTCAAGTTGCTTGAGGCAATCTACGTATGCAGAATTCCTAGAAGCCTTAGTCTACAAAGAAGGCCTCACCACGTATTTGTTTCTCCCTAAAATAAAATCCTAACGGCATATGACTGCCCACCCATGATAACCATCTTGAAAGAAAGATCGGTAAGGGTGTGTTTGAATTGCGGTGTCGGTGCTAGTTTTGGCGGCTGCTAACACCGGCTAGTAACTTGTGTTTTGCGGTTGAGATTTCGGATGGTGTGCAAGGAGAAACACGCGAGATTTATACTGGTTCAGGCCAAAAGGGCCCTACGTCCAGTGGAGAGACGAGTCGTGTTGCCTTGCACCGGGGTGCTTGTAGTAGGGGGTTACAAGCTAAGTCGAGAGAGGGAGAGTGTCCCAAGTCTCTTGTGTGCGGAAGAGGATGCTTTCATTTTCATGTTGTTGTGTTGTGTGTATGTTGGTGTCGTGAACTTGGTCAATCTCTATCTGCGACTGGCCTCCGCCTTCCCTTTTATAGTTATAAGGGAGAAGCTAGAGTTACATGTGGTGACCTATGATGACGATACTCGGCATGGTGGGATCAGAGGTGATTAGTGGCTATCGTTAGCCACGCCATCATCTTGGCGCTTCGGCGGTATGGCTTCAGTCATTTGACTGATCTTCCACTGTTCGTTCGTTGAGTTCCAAGGTGGCACAGTGTATGGGATGGCTTGCTGCGTGGCGGTGCGTCACGGCGTCACGTCCGGTCCTGCACAGTGCGACGAGAAGACTGGTTGACTTTCAAAGATTGACTCCCAAGGCTCAGGAGCCTTCCTTGCCGTCGGGAGCATGACGGGACGGGTCATTAGGGGTGTCCTCCCTCGGGCGTGTTTTCCTCTCATGCGCGGTACTTCCCGAGGGGCGAACGGTCCTGTTGCTACATTGCCCATACTCCCGGGTCGGCAGGACAGCCGTCACCTCTCCCGTCCCTGCGAGGCTCATGCGTTATGGGCAGCAGCTGTCGCTGTCGTAGTTGGAGAATCTCTCCGTCAGCAAGGGGCGTCATCCGGTTGACTGTCCTTGGGACAGAGTGGAAGGAGTGGGACCGTCGTAATGGTCATTGGAGGAGGTATGGCAGTTGGTACGGAGGACGTGCACGTGCGGGGTGCCGTCGCCTCGCAGCGTCCAGTCAGTGGGGCCGCGCCTGTAAAGTGGTTAGAGGGGTCCCTTGTGGTCCAAGATTGCCCTGCTGACGTCGATTGTGCATTGGATGCCTTTAGAGGGATCGCGCTCGAGGAAGATGAGGAGGCTCGGGCGAATCGGAGATTTAGCGCCCGAGGGTGACGCAGTCCCGAACCCTCTCGTGGAGGCTCGGACGAATTGGAGATTTGGCGCCCGAGGGTGCCGCTGTCCAGAGCCCTCTCGTGGAGGCTCGGGCGAATCGGAGATTTGGCGCCCGAGGGTGCCGCTGGGCCTTACGTGAGGCCACTTTGGGCCTTCTCATGCGTAGCCTTCGTGGGCTCTGGCTGGCCTTATTTGGGCCATGTTGTGCTGAGGTTGCTTGTTTTTGTGTTGAAGTTGGGTACCCTATACTTTGGTACCCAACAATAGCCCCCGAACCTGTGGGGGAGTGATGGTACTCGTCCACAGGTTCAAGTCTTTACGCCTGCCGTTGTGGTCGGGAGTAGGTGCCTTTTCCGCTGGGTGCGCGCGAGTGCACCCGGCGGGTGTAGCCCCCGAGCCTGTGGGGGAGTGAAGGTACTCCTCCACAGGTTTAAAACCTTTTCGTCTGTCAAAACAGTAAAGGGTAAGATAATTTTCCGGTGGGTGCGCGCGAGCGCACCTGCCGGGTGTAACCCCCGAGACTTTGGAGGGATGTTATATCCCTTCAAAGGCTAAAAATCGTAGTTGCGCGTGTTCGGGTATTTATCAGGGGAAGATGATCCCTCGGAAATGCAGCCCCCCGAGCCTCCCATCGTAAAGGGAGTTTGTTCGGTGATATTTTCGAGGTGCAGGGCAGGTTCCCGGGCCTCCATTTTCGTATCAGAGGTCGACCCGGTCCTCCCTGTCTTTTGTTAGTTCGACCTTCGCGCTCTTTTTTCGAAAAGAGGAAGGTTTGGTCCTGCTCGACTTCCCCGCCGGGGCGCGAGTCGGCATTTCCGGTGAGCTACAAACGGGTTGGTCCAAGTGGAGGTCCGTGCCCCGTTCGTTGGGGGTCGGCTAGTGGCCTGAGCACACTCCAAATGTTTCCCGAGGGTCAGTTAGTGGATGTCGGGTCCCTTCGATGGGTCCCGAAGGCATGATGCCTCCCACGGAGGGATTCCACGTAACCGACTCGCTACTGGGACTTGGACACAGCATGGGATGTCCCTTGTGACGTTTCGGGCGTCGGGATACTGACCGTTTTCGTGACCCATCCACTAGTTGTAGCCAACTCGGTTTCCCTAGGGCGACTGTTCGAGCCGCTGTGGGCCAGTCTTCGATCCTCTGGGAACGTAACGGGTGCCCGAGCCCAGGGTTCCTTCGTCGGGAAGGAGAGAATATTGGCGGAATCGAGGTGCGCGGTTGTAATGATTTGGCTCACCTTTTGAGGCGCGAAGCCTGACGGACGCTAATGTTCGGCTCAGGCGAGGACGGTTTGCGTGCGCAGGCGATGGCGGCGATGTGGGGATCAGTGGCGGGTCCCACGTAGTTAATGCGGCGGAATCACTGCAGATCACGGCTCAGGTATATAAGGAAAGATCGCGGTTTCTTTCTTTTTACCTTAGCCATTCGCTCGCATGACCGTTCGCCTTCTCGCTCCCGTCGCCCGTCTCCTCGTCTTCACTTCCTTGCTAGAGCCATCGTTGCCGCGGCCGTCATTCTCCCCGCAGCCTTTTCCCCTTTGCTCGCCATGGATTCCTCCTCCGCCACTGTCGACGCCACCGCCGATGTCGCCGCCACCGACGCCGCCGCGGCCGCCGCCAGCATCCTCAGGCTAAAGCCGTGGCCGAGGAGCACCATGACGGAGGCGCAGCTGGAGCGCCTCGTCACTCTGGGGCTGCTGCGTCCTCGTACCGACGCACAGCACCCGGAGTGAGCCGTGCCGCCGCGCGACCACGAGGAGCCGAACCCCAGCGAGGGGTACGTGGTGAGCTTCCTCGATTACCACGAGCGTGGGCTTGGCTCGCCACCGAGCCGCTTCTGCCGGGCCCTCCTCTTCGAGAACGGGCTGGAGCACCACAACCTCACCCCGAATTCCATCACACAGGCGTCGATTTTCGCCGCCCTGTGTGAAGGCTACTTCGGGGTGCCCCCGCACTGGAACCTGCGGCGCCGCGTCTCCCGCGTCGACTGGTACACCAAGTCGATAGGCGCGAGGAAGCCGCGGGAGATCCAACGCACGGGTGGTTGCGGCTTCGTGATCCGCTCCTCGTCGTACATCCCCTGCAGGGCCCCCTCCTCCAACAAGGGGTGGCACAGTGGCTGGTTCTACCTTCGCAACGACGGGGGTCTCTTCCCTAAGTTCACGGGAAGGGCGCTCATG
Source organism: Eremochloa ophiuroides (assembly GCA_038502445.1). NCBI lineage: Eukaryota > Viridiplantae > Streptophyta > Magnoliopsida > Poales > Poaceae > Eremochloa > Eremochloa ophiuroides. The sequence goes on from JAHLJS010000002.1 coordinate 6,638,747, forward strand.
GCTCCCCTTCCTCAGTGCGAATGGGGGTGCCCGTCGAAAGAGTCCAAGCACCTGGCCGTCTATTTCAACGCGCTTGAGGTGTTGAACAAAAGGGGCCTTACAGGGGCCGGCGTGGCGGGAAACTTTCACATGCGAACGGTGCTACCTCCATCAGATGGTGACCGGGTCGCAGCGGGAGGGCACGGCGATGCTGGCCTGTGACCTTGGCGAGGCGGAGGTCATGCGCCGCGTCGGCTGCATGGTGGGGGTCATCCTACCTGGGAGGAGGTGAACCGGGTGCCTATGCGTCCCTGGACGGGCTTCCTGGCGCTGGTAAGTGTCGTTCGCTTGATCAGGCCGCTGGTTTCCCCATCTCTTTCCTAACCTTTCTACTTCGTTCGTCGTAGGGCCTCTCCAGGACCAGGAAGGCTTCCCTTCCACCCGTCCCGGAGGACAAAGAACGGCGAAACCAGAAACGCCTCCGGGCCACGGTGCAGAAGGCGAAGAAGGACAAGGCGACCGCCCGGAAGTAGAAGAAGGCGCGGAAGGTGGAGGAATCCTCCCAGCGTCGCCGCCGCCTAAGGGAGGCTTGGGAGCCCGAGGTGGATACCCCTACCGTGAAAGACCCTAGTTTGGTTTTGGTAATTGATGAAACCAAGTTACTAATCTAAGTGCTAAGTGTGTGTAGCCAAGAGTAGATTAGTGATATGGAGAAAGATGACATGAGCTCAAGTGAAGATCAAAATGAAATGATCAAGGAGAAATAAAAGGACTTAAAGAAGGAAAGCTAGAGGCTAAGCTATATTCAAATAGGGCTTTTCTTTTAGTGATCAAGACTCCAAGTGGGAGTGATCACATTTAGGATACATAGCCGACTATCAAGGGTAGAATTGAGCTATTGGATTACTTTCAAGTGCTCTAGGTTGCATCTCATATGCATTGATCTAACCAACCTAGAGAATCCCTTTGAAAACCCTTGAAAAATGTTTGCAAAATGCTAACACACTGTGCACAAGTGTAGAAGACCTTGAGTGTTAGCACATAGAAGCAAGGGGTGAGAAATATACTTGAAAAGGGCTGTTTCCAGAGCGTCGGACTGATAGTGGGCGTAGCGTCGGACCATTGATTCGGTCCGACGCCTGAGCTGTCAGTGAGCGTCGGACGCTCATTTACCGAGCGTCGAACCATTGTGTTCTTCAGTCTGACGGTGCCGAGCAGAGAGGTGTGACACGTGGCACGCTGAGGAGCGTCGGACGCTTGAGAAAAGTCCGACGATGATTTAGCGTTTTCAAACCTCTCTGAAAGTGTCGGACGCTGAGTTTCTTTAGTCCGACGAGATGAGAGAGGGCGTCGGACTCTGCGGTTTAGTCCGACGCCCCCAGTCCGACGGTAGTCAAACGCGCGAAATCAGTTACCGTTGAGATCGGACGAACGGCGTTTAAACCTGTTGACACGTGGCGTTCATCCGAGCGTCAGACGCTGCCGTTTGGTCCGACGCTGTCGGTCCGACGGTATAAAAACGAGGTTAACGGCTGTTTCAGAGAGTGTAACGGCTAGGAGTTGGCTTGGGAGTATTTATACTCCCTCCCTGGTCACTTGGTGACTAGCTAGCACACTTGGATCATTGTCATACACTTTGTTGCATTCTAGCCTCCCACTCTCTCAATAGTTCATCATCTTGATCATCCTTGTGAGATTGAGTGAACGTCAAGTGCATCATTGCTTGTGTTTTGCATTCTAGAGCACTTGATAGCAAGCCTCGGATTAGTTCTTATTCTCTTGGGACATTGCCGTGTCCCTAGACGACTTGAAGGAGAAGAAGGTGTGAAGGAGCTTGGTGATTGTGCTTACTCACACCCGGTGATTGTGAGGGGTTCTTGTGTCTTCCCCGAACGGAGTGCTCAAAGGTAACTCTAGTGAATTGCTCGTGTCTTTGAGTTACTTCCTCCGTGGTAGGTTCTTGTGGCGCCTAGTGTCGGCTCGGTGTGTGACACCGATTAGCCACCGAACCACCGGTTGAAGTCGACACAACGAGGACGTAGCGTGCCAGCAAGCACGTGAATCTCGGGGATAAATCTTGGTGTCTCTATTGATTTCCTCACCTTCGAGTGAGTGACTTATTGATTGTCTCGGTGATTGGCTTCTTCACAAGGCAAAGGTTTATTCGACGATCATCTCTTTCTTATTCTTGTGCAAAGTAGCTCGTTCATTTGTCTTTAGTAGTTGTGTAGTTGTTTAGCTTTTTCTAGCTCATTTGTGTGGATTAGAACTAAGGTTTAACTAGAATTGTGTAGGTGGCTTGCCTAGGTTAGTGGTTGCCTTAGCATTGCATTTATAGCCTCTTGTGGTTCTAATTACTTGTTTAGTGGTTTGTAGAATTTTTATTTAGGCTATTCACCCCCCTCTAGCCATACTAAGACCTTTCAAGTGGTATCGGAGCCGTGGTCACCATTTAGTCAAGGCTTAACATCTTTCGATGCATTGAAATGGCTCATATCATGTTCAATCATGTTGGGGGCAAACCACCTCACTTTGATGGCACAAGCTCATTTGACTATTGGAAGAGAAAGATGATGATGTATCTTGGCTCAATTCATAAGAAGGTGTGGGAAGTCACCGAGAAGGAATACATTGTGCTTGATCCCGCAAGCCCCACACCTAGAGATCAAGAGAACAACTAGTGTAACACAATGGCTCTCAACACCATTTACAATGGCATTGACTCAAAGGTGTTTGAGCAAATCAAGGATTTGGATAGAGCAAGTGAAGTATGGACAAGATTAGAGCAAACCTATGAGGGCACTTCAACGGTAAAGAGTGCCAAGTTGTACATGTTCAAGGACAAGCTCTCAAACTTCAAGATGGATGATGGAGAGAGCATTCCAGAGATATTCTATAGGCTCTAAATGATCATCACTGATTTGAAGGCCTTGGGTGAGAAAACAAGTGATGAAGACTTTTCTCACAAATTTCTCATATGCTTGCCCAAGAGGTTCAAGACCTTGAGGACTATCATCTTCCAGGGTGGCTTGAAGGGTGTCACTCCAAATGAGATTCTTGGTGATGTAATGACCGAGGATCAATACAATGAGAAGAGTGATAGTGAAGAAGTGAAGAAGGAGGATGACAAGAGCAAGAAGACCGTGGCATTTAAGTCCACTACCTCTTCATCTAAGAACAAGGGCAAGGGCAAGAAAGTACAATCTAGTGATGATGATGCATCTAGCCTTGATAGTGATGATGAGGCACTAACTCTCTTTGTGCGCAAGTTTGGAAGATTCATGAAGAAGAAGGGCTATGGTGCTAGAAAGAGAAGAGATAACTTCAAAGGCAAGAATGTAGTAAGGAAGTGCTACAATTGCAAGAGCACGGACCATCTTGTGGCGGATTGTCTCAATGCTAGTGATGATGAAGATGATTACAAGAAGAAAGGCAAGAAGGACAAGAAGGACAAGGTGGAAAAGAAGGAGAAGAAGAAGTTCAACTTCTCCAAGAAGAAAGGTGGATCCTATGTGGTGACATGGGATAGTGATGCTTCCTTCGATGATGATGACTCTAGTGATGATGATGAGAGGAAGACATCCAAGAAGAAGGCCATGGCTTCTATTGCTATCAACAAGAAGTTTTCATCATTTGATTCATCATGCTTCATGGCTAAGTCCACTAAGGTAAAATACGATGACTCAAGTGATGATGAAAAAGATGATAATGATAGTGATAGTGATGATGATGAGCCTAGTGTAGCACAACTCATGGACATGTTAGAGCAAGCTGAATATCTTATTAGCTTTAAGTCTAAAAAGTGCAAAGAATTGTCCAAGAAATTAAAAACTGTTGAACAATCCTTCGATGAGCTAAGTGCTTCTCATGAGTGTCTAAAGGAAGACCATGAGGATCTCAAACTAGCCCACACCAAGCTTGAGGAAGCTCACTCCTCACTCTTAGAGTTAAGAAAGGTAGATGATGTTACTATAACATGTGATGTGTGTGTAACTTGTGATCTAATGAATGAATCAACTAATGAAACACTTGTTGCAACCACACCTAATAACACTAGTTTTTCATCATCATCCACTTCTACTTCTACCTTCACTAATAGTGTTGATCCAACACTAAAAGTTGAAAATGAGAAATTGAAGAAGGAATTGGACAAACTAACCCGCGCATTAGGCAATGCCTATGGTGGGATGCCCGCTTGCTACAATGCTTGGGTAGCCAAAGATATAGTAACTCTAAGGAGGGACTTGGCTATACTCCCAAGAAAGGAAAGGCGGCATTTGTAACTCCAAAGCCTAGCTTTGTGAGGAGCAATGGTCGATTTTGCTACAAGTGCAAGCAAGTTGGGCATATTGAGGCAAATTGCATCACTAACAATAAGAACAAGCAAATAAAATTTGCAAGTGCTAAATCTATTAGACTTGATTCTTGTTACATGCTTACCAAGGGTGAGAAAGGTGTCAAAGTCAAATATATTGGTACACCTAAAGAGAGCCCAAGGTTGAAGGCTATTTGGGTACCAAAGGCTTTGGTTGCTAACCTCCAAGGACCCAAACAAGTATGGGTACCTAAAAGACATTGACTTGTTTTGTAGGTAAATTACAAAGCCGGAGGGAGGTATTGGGTTCTTGATAGTGGGTGTTCTCAACACATGACCGGTGATTCAAGAATGTTCAACCAAATCAATTCTAGTGGCAATGAGTATGATAGTATCACATTTGGAGATAATAGCAAAGGCAAGGTCAAGGGTCTTGGAAAGATTGCAATATCAAATGATCTAAGCATCTCCAATGTGCTATTAGTTGGGAGTTTGAACTTTAATCTATTGTCCGTGGCTCAACTTTGTGATTTTGGTTTCAAATGCATCTTTGGTGTTGATGATGTAAAAATCATTAGTGTGGATGGATCAAACTTGATATTTAAGGGATTTAGATATGAGAATCTCTATCTAGTGGACTTTGGTGCTAGAGAATCACAATTGTCAACATGCTTACTCTCTAAGTTAAGCATGGGTTGATTATGGCATAGAAGGCTTGGTCATGTTGGAATGAAGCAATTGAACAAACTTGTGAAGCATGACTTGGTTAGAGGTCTTAAAGATATTGAGTTTGAGAAGGACAAGTTATGTAGTGCATGTCAAGCCGGAAAACAAGTAGGCAACACTCATCCTAAGAAGCGCATGATGAGCACATGCAAACCATTTGAATTATTGCACATGGACTTGTTTGGACCAACTACATATACAAGCATTGGCGGCAATAAGTATGGTTTGGTGATAGTGGATGACTTTTCAAGATACACATGGGTCTTCTTTATCAATGACAAAAGTGATGTTTATGGTATCTTCAAAACTTTTGTCAAGAGAAGTTGCAATGAATTTGAAACAACCATCAAGAGAGTGAGAAGTGATAATGGTAGTGAGTTTAAGAACACAAGAGTTGATGAGCTTTGTGATGACTTAGGAATCAAACATCAATTCTCGGCTAAGTACACACCTCAATTAAATGGCCTAGTTGAAAGAAACAATAGGACTCTCATTGATATGGCAAGATCTATGCTTAGTGAGTATAATGTGAGTCAATCTTTTTGGGCCGAAGCAATCAACACGGCATGCTACTACTCTAATAGACTCTATTGCCATCCTATGTTGGAGAAGACTCCATATGAGATCTTGAATGAAAGAAAACCAAATATTGCATATTTTCGGGTGTTTGGTTGTAAGTGCAACATATTGAAGAAAGGATCTAGATTGAGCAAATTTGAGAAGAAATGTGATGAGGGATTCTTGTTTGGCTACTCCACCACTAGTAAAGCTTATAGAGTATGGAACTTGGGAAGTGGTCAACTTGAGAAAGTTTATGATGTTGAATTTGATGAAACCAATGGGTCTCAAGATCAAAATGAGAATCTAGATAATGTGAGTGGACCTCAATTGGCAAAGGCTATCAAGAAATGGATATTGGTGACATAAGGCCGACTCAAGTGGTTGATATCGATGATGACAAAGATCAAGTGCAAGTTCCTTCAATTGATCAAGCTAGTGACTCTCAAGTGCAAAATCAAGATCAAGCTAGTTCCTCTCAAGCAAATCAATCAAATGCACAATCTAGCTCAAGCAATCAACCTCAAGTGCTTCAACCCACAAACATTGCAAGAGATCATCTTTTGGACCAAATTGTTGGTGATATTCAAAAGGGTATGCAAACAAGATCAAGACAAGCATCATTTTGTGCTCACTATTCATTTGCGTCATTTGAAGAGCCGGAGAACATTGAGAAGGCATTGAAAGATAGTGATTGGGTAAATGCTATGCATGAAGAGCTCAACAATTTTGAAAGAAATAAAGTTTGGGAATTGGTAGAAAGACCAAAGAACTACAATGTTATTGGCACCAAATGGGTATTTAGAAACAAGCAAGATCAAGATGGTGTTGTGATACGGAACAAGGCAAGATTAGTGGCACAAGGGTACACTCAAGTAGAAGGATTGGACTTTGGTGAAACCTATGCTCCGGTTGCTAGATTGAAAGCAATAAGAATTCTTCTATCATATGCTTGTGCTCACAACATCAAGCTCTACCAAATGGATGTCAAAAGTGCATTTCTCAATGGATTAATCAATGAGTTAGTATATGTTGAACAACCACCCGATTTTGAAGATGAGAAGAAACCAAATCATGTGTACAAGTTAAGGAAAGCACTCTATGGTTTGAAACAAGCACCAAGGACATGGTATGAGAGGCTAAGGGATTTTCTCCTCTCTAAAGGTTTCAAGATGGGAAAGGTTGACACCACTCTATTCACCAAGAAAGTTGATGGTGACTTGATGATCATGCAAATCTATGTTGATGACATTATCTTTGGATCAACTAGTCAAGCTTTGTGTGCGGAGTTTGAAAAGATGATGGCTAAAGAATTTGAGATGTCTATGATGGGTGAACTCACATACTTCCTTGGACTTCAAATTAAGCAAATGAAGAAAGACACATTCATAAGTCAAGGCAAGTACACAAGAGACATGATCAAGAAGTTTGGAATGCAAGATGCAAAACCAATTAGCACTCCCATGGGGACTAGTGGAAGCTTGGATGAAGATAAAAGTGGCAATATGGTTGATCAAAAGGCATATCGGTCTCTAATTGAAAGTTTGATCTATGTCACCGCATCAAGACCGGATGTCATGTTTAGTGTGTGCATGTGTGCTAGATATCAAGCATCTCCTGGAGAGAGTCATATGAAGGCCGCAAAGAGGATATTAAGATATTTGAAGCACACTCAAGATGTTGGATTGTGGTATCCCAAGGGTGCAAAATTTGAGTTGATTGGATATGCCGATGCGGACTATGCCGGTTGCAAGATAAATAGAAAGAGTACATCGGGCACATGTCAACTCTTGGGAAGATCTCTTGTCTCATGGTCATCAAAGAAGCAAAATAGCATATCACTCTCCACCGCCGAAGCCGAATATATTAGTGCGGGGAGTTGTTGTGCTCAAATCCTATGGATGACGGCAACTTTGAGGGACTATGGAATCAACTTCAAGAAAGTACCATTGTTTTGTGACAATGAGAGCGCTATCAAGTTAACTTAAAATCCGGTTCAACATCAAAGAACCAGGCATATTGATGTAAGGCACCACTTTATCCGGGATCATCAACAAAAAGGTGACATTGACATTCAAAGTATTGGAACCGATGATCAATTGGCCGACATACTCACCAAGCCACTAGATGAGAAAAGGTTTTGCAAGCTTAGAAATGAATTGAATATTCTTGATTTCTCCAATATGAGTTGAGCTCACCCCACATATGTGACATGCCTCTACTCCGACAAAGCAAGGTAAAATTGTTTGACATTACATCATACTTGGTAGGACTTGTTTAGAGCATATAGACATATTTACCTCTTAGGAGCATTCATGGAAATTAAAATGTTCTTGATGGATATATGCTACCACTATTGCCTTGTTTGATTGTATGATCTAGTGGTAACATATGACATGCATGTGTGCTTAATCCCCTAGTGTTCAAACTAGTTCATTAGTTTAAGGTGTATAACTTCACATGGGCAAGATAACCCCTAGTGGCGTGAAGAAGCTTGTCTTTAGATCAAACTTAGTTATATATTCTAGGCGAATGCACTAGATTGAGCCAAAGTGAAAAATCAACTTTCTTTCCAAATCAAATGAACTTAACTAATTTCTCTTCACTAAAATGAACCTTTTTGTGCAATTGTTGACAAAGGGGGAGAGAAAGTTACAAGACGCTGAGAAAGAATGATGAACCATCATTAGGCCGATGATGGGAGAGCAATAGGCCAAAGGAAAGGGGTAATTAAAATTTTGAAGCACACAAGTAGGGGGAGCAATCACATATGCAAGTTGTTGCATTTGGATGTGCACTAATCATATGATTGCTCATTGAATTTGCATTTACTTTCTTATACATGCTTGTGTGGTGTATTGCTAGTAGTAGGATTTGAATGATGATTTGAACAACTAACATGTGTAGGGTAACTAGTTGGTTGTATTTCTTTAAATGGTAACTAGAGCTTGCTTATAATGTGATGTCATGGTATGCTCTAGTATTTATGACCTTCTAGTTACTAAGGTGCTAAGGATGGTGTACATGGCAACTCCGATGGTATCACGCTTCAAAGGTCCATTCTATACACCTTAGCATCATTTTGGTAGAATTACTCTCTATTCAATACATATGTGCTAGCTTTTAATCCAAACTCGATGCACATATGTAGGGGAGCCAATACTACCAAAATAGAACTTATGATGGTTGTCCAAATCCTTTCATGATCTACTCATCGACAAGCATGATAAGTTCAAAATCTTAATGCATATTTCTTTCGTAAAAGGGTTGTCATCAATTACCAAAAAGGGGGAGATTGAAAGACCCTAGTTTGGTTTTGGTAATTGATGAAGTTACTAATCTAAGTGCTAAGTGTGTGTAGTCAAGAGTAGATTAGTGATATGGAGAAAGATGACATGGGCTCAAGTGAAGATCAAGACGAAATGATCAAGGAGAAAGAAAAGGACTTAAAGAAGGAAAGCTAGAGGCTAAGGTATATTCAAACAAGGCTTTTCTTTTAGTGATCAAGACTCCAAGTGGGAGTGATCACATTTAGGATAGATAGCCGACTATCAAGGGGAGAACTGAGCTATTGGATTACTTTCAAGTGCTCTAGGTTGCATCTCATATGCAATGATCTAACCAACCTAGAGAATCCCTTTGAAAACCCTTGAAAAATATTTGCAAAATGCCAACACACTGTGCACAAGTGTAGAAGACCTTGAGTGTTAGCACATAGAAGTAAGGGGTGAGAAATAGACTTGAAAAGGGCTATTTCCAGAGCGTCGGACTGATAGTGGGCATAGTGTCGGACCATTGATTCGGTCCGACGCCTGAGCTGTCAGTGAGCGTCGGACGCTCGTTTACCGAGCGTCGGACCATTGTGGTCTTCAGTCCGATGGTGCCGAGCAGCGAGGTGTGACACGTGGCACGCTGAAGAGCGTCGGACGCTTGAGAAAAGTCTGACGGCGAGCGTCGGACGAAGTCCGACGATGATTTAGCGTTTTCAAATCTCTCTGGAAGTGTCGGACGCTGAGTTTCTTTAGTCCGACGATGCTTGCACGATCGTCCGACGATACGCGCGCAGTGAAGTGAGAGAGGGCGTCAGACTCTGCAGTTTAGTCCGACGCCCCCAGTCCGATGGTAGTCAAACGCGCGAAATCAGTTACCGTTGAGATCGGATGAACGGCGTTTAAACCTGTTGACACGTGGCGCTCATCCGAGCGTCGGACGCTGCCGTTTGGTCCGACGCTGTCAGTCCGACGGTATAAAAACGAGGTTAACGGCTGTTTCAGAGAGTGTAACGGCTAGGAGTTGGCTTGGGAGTATTTATACTCCCTCCCTGGTCACTTGGTGACTAGCTAGCACACTTGGATCATTGTCATACACTTTGTTGCATTCTAGCCTCCCACTCTCTCACTAGTTCATCATCTTGATCATCCTTGTGAGATTGAGTGAACCTCAAGTGCATCATTGCTTGTGTTTTGCATTCTAAAGCACTTGAGAGCAAGCCTCGGATTAGTTCTTATTCTCTTGGGACATTGCCGTGTCCCTAGACGACTTGAAGGAGAAGAAGGTGTGAAGGAGCTTGGTGATTGTGCTTACTCACACCCGGTGATTGTGAGGGGTTCTTGTGTCTTCCCCGAACGGAGTGCTCAAAGGTAACTCTAGTGAATTGCTCGTGTCTTTGAGTTACTTCCTCCGTGGTAGGTTCTTGTGGCGCCTAGTGTCGGCTCGGTGTGTGACACCGATTAGCCACCGAACCACCGGTTGAAGTCGACACAACGAGGACGTAGCGTGCCAGCAAGCACGTGAATCTCGGGGATAAATCTTGGTGTCTCTATTGATTTCCTCACCTTCGAGTGAGTGACTTATTGATTGTCTCGGTGATTGGCTTCTTCACAAGGCAAAGGTTTATTCGACGATCATCTCTTTCTTATTCTTGTGCAAAGTAGCTCGTTCATTTGTCTTTAGTAGTTGTGTAGTTGTTTAGCTTTTTCCAGCTCATTTGTGTGGATTAGAACTAAGGTTTAATTTGAATTGTGTAGGTGACTTGCCTAGGTTAGTGGTTGCCTTAGCATTGCATTTATAGCCTCTTGTGGTTCTAATTACTTGTTTAGTGGTTTGTAGAATTTTTATTTAGGCTATTTACCCCCCTCTAGCCATACTAGGACCTTTCACACCGATGACGACGACGACGACGACGATGATGAAGAAGAAGAAGATTTTTCCATCTTTGACTTGATGGAGTCTGACCGGCCGCTTGCGGCCACACAGCCCGCGGTGGGCGTTGACGAGCCTGAAAAGGCTCCGCTGTCAGCGTCCGCCGGCGGAAGTGCCGGGGTTCGTGATCCGAACCCTCGGGCAAACCTGCCGGAAACCGCGTCCAAGGACGCGGCTCCTGGCAGGGCAACATCAAGAGGCGGGGCTCCGCCCTCCATCAGCAGCGAGGCTCAGCCGGAGGGGCCGGGAATGGGCTCAGGCCCGGCGCCCGAGATGCCCCGAGGCTCCGGCGGGGGGAGCGAGGGTCCCCTGTTTCGGTGGACTCTCCCCGCCGACGCGTCGTTGATCGCCCCGATGGCCACAGGCGGAGGGGGGCCTGGAGGTGCCGCCACCCATACCCCCGCCGAGGGATGTCACCATCGAGACTCCCTCGGGCGAGCGGGCGGCCTCCATGCCACGGAACGGGGCCGAGCGCGACGCCGAGGTGCTGGTCACTCCTCCACCGTCGGCGGGGGCCAGCTCATCCACCGAGCTTGCCGCTCCGTCCGGCTCCGGGGTGGCGACAAGGAAGAGGAGGGTGGTGCCGAAGACCACGCAAGTCATTTTTCGTGTCGATTTTCCTGCAGGAGTTTTGTTTCAACATAATGGCATTACCTTTTTCCTGTTGCCGCCGCAGCGCACGGTCCGGGCTATCTTTCCAGGTCTCTCACCAGAAGGTGCTGAAGATCCGGGGGGATGACACGGCCGGGGAGAGAGCCTGCGCCTCGGGCGAGGAGACTCACCCTCCCGTGGGTCTGACGTCGGCGTCGGGGGGACCTTATACGGGGAGGGTGACTCCGTCCGAGGTTGATGCTGCCGCATCCTCGGCTAATGCGGCGGCGGTTCCGTCGCCTGCCCCCGGGACTCCGGTCGTCGGTTCCGGAGGCACTTTGCGGGAGCCGACCGTTGACGTCGCCGTGCAACCGGTCGCCGCGGACTCGGCGGCGGCGGACGCCGCAGCGAGGGCTCCTCCTCTTCATGAGGAGGGTCCTTGGGCATTGGCACTGACGGGCCCGCCCCCTCGGGAGCTGACATCCTCTCGGATCGAGTGGGCGGATCGGGCGGACTCTCAGGGGCCACCCGTCTTCTCGCTTCGGGACGACCTTGAGGGCCCCGAGTGGGACGCCGTCCAGGAGCTAGGGTCCGGCTCGGCGGCGACCCTCCGCGCGGTCACCGATGTCCTCGACACGGAGCTCTCGGATCGGCTTCGGGTGAGCCTCGGTTGCCTTGTGACTTCACCTGCGCGTAAGTACTAGACTTACCTGCTGTCGTTTTTTCTTCCTTCTTAGGGCCTCTTGCGCACCTCCTGGGACAAGTCCCGCTTCCTCCGCGGTGGGCTTGGCCTTTGGAGGCAGCTCAACCTCAAGAAGAGGGCGCTCGACCGTGCCCAGAGCGAGCTCACCGCCGTGACCTACCGGTTCACTGAGGTGAGTGTCAGCAACACCCTCCTGAAGGAGGAAGTTGCGGAGGCAGTGGGCCGGGTTGCCGCCTTGACAAGGCGGTCGCAGGAGCTGGAAAGCGCCCTGGCCGAGGCGACGAGGGAGCTCAACGCCGCCCTACAGCTCACCGCCGAGAAGACCTCCGCCGCTGCATCACTGGCCGACGACCTGAAGGAGACTCAGGTGGCCCTCACCCAGGAGGTCGGCGAGGTTGACTTGGCGCGGGGCGAGGCGTCGAAGGCTCGGGAAGCGGCGCGGCTGGTTAAGGAGGAGACCGGCGGCATGCGTCGTGTCGGGTTCTTTTTGCTTCGTTCATCTTCGTTGCTTGCTGCCTAAAACCCTGTCTATTTTCTCGTTTTGTACCTTTGCAGCTCTGCAGGCCGCTTACGATGGCGAGGTCCGCGACAACCAGGAGCTGCAGCGGGTGGCACGCGCCCTGTGTGACTCCGTCGGCAGCGGTGGCGAGCCCTCGGGGATGTCGCTCCGCAGCCGACTAGAGGCGCTTCACGGCAGTGTCCGCGACCGCGTCAAGGAGGCCCTGCTGACCGGAGTCCAAAAGACTCTGGCGGTCGCCAAGTCTCACTACGAGAACTTTGACGCCGGCCCCGTCAGCGAGGGCTTCGTTGAGGCGAATGACGAGGTGCTCCTGGCATTGGAGGACTCCATGAGGACGCCTGCAGAGGCACTGGCGAGCCTTTTCAAGCCCGAGGTCGAGCTCCCTCCCCTGGACCTGCCGTGAGAAGAAGCCGGGCCATCGTGCCCTCGGCAAAAAAATTGTCGTGAGTAGTTGTCAGGGAACAAACATACGGCCCTTCGTGGCCTTAATATTTATGTAAATATTATTTCGTGTTTGCTTTTTGTTCGCTCTCGACGCTTTTCTCTTAAGTATCTTCCTCTACTGACTCTGTGCCTGGGCCATCGAGCCTCGGGAGAATTTTCCGGGTGTCGTAGCTTTAGGGGCGTAGACGCAGCTGCAGTCTAAGAGTTTCGATAAGAGGGAAAACTTAACAAGAAATCTCGGCCGAGTTCTCCCGAGTCTCCTGCCCTTGCCGAACGTTGATCTTATTAGTTCTCTTCCGAGCTCGAGTTATCCTTCGGACGGGGAGTGGCGAGTGGGGATGCCGTAGCCCGGAGGCGTAGGCGGTCCCGCGGCTCGGCCGGCTCTGTCCTTTGGGATTTCCTTTTGCTCTTCCAAGCTTTATAAGCCTTGGATTGACTTGGGTGGGGTATGTGCTCGGGAAAGGAAAAAATTTCAGCGAGTTTTGAAATTTTTTAAGTTTCGGATTTTCGTTGCGGCTCGGAGAGTCCGGGGGTTCCCCTCATCCTAGCCCCCGAGGGAGGGTCGGCCTTAGAGATAAGGCTGAGCCTCACTTTGTTATGTGCAGAACCTTACGAGTTCGCTTTTTTCCGAGGGTCGGCTCGGGTTAAAATCAATATAAAGAAGGACAAAACGATTCTTTTTATTGATTTCATGATTTATACAATACAATCGATCAAGGTTCAGGGATAGAAGCGACGTAGCTGTTCGATATTTCAGGCGTTGCTGTAGACCTCGCCATTTTCGTTTGCCAGCTTGTACGTCCCGGGCCGCAACACCTCGGCGATGATGAAAGGCCCTTCCCATGGCGTCGTCAGCTTGTGACGTCCCCTGTTGTCCTGCCTGAGCCGCAATACCAGGTCGTCTACATTGAAGGCTCGGCCTCGGATGCGCCGAGCGTGGTACCTGCGAAGGGACTGCTGGTATTTAGCTGAGTGCGGTAGGGCGACGTCCCGAGCCTCATCGACCTGGTCCAACGCGTCTTCCCGAGAGGTCTGGTTGCCTTGTTCGTCGTAGGCCCGGACCCTCGGGGCACCATACTCCAAGTCCGTGGGGAGAACGGCCTCGGCGCCATAGACCAAGAAGAAGGGCGTGAACCCCATGGTTCGGCTCGGCGTAGTCCTCAGGCTCCATATCACAGCGGGAAACTCGGTTAGCCACCTCTTGCCGAACTTGTTCAGCCTGTTGAAGATCCTAGGCTTGAGGCCTTGGAGGATCATGCCATTGGCACGCTCCACCTGGCCATTTGTTCTCGGGTGGGCCACCGCCGACCAGTCCACTCGTATGTGGTGCTGGTCGCAGAACACCAGGAATTTCTTCCCCGTGAACTGTGTGCCATTGTCGGTGATGATGGAGTGTGGGACGCCGAATCGGTGAACGATGTCGGTGAAGAACAGGACCGCCTGGGTTGAGGTGATCTGCGTGAGTGGCCGAGCTTCAATCCACTTAGAGAACTTGTCGATGGCAACAAGCAGGTGGGTGAAGCCCCCGGGCGCCCTTTGGAGGGCCCGACAAGGTCCAGTCCCCATACGGCGAAAGGCCAGGTGAGAGGGATCGTCTGGAGGGCTTGGGCCGGGAGACGTGTCTGCCGAGCATAGTACTAGCATCCTTCGCAGGAGCGTACTACCTCGGTGGCGTCTGCGATGGCTTTTGGCCAGTAGAAGCCTTGTCGGAAAGCATTGCCGACGAGGGTCCTCGGTGCGGCATGATGCCCGCCGGTCCCAGCATGTATCTCTTTGATTAAGCGTTTACCCTGCCTGAAGGGGATACAGCGCTGGAGGATGCCCGAGGGACTTCGTCGGTAAAGTTTTCCGTCTACCATTCTATAGATCTTGGCTTTACGTGCCAGCCGCCGCGCTTTGGTCTTGTCCGAGGGTAGGATCCCTCGGACAAGCCAATTGACCAGTGGTTCGCGCCAGTCTGGTTCGTCGTCGTCCATCTCGGCTTCGGCTTTCGATGCCTCAGCGTCGACCTCCATCGCCTCAGCCTCGGCGTCGCTGTCATCCTTAGCCTCGGCCGGGGGTCGCCTTTCTCCCAAAGGGCCGGTAGCCCCCGAGTGATTTCCGAGGTTCGAGACGGCTTCGGGCCCCTCAGAACGCTTGGGAGCTCGTTTCTCCTTGCTTCCCAAGAGGTTGTCATTGACTGTAGGCTCGTAGACGTCGTTGGCAAACACCCCCGTCGGGACCGAAGTCCTTTCAGATGCAATTTTTACCAACTCGTCGGCCTCCTCGTTATACCTACGCGTGACGTGGTTGAGCTCGAGGCCGTCGAATGTTTTCTCGAGCTGCCGCACCAACTTGCAGTAGGCCGCCATCTTTGCGTCGTGGCGCGTCGACTCCTTCATCACCTGGTTCACCACGAGCTGAGAATCGCCTCGTACCTCGAGGCGTCTGATGCCCAGCTCGATGGCGATGTGAAGTCCGTTGACGAGTGCCTCGTACTCCGCCACGTTGTTGGAGGCGGCGAAGTGCAACCTCAGGAGGTACTTGAGTCGGACTCCGAGGGGTGAGACGAACACGATGCCTGCGCTGACACCCGTCTTCATCAACGACCCATCGAAGTACATGACCCAACATTCGTCCCGGGAGAGCTGCGGTGGCAACTGTGTCTCGGTCTACTCCGCCACAAAATCCGCCAACACCTGGGACTTGATGGCCTTGCGTGGCGCGTAGGTGAAGCCGTCGCCCATGAGCTCGATTTCCCATTTGGCAATTCTTCCCGTGGCCTCGCGACTCTGTATCACCTCCCCAAGGGGGAATGATGACACCACGGTCACAGGATGCGACTCGAAATAGTGTCGCAACTTGCGCCGAGCGAGAACGATTGCGTACACCAGCTTCTCGATCTGAGGGTAGCGCGTCTTGGTTTCAGACAAGACCTCGCTAATGAAGTAAACCGGCCGTTGCACCGGTAGGGCATGCCCTTCCTCTCGTTGTTCGACGACAATTGTTGCACTCACAACCTGGTTAGTGGCAGCAACATATAACAAGAGGTTTTCTTCCTTCGTTGGCGGCATAAGGACCGGTGCTTTGGAGAGTAGAGCTTTCAGCCTTTCGAGAGCTTCCTGGGCCTCGGGGGTCCAGGTAAAGTGCTCATTTTTCTTCAGCAACCGATACAGGGGAAACACCTTTTCACCAAGCCTAGAGATGAATCGGCTCAAGGCTGCAAGACATCCCATGAGCTTTTGCGCACCCTTGAGGTTTCGGATAGGGCCCATCTGTGTGATGGCCGATATCTTTTCCGGGTTGGCTTCGATGCCACGCTCGGAAACGATGAACCCGAGGAGCATGCCCCGGGGGACCCCGAAAACGCACTTCTCGGGGTTTAGCTTTATATTTTTCTTCTTGAGGCAGTCGAATGCCTTTTCTAGGTCGGCTACTAAGTCGCTGGCCTTCCTAGACTTTATTACTACATCGTCTACGTATGCCTCAATGGTCTGCCCGATGTGGTCCCCAAAAACTTTGAGCATGCAGCGCTGGTAAGTCGCGCCCGCGTTTTTGAGGCCAAATGGCATGGTTACGTAGCAATATGTGACAAAAGGTGTAATGAAAGAAGTCGCCAACTCGTCGGACTCTTTCATGCGAATTTGGTGATAGCCGGAATATGCATCAAGAAAACAAAGTAATTCGCAACCAGCAATAGAATCAACTATTTGGTCAATGCGAGAAAATGAAAATGGATATTTAGGACAAGCTTTATTCAGACTAGTGTAATCGACACACATTCTTCATTTTCCATTTTTCTTTTTAACCAAAATAGGATTTGCTAACCATTCTGCATGGAAGACCTCCTTGATGAATCGGACAGCCAAAAGCTTCTGCACCTCCTCCCTGATGGCCCGGCGCTTCTCCTCATCGAATCGGCGCAGGCGCTACTTCACTGGCTTGGAGCCGTCCCGGATGTCCAAGGAGTGCTCGGCGACCTCCCTCGGGATGCCTGGCATGTCCGAGGGACTCCAAGCAAACACATCGGCGTGCTTGCGGAGAAAGTCGACGAGCACGGCTTCCTATTTGGGGTCGAGGGTGGCGCTGATCTTCAGCACCTTGGCGTCAGCGGAGCTCGGGTTGAGAGGATCTCTTTCACCACCTCGACGGGCTCAAAGGTGCCCGTGGTCTTCTTAGGGTCAGGGACCTCCTTCGCCATCTGCTCGAGGTCGGCGATGAGAGCCAACTCCTCCAGTGCGCTGGCGTACTCGCAACATTCAACATCGCATTGGTATGCGTGCTGGTAGGATGTGCCGATGGTGATGAGCCCCTTAGGCCCAGGCATCTTGAGGTTGAGGTAGGTGTAATTCGGGACCGCCATGAACTTGGCATAACACGGCCTCCCGAGGATGGCATGGTAGGTGCCGCGGAAGCCTACCACTTCAAAAGTTAGGACCTCTTTCCTGAAATTGTCAGGGGTCTCAAAGTAAACAGGCAGGTCGATCTGCCCAAGGGGTTGCACGCTCTTCCCGGGCACTATCCCGTGGAATGGGGACATCGTGGCCCGGAAGAGCGGGCGACTGATTCCCATCGAATCGAGGGTATCAGCGTAGAGAATGTTGAGGCCGCTACCTCCGTCCATAAGGACCTTGGTGAGCCTCGTGTTGCCGACGATGGGCTCGACAACGAGTGGGTAACGCCCTAGCGACGGGACGTAGTCCGGGTGGTCATCCCGGCTGAAGGGTGATCGCGTCGAGCGACCAGTCGAGGAAGCAAGGTGTCGCTGGCCCGACGGAGTAGACCTCCCGACGCTCGCGCTTTCACTGGCGCGGCGTAGGGGCGGTCCCTGGTCCGCCAAAGATCATGAGTCACTTGTCGATGGGCGGGAAGTCATCGTCCTTCTCGTCCTTGTCCTCCTGATCCTTGGCGGGCTTTTTGCCAGCTTCGTCCTTGAACGCTTGCCGGCCGTAATGCTTTTTGAGCATTACGCATTGACCGAGCGTGTGCTGTACCGAACCTGCGTGGTACGGGCACGGCTTGGTCAGCATTTCATCAAAACGGCCCCGAGGGGGCCGTGCCCCCTTGGGCCTCGGTGGCTGCCACCAAGGGGTCGCTGCGTGGTAGGGCCTTTCCCTGCCCCTTCTTCTTCTTGTTGGTCAGGGCTCGGGAAGAGGTGCCCTCGGGGGCCTCCTCCTTTCGTTTGCCCTTAGGGTCGGAGAAAAGGGCTCCCACTGCCTCCTCCCTTGAGGCGAAGCTGGTAGCGATCTTCATGAGCTCGGTGACGCTGCTCAGCGTCTGATGCCCTAGCTCATGAACTAGCTCTTTGCAGGAAGTTCCTGCAGCGAATGCTCCGACGACGTCGGAGTCGGTGACCTGGGGCGGCTCATTGTACTACTTGGAGAAGCGCCGGATGTAGTCCCGGAGGGACTCTCCCGGTTTCTGCTTGCAGCTGCGGAGGTCCCAGGAGTTACCAGGGCGCACGTACGTGCCCTGAAAGTTTCCTACGAAGATCTTGACCAGATCGTTCCAGTCAAAGATCATCAGCAGGGGAAGATGTTCCAGCCAAGCTCTTGCAGAGTTGGCGAGGAACAGGGGAAGGTTGCGGATAATGATGAGGTCATCCTGCGCGCCGCTAAGCTGGCGCGCAAGACGATAATCCGCTAACCAAAGCTCGGGATTCGTCTCTCCCGAGTATTTGGTTATGGTTATGTTGGCCGGCTGTTGGAACCGGGGCAGGAACTTGGCCCTTCAGATGGCCTCGCTGAAGACGCGAGGTCCTGAGGGCTCGGGTGAGGGTTCGCGATCCTCATCCGAGTCGTAGCGCCCGCCCCGATGGACGCTATAGCCACGCGCGGCTCCGTCAATCTTCCGCCGGCCGTGGGCTTGCAAAATGGCTCGGACGTCAATGTCCTTGCCAAGCCGTTGGTGGACTGGTGGGGCCCTTGGAGTCCTCGGGTCGAACCGAGGCTTTGCGTTCGTGGCGAGCTATGCCGCCACGCTGGTGACTTTCAGCGCCACGGTATCGCGACGCTGAGCTTTCCGCCTGGAGGACGGCTGCATCCTCCAAGAGGTCCTTGAGTTGATTCCTGAGCTGTCGTGCCTCCTCGGTGGAGGGCTCAGGTATGCTCCGGAGCAGCATCGCTGCTTCCGTGAGGTTTCGGCTTGCCCGGGGGGGCGGCCCCCGGTGTTTCGGCCCCATCGTCAGCAACGATTCGGGCCTAAACATCTCGGGCTCAACGCCGAGCTACTCCTCCATCGCTCCGCCGCTCGTCGCGCTCCAGCGTAGCTCACAGCTAGGTAAGGCGCAAGCGGTCCTCGTCCATCCGCGCCTCAAGCTCCCGGAGCTGCTCCAGCTCCAGGGTTTGAGGTGCGGGGCGAGATGTTCCTGCCCCCTGATCCAGCGGCGGGGCGGACCGTGCAGGCCGCGGGGCCGCTGGAGGGGGCGTGACTTGTTGGTGCTGGGGCTGCGATGGAGGGGGTATGTCGTCGTTGTCCCCCGAGTAGACGTCCCCCACCCGCCCCTCATCAGGGTGCATCAAGTTGTAGCACTCCCGAGCGGAGTCGATGTAGGACTGGTCCGAGTCGGAGATGACGCTCAGGGCACTCTCCATCGAGTCGTTGGTGTAGGCGGCGAAGTCCACGTTTGCCCAGAACTCGTCATCGTCGTCGCTGTACCTGCGACGAGACGACGAGGTCCAGCCATAACGGTCCCACCCCTCCGAGTGTTCTTGAGGGGTGAGGTTGACGGTGGTATCCGTTTCCCCACCGCCATGCGCCCTGGTGCTTTCCTCAGGGGATGACGGTGAGGACGCCACGTGATCTCCCACGAGGCTGTCCAGGCGCTCGAGGCGCTGGACTGGAGTCTCCGACAGCTCGTGCAACAATGCACGAACTGCACGAACGTGGGTGTCCATGGCGGTCTGGAGCCCAAAGAGGGATGACGGTGTCGTTCCCCTCCCCCGGTGAGGGCGGAGGGAAAGTTTGGCCGGCGTCGTGTTTCCGCTTTCGCCCGTCCTTCGGGCAATAGGCGGATGCGTGGCCGCTGGTGCCGGAGATTCCCGGGACAGCGGCTGGTGCAGTATTGGCTTCCCCCGTTGGGGGTGCCTGGTTGGCCGCGTCTCCCGCGGCCAGAGGCCGGTTGGCGCTAGTGCGCCTCCTCCTCCTGGTCTGCCGTGAGCGGCGTGCAACGTTTCCCCCGTCCTCTGAGAGGGGTGGAAGCGTTGCAGGGGTCCCTTCCCCGGCCGCTTGCTGGGCTGGAGTTAGGACGACAAGGAAGCGGGGCCTAGTCGGGCGCAGGTTCATCTCGAGCCCTTGACCGGTGGCCACGAACTCGAGAGTCCCGAACCGGAGCACCGCGCTAGCGGGAAGCATGGTGGAGCTGGCTGCCATCCTGAAACCTACGTCAACACGCAAAATGCCCCTACGTGGCGCGCCAACTGTCGATGCTAGTTTTGGCGGGTGCTAACACCGGCTAAGTAACTTGTGTTTTGCGGTTGAGATTTCGGATGGTGTGCAAGGTGAAACACGCGAGATTTATACTGGTTCAGGCCAAGAGGGCCCTACGTCCAGTGGAGCGACGAGTCGTGTTTCCTTGCACCGGGGTGCTTATTAGTAGGGGGTTACAAGCTGAGTCAGAGAGAGGGAGAGTGTCCCAAGTCTCTTATGTGCGGAAGAGGAAGCTTTCGTTTTTGTGTTGTTGTGTTGTGTGTATGTTGGTGTCGTGAACTTGGTCAATCTCTATCTGCGACTGGCCTCCGCCCTCCCTTTTATAGTTACAAGGGAGAAGCTAGAGTTACATGTGGTGACCTATGATGATGATACTCGGCATGGTGGGATCAGAGGTGATTAGTGGCTATCGTCAGCCACGCCATCATCTTGGCGCTTCGGCGGTATGGCTTCGGTCATTCCACTGATCTTCCACTGTTCGTTCGTTGAGTTCCAAGGTGGCACAGTGTATGGGATGGCTTGCTGCGTGGCGGTGCGTCACGGCGTCGCGTCCGGTCCTGCACAGTACGACGAGAAGACTGGTTGACTTTCAAAGATTGACTCCCGAGGCTCGGGAGCCTTCCTTGCCGTCGGGAGCATGACGGGACGGGTCATTTAGGGTGTCCTCCCTCGGGCGTGTTTTCCTCTCATGCGCGGTACTTCCCGAGGGGCGAACGGTCCTGTTGCTACATTGTCCATACTCCCGGGTCGGCGGGACAGCCGTCACCTCTCCCGTCCCTACGAGGCTCGTGCGTTATGGGCAGCAGCTGTCGCTGTCGTAGTTGGAGAATCTCTCCGTCAGCAAGGGGCGTCATCCGGTTGACTGTCCTTGGGACGGAGTGGAAGGAGTGGGACCAGTCGTATCGGTCACCGGAGGAGGTATGGCAGTTGGTACGGAGGACGTGCACGTGCGGGGTGCCGTCGCCTCGCAGCGTCCAAGTCAGTGGGGCCGCGCCTGTAAAGTGGTCAGAGGGGTCCCTTGCGGTCCAAGATTGCCCAGCTGACGTCGATTATGCATTGGATGCCTTTAGAGGGATCGCGCTCAAGGTGGATGAGGAGGCTCGGACGAATCGGAGATTTAGCGCCCAAGGGTGCCGCTGTCCCGAGCCCTCTCATGGAGGCTCGGGCGAATCGTAAGATTTGGCGCCCGAGGGTGCCGCTGTCCCGAGCCCTTTCGTGGATGGCTCGGGCGAATCGGAGATTTGGCGCCCGAGGGTGCCGCCGGGCCTTACGTGAGGCCACTTTGGGCCTTCTTGTGCGTAGCCATCGTGGGCTCTGGCTAGCCTTATTTGGGCCTAAGTTGTGCTGAGGTTGCTTGTTTTTGCGTTGAAGTTGGGTACCCCATACTTTGGTACCCGACATGCAGGGTTGTCCTAAGTTGTCCCGGATTCAACTCAAGTGGTCTGGTGTTTGGTTTGAGTGTTGGGTTTGGGTCCAACCCAGCAGTGAATATATTCTACCGTAGATGCGGGTTGGCGTCGTCCCTCCGGATCGAGTGGACTGCTCCGATCCAGATTGATGCCATCGCTCTCCGTCTTCGTCTCTGTTCGCGTCCGTCTCGCCCCGTCGACGCTCGCGATAGGCCCGCCCCAACTCCATCCATGGTGGCGCTCGCGGTGTCCCCACCCCGTCCGCGACGGTGCTCCCAGCGGCTCTGATCCGGCCGCGGCAGCTCTCGCGGCGGCTCTAACCAGGCCCAGCGGCTCTCGCGGTAGCTCCGACCCGACCATGACGGTGCTCGCGACGGCTTTGCCTCGCCCCGACCTCGACGGCGAACGCGGCTCCGTTCCAATCCCCGGTGAGCTCCGACCTCGACTGGCGTACACCTCGCCCCGGACTCGACTGGCGAACGCGGCTCCACTCCGATCCCCAGTGAGCTCCGACCTTGACGGCGAACCCCTCTCCCGGCCCTGACGGTGCTCGCGGCGGGCTCCGACCTGGCCAGTGGCGGCGCTCGCGGTGGGCCCACACACATCCCCGACGGCGCATGCAGCTCGGTGTTGACGATCTGCTCCGCTCTGATTGACTGACGAAGAAGATAATGTGGGGAGCTGACATACGAGCCCTAGTAATACCTTCTGTTAACAGTGTTTAAGTGCCATCCATTCCAACCTTCTCTACCCTTCAAACCAAACAAAAAAAACTAGGTTGAACTCAATCTCCTAACCAAACACGAGATGGGTTCAATCTCATCTTATCTCAGAAAGCTGGGTTCTAACCAACCCAATCCACTTCATCCCAAAACCAAACACACAGTAAGAGCTCTAAATTAGTCCGGGAGATCAAGACACAGGAAACCTTATTTGAAGGATACGATTCATTCATGTGAATCGCCGAAATAACACATTTGCACATCATTTGGCAACAGGAGTAATATTTATTCTAGTATATGTAAACCAAATAAAGTAGCCACGAGGCACCCGCATCAATTTCAATTAGAAGATACTGCTATATATGGCGAATTAGCGGGCAGTAATGCGTGTAATTGTGTGAAACTGTGCGTGCTTCTCAAAAAGGACTCTAGTCACTATCTGCCAATCTGTGGCCTGTTTCGTTTGAATAAAAATATGGTTGACTCTAGTGACCTGGCGGAATGGCTTCTCATTGGTGAGTTTGAGTACCACGAAGAAAATGAAAAGAAAAACAGATTCTCACGGTGCTGATGCGGTCGTTTGTGCTGATGCAGATAAACACGATAGCTGACTAAGAAAAGATGTGAAGTCCCATTTCCTTCTCATTAGCGTAGGAAAAGACACGGATTAAAAATTAACACCAAAAGCAATAAATACTATAGCAGCGCGCACCACATAGTTTTACTAGTATACTAGCATATAAAAAAGGCAGAAATAATGCGATCTCATCCATGGATAAGATTGAGAATCGATTAAAAGCTAGATGTTGTAGGAAAACCCGATCTATCCAGAAAACCGTACTGGAAACTGGAAACTTACGGAATTCTTGATTCAAAAAGATTGACGATGAGTTGTCTGCCGTGTGTTTTTCGCTATTTGCCTCGACGTTCACTTTAATTTGAAATCTTTGGTCGACCGGTTGATATATATCTTAGTTTGATCAAATTTATATAAAAAAAATATTATTAGTATTAATTCATGACATCAGATAAATGATGTGTTGTTAAAATTTTGTACTTCCTCCGTCCCAAACTGTAAATCATTCCAGAAACTTTGGAGAGTCAAAGTTTGTTCAAATTTAACCAAATGCATATAATAAGATAATAAGGTTTATCATATCACAAAGTATTATTAAATTCTTCGTTAGTTATATTCATAATACCTATTTGATGTCGTAAATAAATCTTTGTGTTTCTCAATAATTTTGGTCAAACTTGAGATATTTTGACTCTATAAATTTCTTCAAATGACTTATAATTTGAAACAGAGGGATTATATATATTAATTAAATTTCATACAGTTGTCGATCTTAGCTCAGTCGGTTAGGTTTCTTGTGGTAGAAGCTACCCATTCGGGCTTAAGTTCTCGACTTGACATGGGTGCTCGCATTTCTCTCGATTTATATTCTATAGTTTAATGACGTTGTGCTTTCAATGGTAGGTGACGTTATAATCGACAACGAGACGCCAGTGGTGAATTTCTTAATCTCGACATGCAATCTTTCAGGGTGCTCGTACTCATAGGGGGTGAGTGTGCATGCATGTTAAACGCTTTGCGTTTATACTTGTGTAATTCGTAAAAAATTACAGAGATAAATCATTAAAGAAGTAGAATCGTCTATTTTTTGCGAATGGGCATGTAAGCATGTTGTCCAATGATAGGACTGTCCAGTGGGAACGCTACCTATTTTTCAATGATAAGCGACGTTCTCATCGACAGCGAGGCGTCTGTGACGACTTCGTCAATCTTGAGATCTATCGGTGCAATTTTTTAGAGATGCTCATAGGGGTAGAGTTCCTATATGTGTGTTCACAGGAGTGTGTGTATTGTGAGTGTCTATGTCTATATTGTGTAATTCGTAAAAAAAAATCATCTGTTCTTGGATTATTTTTTTTTGGGTAGCAGGTTGTTAGGTTTGTCACGGTGAGACCAACCCACCCTGGCTGAAGTCAGACTTGAGGTGAATGGTTTTTTTTTTTTTTTGGGATTTGTCCTAAGATCTAATGACCCTATTTTTAGTGGTAGATGACCATGTCCATAACATATGTAGTGGCTTCGTCGGTATCAAAAATCAGCTAGCTTTGTCAACAAGCATACATTTGCATGTTCAAGTCAAGTCCTCGGCTTGATATGGCTATTCATGTTTTATTCTGATTTATTCAAGGACTTAACGTCACAATTATTTGTAGTGATAGATAATACACCTGTTAATAGCTAGACATCTACAATAATTTTATTGGTCCTAAAATTTGTCGGCTCCATCTTAAAATCTACCAACTATTTCTTTGGATCACGTTCATAGAACAGGATATAAGCGTGTTTTCATGCGGGACATGTACATGTTTATGTTTTTTTTAAAAAGAATAGCTACTAGTCTTCTTCTTTCAAGTTTCAATGAGGATTAAAGCTGAGTATGAGATTTTTTTGTTAAAAGTTGTTGGGTCTGAGATTAGGTGTTATTCCCTTATCTGGAAAAAAAAACACATCGATTTTAGTTGATTTAAATTTATTGTGAGAATAAAATAATGCTCTATGGCTAAAAAGCTAGGAGTACTAAAATCGAGCGGCCAACCATCTTGCGCGCGTGTGTGGTTTTCAAATGTGACGCGTCCATGGTCCACAGCCACGTACTAGTACGGAGGAGTATGCAGATTTCGCACGAGTGCACCACGTCACCCCATATTGCATCCCCGCTTGCCCGGATCCTCTGTGGTGTGTGGGCTGTGGCCGGGCACCGCTGCCGCTGTGTCCACAGCAAGACAAAAAAAAAACACGGAGGCCGAGGCGTCTTAGGTAGGTGTAGTATTTTCGTTCCTATTTAATAATTTTTATCTAATCATAGATTAACTAGTCTCAAAAAATTCATCTTAATATTTATAGATAAATTATATAATTAGTTATTTTTTTATTAATATTTAATACTTCATGTACACGTTTAAAGATTCGATTTGACGAGAAATCAGTAAAATTTGTCAACTAAACAGGCCGTACCGTACCTACTGTACGCCTACCTGCACTTGCCGGGACGAAGAAAAGAGAAATCAGGTGACAGCAGAGCAAGGCATCGGCCGCCTGGGATCGGAGCAACCGATCAAGGCATTCGTTGACTCCTGCTCGATATGGGTGCCTGCAGGATCGCAGGGGATACCCATGACGCACGCCGTGACAGCCGCAGATGTCGTAACGATGGTTTTTGCTCATGCGATTGGGCGTGCCTGTGCCTGCGTTATTTATTTCACAGATTTTCGGTAGAAGAAACAAACAGTATTTCAGCTCTGTTCGTTTCAACTAAACAACACATATTTTTCAGTTTTAAAATAGTATTTTCTCTCACAACAAAATAGCTTCAGCTAAAATCAGCGCAACCAAAATTACCGAACTCTCAGGAAGTCTCAAGTCTCAACGCCGGTAAACTCGCATGGACAAGCGCGTTCGGATTTGGCGACGGCGTGTTCGGATTTGGCAGGGGTAGGCCGTAGGCGGTCCGGATCCAGCAGCAGGGCATAGCGCTCCCAAATCCAATCACCTCCCCTGGCTGTCGTCATCCCACACGGCCATCTGTCCCGGACGAGGGCTCGGATCTTCTGTGCCCACCACGCCCTGCAACTCGTGCCGGGCGCCGCGTGCACGAGAACAGAGGCGTCCTGTGACGTCACTCGTGACACCGCTGGCATGAATACGCTTCTCCGCGTGGATCTTTCCCGCCCAGACGCACTACCCGCAGACACTAGTACTCAGTGTCAGATTGTGCTCGTTAGTCGTTCCCGCTTACCCACCAGAGCTTCCGGAGTTCCGGAACCTCCTCGATCACACTGGCTCGGGCTGTGTTCGCTTATTTTTTCTCATAAAAAATCAACATCATCATTTATTTTCAGCTTCAGCACACAGAGCCTCGACCTCTCCTCCTGCTCCACCCTCTCGCCGACTCGTCTCGTCTCCTATAAATAAAGCAGGAGCCCTCTCCTCGATCCTCACCTCAACAGCAATCTAGCATCGATCCTCCATTGATCACAAACCCACCCACTGCACCCAAACAGCAAAAGAACTAAGAACAGAGATGGCCGGGGAGAAGAAGGCATCGGGCCTGCAGCTGCTGGACTTCTGGGTGAGCCCATTCGGGCAGCGCTGCCGGATCGCGCTGGACGAGAAGGGCCTGGCCTACGAGTACCTGGAGCAGGACCTGGCGAACAAGAGCGAGCTCCTGCTCCGCTCCAACCCCATCCACAAGAAGATCCCCGTCCTCCTCCACGACGGCCGCCCCGTCTGCGAGTCCCTCATCATCCTCCAGTACCTCGACGAGGCGTTCCCGGCGACGCCATCCCTGCTCCCCACCGCCGGCGGTGACGCCGCCGCCGCCGCCTACGCGCGCGCGCAGGCCCGGTTCTGGGCGGACTACGTGGACAAGAAGGTGTACGACTGCGGCCGCCGGCTGTTCACGCTGAAGGGGGAGGCGCACGCGCAGGCGCGCGCCGAGATGGTGGAGATCCTCCGCACGCTGGAGGGCGCGCTCGGAGAGGGCAAGTTCTTCGGCGGCGAGGCGTTCGGCTTCGTCGACGTCGTGCTCGTGCCCTTCACGTCGTGGTTCCTCGTCTACGAGCGGTTCGGCGACGTCAGCGTGGAGAAGGAGTGCCCCAAGCTCGCCGCATGGGCCAAGCGCTGCGCCGAGCGCCCGAGCGTCGCCAAGAACCTGCAGTCGAAGGAGAAGGTCTACGAGTTCGTCTGCGGGATGAGGAAGAGGTTCGGGATCGAGTAGGATCGGCGGCGGACCGATAAGAGGCCGGTGGGGAGTAATAACGAACCAATAAGAGCAAAGAGCCGGCCGGCGTTTTGGGGATGGATTTCTTGCTTCCTGTTATTAGTAGCAGTGTGTGTTTCATGGTTCTGTTTTGGTCGTAGGTGATCATCAGCACAGTTCTTCGTGTTCACGAGTGCGTCGTCGTCGTTGTTAGTCGTTTTGTATCGATTGTCGTACGTGTGGCTTGTGTGCAGTGGCAGCGCCGTGTTGCCGCCTGCACCGGATCTGAATAAATGGTTTCCCATGGATTTTCTTGGTAAATGTCTTCAGTTCGTCGGCTTTGCTTTTCGTGTGGAGGCGCGCGCGCTGACAGTATGTACATATACTCATCTCCAACAGCGCATTGGTGGGGCATTTGGCACTTGCCATGTGATGAACTGATGATGGCGACACCGTGCCGGTTCCATCGCCATCGTCCCGGTTCCTTCTGTCGAAATCTCGAACCTCTCGGAGTCACTACATGCTAGTATCTCGCACCAATAACGGGTTTTATTCCAAACCCAACATCCAATAGCAGGGGGGACTGCTGCTCACTACTTTATTAGCTGAATTGTACGGTTATATTAGCTGAATTCACAACCCCTATCCAAAAAAAAAAAGAAAATATATAAGCAGCAGATTATTTTTCATGTGCAAAAATAATAGACATAAAGCAAAAAATTCCATTAACATCAGCGATTTATAAAAGCTCGTAAAGTTTCCTATGGAGCTAATCGCTTCTAAATGTGCAAGAACAATAACAGATTTAGAAGCTAGTAAAATAGCACTTAGTTCAATCAGTCTGAACCAAAACTGAGCAGTCCTACTCCTAACTAAAACTGAAACCTCAGTTTAATATGTCTGAACCTATCCAAACACAAACAAACAGTTGGTCCGCAAAGAAAATACTCATGAAACCCACCAGGTGCGTCATCACACTACTGAAAACTAATACTAATACTAATACAGCCCAACTTAGGGCTTCAACAGGCTCCATTTCTGAGCCATGCAGTTCCTCACCAATTGCACATAACATTCAGTCAACAACATGTATTACTCAGAGTGATAATCGGCAGAAATTATCAAAATGACAAGCTAGTCCAGCAAAAATCAAAAAGAGCTAACCAAAAAGCTAAACAAAAAAAACTTATTGAAATTACCAACTGAAAAGATACCTAAAAACTAGTCACCTAAAAAAGGACAATAAAATGACTCACATCTCGAACAAAAATCCATTTGAACAGCAGGTTACCAAATACCAAAATACTACTGCTGCTTAAATAATCAACACTTGGCAGGAGACAAAAAATTAAGCTAGCTTAGCTAGTAGCATTTTAAAGTATAACACATAACAAATCTAATCAGTGCGTCCTAACATGCATCACACTGGCATCAGATAATTTAAAGATTGTCCAGACAAACTTTTAAGCCTATACGCATCCTAACCACATCACACTAACATTGCCCCAGTGAGCCACGAGGAAAATGCAAAAAAACGACATGGCTCAGACAGCAGAAAAAAAAAACGAGAAAAGGAGAGCACTGGCAAAACTGCAAAACAATAGGTACCATATCCATTTCATCACTAGCACACCAAATCGGTTGTTCACTGGCATTGCCCAATAAGTCATGAGGAAATCCGGAACGAATTACCAGGCAACACAAACAATTCTGAGAAAAGCAAAATCACTGGTAAACTGCTACAAAGAGCTGCCATATTCTACAGCCACAGTGCTCTACTATCACTTGCACAATACTCCACTCAGCTTCGCAAATGACTGGCACAGCCCTAGGACCCCTGCCGCACAAGAACAACACAATCACGAACAGGTACCAGCACACGCCCCAGAAGTCCACCACGCATCGACCGACGGTAGCCGCGTCCACATCGCTGACGGCAATGGCCTCACTATAAACGCATCGGCCAGCGCCGCACCCGCCCTGGAATGCCAGCGAAGGTGGCTGCGGTGCCCTTGACGAAGGCAACAATAGGGGGCCAAAACAACGCCGAAGAAAAAAAAGAGAACAGCAATCGGACAACAAAAAAGCCACGAAGTTCCTCCCACTCGCCAGCTACCGAAAAAACGCATCACGAGCCAGATCTTCTGCAGATCCACCACAACCATGACCATCACCAAGCGCAGGCAGCAGAAGCATGTAGAGTACACCAGTAGCACATTCAACAGAAGAAAAAAAAAAAAAAGACGACCACACGAGAACTAGAAATACACTTTCCCACAGCTCGCAGCAACACAGTGGGAGCGAGGCATGTGGCAACGCACGCACCCAGGCTCGTCGTGGCACAGCGCAGCCGCCGTCGGAGGCTCCGCGCCACAACGCCGCAAAAACAACGGACAGGGAAAACCTGGTGCGCGCGGGGGCGCAAAGCAAGGGACAACGATGCACGCGCGGGAGCAAGCAGCGCACAGCGATGTCAGCGCGGTACCGACGAGCAGAATGGCGGGGTCGTCGCGGCGGTGAGCACCCCTTCCTCCGCCACCGCCTGCGCCACCGCCCGTGGGGAGAGGAGAAACGATAAGGATTGGGGAATTGGAGGCGAGACCGTGAGAGATGAAAATATCGGGTTAATGGGTTTTCACTGTTCAGATTTCGAACCCGTCGTCACTTGCGCGCCCGTCAGCTGATGCACGAATCTTACAGCAACATCAACGTTCCAAGATTTGACAGATAAACATCAACGAAAACTGTTGACAGAAAAATAGCAAAATTCAAAAAAAAAAAAACGCAACTATGATTACTTCGTCCTCTTTGGTGACGTGCATGCCACCAGTTTAGTTCGATTCTTGAAATTACAAACTAGATTCAAATATATTTCTAATGATACTAATTACATACTATAAATATTAATATTTTTAATATATATTTAATTAAAGTTATTTCTAAAAAAATCGACAGTAGAGAGAGGGATATAGTATAGCTCTGCAGCTAGCAAGGTTTAGGGTCTAGGATCATTGTAGACACGGCCTATTGTACTGCCTCTGTTTCTAGTTTTACTTCCATATATAGACTTTCCCTAGTTAAATTTAACTGAATTTTGAAGAGCAATGAATACTCGTTACTGTTTTCTTATAGAATTGATTAAACCTAAGACGATTTAACTTAGTGACTCTAGAAATTGTTTAAATTTAGTAGGATAAAAATAGAGTACTAGTAGGAACGGAACATGCCAAACTACGATTCTCAGCCGTAGCCAAACTCCGGCGATCACGGGCTCCCTCTGTAAAATAAACCCAAATACCACTTTTAATAAATAAACTGTTTTTATTTTTGACCAGATTTGTATAGATAATTACAAACATTTACAATACTAAATAAATGTAATTAAATTAACCAAACTTAAAAATTTATAAAGAAATAAATAGTGATGCTATTCTAGTCAAATTTTTTGTTTTAGTTTAATTCAAATCTGGATTGTTTTGGGATGTATATATATAAAATAAACTAGTTGGCGGACAACGTGCGAACATGGGCTTTGTTGAACTTTATGTGGTCCAGTTGGGGCCTGTGTACTTCACATTGGCCATCTTTTCCAGCCACTCAGCCCATTCCCGACAGCGACTGGACGGTCCACCATCATTTGCCTCTCAGCTTAGCTACTGGAGTACTGCTCCTTTACTTCCAAATTATAACTAATTTTTCTTTCAAGTTTTATAGTGTTGATGAAAAAAAATAGTTTCTTACAAAAATATTTTTAACATGTTCACAACAAACTCGACATATTTTTACTGTTGATTTAATGGAACCAATTCAATACGTACATGTTAATCTGCTGTTGGACAAACTTAGACCCACAAATATATTTTTGTTATTCTTGTGAGAACCCGTAGAATCACTACCAAACCAGCCAGGTGAGAAAACATTTCGCTCGAGAACTACTAGAAAATGTTTATCGTTTTTATGCGTAGTCTTGACCTCCTCCTATATTACTAGCAACCAAAATTTTATAGTTAGTTCTTTTTAAATAAAACATGCCAAAATAGGTTGTCTTTAAGTTGTTGTTTTGTCATGAATTTAATCTGTCATTATCATTCATCGCCACAAACGGTTTCTTTTTTTAAAAAAAATCTATATCCAAACATTTTTAAAGGAATCTAGATCTCTGTCAAATGTGCATTCAACAGCTGAGGAAGCTTTGACGATAGGATCCTCCTCTCATCAGCGTGGACGTCTGACGGCGTGGGAGAGTGTGGGACTCGGTCACTCTAAAATATGGACCCGGGAACACGGCAGTGCTGGCGACGCAACCGTCTCTAGACCGCATACTGTCGCCCAGCAAGACCACGTCATTTCCCGTCACGACGCACACAGAGCTCCCTCGGGCTCTCAGTCCGTCCTCGAGCGGTCGATCCCGCTCTCCCCGACGCACCACCGCGAACCAGCGCCGCCCGTACACATCACACACATGGCCGGCGCCGAGAGCGGTGGCGGATGCAGCGGCAGCGGCAGCGACCTGGTGCTGCTGGACGTGTTAGGAAGCCCGTACGCGCAGCGCGTGCGCATCGCGCTGGCCGAGAAGGGCCTGGCGTACGAGCGCGCCGAGGAAGACCTCGCGGCCAAGAGCGACCTCCTGCGCCGCTCCAACCCGGCGCACGGCAAGGTGCCGGTGCTCCTCCACGCGGGCCGCCCCGTCTGCGAGTCCCTCGTCATCATCGAGTACCTCGACGAGGCGTTCCCGGCGACGCCGCCGCTCCTGCCGCCGGCCTCGGACGCCACCGCGCGCGCGGTTCTGGGCGGAGTAAGCGGGCCGGGCGCACCACTGCGGGAAGCGGCTGTGGCTGAGGCTGGAAGGTGAGGAGGCGGAGGAGGCGGAGCCGGACCCGGAGGCGCGGGCGGAGATGCTGCCAGGCCGTGCTCCGGGCGCTGGACGCCGAGTTCGGCGGCCAGGAGGTCCACAACCCGAACGCCTCCCCGCCGAAGAACGCCGCGGCCGCGTTCGCACGAGCGCCACTGGCGGTTCGCCATGGCGGAGGAGTGGCCGGGGCTCGCGCCGTGGGCGGCGCGGTGCGCGCGCCGGGACAGCGTGGCGGCCAACGTGGACCCGCCCGAGAAGGTGTACCAGCTCGTCGTTGAGTACAGGCAGTGGGTGCTCCGCCCAAAATGAGAGCGCCGTCGTCGTCTGCTTGCATGGCCATGTGTCATCTGCGTCTTCTTTTTTCATTGGTACGATTGCGTTGTCTGTGCCGGTGCCCGTTTGGTGACATCAGCGACCTGAATAAAGTGTTGTCGTACATACACTCTGATTTTCATTCAGTTATTACATGATAACGCTATGCAGATTCACCCATTGTACCAACTTTTCATATCTAAATCCTATTCAACTAAGGACAACGGATTCATCACACCTAGAACGAGCCATGGCAGCACCTCTGAATCAGGGATATCTCGCAAACCAAGCCGAGAAAATATGATCACAATGCCTGTTCATCCAAACTTCAGAATAGTCTAGACCAGCAGTCAGACGTGCGGGGAGCACTAGAACCGCGATTACCGAGCACTCCTACAACGACTTGTTTAAACTCTCATCTCGCACAAAATTTGTACAACAGCATCTAGGAAAGGAAATGAAAGAAAAAAGAAAGAAAGAAAGCACAGGATTGTTTGATCAACGGCAGCAGGGCTGGTGGATGGTTGATGATGACCATAGCAGCCTTGTATGCGGCCATCTGACAGTTATCACCGTAACAAACTGGTAGCAGCTCCAAAAAAGAATTCTTGGCGGAACGGGTCCCAGCAATTGGATGTCTTCAGTTCTCTGCAGGTTGACAAACAAAGATTAAGAATCCGGTATCAATGTTAATGACCAATCTGTACCGTCTGACATATATGTTAATATAATGACCAATCTGTACAGCAAACCCTGAGAAACGAGTCTCTCGCGTACTGCCAACATGATGGATACTGATATCTAACCGTGTCCGTACTTGTTTATGCAGTAATGTATCATGCCTTTGTAGGCAATCTGGACGCATAATGCTAAGTATATTTCAGGTGCCTGATTTTTTGGGGATTTTTCAGGCGACACTTGACAAGAGACAACTGGTACAATTAAAAGGACAACTCGCAAGAGACAATGGACAATTTTGTTTTTCTATATAGCCAGACAATGACATTGCATGTTGCTTGAACGACAACAATAGCTACCTCTGTCACAAAATTACGCAACTCTATATGTTTTCTTAGTGAAACTATGACTATCAACATTTAAGACTCTAAATAATTACATTATAAAAATGTGTTCAAGCATCGATCTAATGATATTTATCTGATACCATGAACATGTATAATTGTTTGTATTAAATATGGTCAAACATGAGATTAGTATGACTTAGCACTGTGCTAGAGTTGTTCCATTCCTTTTGGGATGGAGGTATTACTCATGTATGTGCAAGGCATACAAGCACTTCCCGTAGTTTGAATCATCCTCATGAGAAAAAGAAGACAACAGAAGTTTGTGGATATAGAAATCGTGCCTGTTGCTTTGGATTTTAAGGTACTGCTCAAGAGTCAATAGCAGAATTTATCAGTGAAATATCACTAATTAAAAAAAAAAAAAAGCACTTCAGTCATGCTAGTTTGGATGAATCCTCTACCTATTAGTCCCAGAAAAATGCAATAAAACCATGTGATCCCAGCATACATACAATCCTAACAAACTAGAAAGCAAAGGTCTCCGATGGGTAAACTAGATAACAACAACAACAACAACATAAACCTTTTGTCCCAAGCGAGTTGGGGTAAGCTAGAGATGAAACCCACAAAAGACCAAGATTAGAGAAACACAAAACGGACACAAGACGAAAGGTCTCCGATGGGTAAACTAGATAACAAACAAAATAATAACTTCTGGTAGTTTGGAAGTATAACAAACAACAACAAACGCTCCAGATTGTGCTATGCAGTCTAGATGTCCAACCACGAAGTACTATTACAGTATCTGATGGAAAGCTACGTTCAATCAATAGGGCTGGAAGTGTCTAGCTCACTATGTTTGGAACTCTGGATAGCTCAGTGCAAGCAAAGCACCAGA
The DNA here is from genome assembly GCA_038502445.1 of Eremochloa ophiuroides. Taxonomy (NCBI): domain Eukaryota; kingdom Viridiplantae; phylum Streptophyta; class Magnoliopsida; order Poales; family Poaceae; genus Eremochloa; species Eremochloa ophiuroides. Next base: position 6,673,185 of record JAHLJS010000002.1, read on the forward strand.
AATGGTGGTATGTCTAATCTCAAGAAATAAAGACTGAATCTTAACGACCACTACCTAATAATACTACAAATTGACAGATTTCGACACCACAGAATATATAGAGAACAAGGTTTGCATGGATAATGAAAAAACAAAGTTAGTTCTTATACATGCTGAGAGTGGTGTACAAGAGGAAAAAGGGTACTAATGAACTGATATCACCAAGGTCACCAAACTACAACAATATTCAAAGACTTCCCTCTCAACTGAGTACGCACAAGCATTTTGTTGATGCTAAGACTCTTAGTCATGTTTTGCTAGCACACTGTACTAAGTACATTTTTTTTCCTTGCGATGGGAAACAGTACAAGCTGATCAAAGATCATAGAGAAGTACAGTTCAGTGCATACCATAGATGGTCCTACTGCCATAGTCATGTATTAGCACCAAGTAAAATCCTATTGACCCAATCATGTTTAAGACCATAGAGCAAGCTGAATCGAGTATGGCAGAGCTTCCGCTTACAGCTTACAGCAGCTGTAATCTTGAACCAACAGCCAATCAAAGCCCTAATATGCACTTAGCGCAGTAGGCGGCCAAGCATGGCTTGCATGAACAGATCACCAAGTAGGTTCATGGGTCATGGGAATAGTAAGTTCAATGGAATAGCTTATGGTTTGTAACCCTACAATTAGGGTTTTAGACGATTGCATTTGTTTTGAAATTCCTTGGAATCTAAGCTAGAGTTTGTACGAGCACTCAAAATTTTATATCATATTTCAGCGAGCTGTAACTCAGAATACCAAAGCAAGTAGAAGCGCATGTTCAGTCACAAACCTAAGATCGCAGGTCACCTACATCACTACATCAATATTCCTTGTCATATGAACTGCTATGGTACAAATCAGATAACTGCATTACTAGATTGGGTCCCAACAATTCATTTATCCAGGCAAGAAAAATATTGTGATATGAACAAAAGCTGGAAGTCAGTAGAGAATTCTGTTCCGTATTAAACCTTTTATGCATGCAAAGGTAGTGTTCGTTCCCTTTTCAGCAATGCGACGTAGCTACAGCTCACAACAATTTAATACAATAAAAAGCAATCCATGCCAATCAGAAGCCATGTGATCATGCAAAATCCTCTCCAATGAGGAGCAAATGACACCTGTCAGACTATATCACGCAAAGCCGAGGTTAATCCACCCGTCAAGTCAACTGGAACAGAACATGACTGTTTGGTGTTATGGGCACGAGGCTACCTCGAGCGCCACGAAGAAGGTACACGCCGAAATGACAATTTGAGCACATTACGAAGATAAAACTTTCCAGATTCTAAGAGTAGTATCATCTTACCGTTGAAGAATGTGCAATCAGTTCTTGCTCTTCTCCTTCATGCCGGAGTGCCGGAGCCCGTCCCACAGCTGTAACGCCGCGGATGCGCTCAGCTGGTTCTCAGATGCGGGGTGCGTCGCCGTCGCGGCGTGAGCGTGGCCAAACAAGAGCGGGCCGTCCAGCCTCTGGAGCTGCTGGTGATGATGGCCTGAGAAGTTGGACTGCGAATTGGACTGAAGGGTCCCCCTATTGGCACCCAGGAAACCCGAGGACATGGAAAAATTGAGGCTGTAGTCCCCGGCAGCAGCCGAGGACGCCGCCAAGGTGTCCTGACCGAGCGAGAAGTGAGGCATCTCGATGGGGCTGGTGAAGTTGAAAGGCTGCGCCGGCACCAGGCCGAACGGAGGCGCATTGCCAAACTTGGCGGCGGCGGAGGCAGAAAAGGCGTGCGTCGACAGACCTTTCCCGTTGTGCGCAATGCCGACGCCGTCGGCGGCGGAGAGGTTGGGCTGCTGATGCCACGACTGCTTGTGCTCGGCGGCGCTAATGGCGCCGGCCGACGCCATCCCAGTGAGCAGCTCGGTGAAGGACGCGGCCTGCGCGGAGGTGCTGGCCACGGTGACCTCCCTGTCCCGCGCGGCGGCGGCGGCCCCGCGGCCGTCGGAGCGCGAGAGCGAGAGCTCGGACCCCTTGCTCGTCTCCGACGTGCTGCTGCCGGCGGACTTGCTCCCCTGCTGGTGGTGCTGCTGCTTGTCCTTGGCGTCGGCGGCATCCGCGTCGCCCGGCGCGGGCAGGGCCGCGGCGAAGGCGGCCGGGTCGAGCTCCGGGAGCTTGTCGATGGCGGAGGCGGCGGCGTTGATGAGCCACTCGATGGCCTTGCTGGGCTGGTCGAAGCCGAGGCGGTCCTGCAGGTCGTAGAACTGGATGGCGGTGGGCACCGACAGGCGCACGCGCCGGTCGCGGATGCCCTTGGCCGTGTACACCTTGCTGTGCCGGTCCTTGCCCCCGCTGGCCCGCACGCGGTAGATCCGGGACCCGGCACCCGGCGTCTGCGGTGGCGGCGGGAGCGGCGGCGGCGGCGGCTGGCCCCACGCCGCCGGCTCCGCCTCGCCGCCCCTCACGGCGCCGCCGCGGCCGCGCTTGGCGCCCTGCTGGGAGCGGCCCGCGGGCGCGCCCGCTGCTCCGTCGCCAACGGCGGCTGCTGCTGCCTCCATATCCCCTGCTACTACCCGCCGCCGCCGCCGCCGCAAGCGCAGGCGCTGCTGCTCATACGCTGGCTGCTGCTGGCGCGGCGAGAGCCAGAGCCGTGGCCGTGAGAGGAATGCGGCGCTTTTATGGTGGAGCTGGAGTGAGCGAGCGAGCTCCTGGCGCGTGGGCTGGCTGGCTGGCTGGCGCCTGGCGGTTTCGGGCTCGGTGCCAGTGGCGGCCGGCCTAGCTGTAGCTGCAGCTGCTGGAACTGGCGGCTGGTGCTCCCTCCCCGGCGTGCGTGCTTGTGCTGCTGGTGGTGGTCGTGCGCGCCGGCCACGTCGTCCGTCCGTCGGCCCGGCGGCCCGGCTGCTGTGATGAACGGTCTTATCCCTACGCGGCTACGCTGCCCTGCCACGCCTGCCTTTTTTCTTCTTCTTTTTCCCCCCTCCGGCTCCGGCACGCGCGCGCGCAGGCAGGCACACTGCAAGCTCGCTGTGGCTGCCTCCGTCTCTCTCCTCACGCGCGGGGCGCTGCGGGGCGGCGCTTCTGCTTGCTGCTGCTGCTGGTGGCGCTGCGCAGGGGCAGAGAGGGTAGCGGGAGACAGCGGCGGCGGCAGGCTTTAGGGGGTGTCAGATCTGCCGTCTGCGGCACTGCACTGCCCTCAACCTCATCAGTGCCCTACCGCGCGCACTGGACACTGGTCACTGGTACTGTACTGCGGACTGGGGAGTGATCCCACGGCCGTACGGCGCCGAGTGCCGTGCCGTGCGTAACGGATAGCGTTACTACCACTTGCCTTTTCTGCGCTCGGAGCTCGCGGCCCATCGACGACCCCGATGGTGGCTGGCGTGCCATGTCGACCGGCTTCGTTCACAGTTCACGGGTCGGGTGAGCCCGTACTGTGGTCAATGATCCCAAGAACCGTGGTCCTTGGGGATGGAAAAAGGCTTGGAGGCCCGGATCACGTCCCAGTAGATCTTTTTATGGATGAAAATAGTATAGATATTTATTCGACCGTCCGTTTATATTCAACATCCGATACCATATCCGTATCCGTATACTTAAATCGTATATTTATAATATCGACATCCAATTATATCCTACCTAGTATAACTGATACTATCCGTATTTGAATCCGAATCCGACCAGAAATATAAAAATAAATGTAATATGAGTGCCGTTGGTATCCGATCCGCGACGCACCTGCTGCTGGGCGCTGCCGCTGGGCTTGGCATCTGGCAATGGCTGCCGATGACGATGACGCAGGCGTCGGCGGGGTATAGCTGCGCTGACATCTGCTTTCTGGTCTCTCTCCGGGCGCCTGCACAGCTCGATGCTGCCGGCGTTTGCTGCTGCTGCACATGTCGATTCAGAAACCCTGTCCCCTCCACGGCATTGATGTGACAGTCATTCCCTTGCCTACAAGGCTACAAGACTGCAGTGCTCAACCGTCGCCCGTCCGATCCAGTCCGGGCATCCATCTGACCATCTCCTACCTTGATCGTTGATAGTACTACGTGAAGTTTTACTAGTAGACGGCACGTAGTCACTCCGTCTTAAAATAACTTACTCTGTTAACTTTTGGACTTCACATTTGACCGTTCGTCTTATTTAAAATTTTTGTCTAAATATTATTTATTTTGTTATAACTTACTCTATCATTAGAGATACTTTACTAATGATTTATTTATTTTATTGTTTGCTTAAATTTTTTAAATAAGACGAACGGTCAAACATGAAGTTTAAAAGTAAAAAAAGTAAGTTATATTGAGACCGAGAAGTACTATATATATATGCTCAAGGAGTTCGTTTTCAGGTGAGTTGCAGATTGTTGTGAAGAGCACAAAGTTTTCTGTCTCTTTTTTTGTTCGAAAAAAAAGAAAACTAAGGGTGGAGCGGGGAAAAGGTCCGTAGGGGCTGGCTGTCAGTGCCCCCTGCGGCGCGGCGTGCAGGTGGCACCACCTTTCCTTTCCTTCCCTTTCCTTTTGAAAAGGACCATACCTCGAATGTGCCGAGAAACTTTGGTCGCACAGTCGCAGGCCAGGATTGCGGATTCGCGTTTGGGACCGTTTGGATCCAAGCCTCGGATCGCACGCATGCAAGAGGCATGTCTACCGCGCCAGCGCCAACAAGCATCCCAGCTCCAGCGCTCGGTACCCTGCCCTAGTTACTATTCAAGAAGTCACACGATTTAAAATTTAACTTAACACAATTTTAAATTTAGTTAAATTAAGCTTGTTAATTTACGCAGAATCCATAGTCACATCCTTTTTTTGACGAAACTTCTTGCTACCAAGCATGAGCCTATATAGACAATTTCAACTTTGACCACTTGTTTAAAAAAATATTGATATTTTTTACAATAAATCTATTTGAAAACATAAATATTGTTATTTTTTTTACAACATGTCAAATTAAGGTGTGGTTAGACCTAAACCCAAATCATATTCTTTTTAGGACGTAGAGAGTGTATTACAACATTTGAACTTTTTTTCATACCAGTATCGTCAATAGATTCATAAGGAAACTCTATCCAATTCTAGGGTATAATTTCATACAACGTCGTGTTCATAAATTTGGTGTATTATTTTGCTACCTTTCATGAAACATTAATAGTTAATAAGGTGTGATGTTAGATCCTACTCCACACTAATTTCCACACCTTATTATATTATAAAAAAAGAGAAAGAGGGGGAGTATACTATAGTTCGGTCAATTTTTGTTAATATTGGTAGTAGTAGTACCTTATCATTATTGATTGCCACAAAGTGGCTTGTCCACGATCAGTCAACATGTCCGCGTTCCAAATCCAATGGTACAAGAGAAGACATGAAACGAGTACTATTAGCCCTTCTCTTTCGAATCACAACACATGTAAAAGATTGGTCATCACTTTGATCACTCACTGCTATAAACATACGCTTACTACATCACCTTATTCGATCCCTCGTTGGATTAGATTAATCCACCGCTACAAACATACACTTAGGGCTTGTTCGGTTAGCATGATTTCAACGAATCAATCCATCTTACCAAAGTTTATATAAATTAGACAAGTAATCCCGTTAGAAATTGTTCCAGGCCACCATTCCAGAAGAAACGAACAGGCCTCTTATTCGATCCCCCCGTTCCTAAGGAGGAGAGACGATTGTGGTTGTGGTGGATGGAAAATCGGAAATGGAAATGGAAAGCAGAGCCTCTGGCCTGCCCGAGGAAAGGAGGCCGAGCTAGCCGGCTGCGGCGCCGTAAGGGAGAAGGGATTAGCTATACTTTAAATGAACAAGTGCCGGAAAGGGTGAATCCAAGCGCGCGCCTTTGCATTGCATTGCATGAACAGCTTGTTTTTTTATCAATCAGCGCTTATTTTTATCTACGAAACAGTATTTTTCTCTCACAATAAATCAGTACGACCTAAAATCAGCGTTTATTTTCAGCGAAAAGAACAGGCCGAAAAGCGGAAGAAGCTCGCTAGCTGCTAGTGGTGGTGCTTGGTGCAGCAGTAGCACTAGCTAGGTAGTTTATTGGCGATGGATCCATGCTTAGTACGGCGGCACGTCGGCCACGGTGTAGCACTCCCAGTAGATTATACTCCTTTATTAGATTAATCTACCCTGCCGCGATACGCAGTACGGCGGGCTCGGAAAGCGCGGCCGCCGCTGATTGGCCGCGCCTCGCCGCCTGTCCAGTCGCCATTGGCCGCGCCGGGAGACACGTTTCGGGCGGGCGGAGCTCTCTCTCGGGCACGGGTCGGACGACGGAGACGGAGACGGGGAGACGGTTGCTGCCGATACCGGTGCCAGGCGGCCTGTTGAGGACCTGGGCAGGCCAGCAGCAGCTGCAGGACATGGATCGGCGGTGGATGGGGAGACATGTCGAGTTGTCCGACGAAGGCCAGGGCCCCGTCCCGTTCCCGTCCGGCCCTCCATCTCAATCCCGTATGGGGCCAGGCCAAGCACAGTACGGCACTGTATGCCACGCGTAACAACTCTCACTGGACCACGGCAACAGTGGCAGCAGCCTCGTCGTTACTCGTCCTCGTGTCGTGTCCTCTGCGACTGCTGCGAGTGACGGTAGTAGGTACTCCATCCATCCGTGTTAAATTGTAAGTGATTATAAGAATGTTGGGGAGTTAAAGTTTTTAAAGTTTGACTAAATTTATATAACAAGATAATAATATTTATGATATCAACTAAGTATCATTAGATTCTATATTACTTATATTTTCATAGTATATCAATTTGATGTCGTGAACTTTTGTATTTATTCGTATAACTTTTAGTCAAACTCGAGATGTTTTGACTTTCCAAGATTCTTGAAATTACTTACAATTTAAAATGGAGGGAGTAGTACTACGCGGCGGAGAGGTCACAGGTCAGGACTCAGGCTGTCTGCACTCCTCGTACCCTAAATTCATCATCTAAAAAGAATATTCTATCCTAGTCATCGAGATTCTCTCCTCTAGACCACTTTCTCCCGCACCCATTCATTCTCTATATCTCTACTCTATATTTATTTTTCTATTTTTTATTCTCACCCACCCACTCTCTCTTCCCACTCACCTCCTTCCTCTCTCTCTTTTCCTTCCAGCGAGGGCGCGGCCCGGCCTGCGAGAACGCGCGGCCCGGCAAGCACGCGGCCCCCGCGACGGCGAGCGGCTGCGGCTCCTCCTCCCTCTCCGGCACGGCGGGCGCTCTCCTCCGGCGGCCCCGCCTCCCTCTCTCTCCCTCTCCCGCGCGGCGGTGGAGGCCGGCAGCGGTGGCCGCGTGCCCCGGCGGCCTCACCTCCGTCGGGCTGGGCCCTGGCGGCCGTCGCAGGACCGCGTCCGACCTCGGGCTCGCCGGCGCGGGCACGGACGGCGACGGCACGGCCCCCACTCTCTCTCTCCTCCCTTGGTCTGCCTCCAGTGCGTGGTGGGGCCCCGCGCTCGCCGTACCGTCTGCGCAGGTCGCTGGGCATAGCGGCGCCGCGCCCGTCGCGGACGGCATAGAGGCCCGCGCTGCGGCTCAGCGAGCCGCTATCTGCTCCTGCAGTCCCGCATAGCGGACTGCAATGCAGACAGCCTCAGGAGCATACAAGCAGTAATCATCCGGTAGGGATTAGGTTATCCGCACTTGTTGTACTTTAAATCCATCATCTACAAGAAATATTCTGTCCTGGTCATCGAGATTCTCTCCTCTATATCCTTTTCTTCCGCATCTATCCATCATGTATATCATCTTCTATCCACAGTGGACTTCGTATGTCTATAAAAAAATTTATCTAAATATATTAATATGACATCTTGTTTCGAAGAATTTATTGAGACGAATTTAATGGTGTAATCAGAATTTAATTTGGGATTTTAATTTATAAGTTATAATATTTTTTAGTGAGTTAAAAATACGGGGCTCACCTCTCCTACTCTCCTCTCTCTCCCTCTCTCACGCTCTCCCTCCCTGGCCCCACGGTGCGCAGGAAAATGACGTTTTCGAAGGCCGTGAATTTGGCGTGTACGTTCATGTCGAGTAGCATACAGCGAACGGCGGTGCAGGCTACTTTTACACTATCTCTCCTAAAGGGTGTCTTTAAGATCCCAATTACAGTTGTAATTCTGCACTGTAGTATGTTCGTTTGTATTTGACAACTGTTATTCAATCTTGGTTCAAGTAGGCTTAAAAGATTTGTCTCGTGATGTAAATGTAAAAATGTACAAATATGTAAACATTTCGTCTACATTTAATGCTTCATGTATGTGTCATAATATTAATGTGACTAGTTGTAATTGTAATTTGTAGTAAATCTAAACATGACCATGTGCCAACAGCCTTACATTTGGGACTGGACGGGGCGGGACGGGACGTGCGAGTTCGAAGTACTAGCATCTGAACAAAACCCAGAGGTTTAGCGTAACAGGCCACTGGAGGCACAGCTTTTGAGAGCCTGAGACTCGAGGAAACACCTTTTGTGTCTGAACGGGAACGGAACTGGCAGCGCAATCATTTGCGCGGTGATAGATGAAATGACCCCCGATGTGAACACACTCGCACAATAGCATACTACTCCCATGATTCTCCTTCTTCCATACCCAAAACCGGAAAAGGCGAGGCGACAACGATACGCCGCTACGGAATCGCCACAACTCCCTGATTAACTTACCGATGATTGATGAAAGGCGAATATATGGATCGACCATCGATGGATGCAAATGCAACTGCACCATACAAAACAGGCCGGAGTACTTGAAAAGAGAGATGTGGATGGCAACAGCCTATGATTGCCTTTGCTTTTTTCTCCGTGCGCCGCAACGCAAAGCACACTGCATTGCATTGCACACTCAACCCGATCCGGTGATAGAGCATGACTGCATGAGACTCGACTTATCAAAAAAAAAAAAATAATGCATGGTCGAGTGTCACGTCAAAGACGAGGACGGAGCACTCCTCGCGTCGCGTCACAGCAGCCACAGGCCATCCCAAAGCAAAGCGGAGGAGACCGGAGGGAGACATTGGCTGAGTTTAGTTACTGAGTTGTAGACTTATCGTTGCAATTCTGTACTGTAACATTTTTATTTATATTTAATGACTTTTGTATTAATCATAACTTAAGTAGGTTTAAAAGATTTATCTCGTGATGTACATGAAAAAGTATAAACATAGCAAATATTTTAGTCTACATTTAATGTTCTATGCATGTGCCGTAACGTTGATATGAATAGTTACAATTATAAATCTATAGTGCTAACTGAACAGCGCCATTGACATGCGCCGCATGCCGTCAAGTCGAAAGGGATGCAATGATTGTGCGGCTGGTCGGCGTCTCCGATGGCGATTGCGCGCTCGCGCACCTGCGAGACGTACCCTTCACGGCGGCTCATCATCCCTCGTGGGGTCATCATCCTCTGCTCTGCTGCTCGCTGCTGATAAATGCCATCAACCTCGAGTGCATCGTCAGGAAAACTCTCTCAGGATCGCGACACACCCCCTTAAAAGGCTATCGGATAGCGCCTCACAAAAATTCAACAATATTTAACAATTGAACAAATATATAATAAAATATTAATATTTATAATATATTATTCGTATTTTAAAATCTATTTTTTATAATAAACTTATTTAGAAATACAAATATTACTATTATTTTCTGCAAACTTTATCATAAATCTTAACAAGCGTATATCCCACACCGATAGCGATTCTTTTAAGACACGAAGGTAGGAGTAGATAGCAATCACGCCGACATATATTCGGCGATGGAGAGAACTCCAAGGACATAAATAAATGCTGTCCCGGCATGAGGAAAAAAACGAGCTTTTCTAGAGGTCAGGGCAGAGAGGGCATTGCATCTCTCTCAATGCACAGCAGCCAAGCCAGAATAAACCCACTTTTTGCCTTTTATAAACTATATATAAACCACTTTTCGTTTGTCACGACACGACTGAAGCATTTTTACAACTTTGCTTTCGCCTTGGGAGGCATGGTAGCCAGAATTTCTCTCCGCAAATCCGCACCGGATGGATACTTCAATTGCCACCAGGATTTCATTTTCCAAAATGAAGCATGGGAGAAATATCCTCCAGGTGTTAACCTTGATGCGCAGCAGATGTTTCGGAATTCAAACTATACTTCTGAAGGGCATGCTGTACACAGTTTCTTTTCATCTGGGATTAACCGGGCGGCACAGTGTCCGACTTGTTTCAGATAGAGATGTATAATAGCCATTGTCTTACAAGGGACGACCTAATGCATGTTAGCTGGGGCTGGTACCCACAGGCGCCCTGTTTTTCCTGTTCCAGGGTAGGCAATTAGGGTCACCTTGCGGCCTGCGAGTTAATCAAATACGAGACGAGTTATATAGTAGCTTAAAAAATGACCCAGAAAAATTACAAAAAGAATTTTAAAAGCCTGAGAAGGAGGATTTCGTCTATTGACATGCAAACGCAGTAATGCACAGCCTGTGTTGTTCTTATGAACAATAACAAGCAGAAACATAGATAGCGTGAGTTTATTGTATATTACCTTGGGTACTTCACATGGATCAGAGCAAAGAGAATCGATATTAAGATGCTCAATGAACCAGTGACAATATAAGCATGTCCAAAGAAGTCATTCTTGCCACCTAGCCAGGATGCAGTTGAAAGAACTACGCTCTTCTTCCCACCAAAAGTGTAGGTGTTGTAATTATTTCCTATGAGAATAGTTATGGTCTCATCAGCATGTAGATCATCTTCAATTACACCATAGAGCTTTCGAAATTTGGGAAGAGCGGAAGTCCGCATCCACACAATAAGATCTTCCTGCTCACTCAGCTGACAAAAAAAGATGTAATTGTTCAGCTAACTTAAAACAAGCTGGCAATTTGACAATATGCTGACTAAAGGTAAAGTGTACATTTGGCAATCCTATTAGCTATTTAGCATTGAGCAGCCTATCAACGATACTTAGTTTATCACAGTACTCACTGGGACAGTAGGGTCAAGTTTCCCCCCGCCAATCAAGGTTCCATTCTGAAAGTTGGAAGGAAACACATCTTTGCCAAATTTGTGCTCCCGATCGCTCTTCCATGAAATGTTTTTCCTGTTGACCTTTATTCTCTTGGACCCATGAGTAAAATCATATGTATCATTGAATAAGCTCCAGGCAATCAAGCCGCAGGGAACAATTGGGGAACCATTATTATCCCAGCGAACAGGACTGCACGACTCAGCTGTGTATTTCGCCCCAAAACGCAACTGTTTATCACTTCTGCTTTTGATATACCTGTTCGACATTTATAGATTTCTTTTTCAGCAAGATCAATAAGAAACATTACTCCCATACAACAGATACAATGGGCTTGAACCTATAATAAAAAGAAAGGTAAAATGACCATGAAGCTAAATAGATGATGTTATAACTACCTGCGATGATTCTGATAGAAATTCTCAAGTTCATAATAAACATAAATTGGTGCTCTCATGTGTTCCAGAACCTGCAGATGTCCATGACACAGTAAAATAGAAATTCAACGAGAAGAAGAAATTTAGTCTGATGCAATATCAGGGCACCAAGCTGAACTTAGGAATTTTAGCTATGCGAACCACAGACGAAGAAATATAGTCTGCAGGAAGTGGACAGGATCAAGATAACTTCTGTTACAATCACATAACGATCTACCTTCACTTGCAGAGTACAGTTCTTTGAAATCGAGCTGTCCTTAATATAAGCTTGCCTATTTCCTCTGTAAGCATTAGGCACACAGTCAACATCATAGCGGTGAATGATTTCTGCAACCTGAACCAGAATAATGAGCACATGAGTTATACTTAGCGATATAAGGATTAAAGGAAACATCAGTATCTACCAGAGGGAGCAGAACAATTACATGATTTGAAGTTTGGAGACAAAGAAGCCCAAAAGGTACGAAAATGATTCCGGTAATCAAGAACATGGCTATTAACTGAAAACAGTGAAGTAAAATATCATCAATTGAACTACGTATGGAGCAGTCTGCACCAAACCTGTCAATAGGATCAGAGCAAACTTACACATCCAGGTGTCGTTGCTGGTTTCCAAGCTGGGAGATTCTGCTGGGTGAACCTATAGAAAACTGCAAAACAAACAAAATTTTTAAAAAACAGAATACAAACATGGTCAACTCTATAGTGTACTAGACTAGAGCAGCACTGCAACACAATATAACAATGATAGGAAAATACAGAAAATCTGAATTCTCAAGTTTGTAAAAGAAATCAACCATATAATCTTCTTATGTCCAGATTCAGTAGTTGCCAGTCACGGAAACACTAGTTAATACAACAAAATCTGCCTGTAGTTGCTTAGGTGCTGTGTTCCACATGATTCTGAGAAATGATATACAGATCGCGAGTCCAGATGGTGACTAGCTTTATGCCCATCATGATTATTAGCTAAAGTTCATTTGTTGCTAGGAAGACTCACCAAATGTGTCAATGTAACCTTGCATTAGCAAGCCCCCGCCTCAAATACTGTTCGGAACTTCGCTTGTAATGGCTAGAGAGACAAACCCCACGACAGGAAGCAACCTCCGTAACAACTAAAACCAAATCAACGGCGCGAACTGCAATTTCACGCTCGAATTCAGCGTTTATGCAAGCTCACGATCGCGCAGAGCTACTAACCCTAGCATCTGAGGCTACCATCTCCCGCATACCGCTCATGGGCGTGGAAACCTAGAAGCGACGCTACCGAATAGAAGCGAGCCCAGACATCAGAGCGTGACTCACCTCCCGATCTCGCCGGCGGGAAGGCCCGCCTCATTGCGGCGCCGGACGCGGAGGTGCTCGCTTCGTCCATCTCCTCTCGCCACGAGCTCGCTCGCTCGCCCCACAGGCCCACGTCAGCGGCTCGCCCCGCCGGGGGATCCGACCGCAGAAGAGTGGAGAGAGTCCACATGCTGCTCGATGAAAAGGCAAAAGAGCCCATGGGCCTACCCAAATCCTTTGGGCTCATAGGCCGAATTCGCTGGGGCTCAAATCTAATTCACGTGGGCCTCATAGGCCGAATTCCCGGGGGCTCGAATTGACGGCGTGAGATGGGGACTAACGGTTGATGTGACGGCCGCATCAATTCGCCGCCCGGCGCGTCGCGGTCGGGGGAATCTTTTCCCCTTTCGTTTCGCCCAGGAGCGAGAGGCGCGGGCGCCACGGAGAGAGAGAGAGAGAGAGATGCGAGAGGAGGTCAGGAGCTCGTCGGGTGCGGTGGCAGAAACGCCGATGGCCGTCGCCCGGTCCTCGTCACCGCCGCAGACCCCGGTGGCCAGGTACGGTGGCGGTCGCGCCTCGGGACCTCTGTACTTTTGGTTCTAGATTCTTATTAGCTGTAGGCGCTGCTGCTTGGTGCTGGTTCTGCGTAAGGAAGGTGGATTTTACATGACACAAATACGTATTGTAGGATTCGAGGTAGGATTTGCGGACTCTAGGGCACTCCTTTGTAGGGGAAAGCATGGAATATTTGATGGCCTACATCAGCTATAGGTGCATGGTCGATGAAAATCAAGTGTAGCTGCCTGAGCTTTACTTCTCCTTTTGGCTGCAAAACGCCAGGATTTGAGCTGCTAGATTTGTTTCTGCTGCTGTATAGTGTTACGGATTAATGAATGGTGACATTGGATGACACAATTCCGCAATTTGAACTTACACGGGTTTGCCACTAAATATTAAGATTAGGGGGACATGCTACATTTGTGCTGACTTTGTCTTCATGCTATTATAGTCTAATGCTGGTTGGGTCACAGTATTGCAGTTTGCAAAAATCAGTGGAGAACTGTGCACATTTGATGGCGTTGTAGCACAGGATCGAGCCACTGGAGCTCATGTTGGCTTTGTTAACTTTAGATCTAGGTAGCTCATTCTCAATTCATTTTGTGATGTTAGATCTGTAACATGGTGCTATAGTTTCTATGTTTGAATGCTAAAACCTGAAAATAGTTATTTTATTTGGATGACAAGCTAACGTGTCACGGCTGGTACCATGCCAACTGCGTGAACAGGTCTACAGCTGGCATGTACGTATTTGTTGTTGGTGTGTCTTATGTATAATTGTGTACATGGTCCGACAGGGTAGAATCAGCCTCTGGCTTTTAAGCCACTGCCATGTAAAGGTAGAACCCAGACAACGAACTAGAAAGGAATCAAAACGGAGAGGAACCCTTGCAGGCTTTCCTCATCTGTTCCCCCCAAGTTATCTCTGCTGTGATCTTGCCCATGCCCTGGTACCGTGCCATGGCTACGGGTAGTTACATTACGTCAATGTGAACTTTTTCTGTGCGGAATCCATAAGGCCATAAATAATCCTTCCTACACATTTTGTCATTCTTTTTCTGAAGCTTGCACTGAAGCCCCTTTTGCTTTCAGTTCTGCCGGTGCCTCATCACCTGCTGCACAAACTAATGTTGCAAGCATAGATTGGTTGGGTGGCAAACAAGCTTCCAGAGTTGACTCGTCGTCACAAGTTGCTGCACATGCCTATCATCCTTCCCACAGTTTTGATGCAGCTGGAACTGCTATGGATTCTGCACCATCATGTAGACCATGGGAACGTGGAGACTTACTTCGCCGACTGGCAACATTTAAACCTTCAACTTGGGCTTCTAAACCAAAGGTATCTTCCCCAGTTGGGACTACTAAGGTCTACAGTACCTGTGTCATTTCACATGCTTTACGGTTTCTCCTGTGTTGTGTTGCATGTGCGATATATATTGCTCCTTTGGGCTTTAGTATGCAACTAAATAATCTTGTTCATCTCTTCTCCACCCAAGTTGTCCCTGAACTCCATAATTTTTTTTTTTTTTTGAATGAAGGGTGTCCTCTGCTTTATATATCACAAAGCAGTCAAAATACATGAAAGTGCATCGTACCAACCGAGTCTCAAAGACTCTTGACTCCTTGAACTCCATAATTATACGATAATATTGTTTGCACATTTCTTTTGTCAACATTTGTTGGTGGCAGTAATATAAACATGCCATATATATGAAAATGTGACCATGGAGTCATAATCCAAATCATTATGCACATATAGGCCTCTCCACTTTCATATCAGCTATAACGTAAAATTCTTGCTTTGATATATTAAAATTCGGAAGAAGTTACTCTTTCACCGTTTTGCTTATTGCAAGAGGCACTTAAACGCTGTTTACTTTGCTTGAAATTGGATGTCGCTTTCAGCAGCTGAGTATCAGATTGCAATAATTTATTTTTTAGTCTTGCTACCACATCTTGGTGGTCAGTACTCAGTAGAACACCAATATGGGCTGATTGCTGTCCTAGTTGCACTATCCAATTTGGTAACGTTGTCTTCTTTAAAATGGAGCCTGGTACTGTGCTAATCTGGCATTTGCTGGATGCTTGCTTGACCTTTTATAATTAGAGGGATCCTTCAACTTCTGAATTTCTTAATATTAGTTATGTGATTTGATGTTCATTTTTCCAGGCTGCTAGTTCATTGGCCTGTGCTCAGAGAGGTTGGGTGAACGTTGACCTGGACAAAATTGAATGTGAGTCATGTGGCGCACATCTAATTTTCAATGCATTGACATCCTGGTCCCCTGTTGAAGGTATGTTTTGTCTTGATACACTTTAATTTTGTGATAGATTTACTACTATGCTAAGTGCCTAAGTACCTGGTTATGTTATGTGTAGCTGTCTTACAAGTTACATTTCTTTGCTCTGCTGCTACTAACTGTAAGGGTGGAGATTAGTGCAGGCCATTTTGTACTTTGAACGATTGCCTACAATCTTTTAGTGTAACCTTATGTCCCATTACGGTAATAAGGCATCTATGAGTTTGGTTTTGGGGGGGGGGGGGGGGGGGGGATTGGTTAGTGATATCCAATGGACTTGTAGTTTATTCAAATTCCTTTTCAAACCATGACACTGCACATTTCATTTATAATGTTTTACTTATGATAGCTAGTTTTTTTATCAGTGCATTTGCCAATGTTTATATTTCACCCTGACGTCTACTTTGAGGAGTTATGTTCGACAGCTAGAATACTTGTAACTTGAGTCAGGTCATATATTTATTTACTGTTGTATGCGAAAAGGTAGTCACAAATTATATATACTGATTTAATATGGCAAACATTTGTTCGAAAGAATCATGAACCGAGCTGGATATTCTGAGGTGAGAGTAGAGTTTATACATGGGACATATCACAGTGTTTTCAGTCACTTCATTCGAATATAGATGGTAATTTTTGTATGATACAAGATGGTTTCAACTTTCCAAGTTGGAAAATTGAACTAGTCTGTAAACTACTCTGACCCTGGCCCTCCACTTACACAATCATCCTTGCATCAGAAACTCCAAATGTTTAGGATTCTGGTAGAAGCAACAAATGCACCTTTGTCATCGAAGCATGCTTAGAGTTTTTGGGTCTCACATAAAAATTTATGGATATCCAATGTTTTGAATTATTGGTCAAGTAACGTATGACATGACTCAAAAGAAAAACTATCTGCAATGTACAATCTTTATTACTTATTTCTTACTGTTGTGCTAGGCTGGAAATAGATTGGCACATCTCTGTTTGCAAACTAAATTTGTTCAGATGTGAAACCTTTCTTTGTATCTTCTATTAGTTGCAAATGCTGGAGAATCCTTTGCCGAGCAGCTTGATGCAGCACACCAGAATAGTTGTCCCTGGAGAGGCAATAACTGTGCTGACGGCTTGGTCCAGCTTCATCTTACACAATCAGCTCTTATGGGAGGTTTTAAAGATCGCTGCGATGGGCTTTTACAATTTACCTCTCTTCCTGTGATTGCACCATCTGCAATTGAGAACATGAAGCTTACCAGGAGCACACAAATTGACCGTCTGTTATCCCAGTCAATTACCTTTTTGTCTGGCATTCTGGGCTGCAGAGCTGATAGTACAGCAGGAATTGATATCCACCAAGATTTCTCTTGTAGCTACTCTCAAGTATGCCGATCTCTTTTCATGTACACACGCTATGTGTTTTCATTGGCGCTAACACGCTATTATTTTGCATTGCCTCCAGTTTCTTGGTCTTTCTTTAATTTAGGTGCTTTTATCAATGAGTTTGTAGGCACAGAAGCTCATAAGCCTGTGTGGATGGGAGCCTAGGTGGCTTCCAAATGTTCAAGACTGTGAAGAAAATTCAATGCATTCAGCAAAAAATGCACCCTCAGTTGGACCTGAGGAACGGTTCTATCCCCATTTTGTTGAACATAACAAAAATTCATTTTCTGCATCAGCCAAGAAAGATAAGGGGAAAGGCAAATTGCCCATTGGAGATTCTGGATGCAGCATGAGGTCTCCGTTGTTAGATTGTAACATGTGTGGAGCTACAGTCAGGATGTGTGACTTTAGACCTGTATTACGTCCTTCTTGTTTCAGTCCAAATAACATTGATGTGCCTGAAGCAGGCAGAAAGCTAACACTGACACGTGGAGTTAGTGCCGCCAGCGGTATCAATGAGTGGGTTACTGATGGGGTGGAAAGAGGTCAAGATGAAGGGCGTGATGAAGCAGCAACAGATGAGGGAAAACCACTACCACTTGTTGGGGTGGACCTAAACCTAACAATGGCTGGAGGATTACCATCACCTCAATCTGCCATGCCTGCTATGTCAGAGCGGTTCAACAATGGAGGAATGGGAAGGGATCTGATGATTGGACAGCCTACAGGCAGTGAAGTAGGTGATTGCGAAACCTCATATGAATCCCGTGGTCCGAGTTCAAGGAAGCGTAACCTTGAGGAAGGCGGGAGCACAGCGGACAATCCACAAGATAGGCTGCAGCATGCTGATAGCATAGAAGGAAATTTCATTGATCGTGATGGTGAGGAAGTTGATGATGCTGCACAAGATTCAGATGTCCCAACTAAGAAGTCCCGTGGGTTTGATCTGTTTGATGCCTATCGTCCTTCTTCTGGAGCTGGTCCCAGTAGAAATTTATTCTTTGACCCTGATCTGGATGCTGGCATGTTTAGTCACTCAAGAGCAATTGAGCTGGCAGCTGTTGAACGTCCGACTGCTAGGGATTCTCGGAGAACATCTTCTGTTATTGCGATGCATGCTATTCATACTTCCAAGGAAGATTCTATGGAAAGTGTTGAGTATTACCCAGGTGATGGTAATGACATCGATATGCCTTCATCTAGTGCACAAAGGAACATTGAAATGAATGATGCCTTGGATCTTAACTACAGTAACCAAGCACAGCAAAGTGCTAATGCACATGCTGGTGCTGGAAGCGATGCAAGGGAAATTGGAGGAAGCAGTACAAATGAAGGGGAAGAGGTCATCAATGCTGAAACAGCTCCTGCTTTTGGAAGGGATCAACTTAGTTTAGGAATCAGTGGTGGAAGTGTTGGCATGGGAGCTAGTCATGAGGCTGAAATTCATGGAAATGCTGCTTCTCTGCACAGAGCTGAGAGTGTTGTAGGTGATGCCGAACCTATTGCCGAGCTTACTGAGACAATGGGTCAGACTGGTGAATCAGCTCCAGGACCTGGATTAATGGATGAATTTGTACCTGAAGTAAATCGAGAAGAACCTCATGGAGACAGCCAAGATACGGTGTCTCGGTCAGTCGGCCAAGCCGACAGTGGATCGAAAATATATGGCTATACCAAAGCTGATTCTGTTGAAAGTGGAGAAAAGCTAGGTCATGCCACCGGTAACGGAAGCAGCATGCGTCCTTCTCTTTCTTGCAACGCAGGGATGTGTGCTGGTTTTGATCTGTCTAAAGATGATGTGACACAAACTGGCAAAATACTTACTACTGATGATGCATTAATGGGGTCAGATTATGATCCTGGGAATGGATTAGGTACTTTCCTCCAATCCTTTGCTAAATATAACATAATGATTTTCCTATAATGTAATGTTTGCATTATTTTCCATGGTTCCATGTTGGCATTTACCTATTAATCAGTTATTCTTCATTTGGTAGGGTTACTCTCTGAGCATTCTTTTAGTGAAGTTGGAAGTTGCTGTGTGATGTACCCTAATATCATTAATTGACTAGCTTGGGACAAGGAACTCATTCATTGATCATAGCTCATAGATGTATTTTCTTGCATTTTTTTGTAAAAAATCTCATTTAGGTGTCTTGCCAATGAAGTGGACATGATCCAATACCATGAACACCCCTAACCATATATTTATTCGTTTATTCATAGACCTCCATTTTTATGTAATTTTTGCTCTTCTTGGTGGTGGTTCATGCTGGGTTTCTTTCATTCATCTCTAGCCTACCCTACTGTCATACGCCCAATGGGGCCCCCCAGCACCGGAGCTAACGGGGCGACAAGGGAGCCCTAGGGGCTGCGCGTGCAGGAATGGAGGGCGCTGCTGCTCCCGCTGTCGCCACCGTCATTGCTCAAGTTACCATATGAAGTCTATTAGAGTTTGGATAGAGTTTGATTAGATATGGAATTAGAGTTTGTTACTATGGAAGGGAGAATCCAATCCTTTAAGGATCTCCCGTAGGTTGCTTGGAGTCTAAGTCCAATTGGGACTATAAAATATAAATACCAGGGGGATGTAATCTATCAAACTAAGCAATAGAAGAGCAATTGCTCCTTCCTATCTTTCCCTCTCCTCTCTCCCTGCCCCTGCTGACCCTCTCCCTGCCCCTCCTCTTCCTCCACGCCGCCCACCAGCCCTAGCCTCCACCCCCCAGCACCGCTGCTAGCTCCCACCCCATCACGCCACTTACACCTACTTTGGGACAAAATGCTTTGTTGTTGATGGTGATGAACTTCATTTAATTCCTGATTATGCTCAGTTACATGTCTTCTGCTTGTATAATTCTTCGTTATTTTCTTCTCAGGAGCTACTAATGGAGAAAATGACTATGAATCGGGTCTGCTGGAATTTGATCCTGTTAAGCATCACAATAGTTACTGCCCATGGGTGAACGGAAATGTTGCAGCGGCTTGCTGTAACAACATCAGCTCCAGCTCAAGTAGTTCAGTGCCCTCTGGTTGGCAGTTGACAATAGATGCAGTTGACACACACCAATCACTTGGTCAAGCTCAAAATCAAATAATGCAATCTGATTCTGCAGCTTCATTATATATGGTACGTAAAGCTTGCTCATCTATTAATGCAATGATGCCTAGAAAATTGGTAGGAATAACTTACCGCATTCAGAACTTAGATCAACATTCTATGTATGGGGTGACAAAAGCCATCCATTATTTGAATTGTGATATTTGGATGACCATTAAGTCATGCACCCTCTGAAATCCATTACTAATTTACTATCATTAATGGAACTCTACTTGATGTTTGGCAGGATGACCAAATAACCCATAACCGCAAGGTAGGGAGACGGCCTTCTGTGAGCAGAAGCTTTGGGAAGTGCTGATCGGGACTCCTGTATGTAGCTTAAGTGTTCCTTAGACAGAAGTAACATCCAGAAGTTCCAGATTGCTGTAACAGGAGAAACGAAATAATACACCATTTAAGATAGTCTCGGTAGATCGTTGTCACCCCGTGGGTGTGACCTTATAGTTGTTTATGCTGTTGAGTATTGATATACCATATATATGTATTTATACTCCCATTCCCAAAGGGTTTATTCAACAATCTTTCATTTGACAGGAACATGTTCAAGTGAACTAGATACTTTATGTAGAGATTATATAAACTTCATATTCATATATCCATCACTGTTCGTACTGCATCATCTGATGTTATGGTTGTGTTCAGATTTTTTTCCCCCTTCTGTTTCTTTGTGTCTGGCTGCCTGTTTCCTTGCGCGGGGTGCTATCTGAGGCAATCATCCTTGTCAAATCTCAGCAGCCAATGAGCACCACCCAAGAGTGCCAGGTCACCAGCAACGGCCAGATAAAGTGGATCAGATGCCACTTCACTGCTGCTGCTGCTTGTATCCTCGTCGTCCCCCTTCCCTCCGTCTTCCAAGCTAAGCTTTCTGCAGATCAATCAGAATTCAGAAAGGGGAAGGGACGACGAGCCCAGCAATGCCGCTCTGCAGCTTCTACGCGTCCACGTCCGTCCCCGTCGTCAAGCCCCAGCAGCAGTCCGTCGCCACCACCTCCAAACCCCCCTCCACCGCGGCAGCGACAACAACTGTGCCGATGCGCAGTGCGACGACGGCGGTGACGACGGCGAGCCCAGCGCTGTCGCTGCACCTGCCGGAGCTGCCGTCGCAGGTGAAGGACAAGATCCTGAGCCTGGAGCTGATGGGCGTGGACTACGGGCGCGCGCTGGAGCAGAACCCGGCGCTCCGCGACGCGTCGCCGGAGTCGATCCACGCGGTGGTGTCGTTCCTCCAGTCGCGCGGGCTCCAGTTCAAGGACCTGGGCCGCGTCCTGGGCATGTGCCCGTCCGTGCTCACCGCCAGCGTCCGCGCCGACCTCCGCCCCGTCTTCGCCTTCCTCTCCGACGACCTGGGCGTGCCGGAGTCGGCGCACCGGCGCGTGGTGGTCAAGTGCCCGCGCGTGCTGGCGTGCAGCGTCCGCGACCAGCTCCGCCCGGCGCTCATCTACCTCCGCCGCCTCGGGTTCCGCGACGGCCGCGCGCTGGCTCTGCAGGACCCGATCCTCCTCGTCTCCAGCGTGGAGCGCACCCTGGCGCCCAAGCTGGAGTTCCTCGCCGCCGGGCTGGGCATGTCCCGCGACGACGCCGTCGCCATGGTGCTGCGGTGCCCCGCGCTCTTCACCTTCAGCATCGAGCGCAACTACAGGCCCAAGTTCGAGTACCTGGTGGACGTCATGGGCGGCGGCGTCGACGACGTCAAGGCCTTCCCGCAGTACTTCGCCTTCAGCCTCGAGAAGCGGATCGCGCCGCGCCACCGCGCCGCCGTGGACGCCGGCGTCACGCTGCCGCTGCCGGACATGCTCAAGGCCACCGACGAGGAGTTCAGGCAGATGCTCGACAGGGAGCGGGGGCTGCTCCAGGAGCAGGCAGCGACGACGGACTGATCCAACCGGGCCGCGCGCCATGCTTTGTATTAACAACTGTATGTATGCGGTTTGCACCTGATCCGAGGAATTCGAGTATTTTCGTGACGATTGTCCTGGCCATGAAGGTAGCCACATGTAGCCCATCTGATTTGAGTAAATAGTAGCATGTACATATGCATTGACATTATTATTATATTTGGTAGATGATTATTATTTGGTAGTCACGACGGCTGACTGTTCTTCCTCCACTCCAATTGAATAAGCACCGAGCAGGAACTCGTGTCTGTACATTAACTTACATGTATGATTATGAATGCACAATGTTCATTAGATATTTGCTCTGAGCTGCTCGCTTCAACAACACATGTCCTGTGTTGACAATTAATAGTGTCAAAAGCTATGGTTGAAAACCAAAGGTGTTGCCACCTGAACACATGCGCATCTCCAATAGATAAAAAAGTTAAACCGATAAGTTTTTCAAGTCAGTGGGAAAAAAAGTAGAGAACCTAACCTTGGCTTTCTCAAACGGTTCCTCATACTTTTCCCTTAAAAAAAGTTTGTCTTAGGGCGACAATTTACCCCGCACGAGGCCCCCGCATCGCCCCTGCTCGGCGACACGGGAGGCTTAACCCTACCAACGCCGCCAGCCCTCCCTCCTCTACCCTCCCCCCTCGCCGCCGCCGGAGGAGGCCGCCGGGTTGCCCGCGCAGCCTCCTAGGATGGTGGTGGCGAGGTCTCTCGGCTCTCTGCCCGGCTGTGCGAGCTCGTCGAGCGGGATAGGGCTCTGCGGCTATGGCGGCGTTGGTGGCGCGGGGCGGCGTCGGCGGCGAGGGGCGGCGTCTGGTGGCGCTGGTGGCACGGCGGCGGTGTGGCGGAGGTGGTGCGTGCGCGCCCTTTGCCTGATCCGTTGCCAGGCTGCTTCGCGCTGGCTTGTTGGTGGCGGGTCAACTTTGGTGGAGGCAGATTCCGGCTGCCGGGGGCTCGATCCGCGCGAATCCGGCTTGGTGGTGGCGGGATCCGGCGTCCCTGAGGCAGATCTGGTGGTGGTGGGAGGGCTGCTCGCGGGTGGCCGGCGATTGCTGCTCGTCGTCCTCCGGCAGCGGCTCCCCCCTCTCCCGGTGCTGCCTGGCCGCTGTCGGCTTCTGGGATGGGGGGTGCTCGGTAGAGGAGGAGCGGCTCTTCGGCGGCGCCGTGGTGGCGCGGACGGTTGTGGTTTTGGCAGGTCTACGGTGCCGTGGCGGTGCTGCTAACTGTGCCGGCCATGGTGGTGGCTGCTCCTCTTCGGTGGGGATCGCCGGCAGGGCGTCGCGGGGCTGCTGCCCTTTCGGGTATGGGGGGCAGGGGAGGGTTCCCTCCCCCTCTGCTCGTCCCCCTCCTTCCTCTTGATGGTGGCCGTTTCGTGGCGGTGGCTGGGGTTGCACTGGCGTTGGGGGGCGGCTTTCGTCTATGCCGTCCCTCTCCCATGCCTCCTACTACCGTCGTGGGGCGGTCCTTATGAAGACAGAGGCCATGGCGTCCTCGGGGGTGCTGGTTCGGGGCTCTATTCCAGATCCGGTACCTTCAGCGGGTGGCGGTGCCTGCGACGGGAGCTCGGGCGACAGCGGTGGCCGGCGGCGGCTACGGCTACGGCGGGCGATTGGTGGACGTTCACGGTGGCGGGAGGCTGCTGTTCGGCAGGTGGTCTGGCGGGGTGCTGGCGCAGCTTTGCGGCTGCTCGCGTGGTCGGCGCGTCGACCCCGGTGAGGCTTCTTCAGGATGGACGGCAGCGACGTCCTGGTGTCTGGCGGGGACCCGACATCTGGATCGATGTACGTGCTGTGGGTTTCTTGGGCGAAAGCCTGACGACGGCGACACCTGTGGGTGCCGTTCCCCTGTTGAGGGCGTCATGTCCCCAGTACACTCCGCGGGTGAAAACCTAGTCCTGCCTTGGACGAGCGACGGCGGCGCTTGGGCGTCGTAACCTTCCTGAAGGCGTCGTTGTGGAATTCGACTCGGTCGGGATGTCTCGGGCAGTGCTAGTTCGTCGTTTCCGCCGCTAGGTTCGTGGTTGGTGCCCGGGGTGGAGTAGGGTTTTTTGTTTTTAGTTGCTTAGTTTTAGGTTTCTTTGCTAGCTTTTAGTTCTTGTTGCATCGGTGGTGGAGCTCCTAGTGGTGTCAAGTGGAGGCTCGTGTCGAAAACCCAATCCGACCGAGTTATAAGTGGTTAGAGGCTTGTGTCGATGTCCCAGTCCGACCAAGCATTCAGTTGAGTTGACGCTTTTGTGGCACGGGTTGGGTGGTGTGGGATGAGCGGTGCTCTCCCCAATTGTGTGGTTTTTGTCCAGTTTCCACTTCAAAAACTGGGCGGGGCACTTCGAAAGCCATAATTTGGTTTTGATAATTAATGACATCCTAAGGACTAACCTAAGTTGTTAAGTGATGGCAAGGTTTAGGTTGGTCATACCATAGAGTGTGGAGCCTAGGAGACTATGTTGATCAAGATGGCTCTACCATGGATCAAGTGAACAAGAAGTGAGGTGATCAAGTGTTAAGCAAAGGCATGAAGGCAAAGGTATAATCCAAATAGGTTTTTCTTTTGGTGAACAAGACACCTAGTGGGTGTGTTCACATTTAGGATAGATAGCCGACTATTAAGGGGAGAACGAGTGTTGGATTACCTTCAAGTGCTCTAGGTTGCATTTCATTTGCATTGAACTAACACAACCTAGAGATCAAAGTTAGAAACCCTTAGAAATTGTTTTGAAAATGCTAACACACTGTGCACAAGTGTTGAAGACCTTGAGTGTTAGTACATAGAAGCAAGGGGTGAGAAATAGACTTGAAAAACGCTGAGAAATGAGCGTCGGACTGTTAGCAGGGGCAGCGTCGGACTATTGTCCAGAGTCCGACGCCTAACCCTAGTTCTGGCCAGTGGCGAGTGTCGGACGCTTGGTTAACGAGCGTCGGACCATTGCCCACCTCAGTCCGACGGTGCCGAACAGTGTCGGCGTGACGCGTGGCGTTCGGGAGAGCGTCGGACGCTAGAGCTTCGTCCGACGGCGAGCTGAAAGCCCATGTTTGGTTTTGGGTAATTGATGAAACCTAGTTTGCTAACGATTGCTCTAAGTGTTTCATGAGAATTGATTAGCAAATGGCAAGATGGAGCAAAGGACCGGGTCGGTGGAGGTCACAAGTGAAGGGCAATGACGGCGTCCATGAAAATGGTGTAAGTCCATCATCATAGGTGTCCACAAGGTCCATCAAGAGATGAGAAGGAAGTTGATAAGAAACCGGGAGCTCAAGGCAAAGGTATAACAAATAGGAGCTCTTTTGGTTTTGGTGATCAAGACTCCATAGAGGGAGTGATCACATTTAGGATAGATAGCCGTACTATCAAGAGGGGCGAAATCATTGTTGAAATATGGTTATCAAGTGCCACTAGGTGTTCATGATCATTGCATATGCATATAGATGCTAGTGACACTAACTTGACCCGTGGAAAACTCTTTGAAAAGGCTAACACACATGCACCTAAGTGAGAGATACTTTGGAGTGTTAGTGCCTTAAGAAACGGGGTGAAGTTCGAGGGTTAGAGAGGGTTTGGTCCTCTCTTCCTCCTGCCGAGCTTGCGAGGCAGGATTCGGCGAATCTCGGAAACGTTACAATAGAAAAAGTAGCGTCGGACTCTAACTTGACTGAGCGTCGGACCATTGTCTTCGGTCCGACGGCTAACCCCTTCAGCAAGCGTCGGACGCTTGATTCCTGAGCGTCGGACCATTAGCCGAAGCGTCCGACGGTGCAGTTCGTGCGAGAGATAACACGTGGCGAGCTCTGAGAGCGTCGGACTCTTGGCGTTAGTCCGACGGTGAGCGTCGGACCAACGTCCGACGGTTTTCAGCGCTCGGGGAGCTCTCTGGAAACGTCGGACGCTGGCGAGTTTTAGTCCGACGGCCTGTTGTTTTAGAGTCCGACGGTGGATACGTGTAGTGCGTCGGACCGTGAGATTTGGTCCGACGGCCTACCGTCCGACGGTCGTTTTGGCGCGAGAAAATAGCCGTTGTGATCCAACGTTCGACTTCAAACGGCTAGTGACACGTGGCGTTCATCCGAGGCGTCGGACCGTGTGGATTAGTCCGACGCTCTGGCCGTCGGACAGTCCGACGGTACGCAGTGAACTCTAAACGGCTAGTTCTTTGTGTGTGGCTTATAAATAGCGACTTGGCCGGTTTGGGGAGGATCTCTTGGCACTCCTAAACATCATAACATACTTGTGAGCCTTCCCACTCCACTCTCACTCATCCTACTTGATTGTGTTCATCATTTGGTGAGTTTGGAGAGCATCAAGTGCATTGCATTGATTGAGATCATCTAGAGGCACTTGGTAGTGGTATTTCGCAGCATTTTCTCTTGTTACTCTTGGAGTTTGCCGACTCCTAGACGGCTTGGAGCTGCGAGGATCGTTGAGGGGAGTTGGTGATTGTCTCCGCCTCCGATCGGTGAAGTTGTGAGGGGTTCTTGAGCCTATCCCCGCGGGAGATCGCGAAAGGCATCTTTAGTGGATTGCTCGTAGCTTGGTGGATCCCCATCTTGTGTTGGTTGTGCGGCACCCTTGAGAAGGGTTTGGCGTGTGATGCCAATTAGCGCGTGAACCTCCAAGTGGGTGTATCGCTACAACGAGGACTAGCTTGCCGGCAAGCAAGTGAACCTCGGTAAAAAATTTTGTGCCATCTCTCTACCGAGGATTTCCCTTATATGTGATTGATTGGTTATATTGGACTTCATATCTTCTCTTCACCGGCGGTATTGAAATCACCTTTACTCTTTACATTTGTGTACTTCTCTCTTGTGTAGCTTGTTAGTTAGTTGCTCACTTAAGAGTAGTGTAAAGTAGTAACATAGCCTTTGAGTGTGAACTAGAGATCATAGTGTAGTATACTTGTCTAGGTGGCTTGCATAGCATAGTTTAGAGCTAGTGTTTTGCAAAG
The DNA here is from genome assembly GCA_038502445.1 of Eremochloa ophiuroides. Taxonomy (NCBI): domain Eukaryota; kingdom Viridiplantae; phylum Streptophyta; class Magnoliopsida; order Poales; family Poaceae; genus Eremochloa; species Eremochloa ophiuroides. Next base: position 6,700,048 of record JAHLJS010000002.1, read on the forward strand.
CTTGCTATTGTTACTAATCGGCTTGTTAAGTGTTGTTTGTAGATTTTTATAGGCTATTCACCCCCCCTCTAGCCATTTAGGACCTTTCAAGTGGTATCGGAGCCGAGGCACCGTTGATTTGAGGCTTAACAACCTACGGTGTAAAAATGGCTCAACTCAACATTCACATCAACAACACCAAGAAGCCACCCCGGTTTAATGGGGATAATTATGCCTATTGGAAGAGTGTGATGACATCTCATATCAAGTCAATCAATAGAGAGGTATGGAAGGTTGTGGAGACCAAGATTGAAATTGCCAATGCGGCCAACCCCACAACCGCCGAAGAAAAGTTGCTCCAACTCAATGATATTGCGGTTTGTGCTATCCATGAGGCCGTAGATGAGAAGGTTTTTGAGCAAGTGAAGAACATTGAGAGTGCTCATGAAGCTTGGAAGAAGCTTGAGGAATCATATGAGGGCACCAAAGGTGTGAAGACCGCAAGAGCATACATTCTCAAGGACAAGTTTGCTAGTTTCAAGATGAAGGATGATGAAACCGTGCCGGAGATGTTTCATAGATTGCAAGTGATTGTAAATGAGCTCAAGGCGGTGGATGAGGAAGTGAAAGATAGTGATTTCTCCATGAAGTTCTTGAAGAGCTTGCCCAAGAGGTTTGCCACTTTGATCACGGTTTTGGTGAAGACTACATTGAGTGAATTGACTCCAAATCAAGTGCTAGCGGAGGTGATGACCGATGATGCTTATAGAGATGATGATGATAAAGAAGAGTTGATCAATAAGAAGAAGAAAGAAAAAGATGAAGACTCCAAAGATGAGAAGAAGAAGAGTGTGGCATTCAAAGCCACATCCTCATCAAAGGGCAAGAGCAAGGCCAAAGAAGAGTCAAGTGAAGATCCCTCTAGCACAAGTGAAAGTGATGAAGAAATGGCCCTTCTAGTAAGAAGATTTGGCAAGTTCATGAAGAAGAAGGGCTACCGGGCAAGAAGAAAGAAGAATGCAAGAAGATTTGATGGCCCAAGAAGATGCTTCAATTGTGGAAGCAAAGATCACTTGGTAGCCGATTGTCCACACTCAAGTGAAGATGATCACAAGGGCAAAAAGAAGAACAAGCATGAGAAGAAGGAGAAGAAAGAGAAGAAGGAATCTTCATACAAGAAGAAGAAGAACTATTCTCATGTGGTGACATGGGATAGTGATGCCTCTTCAAGTGATGAAGAGAGTAATGATGATAAGAAGAGCAAGAGGAAGGCACATGCAAGCATTGCCATTCATGACAAGCCTTCCATCTTCGACACTCCTTCTTGCTTCATGGCCAAGGGCTCTAAGGTATCATCCGACACCGAATCTAGTGATGATGATAGTGATGATGACCTAACAAAAGAAGAATTAATTGAAATGCTTGATGATGCACGTATTCATTTTGATAAACTTAGAAAGGAATGCAAGGGCTTGCGCAAGGATAAACAATCCATTGAGCAAGAACTTGAGGAGCTTAGAGCATCTTATGAGAGTCTAAAGGAAGACCATAAGAAGCTCCAAAAGATTCACACTAAGCTTGATGAAGCTCATTCTTCTCTAGTTGAGCAAAATGAAGACTTGCAACAACAAGTGCAAAAGAAAGAAACTAAAACTTGCAATATAGGTGTAACGTGTGACATATCTTGTGAACCTATTGTTGTTACCACTAACCCTTCTTTTAGCATTTCCACTACTACCTCATCCACTAGTGACTCTTCACTAGTAGTTGAGAACAAGAACCTAAAGGAGGAGGTTAAAAAGCTCAATCACTCCTTAGCTAAGGCTTATGGTGGTGAGGACCGCTTGCTTATGTGCTTGGGTAGCCAAAGGGCATCTCTCCACAAAGAGGGATTGGGCTATACCCCCAAGAAAGGCAAAACCGCCTTTGCTCCTCACAAGACTTGTTTTGTGAAGAGAAATGGCCGGTATTGCACAAAATGCAAGCAAGTTGGTCACCTAGAGCAAGATTGCAAAAGCAAGAAATCCAATGATCATGTATCCTCAATTAAGTTCGATTCTTGCTACATTCTCACAAAGGGCTCAAACGGTGTGAAGGCTAAGTTTGTTGGTACATCCATGTTAGGTCCAAAGAAGAAGACCATTTGGGTACCAAAGAGCTTAGTCACTAACCTTCAAGGACCCAAGCAAGTTTGGGTACCTAAAAGGAATTGATCTCTTTTTGTAGGTCAATTATAAAGCCGGAGGGAGGCATTGGGTGCTTGATAGTGGATGCACTCAACATATGACGGGTGATTCTAGTATGTTTGGCTCTCTCAACACAAGTGCAAATAGTGGCTATGATGCAATCACATTTGGTGACAACAAGAAAGGGAAAGTGAGAGGACTTGGTAAAATTGCTATCTCCAATGATATGTCTATCTCAAATGTGTTGCTAGTTGAAAGCTTGAATTTCAATTTACTCTCGGTTGCACAACTTTGTGATCTCGGTTTCAAGTGCATATTTGGGGTTGATGATGTTGAAATTGTTAGTGTTGATGGGTCAAATTTGATATTCAAAGGGTTTAGATATGACAACCTATATCTTGTGGATTTCAATGCTAGTGAAACTCAATTGTCAACTTGTTTGATCACTAAGTCAAGTTTGGGTTGGTTATGGCATAGAAGGCTTGGTCATGTTGGAATGAAACAATTGAACAAACTAGTGAAGCATGATCTAGTTAGAGGCTTGAAAGATGTCACTTTTGAGAAAGATAAGCTTTGTAGTTCATGTCAAGCCGGCAAACAAGTTGGAAATACACATCCTAAGAAGAGCATGATGAGTACTAGTAAAGTTTTTGAGCTCTTGCATATGGACTTGTTTGGACCAACCACATATACTAGCATTGGAGGGAGCATGTATGGATTTGTGATTGTGGATGACTATACTAGATATACATGGGTATTCTTTCTAGTTGACAAGAGTGAAGTGTATGATCTATTCAAATCTTTTGTCAAGAGAAGCCAAAATGAGTTTGAAACAACCATCAAGAAAGTTAGAAGTGACAATGGTAGTGAATTCAAGAACACCAAGATTGAAGAATTGTGTGATGAGTATGGTATTGGACATCAATTCTCACCCAAGTATACACCACAATCAAATGGCATTGTTGAAAGAAAGAATAGAACCTTGATAGATATGGCAAGATCAATGCTAAGTGAATACAATGTTAGTCATTCCTTTTGGGCCGAAGCAATCAACACCGCCTGCTATTACATCAACCGTTTATATTGCCATGGTATGCTTGCAAAGACTCCTTATGAGCTATTGAATGGTAGAAAGCCCAACATTGCATATTTTCGGGTTTTTGGTTGCAAATGTTACATTCTCAAGAAAGGCACAAGATTGAGCAAGTTTGAAAAGAAATGTGATGAAGGCTTCTTACTTGGCTATTCAACCACAAGCAAGGCATATAGAGTTTGGAATTTGGCTAGTGGTACTCTTGAGGAGGTACATGATGTTGAATTTGATGAAACCCAAGGCTCTCAAGATGAAGTTGAAAATCTTAGTGACGTGAGAGGCAATGACTTGGCAAATGCAATGAAAAATATGGATATTGGTGATATTAGGCCAAGGCAAGTCAATGAAGATGAAGATGATGGTGCAATTCATACTAGCATGCAAGTTGAAAATGAAGCAAGTACAAGTGACTCACAAGATCAATCTCAAGTGCAAGATCAACAAGCTAGTTCATCTCAATCCAATGATCAAGTTCCTATTCTCCAACCGGTCTCTATTGCAAGGGATCATCCTTTGGATCAAATCATTGGTGGTATTCAAAGTGGAGTTCAAACTAGAGCAAGACTAGCTCAAATTTGTGAGCATTTCTCATTTGTGTCAACCATAGAGCCAACCAAGATTGAGGAAGCATTGAAAGATGTTGATTGGGTTAATGCTATGCATGAAGAGCTCAACAATTTCACAAGAAATTAAGTTTGGGAACTAGTAGAAAGACCAAAGAAACACAATGTGATAGGAACCAAATGGGTCTTTAGAAACAAGCAAGATCAAGATGGCATAGTAATAAGGAACAAAGCTAGATTGGTTGCACAAGGTTATACTCAAGTTGAAGGTCTTGATTTTGGAGAAACCTATGCACCGGTTGCTAGATTGGAGGCCATTAGAATCTTATTAGCCTATGCTTGTGCCCACAACATCAAGTTATATCAAATGGATGTCAAGAGTGCATTTCTCAATGGGTACATCAATGAGTTGGTTTATGTAGAACAACCTCCCGGATTTGAAGATGTGAAGAAGCCCAACCATGTATACAAGCTAAGAAAGGCATTGTATGGTTTGAAGCAAGCACCTAGAGCATGGTATGAGAGATTGAGAGATTTCTTGCTCTCAAAAGGGTTCAAAATGGGAAAGGTTGATAAAACTCTCTTCACTAAGAAGCTTGGAAATGAGTTATTTGTGTTACAAATATATGTGGATGATATCATCTTTGGATCAACAAATCAAGATTTTTGTGAAGAATTTGGAAATATGATGGCAAGTGAGTTTGAAATGTCCATGATTGGTGAGCTTAGCTACTTTCTTGGTCTTCAAGTTAAGCAAATGAAGAATGGTACATTTGTAAGTCAAGGAAAGTACATAAGGGACATGGTGAAGAAATTTGGATTGGAACATGCAAAGCCCATGAATACTCCTATGGCAACTAATGGGCATTTGGACTTGGATGATAGTGGCAAAATGGTAGATCAAAAGCTATATAGATCAATGATTGGAAGTCTCCTTTATGTGACCGCATCTCGACCGGATGTCATGTTTAGTGTGTGCATGTGTGCAAGATTTCAAGCCTCACCAAGAGAAAGTCATTTGAAAGCCGCAAAGAGAATATTGAGGTATTTGAAGGGCACACAAGATGTTGGGTTGTGGTATCCTAAGGGGTCCAATTTTGAGCTTATTGGATATTCGGACTCCGACTATGCCGGTTGCAAAGTGGATAGAAAGAGCACTAGTGGAACTTGTCAATTGCTTGGAAGGTCACTTGTATCATGGTCTTCAAAGAAGCAAAATAGTGTTGCTCTCTCAACGGCCGAAGCGGAGTACATTAGTGCCGGAAGTTGTTGTGCACAATTGCTTTGGATGAAGGCAACTTTGAGTGATTTTGGATTGAAATATAAGAAAGTGCCTTTGCTTTGTGACAATGAGAGTGCTATCAAGCTAACCAACAACCCCGTGCAACATTCAAGAACAAAGCACATTGACATAAGGCATCACTTCATTAGAGATCACCAAATCAAAGGGGACATTGCAATTGAAAGTGTTGGCACCGAAGATCAATTAGCGGATATCTTTACCAAGCCACTTGATGAGTCAAGATTTTGCAAATTGAGAAATGAGCTAAACATACTAGACTACTCCAACATGAAGTGAAACGCATCCTACATTATATGACATACCTCTCCTTCGACTAAAGCAAGGTAAAATTGGTTGACATGGCATTCATACTTTGATAAGGATTTGTCTAGTTCATGTAGACATGAAATGCATCTTATAGGCTCATTCATAAAAAAAAATCAAATGCTTTCATGTATATATGGTACCACTTTTGTTCTTTATGCTTGTATGATCAAGTGGTAGCATATGACATATTGATGGGCTTACAAACCTAGTGTTGAATCTAGAACATGAGCTCATGATGTGTAACTTAACATGGTCAAGATAACCCTACAAGTGAGGTGTGAAGAAGCTTGTCCTTGGATCAAACTTAGTTACATATTCTAGGCAAGTAATCTAGATTGCACCAATGTGAAAATGAACTAAACCCCATTTATTGACTTGATATTCCCATAATTTGCACCATTTTTTGGTGATTGTTGACAAAGGGGGAGAAGAAAGTCACAAAGATAAGAGAGGAAAGGGGTCAATTAAAAATTTGAAAGCACACAAGTAGGGGGAGCAAGCTCATGAATAAGTTGTTGCATTTGTGTATGCATTAACATATGAAATGTTGCATTGTCAAAACTTCAATTCCTATATTTGTTTGAATTGATGAAATGCTTAGAAATAGGATTTGAATGGTGATTTGACAAACTAGCATGCATAGGACTTATATGCCATACAAAGTACCTCTTTTACTTAAATGTTGATCTCACGAGGTATTTTGAGTTTGTGATGCATGACTAGTAAATAATGGTGCTAAGGATGGTATATTTCCGCAACTCCGATGGTATCACGCTTCAAAGGTCCATTCTATATACCTTAGCATCATTTGATAGTAGTAGCTCACCCAAACTTTCAAATTCATGCATATGTGAAAAAAAATTGAACCAAACACAAGGAATCACATATGTAGGGGGAGCTAATACTACCAAAGTGCAAACATGGTTTTCATTTCATATCTTTGTGAAGGTTGTCATCAATTACCAAAAAGGGGGAGATTGAAAGCCCATGTTTGGTTTTGGGTAATTGATGAAACCTAGTTTGCTAACGATTGCTCTAAGTGTTTCATGAGAATTGATTAGCAAATGGCAAGATGGAGCAAAGGACCGGGTCGATGGAGGTCACAAGTGAAGGGCAATGACGGCGTCCATGAAAATGGTGTAAGTCCATCATCATAGGTGTCCACAAGGTCCATCAAGAGATGAGAAGGAAGTTGATAAGAAACCGGGAGCTCAAGGCAAAGGTATAACAAATAGGAGCTCTTTTGGTTTTGGTGATCAAGACTCCATAGAGGGAGTGATCACATTTAGGATAGATAGCCGTACTATCAAGAGGGGCGAAATCATTGTTGAAATATGGTTATCAAGTGCCACTAGGTGTTCATGATCATTGCATATGCATATAGATGCTAGTGACACTAACTTGACCCGTGGAAAACTCTTTGAAAAGGCTAACACACATGCACCTAAGTGAGAGATACTTTGGAGTGTTAGTGCCTTAAGAAACGGGGTGAAGTTCGAGGGTTAGAGAGGGTTTGGTCCTCTCTTCCTCCTGCCGAGCTTGCGAGGCAGGATTCGGCGAATCTCGGAAACGTTACAATAGAAAAAGTAGCGTCGGACTCTAACTTGACTGAGCGTCGGACCATTGTCTTCGGTCCGACGGCTAACCCCTTCAGCAAGCGTCGGACGCTTGATTCCTGAGCGTCGGACCATTAGCCGAAGCGTCCGACGGTGCAGTTCGTGCGAGAGATAACACGTGGCGAGCTCTGAGAGCGTCGGACTCTCGGCGTTAGTCCGACGGTGAGCGTCGGACCAACGTCCGACGGTTTTCAGCGCTCGGGGAGCTCTCTGGAAACGTCGGACGCTGGCGAGTTTTAGTCCGACGGCCTGTTGTTTTAGAGTCCGACGGTGGATACGTGTAGTGCGTCGGACCGTGAGATTTGGTCCGACGGCCTACCGTCCGACGGTCGTTTTGGCGCGAGGAAATAGCCGTTGTGATCCAACGTTCGACTTCAAACGGCTAGTGACACGTGGCGTTCATCCGAGGCGTCGGACCGTGTGGATTAGTCCGACGCTCTGGCCGTCGGACAGTCCGACGGTACGCAGTGAACTCTAAACGGCTAGTTCTTTGTGTGTGGCTTATAAATAGCGACTTGGCCGGTTTGGGGAGGATCTCTTGGCACTCCTAAACATCATAACATACTTGTGAGCCTTCCCACTCCACTCTCACTCATCCTACTTGATTGTGTTCATCATTTGGTGAGTTTGGAGAGCATCAAGTGCATTGCATTGATTGAGATCATCTAGAGGCACTTGGTAGTGGTATTTCGCAGCGTTTTCTCTTGTTACTCTTGGAGTTTGCCGACTCCTAGACGGCTTGGAGCTGCGAGGATCGTTGAGGGGAGTTGGTGATTGTCTCCGCCTCCGATCGGTGAAGTTGTGAGGGGTTCTTGAGCCTATCCCCGTGGGAGATCGCGAAAGGCATCTTTAGTGGATTGCTCGTAGCTTGGTGGATCCCCATCTTGTGTTGGTTGTGCGGCACCCTTGAGAAGGGTTTGGCGTGTGATGCCAATTAGCGCGTGAACCTCCAAGTGGGTGTATCGCTACAACGAGGACTAGCTTGCCGGCAAGCAAGTGAACCTCGGTAAAAAATCTTGTGCCATCTCTCTACCGAGGATTTCCCTTATATGTGATTGATTGGTTATATTGGACTTCATATCTTCTCTTCACCGGCGGTATTGAAATCACCTTTACTCTTTACATTTGTGTACTTCTCTCTTGTGTAGCTTGTTAGTTAGTTGCTCACTTAAGAGTAGTGTAAAGTAGTAACATAGCCTTTGAGTGTGAACTAGAGATCATAGTGTAGTATACTTGTCTAGGTGGCTTGCATAGCATAGTTTAGAGCTAGTGTTTTGCAAAGCTTGCTATTGTTACTAATCGGCTTGTTAAGTGTTGTTTGTAGATTTTTATAGGCTATTCACCCACCCTCTAGCCATTTAGGACCTTTCACGAGCGTCGGACTAGAGTCCGACGATTTTGAGCGAGTTACAACCTCTCTGGAAGCGTCGGACCGTGGTGATCATTGATCTGACGGCTAACCTCGCGGGAGTCCAACGGTGGCGGAGCTGTGTCTAGTCTGTGAGAGTCGGACGGTCCGACACCTGGAGCAGTGCGCGCGTCGGACCATCAGCTTAAGCGTCCGACGGTTGGGAAAACGGCGCGAGAAGTAGCCGTTGAGATCCAGCGGCTAAGGTTGAACGAGAGTTGACACGTGACAGCCATCCGAGCGTCGGACGCGAAGGATTGGTCCGACGGAACCAGTCCGACGGTCGGTTCGATGCCCCGAAAAGCGTGTTAACGGCTATTTTTCAGTGGGTAACGGCTAGGATTGCACTTAGGGGTATTTATACTCCTTCTCTGGTCAATTGGTGACAACTCTTGCACACTTGAATCATTTGCATACTCTTTGTGAGCATCCTAAGCCTCCCACTCACTCAATTGATCATCTCTTGTTCATCCATTTGAGTTGAGTGATCCTCAAGTGCATCATTACTTAGTGAATTGCATTCTAGAGCACTTGAGAGCAAGCCAAGGCTGGGTTCTTATTCTCTTGGGGCATTGCCGTGTCCCTAGCGGCTTGGAGGTGATTCCGGTGTGAGGTTGATTGGTGTTTGTTCAAGCCCACACCGAGGTGATTGATTGTGAGAGGTTTTGTGGTTATCCTCGGTGGAGTGCCAAAACCAACTCTAGTGGATTGCTCGTGGTTGATAGCCACTTCTCTTGTGTTGGTGAACGGCTTCCGGTGAGGGATTGGCGTGTGAAGCCTAGCTCGCAATCCACCAAGGAAGACCGGTGCCACAACGAGGAGTAGCGTGACGGCGATCACGTGAACCTCGATAAAAAATCGAGTGTTCCTTGTCTTCTCCACCATCGAGTGGACTTTTGTCTTTCCGGTATTCTATTGGGTTTGATCTCTTGGTTTTTATATTGGATATCTCCCGGTGATTGGTCTTCACGACGTGCGGACTTCACTTCAATCAAGCACATTGATATAATCCACTCGATCTTTCTTCCTTGCGTTTACTACTTGTTTAGGTGCTTTCTCCTTAGGAACGGGGGAGTTGGTTTCTTGCGTGTTGAGTGCTTATATTTGTGAGTAGCATATCTTGATAGGTGGCTTGCATAGAATAGTCTAGAGCTACCATTTTGTCTCGCTTGCTTATCTTCTAACTTGTGGTCTAGTATTTTGCTAGAATTTTTAATAGGCTATTCGCCCCCTCTCTAGCCTATACGGTCCTTTTAAGTGGTATCGGAGCCGAGGTCATCATCGTTTGAGGCTTAACGTCCTTGTGGTGAAAAATGGCTCAAATCAATGTGTTGGGGAAGCCGCCAAAGTTTGATGGCACAAGGTATGATCATTGGAAGAGGAAGATGATAGTGCATTTCATGACCATGCATATCGATGTGTGGAAGGTGACAAAGACAAAAATTGAGTATGAGAATGCTCAAGCTCCCACCGATGTTGACAAAAGAAAGATAGAGTGCAATGCCCATGCAATCAATGCACTCTACACCGCTCTTGAGTCTCATGTTTTTGAGCAAATCAAGGATCTTGATTTGGCTCATGACATTTGGAAGCGGTTGGAGGAGACATATGAGGGCACACAAGAGGTCAAGAATGCCAAGGTATACATGTTGAGAGAGAAGTTTTGCACTTTCAAGATGAATGAACATGAAAGTGTGCCGAAGATGTTCAACCGGCTACAAGTGATAGTGAATGACTTGAAGAGCTTGGGTGAGGACATCAAGGATAAGGACTTCTCTCATAAGTTCTTGAGGTGCTTGCCCGCAAGATTTGCTATTATCAAGACCTTGCTTGCACGAGAAGACTTGAGCACTAAGAAGCCCAACTAAATCCTCGGTGAGATCATCACCCAAGACATGAACAATGAAGAGGCAAGACCAAGATGATTGAGCTAGAAGAAGAATCTACCTCTAGTGATGAAGAAGATGATGAGGCCATGGCTCTTCTAGTACGCAAGTTTGGTCGTTTTATGAAGAGAAAGGGCTATGGTCAGGGCAAGAAGAAGTTCATCTCCAAAAACAAGCAAGAGCCAAGGAGATGCTTCAAGTGCAAGAGCTTGGATCACTTCATTGTTGATTGTCCTCTCAATAGTGACAATGACAATGAGAGTGATGATGATAAGAAGAAGAGCAAGAAGAAGGACAAGAAAGAGAAGAAGAACAAGAACATGACTCTCAAGAAGAAGAAGAAGAAGAGGCAATCATATTGTGTCACTTGAAATGATAGTGATGCCTCTACCGATGATGATGATAGTGATGATGAGAGCAAGATCATCAAGAAGAAGGCTATGGCAAGCATTGCTCTCAACAACAAGCTATCTCTCTTCGATACTCCATTTACATGCTTGATGGCCAAGCCATTCAAGATACAATCCGATGATAAGAGTGATGAGGAGGAGCTATCATGTGATGAGCTTATGTCCATGCTTGATGATGCCAATACTTACATTGAGGCCAAGAGAAAGGAGTGCAAAGAATTACGCAAAGCCAAGATAGCCATTGAGCAATCCTTTGATGAGCTCTTGAACTCTCATGAGAGGCTAATGGAAGCCCATGAGAACCTCAAGGTGGCTCACTCCAAGCTTGAGAAAGCTCATTCCTCTCTAGTGGCCAAAAATGAGAAGAGGGCATCCATCAAGACATGTGACATGGGTTCATCATGTGATATTCTTAGAGACATGTCAATTCCTTCTTCTACTATTGTTGTCACTAACCCTTCTTGCAGCTCCACCACTCCTATTTCACCTAAAGTTGATGACTCTAAGTCCTCACTTGTGGTAGAAAACAAAAAACTCAAGTAGGAGGCCAACAAGCTCACCCGTGCCTGAGGCAATGCCTATGGTGGGGATGCCCGCTTGCTAAAGTGCTTGGGTAGCCAAAGATTTAGTCACTCTAAGGAGGGACTAGGCTATACCCCAAGAAAGGTAAGGCCGCTTTTGTGACTCCCAAAGCTAGTTTTGTGAGGAGCAATGGTAGGTATTACCAAATATGCAAGCAAGTAGGGCATAATGAACAATATTGCATGGCCAGCAAGATCAAGCAAGTCAAATTTGCTAGTACGACTTCAATTCGCCTTGATTCTTGTTACATGCTCACCAAGGGAGTGAAGGGTGTTAAAGCCAAGTATATTGGTACACCAAGAGGCAACCCACGGATGAGATCCATTTGGGTGCCTAAGTCTTTGGTCACTAACCTCCAAGGACCCAAGAACGCTTGGGTACCTAAAACCAATTGATCTATTCTTTGTAGGTCAATTATAAAGCTAGAGGAAGACATTGGGTGCTTGATAGTGGATGCACTCAACACATGACCGGAGAGTCTAGTATGTTCAATTCTATCAACACAAATGGTAGCCAAGAGTTTAGTTCTATCACATTTGGTGACAATGGAAAAGCCAAGGTGAAAGGATTAGGCAAGATTGCTATCTCAAATGATATGAGCATATCAAATATGTTGCTAGTTGAATCTCTCAATTTCAACTTATTATCGGTTGCACAATTATGTGATCTTAGTTTGAAGTGCATCTTTGGTATTGATGATGTTGAGATTGTTAGTGTGGATGGTTCCAACTTGATCTTCGAGGGCTTTAGATATGGGAACCTATACTTGGTGGATTTCAATGATAGTGAAGCAAAGCTTTCTTCATGTTTGATCTCAAAGTCAAGTCTTGGTTGGTTGTGGCATAGAAGACTTGGACATGTTGGGATGAAGCAACTTGGTAGATTGGTCAAGCATGACATGGTTAGAGGCTTGAAGGATGTACACTTTGAGAAGGATAGGTTGTGTAGTTCTTGTCAATTTGGAAAGCAAGTTGGAAACACACACCCTAAGAAAGGCATGATGAGTACATCTAGTCCACTTGAGCTATTGCATATGGATTTGTTTGGTCCAACCACTTATGCAAGTATTGGAGGAAGAAAATATGGCTTCGTTATAGTTGATGACTTCTCAAGATACACTTCGGTCTTCTTTCTAGTTGACAAAAGTGAAGTGTATGAAATCTTTAAGTCTTTCATCAAGAGAAGTGAAAATGAGTTTGATACAAAGGTGAAGCAAGTTAGGAGTGATAATGGAAGTGAATTCAAGAATACAAGAGTTGATGAGTTTTGTGATGATCTAGGAATCAAGCATCAATTCTCGGCAAAGTACACTACTCAATCAAATGATCTTGTCGAAAGAAAGAATAGAACTCTCATTGATATGGCAAGAACCATGCTAAGTGAATACAATGTTAGTGATGAATTTTGGGCGGAAGCTATCAATACGGCTTGCTACACTAGCAACCGTCTATATTGTCATACAATGTTGAAGAAGACACCCTATGAGCTCTTGAATGGAAGAAAACCCAACATTGCATCTTTTAGAGTGTTTGGTTGCAAATGCTATATTTTAAAGAAGGGCACTCGTTTGGGTAAATTTGAGAAAAAGTGTGATGAAGGATTTCTTCTTAGATATTCAACTTCAAGCAAAGCATATAGAGCATGGAACTTGGCACATGGGATAGTTGGAGAAGTCCATGATGTTGAGTTTGATGAAACCAATGGGTCTCAAGAAGAGAAGGATAATCTAGATGATGTAAGAGGACCTCAATTAGTTGATGTTATGAAGAACATGGACATTGGTGATATTAGACCGAGACAAGTTGAAGATAATGATGATGAAGTCATCCCTCCTATTGTACAAGTGGAAGATGAGCCTATTCAAGCAAGCTCAAGTGAATCTCAAGTTCAAGCTCATGATCAAGATCAAGACCAAGTTCAAGATGCTAGTTCATCTCATATTCTCCAACCAACTCACATTGCAAGAGATCATCCTCTAGATCAAATTGATGGTGATATTAGTAGAGGTGTACAAATAAGGTCAAGAGTGGCTTCATTTTGTGAGCACTATTCATTTGTCTCTCAAGAGGAGTCTACCAACATTGAGAAGGCACTCAAAGATGAGGATTGGATCAATGCTATGCATGAAGAGCTCAACAATTTTGAGAGAAATCAAGTATGAGAATTAGTTCCAAGACCAAGTAAATACAATGTGATTGGCACCAAATGGGTCTTCCAGAACAAGCAAGATCAAGATGGGATTGTTGTGAGGAACAAAACTAGATTGGTTACACAAGGTTACACTCAAATTGAAGGCTTAGATTTTGGAGAAATCTATGCACCGGTGGCAAGATTAGAAGCAATCCGGATCTTATTGGCATATGCATAACCATCAAAGGTCGTTGAAGTGGCTAATTCCTCTAAATAGGAGTGCTCATGATATCAAGCTCTATCAAATGGATGTCAAAAGTGCATTCTTGAATGGCTACATCAATGAGTTAGTTTATGTTGAGCAACCTCTCGGTTTTGAAGATGATAAGAAACCCGACCATGTATACAAGCTCAAGAAGGCTCTCTATGGCTTGAAACAAGCACCAAGAGCATGGTATGAGAGGTTGAGGGACTTCCTACTCTCTAAAGGGTTCAAGATGGGAAAGGTTGATACCACACTCTTCACTAAGAAGATCGGGAATGACTTATTCATCATGCAAATCTATGTTGATGATATCATCTTTGGATCAACAAGTCAAGCATTTTGTGAGGAGTTTAGAGAAATGATGGCCAAAGAATTTGAAATGTCCATGGTTGGTGAACTTAGCTACTTTCTTGAACTCCAAATCAAGCAATTGAAGAATGGCACATTTGTGAGTCAAAGCAAGTATATCAAAGACATGGTGAAGAAGTTTGGATTGCAAAATACAAAAGCAATCTCAACACCAATGGGCACTAGTGGAAGCTTGGAACCGGATGAAGAAAGTGAATTGGTTGATCAAAAGCAATTTCGGTCAATGATTGGTAGTCTACTCTATGTGACCGCTTGTAGGCCGGATGTGATGTTTAGTGTGTGCATGTGCGCAAGATATCAAGCCTCTCCAAGAGAAAGTCATTTGAAGGCAACTAAAAGAATAGTGAGGTACTTAAAGAGCACACCTAACATTGGTTTGTGGTATCCCAAGGGCTCCAACTTCACATTGATAGGTTATGCGGATGCGGACTATGCCGGTTGCAAAATTGATAGAAAGAGCACTTCCAGTACATGTCAACTCTTGGGAAGGTCACTAGTTTCATGGTCATCCAAAAACCTAAATAGTATTGCACTCTCTATCGCTGAAGCGGAATACATTAGTGCAGGAAGTTGTTGTGCACAATTGCTTTGGATGAGGCAAACCTTCAAGGACTACGGATTAAAATTCAACAAGGTTCCATTGCTATGTGACAATGAAAGTGCGGTGAAGATCACAACCAATCCGGTGCAACATTCAAGAACCAAACACATAGATGTGAGGCACCATTTCATAAGAGATCACCAAGCAAAAGGAGATATTGCAATCACAAGTGTAGGCACCAAAGATCAACTAGCTGACATATTCGCCAAGCCACTTGATGAAGCTAGATTTTGCAAGCTAAGAAATGAGTTGAACATACTTGACAACTCCAACATGTGTTGATGCACTTCATTAATATGTTATGACATGTCTATTCTCCAAGTAAGGCAAAGGTATCATTGTTTGACATGTGTATTCATACTTTGTTAGGACTTGCTAGATCATATAGACATGATTTTGTTATCTCTAGGTCATTCATTGAAAGATGAAATGGTTTTGAAGTCTATATGACATCACTATTGCTTGGTTGATTGATTGATCTAGTGATGGCATATAACTTATTCATGGGGATGCAAACCTAGTGTTGAATCTAGATTAAATGAGTAACTAAGTGCTTAACTCAACATAGGCAAGATAACCCCGGGAGGCATGAAAAAGCTTGTCTTTGATTCAAACCGAGTTAAGACACTTGTACAAATTTGCTAGATTGAACCAAAATTTGACTAACAAAAGTCTCTCATTCCACTAACTTGACCCTTTTGTGGTACTTGATGCCAAGGGGGAGAAAGAACAAAGATAAAATGACAAAGGAGGAGAGAACTTGAACTTTGCGATGAACCATCATTAGGCCGATGATGGAAGAGCAATAGGCCAAAGTAAAGGGATCAAAATTTTTTGAATCATAACCTTTACTTAAGATAACCTCACCTTAAGGGGGAGCAAACTCATGAACTTGGTTGTTTGCATTTGGAATGTGCACTCACATATGTTTGATGCACTTGCATATGATTTTACATTCTATTGCCATGTTCTTGAGTGGAGTATGCTAGTATAGAATTGTTTGATAACTTGATAACTATCATGCTTAGGTGGTAGTTAGATGATCTTGTACATTACAAGTGGTCTTACAAGTGGTTCTTGAGCATTGCATATAATGTTGATCTCACGGTATGCTCAAGTTTTGTGATCATCTAGTTATCAAAAGTGCTAAGGATGGAGATTTCCGCAACTTCGATATGAAATTTTCAAATCGGTATCACGCTTCAAAGGTTTATCCTAATCATCCTAACACATCTTGGTGGAAATTTACTCTCTATACATGCATATGTGCGAGCTTTCAAATCCAAACTCATGCACATATGTAGGGGGAGCTAAATAGCCACCAAACCGAATTTGTGTTGTTTGTCCTTTCCAAAAACATGACAATCTTGTTTGGACAAGCTCACAAGTTCAAAAACAAACTTAACTCTTATCTTTGTAAGGGATGTCATCAATTACCAAAAAGAAGGAGATTGAAAGCCTAGTTTGGTTTTGATAATTAATGACATCCTAAGGACTAACCTAAGTTGCTAAGTGATGGCAAGGTTTAGGTTGGTCATACCATGGAGTGTGGAGCCTAGGAGACTATGTTTATCAAGATGGCTCTACCATGGATCAAGTGAACAAGAAGTGAGGTGATCAAGTGTTAAGCAAAGGCATGAAGGCAAAGGTATAATCCAAATAGGTTTTTCTTTTGGTGAACAAGACACCTAGTGGGTGTGTTCACATTTAGGATAGATAGCCGACTATTAAGGGGAGAACGAGTGTTGGATTACCTTCAAGTGCTCTAGGTTGCATTTCATTTGCATTGAACTAACACAACCTAGAGATCAAAGTTAGAAACCCTTGGAAATTGTTTTGAAAATGCTAACACACTGTGCACAAGTGTTGAAAACCTTGAGTGTTAGCACATAGAAGTAAGGGGTGAGAAATAGACTTGAAAAACGCTGAGAAATGAGCGTCGGACTGTTAGCAAGGGCAGCGTCGGACTATTGTCCAGAGTCCGACGCCTAACCCTAGTTCTGCCCAGTGGCGAGCGTCGGACTCTTGGTTAACGAGCGTCGGACCATTGCCCACCTCAGTCTGACGGTGCCGAGCAGTGTCAGCGTGACGCGTGGCGTTCGGGAGAGCGTTGGACGCTAGAGCTTCGTCCGACGGCGAGCGTCGGACTAGAGTCCGACGATTTTGAGCGAGTTAGAACCTCTTTGGAAGCGTCAGACTGTGGTGATCATTGGTCCGACGGCTAACCTCGCGAGAGTTCGACGGTGGCCGAGCTGTGTCTAATCTGTGAGAGTCAGACGGTCCGACACCTGGAGCAGTGCGCGCGTCGGACCATCAGTTTAAGCGTCCGACGGTTGGGAAAACGGCGCGAGAAGTAGCCGTTGAGATCCAGCGGCTGAGGTTGAACGAGAGCTGACACGTGGCAGCCATCCGAGCGTCGGACGCGAAGGATTGGTCCGACGGAACCAGTCCAACGGTCGGTTCGACGCCTCGAAAAGCGTGTTAACGGCTGTTTTTCAGTGGGTAACGGCTAGGATTGCACTTAGGGGTATTTATACTCCTTCTCTGGTCACTTGGTGACAACTCTTGCACACTTGAATCATTTGCATACTCTTTGTGAGCATTCTAAGCCTCCCACTCACTCAATTGATCATCTCTTGTTCATCCATTTGAGTTGAGTGATCCTCAAGTGCATCATTGCTTAGTGAATTGCATTTTAAAGCACTTGAGAGC
This sequence comes from Eremochloa ophiuroides, assembly GCA_038502445.1. Taxonomy (NCBI): domain Eukaryota; kingdom Viridiplantae; phylum Streptophyta; class Magnoliopsida; order Poales; family Poaceae; genus Eremochloa; species Eremochloa ophiuroides. The sequence continues at coordinate 6,717,457 of JAHLJS010000002.1, forward strand.
AAGCCAAGGCTGGGTTCTTATTCTCTTAGGGCATTGCCGTGTCCCTAGCGGCTTGGAGGTTATTCCGGTGTGAGGTTGATTGGTGTTTGTTCAAGCCCACACCGAGGTAATTGATTGTGAGAGGTTTTGTGGTTATCCTCGGCGGAGTGCCAAAACCAACTCTAGTGGATTGCTCGTGGTTGATAGCCACTTCTCTTGTGTTGGTGAGGGATTGGCGTGTGAAGCCTAACTCGCAATCCACCAAAGAAGACCGGTGCCACAACGAGGAGTAGCGTGACGGCGATCACGTGAACCTCGGTAAAAAATCGAGTGTTCTTTGTCTTCTCCACCATCGAGTGGACTTTTGTCTTTCTGGTATTCTATTGGGTTTGATCTCTTGGTTTTTATACTGGATATCTCCCGGTGATTGGTCTTCACGACGTGCGGACTTCACTTCAATCAAGCCCATTGGTATAATCCACTCGATCTTTCTTTCTTGCGCTTACTACTTGTTTAGGTGCCATCTTCTTAGGAACGGAGGAGTTGGTTTCTCACATGTTGAGTGCTTACATTTGTGAGTAGCAAATCTTGATAGGTGTCTTGTATAGAATAGTCTAGAGTTAGCGCTTTGTCTCGCTTGCTTATCTTCTAATTTGTGGTCTAGTATTTTGTTAGAATTTTTAATAGGCTATTCACCCCCTCTAGTCTATACGGTCCTTTCACACTTGCCTTCTTTTCCTTTTATTCGTCTAATAGAAATCGCGGCAAAACTTTTGCCGTCCTTTAAAAAAAAAAGTTTGTCTTCGTTGGACTGTGTAATCTAAAAAAAGATTTCATACGAAGTTTTCTTCACAACACCTCAGTCTTCTTCTCACATGGATCTCGTTTGCTGCCTGCAACCACGCTCCAACTACCATGGTCTTAGACTCAGTCCTTACTAGTACTAGTAAGTCAATCACCATGTTTTGTTTGGATTCCATATATAACATTGGAAAAAGCCTACAAATGATGGGGAAAAAAAATCAATGTCATATGCCTTGTAGAAGAAAAATCATTGACATATGCCTTAAAGAAAAAAATGACATGTTATATGTAATTAAATTGCAAGATATGTTCTATTTCACCAGCAGAACAAATCATGGTATATGCAACACATAAATAATAACATATAAATATAGAGAATTTTTTAAATCAATTTCCAATAATGGAAACATGATGTGATTAATCTTCACATTCAAACTGTAATCAATTTCCAATAAGAGGCCTGTCCTTTTCTTTAGTGTAGATGTTAAAGAGTTATAAGCCCTGAACAATGCAAACTGTTAGTTTGCCTCTCTCTCGTGCCTTAGAGAAAAGGCCTATTAATGTGATAAAAAAAAGAGAAAAGGCCCATAATCACCCCGAGGCCCACCAGAAACCCTAATTGCCCTGCTCCGAGTCCTATTAATGTACAACTGCTGCGCGCCGCCGCTCGGAGTCTCACGACACCTCGCCGGCGCGGAACGGCGAGCCGCCGAATTCTTCCTCGTTCGTCGATAGGGCTTCTCTCTCGTGTTTTCTCGCCCAAACTTTCGCTGTCCTTTCACCTACGGCTCCGGTTTCTTTTTTCTTTTTCCTTTGTGTTTTGCGGTTCGTTCTGCGAAACAGTAGTATTGTTTCGCATTGGATATTCGGGACTCTACTTTGATGAACATTAGCCGGGTGTCTACGGCTGTGTCGGAGGATGATGATATGGTTTTGTCGCCCCAGTCTTAGGATCCGGACTTGCGGACCTTTGCTGATTGACATGTTATCGAATCTGACTCCACTGTCCATGAATTCGCCACTTCGTATAATTTTTCAGTTTATTATGTTTGTGCTCTCTTTCCATATCTGCTGTATGCTTGTATCCAGTCTTCAGAGGATGATGATGTGAAATTGTCGCCCCAGTCTTAGGATCCGTCATTTACGGTTCTTTGCTGATTGACATAACAGTGAATCTGACTCTTTACGGATGCAGTGTTATTTAATCTGTGCCAGTTTTGGGGGGTTTTGCAGTCATTCTGTTTTTTGATACTGTCAGCGATTCCTTGACCGAACGTAGGTATGAGATTGACGGACGGACTACTGTCAACGATTCCTTGACCGAAGGTAGGTATCACTGACGGACGCCACGCCATTAGTTAGATCAAACCTTCTCGTCAGTGATGCTCTGCAGCAGCCACAGTTCACTGCTATAGCAATGCCGAGCAGGCCGAAACATCACACGAACCACGTATGCCCTTGTAATGAGCAATACTCTGTAATGATATTTTGACAAATCACATACTTAAGTTCTTAAAATTCATGGACATTTGCTTCACCGATGGATCTATAAAATTCTTAGAGCTGCTCCTCCCAGTTTTGCCCCAACAAATGAAACTGTCTTTTTTTTTTTTTAGAAATCGTCGTGTTTTTTTCTAACTGGGGCGTAAGCTCTGAAGCGAAATGGCCCAACTTCCGTCCGGCCCAGCGAAGCCCATCACGGCATCGAACAACCACGGACAGGTGCCCAAGGCAAAGGACCATACGAAGAACGCGTTGAAGCACCGAAAGGCAGCCAACCGGCAGCACCGAACATTTCTCTCAAAATTCGTCCCAAAAAAAAAAAATTTCGTCTCCTTCCCTCAGCAGCCAAGCTTGCCAGCACCCGAAGTCGTTGAGCGAGAGCGGCGATGGGGTCGAGCGAGGCGGAGAAGCCGCTGCGCCGGATCGCGGCGTCGTTCGAGGAGCTCGCCGCCGTCGCCAAGCAGCAGCCCGCGGTGTCCATGGACGCCGGGGCCTTCTCGCGCGCCTGCTCCAACGTCTCCGTCCTCTTCGGCTGCCTCGGCATCGCCTTCAAGTTCGCGGAGATGGACTACGTCGCCAAGGCACGCCTCCTAGTCTCCTAGTCCTAGTCCTCGTCTCCTTCCTCTCGTCTCCGCGGCTCTGTACGACTGCTGTAGCGGATGTTTGGCGTGATTTCATCCAGCGTTTAGATCCGTCTTCTGCTTACTTGTACTTGGATGTGGTGATCGATTCGAACTTATAGAATTGTCTTTGACCAGTATTTAGAGACGAATAGTCTCACTGGTATCAGACCATCTATTTCTGACGCCGTGAGTGCTCTTCTGTGCTTGTTTGTCTGGTGGGTGCTTGAGGTGGTAGAATGTTATCTGCTGCACATGCCAATCAATATCAGTTATCATATATCTCCAGTTATGAGTAGGCACCGGGATAATTCAGATAATTCACTGCAAACTTACTAACTTAGTGTGCAGCTATTTTACTTTTTGGCTCTTAATTATGGTGGTGATGACGATTAGCTTCAATTTGCTCTAGTTTGAGGTGCACTGTTTCTGGCTTGTGAACTGTGTGATTAGTAATCAGAACTTAGAGGTTAGAATAATTGACCTCGAATAGTTCAAATAAACTTGCATTAGTATCAGATCATCTAATCGGAGGCTGTGTTCTGTAGTAGTTTGTTTCAATGGATACTTGAGGTGTTATAATTAGAATATGATATGATGCACTTGCTTTGTTGTTTGTCGCTAGATAGTTCAAATAAACTAGACGCTCTACTTGGTGCGCAACTGGTTTATTCTGGGTTGGCCGGATGATTTTGGTGCTGTGCTGGTTTGGTTTCTGACTTTGCTCTCATCGTTGTCTGGTTATTTTTCTGTTGTTAAAATCTGTTTTGTGTTAAACTGTTAATAGCAAATATCTCCACTTTTTTTTTATAACAAATATCTCCACTTTTGAGTTTGATTAAACATGCTTGTATATGGCGTTTGATGTGATCAATCGAACTTAGAATTGTCTAAGACTATCATATTAGGATGAAATGTTCTCACAGACCAATTAGGTGCATGAGAATCAGTGAATATACTTCGGCCGCGTTCACTGTTTCGTGCTTGTTTGTTTTTGATGGATACTGGTTAGAGTCATATCTGCTGCACATGCCAACCAGTTTCATTTATTATATATGTTGAGTAGGCACTTGGATAATTCACTGGAAACTTAGCGTGCAACTATTTTAGTTTGAGCTCTTGATGATGGTGATGTGTAGATTCAGTTTCTGCTAGGTATTCTGCTTAGCTGTACTCAAATGTGGTGATTTTGTCTAAGACTTGGAGGTTAGGAAGCATTGACCTCGAAAATTCCAAAATAATTAGACTTTTCACATCTGAATCAGATCATCTATCTTCTGTGCCATCTTGTTTCAAACTTTCAAGTTTCAATGGACGCTCAAGGTGTTAGAATATGGCCCATTCACTTGATTTCTAGTTTGCTACTAGAGAGTTGAAAGGTCTCATCGGTTTTTACTGGAGACTTGAATGGTTCAATATATCGCAGACTTAATTGCAACTGGTTTATTATGAGCTGGGATGCTGTACTGGTTTGGTTTCTGACTTTGCTCTCATCTTTGCCTGGTTAGTTATTTGTTGTTAAAGTCTGTTTTGTGTTAGTAACTAGTACTTTCACTTATGAGTTTGACTAGACACTTGGATAATTCACTACCACAGAAAACGCAGTATAGAACCACATTACTTCTAGCTATTTATTGATGATGGCGCTGAGTTGCTTTCCTTTGCCAAGTTATCATTCTATTGTTTCTAAGTTTTGTTTGGTGTTCTTCTCTGATCACTTCATTGGATCTTCTACAGGTTGATGATTTGGTGGATGCGTCCAAGTCAATTCCAACATTGCCTTCTATGGTTGAGCTAGACATTCAGACTGACACTGTCAGGAAACCAGGGAGCCATACAAGGAATCTGCTTAGAGTGAAGCGTGGGATTGATATGGTTAAAGTCCTGTTTGAGCAAATTCTTGTCACAGAGTAAGCATGACCTGCAGACTGAATACCTCTTTACTTCTTTCAACTCGTAGTTGCTTATAAGTTTGTCTTGAACTGTTAAGTTCTTATTTCTTTACAATGCCTTCTCAGTTAATTTGATCAGTCAATATTATTTTTCAGGGGCAACTCACTAAGGAATGCGGCATCAGTAGCTTATGCTCAGGTCTTTGCTCCTTACCATGGATGGGCTATAAGGAAAGCAGTTGCTGCTGGAATGTATGCCCTTCCCTCAAAGTCCCAGCTGTTGAAGAAATTGAATGAAGATGGTGAGTACCTTAAATCCATCCAAGCTTCAGCACCTAGCAAAATAGCAACCAAAGTTTTTATGCTGAATTGATCACATTACAATGCTATTCTAGGTCCTATAAAGCATTAACGTAGCTGTTCACTTGTCTGTTCGTGAGGGAAAAACTAATATTCATGTATGCCTATGATTCTCTGATGTGCATGATTCATAAAAATGATAGTGCCGGGTACAGATTTATGTTTGAAGGGTCGGCAGGGGAGCTCCCCTACCTTTTTTTGTATATATATGAACACAAAAGGACAATATTTACAGGGTACAGATTTATCAAAAGCATACTAAGATGGCTGGGATTTCTTAAGGTGATGTGGCTTAATTTAGTGATGTTGACCATATTTCCTTTATTTTTTTTTCGCTTGCAGAGGAATCAGCAAAGGTTCAAATGCAGAACTTTGTCAGGTCATCAGCTCCAGTAATCTGCTATGTTGAAGACCTTTTCACCTCAAGGAATTTGGGCATAGATTGGTGAAGAAACTACGGATACATTTCCTTGATGTAGTATTCCAGTCAGATGGTGTGCTGTGAGCTGGGCTTGGAAAACCTTTCTCTGGATTCCATGTCTCCAAATTGTAACCAAATCTATAAGCTTGGGTCAGAGCTACTTGGCGATCCTAATCTGGAGTTGTTCGTGATGGTAGTTGAGTACGCATGTGACGACATGCATAGATGATGAGAAAATATGTGTCGACTAATTGGAATTTTTTCTAGACATGCTGCGTGATGTATTCTCACCTGAGGTGGTTGCAATGCAGAGCAATTAAATTTTCTTAGTGATGGCATTTTACGAATTCGATGATCTTGGTCTCAATATCTCATGGCATCCCGCCGATTTGAACTTGAATTTGCAAGCTGTCAACTATAATTAAACTGTCGTATATAGAGAATTTATATGTGAATGAATCATCAACACGTGACATGGGCACTATTCAGAGATATCGTTGAGAATCCAAATTGTAAAAAAAAAATGCATTGCCTTTGATTCTTCCATGATGTCACAACTCTACCAAAAAAAAAAAACACACCTCACGAGTGATGAACTGATGACTGATAATCTTGCATATGAAACTCTTTCATATCCTAACAATTTCTAAACTAAATGACCAACATCTGGAATGCTCCAGAATCTAGAATCCAGATGCTGAAAAATTGCCTCTAGTGGAGCTTCATGCACTGTATTCGATCTTGCAGGTTACTTTCAGTGAAATACATGGCCCACTAACAATTACTCCCTCCTTACTAAATTGTAAGTCATTACAAGAATTTTAGAGAGTCAAACTTTCTCAAGTTTGACCAAGTTTATATAATGAGATAACAATATTTACAATATCAACTAAGTATTATTAGATTCTTCATAAAATATATTTTCATGGTACATTTATTTAGTGTCATAATTCTTCATATTTTTCTCTATAATTTTGGTCAAAGTTGAGATAATTTGACTTTCCAAAATTCTTAAAACGACTTACAACTTGGAATGGAGAGGGTACAACATATATGTGCCACGGTCGTGAAAAAAAAGGGTACTGAGAACTTCTGAGACGTTATCCATCCAGGAAAGAAATATAGACAATGAGTAACAGCAGAAACTTTTATTCATAAGTGATATAGTTAACAAAAAGAAATTAACGAGTTGCATTCCATTTGAGCTGCGCACAAGGCTTTCAAGCTACAGCCTACAGATCAAAAGTAGTAGTACTAGACCACTAGTACTCGATCTTTGCATATACCATTCTAAGAGCAGGTACAGCAAGGGGCGAATCGCCCACCACGTCATCTGTCTGTCCGATGTGGAGCAGAGAGAAATTGATGCTTGACGATACTGCCGTCGCCGAGCTGCTCACAAAACCCAAGAGGTGTACACAGAATCCAAGACATCTTTCTAGCTACCTTTCTTTCTCTCTCCCATTCCACCCAATCATCACTTCACACGAGCAAATAAAAAATAATCTTGGTAACTGTGCGGAGACTAACTATTGTACTGATTAAGCTATAAACTAGTGTTTGAATGAGTTGGCTTGGCTTATAGCTAAGGTTTATTGGCCTTGCTCTAAGGACCGTTTGGTTCCTAACACTAATATATATCATAACTAATCTTAGACAATTATGACATTGAAACTTGTTTTTTTTTAAAAGAAATAGTTGTTTACACTTGTAAACAAACTTAACTAAAGTGAAAAGTGTCCAAAAGAAGCCTGAGCAAAGAACGTCAGCTGGAGAGCAACAGCCGTCACTTGGACGGATCAAGGACGCAGCCAGCAAAGACGACGGCGCCGGACACCACCTCCATGACAAAGAAGGCGAAGGGATGGTCGGCGACGAAATCGACAGTCTTTGGTCGATAGCCAGGCGGCGCACACCCCGGCGGGGGGATGCCGACATACGTCACAGCTGCGGCCTCCGTGCCTTCCTCGTTCAGCTCAATCACCGCCTTGTGGGCTTGTGGCAGACCTGGTCTATCTTGGGCGAGTCGCCGGGGTAGCCTCTTCTCTCGGCCATGTCGGTCAGGTCGGCGGCGCCGTCACCGTCAAGCGTGGCCTCGAGCTCCGCCATCTCCCGGAGGGCGGCGGCGAGGTCTCCGGAGTAGGACATCTTGAACCTGGGCAGCCGGAGCTTGCCGACGCTGACCTTCTCCCAGGGCAGGTGGTCGTGCAGGAACGCCGGGCCGGACGCAGCGAGCTCGTCGACGAGGCTCCACAGGCCGTCGCGCGCGTCGGGAAGGAAGACGCACAGGGAGTACCTGCTGGCGATGTCGCCGCGGCGCGCGACCTTCGTCACCCGCTCCTCCTCCTTCTCCCCCTCGCCGGACGCGGGGAAGAAGGCCGGGGGTGCGTCTGCTGCTTCGTACAGAAGACTGAGCACCTTGAACCCGCCGTGCTCGGCGACGAGGTAGCTGCCGCTGCCGCGCATCAGCGGCGCCTCCACGACGGTGCCGTCGAGGAGGTAGAAGTCCTCCACCTTGGTGCGGCTCTTGGTGAAAGGCTTATCCCACTTGCCCTTGAAGTAGATGGCGTTGACGAGCATCAGGCCGGTCGTCTTGGCGCCCACGGAGCCAGGTGGAAGCACGTTGGTGATGAGCCCTTTGGTGGCCTTCGACACCCAGCTGTTGATCTCCTCCCGTGCTTCATCTGCCTGCGTTGCTTAATTATATTCACACAAGGTTACGGGGATTATCAGGATTCAGGCATGCGTCATATAATCGCCGATCGATCCATGTCGGTTCGGAGATGAAAGAACGCACCTTTGTCCGGAAATCCACGGCGCGCACGTCGGCCTTGAAGCACCGTTCGGCGGTCGACCTGACCGCCGGCTTCAGGACCATCTCGTCGTCGTGCCAGACGCCGCACGCGGACGCGATGAGCGGCCCGCCGGACGCGGAGCCGCCGGCGAGCGCGCGGCGGACGAGCTCGGCGACTTCGTCGCGCGACGCGGCGCCGAGCAGGACCAGGAGCTCGTCCAGGGCGGCGCCCCGTGCGCCCGCCGCCACCAGGGCCAGCGCGGCGTAGATGGAAAGAGGCGAGAAGACGAGGTTATTGCCGGTGCCGCCGCCGCCGCTCTTCTCCTTCGCCGCGAGCTGCTTCGCGAGGCGGAGCGCCAGCGACGTGAGCCCGGCGCTGGCTGCGGAAACGCGCAGCCCTCCGGTGATGGCGGTGGCCGGTGGGGGACCGCATGGCGGTGTGCTTGGGTTCTTTGTGTTCTTGTGGATGGATCGATCATCGATCATCGATGCGAGTTGCGAGGAGGACGGCACGTCAGGCGAGGCCGTATTTGTAGGGCGGATTGATGGAAGCGCGCGTATATATAGTTATATACAACGAGTAAGTATTGGCCAAGAAATTCCATATACACGGAGGTCGGTGGGGACGTGGGGCCTGGAGAAACCAAACGCGGCGGCGGCAGTTCTGTGCATGGCCGCCTCCAGAACTCCTCCACTTTTTTTTCCCCCTTTTTTACGCATTATTAAGAGGAAGTAGAGTTAACAACTATTTACCGTCGAATTTGATTTGTTAGTTGGAGGATGGACGGATTGTCAACATTTGTTACTCCTCGAGCGGCCGGGCAGGTCATCATTCATCAACATCCTCCTTCCTGGTGCACCCCCAGCGGCAGCTCCAGGCGCACCTAGAATTGAAAACGGCCAGCTCCCTGGAGTGCGCGGACATGATCCGTGCCGTCGCCGCCGCCCTGGGAAGCACGACGCCGTATCCGTCGTCCATGTAGTCGGTCCCCTCCGGGAACACCTGCCAGAGCAGGGCGCCGGCTCCGGCGCCGCCACGCCGCGCCGAGGACACGAGCTGCCCGTACACCGCCTGGATGAGCCGGTCTCTCGTGGTCGCGTTGAAGGCGAATGCGGCGCCGCCGCTCGTCGTCGTCCGGGGCGCCGCCGACGCCTTGGTCTTGGCGATGGACGCCCCGAACTCCGTGAACACCACCGGCATGCCGCCGAGCGCGCCCTCGGCGTCGGCGATGTGCGCCTGCATCCACGAGCGCACGAACGCGAGCTGCGCGTCCAGCGTCGTCGCGCCCGACGGCGACAACCAGGCGTCCGGGTAGATGTGGACGGAGGCGAAGTCGACGCCCATGACGCGGTGGTTGCGGACGAAGTCGGCGCCGATCTCGCCGGCGTAGGCGTTCGGGTTCGCCGGGAGCCGCGCCGGCGACGAGCGGCCGTAGAAGCCCTCGGCGCCGACCTCGAGCAGGTGGTCCGAGTCGACGGACTTGACATGGATCGCCATCTCTTGGATCCACGCCTGCAGCGTGTCCCCTGTCGGATCCGAGGCGCAGCGCGGCTCGTTGATGAGCTCCCACGCCATGATCGTCGGGTCGTCCCTGTACATCACGCTCGTGTACGTGTTCACCCTCGTCACCATGGCCTTGACGTGGTTTTTGAAGTAGCCCTTGACGGTTTCGTCGGAGAAGAAGGCGTCGTCGGAGGTGAGGTTGAGGCCGCCGGCGTCCCTGGCCCATTTCACGTACTGCGCCTTGCCGCCGTAGCCGTCCCAGTTGTTGATGAGTGACAGTATTAGCCTGATCCTGTACTTCCTTGCCTCGCTCACCACGAAATCCAACGCCTTCGTACACGCGTGCGTCCAGAAACAAGCGAAGTACGCAATATATAAGTAGCTTCACATATAACTCAAAGATCTTATTAGACGCCTAGATTCAGATTGCTACTTGCTCCATTTCATCAAATTATGAGGCGTTTTAATTGATTGCTCTTTCTAGATTGCAACTTCACCCTCTTCAATCATCATCCACATTACCCACCACTATAATCATGTAAAGCTAATGTAGCCCCTAATCTTCATTTAAATTGGCCACATATGTATAATATACATTAATTGAACACCTAATGTTCTAGCTAAATTTATCACCTCTTAATGATTAAAAGTAGCTTAAGTAATTCTTAAATTTAAATTGTCTATGTATGTCATTATACAAAAAATACTTATATAATGCTTACATACTGATTATACCAAAAGTACTCATATAAACAGTGAGATTGGCTAACAACGCGAGGACATGGAGGCCGGAGACAGCCACTCTAAACTGAAATAAGTTGAAGACAAGGGTAGAAAGATAATTTCTAGAAACAACATCACGAGGCGTCCCTACAATACATCGATAAGGTCCTCAAGGCTTTTGTTGTCGAAGAGAGAAAGATCTCACAAGCCCAAAATCATTTTGATGGAGATTTGTAGCTTTTCCCACCTTCTCTCTCTTTGTGGATATGATAAGTTAAGAAAATAATTGAAGCATTGTGTTATGATAAAGATATGCACTTTTATAATGGTATATTGGATAGATTCTTGAGTTGGCGGTGTCCGCAAATAATAAATTCCTAGTAAATGAAATTTGTAAAGATAAACGATATTATAGTGAGCCCTAATTTTATACTTCCCCTCCATCTTAAATTTTGCACATATTACTTTTCGAAGAGTCCAATCATTTAAAGTTGGTCAAATTATACAAATATACTAATAATTTATGATGCATGGTAACTAAATAAGAAGCATTATATTAATAATAGAATGTATTTTCGTAATAAACGTATTAGGAGATACGGATGCTGGACCACTCATATCATCTCACCTTGAAGACATCCTCGTCATAGACAGATGGCGACTTCTGAAGCGCCCTCCAGCCACCGTCGTTGAAGGCCCAGGAGCGGCACACCGTGAGGCCGACCGCCGCCGCCGCCTGCTGGAACACCTCGGTGACCTTCCCCCTCGTGGACGGATCGACGGCGAGGATCATCAACCAGTACGCGTTGAAGCCGTTCACGTAGAAGGGCCGATCGCCGACGACGAACTGGTTGCCCCTCGTCCTGACCATCCGCCACTGCACATCGTCGTCGTCGTCGACGATCACCTCGCTGCTGCTTTCACTGTTTGGTATCTGGGCAACCGTATCGACATCAGCGCCGCCGAGTATCACAGACGATGCCGGATGATCTACATGAGCATGCCTCCCATCTGCTGTCAGCAGCAGAAAAATGGCAGCTGCCACCGCAAAACGACGGGCGGCAAAGAAGAAATGGATCAGGGAGGCTCTTCTCCCCTTGAACACACTCTCCATGGCCGTTGCAACTTAACTGGCCGTATGAGCTAGTACACATCACACAGCAAGGACGATCGAGTTAAACTAATAAGGTCTTCTTGTGTGTAACAACTTCACGACTATATATTTAGGAGTATATATACAAAAAGATGGTGAGATCGATACATATAGGACGTGTGTTTGCTGCAACACATCATACTGTGATGAAGGTGTGTGTTTGATACTGGCTTGGAAGCAAGAAAAGCGAGTAAGTGCTGGATTCTATCTAGGGGCAACCCAGAGGTATGTAGCTGTAATTCACACACTTTGGTAAGGTCAATGTTTGAAGCAAAAGGAAGAGGTCAATTCAGGTCCAGCAGGAGCAGGACGGGGACAATACAATACAATACAAGGCGGGACTCGAGCGAGCGAAGTGGCTTCAAAGGCTAGTAGCGTGGCGTGAGTGGTCAACAAAGCAAAGCTTCATGGACTAATGGACCTTGATTGATTCCATGGACCACGATGTGTACAAGAATTCAAGCTTATATTGGGCCGGGCCGGCCGCACCGCCGCTGCTCACTGGGCCAAAAGCCCATGGGCGCATAGCTTCCATCTTCTTGGAGAAGAATGAAGTAGCGACCAGGCCCACTAGTAATTTTCTTTTCCGTATAATGAGCGCACGCACGTGTGCAGTGTGCTCAGCTCCTCCTCGTGCTCGTGCAGCGACAACCAGCCGCAGTCGGGTTCGGCGCTCTCTCCGGACCGGCCGTCGCCGACAGACCAATCAATCCTTCCCCGATTCACGCGGCGAACCGCCGCCGCTGCCGCGGCCGCCTCACCACTCCCACTCGCAATGGCGAACTACCCGCCGTCCTTCTCCGCCGGTCCGTACACGGCGCCCGCGCCGCCGGCGGCGGAGGATCAGGACGTGGCGCAGCTCGTGCTCGACCTCTGCGTCCCGGAGCTCCGCGAGAAGGCTCTCCTCCTCCTCTCCAAGGTGAATGACCCCTTTCCCTCTCTCGCCGTCACCGCGTTCGCGGGGGGAATAAAAAAAAATTCCGCTCCTTTTGTTTTCCGTTGTCTCTCTTTCTGATCGCCGGTGCCGCGTCGTGGTTTTGGAAGTCGCGGCCGTGGTGGTGTAACTCTGAGACCTAGCGGAGGTTGAATGCGTTTCTGTTTTCAGATTCAGATTGACTTTCTAGGGCACAAGACTACGCCAGGCTCCTGTTACTCGATCTCTGCGTACGGTTCAGTAGGTATTTCAGTGCAATATGCTTGTTCTGTTGTTCATATGTGGAAAGCAACGAGAATTGCCAGATTTTATTTGTAGTCCCTATGTTTTAGTTTGTGGAGAAAGCAATTAAGTTTTTTTGGTTGTATAAAAAAAACAATCAGTTTTGGTGCATGTTAGCTATTGTTGTTTTTTGGTTGGTAATATGTTCTTATTTGCTGTCCTTTTATAATATGTTCAAGCTATATATAATAATATAGGGCCTGAACATTAAAGCTATTTTGATCTGCACTGGATAGCTATTTTGTTTAAGGTAAAGTAGATGATGCGGCAATTTTCTGGTGGCGTCCAGCTTGAGTGAACTGGTGAGGGTCAGACAGGACCCTTCATAGGGTGCTCTGCAAATGAATTGTGCAGGCCCTGAAGATTTTGTTGGGACATGTGACTTGTGTTGACATTTTCAATATGGTAGATGAGAGAAGGGGCAAAAGCAGTTCATGAGTCTAACATTTTGTTTTCATAGATCTAAGCTTCCTGTTTTCATGATAGTAATTTTACACTGTTTAGCATCCTTTTATATAAAATTCAAGACGGTCTACTACAACAGTTTGATGATGTGCTATGTCTATGTGCTATATCTATGTCTCTGATGTTACTAATTTAGTGCTCTATAGGTCGAATGAAGTCCTGAAGATTTTCTTTTTGGTAGATAGTTATTTATTTCTCATACTCAAAAGTACATTGTTATACATTATACCTCACATGGTATATTTAATATAACAACAACAACAAAGCCTTTTAGTCCCAAGAAAGTTGGGGTAGGATAGGGTTGATAACCAACATGAGCCCCAAGTCACGATTCAGGCACGTAAATAGCCGATTTCCAAGCATTCCAATCCATACAAAGATCTTTAGGTATATTCTAACATTTCAAATATCTTTTTATATTGCCTCCCCCCATGTCAGTTTTGGTCTTCCTCTCCCTTTCCTCAAATTGATATCTCGACTTAGGACTCCACAATGCACTGGTGCCTCTGAAGGTCTCCTTTGGACATGCCAAACCACCTCAACCAACTTCGATTGGTGCTACCCCTAGATGATCACGTATATCATCATTCCGAAACCGGTCCATCCTACTGTTTCTTAAATTATTTGATCGTGCAGACCTAAGGCCTAACTATATTGATTTGGGAAGTTGGGACCGAAGTTTTCATTAAAATATTTGATTCTGCAGCCCTAATTATATTGATTTGCGAAGTTGGGACCAAAATTTTCATTTAGAGTGATGATCCTGGTTATTTCTTTCAGAAACGAGAAAAATGTGAAGATCTTGCTCTACTACTATGGCACTCTTATGGTACAATGACTGCACTACTCCAGGTGGGTTAAATACTTGCAGATTTCTGAATTTAACTCAAGGAAACTTGTGTCATCATAGTAGCTATGAACTTAGTATGCACTTTGTATCAGTGTGGTGTACATGTATATTGTTTTATTTCATAAAAATCAGTTGAACGTTTCATGGATCCTTTTCTGATTGAAGTCTATGGCTACTTGAAACATATGCAGGAAATTCTGTCAATTTATCGATCACTTTCACCCCCAAAATTATCATCTGATCAATCAAATCGAGTCTGCAATGCGCTTGCACTCCTTCAGGTATGCTTTTACATCAGAGAGCCAAGTACACATGGCAGTGGGGATGCTTTAAACTGTCATCTATCAGTTCATTTTGATATAAAAATCTATCAGGATTATCAGGGAAACGGGATATGTTACCTTAGCCAATGATAATATGAAAAATCTGTCAATTTCATAGTATAGTGCAATATGGGTTTGTTTTAAAGTGGCATTTATTAGTTCATGCACGTTGAATTGGTTTTGTCCACGCTCTGTTTTCTTAACTTCCTTTTTGTATTACTTGTTCTGCAGTGTGTCGCATCGCACCCTGATACTAGGATGCCATTCGTAAATGGTAATAACTGCTACCATGCTTATGACAAAAATATGAATACCCTTAAGGTGGTGCACGTTAAAGAATATGTCCCTGTCATCCTGAATTTTCTCTTGTTTAAAATATACACTCAATTCTAAGTAGTAGAAAGTATTTATCACATCTAGATAGTGTTTCCTGTAGAAAATTTCCCCTGTACTGAATTTACTTTTCAGTCTTAAAGTTTATGACATACACTTTTCAGTAATTGTCTCCTCTTGCAGCACTGGTTCCATTGTACCTTTACCCTTTCTTGAACACTACCTACAAAACAAGGGAATATGAATTCTTGAGGCTTACCAGCCTGGGTGTGATCGGTGCTCTTGTGAAGGTAAGAAATTTAAGACGACTAAGAAGGCCTATGAATTTCTATTTGGAGTGGTGGGAAGTTTGCAGGTTATGAATTTGGGATTTTGGATACATATTCCAGTCTTGCTGATTAAATAATCTAATTGGGATTTTAAATCCTATGTATCCCTATATAAACATTAATAATTGTTTGAAGAGGTGACAGTGATGTAATTTGTTGAAGACTTGAAATTCATTCATTTTCTTTTATACTCGATATATATATATTTTTTTAAAGAAATAAAACTCAATTTTTTTTCTGGGCAATATATGCAGTTTGATGATCATGAAGTCGTTGCGTTTCTGCTGAGAACTGAAGTAATTCCTTTGTGTCTGCGTGCTATTGATATCGGCAGCGATCTTTCGAAAACGGTATTTACCAATCTACCCAACCATTACTCAAAACATAATTAATCTTTTGTGTTTGCTTCTATGCTGACTGCTCGATTGGCACGCTCCTTTCTTGTACTATTCTCCATATATCTTGTTTGTTATTTGAGAGATCAAGCTATTTCAGTGATTGCGACTTATTTTACTTTTGTAGCTGACAAATTATTTTCACAATGAGATACTTGTCTGGTGTAGCTTCATTTCTTGTTTGCTTTGGATGTAAGACTCCATTTCATTCTTCAATACATGTTGTAATTGTTTCATGAAATACAATTTGTCGTAACATTTATCCTGTCATGATTTTAACTAGATCATTTGGATCTATAACTCCAGTGTCTTTAACTGAGCCAAGTTATACTTGCAGGTGGCCACTTTTATTGTTGAAAAGATTATGCTTGATGATGCAGGGCTTGCATACGTATGTGCTTCTTCTGAACGTTTTTGTGCTGTAGCCAGTGTGCTAGCTCAGATGGTTGAAGCACAAAAACCTTCCCCAAGGTTGCTGAAGCACATAATCCGCTGCTACCTGAGGCTGACAGATGATCCAAGGTTTTACGCTGTGTGCTATGTGCAAATTCCCATCTTGTGAAGTTAATTCTCAAGCTGTCCCTGTTCTTTTGAATGCCTATGCAGGGCCTGCAATGCGCTACGCAATAGCCTCCCCACCGCGTTGAGAGACGGGACATTCAACGACTTCATCGAGGTCAAAAGAATGAGTTACCTTTGCTTCCCCCAACGAAGCTACATCAATGACAGCATACGCTGCAAATCCTAACCCATCGCTGACGCTGAATCCTTGATGGAACTCTAGGTCGACCTCACGGCAAGGCTATGGCTCCACCAGCTGCTGCATAACGTCATGATGTCGAACGGTGGAGGCGGCCCTCGCCCTGCCCTGAGTCGTATGATGGGGATGTGAATGAAGCCGTTCGCGAACAGCTAAATCATCTGTCAAGACCCAAGAGCGTGCCTTGTAGTTGTAGGTAGTATTAAGTAATACCATAGGGGGAAGCAATCGTGGTGGTTCACCCTTTTTGGAGGGAAACAGCTCTATGGCCTTTGGATAGCACAAAAGCGAGTACTTTTGTAACTCTGGAGCCTAGTTAGATGTTTATACCGTTGTAAAAAGGCTAGTTTAAATTAGCCTCTCAGGGATGGAAAAGGGCCAAACATGGCCGGCTTGCAGCCATCCCTTGTGAGTTGTGAGTGTTGCATCTTCTGATGAGAAGTATAGGCATCGGCTGTTGGGGATGATGGATGCGCTTAGTCCTGTACACTGCAGCCTCTGGTCATCTGCCTTCTTTTGACCTGTGATCGGAGACAATGTGGCCCTTGACACTTTCAGCAGCCACAAGAAGCTCCCGAGAAGCCACTCTCAGCCGACCCCAGCGGCCAATCACCTCTCTGCTCCTGCCTACGGCTGGCTCACCAAACACGGCCAGATCAAATCCAAATTACATTAGACTACTATAATCACTATCCCCATCAAAAGCACACAAGTTCAGCAACAACTGGTTTGCGTATAAAATTGTACTATTAGCGGCTGATTACTACAGTATCAGCTAATCAACACCAACCAGATGGGTTGGTTGCTAATCGCAGCTCGAAAACGAAACGAGCCCTGCCCGTCTCTCCAATCCAAGCAGCGGGTCGTCCCTTCCGTCACCTCAAGAGCTCACTTTTCTTTTCGCCCGGCCTAGGTCCCTCCGCCTCTATAAACCCGCCTCCCACCGCGCCCGTCCCCTTCCTCAGATCAAAACCCCCCGGCCAGCGACACCTCGTCCCCCCACCTGATCGTCCATGGCGCCCGCTGCTGCTGCGTCCCGGGTACGCGCGTCCTTCCGGTCCGTGCGAGACCCCTCGTTTCAGCTTCGTGCTCTGCTGACTCTCTCTCTCTCTCTCTCTCTCTCTCTCTCTCTCTCTCTCTGTTGACCTGCCCTGCAGGTGGCTGTCTCGGCGCCGGTCTTCGGCTCGGATGGCGGCGCTAGGAGCTCCGGGATCAAGGTGCGTGCGTGCGTGTGCGTCTCGGTGCCGGAATCTCGCCCCGTCTGCTGCTTTTTATGAGGGAATCTTTTGTGATTCGGTGGCCGCTGGGTTGGTATATGACTAAAATAGTTGACTAATGAGAAAATTGCAATTATAGGACTCCAAACACCATGCTTCGCATATTTAGGAGTTATTAGGACTCCTACCGTCGTTTTCATAAAAATAACTCTCCAAACATTGTCTCCAGACAGGTAGTAGTACTAGATTGCTAACAACTGGGGATCGCCAGTTTGAATGTTAGATAGCGTTGCTAGATCGCGGCTAGGTGCTGTTTTGCGCAGATTGGTTTATGGCTAACCAAGTCATTCATATCATAACCACGCACATCTTCGGTAATTCAGAGCACTTTCTGCTGAACTCGGTAGCGTTCTCGTCAGTCATTTATCTCACAGCGCTCTCAAATTGCAATAAAGCCGATAATGGTGTTCTAAGATTGGCCTTCCATTGTGCTCTTAGGGTAACAACAATGTTAGCTTCGGCAACAAATCCTGGGTCGGCGGCACATTGGCCTGGGAGAGCAGCAGCTCGGCGCGGCCCAGGCACGCGAACAAGGTACTCTGCATGTCCGTCCAGCAGGCGGGCAAGAGTAAAGTCTCTGTTGCGCCGCTCGGTCTCGAGAGCGCCAAGGAGCCGCCTCTCAACACATACAAGCCCAAGGAGCCCTTCACGGCCACCATTGTCTCAGTGGAGAGGCTAGTCGGTCCCAAGGCTCCGGGGGAGACTTGCCACATCGTCATTGACCATGGTGGCAATGTGCCGTACTGGGAGGGCCAGAGTTACGGTGTGATTCCTCCTGTAAGTATTCCCTGCTTTCCTGTCATTTCCTTTGTCTAAGAACACACATTAGTTTTTCTTCACACTGGGTTTCATGGTTTCCCTTTGCATCATCCTGTAAAGAATAATCAAGTTGGCATGCTGCTAAATGCTAAATATATTATTCTCTACAGATAAATATAGGCATACTGATGTCCTTTTCCAATACGTAGATAGATATTATTTCAATATACCATCGGATATACTGTTAGATCGTGCTAGAGGAAAACAATGTTACGGTCTATGAACAACGACATGGCATCTTTGCAGCAAAATTGGTTTCAATTAATCTTAAAATACTGTTTTTCATTCATTTCCTTTTATTACCCATCATTTTTCTCTTTACGCTCATAATCTCTGAACCTTGAGTGCACTTTCATCTGTTAGGGAGAAAACCCTAAAAAGCCTGGAGCCCCACAAAATGTCCGGCTTTATTCAATTGCATCGACTAGGTATGGAGATTACTTTGATGGGCGAACCGGAAGCTTGTGTGTCCGTCGTGCAGTTTATTATGATCCTGAAACTGGCAAGGAGGACTCCTCAAAGAATGGTGTATGCAGCAATTTCCTTTGCAACTCAAAACCTGGGGACAAGATTCAATTAACAGGTACCTTCCTGATGGATGCAAAGGCACTCCTGTTTGTTTTTATTGTTCTATGAGAGTCTCGTAGTCCTCCTAGTCCTTTTATTATATCTCTAGTTCTTTTTGTTAATTTAGTCCCTGAATTTACCTGGTAGGCTGGTAGATGATCCATTTCTCATTTTTAGATCATTTATATAATGATATTAGCACACTAGAGATAAAAATTAAGATTTAGAAAAACGGGAAGTCATTTTCATTTTTCAGTGTCAAAGATTTGCATGATTTAACCTTATGCAGCACATGTTATTGAAAGCTCAAACACTAGCTACTACAACAAATGGGGACATGTAATAATATTTTGCTACTGTAGGAATCAATGATCATCTGTAAATACGACTATGACCCTGCACTCTGTATCTCTGTCTTGTTTTGTCCCATGTCTACTTTACTTATATGATATATGATATATGATACTATGATATGTTGCGAAGACTTCTGATTGCCCAAATGGTATGTAACACCTGTAGATTTGTTTCATAATTGTATGGGCATTTATACTTGCCTCATTGCCTGCTAGTATGGTGGTTCTATCATATTAATTCATGGAAGATGATGGCTGTTGTAGGCTGTAAGCATCTCATATGATTTCATCTTGACCTCAGGTCCCTCTGGCAAAATAATGCTTCTACCTGAGGAGGATCCAAGCGCAACCCATATCATGATTGCTACTGGCACTGGTGTTGCCCCCTTCCGTGGGTACCTGCGTCGCATGTTCATGGAAGATGTCCCGAACTACAGATTTGGTGGCTTGGCTTGGCTCTTCCTTGGCGTTGCCAATTCAGACAGTCTTCTGTACGACGAAGAATTCACCAGCTATCTTAAGCAGTATCCAGACAATTTCAGGTTAATACCTCATTTCATCTACTGATGCTATCCTTGCCAACAAATGTGCTTTGTTGTTGACTTGGGTGCCTGTCTGTTTGCGTCACCACAACATTGCTGCGATTTGAGAGTGCAGTGCAGCACCACTGAAGTAGTGATATCCAGTGTATTTGTATAATAGTAATATAGTATAACCAAGTTGTTCTGAAACATTTAGGTACGACAAAGCCCTCAGCAGGGAGCAGAAGAACAGGAGCGGTGGCAAAATGTACGTCCAGGACAAGATCGAGGAGTACAGCGATGAGATTTTCAAGCTTCTGGACGGTGGCGCGCACATCTACTTCTGCGGTCTGAAGGGGATGATGCCTGGAATTCAGGACACCCTTAAGAAGGTGGCAGAGCAGAGAGGCGAGAGCTGGGACCAGAAGCTTTCCCAGCTTAAGAAGAACAAGCAATGGCACGTCGAGGTCTACTAGGACTCGAATTGTTGTAACTGCGGCCCTTAATGCTGCGGGTCAGCGTCAGGAGAAGGCCCGAATTGAGATTGAATCGATGAATGATTCTTGGGGTGGTGTAAAATCACAAAAGGTTCTCTTGGCGAGAACCAGAAAAATCGCCCGTGTAATTCATAAAGCTTCCGTGCCACGGTTATCCGTGGAACGGACAATGTAACTTCAGCCGTTTACATTTGCAGTGCAATGCTTGGATTTAGAGGTCTCTGTCCAGTTCGTACGCATACATATGAATCCTGATGACTTGAAAAGCTGATGAAATGTTTGGCACATGGCTCCTGGCGTATAGCCCAGCGTCTTTATATATGACGTAAATTCACCTGCTGCCTGTCACTTTCATTGAAACGCTTGTATTTCTAATCTTATCAGCAGGGCGAAACAAATAAGAAAAGAAGTCTTTGCATTCAGCTTGTTCTTTTGACCAATCAGCGCTTATTTTCAGTCACGAAACAGTATTTTTCTCTCACAACAAATCAGCACGAGCCGAAATCAGCGCTTATTTTTCAGCCAAAAGAACAGGCTGATTGATGCCGTTCAATACTTGCAGCTGATTTGTAGGACTAATTTATCATGAGAGGAAAACATTGTTCCATAACTGAAAAAAAGAGTTGACTCTAGCTGATAAATTGAAGCGAACAGGTGCCTGCTGAGGTTGCCGCAGTGATCCCATCCAGGCCAGCTGACGACGATAGATAAACCTCTTGATCTCGATCGGCTGCCTTTATTCTGGGATCGGAGCTCACTGCACGTCTGCAACCACGAACAAAAGAATATATGCTCAACAGCACGACAACAACTCTTTATCATAATTCATAATTTCATATCGTATCGTCGTCTCGGCAGTCGCCCCGTTGGCTGTCAGTGTTTAATTTCCTTGTGCCGATCGATCATGGGTACAAGTACAACTGGCAGTGGCACAGCAGCAGCCTGTGCAGTAGTTATCTGCTGTCATTGGTACAGACAGAGTTATGATCGATCAAAAACTGAAAAAACACAGGTACATAAAATGTACACAATATTTAATTCAGACTAACCAAGTAAGCAGTACGTACACAAGAAAAGTCGACACTGTAAAAAAAAAAATCCACATTTACCGACGCACGTTAAAACACATCATAAAATTTTATTATACCTTCTGCTACAGACGCGTGTTACCAACAAACATTTCATAAGCCAGACTGGTGCCTGGACGCCTGGTGGTGTAAAAACGCATGTGCAAGTCATAAACGTGCAAAACCAACACGCGTATGTGATAATGAATTAAAAAGCAGAAAAATATAAATTCCAAAGCCAGAATCTCGCATATCCTCTTTTTTTTTTGCATATAAAAAATTCCAGCACAAAAAAAAAAAAAAAAACTAAGAGGGCCATGTCACGTACTCACGCGGGTTGAGGTCAGCACAGCACAGCACCCTGTCGCCTGTCCAACCCCACAACCTGAAAAGGGCTGAAACGGTTTGCGGTCCCGCCTGCCGCCACGGCACTGGCAGCGCCCTGAACCGCCGCGTCCTTGCTGGCCGGCCGTCGTCCGCACTCGCCTCGCCGCCTCGGCCCTCTCCTCTGCCGCCACCCCCAACTACTCCCCCGCTCCCCATCCCCTGCCGCCTGCCTCTTCTTGACCCACCCGGCCGCCACGCCATTCTGCTGATCACACGCGCGCGCGCGCATTACTCCGCGCCCGGATTCCGCTTCACTCCTTTCCTTTCCGTTCCCGTCCCCGTCTGGCCGTCGCCGTTGCTGTCCGCCTCCCCCGGTCTCAATCTCCCACTCCCCACTTGCCGCCCGCCTGGCCCTGCCCGTTGCCTCCTCCTCCGCCACTTATCCTCTCTCTACACACCCCTGTCCTGTCCTCTAGTGGTGAGGAGAGGAGGACCCGACCCGCCGCAGTGGACGTTGGTGCCGCAGAGGGGCTGGGCTGCCTGCCGGCGGCGATCGAGCGACGGCGGAAGCAGCCATGGAGGCGGTCCAGACGGTACGTACGCGATCTGATCCGCTTTCCCTCGTCTCTTCTCTCCTCTCCTCTCCTCTCCTCTCCCACGCGCGCGTGTTGCGTGTACCGTATGTGTACCTGTCTAGCCTAGCCATCGTCTGAAATTGTTCATCCGCACGCTCTGACGTTCTCCTGCGCTGGCATAACTGTTTCATACGTTGCTTGTGGTGTGCGTTGGAAGTTGGAACGTGATCCTATCTACTTTCTGCGTTTGTGTATGCGTTGTTTGCTGACTGGCGGTTCAATTCCAAGGCTTACTTGATCAAGAATTGTATACGGTGTTCTGAATTCTCTACCACCACAATCACCAGTCCAGTTTCTCACCCCAACAGCGTTCTTCTAATTCATCAGAAATACTGTTACTGGAACTGTTATGTGTGTATATATTGTTTATTACAAAAAAATGGAGTTCATCAGAAAGCTCTCGCCGCTAATAAGTGGTGACAGTTGTGCTTGAATCAGATGACTCTGTTTTTTAGGGATTCGATTCCAGTGGGTTCTAAGACTAGCCCCTAGCACCTTGTTCTCATTTTCATGCCCATTGTTTCATTTCAATCAGACTCTGTGTATCAACAGATCAACTTGTGACGATGACGACATATTCATTCCAACTTTCCAAGGAATTCACAGCACAGCACTGAAGTCAACACTTGAACCTACCATTCCTATCAAGTTCCCATTTTGTTCGATTCTCCAATGTTTCCATCACCTTTCCTATCTGTGTTGAACTATACTGAAAATCTTGAATTCTGAATATCATCAGATGTTGAACTACACTAAAAAAAAAAAAAATCTGAATTCTGAATCCGAAAACTTGCTGCTGCAGGTACCGAGTGAGAGAACGAACCCGCTGCTCCACAGGTCACCCAGTCCATCCGTCGTCACTCGGCTTCATCCTGACGCCGGCAACTGCGCGGGCTTCTACGACGGTCCCGCCTATTCTTTCCTCGACACCACCAAGCCCTGCACCACCCGGTTCAGCAGCGGGTCAGTGACATCCGAGGACTCGCCGGCGCCGACGCCCAGGCTGCTTTCCTTCAAGTCCATCTCCAGCCCCGACAACTGCTCCTCCTCCGCCGAATGCCCCGACCGTGCGGCGGCGTCGCGCTCCAACCGGTACCTCTTCGACGCGAACGCGCAGGCCTGGTGCGCCGAGTACCTGGACCTGATGAGGCTGGAGGTGGATGCGCAGCTGGGCAAGCTCAAGGGCGGTGTCACCGGCCTGGAGAGCTACGCCTTGCCGGACAACGGCCGCTTCATCGGAGGTGCGCACCTGGGCATGTCGCTTGATGTCATGCTGATTGAGATTGACGAGAGGTTCAACGCCCTGAAGCTGCTCATGGGCTCCGTGTTCCGGCAGACGAAAGGGATGCTTGGCTCGGTCAACTCGTCGGTGTCTGATCTGCAGTCGGAGAATGAGCTGCAGCTGGAAGTCTTCGGTGCCGTCATCGGGGATTGCATCAGTGGCCTGCAGGAGGAGCTAGAGACGAAGCTGTACGAGCAGATTAACATCACAACCACCATGAGCAGGAACTGGAAGGAAGCCATAACTCAATTTGCTGCCATTCGAGAAGACCTTGGCGCCCTTTGTAAGCTACTACTGCCTTTAGTTCCAGAAGCTCATATTTCTAACGGCAAGAATGAAAGTCCAGGCAGCAGGAGTAACAAATGGAAGTACAATTTCTTTGGAAAGAAAAACAAAGAGGATCGTTCTCCACGTGCCGAGGACAGCAAGAGTTTCAGGAAGCAAAAATCATTGGGTGCAAAGGATGTCATCTCAGAAAAGTCTGACTTTCGCCATCTCAATGATATGACTAGAGAGCAAGTGATAATCTATTTTAAGTCTGAGATCAGCAAGCTGAAAACGATGCACGAACAAGCGTTGCAAGAGAAGACAGAAGAACTGTTCAGGCTCAAACGGGAGAAGGGGTCACATTCTCTCAAGAATGACATCGAATTTGAACCTTTGAGAAAGAAAATTCCAGAGATTGTATTGAGAATGGACCAAATCATTTCCAGAAATATAAAGATGCCTGCAATCTTCATGACCCATAATGAGCTCGATGAAAGATGCAGACTGATGAGCAGAATCGATGCTCTGTTCTATGAAAACCAGCATCTTCGAGGGTTGCTTGGAGACAGGATGAAGGACGTTAAAGCATTATCATCTCAGCTATCTGAAGCCAGTACAGAACTGTCTCTTCAGTTGTCGTCGGAAGAAGAGCTCCTGAGACAAATCGACAAAGTTAGAGAAGACTGTGAGGACCTCAGAATTGAATGTGATGTTAGAGAGGGAATCTACCAAACTGTTACAAAACATTTGCTTGATGACTATAAGGACAATACGGATGGTGCTGCTCTAAATCTTAGTGCAAAATTGTCTTCACTTGAGTGTGCAGTCTCTGAAAAGAATAAGGCACTATGTCTATATAATGAAGAAAATCACAGGTTAAAGGAGAAGTTAGCAGAGTTAGAAAAGGAGCGTTTGATCCACGATCACCAGGAAGTTCCAGAAGTCATAAAACAAGAGAGTACAGAATTTGTTCTGCGTGACATTGAGGTTGAGCCTCGCACATCGCCGAGAATATCAAATGGGAGTGATTTTCAGTATGATGAACTTGTGAAACTAAACTCAAGCTTAGAGCAAAAGTCAGGTGTCCTGAAGGAAAGGGACAATAAAATTATGGATCGCAGTAGTAGCCTCACTAGGAATGAGCAAGAAAAGCAGCTGGAGTGCATTTTAGTATCTATCATGAAATTATCAAAAGAATTTGTAGAGATTGAGAAAAGATTGTTAGCGGAGCGAACTGAGAACAGGTTTGTTTCTGTCAATCTTCATTACACTTGCTTCCCAGGAATTTTTACTATGTTTTTTCAAAGACACGATTCCGATGTCAAGCATGGTCGTTTCAGGTCAGAGGATTTGAGTGATCACTGCAGCCACATGGTCAGACAAGCTGTGGTACTAACAAAAATAGGGCTCTGGTATAAACAAATGATTGAAGCGAGACGTTCTGAGCTCCAAAAGGCTGAAGCCAAGGTACTCCTAGAATTGAACTTCTGTTTGACTGCAAGAACACGTGATATATAATTATGTAATAAGTTCATCATGCAGAAACTCTGAAATGTTTTTAATGCGATCAGGTTATGATATTGGGCGACAAGATCACTGGACAGTTGAGCCTACTTCAAAAGATATATTTAACTCTTGATCATTACTCTCCTACCTTGCAGCAGCATCCTGGTGTAAGTACCTCAGTTGGAGATGGCTTGCATGCTTTGCATCCATGTTTTTTGCAACGACCACTATAATATTCAGAACATCACAAACATTTACACGGTTGCCTTTGTATGCAGCTGCTAGACGCTTTCTTAAAGACATGCAAGCTTGTTGCAGATTTGAGAAGTAAACAGAACGAAGGCGATGCGACATGAATGAGGTGGCGGTATGGTGAGATCTCCCTTGGTAACTAATGTTCCTCATGTGATTATCCATGTTACACCCCTGCAGTTGCAGACCGAGTGAAGGATTCTATTTAACTGAGGCTTCAGAATTCAGATCCTGATGTGCTGTATCCTGGATGTGTTAGTACCAAGTGAACTAACAGCTGCCTTGCTGATCTTATGCAATGCAACTGGTAGCTGTTTCTATCTGCAATGATGGCAGAAATCTGAAATCACGTGCAGGACAGAAGATATGTACAGATGGCATTGTGCTTGCTTGCTAGTTAGAGATTAGGGTTGTTACTTGTTTAGTTAGCAGCCTAGGCCATAGAATAGAATTTATTGGATGATTCTCTCACTCAGACCAAGTATTGTTACTCACTGGAGGCGCTCATGGTCCACCGACAGTGAAATGAGCAGGTCGACGTTGGAGACAAAAAATAATTAAAATTTTCGCCAATCGGTGGGTGGATGTCTTCTACTAATTTCTGAGTTTTAAGTTTAGTGCTTAGTTTGCCGGCCTCCAACTTTATTTGCTTTTGATGAATTCTTCAAATCCAGCCAGACCCTTAACTATGTGAGTGTAAAGATCGAAATAAATTTTTCTTTTTCTAAAAAAGCTTTGATGCTATTTGCTCAAGAGTTATACTACGACATAAACAAATAGGTAAAATGTGGAAGAAACGAGCTTACACACGACACAAATCTATGCGGAAATGTTGAAATAGTCCATCAAAGTTGAAACATACTCCCTCCGTCCCCCAAAAAAATATCGTGCTTGACCGTTCATTTTATTTAAAAATTTTGTACAAATTATAAATTAAATAAATCATTATTAAAATATGTCTAATGATAAAATAAGTCATAATAAGATAAATAATATTTATTAAAATTTTTAAATAAGACGGATGGTTAAACAACACATTTTGAAATCTTAAAATAACACTTTTTTTTTGGGACGGATGGGGTAAAGACTATTTAGTACTGCTCTGTTCCATATTTCTCACCTCCTCTCCACACTTTCTTTTTATTTAAGTCTTTCGCTCCACTCTTTCAGCCAAACAGGTGTTGTTCCACAAACTTTGCTCCAGAAGAAAAATGTTAAAGGCCTGTCTAGATGATGCGGTTTTCAAAAACTCTAGTATGATAAAACTACAGTTTTATAAGGTAAAGAAACACAAAGCCGTGGTATAGAAAAAAGAGGTCATGAGTAGGGTTTCTAAAACTCAAAAGATTATAGTTTCGACAAAACCATGGTTTTAAAGACTACAAAATTTGTTGCATCCAAACACCCAGTAGCCTTTGAAAATCAAAATTTTTGTAAAACTATATCATTTGTTCAATACTTTAAAAATACTTTGGATCCAAACAGGCCCTAAGTTGTGAGAGGATAATAGCACTTAGTCATAGCCCATATCTTCGCTACTCTGTTCCGTGGGATTCCTAGGCTCGTGATCGCCTGCTCAGCCCATTGTTTGAAGGCCCAGCTAATATCCAGGAAAAGAGGAGGCAGCGTGCTTGTATCCGAGTCCGACTGACAGAGCACCCGGAGACAGCGGCGACTTCCACTCCCATCGCCCAGTCGCCGCCGAAGGCCGCGCGCGCCGCTGTCTCACCACGGTTCGTCTCTCCCTCCTCTCGTCTCGCTGAGCTCGGTTTCTGTTCAGCTTTCGCGCTCCCTCCCCCCTCGCATCTGACACTCGCGACGCGAACCCTCCAGAACTGAATCGCGCTCTGTTGATGGGCAGCTTGCGCGCTCCGCCGCTGCCGGCGCCGCTCGTCGGAAGCACTAGGGTTGCCTTCCGTTCTGGGGTTCGCTTTTCCTCCGACACGGTCCTCAAATCCAGAGGTGTGCGCTTTTGCTGTTGCTCCCCCTGCTAGCCACGAGTTTGTAAAGGTTTGTTGGACTCTGTTTTATGGAATCGCGCATTGCTTCCTGATTTTCAGGCTTATCTACCAGTAGCGCGATGAAGTCGTATAGGCTATCCGAACTCAGCGACGCCGAGGTTAGCGGCCTCAAGGCTCGTCCCCGCATCGATTTTTCGTCCATATTTGGCACGGTGAGATGACACCCAGATTACTCATGGTGTTGAAGTCCAGTATCGTTTCATTTAGTAGTCTGATGATAACCATGAGATTCTGTCCGGCGCAATTAGGTGAATCCGATTGTTGAGGATGTCCGTGTCAGAGGTGATGCAGCAGTTAAGCAGTAAGTGTTTCTGTTATGGTTGGCCCTTATTTTTTTGGACTACTGGGATATTGTGATTAATTCCCGGGGTTTGGTTTTCCCAGCTACACGGAAAAGTTTGACAAGGTCGCGCTTGATGATGTTGTTGTTCGTGTTAGCGATCTTCCAGATGCAGAGGTAATTGTCCTGTTATCTGCAACTGAGTTCTGCAATTTCATTAGTTCAAATCATGTGGTAGTTCAAAAAAACTTGATGTTGCTCCCCACATCATGCTGTTACTTCTATTTGGACTTCTGGTCTGATGTGATACATATCCATGCTTTGTTGAACATGTTTATCTAAGGATGACATGTTATAAGATTTGTTAGTTGATTATTTCTTCAGTAGCATCTTGCAACTCTAGGCTTTAGCTTCTTGCAATCAGAGCATAACAATCCTTACAAATATGTGCTACTGATGATAGTAAGTTTATTTATTAACTGCAAATGGTGCTTATGTATATGTTGTTTCCCCTATTTCCTGCATGAGTTTGGTTGTCTTACCTACATAAATACTGTAGCTTGATCCAGCTGTGAAGGAAGCCTTCGATGTTGCATATGAAAATATATATGCCTTCCATGTTTCACAAAAATTACCTGAGAAGACAGTTGAAAATATGAAAGTAAGAGATGCCTCATTGTTTCCATTTATAAAGTCTCACCTTTCCTATAGGCTCTATGTTAATTGTGTATGCCCTTTTCGTGAATATGTGAAGGGGGTAAGATGTAAGAGAATAACAAGATCCATTGGTTCTGTCGGGCTGTATGTCCCAGGTGGCACTGCAGTCTTGCCTTCAACTGCATTGATGCTTGCTGTGGTATGCTTGTCTATACTCAAATCTTCTCAACTGAATTAGTTGTACTAATTCACTGTTTGAAGCTTTTCATATAGTTTCTATTTCTGCCAGCCTGCACAGATTGCTGGGTGCAAAATTATTGTTCTTGCCACACCACCTAGCCATGATGGTAGCATATGCAAGGTATGCTTGATATGGAACTGCACCAGGATTTTTTTTAACAATTGTTTGATGGAGCATTGTATACTTGTTTCCTGCAGGAGGTTCTTTACTGTGCAAAAAAAGCTGGTGTGACACACATATTGAAAGCTGGAGGAGCTCAGGTACTAGGTATATTTTGAGATTGTCTTGTGCTTCATTAGTTCAGTGCTCTTATTGCTGTTTACTTTCAGGCAATCTCAGCAATGGCATGGGGAACTGCATCATGCCCAAAGGTATTTGAATTATATAAACCTATCTAATATGTTGCTTGCTTGCTAAATAATTCTCATAGAACTTAATAAACTGCAGCGTTTTTACTGGCATGCCGTGTTCTTAGCACTTTGAACTCTGCCCAAAACAACTGTTAACATATGGAGATGTTAACTCACCGAGTTCTACAATGAATATTTATGTTTTCCCTGTATTGGCTGTGCACTCTGATTCAATCACTTAACTTTTGCTAACTTCATTGCTGCGTCTATACAGGTTGAGAAGATTTTTGGGCCTGGTAACCAGTATGTAACAGCTGCCAAAATGATTCTTCAGGTTTAATCTTGATCTTCCATTGTAAAATTTTACCATTATCTTCTTTGCCAAGACATCTTTTCTATGGCAAATTTTCTTGTAGTTCTAAATTTTCTTTGATTGCAGAACAGTGAAGCTATGGTATCTATAGACATGCCTGCTGGTCCTTCTGAAGTTTTAGTCATTGCTGATAAATACGCGAACCCAGTTCATGTTGCTGCTGATCTGCTGTCTCAGGTACTATATTCTATTTATTGCCCAACTCTTATTTGCATTACTAAATGCTGTTCACGTTTGCTATTTAAAAAAAAAAACTGAATTTTGAGAATCCTTCAGGTATAGAGATGGTTTGTCGCACATGTTCATGAAGTGTGGCATTACATTTAGCTAACTAAATCTTTTGTAGGCAGAACATGGCCCAGACAGTCAGGTTGTTCTAGTTATTGCTGGAGATGGTGTTGATTTGGGTGCCATTGAGGCAGAAGTTAGCAAGCAGTGCAACGCGCTTCCAAGAGGTGAATTTGCTTCAAAAGCACTTAGCCACAGCTTCACTGTGTTTGCCAAAGATATGGTTGAGGTAATTCTTCACCCCTGCTTCCTGCAACAGATGCATTTATGCTGGCCATTTTTGTTTTAAGTGCATCACCATTCTACATTTCTACTGTGACTTCAGTGCCTTCTTTTGTTTCTACCTTTTGCAGGCTATATCATTCTCAAATCTGTATGCCCCTGAGCATTTGATCATCAATGTTAAGGATGCTGAGCAGTGGGAGGAGCTCGTTGACAATGCAGGTAGGCATATTTTTGTCATTAGCTTTGGTGTGGTCACATTGATCTTCATGTGGATGCTACTCCTTGGCACATCTATCTCGCCTCGATCTGAATATTTGGTTTCCATATTTCAGGGTCAGTTTTCTTGGGCCAATGGACCCCAGAGAGCGTGGGCGATTATGCAAGCGGAACAAACCATGTCCTTCCAACCTATGGTTACGCGAGGATGTACAGTGGTGTATCACTGAACTCTTTCCTCAAATACATTACTGTCCAGTCCCTAACTGAGGAAGGACTAAGAAAGCTGGGTCCATACGTCGCCAAGATGGCCGAAGTGGAAGGGCTAGAGGCGCACAAGAGAGCCGTTACCCTCAGACTGCAAGAGGTTGAGGCCACTGTAACGGTCTAGCTGCTGTCATGATCCATTGTAATGTTCAAACTCGATGTGGGATGTTGGAATTCTTCCCAATTCCTATAGGAACTGAACTATTGATGTCTTACAAACAGGATCTGGAATGTTAGAAAGAGGCGTTTCAACTGGTATGGCAAATAATGCTCGTTGGACTCTGATATGTTTCACGAATAAACTTGAGCAGAACATATTGTAAATGTAGTGTTCTCGTATTAGTTATTTCCCTAGTTTCTGCACCGATTCTTGGATTGTGGAATATGCATCCAATGTGTTTCAAACTGTCTGACATGTGACATGTATAAGATTTTGATGGAAAAGGAACAATATAACTGGCATCGAGCAAAGAGATTTTCATTGGAATCACATGCGCATTAGAGAAGTATATAAATTCGGGTATATATATATATATATATGAGGTTTTTACCTGTGTAGCATTATAAAAGATGGTCTTCACCTGTATACCATTAAAAAGTTCGTGCGCACCTAGGTGCCATGCACCCCATCTTTTTTGCCTCTCATACCATTCCATCGGTCTTCTGTTAAATTTGCAACGTCTGACAGGCCTGAGCTATGGGACCGGTCTGTAAAATTGTCAATCTTACCCTCCGAGCCAGAGTCATACGAGTTGGCCTTGTTGACTACCTTGACCGCTATCTCATTCTCACTCTCGATTCCTCTCTCTCGTTCCCCCCTAAACCCTAGGCGACCTCAAACCGGAGCAGCCGAGGCGGAACCGAAGCGGCCGATGGCGCGTGGCCGCGGAACCGTAGCGGCGCGGGCGGAAAGACAAGAGGACCACCCCCCTCCCCCTCCCAGGAGCATGCGTGGTATGCGGTAGTGGAGCTTGGGTTTCTCCGTGGATCCGGAGGATTCGCCGCCCATGGCGGCAAAGAAGGGTGCGGACGAGCGACCGGACTGGCTCCCTGAAGAGTGAGTGCAATACATCCCATCTTGATTGCGTGCTCTTTGTTGTGGATACTTAGGTCTCGTAGGTTTCATTGCGTCGTTGTTCGTCATGTGTAGGATGGACGCAGACACTAGCCTCAACCTAGAAATACGGATTGTTGCTCCGAATTCACGTGCTCGGTGGTTTTCGTTGAACAAAGTTGTGGATTCCGACGTGACTAACTTCAGAGATCTGCTTGATGAAATTGTCGACAAGTATCCCCCCGATTTCGGTGATGTAGCTCGACTGTTTTATTTGAGCATGGACAGTAAGGTCAATGTTGAAATCTCTTGTGATGCACAGCTGCTAGACATGTTTGCAAAAAACAAAATTTTGAAGTGTTGCTACTTGACTGTTGCATATACTAGCCCTAATTGTGAGCCTCACATTCCTGACTGGGAATTTAGCCCCACTGCCCACTCTGTTGAACCCCCATTCACCCCTTCTGTGCACTGTCCTAGCATAGCAGAACCAAGCAATGCCACCCAGACTGAATCTGCAGACCTACGATACCTGTCTAACCCAAACCCATTCAATGAGCATGTGGGAGTTGATGATGAAGGGCTTTACATTGACCTTGGTCCGCAAGATCCTAAACCATCCAGTAAACGAAGACAGCCTGATAGTCCTGAGCTTGACAGCTTTTCTGAATCAGAAAGTGATGAAGAATCTCTGTCTGATGATGATGATTCTGAAATAGAAGATGTAGATGACATTGTTAGAGATAGACAACATGAGCAAATGCCTGATGCTGACTATGACAAGAAGGACCCTCCTATGACAGAGGGCACTATTTATTTAGACATGACAGCTTTTAAGCTAGCTTTAGCTTCTCATGCAGTCAAACGTGAAATCCACTATAACATTGAGGCAGCAGATCCAGGAAGGTATAGGGTGAGCTGCAGTGCCAAGATTGATGAGGGCTGCAAATGGAGAATTCATGCATCAACTCTCAGGGATGGTGTGACTGTTAAGGTATTATGTTAGCACATATTGTAAATACATGGACTAATTTATTTGTGGATATAATATTGTAATGTTCATGTGTAGGTGAAGAAGAACCCAGAGCTTCATAGTTGTCAATGTGCCAAGAGGATTGGAATCTGTGTAGGAGTGACACAGTATTGGGTTTGCAGCAAAGTAATTGATTGGCTCAAGGAAGATGGGACTTTGGGTGCCACAGAACTGGTTAGAAGGCTGAAGGATGAGTACAAGATTGAGGTGCCCTACAGAAGAGTGTACAAAGGTAAAAATCTTGCTATGAATCAGCTGTATGGTCCATGGGACAAAAGTTTTGACAACTTGTTTAGATTTAAGGCACAGTTAGAGGAAAGCAGCCCTGGTTCATTTGTTGTTATTGACCACCACACCATCAACAACAGGATAAGGTTTAATAGGCTGTTTTTTTGCATTAAAACCTTGTGTTGATGGCTTCCTTAGAGGTTGCAAGTCCTATCTTGCAGTAGATAGCACATTTTTAACAGGGAGGTTTAGGGGCCAGTTGTGCATTGCCTGTGCAGTAGATGGGCACAACTGGATGTTCCCAGTAGCAGTAGGAGTCATTGATTCTGAAACCAATGACAATTGGGTGTGGTTCATGGAGAGGTTAAAGGAAGTCATTGGTAGCCCAACTGGGCTTACTTTCTGCACAGATTGTGGCCAAGCAATGATGAATGGAGTGAGTGAGGTGTTTCCAGAAGCAGAACATAGGGAGTGCATGTACCATCTAGTACAGAATTTTAAGAAGAGGTATAGTGGCAAGATATTTGATGATCACTTGTGGGCTGCAGCATATTCCTGGAGCCCATATATGTTTGAAAAACATTATCAAGCAATGGCAGCAGCCAAACCATAGGCTATGAAGTACCTCCAGGAGACTCACAAGAAACTTTGGACTAGGAGCCAGTTCTCCACTGCTTCAAAGATTGACTATGTCACAAATAACTTGGCTGAGTCTTTCAATAATTGGATAAAGGGTGACAAGGGGAAGCACTTGGATGGCTTGATGGACAGCATCAGACAGAAGATTTTGATTAAATGGAACCATAGGAAGAGGGTGGCCAGGACCTTTGAAGGCAAGATTTTGCCCCATATTGTGAAGAAAGTGAAGGAAGACAGCTACAACTTAGACATTGAAGTGATCACTAGCTCACTTGAGGGTGTTACTGAAGTTTGTGCTAAGGGAGGGTTTGATTTTAGATTCGTGGTGAGCTTAGCCCAGAGAACATGCTCCTGTAGGGCCTGGCAAGGGTCAGGAATACCCTGTAAACATGCCATTGCCTACATCACCTCAATTCTTGGTGCCAAGCTAGAGGATTATGTAGATGATTACTTCTGTGTCCAGAGCTTCAAAAAAGCTTATGAAGGCTCTATCCCATGTATCCCAGACAAGTCCATGTGGCCCAAAGCCACACATGGGTTCTTCATGCACCCTCCTTTGCTAAAGTCAACAGGTGGAAGGAGGAAGAACAGGATGAAGTATGCTATGGAGGGAGGCAGCAGCAGCAAGGGAAAGAAACATGAATGTAAAGTTTGCCATCAACTAGGGCATCACTGGTACACCTGCAAAAATGGGAATCCACAAGACATTGCTGCAATGGAGGCTGAAAGGTAAACACATACATCTATTCCACCATGTCTTGTAAACACATTTGCTAACATGTACATCATATTTTTCAGGGGTCCACCAAAGAAAAGGCAGAAGAAGGCAGGTAGCTGCAATACAGAGACAAGCCTTGTGGTGGCAACTCCTTCCTCTTCACAAATGGTATTCCCACACAATAAAGCTGTGGCCAGAGCCACACACAAGAAGAGGAAGAAGAACACATCAGGTGTCAATAAAATCAAGGATTCAACAGGCAATGCATCAACAAGTACCACAAATACCCACTCTAACAGGTTTGCGTTGTTGCAGTTATACATTTCCCCATTGTTTGTGATGCCTGTAAAATAACTGGGTGTTGCTGCAGGTCTGGAACTGGTTCCAATGACCCTGTGCCCATCCAAGCTGTGCACCTTGCCCCATTTCATGAAGCCTCTCAGGCTACAGTGCAGACAGACCCACTGGATGTTGTTTTGCCCAATGCTACACCAAGGAAGAAGATAGGAGTGAAGAAGAAGCTCACACCAAGGAGGCCTGGAATTCTTCCAGCAAACCCAGCCAGCCTAGCTTCCAATACCAGAAGCAAGAAAAAGCTACAGATGTAATGAAAGGTGACTGTCTCTATGCTGCTTGGTTAGTGTTTTGGTTAGTGTTTTCTGGCATGAACTTTTGCTGTGATGCTTAGTAGTCTGGCATGAACTTCTTTTGCTGTGATGCTTAGTTGTCTGCCAATGACTTATGTTGATGTGTGGCTTAGTTGTCTGCATGAACTACTTTTGCAGTAATGGACTATAATGTCTGTGTTGGACTGTAATGTACTGTGTAGCTGTAATGGACTACATGAACATCATTTTCTGTCTACCAGTAATGGTCTGTAATGATTATCCGTTGTCAGCTGTTTTTTTCTTGTGAAATATTGAAATGGTTTCACCTGTTATAATCTTGTGAAATATTGAGATGAAACCATGTCTTGTCAAATAAACCATATATTCATTGATTCATTCATCCATACATACATACATGCAAAAGCCCCTACTTCTTCATGATAGCATACAAAGCAAGAAAGATGCAAACAAACACCAACTTTTCAATCCACTTGAGCTGTTGGAGAACCCTATTTTTCACTACATTGCCTTCAACTCCAGCTGGCTGGGGACCTTCCTGGATAATCGGCAGAGGAGGAGCTGTAGGGATCCCTGCAGGTGCTGCCACTGCATGTAGAGGAACTGCCTGTAGTGGAGCAGGCGTCGGCACTACACTTGCCTCCATTTCGTCCTCCCACTGATAATACTGGCAACCTCCAGCCTGACAAAAACAACAAACCATTACACTTGTGGAAAACAACAAAACAAAGATCCAAAGCAAAACTGTGGATACAAAGTTATACATACAGCGAAGTACGGGCACTTGTGGAAGACACGGTTGGTGTTTGCCTCGGTTCTTGCTGTGAACCGGTTAGCAAGCACACCACAGTTGGGGCACCTCACCCGCCTTCCCCTCCTCCCATAGCTGCTTGAAGCTTCAGACATGGTGGTGCAAAAACAGAGAGACAAAGAGAAGAAAGGAGATGGATTGAGAGCACAGGGGGGCCACTATATATACGAGCATAGGGGGTCACTTCTGGCGCCAAGTTTGGCGCCAAAACACTGGCCAGCGACCCAGCGTACCGAGTTGGCGCCAAAACTGGTCCAGGCAGTGGCACAGAAGGACAAACAAAAATTGAGAAGCCTCTTTGCCCTGAGGGCATGTCAGTCTTTCCCCACCTCCGTTAACCAACGTTAGCCTCGGAATTGGACGGAATGGTATGAGAGGCAAAAAAGATGGGGTGCATGGCACCTGGGTGCGCACGAACTTTTTAATGGTACACAGGTGAAGACTATCTTTTATAATGCTACACAGGTAAAAGCCTCTATATATATACCCTACCCTATAATAAGGCCATGCATCCCCTCGATCAACCACTTTTCATATGAAACCATTCCAACTGAGAGGGATACATGAGCATTCAAACAAGCCCTAAACTGTTTAATACCAAACTGATTGGTTTTAATGGCGATTTTATTCCGTGATGTGGTAAATTAAACTGCATCGATATTTAAGGGATCAAACAACTTTACTAAAAAAAAGTAACACAAGTACTTCGTTCGAAATTATATATTGTTTTGATTTTTCTACGTATATTATTTTTACAATATATCGGGATATGGAGAGTAATTTCTTCAAAAACTTGC
Organism: Eremochloa ophiuroides; assembly: GCA_038502445.1. Classification (NCBI taxonomy): domain Eukaryota; kingdom Viridiplantae; phylum Streptophyta; class Magnoliopsida; order Poales; family Poaceae; genus Eremochloa; species Eremochloa ophiuroides. Next base: position 6,754,075 of record JAHLJS010000002.1, read on the forward strand.
ACAAATATTGATCATATATAGATGATGAAAAGCCCAAGAAAGGGTGAAAGGCCTGCCTCACCCCATGGGCCCATCCTACGAGTCTGCCGTCACTCCCTGAATTTTTTTTAAATAATATTTTTTATTGATTAATTGCAAATCTAGTATTTGGAATCGAAAAATTACAAAAATAGCATCCTGTCGGCCATCCAGCGGCCGACAGGGGACCTGTCGGCCCTCCAGCAGCCGACAGGCTTACGTGTCAGCTGCCGGCCAGCCGACAAGCGTCGGCAGCGGCTGTCGGCGCCGACAGGAGGCCTGTCGACTTCTGGCGGGCCGATAGGTCCAGTCGGCTTTCGGGCGGCCGATAGGCCTGTCGGCTCACCGGAGGCCGACAGGCCACTACTACCATGTGCTTATTCATTTTGATGTTCATTTTCACGTTTTTTTCATATTCGTTATACGGTTCAATCCGAAAACTTAACTTACTCGCGTCTTTCAAAACTGTTCTACAAATGAAGTGTGTTGCAAACTACGAGAAATAGAATTAAAACAACACATGTTCAATTTAAAAGAGTAACCCAGCGATACATGAAATGAGTGGTGCGTGGCATATGTGGTACTTTAGGTTGTACAAAACCTAATTATAACATGCCTTAGGAAAAGTGAACACAACGGTGGTTTGCAATGGCATGTGTGTGTGACTCTGGTAAGAGGCCACAGACTATTGTAAACATGCCTTAGGGAATTTAACTTGCTGGGTCTATTACATTGTTCTACTGGGTGCAGCGTGGTTGTTTGCCCTTATTGTCGCGCCGTGAAGACGGTTCCGCTGCATCCCTCTTGTTCTTGAGTGCTGCCTCTCGCGCTTTAAGCTCTTCCTCTTTATGCTTGATGATTACTTCACGCAAGCTTAACTCCTCCCTCCTCCTGGCAAGATCTTCCTCCTTAGCTTTGAGATGAATCTGATCTGCCCTGATCCGTAGCTTTTTGTCCTCCATGATTTTGCGGTCAACCTCACGAGTCTTAGTCATCCTCAGAAGATATTGAGCTTTGTCTTCAAGCTCCTTCGGGCGCCTCTGTGGCCATGCGGGCATCTCCCGATCCACCCATTGGATCCACTTGCAAGGCTACATGTGTGGATGTAAATGATCAAATTGTGTATAGTTTACGAGAAACGAAAGAAGAAGTTGTTGATAGTACCATGAAGTCGTCATCCAGATCTGAGCACCCGAAGTACCTACACTCATAGTGTCGGTCCAACTCCATCCACACGCACAACCTAGTGACAAACCCACAACGACACTTTCATCTTATTTGCCACGAACTGTGCTGTCATGTTTCGATGCTTGGTCAGCGTCACCTCCAGCAAGCAACTATGTGGCTGTACAATAGTAGCTATGAAGTTGCTCTTCGTACGTGGCATATGACCATGAACACGCCAAGTGCACCCTGGGCTGACGCACTTAACGTCCCACGTCTTGGGGTTGGAAATGACAACCCTAAACTGCCTCTTACCACAATAAGCCCACCGCCTGACGGCGTGCTGTAGATGAACCTTATCATGAAACATCTGCCCCTGCATCACCTCCGTCCTTGAATACTCCCACGCCGAGTGATGACTATCGTCCACCGTCATGGCATCTAGTGAGAGGTTAGTCCATTCCGCGGGAATGTCGGTCTCGTCTTCGAACCTCTTGCCAGCGTGCTCATCCACAAATGTCAGGTGCTCTGCATTGTCAAGTTCTATCTGTTCCACGATTCTTTTATCCTCCTCGCCCTCGTCAGCTTCCATGTTCGACTGAAACCTTGTTCTTCCGCATCTTCTGTCCAATGCTCAACCCCTCGAGAATCGGGAACCAAGGTCTGCTCAGCATTTGTTGCATATTGTTGTTGTCCTGCATCCTCTGTCCCCAACTGAACATCGTCTGAATCGTGAACATAGGTCTGCTCTTCGTTTGTGTCCTCTAAGTCCTCTACTTCTCGAACTGTGCTGCTACTCTCTCCTTGCATGGCACCATCGATGAACTGAACAAGCATGATGTTGTCATAACCACGTTCCAAAGCCCTACTGACGAGAAACTTTCATTTGTTCGTATTGCTTGTCTCGTATACCTCCCATCTCCATCCATTGTCCCTTAACCTGGGCACCAACATACTAATCTTCAAACGTTGCTGCGACGGTGGAAAACCAAACCATTCATGCAACCAGGCTAATACTTGTCTCCGACTGTGATCCAGCGGTGAGTTCAGTTGTGTGTCAAAGAACTGGAACGGACTAAGATCTACACCGCTATCCCCAGTTCTGATTTCACCCTTGCCATAGTAAATTCTGAAACGAACTAGATCAGACGACATTCCTTCTCCCATCGTTAAAATTACACTGTCAGTTGAATATTGTTATAACCCCTAAACCCTACCAAGAAATTAATTACAAAAACTAATATAAGTAGGCAAAAAAATTCCTAACTCAAATAACCCTAAATCAAATAAACAAGTACTACTAGAGAAAATAAAAAATAATCCTAAAAATAAACTAATACTAACTACATAAATAAACTAATACTAACTGCATAAATAAACTAACAGTAACTATTTCTAAAATTCTAATAAATAATCCTAATAAAGAAACTAATCCGAAAAACAAAATAAACTAATCCTAACTAACTAAATCAACTAACCTAACCCTAAATAAACAACTAAACAAACTAACATAACCCTAACTAACCTTAATAAAAAAACTAAATAACCCTAAATCCATATACGGTTCAATAATGTACAATTAAAAGTTACCCTAATCGAATCTACAACTATAAATAACCCTAAACTAATCTACAACTAAAACAAATCCTAAACTAATGTACGACTAAAAATAACCCTAAACGAAACTACATCTCAAACTAACCCTAAACTAATCTACCACTAAAACTAACTCTAATTCTAAACTAATTTACAACTTTCTCAAATTCTAAACTAATTTAAAATTTACTCTAATTCTAAACTAATTTAAAATTTACTCTAATTCTAAACTAATTTAAAACTAACCCTAACCCTAAATCTAACTAAATCTAACTAACCCTAAATAATTAATTTTATCTAAACTAAATAAATAAAGTAATCAAATTTGTAAAATAAAAAAACAGAAAAATAACAAAACAGAAAAAAAAAGAAAACTCATCGTCGGTGGCGAGCGACGATGGCGGTGGCGAGCCGTCCGTGGCCTCCGCGCCCACGCGGGGACGGTGGAGGGCGGCGGCGGGGGCCCCTCCGCCGGATCTGGCTGCTGGGGGCAGTGGACGGCGGCCGAAGTGGCGGCACGGCGGCTGGCGGCGGCGAGCGCGCTGAGAGAGAGAGAGAGCGCACGAGCGAGCGGCGTCGGGAGGAAGGAGACGGCCGCGGTAGATATAGGGACCTGTCGGCTCCTCGGCGGCCGACAGGCCCTTATCGGGTCGCGAGGGACAGGCCCGACAACTTTGGCTCGGCCCGCTGGCGTGGCGAACTAGTCAGCCGTGGAGCGGCCGATAGGGTCCTGTCGGCTCCTCAGCGGCCGACAGATCCCTAATCGGCTTTCCAGCGGCCAAAGGGTGCTATTTTTGTAATTTTTCGATTCCAAACACTAGATTTGCAATTAATCAATAAAAAAAATATTATTTAAAAAAAAATGGAGGCCCCGACTCGTACCGTCAGACGCCCGCCTCCGCCTTCGCGCCGCACCTGACGTCTCTGCTCGCCGAACGCCGGTCGGGGCCGGCGGCGCGCAGGATCGGACAGACGCCCAGGCTGCCAGGGCAGCACCGCGGCCGACGGCCATCCGCCCATCTGACAATTGCAGGAGCAGCAAAGCGGGCACCAGGTGACCAGGCCACCAGCCCGCCGGTGACTGCGACCTGGTCGTCCGCCACTGCACACCTGCCGGCAAGCCCATTTCTGGGAGAACAGCAGCACTAGCCACTAGGCTCCAACACTGGCTCAACCAGACAACCACTCCGTCGTGCGGATCCGAAGCTCAACGGCGGCCTCCGGAGGGGGATAGGGTGGAGGCGCTGAGGCGGGGGACTGGACCTAGGCTGCGCGAGGTAGGCTTAGGCGGCGGCGGAAGGAATCACCGATGGGCGATGCGCAGGCGGCAGGGGAGGGTCCGCGCTGCGTTGGCTGCGGCGGTCGCGTGAAGACGCTCTTCGTGCAGTACTCCCCGGGCAACATCCGCTTGATGAAATGCGTAAGCCACGCGAGTGCCCCCCTGGCCTCCCGACTCTCTGCACCATTCGTGTAATCCGTTTTGATTTCTGCTTGTGAGCCGTCAAACTCTCTGAATGGTGAATACTACTTCTTTTGTTGTGCCTACTAGGATAACTGCAAGGCTGTTGCTGATCCCTACATCGAGTGCGAGTTCATGGTACGGTGATCCATAAACTATGCCTTGCAGCTTTGTAGTTTCGGATGTGTTAGCTGCACTTGTCGTTGGATGCTTGAGTGGTTGACTGAAGTGTTGGCATCTGCTTGTCTTTCTAGATCATCTTGATTGATCTCATCCTGCACAAGACAAGGGCGTACCGCCATGTTCTGTTTAATAAGCTGAGCATGGGATCATCTGTTGACAAGGTATGAATCTATGCTTTCCAGGCCGACTCTGGTTGCTATTTCACATTCCTGCAAACATCAAATTGTGCTTGGCTTATACTGCAAACATCAAATACCACCTTTCTTTTGCTGGTCTCGTAGTAGTAATGCTCTAAGCATTTATGCATTTCACTTCAACTTGCCTTACCTAATCTGTATGAAACAATTGTTACTGGAGATGCCCACTTGTCAAGTTGTTAATGTATGGATGAGGCTAAATATGGTTTGGGCATCGTTATTCAGGATAAATTGCCAGGACCCAGGAGTTCTATCCTTTCTACATTAAGCAAAGCATTTACTTCTTCCGTATCTTTTCCACTCCCATTTTATCTTGTGGGTTAACACAAGCAATCAGGATGGTAACAATAAACATCATCAATGCTGTGCCCTGTTCCATTTTACTCAATAGTAATTCCCATGCTTCTCCTTGAAAAACTGAAGCTTTGCTTTCTGCCTTTTGCTAACGCTGGCATTCCTGTTTCACTGACACTTCATCCTTTTGTGACTTTCTGACCCTTCACAACTGCATACAAGAACAAAATTGGCATAACAGATTGTGTTTCTATTTGTATAGGTTTTAGATGAATAGTTTGGCAATCTTATTGTGGTCTGCTCTCATCTTGTAGTGATTGCATACCTTCCCTTCAAGAACTTATTTGGTGGATACGTTGTCATGTCCATATATAATTTGATTCCTTTTTCTAATATGACTGTTGTGTTCTGGTTTGCAGGGAATACTTTACCGGTCTACTTTGATACATATTGCTCTTGACGCATGTATCCATAGAAATCGTAAATTTTACTCTGATTTTGGTTACTATGAACTATCTGCCCAACTGAAACAATACTTAACTATGTAAGTCAGAATATCTTTTTCGAAAGGAAACAGAGCTGATGGGGCTTCTTCCAGGAGTATTTTCTCAACAATTTCCAATTGCACTAAGGTAATTATAGTTAACAGCATTCAAATATCCTTATTGCACACTGTCGTAACAATGTGCCCAACATTTTTTTTGCTCTCCAGGTTATTGGTGATGCATTGTTGGGAAACATCATATTTATGATCATGTTACTCCTGGGAGTGCGATTTATTCTCAAATTATCTTTCGATATTATAAGGTACAACTAGCATGACAAGTTCTCTTCTTGTTAGAATAAAACATTTGTTGCTATGAATGGGTCCCTGAGTGTTCTTGATGGGATTTCTGCAGCTAGTAGAGATCATGTAACAGTCTAATAGTCACAGTTTATTTCTGTTCTATTTACATTTTTAGTGTTTCTTATTTTATTTGCGATTAATTTGCTTGTCCATGAAATTTATTGGTAATAATATTTTTTTCATTACTCAGGTATAGGGATATTCTGTTCGCTGTCATCATTTCAAGTTACTTCAAGTTGTTTCTTTTCACAACGATGGTATAAAAGGTTTTTATGTATTAATTGTTTCTCTTCTAAGCGTACCTGCCATTTTATTCTTTGTGAATTGAGTATGGATATTTGCAGGTTTGGGAGTTTCCATCATCTGTTATATTCATTGTTGAAATGTTTGTTCTCTCATCAAATGTTGTAGCCCTGAGAGGTACACAAAGCACCACACATTTCCCCTATGAATATATTCATCTCCAAATGTTTTCTAGTCAGTAGGATGCATATACATTAAGTCTTGGTAAGTACCACATGCATCTCACATAACATAAATTGAAACATTTATCTGAGTATTCACTAGACATTTTCTAGCTGTGAGGATGCATACACATCAGTAACATTCATGGAGCATAGGCTGTGGGTAGCATAGATAATTATGTTAGGGTTCTGTATAGTTTCAACTGACACATGGTCAGAGTTTTTCTATTAATCCTACAATTGCCCCATATGAACATCGAACATATATGCCATGGTTAGATGGAATGGGCATTTCAGTAATCAAGATCGCTACTGATGAGATCAGACAGATGTCCTCAGTTCTGACGTCAAACGATCAAGTCTATGGCATGTGCCCTTATATCCTGTATAATTTTTCTCACCGTCTACAAGTTCCCGTCTTCTAGAGCTTTCTGAAGTGTTAGTGCACTAGTTACTTGGGGCGATTTATGGTTTCCTTTTTTTGAAACTGAAACTGCGATAAATTTCTTTCTTTTTATTTAGGTGTAAATTATGTTTCTTTGCCGAACAGTAAACCTGTTCAATGTTGGTGAACTGAGCATGCCGTTTCTTTGCAGTTGTTTCGCAGTTTCCAAAAGCCCACTGTTTTGCGGTCTGCTTACTAGCGCATGCAGCAAAATACTTGACCCAGCGATGTATCCTTGGAACGCCATGAGCCCTGAGCTCGTCCAGATCATCCTCGAGCTTCAAGCACGGCCCTAATCAATACGTGGACCATCCTGGTGCTTCTAGTGACGTCTAGGTATACTGTATTACTGTGCGCTGATGATGAGCTCTGATTTCGGACGAACTCTGTGTGTTGTCTTGCCCCCCCTTTTCCTGTGAGTAGTTGAGCTGTCGACCGTGCTGGAAATCTGGAATTGCACGGCCTCATGGCATCTCCACATCTGTGCTGTGCAGCCCTGCACCGGCTGTTGAGCAATCTTTTTCATGTTGTACTTACGGCAAAGACGGATATGGCATCTTTACTCGTAGGTAGTAGTAGCTTAGCTGCTGAGTGTTGTGTGGTTGGTACTTGTTCACTACTATACTTACTGTAGTAGCTTCTGCATCTCCTGTTCACGAAAGAATACAGCAAAGGAAAGACGTATTACATTGTTTTCTGCTTTGGCGGTTGTCAATATTACCTGTGAATGTTTCGTTTCCTCCCTGCAGCTGCAGCTGTGTGCTCCAGTGACCAGTGGAGCCTACCGCTACTACTCTGTGTTGGACTGCTGCAATGCACATGCACTACGGCAGCCGGAGCTCTCGGGCTCAGATAGTCAGATTCAGGCCCGACGAATCTGACCAGGTGTGTTCTTGTTTGCTCTGTTATATGTAACCTTGACCAACCTGAACACTGGCAGACAGCACAGGAAACAACATGAGGGCAAGCAAGCAGCACGAGTGGAACTACTGAGTGAGTATGGCCAGCACGAGTGAGTATGGCCTTGCCTCTCCGTGCACCGACAATGGCTGCCTGTTGTCTGAACCATAAGCACAGTACAGCGTGCGATTACTGCTTGGTACTTGCCATGAAGTGTTGAGGTGATGGGGTACTGCCGTCCTGGGACTGGGTGGCCACATTGCGGTCTCTGCCCCACTGCTCTAGCATTCACTATGTGAGGCCGACGCATGGATTCGTGGCGATAATGACTGTGTCTGTGCAAGGTCACGGTTGTGTGTCAACGTACCTGAAAGCGTTGTTTTCAGTCTAACGAACACGATTTTGTGCTATGTATCAATGCATGGTACAGCCAGTTTGCTCAAAAGCAGCTTAGTGTGTGTTATGCTCGGTTTATATGCAAGTTCAAGTGCATCAAATGGCGATTGAAGGAAACTACAACTAATCTGAGACAGTCGGACTCAATTCTCGTGGCCATCCTTGCTTGAGCATGCACCAGACAATCCACCTGAAAAACTAGAACCGACAGTCATGGTTTTGGCAGCAGGATCTTTAGGGAGATGTAGTTGCTTGCTGGTTCTAGTGGTGTCATAGCGAAAGCAGAATCTTCTATAACAGAGCACTATGACTTGTCACATGGAAAGCGGTGACCAAGCAAGGAGAGGAGCTTCCTCTAGAGAATTGCCCGAGTAATTTCAGCTGATATGATGCGAGTCATTTATGATGTCTAAAGCGCCATGTTTATTTGCATGGAGATCTCCTCTACATACTTGCTTTTCTCTTGCTATATAGTACAAAAGTCTATAGAAAAAAGTCAAGCATTGGGGGAAAACCTAAAGCCTACTTTTTTGCATCCTAATCCAAGCTTTCATTCCATTTAATTAGTCGCACGGTCAGGCAAGAGTCATTCTTTTATGATGTGGGCAAGCAAGATGATGATGATGATGATGATGATCAGGTTGGTTTGAGGTAGGCAGGGGACAGGAGGTGCTTAATGAAGCTGATTAACACGCGCTTTTGGACGTAATCCACGCGCGTGTTAACTAAAAGTCCACGTCCACGATCATTGCCGGCATTTGTTTGCTGCAGTTGCGCGTCATCGTCGTTGTCATCGCGGCAGGCACCACTTCATTGACAAGCGGAGTGCGTATACGTGCGCACTTCAATTCTCTTGTTTGGTGTTTCTATACTAGAGGTAGCTAGCGAGGAGTAGATAGCTACAACTACAATACCTCCTCTCCGTTATCATAATTAAACTGACGGTGGTTAATGCTCCAGTGTCTCTCGTGGCAGCTCCACTAAATAAATAAAACCATGCTTAATTATCAAAAACCACGTATAATTTTTTCATAATACCTTTTTAAAAAAACAGAAACTTAAAAAGTGTATTGTAAAGTAGTTAAAAATAGCTATGGGTTTAAGATTATATATATCGCTATAGAAAATAGTGGTTTCTTATGTAGGAAATGATACCCTTTTTTTCATGTGACCAGATTAGAGGTCGTACTTATGCACGGCCCAAGGGGATAATGGAGCTTTGCCTCCTCTTCTTCTTTTCGAGGTGACAGAACTTTGCTTTCATTACTAAAGTGATGGATTTCTCCTAATGTTTTCATTTAGTAGTAAAACACTACCACTAATTATAACACACGGAAATTTCAATATGAGACATTTAGTAAGGAAAATTTATACTAAATTTAAAAAAACATTAGGAGAAACTTAAAATTCTAGTGCTTTGCCTACTGGAGTACTAGATGGAATCATGACAAGTAACTGATTGATTGAAACGATCCGTGTCTTATCTTGAGGAGCATGGACAACCCTAGTCGCACCAATCGTTTCCCGAACCGTCGAATCATACTGCAGGCAGTTTCCCTTTTTCTCAAAAAGAAAAAAGAAAAAGAAAAACGAAAAAATAAATGGAATACTGCATGCAGTTTTTGGCGGACTACAGCTCAGTGGTCGATCACGTACGTCGCTGTGTTTTTCCTCTTAGACACACATGCGAACGCACTCTCTTCAGCAGTTCAGAGGACGACGAGGACTCGAGTCTCGAGTCATGAGTCATGACACATTCATTCTCAATCATAACGGAGACATATGAAAAAAAAAAACCTAGTTCAAGAACGACTTTCGTTCTCAAAAAGTTTCTCCTACTCCGTCCAAAATAAGTGTCGTTTTAGGATTCTGATCATCTCCTTTCGATTATTCTTCTTATTCAAAAAAATTTATGAAAAAATTAATTATTTTATTATGAAATGATTCATTATTAGAAGTACTTTAATCTTGATTTATTTATTTTTATATTTTCGTAAATATTTTGAATAAGACGAATGGTCAAACGTCGAGTTCAAAAAATAAAAAACGGCACTTATTTTGGGACGAAGGGAGTCCACGTTAGCCATTTAGCCTAGCAACTTCGCGCGTGCTGTGCCTACTTTTCTTATCCCGCACCGCAGCATTGGTGTCACCTTCACGGCTTCACCTTCAGTCACATATCTACGTTGCAACAAGCTAGAACGTGGCTCAGTGCTTTATTTTCTCTACAGACTACAGACTAGTGCAGGGTTTTTTTTACCGATCGGTTACCGCGGTAACCGGCCGGTTACCGGTCATACCGGTCCGGGCCGGTACCGGTACCGGTCGGTTTGAAAAAACCGAAATTTCAAATTTAAAATCGGTGAAAAAAATGGTAAAAAAATTCCTAAAAATACTTCATGATTTATAGATTCCAATGGTGTCAAAATTTTTCAAATTTGACTACATTTAGAATTTTTTTCGAAGTCCCGAAGTAAAAAAAAAAAAGGCCCATTAAGTCCCGTTAGGCCCATTAAATCATGAAGGTCGAAAAATATACTAAACGCACTCAAATTTGAAAAACTTTGACATCATTGGATTCTATAAATCATGAACTATTTTTAGAAATTTTTTTAGCATTTTTTTTTAAAAAAAATAAATCTAAAATTTTAAAATGCGACCGGTTACCACCAAACCGGTCGGTAAACCGCTCAAACCGGCCGGTAACCGGTCAAACCGGTCGGTATACCGGTCCGGAACCGATTGAACTGGGGTTCAAACTCAAAATTTGAATTCGACCGGTTTCTACCGGTAACCGGTCAAACCGGACCGGTATACCGGTACCGTCGGCCGGCGGTTACCGGCTACCGGTCGGTAAAAAAAACCCTGGACTAGTGTGCCTTTTCACAAAGGAAAGTAAGTTTTGTACTGTCACATGCATGTTTTACAACGAATACAAGGAGCTAAGCCATTTTTATATGTCAATATATATTTTATCTATAAATATAGGACAAGGGAAAGACGAAATACTCTCAAACTAATTTGCTCTTAATTAAGACGTACTGGTCATCAAACTGCATGATTAACGGCCATTAATCTGGGCACCAACCTATACCCCTTTAATTAAGAACCTTTCCTTTCCCCTTGTGCATGATTATACTTCAAAGGAATAAACAAAATTCCAGCGAAAAATAATCCTTGCATTGTCCTAGTCATGAAGAAGATTGTGGAGGGCATCATGGAAACCTACTTTAGGCAGCGTTTAGATTGGCAAAAGTTGAAAAAAAAATACACTGTAGCACTTTCGTTTGTATTTGACAATTTTTGGCCAATCATGGTCTAAGTAGACTCAACAGATTCATCTCGAGATAGCCAGACGAAAAGTACAAACATGTAACAGCTGCTACTTCATTTAGTGCTCCATGCAGGCGAAAAGTACAATCGATGTGATGGGAAAAAAGAAAATTTTTTGCAATCTAAACGCAGCCTTAATTCATTTCTTTGAGGGGCCACTGCAGCTTCGTTTTCGTCATAGACTAATCAGACTTATCAACGTACCTACATCAATACCACTGTGTTAGTACACATAATGTAGGGAGTCATATATGTTGCTGAATAGGATAATACTAGTATTCTAAAATAATTCTCAAATGTCACGAGTAACGTGCATCCTGCGTGTGGGACTTGTATAGTCCGAGGTGTTTTTCGTTCTTGACAAAAACAAAACAAAAACAAATATATATAATATAATGGAGACAAAAAGGAATATTGAAAAGGTGGCAGACATGAAATGGATTTATGAACAATTCTCATAGGCTAGCTCATATATATAGCCAATATTCCTGACGTTAGACATGTATGCTAGAAAGCTTAAGCAACATGGCAACGCAATTGCAAAGTAGCGGTGGTCAAATGCACCCGTGCTAGGCGCTTTTCGTTGCTAGTGCTGCACCAACCATTTATTACGATGATTCAGCAAAGACGCCTCCAAAATCCTTAATCAGGTCGAAGCCAGCAAAAATTAAAAACTAATTAAAGTTGCTTGATGTTTCAAAAAAGCTGCTTAATCACGCAAGAGATTTAATTTAATAGGACTGGTATCCATAGGGGAGACTATATGTCTCTACCAAGATACCTTTGCGTGTGGTGTCGTCATGTACTCAGGTTACAACGGTTTGGATTTGATGCTCTAACAATATTGTAAAGTACCCATTGTTTCACTTGTTTTTACCTCTCTCTCCTTCTGGGACAAAAAGAAATTGGATTATTGTTTCTTTAGAGAAAAACAATTTATGCCCCCCTTGAAACAAATGAAAAAGAGAGAAATTCTAGAACCGATTTGAAACGCAGAAATTTCACACGAATCGTACTGACACTTCACAAATTTACTTTTTTATAGAAAACCTTGGGAAATAGGAAAAGTTTTCTATAAGCCCAGTTGGAATAAAGGATCAAGTTCCTACAAATGTACATAATAGATTTTTCCATAGGGATTTTTTATTAGGAAACCTAATAATTAAGAGACTGAACTTTATGGAAAATTTTCTTTACATCATTCTCTCTCGCCTAACTCTTATGGTTTTTCTGTGATATGTTCAAACATTTTTGCGGCACCTTTCTTCCACAAAGGGAGCTACTAGCATTGATATTTTATCCCCACAAGATAAAGAAATGTGCTCCCTCTAATTAATGAAGTCATAAGAGATTTTTGACTTTTCTAATATACAAAAATTTACTATGTACTTAGATATAGTAAAATTGACTTTTATAATTAATATACCGTGACTCACCGATTCTGTTTGTTAGGAGTTGGGACGGAGCGAGGGACGACTTTGTGGAGTGACTCAAACAAATATGAAAGGAGGAGTAGTGATTAGTGATCCAGATCCGACGACTAATCCGCCTGATCTACCCGGCCTTCATAGGATACCATACCGGCCGGGCGGACAGGCACAACGCGGCGTGGGCTCATGCATGCATATTGTCACATGCATTGACACGACGGCGCGCCATGGGATATCTCGAGTCGAATCCAACTCCTGTTGCTTTTAAATTATTGTCTAGTGTACCACGCCACGGCACCACCATGCACGTACATACAGATCGGCTGTGCCGCCGGTACGGCCGCCGGCGACATGCAGCGCCCGCCCGTGGATCAGACGACGACGTGCACGGCCGTGCAGCGCCCCGCCCGGCCCGGCGCGCATCCCGCCGGCCGGCGTCCCCCCACGATCGAACACGCACCAGTAGTTCACCACCACCACTCTGCTGGGCATCGATCGCCGCAGGCCTCCGGTCTCGATCGTATCTCGTACCTAGCGGCAGCGGGTTCGTTCAGCCTCGCGGGTGCAGGATCGTCGAGTCCGCAGCCGCATGCAGCAGAGCCTGCATGCCTGCATGCACGTGCGCACTAGAACCACCAGGCTGGCTGGCTCCCCTCCGCCCCTCCGGTCACTAAACGCAACGCTGAATCCTGAATACATACAATGCATTGCATTGCAGCGTGGCGAAAACACGAGTGGAACCGCGCGCGGAACGCACTCTCACTGTAGGTACGCACGCGCAAGGCGTCGGAGAGGGAGGGCTTGTGTCCTTCACGCGCACCGATGGCCAGGCGGCAAGTGATGCTACGGTGGCCATCAGAAGGAAGCGTGCACCACTACCACCAACAAAGAAGAACCATGATAGACCATTTGTATGGAACGAACACAATCCTAGAGGTGGAGCTAAATTGGGTGCCAAATAGTAAGCCTGCTCCGCAAACTTGACAGTGAAGCTGCTTTACAGTGTAGATGGTGGAGCGAAGCTACGAAAAACATGAGTAGTTCTAAGAGCCAGGCTAATAATACAGCCGGTTTGCTGGCTATAAGGTTTTTTATGGTCTTCTTTTGGTCCACTCGTATAGTAGTCAGCCTTTCACAGCCAATGTACAGTCCACTTATCTCTCTCACATACATACTTTCTTGGTTCCTGTGCTCAAACCGACTGTAAGCTTACAACTCACTTCTCTTCGACATCAGCATTTAGTCGGCTTATATTCTCTTATTATACTTGCTTTAAGGGAGCTGTGTGAGCCTTTTTCTTTTGCTTTTTTTGCCAAAGATCTTTTTTATAAAACAACTTTATGAGTGGAGTTATTTTTTATCTCATCTCGCAAAATAATGATTTGATATAAAGCTGGAAAAAATAACTTATTCTAACTCTCTCTCATTTCTCAACCATGTGTAAAATTGTTCGTGAAGTTATTTTATCCTACAATATTTTTAAAACAGCTCAGCTTCATATAAAAATTATTCATAAAGCTATTTTATTAAAAAAAACAATTTCACTAGCAAATCTGACCTATACCACCAAACACCTAAATATGCCCTCGCCTGGACAAGCAGTAAATAAAAACGATCTAGTACAGTGCACGTATATTTACCGATTTACCATGCTGCTGCCTGCTGGACTTCCGGTCGTCGTGCTCTCGATGCACCGCGCACTGGGTCAACGCCACGAACCCACGCGCGGGCGGGCGGCTATATAAAACGTCTCCAGTCTCCGCCCCCTGCTGCCCCAACTGCCGAGTGCTCTCCACGCCCCAGACAAGCGGCCTAGAGCGCAGGGAGGGCACGAACACGAACGGGAGATGGAGGCGGCGACGGCGGCGGACCCGGCGGCGGGTCTGGACGTGGACAAGCTCACGTACGAGATATTCTCCATCCTCGAGAGCAAGTTCCTGTTCGGCTACGACGACCCCAAGCTCTTCTCGCCCGCCGCCTCCGCGGGGGCCTCGCCGGGGCTGGCCACCGCGCCCGCCGCTGCCGCGTCGTCGGGGAAGGCGACGCCGGCCAGGCCCATGGCGGCGGCGGGGACGAGTAAGGTCTGCATACTGTCGATCGACGGCGGCGGGCGCGCCGCCGACGGGCTGCTGGCCGGCGCCGCCCTGGTGCGGCTGGAGGCGTCGCTGCGGCGGCGCACGGGGGACGACGGCGCGAGGCTCGCCGACTTCTTCGACGTCGCCGCGGGGTCCGGCGCCGGGGGCGTGCTGGCGGCCATGCTCGTCGCGCGGGGCGCCGACGGCCGCCCGCGCTTCTCCGCGGACGACGCGCTCGCCTTCCTCCTGCGCAGCCTCCGCCGCCGGGGCGTCTGGTCCTCCGACGCCGCCTCCGCCGGCGGCCTGCGGGGGCTGTTCCAGTTCCGCCGCCCGGGCGCCGCGGCGGCGTTCCGCAGGGTGTTCGGCGACCTGACGCTGCGGGACACGGTGCGGCCCGTGCTGGTGCCGTGCTACGACCTGTCGACGGCGGCGCCGTTCCTCTTCTCGCGCGCCGACGCCGTGGAGAACCGCGCGTTCGACTTCCGGCTCCGCGACGTGTGCGCCGCCACGTGCGCCGGGGCGGACGCGGTGGTGGAGGCGCGGTCCTGCGACGGGTCCACGCGCATCGCCGCGGTCGGCGGCGGCGTCGCGCTCGGGAACCCCACGGCGGCCGCCATCACGCACGTGCTCAACAACCGGCGCGACTTCCCGCTCGCAGCCGGCGTCGAGGACCTGCTCGTCGTCTCCATCGGTAGTGGCGAGCAGGCCGAGCACAGGGAGCGCGAGCGCGGCGCCGCCTCCACGTCCCAGATCGTCAGGATCGCCGCCGAGGGCGTCGCCGACATGGTGGATCAGGCCGTGGCCATGGCGTTCGGACATAATAGGACAACCAACTACATCCGCATACAGGTCAGTCTCGCTGTGTCGCTGTCCTCTGCTTACTTTCACTGTCCTCCTCTGCTCTGCCGTTCCAGTGCAGAGTAATTCACATACTAATTTATAACCCCGTGCTGTTGCATGCAGGCGACAGGGACGCCGCGAGGAGCGAGCCGTGGCGCGGCGGCGGCGGCGGCGGAGGCGGAGGAGATGCTGGCGCAGAGGAACGTGGAGTCGGTGCTGTTCCGCGGGAAGAAGGTGGCGGAGCAGACCAACGCGGAGAAGCTGGAGCGGTTCGCGCACGAGCTGGTCAAGGAGCGCGACCGGCGCAGGGCAAGCGCGAGCGCGAGCCCGAGCCCCGCCCCGGCGCTCGTCAAGCGCCACCAGCAGCCGTCGGCGGTGCCGGCGCCGCCGTCGTACTCGAGCCTCGTCAGCCACACGCTCGCGAGCATTATGTAGGCCAGCAGCCAGCAGCCAACGAAATGCGAGACCAGGTGTTTAGTAGCCTGCTAGCTAGTGCTACTGCTAGCTCTGTTCCTGCAATCCTGCGCCATGTCGATTCTTCAGCTTTTGTATGTAAAAGTTGCAGGGCATGTTAGTGTAATCCGCATCCTCAGCTCAGCTGTATGTATGTATGTATCTTCAGAACGAAAGGAGAATGCTCGCGCACGGCTCTGAGAGTTTGAGGCTTTGAGCAGAGGTCGGACTGCTAAAAGGAGTAATTAGATTATTGAGCTAACCCTAAAAGGGTAGCTATATAGCAGTACATATATGGGTCTCATGGGTTTAGCTTTATGGGCCTAATACACACACTAACACCCCTGGCAGTCTGGATTACCGGCGCAGCGGAGTACAAGACTGGACAAGAAAGAAAATAAGAAATAAGCACAATACACAGGATCCCCTGTAGCCACAATTAGCCACTGGTGATGTTGAG
Organism: Eremochloa ophiuroides; assembly: GCA_038502445.1. Classification (NCBI taxonomy): domain Eukaryota; kingdom Viridiplantae; phylum Streptophyta; class Magnoliopsida; order Poales; family Poaceae; genus Eremochloa; species Eremochloa ophiuroides. The sequence continues at coordinate 6,770,629 of JAHLJS010000002.1, forward strand.
GCTGGAGCAAAACTCGGAGAAGGTCGAGGAAGGGAGGTCCTTGGTGAAGATATCCGCAAACTGGGAGGTGGTCGGGACGTGAAGGACTCGGACGTCGCCGATAGCCACACGGTCGCGGACGAAGTGAAGGTCAATCTCCACATGTTTGGTCCTCTGGTGCTGCACAGGGTTGGTGGAGAGGTAGACCGCGCTGACGTTGTCGCAGTAGACGAGCGTGCTCCTGGTGAAGGGGCGGTGAAGCTCAGCAATGAGCTGGCGGAGCCAAGCAGCCTCGGCCACACCGTTGGCCACGGCGCGGTACTCCGCCTCAGCACTGGAGCGTGAGACCACCGGCTGGCACTTGAACGACCAAGAGACAAGGTTGCCGCCCAAGAAGACAGCGTAGCCGGAGGTGGACCGACGGGTGTCCGGGCAGCCCGCCCAGTCAGCGTCGGTGTAGACAACCAGCTCAGCAGAGGAGGATCGGCCGAGGAACAGCCCATAGGCGAGGGTGCCACGCAGGTACCGGAGAAGCCGCTTCAGAGCAGCAAGGTGGGGCTCCCGTGGAGCATGCATGTAGAGGCACAGCTGCTGCACGGCGTAGGAGATGTCAGGCCGGGTGAAGGTGAGATACTGGAGCGCGCTAGCAAGGCTCCGGTAGGCGGTTGATTCCGCGGGCCCAAGCAACGAACCCGCGGCCTCTGACAGCTTGCCCTGAGTGTCGACTGGGGTGGAACAGGGCTTGCAGTCAGTCATCCTTGCTCGCTCCAGAATGTCACGAGTGAACTGCCGCTGGTGGAGTAACAAGCCGGAAGGTCGGGGCTCAACAGTGACGCCGAGGAAGTAATGCAGCACACCCAGATCCTTCATGGCAAACTCCGACTGGAGAGAGGTAATGATGCGCTGGAGCAGTGACTGGTTGGAGGCTGTGAGAACGATGTCATCCACATAGAGGAGCAGGTAAGCAGTCTCGCCCCCATGGTGGTATATGAACAGCGAGGTGTCAGACTTGGCCTCCGTGAACCCAAGAGTCAGCAGGAAGGTAGCAAACCGAGAGTACCAAACCCGAGGTGCCTGCTTGAGCCCGTAGAGAGACTTGTTGAGCCGGCAGACCAAGTCAGGGCGTGAGGAATCCACAAAACCTGCCGGCTGGCTGCAGTAGACGGTCTCGGTCAGAGTGCCATGGAGGAAGGCATTCTTGACATCCAGCTGATGCACTGGCCAGGAGCACTCGAGAGCCAGGGAGAGAACTGTGCGGACGGTAGCGGGCTTCACCACTGGACTGAAGGTCTCATCATAGTCAACACCGGGCCGCTGGGTGAAGCCCCGGAGAACTCAGCGAGCCTTGTACCGCTCCAAGGAGCCATCGGCTCGGTGCTTGTGCGTCCAAATCTACTTGCCAGTGACGACATTGGCACCAGGCGGGCGTGGCACCAGGTCCCACGTCTGGTTGGCCAGAAAGGCCGCGTACTCCTCTTCCATCGCACGACGCCAGTGAGGATCCGCCAAGGCGTCGCGGATAGAAGAGAGTACAGGAGAGACCTGCGGTTCCCCGGGCGTCGCTGCAAGAGCCCGGGGCCGTAGGACACCAGCCGCGTGCCGCGTCACCATGGGGGTGAACATGACGCGGGTGTCGGTGAAGAAGCGGCGGGTGGTACACTGGCGGCTCGACACGGGCAGCTGGTAGTGGTGGAGACGGCGGTGTTGGCGTCGACGGAGAAGGGGCCACCGTAGGTGATCGTGGCGGCGAGGACGGTGGTGGCACAGGTACCGTGTCTAGCAGGGCCGGTCGCACTCGGCGCTGGTAGACACGCACCGGGTGGGCGAACCGCGCTGCAGTCGCCGAGGTCAGCGCTGCCGGTCCAGGGTCAGTCGCGGCCGGACCTGCGGAGGACGCAGGGTCAGGCGACGCACCGGAGGGCGCCAGGACGGTGTAGGGTGCCGGTGACCCGAGTGGCGGAGCAGGACCTACAGGACCAAACGGAAAAGGTGGCTGAACGACCGCGTCAGTGGGAGAAAGGAAGGAGAGGTCAAGATCGGAGATGGAAGGAGGTGTTGAGGTGGTGGAGAAAGGGAAAACAGACTCGTCAAACACCACGTGGCGAGAGATGAGGACCCAGCGAAAGGTGAGGTCATAGTAGCGGCACCCCTTGTGATCTGGAGAGTACCCAGGGAAGACACACAGGGTCGACCGGGGTGCCAGCTTGTGAGGAGCAGTGGCAGTGGTGTTGGGGTAACACGCACACCCGAAGACACGGAGGTGATCGTAGCGAGGAGGGGTACCGAAGAGGGCGTGGTAGGGTGTAGGAGCTGGGCAGGCAACGGAAGGTAGGCGGTTAAGGAGATAGGTGGAAGTGTGAAGGCTCTCGGCCCAGAAGCGGGCAGGAAGGGAAGCCTGGAGGAGAAAGGTGCGCATGGTGTCATTCGTGGTGCGAATCATGTGCTCTGCCTTGCCGTTCTGGGAGGAGGTATAGGGGCAACATATGCGCAAGTGGACACCGTGAGAGAGGAAGAAATCCCGAGAGGTGGAGTTGTCGAACTCACGCCCGTTGTCACACTGGACGGCCTTGATGGTGAGGCCAAACTGTGTAGACACCCAAGCGAAGAAGTGACGGAGCGTGGAAAATGCCTCAGACTTAGCACGCAAGGAAAAAGTCCAAGAATAATGAGAAAAATCATCAACCACGACAAGATAGTATTTATATTCAGAAATGCTCATCACAGGAGATGTCCACAGGTCGCAGTGAACAAGATCAAAAATGTGGGTCGCATGTGAAGAAGAGGTGGGAAAAGGAAGACGAACATGTCGGCCCAGTTGGCACGCATGACACAAATGCTCATCGTGAGCTCGAGTACAAGGTATGTCGGAACTACGACTAACCTGCATCAAAGCATCACAGCCAGAGTGTCCGAGACGGCGGTGCCAGGTAGAAGAGGAAGCAGAGGCGGCGAAGGCCGCGGACGAAGTGGAAGCCGAAGCCGAAGTGGTGGGAGTAGACGGAGGAAGCCGAAGCGTGTAAAGGAGACCCGTGCTGTCACATCGGAGGAGTGGACGCGGGGAAGCGAAATCCTTCACAGTAAGACCAGAGGAGTTAAACTCAACAGAACAAGAATTGTCAGCTGTAAAACGACGAATAGAGAAAAGGTTGTGAACCATAGAGGGAGCAACAAGGACGTCAGGAAGACGAAAAGAGCCAGGAGTGGTAGCGGAACCCACGGATGTGATAGGAATACAAGAGCCATTTGCGACCATGATGGATGAAGGAAGAGACGAAGAAGAAGGGTGTACAGCCGTGAGTATACCGGGGTCGGAAGTGGTGTGGTAGGTGGCACCCGAGTCAGCGACCCAGTCGAGGCCGGTGGGCGGTGTCAGGCCCATGCTGCTGAAGGAGCGGGCCAGAGCAGTCGCATGCCAACCGGCAGGCCCTGGCGACGACTGGGAAGGCAGAACCCACGGCGACGTGGGAGACGTAGCAACTCCAGGTGGTGGAACCCACGGAGCTGCCGGGATGGCACCGGCAAGCATGGCCGCCGGAATGCGAGGATCACCGCCGGCACCCTGGAAGGGCCACATGTAGATGCGCCCTGACCATAGGTTCCTGAATGATGACTAGGGTGCACCCCCTCGTAGTGGCGCGGGCGTAGCTCCACGACCAGAATCAGCACCACGACCCCCTCCGCGTCGACGACGACCACCCCGGCCCCCCTACCCCCGCTTGTCCCGGAGGGAGGAGGATCAAGAAGAGACGACGGTGCCGGTGTGGGCGTACGCGGTGGTGGAGTGGCGGCAAGGGCAGTCGAGGAGGACGAGGAGCCCGGCGCGGAGGGGGAAGCAGGACGAGGTTGTCACGGACCTGCAGGAAGGACGGGAAGGGCCGCTGCCGGGTAATTCAGGTCTGGAGTTGGCCGTAGCGGTCGCTGAGTGAAAGGACCTAGGATGCCGCCTAGAGAGGGGGTGAATAGGCGTTTCTGAAAATTTACACTTTCAAATGCGGAAACGATTAGAACCGGAGTTTCTAATTACTTAAAAACTCCTCACAAAGAAACAAACTCCCCCAAAGGAGTAAACAGAGTATATAAACTGAATATGAAACACCTAGGAGCCTAACACCTGCACCACAAAGGATTAGAACAAATGGCACAAAATTCTGCACAGAGAGCTAATACCGGACGCGTCCGATATTAATACCGGACGTGTCCGGTATGCACGGGCTGTGCAGTTTTGCTCCAAAACTCTTGCTGCTCTTCTCCAATCTCTCACACAGTCCCCTGGTGATGTATATATATGCCTGTATAACCTGCACAGCAACTTGCACAACGGAGACAATCACAAATATTAAAGGAATGCAAAGTGAGACACGATATTTGTTTTACCGAAGTTCGGCACCCCCTCGGGTCCTACTCTCCGTTGAGACGGCTGCGAGCAACCTCAAGGGTTAGCTCTAGAGGACACCACAGGTCAACTCTAGCCGCGGTCTATTTCACCCGCTATGCTCCTTCCACTAGGTGATCTCTTTTGCGGAGAGATCGAACCGTTACAAACTTTCCGAGGCACACCACAAGTTCTTGGGTGCCCTCCGGCGACGCCTAACCGTCTAGGACCGAAGAGTCCAAGAGTAACAAATGCGAACCACGAGATCGACGATTTGCACAAGTGCTCAAGTGATGGCTTGCTCTCTATTTTGAATTCTCTCTAAACCCACAAATGGATTTGGCACTTAGGATCAATCACTCACTTAGAGAGGGTTAGAGAGTGTTGCTAGAGCTCAGAGAAAGTCAGGGAAGTCAGTAGAATCAACAGCCCCCAAAGGTGGAGGCTTGGGGCCTTTTATAACCCACTCCCCGAAACTAGCCGTTAACTAGCCGTTGGAATACTGGACACGTCCGGTATTGCCCCAACGGTCACCTTCCAGAGCTCAGATTTCCCTCGGAACTTCCGACCTACGTCGGTACTTCCGACACGTCGAAACTTCCGACAAACACCGGAACTTCTGACAAACGAACAACCTGAAGCTGAGGTAAAACCTGCTGAGCCAGCCAATACCGGACGCGTCTGGTATGAATACCAGACATGTCCGGTATGCGCAGCCTGAGAGCTCTCAACTATTTGAAGTGCCCTACCTCTCTCATATCTCACATGGGTTGGTTTGAGCACTTATGTATCACCATCTATCATCATGATGCATCCCTCTTAATAGTACGGCTTTCCTATCAACTCAAATTTAAATGTAAAACGAATTTAAACCTTGGGAGTTGATCTTCAAGTGAATCAAGCCGTTTTTCTTCAACCTGGTAACAATGGGATGTCATGAGTGATTTTGAAATCCGTCTTGAGCAACAACCATCTTGAGCATATAACTTGATTACAACATTTGATTTGTGGGATGATCTCAATGCATCAAGCCACTTTGATTGCTTCTTCTTGAATAAGCAAATTTGATTCTCCACCACGTCATGTCCTTCATGGTTTATTAGTCCATCGACTAAATGCAAGTACTTCTCTTCTTCACCCTAGCTAGGTTCTTCGGCCGCCAAGCCCTTGCTTGCCCTTCACCCTTGCTTAGTACCTCAAAGAGTTTTCCTTGCTATCTTCACCAACTCAAGCACTTTAGTCACAACTAGTTTTGAATCATCCATTCAAATGTGTTGTCATCTTCACTTTGATTGTTTTGATTCTAAGTGAATCAATGATACCTCATAATAAATGAGCCTTTGGTATAACCTCATTTTCATTGTTGTCTTGTGTTTGAGCTTGATTGAAACATACAACAATCCATCATTTTGGCTCTAAATAGCATTTCAAGCACAAATGAGATAAACCATTCCCTGTTTCACACTTAGCACAGGGTTAGACCTTTAATCAACATTGTCATCAATTCATCCAAAACCCACCAAAGGGCTAGATGCACTTTTACTGAGGTCGCGGAGGACGTTGAGGACCAAGATCCGGTCCTCCACGGGCCAGCCAAGGTCACCAAGGGAGTCCACCATGCCCTTCATCCGGCGGCAGTACTCGCCGATGGAGAGGTCGCCCTGGACGAAGGTGCGGAAACTGGCGTCGAGACGCAGAGCCCGGGCCTCGGCATTGCCCAGGAACTGGCCCTCAAGCGCCAGCCAGGCACGACGGGCGTCGGGCGTGTTGCGGACGAGGTCGTGGAGGTCGGTGGTGATGGTCCCGAGGATTCAGGACAGGACGATGCTGTCGAGGCGGAGCCACCCGGAGGTCTGAGCTGCAAGAGGGGCGTCGATGAGGACGTGGTCGTCGAGGGCGTAGCGGCGCAGGGTGAGGAGAACCATGTCCCGCCAGCGGGCGTAGGAGGACGACTCTGGGTCGAGGACGACAGTGACCAGGTTGCGGATGTTCTGGACACCGCTGGCCTGGTAGTGGAGCTGCGTCACGAGTGGATCCGCCGGATCGGGAATCTGGAGAGGCGACACGCGGACAGCGCACGGGCTGGAGGAGGTGGCGGAGGTGTCGTAGGACGCCGAGTAGCCGAGGAGCTGCTCCGCCTCGGCGAGCTGACGTGCCAAGACAACGGCTGTCTCGTGCTCCCACTCCAAGGCGAGGGCAGTCACGCTCACGCGTGCCGCGCCTTCGGCGGCGGCAACCCGAGCGGAGAGGAGAGCAGCGGCGTGGTGGGGGTCGAGGAAGGGCGCGCCCTGGGCCCCAGCCGCGTCGGCCAGAGGACCGGTCGCAGCCAGGGGCTGGGGCTGCACGGGCGGCGGCGGCTGCAGCGGCAGGCCCTCAGCCCCGGGCGTGGCCAGGGCGGCCCCAGGCGGTGGCAGGCCCGCGGCACCGGTGGCGGCCAGGGCGGCCCCGGGCGGCGGCGGCGCGGCCAGGCCCGGGCCGGCCAGCGGCGGGGCGGATACGGGAGGCGGCGGCGCAGGCCCGCCGGGCCGGGGCGCGTGGGGCGGCGGTGGCGGCGGGGGCGCGCTGGGCGGCGGCGGAGGCCCGCCGGGCAGGGACGCGCTGGGGGCGCCAACCCCGCCGCCGGCGGCCATGAGGGCCGCGGCAGGCGGCCTGCCGGCCACGTGCTCCGCCCAGGAGGAGTAGGGGAGGGGAGGGAAGGTGGAGAAGTAGGAGGAGGAAGGAGGAGGAGGAGGCCGGCCGCCGGCCATGGTGGCCGGAGAAGGGCGGCGGCGTCTGCTGGGTGGGAGGGAGGGGAGGAGAGAAAAATAACCTTGCTTGATACTATGCTAAAATGAGTGATTAGATTATTGGGTTAATTCTAGAAGGGTAGCTATATAGCAGTACATACATGGACCTCATGGGCTTAATCACATGAGCCTAATACACACACTCTAACACTGATAGGCCTCTGACTGTGAACAAACCAAACCCTATGGTAATTATCCTACACAATCAGGAGTGACTGTCTCTGATGTAGTGATGTGTGTGGGGCTGTCTTTAGCTTCAAGGCAGGTAAATATTGCAATGATAGCCGATGCGAAGTATAATGCTTAATTAATTAACAAAGTACTTACTGCATGAAAGAAACTCGAGTGGTCACAGTACCCTGGAACACGTACTACCCATAGGATCAGACATGTTGCTCAGTACCCGTATGAATGTGCCTGCCGTTTTGGAACTCGGGACCAGTAACGCTGCCCCCTGCTTCCACTTCCACTGTTCCAGCCTTCAGAAATCAGATACACTGTTCCCATCAGGCAGCTTTGCTGCTCGGAGTTCAGAGTCCCAAGTGCTTCAGAACAGAAAACATGCAGAATTCATTGAGCACATACCAAGTGAGACGGCACCATTGGCATTTGGTTCGTGTGCTCCCATTGTGAGTTTGTAGTTAACGGTGCAGGTAAAGAGAAGTAACAAGACTTGTGCCGAGTTTAGAGCTAGTAAGCGTGAAGCGGAAAAGTCCATGATCACGTGTACGAGTGTGTGCACATGTGATGGAAACTGAGCACCAAACACGGACAAGGGGGAGAGACATGGAGGTAGCAGTGTGGGTTCAGCTCGATCTGCTGCAGGCACAGTTTACGTACGTGCGTAAATGCATTCTTTAACAAGAATCCTAAGACGACGGTGGTGCCCTGCTCGATCTCATCCAACGCCTCATGCGACGTGAGTCCGGCAACGCCGCTACGTGGAGGCGTCAACACGCGCTGAGCTGAGCTGCGCATCGGCTGTGCTTCACGCGTCGGTGCTTGCATTGCAATTGTTTTTAATTACAAATTTCATTAGATGCTACTACTAGCGGTATTTTTTCAGCGACGGCCGTAAGCTACAGTCTTTGTGGAGCATGCTGCATCTTTATTCATATAAGAATCAATAATGTAAGCTCTCGTTTCCCTTTATTTTAGAGAAATGCCAAAACAACACTCGGTTGTTTCTCTCCCTCTCAAGTCTCAACACACAATTCCTCTCCCTCTCATTCTTCTCCAATTCTGGTGACGCCAATTCTCCTCTTTTCGTCTCCAAATCCGGAAATCCAGGGAGGTAGGCCGGCTAGATGGCAGGGACAGAGCCAAAGGATGACATTCGGGTCCTTATCACGGTGAAGCTAACCGGGATAGGTCAAGGGAGGGGGTATGGGAGAAAGGAGGTTGCCACGGTAGGCCCGAGGAGAAAAGAAGAACAATGAAAAAATTGGATGCTTAGCACTCTGTTGTTGGATAGACAGCTCCGTATTTTGATTTGTAGCTTTCTTCTTAGTGGTAGTGGCCTAGTGGGTGGGACTTGGAGCTTGTACCGATCCTAATTATCCTTACTAATGCACATGTGGGCCATGTTAGTGTTAGATTAACCCAGTACATAATCTACTGTGTATTTGCACAGAGATTGGACCTACATCTTGTCCTCCCTTTTGTACGAATGAATGAAGCTAGATCAGCAGCAACACTGAAGCTCATCATGGAAGCCGCACGCGCACCGAACCAAAACCCTGCTACATGCTAGGTAAATAATAGGCCAAAGAATGCTATGTTAAGCATCATGAGGGAGGTTACAACTTACAAGCTACCGAGTACCAACTACCAAGCTATAGCAAAATGCTGGTGCGAGGAAGCACTTGGCAGCTCCAGCCTCCTGCCCCCTCCATGCAGTAACCACCAGTCCACCACCTCAAGTCTCATCTCAGTACAGACAGCGCCTGCGGCAGGGGAGAATAAACAAATTAGCACATCATCACTCACCTTTATTACCCGGCCCAGAGTTAATTATGCTGCTCGCATGCTACGGCAGCAGCAGGACAAGAGATTACGGCCGGGCAGCAGAGCATGCAGCAACCAGGAATCGCGCACCAGGTGGCTCGACCTCCGGATCACCCGCTGCCCTTGCTTGGCTGCAATGTCCGTCCCCTCCGTCGTCCGTCCTCCAGGCTAGCTGCTGGCTGCTGCTTTGGATTCCATGCCTCGCCTTGCCTGCGCGGCGCACGTGTATCTTTTACTGACCGAATAATCAGTCATCATCAGTTGTGTATACATGCTTGCATGCAAGTAGGCGAGAATCTCAACATGCACGCAGCCGGGAGCAACTTGCAGCTGAAAGAGCTCGATCTCATCTCCCTAACCCTAGCTAGCTAAAAATAAACGTTAATTTTGACTGATACTAATTTATTGGGAGAGTAAATATTGTTCTAGAGCTGAAAAGGAGGGATCCACCACCTTTGCAAAGCACGCATATGCAGCCTCCATCGCACGATGGAACAGGCGCGTAGTTGTGGTTTACAATCGATCGTGCATAACAATGGCTCTTTCTTTGTTTGCTTCTTCACAAGGCGAGGGTTTGTTGAGCAGTTGCCCGTTTGGCCTTTTGCTGCTGATAGTGACATTGTTTACCGTGTATGTCAGGGATTGTTTAGGGATCTAGGATCTTTCGTCACATGTTCACTGCAGTAGGCTTCTAATAGGCTTCTAGCATGCAGTTGTTTTCCCCCTATTCATGCAGCTTTGTGTTTTTGTTAATTACAGTATTAGCTAGGGGGGTTTGATATGAATATATAGACCTGCTGCAGTGTTTGTCCAGGAATCCTGTTCTGCTTCTGCATTATCGCTCTGAAAACGCTATAAAAATCTCATGATCACGTCCAGAACTGTTTGCTTCTGGCTCTTTCGTTGTCCTCCACTCCACCTTCTGCTGGCACGGGCGGTGACTATGCTAGTTCTCATTGTTCTTAATTAATTATAGTCTTTCCAGCAGGTTACATATTCACTCAGGCATGCATAACATAAAAGCGGCTGTCAGCATTTAATTATTTTAGTCAATATCAAAGGAAAATCTTTGCCATTATCATACGGTTAGTTGAAGGAGATTGATACGTATCATCCTACTAACTACCCAACATAAATTTGGCCGGTGTGCTCCAAGAAACGCAAACAGGAAAAGGAAATGCTTCCCGAATGGCATCCCAAACAGGCAACGTAAGTAGGCGAGTTCCGATCTGGTACCGATTCGCCGCGCGCATGAATCAATTGATGTGGTGTTTAAATCTTGGGCATAAAGCTTTTACGTGTTACATCGAATGTTTTATGTGAGTTTTGGAAGAGTTTTCAGATACAAATAAAAAATCAATTATATAACTCGCTTATAAACTGCGAGGCAAATTTATTAAGGCTAATTAATCTATCATTAGTAAATGTATATTTAGCACAACATTATCAAGACTAATTTAGGTTTAAAAGATTCGTCTCATAATTTACACACAATCTGTATAATTAGTTAATTTTCGTCTATATTTAATACTTCATACATATATTCAAAATTTGATGTAATAAGTATAAAATTTTTGTGTTGGGAACTAAACAGGGTCTGAGTAGAAAAAGACTGCTTACTTGACACTGATGATTATTAGATTGGACCATCAGAACTAGGACCCATACATCTAACATATACTGTGACTGCATGCTCCAGCAACGTGTAACGGACTTCGATTAATAGCCTCTTTCATAGTCATGTTGTGGCTTCAGATTTTCTACGATACTTGTATCACACAACAACATTATTGTACGTAGCACAAGCTAGTGAAGCAGCTCCTTGCTAGTCTATTTTTTGCTGGACAAAGGAGGACACGATGCTACAGCGTTTTCATACTGAAGCTTGTGTGAAGACTGAAGAGGACCTAAGTACGAAGCTTTCAGGAGAATTGCTGCCAACATGCAAGAATCATCACAGTGAGCCTGCGAAGACGCGAGCAACGCGTACGTGTTGTGACTGTGTGCTGAAATAATCTGACCTGCACACAGGTTCATATGTTTGATGAAAATGTGGCTGCTACTTCAGCGTTATAAGAAAAAGAAAAGCTCTACAAAATAACACTGCCCAGCTATATATATAATAGTGTTAACATATATCTTGGCAAAAATGCTACAAATGCCCTTGCTTTATTATCAACTGTTTCTGCAATAACTTTGAGATGAACATGTGCATCTGAACTCTAGTGATTTTTATTCGTCACAAGCAGGATTCTTACTATATATTTAGATAAACCATACTTACCCGACTCAAAAAACACCAGGGTTTGTTAACAACTATGTAGGCACGGCTGCATTATGGAGGTGGTGCAAACAATGAATGATGGAGGTTACTCGGCAACTTTGGCAGCTGCAGTGTATGATAAATGCAATATCATATGGAGTAGATTGATATATCGATTGAGCATTGTAGTAGGAAGGTAAATCAGCTCATAGTTTACAAAAAGAGCTACGCAATACAAGTAAACTTGTACCTGGGACGATGAACCCCTAGCTTTATTCTAGATCTTTTGAGCAATGATGTAACCATTCTGAATGAATAAATTCTGCCATATTGGTTGTTTTTTTTATAAAAAAAAGAGCCTCTCAAAAAATACGGAAGGAAAACATTCAGCAGATGCCCCGGAGAAAACACTCCTTAAGGCCCAGTTTGTCTGGGCCTCCAGATGGGCTTCTGAAAGGCCGACATCCTCACTTTTACTGCAAAACCCCCCCACGATCAATAAATCAGGCCTCGGCATGCTTCGTGGGCTTTCGCGGGAAGAAATATCCACTCAGGCCAATCGTACATACCGTCGCTCCTGTCCAATTCCCACACCGCGTTTCGTTCCGTACGCATTCGGCCGTTCCCCAATCTCCCAGCGATTTGGCCCGACGAGGTCGCCTTGCCGCCGCGCCGCGCCGCGCCGCGCCGTCCCTGCGATAGAGGTGGAGAATCCCAAATCCTCCACATGGCAACGCGCGCGCCGCCGCAGTCTTCAACGATCGGATCCGTGACGGTGACGATCGACCCGTCCGCATCCTCCTCGTCGTCCTCCACCGCCGCGCCACCGGCGGCCGCGGCGGCGCCGGAGCCGGCCCCGGAGTCGGTGGTGCTGCGCCTGAAGCGGCGGGCCAAGAAGAAGGTGTCGTGGAAGGAGGGGACGGTGGACAACGAGGGTCTCGGCCGCAAGAGCTCGAAGAAGTGCTGCATATTCCACAAGGAGGTCCCCTTCGACGAGGACTGCAGCGACGACGAGTCCCCCGGCGGCGGCGGAGGCCACCGGTGCCCTCGCTCTCATGGTGACGCCGGCGAGGGGACCAGCGGCGGCGGGTGCTCTTCCTCTTCCCACGACCATGGCAACCACTGATCTCCGTACGGGTTATTGGGCCTTCTCGATCTCTTTAGGTATTGGGCGACAACCGATGCTTATGTTTAATCTAATCTGGCCTGATGTAATTAGTTGAGTGAACTTACCAAATTCGTGCTCTATGGTCGGAAGAGACGTGTTTTTTATGGTCGATACAATTGTTGTATTGGTGCTTGACGAGCAAACTGGGCAATCGTTTCCTGAATTGAATGTTGACACCTGTGTTTTGCTTAATATGATTTGAAGCCTGCTTTATTACTGCTGCGTGCCATTGTGCAGACAATTTTTGCTATAGAGCGGAGATTCTGATCATAGCTTCTTATTGTGTAAAGCTTTCTTTTTAGGGAATATTTGAAGACTTTATGTGTTTGTAATCTACGAAGTTTTCAAACTTAATTGCTGAAATTTAGACTGTATATTAGTCAGTACCTTTATACCGAATTTTGATTCAGCATACCCTTTGACAAAACCCTGTTCAGCCACTGCCTTTCATGCTGGACGAGGTCCCTTCCCCATACCATCAAGATCGATAGCAGCAGAGGAAGGCACAGCAAGGTGTAAGTCACCATTGCACAGGCTACTGTCATACAATTATTTGATAGGAACTAATTAGTGATGGAACATTATGTCTATGGTATGCTTGCTATGCTATTTCTAGTTTTTTTTTTTTTCCTTTTTGGGTCCAGTCACTTTGTTGCTCAGCAACGGTACTGTTTATACTATATAGACTTGTCTACTTCCCATATAATATTAACAGACTAAGACGATTTTGCTTGCACAGCTCTGTTGATTCAGAACCTTACAATGATTCCGTATGCACTTGGCAGAGGAATGGTTGCACAAATCATGTAAAATGGAGGACAATCTTGTTCACCCAAAGCCAACTTATGCCATCCTTCTCCCTCGAACATCCTAGACTCCTATGGTGCGATTTCTGTGCCATGGTCCATGGCTGGTGTCATCATATCATATGGGAGGACGGCTCATGTTGTAGCCATAAGAAGTAGTTGCCGTTCAGGCTCTGAGTTCACTCTCAGCCTGAATTTAGCAACGCTCCCTTTTCACTTTCACCTCTTTCCACACCTGCCTGCTCAGGAGCTTGCACTTTCCCTCCCTATTGTTTGTACAATCAAACTGCCATAGTTATGTCACTGATTCATAACCTTGGATTGAGAAAACTAGCATCCAAAGTTTAGTAGATGTAACAGATTCTGTTTTTTTTTTTCAATGATTAGATGAGGAAAATAATGAGGTCGCCCTCTGCTACTCCACCTCTGCATGTCAATTTTGTAAAGTTTAATTGCCCTAGTCCTTGTGTTTGCTGTAGACTTGTATGGAAATTAATTGCACTAGACAATGGTACCGGCCTGATCTGTGAATTACCCTTGCGATTTAGTAAAAAAAAAAAATCGTTCATATGCTTACTATCTGAAGTAGTAGCTTTATTAGTTTCAGCACTTAATCTGAAGTACTAGTTCCTTTACAGTCGTGAAATGCTCCCAGCAGTTGGCCCTTCCCCCTTCATATATGGCTGCAAAAATGCTTACAAACATATTTGATAAAATTCTTGGAAGCCTTGTGTACTGAATAACACTTTTTGAGGAAGTACCAAAGAGCAACTGAACAAAGAAACTTGGGACATAAACAACTTTCTGCTTGCATCTCTGCATGTAACTCGACAACTTCACTTGGAACATCAGTCTAGAGGTGAAACTGATTTTGCCTAATTAATTTTACCTACTCCTAAGGCTGACCAGCTATTTTTTCTGCATTTTTATTTCCCAATTTGACAATTTCTGATTGATAGTTGGTATATGCAATATATGATCACGAAATTGTGTTACTGTGTGATACCATGTGACAATCATTTGTAAATATTTTTCATGCAAAATTTATCTTTGTAGCAATTTCTGCACCTGTGAAAGCCATGTTCTTTTCACTTGAATCGCTTAAAGGAATTGTAACTGCCTGCTTACATTGCTGAATTTTTGTCCTCTATGACCAGGGATTCTTTGCCTGGTACGTCGTCTCTAACGTCGCCACACAGTGCTGGTAACTTGGACTGTTACTCACTGATAGGAACCTACTACATAGCAATGGAGTGTCTCTAATCGGTCTCTTGAATGCATATGTACCCTTAAAAAATATATAATGAGTCTCGTGTTGATAGGTGGCTAGGTTAGTGTGTAATACACAAGTGGACTCTGGTGGGTCTAAGACAGAGGCCGAAGAAATGCAAATTGGTGTAGAGAACGCAGAGTTTGGTGGTGTTTTAAATCTAGGGATGTAAAGTTTTGAGCATCTCATGTCACATGAGATATCGCAAGGGTGTTGTGATATATCAATAAAAAGACAATTTACAGATTCCATCGGTAAACCATGAGATGAATTTATTAAACCTAATTAACTCGTCATTAGCATATATTTATTGTGCACCACATTGTTTAATTATATACTAATTAGGTTTAAAATTTTTGTCTCGCAACAGTCGTAAGAGCATCTCCAAGAGTTCCCTAATTATTCCTCCTAAAAAGTCCATGTTTTCCTAATTCCTAAAAATGTATTAGGAGAAAAAAGGAGATCATCTCCAATAGTTTCTAATATTTCACTCTAAAAAATTAAATTTTGATCCTACAGGATTCTTTTGTTTTTTCCACTCGTATCTCTTGTCGTATATACGCCGCCGGCAGCGGCGGCGGCTCCTTCCTGTTGAACACTGCCGACAAGTAGAAGAGCGCCTCATCCTCCGGATGCCGTCCAGATGCTGTCCTTGGTGCTCTCGCCCTGTCCACCACCGGTGTCGTCAGCCAGCGTCTCCAGGTTGAGCAGGCTGTTCGCGTGGAACTTGAACGGCACGTGTAGCCAGGAACTGCGTCACGTTGGATGGAGGAGCGACGTTGTTTGTCGCGATGAAGGAGCGCACGGAAAGGAGAGTCGCTGCAAAAGCAGTTTCGGCGCGATCTCACCTCCGCGTAAAGTTACGCGGAATCAAGGTGGATTTAGCAACTCCCTAAATATTAGGAGAATGTATTAGAAGTTGTTGGAGAGGAGTTTTTTCTTATCTTTCTAAAAACTAAGGATTAGAAAGAGGTATAGGAACTCTTGGAGATGCTCTAATATGTGTAATTAGTTATTTTTAGTCTATACATGCGTTTAAATATCTGATGTGATAGGGCGTAAACTTTGAGAGGAGAAACGAAACAAGGCGTTGCAGTGTGGGCCACTTTGGCATGTCAGTACACTACTACAGTGCAAATGTTTTTCATGCTCATCCAAGCGACGCCACTGTCTTGCGTGCTTCTCCATCAACTAAACACACTGCCTTTTCATTAAAAAAAACATAAACACACTGCCAAAATTAAACACCAAACTCATTTCTTCACCCACTTTCCTCACATATATATCCTAGGCGCCTGGACCTATAAATAATCTAGACTTCATTCCTCGACTACAACCTAAGCTTCATAATATCAGTTACTCCCTATCTCATCCTCCCCCAATGAATAATCGGAAGAAAAAGCAGTTAGCAACAAAACAAAGGTGAACACCTTTGAGAGTGGAAGGCATCAGGAGTGTATGCACAAGATGATTAGTTTGGTTCACCCAGTGGATTTGCTCACTTGGCTAATAGTTCTAAGGCCGTCCCCAACAATGGGCAACGTAGCTAGCTGACACGGGGTGTGGTGCTGGGAGAGTGAACAAAAAAAAAGCAAGTCACCAGTGCTTCCTTCATCGCTAACTAGGAGCGTGATAACCAAGGCCAGAATCATGTAGCCACACACGTTCCTTGTTCGAAGCCCTCCGAAACTAAGTTGTCAAGGAAGTCATCATCCTGAAAGAGGATCTTGAATGCTTCGTGCTTCGACTCGGCTAGTGGCTCAGCGAACAAGGATTCGTACTTCTGAAAGTGTCCTAGGTTGTCCCGTTGCTAGAGTAGTCCTTTGGTTGTAAGCATTTTATAATGTAACCCGCAACTATTTATAGGTGTGAGGTACAATCTTAGGGCCTGTTTGGTTCACTATAAAAAATTACCATGCCAAAAATTTGATAAGCCATGATTTTGGTTAGCCTTTGGTTTTGTACTAAAACTTGTCAAACACTCAAAATTGGCTTGCCAAAGCTTTGGCAAAGTTTTTTTTTCCCAAGTTTTGGCTTACAAAATCTATGGCATGACAAATTTTAGATGCCAACCAAGCATGCCCTTAGCAATTAGGCTATTACCGTGATTAGACCTGTGGCTGTATTTTTTCTCTACTTCTTAATGAAATACATGCCAAGCACGGTCGTGAAAAAAAAGTCTGGACGTACTCCTCTTTACTTTCTCAATATAAAATCAATTAACTCTGGGCCCCATGCGTTAAAGAGAGGAGCCACTCCAGGCCGTCGCTCGGGTTGTCAAGAAGATCGCAGAGATGAGATTGGGCTCCAGTGACCGCTTTGCATTACGATTATTAGTTAATTGTAGTTCATAGAAGATCGACTAATTATTAGTTGCATTAGTTAATTATTAGTTAGACAGGGTATTGAACTAAATTCAAACCACCAAAGTGGAACACCATTAATTATAGTTTCATTACAGTTACAATTACAATTACAGAAATGGAATCAACTACACATGCCAATATATAAATTAAAACCCACCCTATAGCCTAATAGCCATCAGCGCATGGCTCAAGCTTCAACAACATAATTAGATACAACAACTCAAAACACACATCCTTCCCTAGCAAGACCAAAAAAAAAAAAAAAAAGGCCAAGTTCACCACCGTCACGGTTGCTCTCCTCATTTCCGGTGGCTGTGGCATCCATCATCCTCGCACACGGACCTCGCTTCACTGAGACCATGGAGCATGAGAACGCACCTTGGGCCATGGTCACCTGCGTTGCCCTCAACGGACGCCATCTTTGATGTCCAGTTCCCGTTCTTATTCAAAGAGGTGGGGGTGGACGGACCTACCACACTCGGGCCGGATAGGTAGCTCCATGGATCATCACGATAGAACTCCATGTAGAGATTGTAGGATGCACTCGTCATATGTTAGTTTCAATGACCATCCAGCAAGCATAAAAGAACAAAAAGGTAGCAACGCCTGCTGTTTTTTTAGGAAAAGCAGCGCCTGCTGTTACTTTATTTCTCATTTAATATTAGCATAAATGAAAAATATGTGCCTCCAAACGAGGCTTGAATTGGTTATTTCTGTAAGAGAACGCAGGCATAAATACAACAAAGAGAGAAGGGCCCTGGGATGGTAATATGTTAGATACTTGACGGGCACCTTAAACATTCAAGGATTTTGGAAGCCCCTCTCGTAGCACTAAGGATTGCTCCTTCGACACTTGGACTTGTACAGAAATCTCCACAAATTGCCAATTTCGTGCTATTGTCCCAAACACACTTATCATCTCCACTAATTGCAATGGCTGGGAAAGCAGCACCCCTGCAATTTTACATATTATCAAATACCAACAGAGACGGGGAAAACGCTAGTTCCTTCAATACAAATATACAATTAAAGACAATAACCCTAAAAGATATGGCTGGAAAGACTGACCATCTGTGAGCTTTCATAAAAATTGGTTGTGGAATGCTTAATCCAGTCGCTTGGAATTCACTGAATAATTCCTCTGCCACCTTAGCAAGTGCCTCTGCTGAAGGTTTCCGTGGACCAATGTTATTTATTACCTTGGAAGCATACTCAGTTGTGGAATGCAACACCCAAGATTGTCTGAACACAAACAAAAATACATTAAGTGAAATTTTTTGACAGCAGATAACGTACTATGTGTACACACAAAAGAACAAAGGCATGTACCTGTTAGGAGGTACACAAGCACGCCCTGGCTTACTACTATTACAAAAGGCCCAACTCAGAGAATTGGAATTGTTGAAAGAGAAACCATGAACAGGTACCTGGATAAAAAATCATTATTAGGAAGACAAATGGACATTTTTGCAGAGGCAGATGAATAAATTCAGAAACCGATCAATGAAAGTTGCTTATAATATCATTAGCTAAGGGGCAGCTTCATGGTCATAATTACCATGATGGCAACTAATATACAGCTTCCAAACTTGAGGATTCTGGGTAATAAATAGTCAAATATTTCCTGCAATGCTGCATTGTAGTAGTACTTTGATGACTACAACGCCTATGAGGTTCTAACTTATGGTCCATGTGCATGCATTTTTGTGTTCACTGAGGTTCTATGCATAATGACAAATAGTGGGCCATAGGCACAGTAAACAAGTATGAACTGACTACAGCAACAAAGTCTTCAGTCCCAAGAAATTGAGAAAACAAGGAACTTTGTGAGTGGGTATTATTGAAAATTGCACATACCATAGCCAATGGCTCTGAGAATGCTACCATAAGAGCAAAACATGGACGAACTGGGATATCTTTAAGTATTGTAGGCAGGCGTGGAAATGACGACAAATCTGACGAAACATCACCAAGCATTGGTCAAAGCATGCAACTCTCATGCATTGCACTTGTATGCAAGATGCTGATGCTTAGTAATTGGAGCCAATAGTCTTAAGTAACTAACACGAGTGTAAGCAGTTAGCATCACCATTTAAGTGGGCTCTTATGTTCAACTTAAGCTCTTATGTTCAATTCAAACATGCTGCTTGTCTCTATGCTAACCACTATTTTGCCTTTACTAACAAATGAAATATACATACCTAGCAGAAAAAGAAAAAAAAAAGAATATATGCGACAAAACAGGCATCAGTCCAAGGTGTCCTGCTACTATGACTGTTTGAATTTCCATAACTTACAGAAACATATACACAATCTGAACCAGGGGGCATGAAAAGAAGTTGCTTTCGGCAAAATAAAAAGTATCTTTGAAACTAAAATGGTGATAAGAATACTTCTATTGATTAACATGGTAACCTATCAACTATCATTAGTAGAACTTGTCAGGAAACAAGATTGTCTTCCAAAACTAGAGAAATAATATTGAATGATATTGTGGAAACTATAGAACAAACCAAGAGGTGGTGGTCTTCCAGTCAACCCAGAAAAGCTTGTTGACGCTACATTCTTATCTGTTGCTACGACATAATCAAAATAGCCAAGATCTTTCCCATCCAAGCTAGCTAGTGACCACGAACTCTTATCTTGAAGCCAATCCATCTTTCCCACAGTGACACCAAATTTGGCCACCACACCTAGCAGAAGCAGAGTAGGCATGTACATTAAGCATCTGTACAGGCTCTTCGGTCTCTGGAACATTATGGCACTCAGAAAGTTGGAAGTCTGGGGGTCAAACCATCCTCTAGACATAGTGATTTGCATATTGAGTTCATGGCTGGCACTCCCACATACTTTTTAGCTGTTCCTTCCTGTAAGAAGTAAGAACACATCCCAAGGAAACAAACTGTATTATATTAAGAAAAACGTCAAATTAAACCTTGCGGCAAGATTTCAATATTGCTCCTGATAATCTATGTAAATCATGCTTCTTGAAAACCCTTAACACACCAATGTTAGATTATCTGAGCAACTGAAAGCCTACTTTCACGAGGCACAAGTTTGGCATACTTACCCAAACTATCAGATGCATATTATGTATAGTACAGTCACTGGCAGATTTCGAAACTGAAAATTTTAGCTAACTTCTAATTGCTTAGGAGTATCTATGTGGGACCTTCATTGGTAAATGTACCAACTGCCTGATCATTTCAGTTTTTTAAATAATGGGATAAACCTAGGGAAAGGGTTGGGATTCAAAGCTGGAACCTTGTCGAAGTCTGTGAATTTGCCGGTGGCCAGATCGAAGCATGCGAACGTGGCCTTCCACTCGGCGACGATCCCCCGCGCCTCCCACCCGCTGACGACCCGCGCAACCTCGGCGTTGCTGACGGTGAAGTAGGGCGCACCGTGGTCGAACCGCAGCTCCGTGCCATCCTCCATCACCTCCCTGCGCTCACCCAAGCCAAAGCACGGAGGCAGTCAGAGCCGAAGCGACGCGCGCGCAGCGGGGGGGTGGGTGGGGGCAGAGCGATGAGGCAATCGGCCGAGCACCTCCGCTGCGCCATGCGGCCGCCGGCGCCGCGGCCGGAGTCGAAGAGCGTCACGGGCACGCCCCGCGCCGCGAGGAGCGACGCGCACACGGCGCCGGATACTGCGATCGTCGGGAAGAGAGTAAAGTGAGAGCATTGCAGTTGCAGGCGCCAGCCCGATCGAACGGGGCGGATCGGATCGGATCGTTCATTCAGTTGTTCAGGAATCATCAGAGGTGCGGTACAGGACGAGAGAGAGAGAGAGAGAGAGAGAGAGAGAGAGAGAGAGAGAGAGAGAGAGAGAGAGAGAGATAAGGTTGAATGTTAAGGCTGCTGCTTACTTCCGGCTCCGATGACGGCGACATTGGCGGCGGCCATCGCAGCGGAGCACGCTTCGCGGTGCGATCTGGATCGGGACTGGGAGCGATTCACCGGAGAGTAGACAGCGGTGCAGCCGAGGCCAATGATCAAACCTTCACTTGGATAGGGATAAGGCTCTCGGCTGTGGGGGTGCCATGTCGCACCTCTGATTCGGGAAAAGGAGAAGGAAGGACCATGATCACTGATCTGATCAGAAAGAAAAGGGAAATGAATGCCTCGTCTCGCTTGGATGGATCGACATCGTCATCGATCCAAGAAAGAAGCACTCTGCCGTGCGAGGCTTGCGTAGGCTTTGCGCGGCTGCGCTTTTGTCTTGACGTGGCGCCGCGCGGACCTTTCAATTATACATGGGCCTTTTTTGAGCTGGACCGAGCACGTGAGATACAGCCCACTGTACTTGTTTGATTGTTTCGTTATCTTGTTTTTATTAGCGAGACATAAATCATACTCGGCCCACTATAGTACGTTACTACTAGTATTATTACATATACCACCAGAGTTGAGGGAGGTAAAATACACGGTTTCAAAAGTTGAGGGAGGTGATTTACCCTGATTTTTACGGTTCAAGGAGGAAAAACGGACTTTCAAGAAAGTTAAGGGGAAAAAATTGGACTTTTTCCTATTACATGCCACCAGAGTTTGCTGCAAATTTTTTGAGTTGTGTGGTCTAGCGTTAGCATGATTTGTGTTAGCAGGTTTGATGATGTAAATGATGTACGGCAAATTCATTAGGAATTTGATTTCCTTGTCCTAATTCCTAACTGGATGATGTGAATAGTTAAGCTTGGTGCGTGATGACATGAGACCACCCGACCTTAAAATTTAAGGGTAAGCGACTGCACAAAACACTAGCTAGTCTGGATGCTCTTTTCAGTTTTTGCATTGGAAACATATACTGTACTACTCACTAGCTAGTGGTCTGGGTAAAGGTTTCCGGGTAAAATAAAATACTGGACAATGCACACGCTCTCTCGCCCATCAATCGACAGCGCACATTGCAGCATGCACGACCCTCAAATAGACATGGTGCTGTGTTCCTGCCCTGCACTTAGCGGCACCTTTTCATTTGATACGTCGGCAGCACATTATTATAATAAAATGGTACAAAGATAGATAGATAGATAGATAGATCTATCGATCGATCGATCCTTCGGGAGCAGAATATTTATTATTAATATGCCTCTTCTGTCACTTGGGGGGAAAAAAAATCCACCACATGTATACAACTATTATGGAACTCTGTATTCCTTTCTTTCACTTTGAGTATCAAGTTATTTGTGTTTTTTTTTTCTCTCTCTGGTGGAACACAGAATTATATTAAGCTAACTGCTAGCAGGTGATGGATGCCAATAATGACAGATGTTACCTTGTCTACACTGCACTAAAGGCATACTTGCACTTGCTTTAACCACCACAAGACTAAAAGCTACCATGCATGCGAAGCCATTCCAAACTTGCCCCCCTCGTCTCAAATGGACAAATGCAAGCTAACTGCAGGAATCGTCCATCCATGACTGTGACGTGCCTCCTGCTCCAATACCCTCCCCATTATCTAATGATTTTATATACATCATGCATCATCACAGTTGTCACACACAAGCTCCCCGGTATGACGTATCGGCCTGGCCTTTATATAAAGGGACAGTAAAGCTAGCCCACACTGACCCAATCTCCATCATCCCAAATCCAAGCAGCCTCCGTTCATCATGAACGCAGCGCCTTCCATACCATCCTTCTCGTAGCAGCATCCTTACATCGCAGCCTCATTTGTTCCCAAGCAAACACTACTACAGCTCTCACCTGCAAAGGGAATTGAAGATCCAGCTGATATAAATCACCTGACTGCTAGACATATGGACCCAAAAGTTGCCGTGGCTCTCTCCCTGTCCCTCGTCGGCGGTTTAAGCACCTCCCTTGGTATGTACTGTACCATCATTTGAATTACTTCCTCTCCTTGTACATTCTCATGATCACTTGAGCTGTTTGGAGCCATACATTACATTATTTACTCATGCATGGTTAATTAGTTTGTGTTTTCCAGTTGCTCTCCTAATCAGGTTTTTTTTTTTCAACAATCCGTGAGTTTCTGTTATATATGCACCTTGGATCTTGAATTTGAAACGACGCTAGGCATGCAGGGCTTTTGGATGTAGTCATGTCACCCTGTAAATAACAAACCACCAAAACAGACTACACACTGAACAGACTTATGCGTCCCTAGGCCTGTCCAAAATTTTGATAACCACACATAAGAAACCAATAATTAAGATACCTACAGATACTGTCCAAATGCATATTGCCCAGATTTGTATACTCCACATATAGCTGAATATTCTTTTATACTGTTCACCAGGTGCTCTGTTGGCTATACTGAATCATGCGCCAAACAACAAAACACTCGGGATGTTACAGGTTGACGATATCACTGTTTACTAATCATTGCCCACAGAGTTACTTTCAAAGAGTGACAAGTTCGATGGTCCACAATCCAGCCATTTTAAAGTATACTCTGCCATTTTGCAGGGCTTCGCTACTGGACTCATGCTGAGCATGTCTTTCTTTGACTTGGCTTATGATGCTGTCAATGCCATTGGTTTTCTGAAAGGAAACCTTTGGGTAAGAAAAAGAAAGAAAATGCTGTTGGGCATTTGTAAAATCTTCTAAACATTTTGACATGTGCATTGCAGTTTTTTGCTGGAGCACTGTTATTTTCAACAATTGCTGATGTTTTCCCTGAGCCAGAGTGCAATACGGCAGATGACAATGACAAACAGGTATAGCTTCCATCGACTTGCATTGGTTCAGAAGTCAATCGGTAATATTTTAATGTGAAAACTAACATAGGAATTCCCTGCTTTATACTTCATTTAAAACATAAGGCTGGTGACAACAGAGCAGGAAAGGAACTTATGATGAGACATCGCCGAAGAGTTATATTTAGCGTAGTTGTCACAGCAATCGGTAAGCCTTAAACATGCCTAAAATAGTTTCATGGCTTTATATAGAATATATTCTAATTAAAATATTTACATATTTATGTTGATGTTGGTAGTATACAACGGCTTATGAGTTCTATTGATATCTATAGATTTCTTATTGAACATTTTAACCAACTACTATGTAACATGAAATTGATGAAAGTAAACATACCATGTGAGTTGTATGTTAATTATCATCAATGAGTATGTGATATTTATTCATGTTGATGCCTTTGTACACAACAATTTCTTAGTTTCATCAATATCCACAGTTCCACACACAGATTTTTTGTTCATCCTTTTCGCTTACTGATATGAAAAAAAAAAGAAAATTGATGAAAATAACCATACAATGTGACTACCTTTCTGTCAATGCATCAGGGAGGTATTACCCATAGGGCTTGAGTTTTTATTATGCAAGGTGCATATATGACGGTAACTCTCGGATTGCCTTTAAAAAAAACAGTTGCTGGTGTGAGTTTGCAAAACTTTGATGAAAATAACCATACAATGTGACTACCTTTCTGTCAATGCATCGGGGGAGGTATTACCCATAGGGCTTGAGTTTTTATTATGCAAGGTGCATATATGACAGTAACTCTCGGATTGCCTTTAAAAAAAACAGTTGCTGGTGTGAGTTTGCAAAACTTCCCTGTGGGCACTGCTGCATTTCTCGGAACAACAAAGGTATTGTTCATTATTTCCCATCTAGCTAACTTAATCATTGGTTTCACATGAATATATATTCATGTGTATAAGCCATGGTCCTTTTTGTGCGCCTCAATGAAGGTCCATTGTTTATTGCACGCTAAAGAGGATAAGGGCTTCTCTGAAGATGAGCTTCTAAGCCTCTTTTCTGGCTTATATAAATAGCCTATCCTTCAAAACAGGACAAACATAGAATAAATGTATAAGTATGGACTTAAATTTTGTTATTGTAATAGTGAATATCAAATATTGTATATCTGACAAGTTTTATCTACTTATCAGGGCTTTCGTGTTGGTTTGAACTTGGCTCTTGCTATAGCACTACACTACATTCCAGAGGTATACATTGGCTTTTGTGTGGAATTGACGACGGGTACAGAAATTGTCACTTCACGCATTCCCATGCCTAGCCACAACCTTTGTACTTTTGGTGGATATTGGTGAAACTTTACTCTCATTTTAAGGTGCAGACATGGAAGTAGAACTTCCCTGCATTTTATGATACTACAAAACATTTTAGTAATAACTTGTTAGTTACAATGCGATAAGTTTAAACGAATAGTTATACTGGCAGTGGCATATTTCTTCTCACCATACGGTTCAGTTCACAACACATATGCAATGTGCTAATATCTGCCTGTTGGTTTCATTCATCCCCAGGGTATTTCAGTAGCTCTCCCAGCCTACTTTGCCACTTGCAGGTATACTGATTATATATATTTTAATGAAATATGACCGCTTCATTTTTGTATATGTTATAACAAAGTGCGGAGTCACATTCTAACAAATAATAACAACTAAGGCACTGACAACATGAAGAATAGTCAAAGGAATATGATTTTTTTTTTGCGAGTGAGTCAAAGGAATATGATTGTGGCACTTATTTTGTAAACAAAATTAATACTGTTTAAACTTTTAGTAATACTTAGTTTCCATGCCTCTCATGCAGCAAATGGCAAGCCTTCAAATTAGCAACATTATCTGGTTTTGCAGAGCCACTAGGTGTGATTATTGTCGGGTAAGTTGACTGTTTTAAGTTATTCTACAATAACTCTGCTGAAACCATTAGTGTAATTAAACAGGAACTAATTGCACCTTAAACCAAAAAAATAACACAAATTTTTGGTGGATCGACTGTTTAATATTGACTTAAATGCGGTGGGGGTCGAATGACATACCAGAATATGGTAATACCTTAGTGTTACTTTGTTATATTCTTAGTTCCAATGAACACCTGAAACTTTCGAAAGAAATTAAAGCGGGTGAACATTTTATAATCCTAGTTCCTAATGATAGTATCATCAGCATTATATTTATAGATATAAGCGTTGAATAATATGAGCAATGATAGAATTACTAGTCCTCATGTGATGTTTCTCTATGGTTAGTGGTCACAATCTAATTGAGCTATTAATAAGGTTGGTATGCATCAGTGAATGAAAATAAAATTGTCTTTAGTTAATATACATCAGAAATTAGTTTTCGTTGGCTGAAATACTGTTATGGACCGTATAATTACCATTCGTGCGATACTCCCTTTTTTCCTTTTAAAAAATGAGGCGATATTGGGTTTAGGTTCATTGTGTGAAAAAAAAAACTGAAGCAATATTGAACTTAGGTTCCTTTTGTTTTATGGGTTGGGCCTGGGCTCCTTGTGTTAAAAAAAGTGAACCGATATTGGGCTCGTTTCCTGGTGTTTTATGGGCTCGACCTGGGCTGCAACCTACCTAGCTTGGGCCCTTGATCCACCCTATAAACTTAGAAATAGTTTATTTCGTATCTGTCATGATTAGAAAACAGAAAAAGGGTAAGTTTGTTCGCACAGGATAAGACTTTGCAAAGGGCAATATGTCATGATTGAAAAGCATTTGACTTTGTAGAGTTATTTATATTGTGCCTCAAAGCAATGCATGTGAAACGAAGTTTCTTGCAGCGTACCTATTCCCAAGCAACTTGAATCCTGAAATATTGGAAGGTCTACTTGGATTAGGTAACTAATTTTACTATACAAACAATTCGTTTCAATTAGTTAGCTAAAAGTATTCGCTCAGCTAATATTTTTCTTATTGACAGTGGGAGGAGTGATGGCTTTTCTAACACTGTATGAAATGCTACCACTAGCATTTGAATACGCTGGACGCAAGGATGCTGTTAAAGCAGTATTTGTTGGTATGGCCTTTATGTCTATGAGGTGCGTTATGATCTTACTAAAAGGATTAAGAAATATGCACAAATCTCAAAGTTGCATGTACATGAGACTAATCAAATTGCATCATGTCACTTGTTTTGTAGCTTGCATTTTCTAGATGCTAGCCTCCCAAAGGAGATGAGCGCTTAACATAAGCCCAAACCGATTGATGTAATGTGTAATGGTCAAGAACACTTCATCTCATGGGTGCTACAACAAGGTAATGCTTCATATATAGTTGTGGCCCTATTTATTAAGAGGATGTACATAACATTCTCATTATTTTGATAAAAAAGTACTGAAGTATTGATTCTTCTAGAAAATATGATTCGATCTTTAATGCATAGACACATAGATATTTTGTATAGGACCAATTGCCTTAATCTTTGAAACAACATTGCAATTCTGAACAATGCATTTATGTATCCACTGCCCTGTGATTGTGCGCTAATATTAGCTAATCCTAGGATCTCATAAAACTATTAGTTTGAGATATCTTACTTTCCTTTTAGAAGTGAAAGAAAATTAACATGTATCCGAAGTATTTCCATATCTATCTTTTCAACAAACCTAAGTATGCAAACAATAAAAATTTCCTATCTGGAAAAACTCATAGCACAAACTTAATTCATCATTCCATAACATATAGTCAGATACTACTTATGCATTTTCTATTTCAAAAGTATTTCCCCATAGCTCTACATTCTAGGAAAAATAGAAAATAATAACATACATAAAAAATAACTAAAATTTGTTATAAAATGTGAATGTTCTCTTGTATGTGGGAAAGCAATGTTAGGTGAGGCTATCAGATTGATCATTTTATCTTCGTATTTCATCCAAAATTTTTGACCAGTTGAACTTTCATATTATGTACAGGTGTTGGTGGGAAGGATGCGCATACAGTTTGAAATCAAAGTAGACAATACAATGACTAGCAGATCAAGGCTTTTATCAATGTCCATGTGGATATGTGACCACAATGGCGGCAACACAATCATATTTATCAAGAAAAGAAGTATAAACAGGCACATGCTAACAACATATCATGTACATAAAAGGAAAAGTTGTATATAGATTCAAGAAAGTAGGCACAAACCATCGATACAATGTAAAATAATAGGAATAAACATTACATATTTGATGAGTGATTATTGATCGACATGTCTGAAGAGCCATGATTTCAACACCCCTAGGGCTGGAAGAAACTTTACTCTTTGAAAAAAAATTCCTTAACTCTTCTTAAAGTGGCTATAAGCTAGTGCGAGGCAAA
Source organism: Eremochloa ophiuroides (assembly GCA_038502445.1). Taxonomy (NCBI): domain Eukaryota; kingdom Viridiplantae; phylum Streptophyta; class Magnoliopsida; order Poales; family Poaceae; genus Eremochloa; species Eremochloa ophiuroides. The sequence continues at coordinate 6,798,701 of JAHLJS010000002.1, forward strand.
ATAGACTTTACTCTTTTAAACTGGCTATAAGTTCATTTTTTAAAAAACATTTCAGAACCTTTTATAGGTGAAGTACAAATTAAATAAGACTTATTTTTAACTTGTCGTACTTAAAAAGGATAAATAGAAAAAAAACATGACTACTAATTTATAAGAGAGACTAGAAACAGAATCTACTGAAAATCAGGTTGGAGCCGCTTCGCTCCCCACATGGAAAAAAAGCACGGAACCATACAAAACTTTCCAAGCTAGAATCGTTTCACTGTTATAGTGCTTGGAACAATTTTTTGGGATTCCAAACGGTGCCTATATATAATCATGCTTGTGTCCGGACTCCGGAGTGCATCGGTCAAAACTATACTTCTAGACCTTTGCTTATGTATACAAACTCCAGAGTCTATCCCTTCTTTCAACTATATCTACTAGTAGTTGATGGCATCGGTGTGAGAGGTAGTGCGTGATAAAAGCAAACAAGAATAACACCTTCGAGAATGGAAGGCATCAGGAGAATAGATGCAAGTAGGGTGTCTAGTTTTATGCGTTCGTGCTATAGATGTGTTGACAAAGGTGCCAAAATAAGCACTTTTTCTTTCTCTCTCACAAAGGAATGAGTTGGTATAAAACTAAAAAAAAAGTGACTTATCCTGCTCTCTCCCTCATTTCTCTCTCTCAATCATGCATGAAGTTGTTGGTGAAACTATTTTGCCAAAACAGTTCAGCTTCACCAGAAAAGTTGCACACAAAGCTATTTAAAAAAACAGTTTTACTTTTTTTTTTTGAGCATCACAGACACTTTCATTACTCATGAACAGGTTTACAGTCAGCTATTGCCCTCTCTTCTAGCCACTCAGGGACACAATCTAGCCAGAACTTCGCACGATCACTAGCTGATACTAAACCTGCACAACAGTGAGCCAAAGAATTTGCCTCTCTTCTCACCCAAACAACATTAAAATTATTAAAGCTTTTAGCTAAGTCTGTGATGTCGTAGCAGATTCCCCCAATCGAAGACCCGAACTCCTCCTCTTCCAGCATCTTCTTCAGGACACTACAGTCCGTTTCCAGTATGACTCTATCGAAGCCCATCTCCGATGCCAATTCAAGTCCTTCTTTTGCCGCTATAGCTTCACCTGTTAAAGCGTCAGGGACATTATCAAACCACCTTGCCATCGCCGCCCTGAGCCGTCCAGTGTGGTCTCGGATGACAGCCCCAGCCCCTCCCTCACATAATTCTGCATTAAAACTTGCATCAGTATTTATCTTGACCCAACCTTCTTCTGGTTTCTGCCACCCCACCTTGTCGCGATGTGCTACCTTCAACGGTAATTTAATCACAGCCAGTTCCTGGATCATCTCTGATATGTGACGCACAGCTGCCCCTGGTTCCCAGACCTTTCGACCATGGTGGCGTCCATTCCTCCCAGTCCATAACGACCAAACTCCACACACGACCAGGGATGCCACGCTGGTATCGCATCCTTTTCCATTCAGCACGTCTGTCGTCCAGGTACTGGGATGAAGGTTCGGCACTTTTACGCCCCATACTTTGTGAGCCTCTGCCCAGAAACGTTTTGCCGCTGGGTACACAAAGGCAATGTGGTATAGCGACTCCTCAGGGTCACCACAAAATTCACAGAAGCATTCCTTCTCCACATGTCGTCGTTTCAGTTCCAGCTTAGTTTTTTTTTAATAAAGGAATAAGGTTCCAGCTTCTACCATTCGGGGATGGTACACAGCTAGGATATAAACACCACACAAAAGCCATAAGGCTACCAACAGACACGTCCACGAGGGGAAAAGTAAAGTCCTCCAACAAGCAAAATAAGTCGACTAGCTCAACCGAGAAAAGACCTAAAAAACTAAGCTCCAATTCGAATCCGGGAGCTCCAACCAAATTTTGCAAAGGCCTCCATTACGAAAGTTTCCAACTTCTTGCAACCTCTTCTTAACTGCTCTCTCTCCCTTTCTTCATGCAGCAGGGACCACTGTCGGATCTAGTACGTCATCCTGAAAATTACCTGCACAAATGTGTTAGACTTTAGCTTTACAGAATACCATATCATTTCTATTCAACCATAAACACCAGCAGATTGCTGCCACTCCTAGCAATATTTGGCCCTGAACTTGGCGTCGACACCAAGTATCCATGGTCCAAACAAATCTAAAGTACTAGAAGGAGGTCAAATTCCAAATGTAATATGTACAATATTCCAAATGAATCTCGCAAAATGACAATTAAAAAAGAGATGTTGGATAGTCTCTTCCCGATTGCAGAAACAACACGTATTATCTCCTTGCCAATTCCTTTTTGCTAGGTTTTTTGTGAGTATAACACCCATTTTTAGAAACCAAAGGAAAATTTTAATTTTCAATAGAATCTTTAGCTTCCATATCGCGGTTTTCTCTGGTAGTACACCACAGCTAATCATTAGAATATACATTAACCTTACCGAAAATTTGCCCTTTCGGCTGTCTTTCCAGTGGAACTCATCCCTACTGTTTGTCAGATGGATCGGCACTACCTTTGAAACCAAGTCATTCCACGAAACCAAGTTATTGTTGACCAATCCTCTTCTAAATGATACATTAAGTGGTGTTGTTCTTAGAACATTAGCCACAGTATCGTTTTTCCTTCTTACTAACCTGTAAAGGTTGGGATAAACTTATCTAAACGATTTCTCGCCTACCCACACATCTTCCCAGAACCTAATATCTTCCCCATTCTGGACTTTGAACAAACCCCCAGCCAGGAAGTCGCTTTTCACCTTCAATAGGCTGGTCCAAAAGTGAGAATCACCCGGTCTGTGCTTCACCTGGGCCAAGGTTTTAGAGGACAAGTACTTTTTCCTAATAATGTTTTGCCAAACCCCCTCCTCAGTGATGAGCCTAAATAATCACTTACTTAGTAAGCACTTATTTTGAATGTCAAGGTTTAGTATACCTAATCCTCTGCAGTCTTTCGGTGTGCAAAGGATGCTCCACTTTGCGAGACGATATTTCTTTTTGTGTTCATCACTTTGCCAGAAAAAACGCGATCGATAGTAATCTAACCTTCTCAGGATACCTCTAGGGGCCTCAAAGAAGGATAACATGAACAACGACAGGCTAGAGAGGACTGAATTTATAAGAACAAGCCTTCCTCCATAGGAGAGTAATTTACCTTTCCAACTACTAAGTTTCTTCTGTAATTTCTCTTCTATGCCTGCCCAATCCTTATTAGTCAATTTTCTATGGTGCATAGGTATACCAAGATACCTGAAGGGTAAGGCACCCACCTTACACCCAAACAGATGTGCGTACTCTTGCTCGCACTCCTTGGCTGCCCCATAGTAAAAGAGCTCACTCTTGTAAAAGTTAATTTTTAGCCCTGACAATTGTTCAAATGTACTGAGCACTAATTTGAGCTCTTTAGCATGAGAAGTGTTGTGGTTCATAAAAAGAATGGTGTCGTCCACATATTGCAAGATGGACAATCCATTATCCACCAAATGAGGAACCACTCCCTGGAAACTCCCATTAGCTTTAGCTCTGGAAATCAGGTTTGCCAGCATATCTGCTATGAGGTTAAATAAGATAGGAGATAGCGGATTGCCTTGCCTTAACCCTCTCCTAGTTTGAAAGAAGCGACCTATATCATCATTAATCTTTACCCCTACACCCCCCCCTCTTACGATCTGATCGATCCAACTATACCACTTTGGCGAGAAACCTTTCATTCTTAAGGTTTATTGTAGGAATGACCATTTAACCTTATCATAGGCTTTTTCAAAGTCTACCTTTAAAATTACCCCATCTAATTTTTTATGATGCATCTCATGGATAGTTTCATGTAAAATAACCACTCCCTCCAAAATATTTCAAAGCCGACTGTGAAGGTTGAATGAATGTTTCAGACACAATCCTTTCATCCCACACTCGCGTTCATGGGACGAATAGGTCACGTACCAGCACAGCCTCAGCATTTGGCATACGCACCACGGGTCGATAGGATCGCAGCCCCGGGATCCAGTTCTCCTGCCAAATATTGATCTCCCCCAGACCTACTCTTCTGATCAAGCCCTTTTGCAACACATCACGACCATGAAGGATTGCCCTCCAGGTTGCCGAGCTCTTCCTTTTCCTTGTAGCTGAAAGGAAGTCACTCGGAAAATATTTTCCTTTCAGTACCTTGGCACACAAAGAGTCTGGCCGCATCATAAGTCTCCAGCCTTGCTTACCAAGCATAGCTTGATTAAACAACTGAAAATCTCTAAAGCCCATTCCGCCCTGCCTTTTTGTTCTGGTTAGCCTCTCCCACCGTTGCCAGTGAATCTTATGATTATCCACTGAACTCCCCTACCAATAGTTCGAGACATAAGACGTGAGTTTCCTGCAAATTGTCTGTGGAAGTTTAAAACACGACATAGTATATGTTGGAACTGACTGGGCATTGGCCTTGAGCAGCACCTCCCTAGCGGCACAACTTAGAGATTTTTCTGCCCAACCTCCGACCATACTCCTCACTCAGGCACATAGTTGAAAGTGTCGCTGCCAGATATTGTTGGCAGTCCCAAATATTTTTCCCCAAGCGCCTCTGTCTGAATTTGAAAGCCTGAATGCACATCTTCTCTATCTTGCTGACTGCAGTTTGGGCTAAAATATATTGCTGATTTCTGCTTGTTGACTAACTGACCTGAGCCCTTGTTATAGTCCTCCAAGATGGAAGCTACATGCTCAGCTCCCCTTCTTGTTGTCTGCGTGAAAATCAAGCAATCGTCTGCAAACAAGAGGTGTGAAATGCACGGGGCATTCCGGCCAACCCGAATCCCCTTGAGATATACAGCGGGCCAATGCTCCTTATCATGCATGACAAACCTTCTGCACACAACAGAAAAAGATATGGCGATATTGGGTCCCCTTGCCTGATGCCTCTAGATGGAGTGAAGCTCTCTGACAGTACACCATTCACCCGAACAGAGAATGAGACTGACAAAACACACTTCATCACCAACATGCACCATGACTCAGGGAATCCAAGAGCCGCAAGAATCGCCCTCAAGTATATCCACTCAACTCTATCATGGGCCTTCATCATGTCTAGCTTGATCGCACAGGCTGCTGATCTTCCTTTTTTGTTTCTTAAATAATGGATACACTCCTGTGCAATAAGGACATTGTCTGTGATCAAGCGTCCTGGAACAAAGGCACTTTGTTCCTCCGAGATAATCTCATCCAGAATAAATCTCAGCCGATTAGCCATCGCTTTGGAACAAATCTTATATAAAACATTGCAAAGGGAAATTGGCCGATACTGTGAAAAGTCCTGAGGGTTGTTAATCTTAGGAATGAGCACCAATATAGTTTTATTTATCCCCTCTGGTAAATCTCCTCCATTCAAGAAGCCGAGCACCGCTGGCACTACACAACCCTGGAGTAGCTGCCAATGGGTTTGGAAGAAGCCAGCGTTGAAGCCGTCGACCCCTGGAGCCTTACCAGGGGGCATTTGAAATAATGCCTTCTCCATCTCCGATTCAGCGAATGGTTTTTCCAAATCAAGCACCATTTCTGGAGTAACCTTCCTTGGTACGAAATTGCATACTAACTCTGGGTGGAGATCCTCTTGGGCAGTAAATAAATTCTTGTAAAAATCACACGCTAACCTTTCGAGGTCCGGTTGCTCTATGAAGATATGCCCAGCTTGATCAGACAGGATCTTAATCCTATTGGATAGACTTCTCGCCCTCGCTTTTGCCTGAAAGAAAGCTGTATTCCTATCCCTTTCTCGGAGCCATGCAACTCTAGAACGCTGCCGCTCCATGGTTTCTTCCCAATCGAGCACAACTGCAAGTTGAGATATTAGATTCCTCTACCTATCAGTTGGGCCCCGATAGCGAGTACTGCCTCTTTCTATCTCCAATTTTGTCCGTAATTCTCAGACCTTCTTCTTGACTGAGCCAAAGACATCTCGGTCCTAGGCTTTCAAGGAGCCTTGCAGGGACACCAGAGCCGAAGCCATCGAAGCCAGGTCACCAGAGCCGAAGCCACTGAAGCCAGGTCATGATTCCCTGGCCCCGGATCCCAATTCTGATTCACAAAATTCATGTAGTCACCATGACTCTTCCACATGTCCTCATATCTGAAAGGCTTCATCTTGCGATGATTCTGTTGGTGCGGCATTACCTTATCTTTTACTTGTACCAGAATGCCACAATGGTCCGATTCCGCTAACGGAATATGAAACACCTCCGACTCCCCCATCATGTCGAGGAATCTATGATCCCCAAAGGCACGGTCAAGGCGAACCTTAACATTCTGGTCACCCTCCTGCCTGTTATCCCATGTGAAAGGTAAACCATGGAAATCTAGGTCAGACAAGTGACAATCATCAAGAGCATTTTGGAAAGCCTCCATTTTCCGTGCCTCTCTTTCATTGCCACCAAACTGTTCTTCTGCCAGGATGATCTCATTTAAATCTCCCAAGCACATCCACGGTGCCGCTGATTGGGCTCGCAAGAATCTCAACAAGTACCAACTCTCCCAACGTCTCTTTCTCCTTGGTTCGCCATAAAAACCAGTAACCCTCCATTGTGAAATGCGCAGTCTTTCACAGGACAACAACACATCAATATGTGATCTTGACTTACTCAATTCGGCAATCACTACGTCATGACACCAGAGCATCATAAGTCCACCGCTTAAACCCTCAGACTTGACCACAATAGCATTTGGAAAGCCAAGTCTACGCTGCAAACCACGGGCACGCTCCTCCCCCATTCTAGTTTCCATCAAAAACACCACCGATGGCCTCTTCTCCTCCACCACCTAGTGGAGCTCCTAAACTGCCGCAGCCTGGCCACAACTGCGACAGTTCACACTTAAAAGATTCATTGTGCCCGACGGGGCTGCACTTTAGCAGCCTCCACCGATCTTGCACTTTGGTTAGATCTCCTTTGCTTCTTAATTCCTCCAATTTTTCCCCTCTCCTCCTCTCCAGCACCGAACTGGTTTAGTATAGAGTGCACATGGCCGGCAGGGACTATGGCGTTGCTGTCCTCAGGTGGTAGGTTGAGATCTAGCGTCCACTGCCTGAAACTTCCCCACTATTTGATGGCTTTCTCTTCCGCTGCTGCTGACCATCATCACCCTCCAAGTCTAATTTCTTCGCAGCCTTCCCCTTGTTAGCATACCCCCGATCTTGAAAATCTTCTCCTGTCTTCAAAGGAGAAGGAATTTCCTCCCCCTTTTCCACTTGAGTAGATGAGCTGTTAGAGGAGGTAAACCCCTCTTTCCCCTCACTCTTTGAACGGCGGCTCCCTCTTGACCTATAGGAGCCTGCACTAAACATCTCAGAAGCTGCTTCACTAAAGCTTGCCCACTTCTTCCTTTTTTCTTCCGGTGCCCTAAGATCTCCAGCGTACGGCAATTTTCCTTCTGCATCTCTCAGCGCCGGATTAGCACACTCCAATTCAGAGTGGCCCATAATACCACAAGACTTACAGTAGAATGGCAGTTTCTCATACTGGATCACATACCAGACATTTGTCTTCTTAACTTCATCTCGCAGAAAAAGACCACGTCTCAAGGGCTTGTTAATTTCTACAGCAACTCGAGCATGGAGAAAAGAACCGCTAGCTTTCCCTTTCTCATTGATATCCACCTTTTCCACAATCCCAATAGATCGAGCTACCTTCTCCCCCTTCTTTGCATTCATCCACCCAAAGGGTAAGTCCAAGATACGCACCCAAATACTCATGCGGTCAAAACATACATCTGATGGGCGTAGATTCTCATTATAATTTTGCAGGATCACAACATGTTTACCAATCATCCAAGGCGAGCCCTCAAGGACCCTCTCTTTCTCGATCTGACCTTCAAAGTCTGCAATGAACAAATTATCCTTCTTATCTCCTACTGTCCTCACCTCCAGCCCTTTAGGATTACCTCATGCAGGCTTCATGGCTTTTAGGATGATAGAACTATGCACAGTTTTCGGTGATAGCACTTTATCAATTAGCGACCACTCCGAAGATTGTGCTTCGTCCATCCCTTCATCATCACTGTCAACAATGACATCTTCTTCCTCTGCTGTCAGATTGAGGCGATCGAGTAGATCAGAAACGTCAACCCGATCACCAATATCGCCTCCACGTTCCATCACCCGGTACGTCGACCCTTCTGGGACCAGAACCAGAGGCACTACAACCAAATCCCACCCTAGCCAGGCACTAGGAGGGAAAATGAATCACCGACAGGTGGAAACTGCCGCAAAGAAAGATGGGACGATAGCTGCAGACGTCGCTACAATCGTCGCCCTATCTGGCCCAAAAAAATGATCCCGACCAGGAGAACCTAAGCGGCACAACCCTAGGGGAATTTCGTGGTTGACGGCGCCAGAGCGGCTAACCATCGATCTGCGGTGGCCGTCTCCGACGGGCAGTCCAGAGACGTGGCGTGGCCGGCCGTTAGCGGCGGTGCAGACCCAGATCGCCAGGGCGGCAGTCTAGACCGAGGTCGGGATCAGAATCGCTTCCACGATCACCTGGCGGGAGCTCCGGAAAAAACGGATCATCCTTCTACCGTTTCTGCGATACAATTCTAGATAAAATCTTATCCATGGTTCAGAGTTTCGCTTCGACACTGTTTGTCAAACTATCCTTTTTCTTAATGAAATACACGTGAAAATCGTGTTCTAGAAAAAAAACTTGAATTTGAATTTCATAAAAGAAAATAGTTTCACTTATGAAGCTGAGTTGTGCCAAACAAGGCCTGAGAGTGCTAGGCGGCTTCTTATTTATCTCGTTAGGCTGTGTGCCTTTTGCTGTTGGAAGTGGGTTCGCAATTATTGTATCAACTCGTTTTAATGATTGTGAATTAATAAAATCTTATTCTTTCTTTAAAAAATGAAGGGGTTTAACTTAGATACCAAGATACATCATGGGAGATTAACTATCCATTGGGCATGCTCCATTACCTGCTGCTCTCTCCTGGCCCATTTGATGTATTTTACGGAAGTGGATCAAATCCAAATGGATACAGATTTGGGTAGCACCATTCTCACATTTTAATTCGAATGCAAATATGGATACAAATACCAAAAAAATATTTTTTATCCAATAAGCATGCAAAATGGATAGTTAGAATTCAACTTGGAATAAATATCCAAATATTCAATCCACACAAATAAAACTTTAGCGCAAAATTCATATTTTACCAAATTAAACTAGTATTAAAGTACACTCCAAATAATTGACCGGTGAAGGATATAGTTAACACTGTGTCAGATGAAAGTGAAATAAAGACAAACAACAATGTTGTGACCACAGATATGAACTCTCACATCAAAGTATGTAAAATTAAACAAAACACTTTTAGCAGCAGTGGCAGTAGAGGACAGTAGCAAGCAATGGAGCACCTCTGTGCCTCTACATAAATTAGGGCCTGTTTGGGATGACTCCAACTCTGGGTGGAGCAGCTCTACTCCAGAACTCTAGGTGGAGCTGTTTTTGTCTAGAGTGTGTAACCGATGGCAATTGTGGGTAATTTCTTCAAAACTTCTTGTGTAGAACCGGCTTCAGAGTTTTATGGAGTTGCAAAAGAGGTGCTCTAGAAAAATGAACTGGAGCTCCAAGAACTCCATGGAGTAGGCTGCTCCAGAGTTAGGGTGTTTGGCTAGCTGAAGCCAGCTCTAACCCAGAGTTGGGCTCTAGAGCCATGCCAAACAGACCCTTAATTGAATGGTACTCGGTCGGTATTGGGCTAGTGGCTATATATATATATATATATATATATATATATATATATATATATATATATATATATATACATCCATGGCATGTGTGTGTCCACCGTATATCGATCGGCCTAGACGTCCTGACCAACTACCCTAGATAGCCCACACGAGGCCAGCCCTTCTTGCAACTACCTAGATGACATCAATGAAGAGTGATTACCAATCCTTCCTAAGTAAAAGGAAAACAACTCTGAGAGTGGAAGGCATCGGGAGAAGAGATGCACCAAGTTGACTAGCTTCTTTATCCCTTCCGGGTTTGTTTGGATGTTGAGAAATGAATGATGGGATAGGGATATGAAAATAAATGAATGGTTAAGATTAAAAAAGTTGTAATAAATGGACCACTAGGATACAATAATACTCTTAGTAAGAGGTATCTCTTTCCCTATCCTATTCCAGACACCAGGCCAGCGTTGGGGCTGGGCTTGTTCAGATGGGCCTCAGCCCATACATCTCTATAGGACATGGCGCTTGGACGGAGCTCATTTGTTCAGTTGGCCCTTGCTATCCTGCAGCGCGCGTGATTTTTTTTAGTTAGGCCCACCTAATCATTCGAGTGGGCTGGCTTATGTGAACACGTGAATTGCACGAGGTGGACGAGGAAAATAATTCCCAAAAAAAGAGGTGGGCTGCACTTTTAAAATGTGATTGCTTTTTTTATATAGAATCCGACAGCCTTCAATTTCATTTATACTATTGTATTTTTTTACTTTGAAATCTACAAAATAAGATCCACGGTGCCCATGTTTTGAAAATATTTTTTTACTAATTAGCTTTTATATTATTATTCTTTGCCCTCTAATTTTCACCATGTTTTAATTCATGGTCGCCCCAGGGCTTCATATCATAGGCCCTCATGGAGAAGTCTAATCCAGCCTCAAAACAAAGAAAACAAGCAATAACTTAATTGAAAGAAGCAACTCAATTGAAGTGACAAATTAGAGATCGATCTATTATCAATCATACAAAGCTGAGGTTTCACAACCGATGACAACGACCATTTGATGACATAGTGATCTAAAGTAAAAACCAAAACCTTTATTGGGCGATGTGACTCATTTAGAGCATGCAGAACCCCTGGATGTGCCCCATTAGGGCCTGTTCGGTTGATATCGAAATCCTTCCCGGCTGAATCTTCTTTTAGTAATTAAAAAACAGCATCGGAACTGTTCCCGGCCTAAAATGTCCAGGAACGATCGAGAGTGATCGAAACCGAACGCAGCCTTAATGGACTCTAAGATGATACTCCGTACACGTTCCAACGGATCAAAAGACAATATAATGCAGTATTCTGGCATATTCTGAATACCACTCACTTGTGTTGATTCTAGATACCCACTTTTTGTGGGTGAAGTATAACTTAAGCTATTTTAACCTGTTATACTTAAAAAGAATAATTAGAAAAAACGAACAAGAAATAGATCAAATCTAGCAAAACCAGGTTGTAGCTGTTTATCAACTCCTACATATTATTAATTAATCAGGCATAGAACGGAAAGATTGAACCTGACTCATGGCACTAGAGTTAAACATCACTACTACACAAAACTTAACCGTGACCGTCGTTTTTGATTAACCGGGGCGGTTTTAGCAACCGCCTCGGATCAAAGGTCACGGTTAATCGTGACCTTAACCAAGGCGGTTGCCCGACCGCCACGGTTAATCAATTAAAAAACAAAAAAAAGAAAAACCCGCAGACGAGCCCACCGAGCCCATCCACGGGCCGCCGTCGCCGCCGCTCGCCGCTGCCCTCCGGCTCCCAGATCCGCCCGCCGCCTGCTTGTCGTTGCCCGCCACCGGAGGAGGAGGCAGCTGCTCACGGGGAGGGAGGAGCGCTGCCAGCCCGCGGCCAACGGATCCGGCTTGGCCGCCGCGCCGCGCCACCCGCGCGCTGCTGCCGGGCCGGCCGCCGCGTCGCCCGTGCTTGACCCCACCGGGCCGCCCGCCGCGCCGCCCGCACGTGACCCTGCCGGGACAGCCGCCAAGCCGCCGCGCGCAACCCAGCCGGGCCGGCCGCCAAGCCGCCCGTGCGCGACGTCCCGCCGGGCCGGCCGCCGCGCCGCCCGCGCGTGCCGCTTCTCGGGAGGTGAGGAGGGAGGGGAGGGAGAAAGAGAAAGAGGGAGAGGGAGAGAGAGAGGAGGGGCCGGTGTCGCCCATGTGCGACCGAGTGTGTGAGAGAGAGGGGGAGTGTGTTAGGGTTAGGGTTACTCTTCCCATCTTGTTTATATATTGGACACGATACTGGGCTCATGTGGGCTATTGGGTTGGATCTCATTTACCGAGGCGGTTTGCTTAAAACGGACCACCTCGATTAATATATACCGCGGCGGGCATTTTAATGCAACCGCCTCGGTTAATCTATTTTGCGAGGCGGTTTTTTCTAATCACCTCGGTTAATAGAAAAATGACCGCCTTGGTTAATCGAGGTATTAACCGAGGCGGTTTCCAGTGCTGCCTGCCTCCAAAAATAAATTTCAAACGCCTCCTAAAAGATTTTTTTTAGTAGTGCATCATTAACTAAGTTTTATTATATTTACTACTCCAAGGAGTCAACTACACTTCCAAGTATAATTTGTAGCCCACACATGGCTCAAAACTCCAACACCATTTTTATATATGCTACTCATCGAAAAATACACAACCAAAAATCCCCAAGCACAACCACAACTAGACGAGAAGGTAAGAAATGGGCAAGATTGCCACCCTCACAGTTGTTTTTTGTAAAAATAGATTAACGAGGGTTGAGCCCTTGGCCCCTCGGCTGCCTGTTTATATAGCACAGGAAAACGCCCCTGGCTAAGGCGCAGACATACAGGACTTCGGTACAGAGTTGTATCCATAATACATGTGTTATCCTAACTAACATAGAAGTTCTAGGAAGGTACATACACAAGAATCCTAGGAGGATACACCAGATCTCTATTATCTAATACCCTCCCTCAATCTCAGCCACTCATGAGGTTGAGATTGCGCCTGAACTCTTTCAGCTTTGCACGCGGGAGATCCTTAGTGAAGCCGTCGGCAACCTGATCATTAGTGCTGATGAACCGAATATCCAATAGTCTCTTGGCAACCCTTTCTCTGACAAAATGAAAGTCAATCTCAATATGTTTTGTTCTTGCATGAAAAACCGGATTAGCCGAGAGATACTTTGCTCCTATGTTATCACACCACAACCGGGCCATTGCAGGATGCGCTATCCCAAGTTCAGTGAGTAGCTTCTGTACCCAGATCATCTCTGCCGTAGCATTCGCAAGTGCCTTGTATCCTGCCTCTGTACTAAATCGAGACACAGTCGCCTGCTTCCGAGCACTCCAAGAGATAAGATTCTCACCAAGGAATACTGCAAAACCTCCAGTTGATCTCCTGTCATCCAAACAACCTGCCCAGTCAGCGTCAGAGAATGCGCTAACAACCATAGTCTTTGAGTCCCCTATCTTGAGTCCCAATTTCAGCGTTCCCTGAACATATCTGAGGATCTGCTTGACCGCACATGAAGATACTGGCAGACTTTGTTAACAGCGAAGCTAATATCAGGTCGGGTCAATGTCAAGTATTGGAGTGCACTAACCAAACTTCTGTATCGTGTAGAGTCAACTGGGCCTAGTGCTGTGCCTTCGGCTGCACTTAGCTTCTCAGTAGGAGATAGAGGTGTATCCACGGGCTTACTCTTGTTCATCCCCGATCTGGCTAGCACGTCCGCTGCATACCTTTGCTGAGTGAGCAATATTCCTTCCTTGATCCTTCTTACTTCTATTCCCAAGAAGTAGTGAAGATCATCCAAATCTTTTAAGGCAAAATCTTTCTCCAGATCACAAAGTAACGCCCTAACTACATCAGTAGAGGAGCTAGCCACAATGATGTCATCGACATATACTAGAACAAACATAGTGTGTTTCCCTTTGTTATAGTAGAACAATGACGTATTAGCTTTGGATGGTATAAACCCCAGAGACTCTAATTTTGCACATAATCTTGCCTACCAGGTGCGTGGAGCCTGTTTTAGCCCATATAACGCCTTATCAAGCTTGCACACATACTGCGGATGTGACTTGTCCTCATATCCTGGTGGCTGATGCATGTAAACTTCCTCATTCAAAAACCCATGAAGGAAAGCGTCTTGAACATCAAGTTGTCGTAATGACCATCCTTTGGATACGGCAATGGAGAGGACTAGCCGAATAGTTGCCGCTTTAACCACCGGACTGAATGTATCTTCATAATCTATTCCATAACGCTGCTTATATCCCTTAGAAACAAGTCGAGCCTTGTATCTATCAATGGTTCCATCTGCTTTCTGTTTGATCTTGTACACCCATTTACAACCAATTATATTCTTTCCAGTTGGTCTTGGAATCAAATGCCATGTTTTGTTTCTAAGTAGAGCTTGATGCTCGGCCTCCATAGCAGATGCCCAATTCTGATTGTTAAGAGCTTCATCAAGACTTTTTGGTTCTTTTGCTGCAGCTACAATGGACATGCCCCATCTTATGGTACCATCTGTAAACTGTTTGGGTTTGGAAATACCGTGTTGAAGCCGTGTAACTGGCCTAGTCGGAGAAGACACAGGCAATGCCATATCGGTCACGGGTGCACTCGATCCAGAGATCTCATCGGAAAGAGAAATCGGCAGCTGTCCATCTGGGCTTGGATCCGTATGTGCAGACGCACGTTCACCTGAAGTGTTGATCACGCCTGTATCGCTTGACGTCGGTGCAGAAGATCCTCTGGGAGTCGGTACCGAGGCAGTGGGCGCATGCAGATTTGACGGCGACCCCGATCCCGAAGACGATGGCTCGGCCAATTCCCCGACATGCACAGGCGAATCAGCCTCGGGTTCAGGTGACGAATCAGCCTTGGGCTCCGGTGGGGTTCTGCCTCCCCCTCGCTGGCACAAGCGATACTGTGCAGAATCAGGTCCAAACTCAGCAACTGCGGCATCATTTGCTTCCGAATTTTTTCTGGAACCTGCACAGGAAGTGAACAGCTGGGAGACGGATTAGCAGTGTGTGTAGTGCTCAAATGCTGGTCGTGGATATGTGCGCTCCCAAAAGAAGTGGATGAAGAATTGAGAAGGGAATCAGGCAACACGGCCAGCTTGGAACGTCGACGAGCACCGGCATTGGGATGCAAAGAAGCAAACAGAAAAACTGATTCGTCGAACACGACATCACGAGAGATGTAGATCCTCCCTTCACTCGGGTCCAAACACTTGAATCCCTTGTGAGAGTTGCTGCACCCAAGAAAAACGCAACGCTTTGAGCGAAATTGAAGCTTGCGCGTGTTGTAGGCACGAAGGTTCGGCCAAACAGCACAACCAAAAACTCGAAGAAAGCTGTAATCTGGTTTTTGACTGTGGAGGCGACTGAGAGGGGTATCATAGTCGATGACTTTGGATGGCAACCTATTAATGAGAAAGACCGCAGCAAGAAACGCTTCATCCCAGAATTTTAGAGGCATCGAGGCATGGGCAAGCAAGGTGATGCCCATCTCCACAAT
The DNA here is from genome assembly GCA_038502445.1 of Eremochloa ophiuroides. Taxonomy (NCBI): domain Eukaryota; kingdom Viridiplantae; phylum Streptophyta; class Magnoliopsida; order Poales; family Poaceae; genus Eremochloa; species Eremochloa ophiuroides. The sequence goes on from JAHLJS010000002.1 coordinate 6,813,969, forward strand.
ATGCCTATGCTTACGCTCAGCAGACCCATTTTGTTGATGTGCATGTGGACAGGATATAAGATGATGGATTCCCATACGGGTAAAGAAGGTGTTTAGTGATCTGTACTCCCCTCCCCAATCTGTTTGTATGGATCTAATTTTTTTTTGTCAAATTGACGTTCAACATGATTCTGAAAATCACGGAAACATTGGAAGACTTCAGATTTGTTGCGAAGCAGATAAATCCAGGTGAATTTAGAATAATCATCAATGAAACTGACATAGTAATTGTACCACCCAACAGAAGTCGGGGCAGGTCCCCACACATCAGAAAATATGAGATCTAAAGGATTGCTAGACATGCTAGTGGACTTAGGATAGGGTAACTGGTGTATCTTGCCTTGTTGACAGGCATCACACACATGCTTATTCTCAATATCAGGAACAAAAGAGAGTTTATTTTGACTAAGAATCTTCTGAACTACTATGCTAGAAGGATGTCCTAGCCGACTATGCCATGTTGATGTAGACGGTTTGGAGACTGCGAAAGCTTGCTTATTATGGAGCGTTCTACTTGGAGGAGACTTGATCGGGTAGAGACCACCTTCAGCCTTGCCTCTGAGGAGAGTTTTCTTCGTCACCTCCTCCTTTATAAGAAAGTGATCAGGATGAAATTCAACAAAAGCATTGTTATCTCTGGTGAGACGATTAACGGACACCAAGCTTTTTTTAGCAGCGGGAACATGAAGAATATTATGTAGATGAAGTTTATGAGGAGGGGATTGCACAATACCGTGACCAACATGAGAGATCTCCATACCTGATCCGTTGGCGGTGTGAATATGCTCTCCTCCGTGATACTTGTCCTTGACAGACAGCTTGTCAGTTCGCTGGTGATGTGATCTGTGGCTCCAGAGTCCACGTACCAGTTTGTATCTACTCCATAGGAAGAGGAGGCCATGGAGGCAGATTTTTGTGGAGGTCCAGTCACGGAGGAATCAAATCTCTTGAAGCAACGATACGCGGGATGACCCTCTTTCCCGCACACTTGGCAGAAGAGTCCCGGCTGAAACGGGGCACGATTTGTGTTGCTGCTGTTGTTGCTGCGTCCACCTTTGCGACCGCCATTGTTGCGACCAAACCTGCCACGTCCGCGGTTGGAATTGTTGCCGCCTCCGCAGCCACCGCGTGACGCTAGATTTGTAGATGAGTGCGAGCCTCCACTTCGCGTCTCCAATCTTTGTTCATGGCTGATTAGCTGAGTATACAGCTCAGCGGGGGAGATAGGTTCCACCCTAGCAGCCACAGCTGACACCACTGCGTCAAAATCATCATCAAGACCGGTCAGGATGTAAGACACTAACTCATCATCCTCCAGTCGTCGCCCTGCTGAAGCCATCTCGTCAGCAAGGGTCTTCATCTTGGAGTAGTATTCAGCAATTGTAGATGTGCCTTTGGATGCTGTAGCCAAGGCCATCCGAGTGCTGATCAGCCGCGCACGGGACTGTGAAGTGAAGAACTTCTCGATGCCGGTCCAAGCTTTGGCTGCTGTTTGGGCAGAAGAAACTTGTTGAAGAATCTCTCGTGAGAGAGACACGAGCAAGTAGCTTAGGACCTGTTGGTCCTTTGCTACCCATGCGCTGTATTCTTTGTTCAGGATCGGCGCCACCTCCTTGTCATCATCTCCTTCCTTCTTCTTTGGCAGAAACTTGGCTGGGGGCTCCGTCGTAGGGCTCAGGAAGACATAGAGCTCCGCTCCTCTAATGGAGGAGAGGACCTGTGCACGCCATAGCGGGAAGTTCCTGCGAGTCAACTTCTCGCTGACCGGTAGAAAACCTAGGGAGGCTAGCACAGCATGTTGCGCAGAGGAGGAGGAGGCCATGGCACAATTCCGTAAGGAAATAGGCTCTATATCTATACCTATTAATAAAGCGAGAAGATTTCTTCACCAAAATTTTCGTCAGCCTCCCCCACCTACTACGGACTCTCGTCTGGTCGGTTTCCCTGTGGCACATAACTCTAGTTTTATTTACGTACGGTACGTGCTGAGAGTCCGAGTTTAAGTAGATTAGATCAAACCTTTTGCTCGGTGCGTCGCGTAGGCGAAGCTAGGGCTTCGGTTTATTTATATCTAATATGGTGACGTAGCTGCTACCTCCAATGTTCGCCTCGCGCCACGCACAGCACCGCACGTCGTCAGCAACCAGGATGACGAGGCAGCTGAGATATACACCATGGACCTGTACAATAACGTCACCTAGCGGACGCAAATACAACGACCCATCGGCCCTGGCCCCTAGCGTGCACGGCGACCATGCTCTGCACCTCGTATGGCTGGGGCCTGACTTGCATGGTTGCATGGTCGACATGGTCGCCGCCTCGCCGGAGCTGTCACGGAACGACCGCGTGGAGATCAACGCGGACGACCACTGGATCACGCCCTCCTGGGTCGCCTTTACCGACGGCGACGAGCGTTTCATCATCGAGGCCGCCAAGAACTAGGCAGTGGCCAACCCGAAGCACACCCAGTGGCGGAGTCAGAATTTTAACCTTGGGTATTCCCACATAAAAAATCTAATCTATAAGTTTAATACATAGTTCAGAAACGAGAACGACAAGCTAAAAGACAGTTTTGTTGGCTATTTTGGGCTACAATGAATGAAAACACTACGAAAATTATGTTATACACATTTATATACAAGTATATGTATATATATATACATACGCGCACACACACACACACACAAGAGTATCAAAATAGTTGTGTATTCTCAGGAATACCTGAAAATACCATTGGATCCGCCCATGAGCACACCATCTACGAATTACGATGCTAAGAGACAAGAGATTAATCGGGCGCCAGTTCGACAACGCCGTGCTGCAGCGGGACGTGAAGCTGTTGTCCTACAAGGTCGTGGAGAGGAACAAGAAGCCGCACATGCAAGTCCAGATGAGGGAAGGCAACATGTGCGAGTTTAGCCGAGGTGATCAGTGCCATGGTGCTCACCAAGAAGGAGACTCCGAGGTCTACCTCAGCGAGAAGGTTAGGGACGCCGTTGTCACCGTGCCTGACTACTTCGACGACGAGCAGCTCCAGTCCAGAAAGGACGCCAGCCGCACATCTTGAGGCTCAACGTGCTCCATATCATTAACGAGCCCACGGCCGCCGCCATTGCCTATAGTATGGACAAGAAGGGACCCGAGAAAATGTGCTCATGTTCGACCTTGGCGCCGGCTCGTTCGACGTCAGTGTTAAGCATCTGATATGCCAAATCAATTTAGGACTTCTATGTATATAAGGTAGTACTTCCATCTGATTATTGTTTAGTTGACAAAGCGTGAGGATGACGTAACTAATTGAATGAATTGGGGGCCTTCATTTATGTGCTATTGTTGAAGTGAAATAATAAAAATTTACGCAAAAAATAGGTGGGCATCAAACCTGAAATAGGGGTTTTAATTTATGCCCAACCTGAAATAGGAGTTTTAATTTAGGGACCCGTTGCAACGCACGGACAATTGTGCTAGTACTATGTAAAAATAGATTAACGAGGGTTGAGCCCTTGGCCCCTCGGCTGCCTGTTTATATAGCACAGGAAAACGCCCCTGGCTAAGGCGTAGACATACAGGACTTTGGTACAGAGTTATATCCATGATACATGTGTTATCCTAACAAACATAGAAGTTCTAGGAAGGTACATACACAAGAATCCTAGGAGGATACACCAGATCTCTATTATCTAATATTCTTGAAACACTTTCTACAGCTAGTTTTGTCCACGCCATGCATGTAAACGGCCCTGAAACAATGCCGAGCATGAAAGTGATTGCTATTGGACTTGCTGGGGACTCTTCAGTTCACGGAAAGGATCGGAGCAAGCATGCTGATCCTAGTTACAATCTTAGTTAGAATCTGGTGATTGGCGGATGTAAAGTGCTTCTCGGTTCCTCGTGGACTGCTCATGCATGTAATTCCTTACTTTTTGGTTTTTTGTCCAAGCGCTGAGCGGTCTGCTCGTGTTGGGTAGCTGAGGCGTGCTTTAGGCTTTTAAAAGGTCTAACTCGATCCTCGTTATGTATTACTAGCTTCAAAAAAAATATTACTAGTGCGTTCCGAGTCTTTAAAAAACCATTGGTATTAGTCTTTTTTTTTTCCAATAATTGATTATAAGTTGATTTTTTCCTCTGTAGTCGTATTATATTCGATGCATCTACCAAGAGTCCAAGACCTGATCTAGATGTTTATTAATCTATATCTCTATCTCTATACCTATTAATAAAACGAGAAGATTTCTCCACCAAAATTTTCGTCAAGCTCTATCGTGGATCGCTTGGACTCTGCGAGTTTTTTTTCAAGCGTTTTTGGTTCAGTCTTTTATTTTGCCGTGACTCTGCCCTCCCTCGTGTCTGGAGGGTCCCTTCTTTTCTATATATACGCAATGAAAAGATAGATCAATACTCTCGGCGGCGGCGGCGCAGCAGACATGCACGATGGGTGTGCGCAGCAGGTCGATGACGCAGGGAAGGGATAGGGACGGAGACGGACCTCGCGCGGTCATCGCCGCCGTCAAGGAAGTAGCTTGTGCAGCTGGCACCGTCGCCGCAGATGGAGTCGTGCAGCGCTTATGGATCTTCCACTCGGCCGGCTTCCAACGGGGGCCGGACCATGCTGCAACGGCACGCCTCAGTCACCGCTATCTGGAAGTCCTCTTCGTAGCGCCGACACTGACGTCGCTGGCCACCCTTAGATTCGCTGCTACGAGTCCACACCGAGCATCGACATCGTGGCCTTCACGACCACTAGATGTCGCATCGCAGAGAGAGAGAGGAGGCACTGAGCGTCACAGCTTGGAGTAGACTGAGCGGAGCTCCTGCCGCCGTTGCGCCCCCGGGGCCCGCCACAGGCATCCGCTCAGCGCCTCAGATCAAACCATGCTTCGCTCGGTAGCGCTCGTCCGAACAATTTTGGTGATTTTTTTTTGAAACTACAGTTTTTATGATCGGTATGCAGCAAAGCTGGAGCCGGACAGCATACCTCCTCGCTTGATGCTCTAAACCTGGTGAACGGATAAGGCCACAAGGTAACCTTCATTGGTGAATGGAGAAAGACTGTGTATTTTGCGATATGTGGTCATGAAACGATGGATGGAAGAGTGTGCTTTATATTTTTTCCCATTGTTTTTTAATTAATATAAAAGCACATGGCACCCAAACCATATCATCGTCATAGGTCTCAAAACCTCTTTTTACTTTCCATAACACTGCTCTTTATATCTCATTCTATATCTATATTTTTATTTTATATCTATACCAAATACTAAAGAGTCAAAGTTTCTTCCCTGGATTTTTTATGTGGCCTTTGCTAATCCTGTGCACCTACGACTATGACTATGGTCCTCGCAACGTTCGCACGTGTCCACGTATTACCTTTTGCTCACCTGTTATGTCTCCGTGTTGAACACGATTTCCAGAAGGACTACTACTCGATTGAGATAAAACTATCACAATTCGTACCTTTCTTATCGTGAATTGATCGAGCGCGACCACAACGCCGGGGTCAGGCGTCGACCGTGGACCGCCATGGCGACGCCGACGTGGAACATCGGCCCACCAATGCCGCCACCGCTCGTTTTGCTTGAACCGCGTCGGGATGACGAGCGCGAACTGATGTGCTCGCACAGCTAAACAGCGTGGTGGTGCGATGAGGAGCAGAGCTGCTCGTGCCTGTGGGGGCGGCTGGGAGCTGGGCAGCTCGACGTGTACGTACGGGCAGCGGGCGAGTGGATCTGCAGCACAGCAACCATCGTAGATCTACCCCCAATAGCTGCTGCGCTCAGTGCTCAACTCCACTAGATGCGGCAGCAATGGCGCTTCCGGACCGCAGAACACCTCCACGAAGTGTTGCAGTTGTGCTCACAGAGGCGGTACCTGAATGGCGCTCAAGGAGAAGTGCATACAAAACAATACACTAACCTTAGAGATCTCCTCCATGTTCTCGTTTATTTTAATTCTTTTGAATCAATATCCACCGATATTTGCAATAGACCTTAAAAATCACGCACGCAGGAATGACAAAGCAAAACTGGCTGAACTGAAAAACTAGCATGGGTGGATTGTACATTTGCACTTTTAATTTGTGAATGAATGATTTTTAAGTTGATAAAATTTAGACTAATTTAGACTACTTAGTAAAAATAGTGTTTAACTTTATATATTTCTTAGTATATAGTTACCCGTAGTAACGCACGGGCATTTTTCCTAGTATATACCTATACCTAATATTAAAGAGACAAAGTTTCTCTACTCTTTTTTCGTCAAGCCTTTCCTAACTACCCGTGTAATGGGTATGTCTCCTGCCCAATATAGGATACGAGTCTATAGTCTAAAATAGATACAGCTCCTCACATGCCACCTTTCATGTATACAATCCGCCCGTGCACGAGTTGGAACCTTTTAGTATAATGCCGTATATGGAGTCTTAATAGAGCTCGTTTTTTTTCGATGAAGTCTTAATAGAGCTCGTTCTACAATGATGTTTCTACAGTTTTTTTTCGTGTACATCGAAAAGTCCAACTGGCCGCCTCTTGTTCCTAACTTTTTTCTTTTCTTTCCGTCCACATGCAAGAGCCAAAATTTTCGCTTATGTATTTTTTTCTTCTGCCATATAAAAGGGGAAATTTTCTTCCAATTTTTTGTTCACCTTTTTTCGTCAGCCACCCTCACTACGGGAAACTCAATCTTTGCCGAGTGCCCAGGCCATCGCCGAGTGTCAAATCTCGGGCACTCGGCAAAGGGCATCTTCACCGAGTGCCGCCCTCGGCAAAGAATGGCACTCGGCAAAGAGCTCTTCGCCGAGTGCCAGACACACGGCAAAGATAGGCACTCGGCAAAGAGTCTCTTTGCCGAGTGCCAGACACTCGGCAAATCCTTGCACTCGGCAAAGTTGGCCGTGGGGTTGATGGGACCTGACTCCGTGCCCTTTATCGAGTGCCAGACGTTTGGCACTCGGCAAAATAAACTCTTTGCCGAGTGCCAAACCTAGGCACTCGGTAAAGCCGCGTTTTTTTTAAAAAAGCTTTGCAGAGTGCCGCAATCCTGGCACTCGGCAAAGCCGTTGATCACGAAAAATAAAAAACGGATGTGCCCCTCCCCCCTGCGCCTCACTCTCTTTCTTCTTCCTCCCTCCGCCGTCCACCTCCCCCGCGCCCAGGCCCGTGGCGCCACCGCCCGGCCCCGCCCGCCCGCTCCGCCACCGCCGACCGCTGCCCTCCCCCGGCCCCGCCCGCCCACGCCCCCGCCGCCCCGCCCCACCATCGCTGCCCGCCGCCGGAGCTGCCCCAGCGCCGGCGCCGCGCCCTCGCCGGTGCCTGGATCCGCCGTCTCCGGCCCTCGCCGGCACCTGCCCCGGCCGGCCCGGCCCCGGCCGCCACCGGGCCCCGCACGCCCGGCCCGCCACCGGACAGCCCGCCCCGCCACCGGCCCGGCCGTCGCCATCACCGGCCGCCGCCGGCACGTGCCCTACTCGCCCGGCTCACCCGCCACGCCGGCCGGCCCCCTGCTCGCCCTCCCTCTGTGCTGTGCCAAGTGCAGAGGAGGAGGGAGAGAAGGGGAGGAAGGCGGCAGAGAAGGGGAGGAAAGGAGAAGGGGAAGAAGAAGAAGAAGGAGGAGGAGGGAAAGAAGGAGGGAAGAAGAAGAAGAAGAAGGAGGTGGAGGAGGGGAAGAAGGAGAAGGGAAGAAGAAAAAAGAGGAGAAGAAGGAGGAGGGGAAGAAGGAGAAGGGAAGAAGAAGAAGGAGGAGGAGTGGAGGAGAAGGAGCAGGGGCCGTTGCCCCCGCATCCTATTCCCGACACGTCGCCTCGACCTTTAGGTATGCAAAATTTGTGTGGTAGTGCTAGTAGTAGTGCTAGTATGGTAGTTATGCTAATAGCGGTCTTGATAGTAGTTGCCGGCCATCGTGTCGTTGTTATGTGTGGTTCTCGGCCATCGTGCCGTTGATATGTGTGTGGAAACCTCCCCGTGAAGGGGAGGTGCTGCCGAAATTTTCTATTGATCGGCTTTTACGTTCTTTTTTTTGCAGGGAAGAGCGCTTGGTGGGAGCGGCATCGCTGCCGGTCTGCCTGCACTGCGTCACCTCGCCACTGCACCGACTCGCCACTGCCCCGGTAGCCTTACTTCACCGCCACCCTAGGTATAACCCCCTCCTTTGCGTGCATATTTTATATGGTCACTTAGCCCAGTTAGGTGTCTCCCGTTCGAAAGAGATACGGATCGAGGTATGCAGAACTCTGCATATCTGTGACCGTATCTCTTTCGGATTGTCCACGTATTTTGGACGGCCCGCGGATGCGTAGATGAGATTAGTTTCCATGGTTTGCTCCGGTCCGAGACAGAATTTCGAGACCACCTCCCTGTTGTTCTCCGGATACACACTCTCCTTTGCTGGACGTGTATCAGGAGAACAGCGGGGAGGTGCTGCCAAAATTCTGTCTTGGATAGGAGCGAACCAATGAAACTGACCTCATCTACGCATCCGCGGGTGGGATTAGGACCTATCCACACCTATTAGATGGTAGGCACACCGAGCAGATGCACCATGGTCATATTACTCGTCGTTTATATATGCATATGCCAGAGTATGGAGAACCGTGAGTGGATGTAACGGGCCACCCAAGTTTTACTATGTATTCATTGGTTGCTCTAAAAAAATCAAAAAATTACATGATGTATGCATGCAGGACTTCTACAGGTGCGACGCTGGGTTTGAGGCCCAGGCAGTGCGCGTGCAGGACAAGGCCTGCAGGTCCCGCCTCTCAGACCTGTACTATGAGGTTGGCTTCATTTCATCTTCTGACATTTCAATAACTCTATGGCATGCAGCAATGTCCTAGTTGGTGCGCCTGTCACCGCCTCTGCTGGGAGGCAATTGTGGACCGGTGGTTCTCGGCCGAGTGGGCGGAGAAGCACCAGGTCCGCCGTGACTGCCGCCTACAGATGGGTGGGCCGGCACACCACCAAGGCAACCTCAGCCTCAGCGCGTACGCCAGGACATGGGTAAACTTCTTTGTGCTACCATCTTTATTTTTCTATCCTAAGACTCAATTATCACTACTTGTAATCGTCTTTATGTTTTCCTCACAGTCCCAGGCGCACCAGGGCCAGGATTTCAACGACTTCATGGCGTTCGCCCTGGCACACAAGGGCAAGGCGACGGCCCCGGACGTCACCTACAACCCGGTGGATGGCCCCGAGGCGTACACCAACCCGAGCATCCACATCAAGCTTAGCGAGTACACCTCGGCGGCACGCCAGCGCCATGGGGAGGACTACGATCCGACTCGGCAGCCCCTGGACACAGACCTCGTGATGAGGCTGGAAGGAGGGAAGCAGCACGGCCGGTACTGGATGGCGGACAGCATAGTCGACTCCTCCTCTGTTGCCAGCCTCGCCGATATTCGAGCCAGGAGCACGGACTCCTCCCTCCCATACGCCCTCGGCAGCCGAGCTCACTGCAGCAGATGGCAGAGCTCCAGGTTACTACTCACAAACTCGTAATTCATTGCTTTTACACATGCACCTTACCTTTGCGTTGTTTAATCCTTGCGGTTGGAATGTCGCAGGAGAACATGCCGCAGTTGCAGGCCCAGCAGGCAGCACAGGCGGAGGCCCAACGCCAAGCGATGGAGGCCCAGGCGAAGGCCCATCGGCTGGAGATGGCATCTGTGCAAGCACAGAGGACGGCCGAGCAGCAGAGGTTGCAGGACATGTTCACCTTCATGGCGAGCCTGCAGACCTTGCCCGGTGTGGTCGTGCCTCCGTCGCTGCTCACACCAGTTGCGCCTCCTCCTCCTGTTTTAGGGACTCCGGTTAGTATGTCAACGTGTTGATTCCTTTAGCCTTTTGGTCCAATCATCCATACTCATGATTCTCGCTTCTCCTTTGTGTAGCCATAGTCGGTGGGTAGTGCCCCGTCTCCACACGGTGGTCCGTCTCCATCGTCCGTGTGGCCAACTGCCCCTCCACAGACCGAGCAGTCTCCACAGTGGCCAGGACCAGGATGGCAGCAGTAGGTACCGCTCTGCATGTTCTTCGGACTTGTTCAAAACCCAGACTTTGTGTTTGTGATGCACTAGAGATATATTTATATGTATGTGATGGATTATGGATTATATACGATGGATTATGGACGATATTTGTGTGATGCATGATGGATGGATGATATATGTGAATTTCGTGGATTATGGATGATTTGGATGATGAATGTGATATATTATGCTCTGTGTGTGATGATATATATAATATATATGTGATATGTCTCTCTGTTTTGATGGAAAGTAAAAAAACAAAAAAAACAAAATTTTTGACCTCTTTACACTCGGCAAAGACTTCTTTGCCGAGTGCCATGGTCAAGACACTCGGCAAACCTGGGGAACCTGACAGCTGGTTTCCCAGATTTGCCGAGTGCCTTCGTCATGGCACTCGGCAAAGATTTTTTTTTAAAAAAAACAAAAATTCTTTGTCGAGTGCCATGGCTGGAGCACTCGGCAAAGAGTTTTTTAAAAAACAGCCGGCTGAATTTCTTTGCCGAGTGCTGACCTGACACTCGACAAAGAATTATATTAAAAAAATAAAAAAAATCTTTGCCGAATGCCCGGTCAACCGACACTCGGCAAAGAAGCCGTCAAAGTAGACGGTTTCAACTAAGTTTGCCGAGTGCTGACCTGGCACTGGGCAAAGCCTTTGCCGAGTGCCCGGTATTTGGCACTCGGCAAAGAAGTCTTTGCCGAGAGAACCTTTGCCGAGTGCCCTTTGCCGAGTGTAATCGGCTCTTTGCCGAGTGCCACAGGCACTCGGCAAAGAACCCGCATCCTGTAGTGCCTCCTCCCCACCTCCGAGCCCCATACATGAACGGTTGGATAGTTCTGATCAAGTCCGACATGAGTACAATCCAATCCTGCTCATATATGTTAACGTGTCCGGAATATATATATGACATGCCATAAAAATCTCTAAATTCTCTTAGAGATCCACGATTCACCAGAACGCTTCCTTTCTCTTCGTCCCTCCACGCGACATGAACCGCTTCAACGCCGACGTGGTGAGGTCCACGGCGCGGGGTGCGCTGGCGAGTTACTCAGCCCCATGCATGGCGACGAACCCGATCTACCGGTGCGGTGCTACCACGCCGATTGGGCGACGAACCAGAAGTGTCTAGCGTGGTGCGCTTGCGGGTTTGGGCACCAGACCGTCGGCGGCGCGGCGAGAAAGCTGTACATGGTGACGGACACGAGCGATGACGAGATAGTGGCCCCAAGGAAGGGCACGCTGCAGCACGGCGCTGTTCTCGTGGAGGAGCGCTACGTAGTCCATGTGACTGTAGCCGACGTCGTTGTGCAGCGAGGTATTCATGGCTACGGAAGCGACTTCTCCAGAAACCATTCAGAGCAGCCCCTTCCGCCACCACCCGAGGTCTCCGTTGAGGTCAGTTGCTGTTCCGATCTACTATGAACCAAGTATGAGAAGCAGAAGGTGCAAGGCCCTATGGATTCTGTTGAAGTTGTTGCTGATAGAATATCTGTTATCTGATTAAATATTTTTTCGATGCTTCCACTTTACCAACCTTGCCATACATCACCAGAAGCACGTGGATCCGGTTTTCGTATCAAAAGCAGATAGGACACTGACGCGTGAGCTTCAATTGGAAGATGATTTGTAGTGAACCTGGATGTGTAAGTTGGAATCGAGATACGGTCATAAATTCAAAATTTTATAGATTTAAGCATAAATATATATGTACTATTTATGGTTTTGATTGTTTTTTTTGTCCCGTTGCAGGTAAATATATACTCGGGAGCTCAACCCTCGCTCCTTAGTCCTTACAACTAGTAATATATAGAGACGACATCAGGGGAGATACAAATCCCAGTAGTCGCCTATGTAAAATATAAGGAAAACAAGTATAGTGTACGGCTCGAGAATGGAAGGCATCGGGAGAACAGATACGGTAAACGTGACTAGGTATCTTCGTTCATTCTACGAAAACGCGTGCGAGGTATCAGAAGGAAACACCGAACAATAAGAAGAATGAACATAGAAGTTGGATAGCCAAGAGACAGGTGACAGTGATGCTCACTCGCTCAAGTTGTGAATCACGAGGAAAGGAGATAGCGAGGGTTAACTACTGGGGCGAATGAACGCCGGTGCTTGATGCATGCATGCATGACAAGCTGGCCAGACAGCCTAGGTGCCATTTTCAAGTACAGAGATAACGGTGTGGACTGGCAATGCAAAAGGACAAGCAGCAGTAGGAACGAGTGTGGATTGCCAAACATGTACACTTGGGGTCATCATCCTTAGAGTAGAGACAGAGACAAGCACGGCGGTGCAGCTGCCAATCTACCTAGTGCTAGATACGACGGTGTCAGATCGGTGTAAGCTGTATCTGTATCTGATGACTTGGAGGTCTATGCAGATCCGTATTTAGAGAGTAGAGACAGATCGGTTATCATTAGAGAGTAGATAATGTCCGCTTCGGATCTGACGATTCTCCAACTCCGTACCATTTTCAACATGCCAAAAATCCATATTCTTAAATTACTGTATTTTGCCAAATTAAAGAAAGTTCATCGAATCCCTAGTTGGACATTGAAATGTTCAAATAAGTTTATTAATTGCTGCAGAGACTAGAGAAACGAAAGTAGACGGCATGTCTGTCCATAGCAAGACATGCATATGTGGTGACTGTCTATCTCAAAATCTACTGACTTAGCCTTTCAGAGGAGCTCATAGGAAAGACCACAACTCAGGAGATATACTATAAATTTAAAAAAAGTACAAAAAGGAGTTTAGGAAAAAGGATGAACGAGAGATAGTGATCTAGTGAAGTTGTAGTGTCCATTGCTCAAAGTCTAGGGATCGGTTTGAGCTGATTCTGAAGGAGAGCAGCATAACTCTTTGAAGAATATGTGTGCATGTGTGCTCACAAGGTTGAGTGTTATATATGTATGTGAGTGTTGCATCTTACTGTATTTTGCCAAAACCGTTCATCAAATCCGTAGTTGATATTGAAACATTCAAATAAGTTTATTAAAACTATATAGAACTAGAGTGCGAAAGCAGTAGTGAAATCACATGTTCCATTTGTTCTATCACAGCTGCTCATGGGGTTAAGAGTAACCATGTACACTCCCTACATATAAAGACCTCTGCAACAATACAACATATGCTAGCTCGTAGAATCAAAATTATAGTTTTTATTAAATATAAAGGAGAGAGAAAGAAAAGGTATCCCTTTATGATAAGTCAGTTTGCATGCCAGGTCCTGTTTGATCGAGATCCTTGATTTCTCGATCCTGAAGCCCTAGGACAAATCCTAAGGAGCTAGCTGTTTATTCTCTGAGTGCCACAGTACAGTGATCGAGGAGCCGAAGCCCAACGGGGCAGAGTCATGCCAAATGAGGTTTAAGTGGGCTAACTGTTTATGAGCTAGGAGTTTGGGAATGAAATATATAGTATACTAGAAAAGGATGCACGCTTTGCGGCGCCCTACCGGCCACATCTGTGAGCAATGGCGAAATATCTACAGTCAATTTTATCTCATGCCAAGTGGTGCTCATAGACTTAGCTTAACATGAATTCAGCGAGGCATCCAAAAGTCCAAGAAGTCTAATACACGGCATATATAATAAACATTAACAGGAACGGATCAAAAGTTGTATGTGTCGGTATAAAGTAGTAATAAGCTGGGCACATACTACATCATATCTTGTCAAAGTACAAAGCAATGAGTGACAAGTGCATTATCAGGTATGCTCATTGATGGTCTTGAGCTCAATATGTAACAAAGAATAGAGAACTGCAGTAATCACCATTTTTTTCAACAATAAGAATTAAGTCAGGCACATAACAGAAATAAAACGCCATTGCCCACAGCATACAGACACACATATGTTTCCATGCAATCGGCAAAGCACTACAATCTGCCACTAACAACAATCCAGGTGTGTCATGAAGAGGCGCAAACAGCTGCCTGAAACATTCAAAGGATCTCCACAACACTTAAAGCAGGGTCTGGTAGCCATAATCTGCTGATTTTTTTTTCCGCGTTACATCCTAAAGCATGGTTATGTTCAGCTGATGGTAGACCGCGAGAACGTACCCTTGCTGGCAATCCAACTCACCAATGTCCTAGGCAAGGAAGGCACCACATTTAGACACATGCATAATGTAAGGATAGAAGCTTTTTTAAAAAATACCGAGTTCATCACACCCCGACACACCTTTTTGGTTTGAAGATCCGATAACAATTTACAGACAAAAAATGGGCTGTAATTTGTACTAAATACTGACCAAGCTTGCTACCTTAGCCTAGCACATCTGTACCAAGACTTAGCCTAGATACAAATAGCCCATCATAAAATAAGGAGCAAGTTTTTTTCAGACAAAGAAAAGCCACCTAGGCCACGCATCGCCAGCTAAACCGAAGATGGTTTGAAAGGCATCGATACAGGAAAAAAGTTTATCCCACCTAAGAGCTAGAGATTCTATAATCCTACATTAACCATGTAAGCCACAAGACTAAACCTAAGGTAACCAGGTTAAGATAGCCACTTACCAGTAGGATCCCAACGGCCTTCCCTAATAGCTAAACAACGTCTCCAGTGGCACTCAACCAAAGACAAATCCTGTAATTCATCACCAGCAACACATAAGCACATAGGAAGGAAAAGTATCCTAGGTGCAACACATAAACACTATTTCTGTATTCAACTAAAGAAGACACTTAGGATAGCAAATATGATTAAATAAGCAGAAAGCTTTTTTTTTTAACTAAAGAAAAGCCATATAGGCCATGCATGGTCAACTAAACCGAAGCTGGTTCAATGTCAAAGTTAGCTAGCACCCCAAAGAACCCTAAGATAATTTCTGCTGGGTTCGAAGCTTTGAAATTCGAATCAAAGTGGTTACCTTGGCCCAGCGAATGTGTACACCCCACAACTCAAAAGGCGATTCTAACCAGCGATCCAAAGATGCTCACAAAAGAGATAAAATGTGGGCAAACTGATTAACCATTGCCGTGAGATCGACATCTACAAATATTGTCAAAGGAACTAACTAACTCGATCATTTCTACACGAGCGACAGGATGAGCTCTAATTGTAGAACCAATTTTACTATTTCACTTGTCCTCAAAATAATATACTACTTCCACTTCCAAGATCTAGCATTCCAGGTAGAGCTTTCAATAGTCCCCAAAATGGGACAATGTTGTTGCAGGTAAGTGCAAAACGGTCTTCCTAATTAGCCTTGTTGCAGGTTATGTGTCCCAAGATCTGAAATTAAAGTATGTCAAAAAAAAAAAGAAGCCTTACTAAGTGTAAGAAAGATCAGTATAATTTGCACGACCTGGGAAAAGATCGCATGTGTAGAAAATAGCAAAAAGAACTAACCACTGATCAGCATGTGTATAGAAAATACCGGTACGGCTAGGGATGAAAACGGACCGGATACGAACAGATATCATTGATATCACATTTGTTTTTATATTTTTGGTCGGATTCGGATACAAATACGGATAGTGTCAGCCATGCTGAATAGGATATGATTGGATATCGACATCATAAATATACGATTTAAGTATTCAGATACGAATACGGTATCGGATATTGAACATCCAAACTCGGATACGGACAGATCTGAACACATCTAAACGGATTCGGTCGAACGGACTGTCGAATAAATATCCGTACTATTTTCATCCATAGGTACGGCGAGGAATAACCAACAGACATGCAATGAGGTACCAGGGAAAAAATAGCAAAAAAAGAAACTAACCACTGATCAGCAGTGCTCCAGTCGATCTCTGCTGCTAGCCAAAGTGCATCTCTGGTGGTGCGCAACCAAAAAAAAAAAAAAAAAAAACGAGACCTGTAACCCATCACCAGTAACAGAGTATGTTCAAATCTCGACAATCTGCATATTGTAAGGCTAAAAGCACATAAAACTGTTGAAAGTATTACATTCAGACAACACAGCAGGCCGTTTTCTCTTTGATTCCAACGAATCAGTCATTTTCTGAATCGGTGTGCAAGGGTTATTCCTAATCGTTAGCTAGCACCCCAGAGAACCCCAGATAATTTCTGCTGGGCTTCGAAGCTTTGACATTCGAATCAAAGTGGTTACCTCGGCCCAGCAAATGTGTACAGCCCACAACTCAAAAGGCGACTCTAACCAGCGATCCAAAGATGCTCACAAAAGAAATAAAACGTGGGCAAACTGATTAACCATTGCCGTGAGTTCGACATCTACAAATATTGTCAAAGGAACTAACTACCTCGATCTTTTCTACATGAACGACAGGATGAGCTCCACAAATGCAATTGTAGAACCAATTTTACTATTTCACTTGTCCTCAAAACAATATACTACTTCCACATGCAAGATCCAGCTAGAGCTTTCAATAGTCCCCAAAATGGAACAGTGTTGTTGCAGGTAAGTGCAAAACGGTCTTCCAATTAGCCTTGTTGCAGGTTATGTGTCCCAAGATCTGAAACTAAGGTATCTCACAAAAAAAAAAAGTCTTACCAAGTGTAACAAAGATCAGTATAATTTGCTTTGTTCTCAAATGCTGAAATGCATTATATCATTTCAGAATTGCACTCCTAGTGACTGCAGAAAACAGTAGACCTGAACTTCCATCTACACACAAGCACCTATAAGACCAGTCCTTACAGAGAGTTTACCATTTTTTTTACACAATCCATGTAGTTAAAAAAGGACCAGGGAAGGAATTTAAGCAGTCACAAACCTTTAAGGCCGGAGGACTGAGGCACCCACACAAACGTCAGATCCAGATGATGCAAACCTACAAGCACGAAGGAAAGCTCTGTGTGCACCCTGAATCACAAAATCAGGCAAGAATACAAAAGAACAAAGGACATGTTCCCCTCATTTTTCCTATGTAACCAATTTTATACAGAAAGAAGGAAACAGTTCAATAAATATTCAGATATATTTTCCATAGACTTGTTTGTCCATTAGCTTTCTTTTGCAATAATCACCACGCTGTCATTGAAAAAGCTGGCAATAAGTACTACGTTGCTCTCAATACTGAACCCTTTCAAGCTGGTGCCGTGATCTCTAACGTCTTGATGAACACGAAACCTAGATGATTTTCCTATTGTGCACCTTCTGTGCTAAGGGAAAAGAGATTCACATTTATGAAGTAAAACAAAAGAAAATAGAGGCGAGCAAGGATAAATGAGATGATATAGAGTAGACAAAGAGTAACAAACCAAATCTGGAAATAAAATCAAATATAAAAATCATAGAAAAGAGATCGATGTATATACAAAATCAAAGCAAAACCCTCGCGCCACGCCCCACGCCCCACGCCGCCCCCGCTATTCCACATCACGGCGGTCCGCGCCGCACAGCTCGGCGGCCTGCACCCCACATCACGGCGCCCGGCGCCCCACCGGCCGAGCTCGCCGTGGCCCGTGCCCCACGCTGCGCCCAACAAGGCTGCGGCCGGCGCCCCACCGGCCGAGCTCAGCGTGCCCCGCGCCCCAGCTGCCCCCCGCTAGTCCACGGCGCGGCGGGCCGCGCCCCACCGCCCACGCTTGCCGTGCCCCGCGCCCCATGCCGGCCGCGGCCTGGGCCCAGCTGGTCTCGGCCTGCCGCAGCCGCCCCTGGCCCGGCCGTAGCCTCCCCCGGCCTGGCCGCAGCCGCCCCTGGCCCGGCGCACTCCGGCCACCGTGCCCTGCAGTGCCGCCCAGGCCGGCCCCTGGCCCCGCAGCTCTCCCGTCCACTCGCTGTGCCGTGCCACCGACCGTCCACTCGCTTGTCTCGCGCCGTTCGTGCCGCACTGCCGTCGTTTGTGCCAGGGCATCGTCCACGCTGCCCGTGCCATGCCCCGCGCCCCAAGGTGTTTGTCGGCCCCTTCTGTGGCAACGAGCACTAAGGTATGCCTTTTGATGTCAGCCCTCGTGCCGTTGGAATGGTCGGCCGTCGTGTCGATTTCATGCAGGTTTTGCAAACCTCACCATGTAGGGGAGGTGTTGCCAAATTTTTGAATTGAAACAATTGCGGTTTTATGTGTAGGTCGGAGCTGTGGACGACTCCCTTGGCTTTGATAGCTTTTCGTCCCATGTAGACAATCTACGTGTTGTGAGTTATACTTTCCCGTGCTCGTTTATAATTTAGTTAGTTGTGTATGTTAGTCTGTCACGTAACCCAGTTAGGCGTCTCCCGTTCGAAAAAGATACGATTCGAAAGTATGCAGACTTCTGCATATCTATAACCGTATCTCTTTCGAATTGTCCACGTTTCTTGGACAGCCCGAGGATGCGTAGATGGGGTTCGTTCCCACGGTCTACTTCGATGCGAGATAATGTTTCGGTAGCATCTCCCTCATGTTCTTCGGATACACAATCTCCCTGGCAGAGTTTTGTGTACATGGAGAACAGGGGGAGGTGCTGCTGAAATTCTGTCTCGGATCGGAGTAGACTGTGGGAACGAACCCCATCTACGCATCCTCGGGTGGGATTAGGACCTATCTTTACCTATTAGACAGTACAGGCATCGTGTAGAGGCAATTGAGTTTTATATTACTCCCTGATATGTTAGAGCATGGAGGACCGTCAGTGGATGTACACGGGTCGCGCAAATGCGGGTTCGTTGAGCGATGAATGGATTGAGAAGACCAAAGCCTTCATGGAACTAGCTTTTGCCAAGGTTAAAGGGGCACGTGCCACTTGGTGTCCCTGCAGCAGGTGTAACAACATGTGTAGGCAAACGAAGGCTAGGATGGGTATACATCTTTGCAAGAATGAATTTACAGCAGACTACACCCGGTGGATCTACCATGGTGAAGCCGACCGTACGAGGGACGAGGTCGTCAGACAACGTCTCGATGATTTTGATGCTGATGGAGGGGTAGGAGACATGTTGAATGACTTCCATGAAGCACACTTCGCTGAAGAACCCACGGAGGAAGAGCCGAATGAATCCGCAAAGGCATACTACGACATGTTGTCTTCAGCACAGAAAGCCCTTCACGAGAACACAAAGGTTTCTCAACTGGATGGCATTGGACGCGTACTGGCCTTCAAGTCCCAGTATAGCCTAGGTCGAGATGCCTTCGATACTATGTTGACAGTTATTGGCAGCTTGCTACCGGAGGGTCACATTCTGCCAAAGAGCATGTATGAGTCACATAAACTGCTTCGTGCACTTAAGATGCCATATGAGCAGATACATGCTTGCCCGAAGGGGTGCGTCCTATTTAGAAAAGAGTACGCGAACGCAAAGTACTGCCCAAAGTGTGAATCATCGCGGTTCCTGGAGGTACACTCTGGTGATGGTCAGAAGAGGCAGTCTTCTATCCCAGTCAAAATCCTACGGTACCTTCCGTTCTTACCGAGGATCTAACGGCTGTACATGACCGAGGAATCCGCGAAACAGATGACATGGCACAAGAATGGACGTCGATACGACCCTGACAAGATGGTGCATCCATTCGATGGTGAGGCATGGACCCACTTTGATGGGATTCACCGTGAGAAAGCTCTAGAGGCCCGTAATGTACGTGTTGCGCTAGCAACCAATGGGTTCAATCGTATGGAATGTTGGCTGCCCCGTACACTTGTTGGCCCGTGTTTGTTATACCACTCAATTTCCCCCGGGCGCCATATTCAAATGACAGAACGTATTCTTGTCGTTGATAATTCCTGATCTCTCGAGGAATAAGATGGGTGTGTTTATGGAGCCTTTAATTGATGAATTGTTCACTGCTTGGACGGATGGGGTATGGACATACGACAGAGCTACGAAGAGGAACTTCCAAATGTATGTTTGGTACCACTATTCACTCCATGACTTCATCGCATATGGTATATTCTGCGGCTGGTGTGTTCACAGAAAGTTCCCATGCCCAGTATGCAAGGCAGCTTTGAAGTTTATCTGGTTGAAGAAGGGTGGCAAGTATTCTTCGTTCGACAAACATCGGCAATTCCTCCCTCTTGACCATCCATTCAGACGAGATATCAAGAACTTCACGAAGGGTGTCGTAGTGACAGACCCTCCACCGCAGATGATGACAGGTGCCGCGGTTCGTGCTGAGGTAGATGCTCTCGAGGTGAATGAACACGATGATGGTTTTGTGGGATATGGTGAGCAACATGCATGGACTCATAAGTCGGGCTTGTGTCGTCTCCCCTATTATCAAGACCTTCTTCTTCCACATAACATTGATGTAATGCACACAGAAAAGAATGTTGCTGAGGCACTTTGGGCGACAATCATGGACATTCACGATAAGTAAAAGGACAATGTTAAGGCTAGAGTGGATCTGGCAACATTGTGCAATAGACCAAAGCAAGAAATGAAGCCTCCTAGTCGCAGCAAGACATGGAGAAAGCCTAAGGCCGATTTCGTCTTGAGTAGACCCCAAAGGAGGGAAGTGTTAGAATGGTTTCAAACCTTAATGTTCCCTGATGGCTATGCATGAAGAGTCATGACTTTCACATTTGGATTGAGCGGCTTCTTCTGGTGATGGTTCGAGGATATGTCCCCGATCATGTCTGGCCAGTGCTGGCAGAGTTGAGCAATTTCTTTTGGCAGCTTTGTGCTAAGGAGTTATCTCATACCGTGATTGCTGACATGGAAAGAATGGCACCTGTGTTGATTTGTAAGCTGGAGAAGATCTTTCCACCCAGCTTCTTTAATCTGATGCATCATTTGATTTTACACCTCCCTTATGAGGCACGAATGGGGGGGCCTGTTCATTGCCATTGGTGCTATCTAGTTGAGAGATGCCAAAAGGATCTTCGAAAAAATGTAAGAATAAAGCCAAAATTGAAGCTTCCATTGCAGAGGCATACATTTATGAGGAGGTGTCAAACTTCACAATAACATACTACGGTGATAACCTGCCTAGCGTGCATAATCCACCCCTTCGTTACAATATTGGAGAAAATGAATCGACCCTCAGCATCTTCCGGGGGCAATTAGGAACTGCAAGTGAGGATACCCACAAGACCTTGAAACATGACGAGTGGCGCAATATCATGCTGTATGTGTTGACCAACCTTTCTGAAGTGGAGCCGTACATGCAGTAAGTTATCATCAAACATTATTTCGATTAGTAACTAGTCCGTATCCAACCCCTTGTTTCTTGTTTGAACAGGGAATTTCTTCATCAATTCTGGCGTCAACCAAGGGAACCGACCCCGCAAGAAGCCGACACCCTACTTAAACTGGGTGCGGGAAATAGAATGCCCGATTTCATTTCTTGGTTCAAACATAAGGTATTGTCCAATTTCCTTGTACTACCTTTGACATAACAATTTTCTCGTACGAGCGAATATAACGAACAATCTTGCTTGACCGTGCAGGGGCAAACCAATGCGGTTATGAGTGCCGAGTTGAGACAGGTTGCCAATGGGTGTGCATATAGGGTCAGGTCTTTTTCATATTACGACGTGAATGGATATCAGTTTCACACGACAAGACACGATCAGAGTCGGGCCAATCGAAGAACCACAAACTCCGAAGTTTTTACGCCTGGTCAAGATGGGGTCGATTATTATGGGAGAATTGAAGAAATATATTAACTCGAGTTTCATGGTTTGCAAACCTCTAAATCCTGTCATATTCAAATGTCATTGGTTTGATCCTGAATTGACGAGACAAACCCCTAATCTTGGGCTAGTCGAAATTCAACAGTCCTCTGTCTTACCAGGAGATGATGTGTATATTGTGGCTCAATAGGCCACACAAGTTTATTATCTACCATACCCGTGTCAAACCGACGAACGTCTTCAGGGTTGGGATGTTGTGTACAAGGTATCGTCACACGGCAAACTACCTGTCCCAAGCGATGAAGATTACAACTTAGACCCAAACATAAATGATGGAGAGTTTTTTCAAGAAGAAGGGCTAGAAGGGAGTTTCGTGATAGATTTAACCGAAGCGATCGACATGCAAGTGGACAATGAAACGGTTGTTCATGAGGACACTGAAGAAGAGGTTGAAAATGTGAATGACTTACAGTTACTTGAGCGGTTACAATTAGGCAATGACAATTATGAGAACATTATTCCTCCGAAAGGACATGCTGATATTGACATGGCTGATAGTGACGATGAAGATTATGATCCGACTAATCTTGATCATGATGATTACTTCTAATACATGTAATACTATGTTATTTTCTAATACTTCTAATACTATGTATTACTTATTTTTCATATCTCCCTAAGTATTTTCTTAGTATGTTTTACTTATTTTGCATATCTTTGTAAGTACTTCTTATTTAATTATGCTTATTGCTTTACTCTTTTCAAATGCAGTTGATTTAAGCAAGATGGTGGGCGGCAGTTTGAGGAAGGTAAAGTGGCTCTACCAGAGACTTTGGCACAATGAACCTGAGCTGTCGGGGAGTGGGAGCGGGACCAAGAGCAGGAGCATGCGAAATCTTCAGAGGAGCTACAGCTGCAGCAAGAGCATGAGCGAGAGGAGGCGCGTGAGCGTGAGCGTGTGCAGGAGGAGGACGAGGACGACGAGGACGAGGATGAGGAGGACGAGGAGGGCGAGGACGAGCAGGACGAGGAGGAGGATGAGAATAGGGAGGAGCAGGAGGAGCAGGGGGAGGATGGTGTGGATGGGGACGACCAGCAGGAGGAGGACCAGGGGGAGGACGCAGGGGGCCCGTAATCTGGTTCCGAGGCCCGTCGACCCTCCCGAGGCGACCGATACCTCTAGAGAGGCGCCCCGTGATTCGATCCACGGAATCTGGTGCTAGGTAAGAGACTTTAAATGTTATATCTATTTTTCATTCGATGTGTTTAAAATCATAATATATATACTAATGTTGTCTTAATCACTTGAACAGGGGTTAGAAAATTGTGGTTCCAGGAGAACACAAGCGCCATGTCAATGGCATCCTTGGTATTTTGTGCAAGATGCTCTTCCCCGGAATGGTTGACGTGGGTGGCCGGCCTCGGCCGGCTTATAAATGGGAGGACTACGCTACCGTCCCCGATGCAGAAGACCAGGACAGAAGGAAATTCCGCAACAAGGCGGAGCGGGTCACAACCGAGCTTTGGGTAAGTCTTTCTCACATACATCGTGTTCATTGCATATTCTTCAATTAATGACTTGATGCATCTATATGAGCAGGACTTCTTCAGATGCTAGGAGGGATATGAGGCCAAGGCGAAGGCTGCGGCTTACCAAACCTGCAGTAAGCTCGTTAGGGACATGCACTATGAGGCGTGTGCCCAGGCCATCGTGATATACAATGCTCACTTTCTTGGAGTGAAGATCAACAAGACTGCTGCAAGAAACATGAGCCTGACCCGGGAACAATACATGCAGGTATATATAGAACTTTAATACTTCACGCTTAACAAACATTCTTTGTATGGAATATAATTGGTGACATGTAGGTACCTCCACGGTGGTGTGCCCAGCATCTCCAGTGCTAGGAAGAGATGGTGAACAAGTGGTGCGGCGCCGAGTGGGAGGAGATGCACAACGCCTGAAGGGAGTGGCGTTTGATGATGCAAGGTGTTTCACACCATCAAGGCAATCGTACCCTCGACGAATACGCGGCTGCATGGGTACGCGAATCCATTTCTTTATTACATCGCTCAATTGTGCATCATTTATAACCATCTTGTCGCTTTTCACAGTCGTCGACACATGGTGGCCGGCCTTGCTCCCAATTGAAGGCCTGGGCTTTGGCCCACAAGGGAAAGGCGACGTCCGACGTGGATTACAATCCGCAGGACCCGCCTTCGGCGTATAGCAATGCAACTGTCCACAGTCGCCTCACTGAGTACACAGAGATGGCAAAGACAGTCCATGGGGAGGAGTATGATCCGATGACCCAAGACCTTGATGGAGAAGTCATCATGAGGATGGGAGGAGGCAAGAAGCACGGTCGGTACTGGATTGGCGACAGTGTTGACACTTCTTAGTGCAACCACCAGAGACAGAGTGTTAGGCTATCTCTGATAACGGCGCCAGAAGTGCCTGTGATATTTCTTATGTCTATTGGATAATTCCGTAAGCGCACAGAATATACCGCTGTAGCACTTCACCCGGGAGTATTCCAAGGTATCATTATTTATTTTTATCCCAAGGGAAAGCGGTTGCTAGGAATAATTAATGAAAAGAGAGAGATCCTTAAGTCTATAATAACTTAGTATCAATTAGTGATAGGGGGTAAATCGATATATAGAGGAAAGGGTAATGACACCAAGACACGACAAGGTTTTGGGATAACTAAAGATAACTAGTAGAGTATAGCTAGGTGGGAGGACAACGAGTGAGTATAAGACTCCTATGACACTTACTTTACTCTTGTGAACTATCTTATCAAATAGATGAATTATACCAAGACAGCTACCTTACTTCCGGTGTGTAGGGGATAGGCGAGACAGTAAGGGATATAACCTCTACCCGAAGCGGCTATTCTCTTATGGGAGCCTACCTTTTAAGAGCTTGCCTAAAACACGTAGAGGGATACTAAGACTAGATAGAGCTGTCACCACCTGCTAGCACCCACAAACAATCCGTGCGATAAGCGGCATTCAAAGGCAAGATCTAGTCTAAGCACTACGCTTACACTAAGCCTTACTACTCTAGTTGCGTACCAACAACTAAAGCACCCTATGACAGGCGATGAACTACACACGTGAGCTGGTTACAGGATCACTATCCAATATAACTCAACTATAGGTTAAGACAAAACACAACAGTACTATAAAGAATAGTAATGCACTAAGTAGAGACTTAGTAAAGTAAAGATAATATATTGATAAAGGTAAAGTCTTACAGAAGGAAAGGTACAAGAGCTATACCAGACTCTCCAGCAGACGACTCCGGAGACTCCGAGCGTAGCTCGACTCGACTCTAACTCCCACACTAGACTAATACTATTACTAAAGAGTAGAACTCTTGTGACTTGTGACTCTTGTGTGTCTTGTGTGTCTTCGAGAGGAGTGGGCAGCCTCTATTTATAGGGGAGAGTGAGGGGGTGCCACGTCAGCGATCCGTGTGCTCCATGCCTCTCTCCTCTTGGATGAACCGCCTCAATACCGCCTCAAGATGGACGGCAGAGGTAATTCCATCACATGGGAAACATGCTGGAAGGCGGTGGAGGCCAACCGACCTGGCTGGGCACCAGGGGGGTTCGGCTGACCCCCCTATGACAGGTGGGCCCAGCCAGGGTCTTCTAGAAGGAGTCCCCACCTGTCAGGGAAGGTGTAGGTGGCCTGGGCCCACCAATAGAGGTTCGGCCGACCAACGCCTGGTGGGTTGGGCCCACCACCGTGGTCCCCATCTGTCACAGAATGTCCCCTTGTGTTGGTTCCACTTCGTTTGCATGTTGTCACATTGAATCCTTGTGCGTTGCTTCTCAACCGTTGAATGGAAACACATGTTGATCTGAGGGCTGAAATGAGCTGAGTGGAAGGTCACACGGATCCTGCCACGTCACCAGAGCCAGGTGGGCCCCATGGGCAGTTCGGCCGACCCATGGGTGGGCCTACCCTTGCCTCTTCTCTCTTCCAAGTGATGTTTTGCACCATGTCTTGATGTGTGATGACTTGGTTCCCAAATACATGGTTCAGCTGAACCACATTATTGGGCTCCAAGTGTTCATTTTTGCTCTGTTTCATCTTCCCTGCGTTCACAAGCTTAAGAGTACATGTGGAACTAGTTATTGATAAAATATGCTCATGATATGTTTATTCTCCTTTGAATCCGAGGCCTGTTGACGGTGTTTGAATATGGAATTTTATGGTTTATTCACCATCAACAGACAGCATCATGGATCCGATCAGTACTCCCAGTCTCTCCCATATTCGAGCAAGGAGCACGAGCTCAAGCCCAGCCATACGCCCGTGGCCGAACACTTCGACATCCCAGATCGTAGAGCTCTAGGTTATTTATGTTACATTCGTCATTCATTGATTTCTGTATACCTTTGCTTTTGCATTGTAACAATCAGGTGAAATATTGCAGGCTAGGGAGCAGGCGTTGGAGGAAGAGCGACGATAGAGGGACGAGGCCGAGCGACTGAGGGTTGAAGCCGAGCGGCTGAGGACGCAGCAGATGTTTCAATGGATGCAAACTATGAGTGAGAGGATGGGTCAGCCTTTGCCACCGGAGCTAATGCCTCCTCCTACGTCAACTCTGGTGAGTTTGCCTAGTCCATCATCTGTTACTCATTTCTATGTAGGGAAAGTTAGAATGCACCACAAACTTCAGATCGTTCCTTACAAATTTAATCTCTAATCCTTTGTGCAGAATCAATTGGCGGCTTCGAATAATCCTCATAACCCTTCTCCACAAACTGGATGGCCATCTTGGTGAATGATGCTTGTCATGCGTTGCACTGGTGGTGTTGTTGCTATGTTATGTGTTGCGACTTGGATGACACTTGTTATGTGGTTGTGAATGACAGTGAGTACACTTGTGTTGATATTTGTGATATAATGCGACTTGGATGCTTGTCATGTGATATTTGTGTTATAATGCAGATTATATGTGATATTTTGTGACATATATGTGATATATTGTGTTTTGTCAGATTATCCGAGTGCTATGGTCAGCGTACTCGGCAAAGAGGCTGCCAAAACAAACCTGGGAACGTTGTTTGCCGAGTGCAAGAGACAGGACACACGGCAAAGATCCAGGGTTTGCCGAGTGCCTGAGCCAAAACACACAGCAAAGACCCAGGGTTTGCCGATTGTCCCTGCATGGCACACGGCGAACTTGACGTCTATGCCAAGTGTCCCATGCAGAGACACACGACAAACACCTGAGCTATGCCGAGTGCCCTCCGTTACACACTCGGCAAACCATCCCGTCACCGTGGCAACTAACGGCCGAAACTTTTTTCTACCGACTCCATGTTAGCACACGGCAAACTGTTTGCCGAGTGCCCGAGGAATGACACTCGGCAAAGTGCCTTTGCCGGCACTCCAGTTGGCGAGTGAGCTAAGACGTGGGTGGCACTCGGCAAAGTCTTTGCCGAGTGTTTAACGGACTTTGCCGAGTGCCCCTGGCACTCGGCAACTAGCTGCCCTCCGGTAGTGCAGGCAGTCGGCGGTACACTACTGGAAAACTGGACTTTGCCGAGTGACTGAGGCTTTGCCGAGTGCAAAATATCGGGGGCACTCGGCAAAGCCATATTTTGCCGAGTGCCGCACTCGGCAAAATATTGCACTCGGCAAAGTTGGCTTTGCCGAGTGCCGGCACTCGGCAAAGACAGGCACTCGGCAAAGTTGGGCTTTGCCGAGTGTCGCGGCACTCGGCAAAGTTGCCACTCGGTATAATTTCGCTGTCCCCGAACGGCGGCAACTTTCTGTCAAAATTTTGCCGAGGGCCAGCCGTTAGGCACTCGGCAAATTTTTTTATTTTTTTGAAACTTATTTTGCCAAGTGCCAGGACATCCTACTCGGTAAAAAATTATTTTTTATTTTTAAAACATATTTTGCCGAGTGACGCGCTCCGATGCTCGGCAAAAAAATATTTTTTTATTTTTTGAAACATATTTTGCTGAGTGTCATGCCTCGACACTCGGCAAAAAAAAACATTTTTAATTTTTTAAAACATATTTTGCAGAGTACCAGATGAAAGGCACTCGGCAAAATTATTTTTATCTTTTTAAAACAAATTTTGCCGAGTGCCCCCTGGTCCAGGCACTTGGCAAAGAAAATTTTGCCGAGTGCCCAAGCGTGGCACTCGGCAAAAAAAAATATTTTTTATTATTTTTAGTCTGAATTTTTTTTCGAGGCTTGTGAAATTATGTAAAACTCTATTTTACAATTTGGGGAATTTTGACTTTTTTTATATTTAAGTAATTTATTTCGTTTCGGTGAAGATTTCTAAATATTTCAAATTTGAACTGTAGGTACATGGAATAATGGAATTGGGTCATCCAAAAATTGATACTCATGATATTTAGCATATGTTGAGGCCGTATCAAGGCGTTCACATGAAATCTCGAGCATCTCATTGACGTAACATGCCGAGGTACCTGCGGAGAAAGTGATTTTAAATTATATAAAATCCAAACGAAGTCCGAAAATCACGAAACTTGTCGAGGCATCGTGTCATCGCATGTGCAAATTTTGATTAAGATTTAATAAAATTGTAGATTATTTGAAATGTTTAAAAGAATATTGCGCACATACTTTGCTTTTGGTTCCAGTGGTGGTACTTCAGCTAGTGCGGGCACCAATAACAGCGCAAATCAACCAAAGACGTGGAGTGGAGTTTAGTCATTCTGATTTGGTTGGGGATCCTGAAAATTGCAAGCCAATTGAGGAATATGCACATGAAATTAGAGACCAAGCAAGAAGGGCATATGTTTTGAACTGTCCAACCTAACCTCGCAATTGTAGCTTTGCTCGTAAATGGCAAAGTGGATCGTAAATGGCAAAGTGGAGAATGGAGATCATTTCAAAAAATTTGGTTTGATGAGTTTGATTGGCTAGAGTATAGTGAGACCAAAGATGCAGCTTATTGGTTATATTGTTATCTTTTCTTTGATCCTAGAAAACCTTTATTTAATTGTTATTGATATGAATTATGATGTACTATCAAATATGTTGGTCTAAGTTGTGTGAAAATGCTTTAAATTACTACATATCAGTTTCATATGGGACATATTTGAGTTAGATTAGTCTTGCTTTGGTCAGCCCAGCCCCCCTAAATATTTTTCCTAGATCCGCCACTGTGTGTGCTCCATGGGCCGGCTCATGCGTATAGCAAGCTCGGCCAGACCGGAAGCCGAGCCCAGACTAAAGTTTATTGGAGATAGGCAAACTAGGTTGGTTACTTCCCCCGCCTCGGTTAATGGCTTAACGAATAATACTTTTAGATTTTAAAAATAATGAATTTGAATTTGAGTTCTACTTGAGCAAATCAAACACCAATGAAAGGTAGTAAATAGAAATACAAAGCACAAATGGATATATACATATGCATTTGTATATCATCACATCCGATATTCGAGCAAAGCAAATTAAGTCGTTTTTACATCATATCAATCCGATATTCAAGCAAAGCCCCATCACCTACCATGACTTGATATCCCTAATCCGATGTCGAGCATCTTATAATTCGGGACGTGTAGTATGGTGCTCCTGTTTCTGATCTTCTCAAACTTCTCTAGCTGTGCTAACTCGCTGTTGTAGTTGAAGAATGCCCCCCCTTTCATGGACACAACTGTCCGTGACAAACTTACAAATGTCTATACCTGTTCTAGTGATGGTCATTTGTTATCTTTTCATTTTGCCACCAGTTTAGTGACTTTCTTCAACGAGTGTGATAGGAATTTATTGGAAAGGGCTATATGTGGATTTATTACATCAATGAGTGGGCTGATCTAAAAGTTTTTATTCTCATTTTCCTTTCTTTTTTTTAATGCAGGAAACTCAAACACAATAGTGGCTTTTGCTGGGAACAAGGCTGATTTGTTAGAGGCTGAGGCAGGTGCCACAAGAAGTATGTTAACGTGCTTTTTAAGTTCCACTTTTACCATGTTTGTTTTTGTAGCTGCTGTCATCTTCATTCTTTAGTGATTTCTCATCCTAGAAGCTGCTTTAGTGATTATTGCATATCTGGGTTGAGTAGTTCATTCATTATTTGTATAATTTTGTTAATGTGGATCAGATTTTTTTGGGTAATTTATTTATACTTCAATAAAGTGCCAGACCATTCAATTTTATTTATTTGCTGAGTGTCACCTGTAACTGCAAGCATCCACTAATAATAATGTAATCATACGTGCCCTTTTTCATATAGTTAAGTAGGTGACTTAAATTCTGCAAGCATTTTTTGATCCTATATTTACAAATGTCAGAAATTACAAACTCTATTTTCAGATCTCAATAGTTGATTGTGTTTGACTGTTTTCCCAAATCTGATGCTGTATGGTTATTTCTTATATTAGCTTTCATTTAAATTATCTGTACTTATACAATTCTGCTTACATGACAGTAATGCCTTCCATCCTTCTGTGATCAGGTTATCCAGAGGGAACCATGGGAACACATCAAAGATGAAGATATTAGAAAGACAGCAGCATCATTCAAGGGTGAGATATGGCAAGTTCCTCCAATTTTTTCTGCCATTAAGCTACACCCATTCTTGTACCTAAAGCTGTTTTCCAACATTTTTTCTTTCAAAGAATGTTGCTAGAGTTATTCGTGGGAGGTGCTGACTATCTGTTATGCATGTACGACAATCTGCTTAGCAGTTGTTTGAATAAATAGTTTACCGAAGTTGTCTAGTTTCATGTATTGTTGCATTGAACCTAAATACTTTTCCTCTGTTTCTGGGTGTGGTTTTTTAATATATGAAATGCTTGTGTTGATGGAATGCAGAAAAACATTTTTTTTAAAATTTTCTGCCTCTTTGCCGAGGGCCGGCCCTCCGCAAAGACCTTTTTTTAAAAAATAAAATTTCTTCGCCGAGGATTTCAACTAGGGCCCTCGGCAAAAACTATTTTTTTAAAAAATAAAAATTCTTTGCCGAGGACTTCAACTAGGGCCCTCGGCAAAGACTGTTTTTTTTTAAAAAAATAAAAATTCTTTGCCGAGGGCCGGCCCTTGGCAAAGAAATTTCTGAAAAAAAAAATTCTTTGCCGAGGGCCGGTCCTCGGCAAAGACCCCGTCAATGAACAGCCGGCCTAACGGCCACTTTTCTTTGCCGAAGGCCGAGGCTAGGCCCTCGGCAAAGGCTTTGCCGAGTGCCTGATAAATGGCCCTCGGCAAAGACCCTCTTCGCCGACTCAAAATTTCCCGAGAGCTCTTTGCCGAGGGCGGCCCTCGGCAAAGCCTTTGCCGGCAAAGAACCAGAATCCAGTAGTGAATCCAAGGTCTATGCATTATTAAGAGAATGGAACCAAGAACAAGAGAAGAGATGTGCACATTCTAGCTAAGGTTGTTCAAATAATGAGGTTGGATATTCTGATTTTAGTTCTCTTGACATTTTGACCATATATATATATATATATATATATATATATATATATATATATATATATATATATATATATATATATATATATATATATATATATATATATATATATATATATATATATGAACATTGGGAATATAATAATTTTTAGGTATTTTCCATTTTTTATTTTACATGTGGTCAATCTAGACCATTGAATTCAAATCGTAGGGTGTTTCTTCAACCTAGCTTCGATCTGATGAGGAACCGCTCCTTTGTTCCGTCTGTTGCCTTCTCCTCCATGCCAAGCATCAGACCAATTCTGATATCCCGTGACAGGCCTGGCAATTCCCACTGATGTCTTCTAGTCGTGTCCAATCCAATGGCACAAACATTTCCGTTGACCTATGGTGTAGCTTTTAACTATGTCAGAGAAGCATTGTCGTTCTACATATGTATGTCCCAACACTGGAGCAATTGAGGTCTCAATGGAAGGTCATAGCCACCTACATACTCCACCAGCAAGACGTATAGCATCTAATATCCTCTTGATGCCCCTCTTTCCTAGATAGATTATTGTAGATACACACGTGTCACATTCATACCAAAACAAGGCTAAAGTGCTTTTGGTAGTTAGAAATTGAGAAATGATCGAAGTGACGACTGATGAGAAGGAGCACACAAGCCCTCAACAAGATACTGTGAACGGGCGTCATTGGCTTCTAATGAAGAAAAACTAGTCACGGAATGGTGAAGGCTGGAAGTAGGTAATTTTATATAGTCCCTGTCGTCAAAGTGAACCTGAGTACACACTATAATAAATTAGTTTGTACTATCTAGTAGGATAGAGGCTGCAACTAGAAATGTATAGTTTTCACATTTTAATTCAAATGTGATACAAATCCGAATATTTTTATATGCCAAAAAGCAAAGTGGATATTTACTTAGTTCAACCCACATGAATATAAAGTGGATATTTACTTACTACCATTGTCCTCTGTAGTCCCTACTCACTTTATGGAATTCATTTCTTCACCCACTGCTCGCCTATCCCTTATTCCTTGGTGACATCTTGCCATCTAGAACCTTTAAATGATCTGGATTCCCTTTCTTCTTACTCCTACAAACAACATATGCATAGCATCAGCTACTCTACATGCTAATGCCATAACCCAAAGAACGGTTCATAAAGAAACAAGAATGAACAACTTTGAGAGTGGAAGGCATCAGGAGAGTACGCAAGGAAGGGTGACTTGTTTCATCCACTTGTATCTATGGATGACGTAGTTGATAGTTCTCGCATCGTGGGTGTTGGAGTTAGTCCCCCATCGGTAATCGAAGGTGGAGGAGTACAACATATAAGGGGTGGTAGTCTTTATCTATCAGGTTCTGCCACCGGGGCTCCCCCCCCCCCCCCCCCCCCCCCGCCCCCAAATGAAATTTTACGCCATTAATGGAGGAAAGGAGGGGCTGGAGGGACGGTGGCTTCCTCCTTCGTGGGCTTTGTCATGCTTAAGGCCCATATATATGATGTGTTAGTGGGAGCCCAATAAAACCTCTTTTTTTCACGTTTTCTTTCCTTCCTGGGCTGGTTGCATGCTTTCTGTTTCCTTCTGTCTCCCGTGTCTCGCTCTCTCGCGCGCTTCATGCCTAGGCGAGCGCGAGCGGCTACTGGCGCGCGATGGCTAGGGTTTGTGCGAGGCGACGTCGACGCAGCGCGGGAGCGGCTGTGGCGGCGGTGACCGGAGCCAGAGCCGCAGGTGCGCCGCGCGCGGTTCCTGGCTGCCTGGTCGAGCTCGAGTTGGCAGCGGTGCGGGCGGTTCGTGCAGACTGCGGAGGCCAGAGCCGTGGCCGCGCGAGTGCCGGGTGCTGGGCGCAGCTGCTGCCTTGACGGCGAGCGCAGCGCAGGGGAGGCGTCGGCGCGCCACGCAGCGCCGTGCAGACAGAGCGTCATACTAGATTTATTTCCTTTTTTTATTAGATTTGCTTTTTCCCATGTATAAATGTTCAAATTTTGATTAAGATTTAATAAAATTGTAGATTATTTGAAATGTTTAAAAGAATATTGCGCACATACTTTGCTTCTAGTTCCAATGGTGGTACTTCAGCTAGCGCGGGCACCAATAACAGCGCAAATCAACCAAAGATATGTAGAGTGGAGTTTAGTCATTCTGATTTGGTTGGGGATCCTGGAAATCGCAAGCCAATTGAGGAATATGCACATGAAATTAGAGACCAAGCAAGAAGGGCATATGTTTTGAACGGTCCAACCTAACCTCGCAATTGTAGCTTTGCTCGTAAATGGCAAAGTGCATCGTAAATGGCAAAGTGGAGAATGGAGATCATTTCAAAAAATTTGGTTTGATGAGTTTGATTGGCTAGAGTATAGTGAGACCAAAGATGCAGCTTATTGGTTATATTGTTATCTTTTCTTTGATCCTAGAAAACCTTTATTTAATTGTTATTGATATGAATTATGATGTACTATCAAATATGTTTGTCTAAGTTGTGTGAAAATGCTTTAAATTACTACATATCAGTTTCATATGGGACATATTTGAGTTAGATTAGTCTTGCTTTGGTCAGCCCAGCCCCCCTAAATATTTTTCCTAGATCCGCCACTGTGTGTGCTCCATGGGCCGGCTCATGCGTATAGCAAGCTCGGCCAGACCGGAAGCCGAGCCCAGACTAAAGTTTATTGGAGATAGGCAAACTAGGTTGGTTACTTCCCCCGCCTCGGTTAATGGCTTAACGAATAATACTTTTAGATTTTAAAAATAATGAATTTGAATTTGAGTTCTACTTGAGCAAATCAAACACCAATGAAAGGTAGTAAATAGAAATACAAAGCACAAATGGATATATACATATGCATTTGTATATCATCACATCCGATATTCGAGCAAAGCAAATTAAGTCGTTTTTACATCATATCAATCCGATATTCAAGCAAAGCCCCATCACCTACCATGACTTGATATCCCTAATCCGATGTCGAGCATCTTATAATTCAGGACGTGTAGTATGGTGCTCCTGTTTCTGATCTTCTCAAACTTCTCTAGCTGTGCTAACTCGCTGTTGTAGTTGAAGAATGCCCCCCCTTTCATGGACACAACTATCCGTGACAAACTTACAAATGTCTATACCTGTTCTAGTGATGGTCATTTGTTATCTTTTCATTTTGCCACCAGTTTAGTGACTTTCTTCAGCTACCTCCAGCTGTTGTTGAATTTGTCGCATACTCTGAGGTACTCGCAAACATAGTATCTGCATAATAGTGACACATAAGGTTGTTTGGAGCACTGCACGATACATAATACACGGTATCACTAGTTGAAACATATAGTTAGCATACACTTCGTATATAACACTTTTGGAATATACCGGGAAGTTGTGTCTAACTTTAGTGTATTGGGAAACTTCTTCTTCTCGGATCTTTGATTGATGCATTTTGGATCCTCCACATATTTGCGGTAAACACTATAGCAATGCAAAACTATCAGTATCAAGAACGACAATAATTTGAACAGTTATGTAAAGCGTAAAAGAACAACAAGTACTGTCATTTACTATCTCAATACGTTTTCAAATTTCTTATACCTTTCTTTTAGAACACCCAAAGAGTCGAATACACCGATCCAATACCATCTTGAGGCGGTTATTATAACTCTCAACCGTCTCGGTTAATATTTATTAACCGAGGTGGATTTTTTATAACGCCACCTCTGTTAACCATTAACTATAGCGGGTGCAGACGCGGTGGGCTGGCCACTAGGCCTGCACGCCTCCAAAAATGTTTTGGCACCGTCTTGCTTAATAAAAAATGTAGTAGTGTTGGCCCAATAGCAAAATGAACAACACACTGAGCTGTATGGCGAGACAGTGCATGTTGTGTAGGTGAGCTCATTGCAATTTTTTGACAATGCAACCAGCATTCTCTATTGATTACGAATGGTTTCATCATTAACAAGAACTCATGAATTAAACTAGGACGCTCATCGTCCCAAATACAGTTCTCCTTACTTTACATAGCTCACCGAACGCGCCAATTCATGTGCCACCTAATTTGTATCCCTGCTGCAATGCTCAATAAATATATCCTGAAACCCACTCCAAATGGTCTTTCATTTGTCGTAAGTGGCAGCCACCGAGTTTACCGTAAAACCACCTTTCTTCATTGTTTCCACAACCTCCATACAATAAAATGTCTGAATAATCAAACGTGTTGCGCTAGCATAGCCCTTCCTTTCAATGCGTATGCTTCCGCCATTGGCGCATCCACCACATGAGCAACAAAGCTATGTGAAGCTGCCACAACTCCACCTTAGAAATCTCTAGTTACTAGCTACTGTTAGGACTTTAGGCAATTTTTAAGTCAATTTAATCCAGATATAAAATAGTAGCAGTTTTGTGACGACATATATGTGCATGTGTATATCATTTATGAAAGCTACAACATGCGAGAATGACATACTAATCGAAACAATAAGTACTGTAAATAGAGAAATGTACCCAGCAAAGGTCCCATTTTGAGGGTAGCGGAGCCTCCATTCGCACTAGTTGACATAGTGCGCTGCTCGAAGTCGTAGACTACAGTCGATACAGGCAGAGGTTCGCTATGCAGTCCCTCGAACGGTCATCAGGAAGTAGTCTATGAAGACGGGCGATCACCTGGAGTTAGCCGATGAAGACACCAGAGATTAGCTGATGATGACATCAGCAAATAGCCGATGAGGATGACACCAACAAATAGCCGATGAGGAGAAGGACGAGCAGTCGCGGAGTCGCTCCTCAAAAACTTAATCGTAGCACACTCCGTACGCGCAGAGTTACGGGACGGGAAAACTCGGAGCAACTCAACAGAGAAAATAAATGGTGCTAAGTCTATATTTCGCGTATGCGCATGAATACAAGGGCCCATACTGATAGACATGAAAGGTAGAAGATGAAAAGTAAAGGATGAACTCAAACATCATGAAGCATAATAATAGGAGAGTTACTTTCACCATAACTATAGGAGAGTTACTAATAACTACAACCATAATAATGAGTGTTACTAGTAACCCAACCATAAACATGACCGTTACATGTTAGTCATTAGCTATATTCACTCCATCAGTTGTACCCAATATTTATATGGCCTCAGAATTTATTTGATTTAATTGAATAAAATATGGGCAGGCCCACATTAATCCAACAGCTACCCCTATGCTTCCACACCCCTCGTTTCTTTAAATAATATTTTTTTAATGATTAATTGCAAATCTAATATTTGGATTCGAAAAATTACAAAATAGCATCTTGTCGGCCGTTGGAGAGCCAATTAGGGACCTGTCGGCCGTTGACGAGCCGACAAGTCCCTATCGGCCGCTCCACAGCCGACTAGTATCCTAGGCAACCAAGCCGAGTCAGAAATGTTGGGCATGTCGGGCCGATAGGCCTGTCGGCCGCTGGCGACCCGATAGGGACCTGTCGGCCGCCGAGGAGCCGATAGGTCCCTATACAAAGCGCGGCCTTTTCCTTCCTCCCAACGCCGCGCACGCGCTCTCTCTCTCTATCTCTCTCACCACGCGCTCGCCGCCGCCGTCCCCCGTCCTGCCGCTTCGGCCGCCGTCCGCCGTCCCCAGCCGCCGGATCCGGCGGAGGGCCCCCCGCCGCCGCCCTCCACCCTCCCCGCGCGGGCGCGGAGGCCCCGAACGGCGCCCCCCACTGCGGTCTGCGCCCCCAGTGCTCAGTAAGTTTTTTCTATTTTTTTTACTTTATAAATTTTATTAGTTTAGTTACTTAGTTTAGATTAAATTAGTTAGTTACGTAGATTTGTTTTAGGGTTAGTTAGATTTAGTTAGTATATTTAGTTTTAGGGTTAGGGTTAGATTTAGTTTAAGTTGTAAATTAGTTTAGAGTTAGTTTTAGTCGTAGATTAGTTTAGGGTTAGTTTCAGATGTAGATTCGTTTAGGGTTATTTTTAGTCGTAGATTAGTTTAGGATTCGTTTTAGTTATAGATTAGTTTAGGGTTATTTATAGTTATAGATTCGTTTAGGGTAACTTTTAGTTATAGATTATCGTACCGTATATGGTTTTAGGGTTATTTAGTTTTTTTTGTTAGGGTTAGTTAGGGTTAGGTTAATTTCTTTTGTTTTTTATTAAGGTTAGGTTAGTTTATTTAGTTAGTTAGGGTTAGTTTTTGTTTATTTAGGTTAGTTTATTTAGTTAGTTAGGGTTAGGTTAATTGATTTAGTTAGTTAGGGTTAGTTTATTTAGTATTTCGGATTAGTTTATTTATTAGGATTATTTATTAGTATTTTAGGAATAGTTACTATTAGTTTATTT
Organism: Eremochloa ophiuroides; assembly: GCA_038502445.1. NCBI lineage: Eukaryota > Viridiplantae > Streptophyta > Magnoliopsida > Poales > Poaceae > Eremochloa > Eremochloa ophiuroides. Next base: position 6,851,259 of record JAHLJS010000002.1, read on the forward strand.
ATGTAGTTAGTATTAGTTTATTTTTAGGATTATTTTTTATTTTGTTTAGTAGTACTTGTTTATTTAATTTAGGGTTATTTGAGTTAGGAGTTTTTTCCCTAGTTGTATTAGTTTTTGTAATTAGTTTCTTGTTAGGGTTTAGGGGTTATAGCGATATTCAACTGACAGTGTAATTTTAACGATGGGAGCAGGAATGTCGTCCGATCTAATTCGTTTCAGAGTTTACTATGGCAAGGGTGAAATCAAAACTGGGGATAGCGGTGTAGACCTTAGTCAGTTCTAGTTCTTTGACACACAACCGAACTCACCGCTGGATCACAGCCGGAGACAAGTATTAGCCTGGTTGCATGAATGGTTTGGTTTTTTGCCGTCGCAGCAACGTTTGAAGATTAGTATGTTGGTGCCTAGTTAAGGGACAATGGATGGAGATGGGAGCTATAGAGGCAAGTAATACTAATAAATAGAAGTTTCTCATCAGTAAGGCTTTGGAACGTGGGTATGACAACATCATGCTTGTTCAGTTCATCGATGGTGCCATGCAAGGAGAGAGTAGCAGCACAATTCGAGAAGTAGAGGACTTAGAGGCCACAAATGAAGAGCAGACCTATGTTCACGATTCTGATGGTGTTCAGTTGGGGACAGAGGATGCAGGACAACAAAAATATGCAACAAATGCTGAGCAGACCTTAGTTTCCAATTCTCGAGGGGTTGAGCATTGGACAGAGGATGCGGAAGAACAAGGTTTTAGTACAAACATGGAAGCTGACGAGGGCGAGGAGGATGAAAGAATCGTCGAACATATGGAACTTGACAATGCAGAGCACCTGGCATTTGTGGATGAGCACGCTGGCAGGAGGTTCGAAGACAAGACCGACATCTCCGCGGAATTGACTAACTTCTCACCAGATGCCATGATGGTGGACGATAGTCATCACTCGGCGTGGGAGTATTCAAGGACAGAGGTGATGCAGGGGCAAGTGTTTCATGATAAAGTTCATCTGCAGCACGCCGTCAGGCGATGGGCTTATTGTGATAAGAGGCAGTTTAGGGTTGTTATTTTCACCCCCAAGACATGGGACGTTAAGTGCGTCAGCCCAGGGTGCACTTGGCGTGTTCATGGTCATATACCACGTACGGAGAGCAACTTCATAGCTACTATTGTGCAACCACATAGTTGCTTGCTGGAGGCAACGCTGACCAAGCATCGAAACATGACAGCACAGTTCGTGGCAAATGAGATGCATGGGGAGATTGTTGAAAAACTTGATATTTCTCCTTTCCGGATAATGCTAGCTATACGGAATAGATATGGCTATGACATATCTTACGACATGGCTTGGAGAGCAAAACAGTTAGCTTTGAAGAAGAGATTTGGAACATACAAGGATTCATATCACCACCTTTCAACACTCTTATGAACCCTACAAGCTAGAAACCATGGCACCATAATTGATTATGAGGACTATATTAACGTCGACCGAGACCGTGTCCTTAAGAGAGCCTTTTTGGTGCTTCAGGTGCATGAGACGGGGCTTCAAGTATTGCCGACCTGTGCTATGCGTGGATGGTACATTCCTGACTGGGCAATACAGAGGTACTTTGCTAACAGCTATTGGGGTTGATGGTAACAGTCAGGTTGTTCCCATTGCTTTTGCCTTGGTTGAATCGGAGAACAACGAGAGTTGGTTGTGGTTCCTTAAGTGGCTGAAACGAGCTTTGGTGGAAGGAAGGGAGAATGTTTGTGTGTTGCATGATCGAAATGCAGGTTTACTGAATGCGGTGCAGAAGTTGAAGAATGGTGAGGATGCAGAAGTTCAATGGCCCGATATACAAAGTCATTGGTGCATGAGGCATTTAGCTGTTAATTTTTATAAACAGTTGTAACAACCCTAAAAACCCACACAACCAAAAAAATCCCAACCAATTAAAATTTTTCATTTATTTATTATGAAAACCCATTTTTCTTGTGCAAGCATATAGGTTTCATTATGAATTTGGTAAATAAAGGAGTATAGCTTGCATTTTAATTCCATTCACATAGAATAATAACTTATGCATCACATTTGGGATTTATTGCAATTTATGTTTGTGTTTACTCAATATTTAAAATGGGTAATATATGTATTTATAACCTTAAGTGAAAATAGAAAAAGAAAAAGAAAAGAAAATGAAAAGGGAGAGAGAGCAAGGCTAGCCATTCGGCCCAGCCAGCCGGCCCATCTCGCAGCCCGAGCACACACGCGCGCAGCGCCCTTCGCCGCCGCTGCCAACCGGGACCCGCTTGTCAGTCACTCTTTCTTTTCCTCTGTTTCTCTTCTCCGTGAAGACGGTGGCCGACAGAGTCATGCAAATAGCGTGACCGACAGCGCCACGCATGGCAGAGCCCTGACCCCGCTGTCCCCCTCCTGTCCCCTCCTTCCTTGGCCGCCAAGCGAACCCGCGCCCATCCGGAGCCCTAGATCCACTCGAGCCACGGCCCTTCGATCGATCGAGCGCGATCAGGACCGTTCGCCATTGGAGCTGGCCAAGCTCGCCTATAAAAAGGAGCTCACCCCGAAGCCCTACCCTCATTTCCCCTCGCCGCCACTGCGGCACAAACCGGCACACTGCACCACACCGAGAGAGAGAGCGTAGGAGAAAGGCGGAGCAGAGGAGGAGGAGCTGCCGGAGCGTTGCCGCCGCGGAGCGCGCCGAGCCGGACACGGAGGAGAAGTCGGAGCCCCGTCGCGGTTCGGCACGGCACTGCGATCACTCTGCACAGCGTCACCTCGTCACTGCACCGCCATCCTTACCTCACCAGCCCCACAGTGAGCCACCGAGCACCTCATCCAACCTCGCCGTGCTACGGTCATGGCGCTCGGCATCACGAGCGTGTAGGCCGCGGGCTGTTTCCGGCCCCTGAACACTTCGCACAACACGCGCACAAGACCGGCCATCAAACCACTGGACATCGGCTATGGACGTCAGGCCACTTCCGACGGGCATCGCCGTCACACGTGCTCGGAGCACCGCCACCTCGGCGGCGTTCCCGCGCACAAGCCGTGAAACCACCGACGCGACCCGTTAGCGTGACCACCAACTCACCGACCACCTCGGACAAGCTTAGTTGCGGAAGATCGAACCTCCATAGCCCGGAACACCGAGAGGTGCGTTCTCGGGGAAACGTGATCGCCGTCGACACGTTCCGCCTCGCCTAAAATCCGTTCCGAGTACCCCCGATCGCCTCGCGCTGCGGAGAAAGGCCGCCGAGGTTCGCCAAGTCTGCCTCGGCACCGCCGCTAGATAGCCGAGCCCCGAACCATGTCTGTCGCCTTGGCTACGTGTGCCTTCACCTCGTCGGAGAACCGCCGTATGCCGTGGGATAGAAGGGAACCACACCCGTTCGTGCCAAAACCGAACCCCGGCCACCACACCGCCGCCCGCCTCGCCGGAGAAGCGCCTGTGCCGTGGCCGAGCACCAAAAGGGACCCTGTTAGCCAAATTGGATCCCTTAGAAACGAATATTGGGGCCCGGAGGGGAGAAATTGCCTCGCTGTGAGCTGCAACGTAGCCTACCGGAGCTTTAGCCCAGCGGCAGCTCGCCGCCGGCCGCCATGGCACGCCGAATGGTCGGCCAAGGTCACAAACCACCCCCGACCACCGCCGAGCTCGCCCGACCACCGCCGAGCTACGCCAACGCCCCCCCGACCTCTGAGAACCAGCCCCGACCACTGAGAGCGGCACCCTCGGCGCACCAAATCTCCGATTCGCCCGAGCCTCCCTGGGAGAGCTCAGGAGAGCGGCACCCTCGGCGCCCAAATGTCCGATTCGCCCGAGCCTCCCCGGGAGAGCTCGGGAGAGCGGCACCCTCGGCGCCCCGAATCTACGATTCGCCCGAGCTACGCCGAGCTACGCCGAGCTCCGCCGAGCCACGCCGAGCTCCGCCGAGCTACGCCGACGCCGGCGACTCTCTGGGAACCAGCATCGAACACCTGGTGGGCGACCATCGGGTCTGTGTTCGGATGAGGCGCCACATGCCGCACTACTGGACCCGCGCGCCACGTGGACCAATCCCGAGCTGCCCCTGATTAATCGGCCATTTTCCATTTTCAGAAAATAGGATAATCTTCGGAAATTCATAACTTATTCATGCGATGTCCAAAAATTACGCACCATATATCAAAATTCTCAGAAAAATGAGATCTACAATCTAAGACTACATTTGTGTGCATTTGGCTCTTTATTTTATTGGATTTTTCTGAAATACTCTATAGGAGTCGCTGACGCGACTATTTCGTGTTCGATTTCAGAGCCGGAGGAGGATCTGACTAAGGAAGATGACCACGAGTACTTTCAGGAGCTAGGAGACGACTACGAAGGTGCCACGTCCCACCAAATCCTTAGATCCTATTTACGCATTGCAAATGACATTGTTGCTATTGCTTTATGATTATGTATGGATTGGTTGCATGGTAGTATATTTGAATTCCCTGCCTTGATAAGACTTTACCCTGCTATCCGCTGCTAGGTTAGCTGCTGCTTAATTTACTGTTACTCTTCCACTACTTACTACTTGCTATATGCTATGTGGTGGAATTGGGACGGTGTATAACTGATTATAACCACTGGGAGAGAGTGCTGCGTGCGTGGTAAGGGTTGATGTCGACCAAGTGGGATGTGAGACAAGCCCATGGGGCAAGTCGTGCCGGGGGTGCAACCTGGGTATCTCGCTTCCGGGTGGGATAGCCTTGGTGGTTTGAAGCCCGTGGACGGAGGTGCTGTGATGGCACGGGGAGAGTATCCCCTAAGTGAAGATGCCTGCTTGGTCAAACCTAGGACGGACTAGTTTCAGGTTCATGGGAATCCTTTTCTACTCACTCGCTTCTGATGGGCGGGAGACGGCTGGACTACTTGGTAGGACGGTGCCACTACTGTTAGGTTGAGAGGTGATAAGGGTGGGCGGAGACGGTCGATGGGTTCCCGTTCCGTTCTAGATGCGCAGTACCACTGGATGGGCCCGGTACTGTGTCTCCCAGTCTCAGCATAACGGTGTAGGATCCGGAATATCGCAGGGCTGAGTGGTAGGGTGGCATCGACCTAGGCAAGCAAGCACCCGGAATTCTGCCTAGGTGTTTGCGCAACACCTATGATGGCTAATCTTGTGGGTAGTGAAACCTCTGCAGAGTGTACGGTTGATCGATCGATACATATGCCAACCTGTTGGCTATGGACCTTTCCTGTGAAGCTTCTACTAGTGTAGTGAGTGTTCTCTTCTCCCCCTGAATGATATTTTTTCGGCAGTGTACCCGTTGTGGTAGTGTGCCGCTGAGATAGGCCCGAGAGGGAGTTGGGCCTGTCGAATGAGAGCGAGGTGTGGGTAAGTGAGATGTGGTGATGGGAAAAGGGATGAAGGTGTTAACTGGAGATAAAACTTAACTAATTAAACATTGATTACAGCTGCATAGGAAACCTCAGCCTATAGGTCTGCTTGTATAGCCTTGCATCCACTTTCCACAAAGCAAATGCTGCATAGGTGGGCTCCGTGGCCAGTACAAATCGTACTGATAAATTTGCTGTCAGGTGACGAGAATGAGTATGACTTCGAGGAAGACGATGACGAGGAATAGGGTCACGTGCTACACTCAAGTTGGCCGTGAAGGATGAAACGTTTTCGCATCTTCTAAAGCTTCTCTGAATGTTGATTCCGCCAGTGTGGCGATGTAATAAGTGTTTATGTAAGACTTAATTACCGTTGTATGGATCCTGGTGTCAACTGAGATATGGGTAATTTCATGGATTGTCCCAAGCAATCTGTTGAATTACAATTCGAGCCTGTGGATTTCCCTTCGCGGAAATCGAGGTCGTTTCAACAGTTCAAACGCAAGCATCTGCAGGACCTATTCAAGTGGCTATGTAAGCAGAACTAGAAAAGAAAATTTGACTTCGTCTGGGAACGGCTAGACGAGCTTACCCGGAGCCACATGAAAGATGTGCGCAGCCGACCTGTTGTGGCAACAAAGGAGGAGCCGCAAGGCCTTCCACCACTGCCAAGCGAGTCTAGAAGCAAGACTAGTCGACGTAAGAGGGGCAGGTCATTAACTTGTTTCTCAGAATGGATTAAAGAGGAGGACCGGGAGAAGTGGTCTTTGTTACATGACACGCACGGTGCACGTTATGGCATAATTACCACGAATCTCGCAGAGGTTTACAACTGGGTGCTGAAAGGTACACGTTCCCTTCCTTTGGTTGCACTTTTGGAGGGTATTCTGAGAGGTACAATAGTTTATCTACGAGAACATTGTGCAGCAGCGACCTTAGTAGCCCAGAATCCAACTATGACATATGCGCTCAAGATTTCTGCATACCTAGATGAAAAAGGTGCGAAAGGGGCCATGCATAACGCCTTTTACGTTGGTAATCGGGACTTCGTTTTCAAAGTTATGGTGCGTGATAAGAGTGGACTTGGCACTGGTCCAAGTGAATTAACTATGGAGTGTCAGCTGTGGCCACAACAGAACAAGTGCGAGTGCACATGCAACAAGTCAAAGTACTACCATTATCCATGCTCCCATATGCTTGCTGCTTGCGGAAAATGCAACATTCCGATGACATTTGTGTCCCCTTACTTCAGAAAAGAGAATGTGCTCAACATATGGTCTGGCGAGCTTCGAGGGTGGCGGGCCATTGCTGATTTTACAAGGCGAGTTACGGATTACGATCGTTATTGGTTGCCGGAACCCGAAAAAAGGGTGGAGACAAAGGGACCTCACACGAGTCGTCATATTAGGAATGATATGGATGCTTCTGAAGCTGGTGACAAGCGTCCATACTGTCTTGCTTGCGGTGGAAACCATTTGAGGAAAAATTATGATATGTATCCGACACAAAGGCTTCCTGATGGTACGAAAGTGCATCTTATTCCACATCAATCATCTCGAAAGGGCAGTCGAGGTGGCCCTTCCGCATAGCAATGCTTGGAAAGTGTTAAAGTTTTTAGTATGTACTACTTATATTGTGCAAGCGTTGTAATATAAGACTTGTAGTGTTGTAATTTTTTAGTATGTACTACTTATATTGCACAAGTGTTGTAATATAAGACTTGTAGTGTTGTAATTTTTTAGTATGTACTACTTATATTGCACAAGTGTTGTAATATAAGACTTGTGGTGTTGTAATTTATTTAGTATGTACTACTTGTATTACGTAATAGTTCTGTATTATTATGATTTCACTTTTCTACAATTTCGATATGGTTTTAATTTTATTGTTCTGAACAATGGCAGGTATGGAGCTGATCGACCCCGTTGTCGACCAGAGGCACCGCTCGAGCTTCGTGGATGGGCAGCTTCCACCAGCCCTCCACCTACGTACCCACGACGAGCTGTGGCTGCTTGACCCGCGCTGGGTTCCGAGGTAACTATTGTACTTACCTTGTACGAAGTTTTGTGACACATTGCATTATAGTAATCTGTGTAATATTATTACTTACAGGCTACGTGCAGCTGGTCTTCTCCCGTTCGCTCGTCTTGTAGAGCGACACCGAGAGCGGAGTGCACGTTTCCCGGTGGACCGTGCCCTCCTCTCCGCTTGGGTGGACCGTTGGAGACCGGAGACGCACACGTTCCACCTTCCAGTTAGCGAGGTCACCGTCTCTTTGGAGGACATGGCCATGCTCTTCGGCCTACCCCTCGCCGGTGCTCTTGTAGGCCTGGTTGTCATGCCCGGGGACTGGGAGGACCAGCTACTGCAGTGGTTCTAGGGTGCGCTCAACCCTCAGGCCGGACAGGAGCAGTTCGGCTTCCACGACCGCCACGGCCTGCCCAAGGCGTGGTTGTCTCAGTTCCGTGCGCCCAAGGCGTGGACCCTAACATGCCTTTACAAATTAAAACATACAACGAATACACAAAATGGCATGTGAGAATCTGAACCAAACAAGGGTTAAGACTCTCTGCACTGGACCTAACATGCCTTAGGTAATTGAAACATGCACCACACACATAAACGGACAATCGGAGAGCCTACTAGTAGTGCTGCCACATATTGAGCTGTGTGGCACCTTCCCCATAGTAACCGCCCATTGGTGGAGGTGGTGGCGGTGGCGATGCCGGTGGATTACCATTGTTCTTGTGATGAGGGCAGCGACAGTACGGGTCTGTGCATATTGGCTCCTGCGATGTGGCCCTCCTTCCTCGTCTTCCTCCTTGTTGTGGCTCGAGCTGTAGCTGGGGCCGAGCGAGCCGATGCGGTCCTGTAGGTACCAGATGTACTCTAAATGCGGGGTAATAGGTAAAGGGTCCACCCACTTAGTGAACCCGCAACTGCCTTCTGCCCATGAGGTCTGCGATGAAAAGATTTGTTAAGATGGTTTACATATGCATAGGGACACTTGAAGAAATACATTTCAGAAGGCAGTTGCGAAATATATGTCAGAAATAAATGACAAAAACTTTACATATGCATAGGGACACTTGAAGAAACGCCGGCCCCCGTGTATCCCCCCTCAGTGTACATCTGCACAAGGCAGCCCTCACCATGCCTGCATTTCGGCCACACTTCTTTATCCCTCTTCACGTAGTCCCTCAAAGGTCTATCTGGACCATAATCACTCTTGCTCTCTTCTGGAAACCTGTCAATGGGTTCCTCGAACTCATCGGGACCAAGACTACCCCCATCATCCCATATTATTGGTGGGCCGTTGCTCTCCACCGTGCCCTTGCCCTTCCCAACCCCAAACCCCCATTTCTTTGGTCCAGACATCTTGTATTGCTGGTGATGTTCGGCCAGCACCGTCCCATATTTATAGAGGGAGCCGAGGGGTGACATTGCGTTTGAATAGAACTAAATTAATGCAGAGTTAATTGAGCACAACACTTTGAAGTACTCTGAAAAGGCTAGATTCTCGGACTGCCAAAGTCACTGAAAAGGCTAGTCACTGTGCAGTCTCAGTCACTGAAGCGGCGATGAGTTGAATTGACAACTCACTGAAAAGGCTATGCACTGAAAAGCCTATTCGCAAGCCCTCTGAATCACTGAAAAGGCTAGTCGCTGTTAAATATGACTGATTGAACAGGCTACTCTTGATTTACCAAGCCACTGAAAAGGCTACTCACTGTGTAATCTGAGGTGGGGAATAGGCTACTCGCTACTTGACATGTCACTGAAAAGGCTAGTCACTTTACAATACGAATCACAATAATGTACCATGTGTGCTTGTGACCGTAGTATGGTCTCAGGACTAGTGTACAATTGTATCCGTAGTGTACCGTGTTTCAATAAAATTTGTGTTCTACCAAGCACTTAAAAGGCTAGGGTATATGCATTTATTGCAAAAAACAAACTCTGTAAAGCCTATAAAGGACTAAGTCTGAAAAGGCTAGGGTCCATGAATTTATTGCTTTACTCCATGCCTGAAAAGAGACCAGAGTACAATGGTACCTCCTCCGTGGACTATGTCCACTGCACCATACAAAACGGCTATTTAAAGACATCCGACGAGTTCAACATATGACATATCTTCTTCTCCAAACCCTCCTCATTCAACTACAATGTCGTCATGGACAACTGACCTAACTCAGCTACCGTCGTGGCGTGAGCGGCCAAAGTGTCGTTGTGGGTTTGTGACTAGGTTGTGCGTGTGGATGGAGTTGGACCGGCACTATGGGTGTAGGTACTTCGGGTGCCCAGATCTGGATGACGACTTCATGGTACTATCAACAACTTCTTCTTTCGTTTCTTGTAAACTATTCACACTTTGATCCTTTACATCCACACATGTAGCCTTGCAAGTGGATCCAATGGGTGGATCGGGAGATGCCCGCATGGCCACAGAGGCGCCCGAAGGAGCTTGAAGACAAAGCTCAATATTTTCTGAAGATGAATGAGGCTCGTGAGGTTGACCGCAAAATCAGGGAGGACAAAGAGCGACGGATCAGGACCGATCAGATCCGTCTCAAAGCTAAAGAGGAAGATCTTACCAGGAGGAGGGAGGAGTTAAGCTTGCGTGAAGCAATCATCAAGCGTAAAGAGAAAGAGCTTAAAGCTCGAGAGGCAGCACTCAAGAACAAGAGGGATGCAGCGGAACCGTCTTCACGGCGCAACAACAAAGGCAAACAACCACGTGGCACCTAGTAGAACAATGTAATAGACCCAGCAAGTTAAATTCCCTGAGGCATGTTTACAATAGTCTGTGGCCTCTTACCAGAGTCACACACATATGCCATTGCAAACCACCGTTGTGTTCACTTTTCGTAAGGCATGTTAGGATTAGGTTTGGTACAACCTAGAGTACCACACATGTCACGCACCGCTCATTTTATGTATCGGTGGGTTACTCTTTTAAATTGAACATGTGTTGTTTTAATTCTATTTCTCGTAGTTTGCAACACACTTAATTTGTAGAATAGTCTTCAAAGATGGGAGTAAGTTTTTGGATCAAACCGTGTAACCAATATGAAATAAACGTGAAAATGAACATTAAAATGAAAAAGCACATGAAATGAATCAGTCGGGTGGACAGGCCTGTCGGCTTACGGTTAACCGACATCCCTATCGGCTATCCGCGAGCCGACTGGACCTGTCGGCCATCCAGTAGCCAACAGGTCTGCTATCGGCGCTGACACGTCAGCCTATCGGCTTCTGGACGGCCGACAGGTCCCCTGTCGGCCCCTAGCTGGCCGACAGGATGCTATTTTTGTAATTTTTCGAATCAAAATACTAGATTTGCAATTAATCATTAAAAAAATATTATTTAAAAAAATCCTCGTTTTCATCAAATGATGCATCAACATCCACCATGACCTCTCCTCCTGATCGAGGGTTTGGGCTATCCCTATTGGGGTTTGTCTTCCTTCTTCACAGCCAACTTATAGTTCTTTGTTAAGGCTTGCAATATGGACAGGGCTGATCTTGTTGGTCTTGTTAGGTTTAGTCCCACATCAGTAATTGATGGTGAGAGAGCATAGCATATAAGGCGGGGGCTGTCCTCACCTATCAGGCTAGTCTTTTGGGTTGAGTTAGGCCCAAGGTCTGGGTATGTTGTGGACTCTGGTGGACCTGGGCCCAAGGGGCACCAGCTCATGGGTATAGGGAGCTAGGCCGAATCCCGAATCCGTTGTGCACTCTAAGAGGTCTCTCAATATTCTATACATGAACACATTGCCAACGCTCCAACTAGATGTTCCAACCACCGGTTAAGATCAGCTCTGCTAGTCCATATGGATCCACATTGAGAAATTGAGACATATTGGGAATAAAATGTGCTTGATGTCTTCCACTCTATTCAGACACATAGGACATCCCCCAATACTAGCAATATGCCGTGGCAATATATAATATCTTGGCATGGGATCAATCCATAGCCCTCTACCTAAAGATCTAACTAATGGTAAGTTCGAAATATGTAATATAAGCACTCTCTTCTCACAAGAAAATTCACAATCTCCACTTATGTCCAGTTTTTTTCACCTTCGGGTACAAAATGTAGTCACTAGTACAGTCAGGCTGTATTGGAATATCGTTTGAGGCGGTCAAACCTCGACATGATTGTCAATTGAAATGCAACCATTTATATTGGTGGTGCACATAAGCTACCGCTAGTCGAGAATGACATAATTATGCATGTAAAACACATTTTCTAAGACATAAACTTTTCTTTTACGGAACACGTGGGGCAGCGGTCCAATTGGAAAAATATTAAAAAGGAGAAAACCGAGTGTAGCAAGTTTGCAATATGAGGGGGAAAAACCTATGCCTTACTATATGGATAAGGATAACAAAGGCAAATTGAAACTTGAAAGACCTCTTACAACTGTCTTGTGATGCCTGCTGATTGTTGAAAGTTTTTCTCATTCATTGTTATCCAGATGCTCCAGCACATTGTAATAAAAAATTCCATGAAGAAAGGAACAGAGAGTTGTTGCCGAATAGATTCAAGTATCTGGAAATGGTGATAACTGATAATTCCTCATCAATAAGCACATTTATGCTCGAGTAGCAGTATTTAGAGAAAGGAGAGTAAATGAACAAATGTTGTAGCAAGGCAGATGCATGTTTTCCAATTTAGCGTGTTTCTTTTATTTGTATTTAGCCTATCCTTTAAGAGTAGCCAAAAGAATGCCATATGTCATAACTGATTTCAGCCTTTACAATTCCACTTAAAATTTGGACGAATATCCCTGTGACCCTTTCAAATGCTTGTAGGCTTTACTTGAGCTATAAGTTTCATTACCCAAAATATATGTCGTCCATGTATATATCATGATCTTCTGATATAACAAGACTGCCAATTTTACTTGAGAGGTTCTGAAATGTTCAAATGCTTCCACGTTGAAAGGGAGATACTTAAAATAGAGAACGCAATTGATGGCGAGCAAATTTAGCCTTAGTTATAAAAAACTTGAAAACCCCTGAACCCCTGCCCCACTCATACACAATGGCACCGTAGCCCATATGAGACGACCACGACTAGGGGGCCGACCTGTGCTTTGTCCATGGGACAGACGAGGGGATTTTTTTCTAACCCTAGCCTGTAATTTGCTCCCACAGGGAGTCGAACTCAGGACCTGATGAGCCGCTGAGTTTCTCTAACCAACTCAGCCAATGAGACATTTTTTTTGTGTGTGAAAAACTACAAATTCTGGATATGCTAGCTAGTCTTGTATATGTTCTAAACAAAGATCGTTCTTAAGAGAAATCAGTTTTCTATCCATTGGGAGTGTTTTCCCAGACCCCCAAAAAGAGGGAGACATTTGAGGATATCTCTCCACCAAAAGGAGTCTCACTCTTATCGAACCCTAGCTGACCATTGATGTAGTAATTATCTGAAATAAGATGCACCTAAGGCAAGTCTTCATGATTAAATAAATATATATGGAAACTATCATCAAGCATCTTGATAAATGTAGAAAACACCTACTTTGGTGTGGGTCTGATCTGAATGCAAAACAACCAGCAAAAACAACCTGGGAAATGGTTTGTGTGCCCAAATGATGGTGTGGCTGTGGCTCTGATCTTATAAGACCCCAAAAGATGAGTTGCTCATGAAACATCTTTTGTAGTTGGACCCAACATAGACAGCTACACCTTTTAATAAGTTTGTCTCGACTATGCAATATAAATATCATACAAGTAATATCACCCATGTGATCGTTTAGCAGAACCGAGACGTGATAATGGTGTAATTAAATATATACTATCTTGCTTGACTGATCTTTAACTTCATTTTGATCTGTAGTTAATATTGGACTATCCATACTCACTTATGGACATGGAATTTATTTTCCCACCCACTACTCAGCTATCCCTTGGTGACGACATATCGATTCTGACTCAGCCTGTCGTTGGGGAGTGTATGGATACACCCGGGTGTATCCATACTCATACATGTCTCTTGCTTATCCACATGTTCCTCTCCCCAATTTTATTCATACCCGATTTCCCCATATTCATCAGTGGATAATTAAGCAGTGAGTACTTATGCCTTACTCCTCTTGCTCAGATCCAATCCATGTCCAGGCTTCATCACCATCAACATTAGCGATGAACAACTTAGTCGATCCACAGCAGCGGCTGGTCCTCCTCGCACCACTCGTCGATGTCCCTCGCGGCGGCGGGGTCGTCAACGCCCATCCATATGCTGACCCAGGAGCTGTGCGTCGGCATAGTTGAGTCTCTCGAGACACCGTGGGTGAGGAAGACAAGGCAGCACAGCTCCAGCGGCCACAAGCATACGTGCATAGCTAGACATTGCATGCAGCACGCCTAGTCGCTTGTCGTCCCCGGCGGCTGCGGCAAGTGCAGCTCCCATGGCCGTAGCCAGACCTTGAGCAGGCCTCCCTCCTCATGGGCTTGTGCTTTCTGTGATACTGTAGAAACAACCATGGACAAAGAGGGAAGGAAGAAGACGATACTGCAACTAGCCTTACGGGTAGAAACGGGGATACCCGTACCCTACCCTATACCCAACGGGTAATAGGTCACTCACCCATACCCTACCCAAAGCACATGGGTGTGGATTTGGGTAATGGATTTGAATAGTCAACGACAGGCGTAATTCTGACCGTCTAGGCCGTCAAATAATCCAGACTCCATGCCCTTTACAACCTTGGCATCATATATATCGGTTACTTTTCCTTGCTCATTTCATTGTTTTCAATGAACATTCCAAGAAAAGAGTAGTTCGTGACTCGTGAGCAAAAACAAGATGAACAACGTTAACGTTAAGAGTGGAAGGCATCAGGAGAGTATATGCACAAGAAAGGTGATTTGTTTCACTGCCGGCCGGTGTGGTGATCTATCTGATAGTTCCCACGTTGGTCCTTGAAAGATGCCACGTTGGCCCTTGAAACTACCGGTTCGATAGTGTCAGATGGAGACCACGGGGCGCCGGTGCAGATAGTGATGATGAGGCTGCATAGTGTGCATTTTTTAATGGAACTGGAGACATGAAGAGAAAGAATAATAACTGGGCTGTGAAGTTAATTCATGTATGCTAATCCGATAATTTCAGTAGTAGACGCCATATGTAAGTATTTCTCCGTTCCAAATTATAAGACGATATATTATTTTTGTTTGGTATCTAGAATATTATATATCTAAGTGCATATTATAAGCTATATATCTAGAAAATTTAAAAAGTCTTGTAATTTAGAATGGAAGAAGTATTTTCTTTAACAATACATAGAAGTCGTCGTAACTTCATTGGCGCATACCACGCATATGCATATACTGTAACACTAGAAAAAAAAATGGAAAAGGGAGGCTTGCAAGGCCGACCACCAGACCAGTGAAAGCCCAAGTCCGATCCACTGGCTCGTTACTTTCTGCAATGGGCCTATAGGATGGCCGATGTCCATTCCTGCTGGAGTCGACCGAGCTAGATTTCGACGACTCGCTTCCCCTTCGACAACAGTTTTGCCTCCCTCTCTCGTGCCTTCATTCCTGGCGACGACGGTGGGCGAGCGGCAGCGACCTCAGGCTCTTTGCCAGCAACGAGCACCACCAGGTATGCACTTCCCATCCTGCTGTGCGGAATCGACCAAACCAAGCTTGCTGTAAGCTATTTCCATCCGGATCTGACCCTAACTACACGCATGTGTTACGCCCACGCACAGAGGCGTAGGGCGAGCTTGGGCGGCCGCCCTAGCTGCCCTCCGACGAGTATCAGTGATATTTTCTGAACATATCTATATTTATTACACATACTAGAACTTATACTATTTTTCTGTCTTTTTTAACTATCAAAGAATGGACAAAAGAAAGAGTTTACAAAAGGTGTTAAGCGCTAAACATTCATAATCTCTTAAGCGTTCAGAATTTTGGTTTTAGACTGGATAAATTAGAGACAAGAGTGGAGAGAAATTGAGAAAGAGCAAATCAATTAATGGCTAGATCCTTCTCAATCTTCCCACTCTTCCCCTTTTATTAGAGTGGTGTGAGGGAAATTTTTCACATTTCCTCCTATGAGATTTGTATTTTAAGAAATCCATGTAGATGCTACAAATGAGCCCTAATGTTTGTCTCACAAGTCTCTTTGCTATGTAACTGGGTGCACTGTTCGTCTAAACAGCCGTTTAGTCCATTTAAACGGTAAACAGAAGCCACACGTGTAGTTTAGGCTTAACGGGTGAATTAAACGATTGGACCATTTAAACCTATTTAAACTGTTTAATTCCGTCTAACTAATTAGAATCAACTTAAACATTAACAAATGAGATAAACAACTTTTAATCCATAATTTAGTCAATTAGAGGACTATAACTATCACAGCCAATACGAAACTAATTAATATTGTAATTATATGAAGTATTGTGAGATTTAGATTTCTTTCTAAAAGATTATTTGGTAGAATATCTGAATTTTATGTGTATAAATAAGTAAGGTTTCTAATATATTTAATTTTTACATACACAAGTATGCATATTTTATTGTCATAGTATAAAATCATTTAGACCATTTAACTCTATCTAAACACCATTTATAAACCCTCTAAACGCTAACAAAGGGCGACCGACTGTTTACTGTTTAGCGTTTAGGATAACATTGTCTTGGCGACATGTCGCGACGTTTCCGCTCCGCTCATAGGATCTCTCCTCTCTGTCTGTATTATCATCGTCGCCGCCGTCCCTCAGGCCCGAGCCCTTTCTTTCTCTTCACTGGCTACGATCACTGACTAGGTATTTTCACCCCTTATGCTCTCTAACTTTTTGTGTGAAATTGTGTACCCAAACTCTAACTTAAAGGTATTTAGATCAGATACAAACCCATCTCGCTCTAAATACCCTCTAATGAGTAGTACTGGTATTCTCTAGTTTCCTGACGAGGAGCAGTTGTTTCGTCAACTCGAGAGGAAAGAAAACCGGCACAGACAGCATTAATGGGCCATCTGGTCACAAGGCCCATTACCACCGCACCGTGCAGAGCGGGCCAAACATCCAGCCCATGTCGTCCTTGGGTAAAGCCAGGCAGAGGGAGCCGCGGCATACCCCTTCCAATCTACTCGGGCACACGCGAGTCGGGACGCGGCGGCGGCGCTCCCTCCTGGTTCCTGCGCACGGCGGCGGCACCGGCGGACTGGGCGGCCCTCCCTCCAGGTTCGTGCCTCGTGCTGTTCCTTCCCCCTGTGCCTGCGCTGCGCGCGAGCGAGCGGGAGCGGCGTCGGCGACCAGGGGCCAGCGCGCGGCGGCGGGAAGGGGCCAGCGCGTGGCGGAGGCGCAGCGGCCGGCAGGGGTTCGCCCTAGCTCATATTTTCGGCTGGGTCCGCCACTGCCCACGCAGGATCCAGATCGTGCCACGACGGCTCCTGCCCATCCACCATGGTAAGACTAAGATCCGCCCCTCCTCTCCCCCGTGATCTTATTATGATCTGTGCCCCTGTGTTTGCGCCGGGCGCGCTGCTCATGCGGGTTCCTGTAGATGGCGGTCACTGGTGGATCTCGTTTGAAATCTGAAGCTTTCTCTGTGCGCTTTTTGTAGATTAATTTCGTGCTCCTCATCAGCCGTCAGGGCAAGGTGAGGCTCACCAAGTGGTATTCTCCGTACACCCAGAAGGAGAGGACCAAGGTCAGTATCCCACACTGCTCTGTGCGATAACTCCTGTAATTCAGTTAGAGGGTTGCTGTGCTCTGTATTCATCACTGGCAGTGGGTGCTAATTTCTGCAAGAATTATGGTGCTCTGTGTTCATCACTGGCAGTAGGCGCTAATTTCTGCAATGCATGCCGATCTGTGTCTGGACTTTGCAGCCATGACTTGTTCCAACATATCGATATTTAACATTACAAGTGAATGGATAGTGGCCGTTTTAGTAAGTTTGATGTACAGTATGCGTGTCGGTTGCCAACTTCTAGAGCTGTATCTTGATCCAGCACCCGTGTTTCCGTACAGACTCTGATGTATGTTTTTTGTTATGTAAGATTGAATATGTATTCATTCGTGTTGTTTCTATTACTCTTGTTGTATTTGGTAATTTATGGTTTTGTGATACCACATATCTGCTACCACTAGTATTATAGAGCAGGAGGCAGTGAGAAGTGACAATATTATCTTAGATTCAATCATCTGAACAAATTCCCATTTCTCCTATTCGTTGCCCCCTTGTTTCTTCCTCTAAGGTGTTGTTGGGTAACAACTGAGTAGGGCCCCACGTAATTTTCTCATCAATTGGATGAATTCATATATGAGTTCCCCTATTACAACAGACTGTTGGAACGGATCTCCTGTCTTCCATCAAATACTCTACTTTTTACTGGTATATTCGGTTTCAAGTACCCATGGATATATATATATTTTTTTTTTACAACTTGACCGCCTTCATATAATTCTGGGAAATCAAGTTTTCTAGCAGTATTCATTAAATATCTTTTCTTTGTGAGGAGTATTTCTGCATGCTTGTTTGTTAAGTTTGGTACTCATGTTGAAAAGGTCATTCGCGAACTCAGTGGACTCATTCTTACACGAGGACCCAAACTATGCAACTTTGTTGAGTGGAGAGGTTACAAGGTCGTATACCGGAGGTATGCTTAGCTGTGCCGTTGATTTCTACTGTTTTGTTTCATTTTTTTTCTGCTTTTGCAATATCTACTTGCTAATTATTGGATGTGGTTAGGTATGCTAGCCTGTATTTCTGCATGTGCGTTGATGCTGATGACAATGAGCTTGAAGTCCTTGAAATCATCCATCATTTCGTCGAGATACTGGACCGCTATTTTGGCAGTGTGTGTGTTTTAGTATTCAATATCATAATTAAAGGTTCATTCATGCTTTCATGTCATCGATTTGACTGTTTTCTCTACAAATTCTTTAGGTATGTGAATTGGATTTGATATTCAATTTCCATAAGGTAACCTCTAATGCTTATCAATACTGAGGACCTGGGATTGGATTTAAACTTAATCAGTGCTAGCTTGTGATCGTGCTTATGGGTGCGTAGTCATGTTCATCTGTCCCAATTTTCCATTTATGCAGGCCTACTACATACTGGATGAGATTCTCATCGCTGGTGAACTTCAAGAATCTAGCAAGAAGAATGTTGCAAGACTTATTGCTGCACAGGTATGCAATCCTTACATTTGGCTAACTTGCCTTTTTGTATTTGCTTGATAATTTGATATTTTTCACAATTAATCAGTACCGTACAATGTGTAGCATGAGATTTTGCTTGTTTTTGTTTTGCTGTGGTTTAATTCTTTTCCCTTTGATTCAGTAGAGGATTCTTAAATAGCATTATAATACCTGTGCTGTGCTTACTGACTTCCCATTTTCTGTTTCCTATTGAAGGAAAACTTGTGCATGGATTAAGACACAAAACCTGTTTCATTCCATTACTCTGAATAGAATGCTGTACTTTATTACGAAATAACCGCTGTTAGAAGTGCATGGTCTTTTTATCCTAACAAAATTCTTTCTGAAATATGGATTGTGTAGGATTCATTAGTCGAGGCTGCTAAAGAGGAAGCCAGCTCCATAAGTAACATCATTGCTCAGGCTACAAAATAAAAGTTCTTCACCAGTCTAATGCTTGCCTCCTTTGGTCTATCGTATCATTGTTGTACAAGAAACTGTAATGCACTGGACTGCGAGTCCATTTATTGTGCTCATGTTTTTCTATGGAATACAGATTTGAAGAGTCCAGGTCATTTAGAATCAGCGCGATGTGTAACTACATTGTATGTGTTCCGTTGAAAGTAAAGTTGTGATTTTCAGGATTTGCTCTGGCATAGTTGTAAATTCCTGATCTTATAAGTGCATATTTTTTTTGACCTCAATGGTTGTTTATGTTTATTGTGTTCGCCAATGTATAAAAATCACTACACGTAGTCAGTGTTGTGACGCTTTATTCTCCAAATCTGTTCTTGTAGTGCCTGTGTTAAGTAAGGTTGAAACTTGGGTGGCTGTACTATTTTTGTAAGCTGCTGTGCTTGCAAACAGATTTCAGCCTTCCTGGTTTGATTGGCGCTGGCTTTTCACTGTAGTGAATTCTGGTGGTCTACGCCTGGTGACATAAGACATACTTTATTTCTCACCAAATATCTCCCTCCCCTACGCAGAGTGCTATTTTTCCCGTATCTGGAGTAATGCCATAGATGCGTGAGCCCTTATATGTTAGAGCAGTTCATACAAACCTGTGGGTTGAATCATTCTGTTCTGTTGTTCCCTTGAACTTTTCTTACTAGCAGGCTCTACATTCTTTATGATGCCAGGCTTAGCAATGAGCTACTACTATTAACAATAGTTAAAAAGGCAACGTTAGAGCGTCTCCAAGAGACATGCTATCCTTACTTTGTATGTTATATTTAGAATTTTCAGAGTAAAAAGTGAACTCTAACAGATATGCTATCTTATTTTGTAAAATAGCAAGCTAGCTATTTCTGAAATCTCGCATGGTAAATATAGTTTGCATGTGTCCCTAGCTATCTAGCATTGCCATAATAGAAAGGCTGTTGGAGTTTTCTATTTTTTTTACACACTTTTATATTGTTAAGGTTGGTTAAATCATAAGTTTAGCAATTCATTTTTGCTAACTCTGTTGGAGTTGCTCTTATAGGTTGTGAATGGAAGGCATTGGGAGGACCAACCCTGTAGCTTGTAGGCAAGAGCGCCGCACTCTCAGCACTTGCAGTGCAAGAGGAGAAGCTATTTCTGGTTCACTGCGATCCATAGCCACCGTGTTTCAGAGAGTCGTCAGCCATTCAGTGAGACCGAGGAGTAAAGGATGGCACGCACAAATTCTGGACAACTTGGAAGCAATGGCTGACCAAGAGCCTTCCAATGGCTGACCACGAGTGCCGCGCCTCACTTGTTGATCGTAAGTCTCAGGAAATGTCAGTTCGTCTCTCTCCCTTCTTTTTTCTCCACATGCGGATCTACCCTGATTCACATTTCCAATGCTGCACGATGTGTAACTGTTGGCGGCAAGCTACATCAGGCTATGTGGTACCACAAGCCACAAGGTTGTCATTGTTACTGATTATGTTATCTGGCGATGAGAGAAAGAGTTCAAAGTTACATGCACAAAAGTATTCACAAAAAAAAAGTTACATGCACAAAAGCATTTTTTACATCAGTTTTTGCAAGAAGACTACGCAGTGCGCCATTTGAACAGATATGTGGATAAAAATCATTGTCGTTTTGCTCGCTCAATTTTGGTCTATCGTACAGGAGGCCTCGGAATGAGAAAAGTCCTCAAGCTGCTAGTCCTGATGGGGTTGGTCGTAAAGTGTTTATCAGTTGGGCCTGTAGTTTACTTTAGCATTGCCCTGATGAGTCAGCAACACAATCTGTAATCTTGCATAATAAGCGCGATTGAAACGAAAAAGGCAAAGAGGTCCAACACGTTTACCTTGAGCACAACGGTGCATAATTAGCAATAGATATGTAGTTGAGTTGCAAAAGGGGCATCCATGATTCATCCACCTTTGCTGTATGCAAGTTCAATCCTTTTCGCTAAGGATTACCTATTAAGGAAGATGTGTTGCAGTGAGAATGCATTAAACGTGATGTAGAATGCTTATAATTGAATGAAAATGGGTGGAGGTGCAGTAAATGGGGCCAGGAACACAAAAGCACAAGATGTACATTCAGATCATAGTTACAGCTCCTTTTATTCATAAAATAAAATAGTTTCAGCTTTCCAGAAATTAACTCATAATCAATCTTTTTGACTAGTTTTCATGTTAAAGTTCAAACCACATTTTGGAGTACCAAATACCCTGAGACACAATTTCCCATGTAGTACACCTAAACAAGTTATTTTAGGAGTTCATTTGAGATCAATTGCTACTAATTGCTTGAAAAAATTAAAAAATTCAAAAAGTCACCATTTGTTATTTGGATTTCGGCAGCAAAACCTTAGAACAGTATGTTCTTACAGTTTATTTTACTATATAACACAACAGACATGTAGATGAAATGAACTCTGGAAAGACTAACAACTAAATATGAGCAACAGTGGGCCCCATTACTAATCATGTGTTCTTGGGAGCCTGGAAAAAAAATAGCGGGCTATAGCGACGCTATAGCGGCGCTATAGCGGTGGGAGCGACGTGACGCTAAGTTATTCCTACTTCTGTCGCTATGCCAACTTTCACCGCTATTGCGGGCTATAGCGCCGCTAAATGACATAGCTTTAGCGGTAAAATAGCAGCGCTATTTCAGATTTTTCATCAACAGGCCAAATTAGTGGAGTTAGAGTGTAGATTTGTATACTATAATCATTGTTGCATATTGTTCTTGCCGTAGATTGCTGCACATTTATTCAATTTTTAATTTGCTGCATAGGTGCAGGCACTGTTGCCTCAAGCACTGCCTCTGCCCCAACAAATCAGAATCTATTGTTTTGACACTGCGGTTTCATGCACCTATTGTAATGTAATATTTGCAATGCTACAAAGAATGTGGAAAATCTTAGAAATATATGTGTTCATCATTTACCATGTTTTTTTTTTCATCAATTGCTTGTGTTTTTCATGTTATTTTTATAAAACGCTATCTGGCATAGCTCCACTATAGCGTCGCTATAGCCTCATAGCTTCCGAGAAAAAGGTGTCGCTATTTTCAATAGCCCGCTATTTTAAACCATGCTTGGGAGTCTGACACAGGTCATCAACAAACACTACTGACTCCCACTCCCAACATACCTCTACAAAATGAACTGACCTGGGCAACACAATCTATATATATACTGCACCGGGCTTCACAACTTCATACAGACCGTAGTGCCTTGGTACTCTTCTTATTTTCATACTGTATCATTATTTAAAACGTACTCAGCTTTCCCCTGTCTATATATACATACATCTTGTCTTGCTCCTTTTTTGGGTTGTAATATATATACCACACAAGTGCTGCCTGATCAAAACTACACATCTTACATGATAAGAAAATGGTGTATCTACTAAAGGGGAATAATTGCAGAACAATTTTGTAATGGAAGGCATCAGGATAACTTTCATAAGATATGTATCCACAGTGGCGGATCCAGGATTTACATAAGACTAGGGCCTCACCTGGCAGTGAAAACTACTCATCAAGCAAATGTGTATAGTTTTCATGGGTAGTTAATAAGGAGAGATTGTATTGTATTTTATAATCTACCTTTCAAATGCATGGTTTCTATAGCAGTTTTTGTGGAGAAGAAAATTTAGTGCATAGTTTCCATTGCTGTTTTTATGGAGAAGAAAATTTAATGAACGATTGTTTGCACAAACGGAATAACCATCCATGGCAAAGCAGCTGTGTGGCCTAATATGTTTTTATGTCTCACTGAACTCCACATGAACTCCATGACATATATAATTAGCAAAAATAACAATAAAGCTACACATCGGAATAAAATATCTTGAGCTGAAAGAACAGTAGCAGTAGGAGACTAGCAGTACAAGTCGTGAAAACATGAGACAAATCAAGCAGGATAAAGTAACGATTATCAGAGATTGACAGGAAATGCGTGGGTCTTGGGAGTTGGTTTGGTACTACCCATTAGCCAACCTGGATTGAAGCCTGGCGATGAATCCACGAGTGAGTGCCCTCTGATATTTTTTTTTTTACCCCTCTCATCTAGGTACAGAACATCAGACACACACTAACACCACACACACGCACTCCCTACGTACACATAGACGCTATGGTGGTTCCACGCGACACCTCACGCACTTTCTACGTACACAAATAGACTCTACAACTACACATAGATACGAAGATCGCGTCCTTGAAGAGATCACCGAAACCATCCTGCCTCCGTAGGCGACAGGCACGCCACTATCGTGGTTCCACGTGAGAGAGGGTGCACCTGAAAATGGAAAAAAACCCCGGTGGAAATCGAGGGTCGAGCAGCGCTTGAACCCACGACTAGCAGCTCCCACACCTGGAGCGCTGCCACTCGAGCTAAAGCTCGATCCCTGATATTATTTCTAATCGGATGAGTGTGTTCGGGGAGCAGGGCAACCGTGGGCGCCTGCTGCCTGGGGCTGGCCGCGTCAGCGGTGGGCGGTGGGGGAGCCGAGGGGGTGGCACGAGACGAGGCACTTTCGGCTTCTCATGTCAGATGTCGTGGCTGGAACAGGATGGGACGCAGCGGCGGGAGGGCTTGGCGCGCCGCGCGGTGGCCGGATGGGTGGCGCCGGGCCGCTGGCAGGGAGGCTCACGACCTCGCCTCCTCCCGTGCGGCACGCCCTCGTTCGAGTGCGACGGGCGGTGGGAGACGGACAGGGAATTTTTTTAAAAAAATAATATTTTTTTATTGATTAATTGCGAATCTAGTATTTGGAATCGAAAAATTGCAAAAATAGCACCCTGTCGGCCATCCAGCAGCCGATAGGGGACCTGTCGGCACTCCAGCAGCCGACAGGCTTACGTGTTAGCTGCCTCGCAGCCGACAAGCGTCGGCAGCGGGTGTCGGCACCGACAGGAGTCCTGTCGGCTTCTGGAGGGCCGATAGGCCCAGTCGGCATTCGGGCAGCCGATAGGCCTGTCGGCTCACCAGAAGCCGACAGGCCACTACTACCATGTCCATTTTGATGTTCATTTTCACGTTATTTTCATATTCGTTATACGGTTCAATCCGAAAACTTAACTTATTCGTGGTTTGCTAGACTGTTCTATAAATGAAGTGTGTTGCAAACTACGAGAAATAGAATTAAAGCAACACATGTTCAATTTAAAAGAGTAACCCAGCGATACATGAAATGAGCGGTGCGTGGCAGATGTGGTTTGCAATGGCATGTGTGTGTGACTCTGGTAAGAGCCCACAGAGTATTTTAAACATGCCTTAGGGAATTTAACTTGCTGGGTCTATTACATTGTTCTACTGGATGCAGCGTGGTTGTTTGCCCTTGTTGTCGCGCCGTGAAGACGGTTCCGCTCCATCCCTCTTGTTCTTGAGTGCTGCCTCTCGCGCTTTAAGCTCTTCCTCTTTACGCTTGATGATTGCTTCACGCAAGCTTAACTCCTCCCTCCTCCTGGCAAGATCTTACTCCTTAGCTTTGAGACGGATCTGATCTGCCCTGATCCGTCGCTCTTTGTCCCCCCTGATTTTGCGGTCAACCTCACGAGCCTCATTCATCCTCAGAAGATATTGAGCTTTGTCTTCAAGCTCCTTCGGACGCCTCTGTGGCCATGCGGGCATCTCCCGATCCACCCATTGGATCCACTTGCAAGGCTACATGTGTGGATGTAAATGATGAAATTGTGTATAGTTTACGAGAAAGGAAAGAAGAAGTTGTTGATAGTACCATGAAGTCCTCATCCAGATCTGGGCACCCGAAGTACCTACACCCATAGTGTCGGTCCAACTCCATCCATACGCACAACCTAGTGACAAACCCACAACGACACTTTGGCCGCTTACGCCACGACGGTAGCTGAGTTAGGTCAGATGTCCATGACGACATTGTAGTTGAATGACGAGGGTTTGGAGAAGAAAATGTGTGGTATGCTAACTCGTCGGATGTCTTTAAATAGGGCAGGCATGGAGTGAAGGAGTAATTTCATAGACCCCAGCCTTTTCCGACTTAGTCCTTTATAGGCTTTACACAAATAATTGCGAGTAGCCTGTTGCTCACCTCAGAGTACACAGCGAGTAGCCTTTTCAGTGTATTGGCAAATGAAGAGCCTGTTTAACCAGTCGGAATTAATAGCGACTAGCCTTTTCAGTGATTCAGAGGGCTTGCGAATAGACTTTTCAGTGCATAGCCTTTTCAGTGATTGCGACTACACAGTGCGTAGCCTTTTCAGTGACTTTGGCAGACCGAGAATCTAGACTTTTCAGTGATTCAGAGGGCTTGCGTATAGGCTTTTCAGTGCATAGCCTTTTTAGTGCTTGCGACTGCACAGTGCGTAGCCTTTTCAGTGACTTTGGCAGACCGAGAATCTAGACTTTTCAGTGATTCAGAGGGCTTGCGAATAGGCTTTTCAGTGCATAGCCTTTTCACTGGTTGCGACTGCACAGTGCGTAGCCTTTTCAGTGACTTTGGCAGACCAAGAATCTAGACTTTTCAGTGATTCAGAGGGCTTGCGAATAGGCTTTTCAGTGCATAGCCTTTTCAGTGCTTGCGACTGCATAGTGCGTAGCCTTTTCAGTGACTTTGGCAGACCGAGAATCTAGACTTTTCAATGATTCAGAGGGCTTGCGAATAAGCTTTTTAGTGCATAGCCTTTTCAGCGAGTTGTCAATTCAATTCATGGCGTCTTCAGTGATTGCGACTGCACAGTGAGTAGCCTTTTCAGTGACTTTGGCAGACCGAGAATGTAGCCTTTTCAGAGTACTTCAAAGTGTTGTGCTCAATTAACCCTGCATTAATTCAGTTCTATTCAAACGCAATGTCACCCCTCGGCTGCCTCTATAAATATGGGACGGTGCTGGGGAACATCATCAGCAATACATGATGTCTGGACCAAAGAAATGGGGGTTTGGGGTTGGGAAGCTCAAGGGCACGGTGGAGAGCAAGGGCCCGCCAATAATGTGGGATGATGGGGGTAGTCTTGGTCCCGATGAGTTCGACGAACCAATCGACAGGTTTCCAGAAGAGAGCAAGAGTGATTATGGTCCACAAAGACCTTTGAGGGAGTACGTGAAGAAGGATAAAGAAGTGTGGCCGAAGTGCAGGCATGGCGAGGACTGCCTTGTGCAGATGTACACCGAGGGCGGGATACACGGGGGCCGGCGATTCTTCAAGTGTCCCTATGCATATGTAGTGTTTTATTGTCCCTTTTCAGTAATGTATTTCGCAACATAAACGGACGTTAACAAATCTATTCATCGCAGACCTCGTGGGCAGAAGACAATTGCGGGTTCACTAAGTGGGTGGACCCGCTACCTATTACCCCGCATTTGGAGTACATCTGGTACCTGCAGGACCGCATCGGCTCGCTCGGCCCAAGCTACAGCTCGAGCCACAACAAGGAGGAAGATGAGGAACAAGGCAACAGTGGAGCCACATCGCAGGAGCCAAAATGCACAGACCCGTACTGCCGCTGCCCTCATCACAACAATAGTGGTACTCCGCCAAAATCGCCACCGCCACCACCTCCGCCAATGGGCGGTTACTATGGGGAAGGTGCCACTCAGCTCAATATGTGACAGCACTACTAGTAGGCTGTCCGATTGTCTATCTATGTGTGTGATGCATGTTTTAATTACCTAAGGCATGTTAGGTGTAGTGCAGAGAGTCTGAACCCTTGTTTTGTTCGGATTCTCACATGCCATTTCGTGTATTCGTTTTATATTTTAATTTGCAAAGGCATGTTAAGGTCGACACATGCCGTTTCATGTGTTGTGCTTGTTCGTATCGTTTCGTAATAAGTTCGAGAAGAGAAGAAATGTCTATAATTCGAGCGTACTGGAGCGTTGCCTCTATTTAATGAAATGGAAAGCACAAATACGATTGGACAGAATACTAATGCATCAGTACGTAACATCCACGGAAACTTGTGATCATACATGCATACGTCCTCAATCTGCACGACGCCCACGCTTAGGGCCCAGGCGACGAATCTGCTCAGTAGAAAAAGTGAACTGCTGTGGAGGGCGACGCTGGCGTGGTGGCGGGGTCGGGTCTACAGGCTGAGACGACTGCGTCGGCTGGGTCGGCAGTGGTGCACCAAAAAGCTGAGGGGCCGGCCTCATCTGGACGGCTAGGCAGAGTACCGCCTATGTCAAAGCTCCCAAAGCTGCTAGCCCCCTCTGTGTACTCGCTGGCAGAAGGAAGTGTCCCTGCACAAACCAAAGTATGGTCATGTCACGCATGCGGTGCACGTTACATACAAATGTATTAAATAAATGAAAATCGAAGAAGCACCTAGACGCGTGGGACGAGAACGTCGTACGGAGCCACCTCCGGGAGGCACGGGAGTACCTGCAGGCTGGCCCTGGTCGTCGAGCCCAACGACGTCGTCCGTGGTGTACCGGCACGATGCTCGACGTATGCCCGCCAAGCACCGTTGCCCCAGTCGTCGAAGGGCGGCCACCAACTCGAGCCTACCAACCTGTGGAGGGTTCTGCTCATAGCGCTGCGCGTACGACAGAAGCTCCTGGCCAACGTCCGTGCATATATCTGTCTGCAAAGCGGTCATTTATCATTAGAGATACTGCTGTTAGTCATTACCAAAGTCATAGTAACAACGAAATTAATTAAAAAAAATTATCGTTACCAGCGCATGGAACGCAGCTGGTGGCTCCATCGCGAAGGTGTCCGTGATCTCTACTTCGTGTGGCTTGGCCTCCGCTGGCACTGGGAAGCAACGAACGCGCGTGGCTCGGAGCAACCAACGCAAGTACTGGGGGTAACCGGCCTCTACGAAAGGCCCACCTAGGTCGTGCACGTCGGTCGGCGCCTCTGCCCATGCGGCCACCAAGGGCGCCACCCTATCCACCCAAGACTGCTCGAACGCTATCCCTTGGCCTTTTCGACTCCACCTGGAAAACAACAAATAATAAATAAAGTTGTCGAACCAAAACGAATTGATGACATTAATAGAACACATACCCGTGGGACGCGTCAAGCTGCAGCCGAGGAAGAGGGAACACCTGCGCGCGGCCAAACTGACGAGCCACACGTTCCGGACAGTATGGCTCGACGCAAACGTCGAACACCAGTCGTTTCCTAGTGAGCCAAAACTCCTGGTCACGGTAGCACAACTCGGACACGCCGTGTGGAGCCCTGGACTGAACGTCGTGTAGTGCGTAGGGAGTCCACCAAACCCTGTCAGGTGTAAGCTGGTCCATCGCGACAACGTATGCCGTCTACGTGCCTCTAGCCGTGCCTGTTGCCCACATCGGCTGCAAAACAAGAACCATTAGGACTCGTCGTCACAGTAACAAAATTAAGCTGAAAGGAGGATACGTACGTCGCGACACAACCAAAGTGTGCCCATCGTCGGCACGTCGATCTCGTCGGGCACACCAAACTCGTCGAACACGTACATCCCGTCGTCATACGCCTCGTACGACGACAGGATCGGCCGCCCGATGTCAAACCGCTCAAAAGACCATAGCATTAGCAGCAGCAGACAACTAGCTAACGTGCCTGACGCCGTCCTCTGAGTGCATGCGTCACAAAGTGCTTGGTACGTACCTGCCAGCACCGCCGAGCCCCAACTGTACTGGGGGATAGCGTCAAGTGGTGCGTACGCTATCTGCACCGCATAGTGGACGAAGTGCTAGTCGACGGTGTCGTGGTGGGAGCTGGTGAAGAGTACCCAACCGAACAGCCACAACAAGTACGCCTCCAGGTGTCGCTCCACCCTCCACTCGGGGTCGGCCTCCGTGAGCCTCTCCGCACGGAACTGAGACAACCATGCCTTGGGCGGGCCGTGGCTCTCGTGGAAGTCGAACTGCTCCTGTCCGGCCTCAGGGTTGAGTGCACCCTGGAACCGCTGCAGTAACTGCTCCTCCCAGTCCCCGGCCACGGCAACCGGGCCTACAGGAGCACCGGCGAGGGGTAGGCCGAAGAGCATGGCCACGTCCTCCAAAGTGACGGTGACCTCGCCAACTGGAAGGTGGAACGTGTGTGTCTCCGGTCGCCAACGGTCCACCCAAGCGGAGAGTAGGGCATGGTCCACTGGGAAACGTGTGCTCCTCTCTCGGTGTCGCTCTACAAGACGAGCGAACGGGAGAAGACCAGCTGCACGTAGCCTGTAAGCAACAATATTACACAGATTAGTACAATGCAATGTGTGAGAAAACTTCATACAAGGTAAGCACCACAGTTACCTGGGAACCCAGCACGGGTCAAGCAGCCAGAGCTCGTCGTGGGTACGTAGGCAGAGGGCTGGTGGAAGCTACCCATCCACCAAGTTCGAGCGGTGCCTCTGGTCGACAACGGTGTCGATCAGCTCCATACCTGCCATTATTCGGAAAAATAAAATTAAAACCATATCGAAATTGTAGAAAGCTGAAATCATAATAATACAGAACAGTTACGTAATAAAAGTAGTACATAGTAAACAAATCACGACACCACAAGTCTTATATTACATCACTTGCACAAAATAAGTAGTACATACGAGAAAATTACAACATTACCAGTCTCATATGACAACACTTGTGCAATGTAAGTAGTACGTAGTAAAAAATTACAACACTACAAGTCTTATGTTACAACACTTGTACAATATAAGTAGTAGCAATATAAAAACTACAACACTTCCGAAGCATTGCTATGCGGACGGGCCGCCTCGACTGCCCTTCCGAGCTGATCGATGTGGAATAAGCCACACTTCCGTACCATCAGGAAGCCTTTCTGTCGGATACATATCATAATTTTTCCTCAAATGGTTGCCACCGCAAGCAAGGCAGTATGGACGCTTGTCACCAGCTTCAGAAACGTCCATATCATTCCTAATACAATGACTCTTGCGACGCCCTTTGTGTTAACCCTTTTTTCGGGATCCGGCGACCAATAACAATCGCAATCCGCAACTCGCCTTGTAAAATCAGCAATGGCCCACCACCCTCGAAGCTCGCCAGACCATGTGTTGAGCACATTCTCCTTTCTGAAGTAAGGGGACACAATGTCATCGGGACGTTGCATTTCCCGCAAGCAGCAAGCACATGGGAGCACGGATAATGGTAGTACTTCAGCTTGTTGCATGTGCACTCGCACTTGTTCAGTTCTGGCCACAGCTGACACTCCATCGTTAATTCGCTCGGACCAGTGCCAAGTCCACCCTTATCATGCACCCGAACTTCGAAGACGAGGTCCCGATTGCCAACGTGAAAGACGTTATGCATGACCCATTTCGCACTTTTTACGTCTAGGTATGCAGAAACCTTGAACGCAAATGTCATAGTTGGATTCTGTGCTATTAAGGTCGCTGCTGCACAACGTTCTCGCAAATAAACCATTGTACCTCTCAGGATACCCTCCAAAAGTGCAACCAAAGAAAGGGATCGTGTACCTTTTAGCACCCAGTTGTAAACCTCTGCGAGATTCATGGTCATTATGCCATAACGTGCACCGTGCGTGTCATGTAACAAAGACCACTTCTCTCGGTCCTCCTCTTTAATCCATTCTGAGAAACAAGTTACTGACCTGCCCCCCTTACGTCGACTAGTCTTGTTTCTAGGCTCGCTTGGTAGTGGTGGAAGGCCTGCGGCTCCTCCTCTGTTGCCACAACAGGTCGCCTGCGCACATCTTTCATGTGGCTCCGGGTAAGCTCATCTAGCCATTCCCAGATGAAGTCAAATTTTCTTTTCTGGTTCTGCTTACATAGCCGCTTGAACAGGTCCTACAGACGCTTGCTCTTGAACTGTTTATAAAAATTTACAGCTAAATGCCTCATGCACCAACGACTTTGTATATCGGGCCATTGAACCTCTGCATCGTCACCATTCTTCAACTTCTGCACCGCATTCAGTAAGCCTGCATTCCGATCATGCAACACACAAGCATTCTCCCTTTCTTTCACCAAAGCTCGTTTGAGCCACTTAAGGAACCACAACCAACTCTCATTGTTCTCCGATTCAACCAAGCCAAAAGCAATGGGAACAACCTGACTGTTACCATCAACCCCAATAACTGTTAGCAAAGTACCTCTGTATTGCCCAGTCAGGAATGTACCATCCACGCATAGCACAGGTCGGCAATACTTGAAGCCCCGTCTCATGCACCCGAAGCACCTAAAGGCTCTCTTAAGGACACGGTCCCCGTCGACGTTGATATAGTCCTCATAATCAATTACGGTGCCAGGGTTTCTAGCTTGTAGGGTTTGTAAGAGTGTTGTAAGGTGGTGATATGAATCCTTGTACGTTCCAAATCTCTTCTCCAAAGCTAACTGTTTTGCTCTCCAAGCCATGTCATAAGATATGTCATATCCGTATCTGTTCCGTATAGTCAGCATTATTTGGAAAGGAGAAATGCTAAGTTTTTCAACAATCTCCCCATGCATCTCATTTGCCACGAACTATGCTGTCATGTTTCGATGCTTGGTCAGCGTCGACTCCAGCAAGCAACTATGTGGCTGCACAATAGTAGCTATGAAGTTGCTCTCCGTACGTGGCATATGACCATGAACACGCCAAGTGTACCCTGGGCTGACGCACTTAACGTCCCACGTCTTGGGGTTAGAAATGACAACCCTAAACTGCCTCTTGTCACAATAAGCCCACTGCCTGACGGCGTGCTGTAAATGAACCTTTTCATGAAACATCTGCCCCTGCATCACCTCCGTCCTTGAATACTCCCACGCCGAGTGATGACTATCGTCCACCGTCATGGCATCTGGTGAGAAGTTAGTCCATTCCGCGGGGATGTCGGTCTCGTCTTCGAACCTCTTGCTAGCGTGCTCATCCACAAATGCCAGGTGCTCTGCATTGTCAAGTTCCATCTGTTCCACGATTCTTTCATCCTCCTCGCCCTCGTCAGTTTTCATGTTCGTACTGAAACCTTGTTCTTTCGCATCCTCTGCCCAGTGCTCAACCCCTCCAGAATCAGGAACCAAGGTCTGCTCAGCATTTGTTGCATATTGTTGTTGTCCTGCATCCTCTGTCCCCAACTGAACATCGTATGAATCGTGAACATATGTCTGCTCTTCGTTTGTGGCCTCTAAGTCCTATACTTCTCGAATTGTGCTGCTACTCTCTCCTTGCATGGCACCATCGATGAACTGAACAAGCATGATGTTGTCATAACCACGTTCGAAAGCATTACTGACGAGAAACTTCCATTTCTTCGTATTGCTTGCTTCATATAGCTGCCATCTCCATCCATTGTCCCTTAACCTGGGCACCAACATACTAATCTTCAAACGTTGCTGCGACGGTGGAAAACCAAACCATTCATGCAACCAGCCTAATACTTGTCTCCGGCTGTGATCCAGCGGTGAGTTCAGTTGTGTGTCAAAGAACTAGAACGGACTAAGGTCTACACCGCTATCCCCAGTTCTGATTTCACCCTTGCCATAGTAAATTCTAAAACGAACTAGATCGGACGACATTCCTGCTCCCATCGTTAAAATTACACTGTCAGTTGAATATTGGTATAACCCCTAAATCCTACCAAGACATTAATTACAAAAACTAATATAAGTAGACAAAAAATTCCTAACTCAAATAACCCTAAATCAAATAAACAAGTACTACTAGAGAAAATAAAAAATAATCCTTAAAATAAACTAATACTAACTACACAAATAAACTAACACTAACTGCATAAATAAACTAACAGTAACTATTCCTACAATTCTAATAAATAATCCTAACAAAGAAACTAATCCGAAAAACAAAATAAACTAACCCTAACTAACTAAATCAACTAACCTAACCGTAAATAAACAACTAAAGAAACTAACCTAACCCTAACTAACCCTAATAAATAAACTAAATAACCCTAAATCCATGGTTCAATAATGTACAACTAAAAGTTACCCTAATCGAATCTACAACTATAAATAACCCTAAACTAATCTACAACTAAAACGAATCCTAAACTAATGTACGACTAAAAATAACCCTAAACAAAACTACATCTCAAACTAACTCTAAACTAATGTACCACTAAAACTAACTCTAATTCTAAAATAATTTACAATTTCCTCAAATTCTGAACTAATTTAAAAATAATTACAACTTCCTCTAAACTAACCCTAACCCTAACCCTAAATCTAACTAACCCTAAATACCTAATTTTATCTAAACTAAATACATAAAGTAATCAAATTTGTAAAAAAAACATAAAACTAACAAAAAAAAAAGCAAACTCACCTACTGTGGCGACCGACGACGGCGGTGGCGAGCCGTCCGTGGCCTCCGCGCCCGCGCGGGGACGGTGGAGGGCGGCGGCGGGGACCCCTCCACCGGATCCGGCTGCTGGGGGCGGCGGACGGCGGCCGGAGCGGCGGGACGGCGGCTGGCGGCGGCGAGCGCGCGGAGAGAGAGAAAGCGCGAGCGAGCGGCGTCGCGAGGAAGGAGACGGCCGCGGTTGATATAGGGACATATCGGCTCCTCGGCAGCTGACAGGTCCCTATCGGGTCGCAAGGGGCCGACAGGCCTATCGGTCCGACAGGCCCGACAACTTTGGCTCGGCCCACTGGCGTGGCGAACTAGTCGGCCGTGGAGCGGCCGATAGGGTCCTGTCGGCTCCTCAGCGGCCGACAGGTCCCTAATCGGCTTTCCAGCGGCCGACAGGGTGCTATTTTTGTAATTTTTCTATTCCAAATACTAGATTCGCAATTAATCAATAAAAAAATATTATTAAAAAAAATTCGACGGACAGGAGCGAGTGCATTTCGCAAAAACTATCACTGGGTGGGCTGTTGTTACATGATGAGGTATGTGGTGTTGATAGGCCAATGGCTAGGGCCTGGGCCATAGAGGCCTAGGCTGCAGATCCGCCACTGTGTATCCATCACCAGCGGCTCTCTCCTGTCCAGCGGCCAGTTCCTGGGCGGACGCCTCCAGCCCATTCACAGACCTGGCTCAGTTCCATGCGGGCCGAGTCTCATGTCAAGACGCAGAAAGATGGGCGGACTCCAGCCCGGTGCCGGAAGCGGCACAGTTTCAGGCCGGAGAGCATCGTTCTCGCTCAGTGGAGGCGACCCCGAGTCTCCGATGTCAACTGTTCTTCGCATCAAGACTCCCTCCTCACTGGGAGTCTCCGAGACGCTCCGTTATTATTTTGATTTCTAATCTGCAGGTCGATCTTAGTCTCTGTACGAGGATTTTCGTTGTACCACAGCGATGAGTGGTAATCACGTATTCAGTTCTCGTCTTCACCGATCAGTACAGGGAAAGCTTTCTCAAACTCATTGATTGTTTATTGCGTTCTCCAATGTCTGAAACAACTGCGAGTTGTCAGTGTTGTGATGCTTTGATTTATTCTGCTTGTAGCGCCTAAGTCAGATAAGTTGGTTTGAAACTTGGGGGTGGCTATATTTGTAAACTGCTGTGCTTGCAAACAAATATCAGTATTTCTGGATTGATTGGTTTTTCAGGCTTTTTACTGTAGTGAATTCAATATGTGCACGGTTGGATAACTCCCCACTAATTTCAGTCTGCTCTCCGGCTGGCCACATTAAAAAAACAGGCATTATTTCTCACCAGTATCTCCCTACATGCAGTTACCATCTTTCCCGTAGTCTGCACCCTGGTGTTGTGCACCCTTATATATTGGACCTCTTGCAAACATTGCGCTGAATCATTCCATACTTTTCTTCCCTTGAACTTTTCTTACAGTGCTAGGTTATACACCTACACACCATCGAAAGATTGGTACTTGAACTTTTCTTACACTACTAAGCTCTACACCATGGAAAGATTGGTACTTCTGCTGGGCGTAGCAAACTAGCAATGAGCTACTATCCTATTAACAATTGTTAACAATTGTTAAAAAGGACTTGTTATATGTTGAGAATGGAGGGCATTGGGAGAACCAACCCTGTAGGGCATTGGGAGAACCAGCCCTGTAGCCTGAGGGGAACACCAGACGTCTAGAGTGCGCTGTGTAGTTAGATTCGCTGTCTCTGGCCCACTCCGATTCAGAGACAATGTCGTCCCTTCAGCCACGCAGAGGACAAAAGGTTAGGGCGTGACTGGATGCTCTGGAGTTGGCGAGCTGGGATGGAATACCCATCGAGGTTGTTCCACTTTACTGTGTTTGATTGTCTTTGTTGTTGGTCCAGTATAACATGAGTTTGTGTTTAGTTGCTTGAATGCATTGGAGTTTTGGGTGTCTGACACATGGGCCCTTACATCATGCAAGAACCAGTCCAACCCGGCTCGCGAGGGAAGGTGAAATCGAGAATATGGAACCATATGGGATAGAGGAGGGGAGAAGAATGAAACGATGCGAGCAAAACGTGTGAGGATGAAACCAAATGAGGCCGCAGTGCACCATGCGGTGCCGGATGCCCGGATGTCCCTTCGGACGGCCTGAGCAGGGCAACCAATCACACCCTTAGCGAGCACGAATTTTGTACAACTTGAAGCAATGGCTGACAAGGAATACCCATGCCTCTCTTCACTGTAATTACCTGTATCCGTTTTTCCCCACCGGCGGATCTGCCTTAGTTCACGTTTCCAATCCTGTACGAGATGCAACTGGTGGTGGTAAGCTACATCAGGCTATGTAGTACCAGAAAGCACATTGCTATATCATTGTTATTGATTATGTTCTCTAAGATGAAAAATGATTGGAAGTTACATGCATACACGAAAAGAATTTTGTCTGTTTTGGCAAGGCTACACAGAACGCCATTTGAATATTTATGTGGATGCAATTTTTTGTTGATTTCTGTGATGTATGACTGCAAACAATTGCACTGTTTTTTATTGTCGTTTTGTTCACTCAATTTGGTCTATCATAAATCAGGCCTCATGGATATATGTTTCAACCTCGTAGCATGTCACACATGTTTAACACTTAGCTATGAGGAATGAGAAAAAACCACAAACTGCTAGCCCTGTAGGGGTTTGTCATAACTCATAACAGGTGTGTGAGTCGTCACCCACCAAAGATTTCAAAAGGTGTCTTCCACTCTAATTGCAACGATTTCTTCTTTCATTTAATATATTAGATACCCTGCATCACTATTTTGTCCCTTCTGGGGCCTGCAATTTACTTCCTCTCATCGGGGAGAGAGAGAGAGAGAGAGAGAGAGAGAGAGAGAGAGAGAGAGAGCTTGCCAGCTGAGATTGGAACCAAATGCTTGACTGATTGCCGTAATTGGTGTTTTGGAAGATGGAGACAGACAAAACTATTATATTTTTTTTCGAAAAGGCAGCAAGGTTTGTTATAGGAGACCTGTTACTCTTGTCTTGAGCATGAAAAATCATATTAAAATCCCTAACAACTATGTTGAAGTGTAGCATTAATAGGATTCTGTGTCTCATTAGCTCTGTAAGCTCTCTATTTTGTTTTCTTCCTCATGCTTTCGAAACAACAACCATCAAGGAGCATCCATGAACCCATGATCCAGCTACCGTTGCTCTCTGCAAGTTCAATCCTTTTCGATGACAAAGACCCTTCTCAGTGAGAATGCATGAAATGCAATGTAGAATGCTTATGATTGCATGAAAATGGGTGGATATGCAGTAAACGGGGCCAGGAATACAAGAAACAGGAAGTACATTAAGATCAAAATTACAACTCATTGTATTCAAAAAATATTTTCAGCTATCCAAAAATCAACTCCGTTAAGCAATTTTGTGACTAGTTTTAATGTTAAGTTCAA
The DNA here is from genome assembly GCA_038502445.1 of Eremochloa ophiuroides. Taxonomy (NCBI): domain Eukaryota; kingdom Viridiplantae; phylum Streptophyta; class Magnoliopsida; order Poales; family Poaceae; genus Eremochloa; species Eremochloa ophiuroides. Next base: position 6,887,897 of record JAHLJS010000002.1, read on the forward strand.
ACCACATTTTGAGTACCAAATACTATGAGATACAATTTCTCATGTAGTACACCTAAACACATTATTTTTAAGAGTTGGCTCGAGGTCAATTTCTGCTAGCTATTTCTGATATATAAAATATTCAATAGCCACCAATTGTTTTTTGGATGTTGACATGCAAAACATCGGAACAATAATAAGTTCTTTTTTCTATATAACACACAACATGTAGACAAATTGAACTCTCGGAAAATTAGCAACTACTAAAAGGAGGTAGATATGAAGGAGCTTAATTATCATGTTCCAATGTTATTCTTGGGTGTGTGACATAGCTCATCAACAAGCAATTATTCCGACTCCCAACATAACTTTACAAAATGGACTGACCTACACCCACAATCTATATATATACACACACACACACACCAGGCTGCACTACTTACAACAAACCGTAGTCCCTTTTACTCTTCTTATTTTATATCATTTACCATACTCAAGTTTCCTTTGTCTATATATACATAATCTCATCTTGCTCCTTTTTGGGTTGTACAATCTCACATGTGCCAGATCAAAACTACACATCTTACAGGGATAAGAAAGTGATGTGTTTGCTCAAGGGAATTACAAAAGAATTTTGTAATGGAAGGCATCAGGATAGCTTTAATCATATAGGTAATCTATTTATGCATTGACTTAATACACTTAGGTTGGTGTGAACTTACATCATCAGATGGAGCCAGCGAGACTGGGGCTGAAGTGAAAAAAAGAAAAAGATTGCATGAGAAAAACTGATATGCAAAAGCTTGGTGTTTCATAGAAAAGAAAATGGGGACACAATAGTATAGCACCAGTCTTCAGGTTCTGCCATCGATTTGCATATGGGTCTAAACTCTAATTAGTATCTACATTTTGCAGGATCAGCAACATGGTTGCAGAACAAAAGAAGGATGGACTTTGTCTTTGAAGCCATGGTATGGATCCTGTCTAGGATACTGGCTCCCAAGGTGCGTCTGAGCTTCATTCGCTATGTATCAGATATGTCCAAGCGATGCCCAGCTTTCTTGTTGGTCCTTTGAAGATCTTGGTTTCGGCAGCAGACTCCACAGTCGAAGGCTCTCGGCGCACACAGGAAACTCTAGCAATGAAAGATATAAATTCTATGGTCATCTACTCATCTTCGTTCTTACCACAGGATCATCTTGTATGCATCTCACTGTGTCTAAACAAGCGTTTTAGTGGGTTTTTTAGGACTGCACGGACAGATCTTGAGATTGACGAAGTCACCACGGGCGCCTCGCTATCGACAGGAACGTCGCAACCACTGAAAGAATAACGCCGTTAAATCTTAGAATAAATCAAGGGAAGTGCAACAACCAGGATTTGAACCCTGGTGGGTAGCGTCCCATTGGACAGTCTTACCATTGGACCACATGCCCATTCGCCATTATTTTATACATATACGATAGATGAAAAAGGCAAAGACTCCAGGCATATGCTACTATTCTGAACTTGCATACCAGCAACTCCAGAGCCGTGCATCTTCCTTTCATGCTATTTGCAGTCTTGGAACTTGGGAGCGAGGGCGCCAAGGATTTGAACATGACAAGGTTCCGGTGCTTCCAAATGTTCCATCAATAGGAAGAATAAAGCGGTAGGAATGTTACACTGAGAGATATTCATTGGATAGCGGATCGACACAAGGCAGACTACCGGAGGAGCTCAGCTACTTCACATGTCAAGGCCTCAAGGGAAGCCCATGGTGTCATGGACGTGGAGCACTAAAAAAGGAGATAGTCCGTTGCTCCATCAGCCGTAGAACATATTTCGCATTTCGTGCAGTTGACACTAGACAATGGTTTTCATCACCAAGCAGTTTGATCTGCACTGCAGCGCATGATCTTTCCCAACCACATGTCACTGCAGACATCGCTGAAGGGCAGTTTCCTCCCTGGCAAAAATTCAAGCAGATTGTTTTACGCAACCAACAGGCAACAGCTAGGTTGTAATTTTAATCAGATCGACAGCCCAGTGCATGACTCTCTCTCTCTCTCTCTCTCTCTGCTTAATTAAGACATTAGTTGGTTAGCAACGCGACACCAAGCGAATCAGCATGCCTAATTCAAGGGATGGAACTCAACTTATTGTCACATTTATAACTATAGTGCTCATAAGTCATAATTTTTTTAAAAAGGATGGCAAAACCTTTGCCATGATTTCTATTAGACAAAGAAATACATCTAAAGCGAGGGAACAATGTCGTCCTTGCTTAATTCATTTGGGGCCCGTTTGGTATGCGGCCTCAAGGCAGCCAGGCCTAAGCTAGCCACAACCAGTCCAAACTAGTGCAAGGCGTCGTGTTTGGCTGCATGTATTAAATGGACCTGACCCTTTAGAGATGGTGTTTGATAGAAAGGATAGATGGATATGGTCACCCTTGTATCAGGATATGGTAGCGTTACCTCCCTCTGTTTCTTGTTGGCGTTATATCGAACAGTTCGTCGGCAAGAAACATAGTAGCAACACCAGCACCGCACAACAAAGAGACGTAGGTGGAGGTGGGCTTCGTGGCGCATGGTCACAGTCGCGGGCAAGGTGAGGGTGGAGCAATTAAATCTGGTCGAGGAGGCCGTAGCGGCCGAGCAGCATGTGGGTCATGCGGATGCGGTGCGGCTTCATCGGGTATGGTGGCCCTGTCCGTAGTAGAAGTGGTCATGAGCGCATGGACAGCCTCGTGGCTCCGTTGCCACCTCTGGCGTCGGGGCCTCCCACCGCAAGAAGGAGATCCCCACCATCGTCGCTCTCTGATGCCACTGCCGACAAAGATGGCGACACCACCGCTTCGTCATCCCCCTCCACGGCCCCATCCTCCACGCCCCACCATCCCGTCCTTCGCGCACCACTTCTTCTCCACCTAGCGGTTGAGCTCTCTCTGCTACTCCCATGCCGAGAGCTCTGCAGGGATCTGGTTGCAATAGCCTGGCTTCCCTGCTCTGCGCCGACCACCGGACGATGTGCTTCTTGACTCAAAACGGACCGAGCGCGGTGCTCGCCGCCACAGGAGGAGGAGCTGCCTCCAGCTGCCCCTCAGCGTGGCCGGTGGGTGCCGAGTCTGCGCATGCGACGAGATGGACTCCTCTACGGCGGCCCCGCGTAGCCGGGGAATGATGAAGATGAGGATGGCGCCACAGTGCAATGCTTTGCTTGGAAGAAGGGTGACGCTGCTGTGACGCACCAGCCGCCACCAGGAGCGAGAGGCGTGACCCTATCCGTCTACCGAGCACAGGGCGAGCCTAGAGACTGTTAACGTGTCGGCCTCTCAAAAACCAAAGGCGGTTTCGTTTTTCTCGGGCCTGACCCAAATTGCTTTAAAGTTCGGGTGGTACAGACTCTAAGTCAGTAACACCAAACATAGGGAAATGCAGCCTAGAAGCACTGGTCACCCTTATGGCCTGATTCCAAACACGCCCTTACTATCTATTGCATCTCTGATTTTAGTGTTGTCCTCTACCCGTAGTACTGTACAATGTACCGTAGTATTATTAGCTTCTCGTCTTTGCCTGTGGTCCTACCTTGTAGCCTTAATATTCACTATCAGTCATCCGGGTAAGTTAAAAGTCACTGGGATTCGGAGCCTCCAGAGAAATTGAAGCCTTGGTGGCCTCTTTTGCAATCGACAGTTGTCCTCAACTTTGGAAGCCAACCGCAAGGCGCATGCCCGCACCAGGCATCCCTGCCTCCCCCACATCTCTCTCTTGATCTAAAAAAAGAAAAAGAAAAAAAATCCACCACCGCACGGCCTCGCACGACTGCTCTTCTCCCTGGCTGTCCTATCCTCAAGCCGCCTGCCGCCATTGTGCTCGGAAATCGGATTGGTCCTCGGCGGCGTCCATGACCGATGGCCCCCCCACCGTGCTTGGGCCCGTTGGCAGGGACGGGTGCCATGGGGCTACGCATCTTCGACCTTCCTCGCTCGCCGGTCGCGCCACTCTGTGCCGCCTGCGTTGGGCTTCACGACGGCCGGACGGGGAAGCAGGTGGTGGAGCAGTCGACCCCGGAATCTCTGCCCCCAGTGCATGACGGATGGGACCTCCTGCGCTTGGGCCCATAGGCAGCCTCAGGCTCCGGTGCCGCGTGGGTGCTGGTGCGAGATCCAGATATATAGGAGGATATAGGTCCTCAAGTGTGTCTACCTGCCTCGGTGCCACGTCTCGTCCAAGGACGGCGCTCGTCGTGCGTCCTACGCGCGTGCACCCAGCCATGCCTCTACGGTTGATGGTGTTGTACCTGGTGAACAGTGCACGGCGGCCCTGCCATCTCGTCTTCAAAAATCGTCGACGGCCCCCCTCTGCTGGTGAGTCCTTCTTTGCCCTTTTCTAGTCGGCCAGCTGAAGCCCTCGCTCTCCCTCCCTATATCCATTGCAAACCCTGAGCTTTCCTGTTTCTCCACTCGTCGGAACTAGATAACCAGGCCCCAGCAGTCCCAACCGTGAGACACTCTTAGCTTGACTTATGTGCCTTCTCACGTGTTGCCTCTTGTGTTGATCTTGGTTGGGGGACTGGTTTCTTGTTGTGTGATCTCTTGTTGTTTGTTGTGCATGTAGCTGGCCTTCCCAGGAGATGGCGTCGGTGACCTGAGGTCGTGAAAATCTTATGTTCTTCGCTGAGGAGAGGTATGCCATCTCTTCCTTGTGCAAAAGTGACAAAGAGGACACCTGCACCTTGTGCTCCATGTTCTGGTAAAAAATCCCTTGAAAAGAGAACATGCATCTTGCATCACTGTAATGCCACCTCTAATCACGCCATGGAATCAATATGCACATAAGCACAAAGGCATATCCTATCCTAACCTAACATCATTCATGTTTTGATCATGGTCTGAAAATAGGAATTTTTCGGCCATTAGATGCCTGTCAGTCTGCAAATGATGAAGAGTGTGCTTGAACAAATATAATTAGGACTATTTTTCAGTCATAAACTCATAATCTAAGATATATTGAAACAGCCAGAACTCTCCACCTTGAGTTCCAATCTGTATACACTGTACTGCTTGTTCTGGAGTTTGTTGTCACAATTTTCTGAAAATTGCTTTGCCACAAAATGTAGTATAGGACATTAAATTCCTTGCCAACTTTCATGTGCAGAGATTGGCATTCAGCTTCCTTTTCTTTGGAGGGCACATCACAGGGGCAGAGACGCCGGGATCCTTGTCTTCAGGTATTGAAGTTGATCCTGAATTCATCCGCTGTGTGGGTTTAGCTTTGTCTTTATTTAGTATGAAGAAAATAAAACCAAAGAAATGCTGCTCCTTTCTTTTCTGATTGTAATGAACTGTACTGTACAAGAGAGGTCGATGGACCCAATTATGTCTTAGAATGACCACGTATATTCTGTTTTTTCCTAAATCTCGATGCTAGAGTCAACTGACATGTAAGAACATGTCTGGTTAGTGGTTAATCCTGAAAACTAAATATTCCAAGTCTTTCAGTTCATACGCTAATCATACCTTCATGTGAATGCTGAACTCTTATGCCGTTTGAAATTAATCTGATTATGTGCTTTTTTTTTTTTCCTTCACTTTGTTTTTGGATTTTTCCCTTCCAAGAGAGGTACAGTTTGTTGAAACGACCAAGATCCCACTGCTCAATAGTTTCGTTCTTTACTTATTTCACTTTTGGTTAATTTAGATGTACCTCTGACATTTAGCAACAAAGATTTGTAATGTACGGTTTACCTTAGTTTTGCTGATCCAACCTTGGATAGGATGCTTTGATTGCAGCATGGTGGCCATGGTTTTACTTTTCCTAGATGTTATGGGTGTTTGTTTTAGAGCTGTAGAGGGTAACACATACTTTGGTTAGATTAATTAGTGTACTAGCTGCATGTACAGAGATGATAGCACACACTTTTGTTAGTTTTATTAACAATAGGCTGATATGTAGTGAAAATTACCGTCCTATGTACCTCCTTGCTTTTGAACCTAGCTCTTTTAAAGCATTCCACAGTAGTCTTCCGTGAGGAACGCAAGATGATTTCTCAAATGTTCAGTTAAGATGCATAGTACTTAACTGAAAATATGTATCAATGCAAGTAGATATATGTCGAGATTTGTTTTATACTTTATTTTTTTATTCAAAAAGATATTGAACATTTGTCAGGGATATGTATCGACCAATGTAGTAGTTACTTACTAATGCCATGCCATTTGTTATGGCTTCCTGCCTTGGTGATTATGCCCACCTAACACAACATTAGGCTTTGTTCGGTTGTCGGGGATCAGGTCCCCAAGTGGAACCAATCTATGAAGGGATTGGGTGGGTCCCTTCCATAACGAAAAACAAAGTAAAAGATAATATAGGCTGCTCGCAGTAGCCTGACCAAAAGTAATGTAATGATCTTAAAATAATGATGCCATAAATAGTTGTAGGAAAAAATATAGTGGCTTGATTACATTATAATGATTTAAAAGATAGACAAAGAGCCAAATCACATTAGCACTACCAGTAGTTTGTACCTCTAAATATCACACTCATGGCCTCCTCTTTACAGTGCATCAGCTGAAGATAACTAATCAGGGAAGGAAGGTCAATGTGCTTTTGCCTCTACTAGCTGCAGCAAAGTGATCATTAGCATGTATTTGAAACCTCGCCTGCAACTAATATTCATCACTCTTTTGGTTTCTCAGTAGTCGTGAATTCCAATCATGAAATGTAATGGATCGGCATGTTATGTATGGCTGGATAGAACCATAATGGCTGCGGTGTATTTTGATCGGTACTCTAAGCTACCAACTATAGTGTTTGGTAGCCATGAGTTCCGATCATGAACTGTAATGGATCGGCATGTGATTTATGACCGGATAGAACCATAATGGCTACGGTAGCCATGCATGTAGCGAAGGATTGTGTAATCTATGTCTGAACAGAACCATAACGGCTGTGATGGCTTCATCTTTGTTGTTTCTGAATGCTCATTTTCTATTTTCCTACGCTTCTGCGAAAAGATATTAGCGATAGATGTGTTCTGTGACTTAGCAATATCTATTACTCATAATTTGTTTTCCTTGAACAATTGTAGGGCGCCCGAAGGGCGCCTGATGATCTAGTACATTATTATTATATATGCGCCTCTGGCTGCTTCTGTCTTGGAAAGCTTCATAAGCGTTCTAGATTGTGATGTGTGAGAGAGTGTGCAATGCAAGAGACGAAAAAAACACAGAATTAACACAAAAGTAGTGGTAGTGCACTACTGTTTTTGGGAACGGGAGGCATCAGGACACTTTGGTGGAGGATGGTGCCATTGAGTGGCTAGGCAAGGTCGACGAAGTGGGTCTCTTTCGTAGGACAAATGTGCCCGAGCTCGGGATGGACCTCACAAAACCATGACCCATGAGCTATGCGATAAGTTTGTCCTTGACGGACAGGACTAGCCAGCAGCAGCCGATGACTCGATCCAGGGACCATAGGTGGTGGATCCATTGGGAGGATTTGCTAGGCAGTGTCCTGATGGTTTAGCCAGGGCACTAATATTGTTGAGCGGTGCTGTGACGGTTGGGCGAGCTGCGAGGTAGCAGCTTTTGATGGCTCCAGTATCTGTGATTTTTGTCACACAAATTCAATGCCACCAACTTCACCACCTCAAATCCTTGGCGTGTGTATGCAAATTCATCCGAAGCGGCATGCATGACTATTTTGCAATTGGATGGAGCCTGCAATTGACATGAAGATGGGTGGCAGCAGATGCTCTGCGCCAGGGTGATTGGAGGTGATGATCATCTTCAATTCAATTCTTTGGATACTCAGTGATTTAAGCTTTGAGTACCCTTGACTTGACTTCGTTTCTGCAGCAACAGTAATAAGAGATGAACTTTTTTTTTTGAAAGATCTGAGAACATATGTTCTGGTTTTCTATTAATAAGAAGACTAAGAGTTTGATCCAGTTTATAAGGGAAACAGGAACCGATAACCATCCAAACACCGTATCAGCTACACTATCACTACATAGAACAACAACTCTACAAGCTCGACCATGAGCTTCAGATGCGGCTAAAGAACATGAAATCTACAAAGTTCTCATTGAACTTGCCATCACCAAGCAAAGGGTGCTTGACACGATGGTAGTTGCCCACGACAATGCCTTTAGGAAGGTCATGTCGCCAAAAGCGCCATCATTGCCGGCCCATCACAATAGGCATGACGCAATAACCCATGGAATCGAACTCAGAACTTGATGAGCCGCTGAGTTTCTCTAACCAACTCAGCCAATGACACATTTTTTTGTGTGTGAAAAACTACAAATTCTGGATATGCTAGCTAGTCTTGTATATGTTCTAAACAAAGATCGTTCTTAACAGAAATCAGTTTTCCATCCATTGGGAGTGTTTTCCCAGACCCCCAAAAAGAGGGAGACATTTGAGGATATCTCTCCACCAAAAGGAGTCTCACTCTTATCGGACCCTAGCTGACCATTGATGTAGTAATTATCTGAAATAAGATGCACCTAAGGCAAGTCTTCATGATTAAATAAATATATATGGAAACTATCATCAAGCATCTTGATAAATGTAGAAAACACCTACTTTGGTGTGGGTTTGATCTGAATGCAAAACAGCCAGCAAAAACAACCTGGGAAATGGTTTGTGTGCCCAAATGATGGTGTGGCTGTGGCTCTGATCTTATAAGACCCCAAAAGATGAGTTGCTCATGAAACATCTTTTGTAGTTGGACCCAACATAGACAGCTACACCTTTTAATAAGTTTGTCTCGACTATGCAATATAAATATCATACAAGTAATATCACCCATGTGATCGTTTAGCAGAACCGAGACGTGATAATGGTGTAATTAAATATATACTGTCTTGCTTGGCTGATCTTTAACTTCATTTTGCTCTGTAGTTAATATTGGACTATCCATACTCACTTATGGACATGGAATTTATTTTCCCACCCACTACTCAGCTATCCCTTGGTGACGACATATCCATTCTGACTCAGCCTGTTGTTGGGGAGGGCATGGATACACCCGGACGTATCCATACTCATACCCGTATCTTGCTCATCCACATGTTCCCCTCCCCAATTTTATTCATACCCGATTTCCCCATATTCATCAGTGGATAATTAAGCATTGAGTACTTATGCCTTACTCCTCTTGCTCAGATCCAATCCATGTCCAGGCTTCATCACCATCAACATTAGCGATGAACAACTTAGTCGATCCACAGCAGCGGCCGGTCCTCCTCGCACCACTCGTCGATGTCCCTCGCGGCGGCGGGGTCATCAGCGCCCATCCATATGCTGACCCAGGAGCTGTGCGTTGGCATAGTTGAGTCTCTCGAGACACCATAGGCGAGGAAGACGAGGCAACATAGCTCCAGCGGCTAGAAGCACACGTGCACAGCTAGACATTGCATGCAGCACGCCTGGTCGCTTGTCGTCCCTGGCGGCTGCGGCAAGTGCAGCTCCCATGGCCGTAGCCAGACCTTGAGCAGGCCTCCCTCCTCATGGGCTTGTGCTTTCTGTGATACTGTAGAAACAACCATGAACAAAGAGGGAAGAGAGAAGACGATGCTGCACCAAGCCTTACGGGTAGAAACGGGGATACCCGTACCCTACCCTATACCCAACGGGTAATAGGTCACTCACCCATACCCTACCCAAAGCACATGGGTGTGGATTTGGGTAACGGATTTGAATATTCAACGACAGGCGTAATTCTGACCATCTAGGACGTCAAATAATCTAGACTCCATGCCCTTTACAACCTTGGCATCATATATATCGGTTACTTTAATTTCTTTGCTCATTTCATTGTTTTCAATAACATTCCAAGAAAAGAGTAGTTCGTGACTCGTGAGCAAAAACAAGATGAACAGCGTTAAGAGTGGAAGGCATCAGGAGAGTATGCACAAGAAAGGTGATTTGTTTCACTGCCGGGCGGTGTGGTGATCTATCTGATAGTTCCCACGTTGGTCCTTGAAAGATGCCACGTTGGCCCTTGAAACTACCGGTTCGATAGTGTCAGATGGAGACCACGGGGCGCCGGTGCAGATAGTGATGATGAGGCTGCATAGTGTGCATTTTTTAATGGAACTGGAGACATGAAGAGAAAGAATAATAACTGGGCTGTGAAGTTAATTCATATATGCTAATCCGATAATTTCAGTAGTAGACGCCATATGTAAGTATTTCTTCGTTCCAAATTATAAGACGATATATTATTTTTGTTTGGTATCTAGAATATTATATATCTAAGTGCATATTATAAGCTATATATCTAGAAAATTTAAAAAGTCTTGTAATTTAGAATGGAAGAAGTATTTTGTTTAACAATACATAGAAGTCGTCGTAACTTCATTGGCGCATACCATGCATATGCATATACTGTAACACTTGAAAAAAAGAATAAAAATGGAAAAGGGAGGCTTGCAAAGCCGGCCACCAGACATGTGAAAGCCCAAGTCCGATCCACTGGCTCGTTACTTTCTGCAGTGGGCCTATGGGATGGCCGATCTCCCTTCCTGTTGGAGTCGACCGAACTAGATTTCCACGACTCGCTTCCCCTTCCACAACCGTTTTGCCTCCCTCTCGCGTGCCTTCATTCCCGGCAGCGATGGGGGAAGAGCGGCGGCGACCGCCAGCAACGAGCACCCACCAGGTATGCACTTCCCATCCTGCTGTGCGGAATCGACCAAACCAAACCTGCTGTAAGCTATTTCCATCCGGATCTGACCCCAACTACACGCATTTGTTACGCCCACACATAGAGGCGGACTTACCTATAGGGCGAGGTTGGGCGGCCGCCCTAGGTGTCCTCCAGCGAGTATCAGTGATATTTTCTAAGCATATCTATATTTATTACACATACTAGAACTTATACTATTTTTCTACCTTTTTTAACTATCAAAGAATGGACAAAAGAAGGAGTTTACAAAAGGTGTTAAGCGCTAAGCATTTCTAATCTCTTAAGCGTTGAGAATTTTGGTTTTAGACTGGACAAATTAGAGACAAGAGTAGAGAGAAATTGAGAAAGAGCAAATTAATTAATGGCTAGATCCTTCTCAATCTTCCCACTCTTTCCCTTTTATTGGAGTGGTGTGAGGGAAAATTTTCACATTTCCTCCTATGGGACTTGTATTTTAAGAAATACATCTAGATGCTACAAATGGACCCTAACGTTTGTCTCATAAGTCTCTTTGCTACGTAACTGGGCGCATTGTTCGTCTAAATAGCCGTTTATAGTCTATTTAAACGGTAAACAGAAGCCACATGTGTAGTTTAGGCCTAAACGGTGAATTAAACTATTGGACCATTTAAACCCGTTTAAACTGTTTAATTCCGTCTAACTAATTAGAATCAACTTAAACATTAACAAATGAGATAAACAAACATTTAATCCATAATTTAGTCAATTAGAGGATTATGACTATCACAGTCAACACAAAACTAATTAATATTGTAATTATATGAAGTATCGTGAGATTTAGATTTCTTTCTAAAAGATTATTTGGTAGAATATCTGAATTTTATGTGTATAAATAAGTAAGGTTTCTAACATATTTAATTTTTACATACACAAGTATGCATATTTTATTATCATAGTACAAAATCGTTTAGACCATTTAACTCTATCTAAACACCATTTATAAACCCTCTAAATGCTAACAAAGGACGACCGACTGTTTACTGTTTCGCGTTTAGGATAACATTGTCTGGACGACATGTCGCGACGTTTTCGCTCCGCTCATAGGGTCTCTCCTCTCTGTCTGTATTATTATCGTCGCCGCCGCGCCTCAGGCCCGAGCCATTTCTTTCTCTTCACTGGCTATGATCACTGACTAGGTATTTTTACCCCTTATGCTCTCTAACTTTTTGTGCGAAATTGTGTACCCAAACTCTAACTTAAAGGTATTTAGATCAGATACGAACCCATCTCGCCCTAAATACCCTCTGACGAGTGGTACTAGTATTCTCTAGTTTCGTGACGAGTAGGGGTTGTTTCATCAACTCGAGATGAAAGAAAACCAGACACAGACAGCATTAATGGGCCATCTGGCCACAAGGCCCATTACCACCGCACTGTGCAGAGCGGGCCAAACATCCAGCCCAGCCCATGTCGTCCTTGGGTAAAGCCAGGCAGAGGGAGCCGCGGCATACCCCTTCCAATCTACTCGGGCACACGCGAGTCGGGACGCGGCGGCGGCGCTCCCTCCTGGTTCCTGCGCACGGCGGCGGCACCGGCGGACTGGGCGGCCCTCCCTCCAGGTTCGTGCCTCGTGCTGTTCCTTCCCCCTGTGCCTGCGCTGCGCGCGAGCGAGCGGGAGCGGCGTCGGCGACCAGGGGCCAGCGCGCGGCGGCGGCGCAACGGCGGGAAGGGGCCAGCGCGTGGCGGAGGCGCAGCGGCAGGCAGGGGTTCGCCCTAGCTCATATTTTCGGCTGCGTCCGCCACTGCCCACGCAGGATCCAGATCGTGCCACGACGGCTCCTGCCCATCCACCATGGTAAGACTAAGATCCGCCCCTCCTCTCCCCCGTGATCTTATTATGATCTGTGCCCCTGTGTTTGCGCCGGGCGCGCTGCTCATGCGGGTTCCTGTAGATGGCGGTCCCTGGTGGATCTCGTTTGAAATCTGAAGCTTTCTCTGTGCGCTTTTGTAGATTAATTTCGTGCTCCTCATCAGCCGTCAGGGCAAGGTGAGGCTCACCAAGTGGTATTCTCCGTACACCCAGAAGGAGAGGACCAAGGTCAGTATCCTACACTGCTCTGTGCGATAACTCCTGTAATTCAGTTAGAGGGTTGCTGTGCTCTGTATTCATCACTGGCAGTGGGTGCTAATTTCTGCAAGAATTATGGTGCTCTGTGTTCATCACTGGCAGTAGGCGCTAATTTCTGCAATGCATGCCGATCTGTGTCTGGACTTTGCAGCCATGACTTGTTCCAACATATCGATATTTAACATTACAAGTGAATGGATAGTGGCCGTTTTAGTAAGTTTGATGTACAGTATGCGTGTCGGTTGCCAACTTCTAGAGCTGTATCTTGATCCAGCACCCGTGTTTCCGTACAGACTCTGATGTATGTTTTTTGTTATGTAAGATTGAATATGTATTCATTCGTGTTGTTTCTATTACTCTTGTTGTATTTGGTAATTTATGGTTTTGTGATACCACATATCTGCTACCACTAGTATTATAGAGCAGGAGGCAGTGAGAAGTGACAATATTATCTTAAATTCAATCATCTGAACAAATTCCCATTTCTCCTATTCGTTGCCCCCTTGTTTCTTCCTCTAAGGTGTTGTTGGGTAACAACTGAGTAGGGCCCCACGTAATTTTCTCATCAATTGGATGAATTCATATATGACTTCCCCTATTACAACGGACTGTTGGAACGGATCTCCTGTCTTCCATCAAATACTCTACTTTTTACTGGTATATTCGGTTTCAAGTACCCATGGATATATATATATATATATATATATATATATATATATATATATATATATATATATATATATATATATTTTTACAACTTGACCGCCTTCATATAATTCTGGGAAATCAAGTTTTCTAGCAGTATTCATTAAATATCTTTTCTTTGTGAGGAGTATTTCTGCATGCTTGTTTGTTAAGTTTGGTACTCATGTTGAAAAGGTCATTCGCGAACTCAGTGGACTCATTCTTACACGAGGACCCAAACTATGCAACTTTGTTGAGTGGAGAGGTTACAAGGTCGTATACCGGAGGTATGCTTAGCTGTGCTGTTGATTTCTACTGTTTGTTTCATTTTTTTTTCTGCTTTTGCAATATCTACTTGCTAATTATTGGATGTGGTTAGGTATGCTAGCCTGTATTTCTGCATGTGCGTTGATGCTGATGACAATGAGCTTGAAGTCCTTGAAATCATCCATCATTTCGTCGAGATACTGGACCGCTATTTTGGCAGTGTGAGTGTTTTAGTATTCAATATCATAATTAAAGGTTCATTCATGCTTTCATGTCATCGATTTGACTGTTTTCTCTACAAATTCTTTAGGTATGTGAATTGGATTTGATATTCAATTTCCATAAGGTAACCTCTAATGCTTATCAATACTGAGGACCTGGGATTGGATTTAAACTTAATCAGTGCTAGCTTGTGATCGTGCTTATGGGTGCGTAGTCATGTTCATCTGTCCCAATTTTCCATTTATGCAGGCCTACTACATACTGGATGAGATTCTCATCGCTGGTGAACTTCAAGAATCTAGCAAGAAGAATGTTGCAAGACTTATTGCTGCACAGGTATGCAATCCTTACATTTGGCTAACTTGCCTTTTTGTATTTGCTTGATAATTTGATATTTTTCACAATTAATCAGTACCGTACAATGTGTAGCATGAGATTTTGCTTGTTTTTGTTTTGCTGTGGTTTAATTCTTTTCCCTTTGATTCAGTAGAGGATTCTTAAATAGCATTATAATACCTGTGCTGTGCTTACTGACTTCCCATTTTCTGTTTCCTATTGAAGGAAAACTTGTGCATGGATTAAGACACAAAACCTGTTTCATTCCATTACTCTGAATAGAATGCTGTACTTTATTACGAAATAACCGCTGTTAGAAGTGCATGGTCTTTTTATCCTAACAAAATTCTTTCTGAAATATGGATTGTGCAGGATTCATTAGTCGAGGCTGCTAAAGAGGAAGCCAGCTCCATAAGTAACATCATTGCTCAGGCTACAAAATAAAAGTTCTTCACCAGTCTAATGCTTGCCCCCTTTGGTCTATCTTATCATTGTTGTACAAGAAACTGTAATGCACTGGACTGCGAGTCCATTTACTGTGCTCATGTTTTTCTATGGAATATGGATTTGAAGAGTCCAGGTGATTTAGAATCAGCGTGATGTGTAACTACATTGTATGTGTTCCGTTGAAAGTAAAGTTGTGATTTTCAGGATTTGCTCAGGCATAGTTGTAAATTCCTGATCTTATGAGTGCATATTTTTTTTGACCTCAATGATTGTTTATGTTTATTGTGTTCTCCAATGTCCAAAAATCACTACAAGTAGTCAGTGTTGTGACGCTTTATTCTCCAAATTTGTGCTTGTAGTGCCTGTGTTAAGTAGGGTTGAAACTTTGGGTGGCTGTACTATTTTTGTAAGCTGCTGTGCTTGCAAACAGATTTCAGCCATCCTGGTTTGATTGGCGCTGGCTTTTCGCTGTAGTGAATTCTGGTGGTCTACGCCTGGTGACGTAAAACAGACTTTATTTCTCACCAAATATCTCCCCTACGCAGAGTACAATTTTTCCCGTATCTGGAGTAATGCCATAGATGCGTGAGCCCTTATATGTTGGAGCAGTTCATACAAGCCTGTGGGTTGAATCATTCTGTTCTGTTCTTCCCTTGAACTTTTCTTACTAGTAGGCTCTACATTCTTTATGATGCCAGGCTTAGCAATGAGCTACTCCTATTAACAATGGTTAGAAGGGCAATGTTATAGGTTGCGAATGGAGGGCATTGGGAAGACCAACCCTGTAGCTTGTAGGCAGGAGCGCCGCACCCTTAGCACGTGCAGTGCAAGTGAAGCTGTTTCTGGCTCATTGCGATCCATAGCCACCGTGTTTCAGAGACAATCGTCAGTCATTCAGTGAGACCGAGGAGTAAAGGATGTGTGATCACGGCTCCGGCAGAGTCGTCGTCGGTGGCAGTGCCGGATGGTGAACAGGTGCTGGCTCCAAGACGCAGCGTTCGCACCATGAAGCCCAACAACCGCTGGGCCGGAGACGACTGGGTTCAGTAAGCCTAGGTGCCGAGTTTGAGAGTCCAGTTGGCTTGCCTTTGCCTGCCTGTGTGCAGAGCTTCCTTTATATTGGTCGAATACCTTCTGAAAGGGTTATGATGTAACAGGAGCATTATTTTGAATTCTAAGCACTCCTCGTTGATTCTCTCGCCATTCCTCCCGCTCACTACTTCTTCTTCTGTTCCTTCCCATTATTGTTCCTGTTCGTTCCCCTGTGCTGCTCACAGGATGGCACGCACAAATTCTGGACAACTTGGAAGCAATGGCTGACCAAGAGCCTTCAAATGGCTGACCAAGAGCGCCACGCCTCACTTGTTGATCGTAATTCTCAGGAAATGCCAGTTCGTCTTTCTCCCTTCGTTTTTTCCCCCTGCGGATCTACCCTGGTTCACATTTCCAATGCTGCACGATGTGTAACTGTTGGCGGTCTTGGTACCAGAAGGCACAAGGTTGTCATAGTTACTGATTATGTTCTCTGGCGATGAAAAAAAGAGTTCAAGTTACATGCACAAATGCATTTTTTACATCAGTTTTTGCAAGAAGACTAAGTGCTCCATTTGAACAGATATGTGGATAAAAATCATTGTTGGTTCCTGTTGATGTATGACAACAAGCTACTGTACTCACTTATTATTATCGTTTTGCTCGCTCAATTTTGGTCTATCGTACAGGAGGCCTCGGGCGTATGTTTCAACCTCACAGCATATCAAACATGTTTATCATTTAGCTATGGGGAATGAGAAAAGTCCTCAAGCTGCTAGTCCTGATGGGGTTGTAAAATGTTTGTCAGTTGTCACTCCACCTTATTACATTTCAACCATTTTCTTCCACTCCAACTGCAACGAGTTCTATTTTTTCCCCATAGATTAGATACCCTGCTTCACTATTTTTTCTCCGTCTGGCTGATCTGGCCTGTAGTTTACTTTTGCATCGGCCTGTTGAGTCAGCAACACACTGTAATCTTGCATAATAAGCGCGGTTGAAACGAAAGAGGCAAAGGGGTCCAACATGTTTAGCTTGAGCACAACGATGCATAATCAGCAATAGACATGTAGTTGAGTTGCAAAAGGGAGCATCCATGATCCAGCCACCTTTGCTGTATGCAAGTTCAATTCTTTTCGCTAAGGATTCTCTATTAAGGAAGATGTGTTGCAGTGAGAATGCATTAAACGTGATGTAGAATGCTTATAATTGAATGAAAATGGGTGGAGGTGCAGTAAATGGGGGCCAGGAACACAAAAACACAAGATGTACATTCAGATCATAGTTACAGCTCCTTTTATTCATAAAATAGTTTCAGCTTTCCAGAAATTAACTCATGATCAATCTTTTTGACTAGTTTTCATGTTAAAGTTCAAACCACATTTTGGAGTACCAAATACCCTAAGACACAATTTCCCCTGTAGTACACCTAAACATGTTATTTTAGGAGTTCATTTGAGATCAATTACTACTAATTGTTTCTTGAAAAAATTAAAAAATTCACCATTTGTTATTTAGATTTCGGCAAGCAAAACCTTAGAACAGTATGTTTTTACAATTTAGTTTACTATATAACACAACAGACATGTAGATGAAATGAACTCTGGAAAGACTAACAACTAAATATGAGCAA
This sequence comes from Eremochloa ophiuroides, assembly GCA_038502445.1. Classification (NCBI taxonomy): domain Eukaryota; kingdom Viridiplantae; phylum Streptophyta; class Magnoliopsida; order Poales; family Poaceae; genus Eremochloa; species Eremochloa ophiuroides. The sequence goes on from JAHLJS010000002.1 coordinate 6,905,268, forward strand.
CAGTGGGCCCCATTACTAATCATGTGTTCTTGGGAGTGTGACACAGGTCATCAACAAACACTACTGACTCCCACTCCCAACATACCTCTACAAAATGAACTGACCTGGGCAACACAATCTATATAAACTGCACCGGGCTTCACAACTTCATACAGACCGTAGTGCCTTGGTACTCTTCTTGTTTCATACTGTATCATTATTTAAAACGTACTCAGCTTTCCTCTGTCTATATATACATACATCTCGTCTTGCTCTTTTTTTGGATTGTAATATATATACCACATAAGTGCTGCCTGATCAAAACTACACATCTTACATGATAAGAAAGTGATGTATCTGCTCAAGGGGAATAATCGCAGAACAATTTTGTAATGGAAGGCATCAGGATAACTTTCATAAGATATGTATCCATCCCCAGTTCTCGTAAGAACCCCACCAGCGGCTCTCTCCTGTCCAGCGGCCAGTTCCGCGGCGGACGCCTCTGGTTCATTCACAGATCTGGCACAGTCTCATGCGGGCCGACTCCCATGTCAAGACGCAGAAAGATGTGGCGGACTCCAGCCTGGTGACGGACGCGGCACAGTTTCAGGCCGGAGAGCGTCGTTCTCACTCAGGCGACTCCGAGTCTCCGATGTCAACTGTTCTTCACATCAAGGTTCCCTCTTCACTCGGAGTCCTCGAGACGCTCCGTTATTATTTTGATGGAGGATTTTGTTGTACCACAGCATGTACGGATCTTCCAACAATATCTTCATTTCAGTTCGGCGAGACCATCTTTTTAGAGCATGGTCAATAAGCTTGGCTATAAGCCAAGCCTAGTCAGCAATAGAAGTCAAATCATACAACAATATAATCTTTTCGTCTATTTCAAATATTATTTTTTATTACATCTGAGACCCACTGAGGGGCTGTGCCTGCATGCTGCGCGCGCATGCTAGGCCAATGCTGGACGAGACCATGGGTGGTGGCGGGCACAGGAGCCACGGGAAGTGTGCAAGCGATCGGCGACAATTCTTGCGACAAGCAGCTTGGTGTTTCAGGTTTCTCTCTCCTCCATCTATATATTTGCTGATGTGTCTTGCCTATAAAATAAGCTGATACGTATTATTGTACCTGCTCTTAGGATCCACTTGGATGAGTGCTAGTAAGGTATTCAGGTTTCGTCTTTACCGATCAGTACAGGGAAAACTTTCTCAAACTCATTGATTGTTTATTGCGTTCTCCAATGTCTGAAAACACGATGTCTGAAACCACGAAGTTGTGAGTGTTGCGACTTTCGACGCTTTAATTTATTCTCCTAATTTATGCTTGTAGCGCCTGGGTCGGATAAATAGGATTGAAACTTGGGTGGCTATATTTGTAAACTGCTGTGCTTGCAAACAAATATCAGTATTTCTGGATTGATTGGTTCAGGCTTTTTACTGTAGTGAATTCAATATGAGCACGGTTGGATAACTCCCCCCACTAATTTCAGTCTGCTCTCCGCCTGGCCACATTAAAAAAACAGGCATTATTTCTCACCAGTATCTCCCTACATGGAGTTACCATCTTTCCTGTAGTCTGCACCCTGGTGTTGTGCACCCTTATATATTGGACCTCTTGCAAACATTGAGCTGAATCATTCCATTCTTTTCTTCCCTTGAACTTTTCTTACAGTGCTAGGTTATACATCTGCACACCATCGAAAGATTGGTACTTCTGCTGGGCGTAGCAAACTAGCAATGAGGTACTATCCTATTAACAGTTGTTAACAATTGTTAAAAAGGACTTGTTATATGTTGAGAATGGAGGGCATTGGGAGAACCAACTCTGTGTAGGGCATTGGGAGAACCAGCCCTGTAGCCTGAGGGGAACACCAGACGTCTAGAGTGTGTTGTGCAGTTAGAGTCGCTGTCTCTGGCCCACTTCGATTCAGAGCCAATGTCATCCCTTCAGCCACATAGAGGACAAAAGGTTAGGGTGTGACTGGTTGCTCTAGAGTTGGCGAGCTGGGATGGAATACCCATCGAGCTTATTCCACTCTACTGTATTTTATTGTCTTTGTTGTTGGTCCAGTATAATATGAGTTCATGTTTAGTTGCTTGCATGCATTAGAATTTTGTGTGTTTGACACATGGGCCCTTACATCATGCATGAACCAGTCCAACCCGGCTTGTGAGGAAAGGTGAAATCGAGAAGGCAGAACCATATGGGATGGAGAAGGGGAGAAGAATGAAACGATGCGAGCAAAACGTGTGAGAACGGAAACCAAATAAGGCCACGGTGCACAATGCGGTGTCGGATGGCCCTCCAGACGGCTTGAGTAGGGCAACCAATCACACCCTTAGTGAGCACGAACTTTGTAAAACTTGAAGCAATGGCTGACAAGGAATACCCATGCCTCTCTTCACTGTAATTATCTGTATCCGTTTTCTCCCACCTTTGGATCTGCCTTAGTTCATGTTTCCAATCCTGTACGAGATGCAACCGGTGGTGGTAAGCTACATCAGGCTATGTAGTCCCAGAAAGCACATTGCTATATCATTGTTATTGATTATGTTCTCTAAGATGAAAAACGATTGGAAGTTACATGCATACACGAAAAGAATTTTATGTCGGTGTTGGCAAGGGTACACAGAACGCCATTTGAATAGTTTTGTGGATGCAAATTTTTGTTGATTTCTGTGATGTATGACTGTAAACAATTGCACTATTTTTTACTGTCGTTTTGTTCACTCAATTTGGTCTATCATAAATCAGGCCTCATGGATATATGTTTCAACCTCATAGCACGTCACACATGTTTAGCACTTAGCTATGAGGAATGAGAAAAGACCACAAGCTGCTAGCCCTGTAGGGGTTTGTCATAACTCATAACAGGTTTGTGAGTCGTCACCCACCAAAGATTTCAACATGTGTCTTCCACTCCAATTGTAACGATTTCTGCTTTTATTTCATATATTAGATACCCTGCTTCACTATTTTGTCCCTTCTAGAGCCTGCTGTTTACTTCCTCTCATCAGGGAGGGAGGGGGAGAGAGATATATATGAGCATGAGGCCCGAGGCCCGAAGGCCTGGCCTAGAGCACGATATTTTGGCCTGGCCCAAGCACAGCACGGCCCGTGCTGCACCGTGCCCAGGTCGGCCTGTCCCGCATCAGCAGGCCGTGCCTAGGCCAAGGAACGAGCACGCGGGCCAACACGGCACGGCTAGTAAAATAGGAGAAGGCCCGGTACCGACACGTTACATTTCAAGCCTGTTAAAACTAAAGGCCTTTATCTCCTCCCCACCCCCGCACCAGAACACGACGCGCCGCACCAGAAGCTTCGCGCCGAGCCACGGAGTCGTGAGATGCCGCGCCGACCGCCATTGCCGCGCGAGCGCGAGCGCGAATCTCCCATCCCTCCGCCTCCGCGCGACGGCGAGGTGCCTCCTCGGCTCTGCGCGGGTGCGCGGCTCCATTCCTTCCTCGGCTGTCGGCTCCACGCCCTCGAGCACGCACCACCGATGGCGGCGACCTCCTCCTGCAGCCGCATCGGCAGGCGCCGGCCTCGAGCGGCGATGACGGTCGCGTCCTCCTCGCCTCCCCTCCGGCGGCCGCGACAGTGGGTGTTCGGGCGCTCCGGTGTCAAGCGGCGGCGGCGGCCGCGTCCTCGGTGCCCGTGTCCTCGTCCCCACGCAGCGGCGCCGGTGGCAGCGGCGGCCGCGTCCTCTCCCCCCACGCAACGGCGTCAAGCCTCGGCGGCTCCCTTCCTCATCCTCGACACGGTGGCTTCGAGCACCTCCGCGACGCGCCGACGCGGCGTCCTCGCTCCCTCCTTCGCGACGCGGCACTCCACGCTCGGTTGCACAGAAGCGAGCCACGGGCCGGCCCAGTCTGCTAAAGGGGCCGTGCTTTCTGGGCCGGCCCGGCATGGAAAGTGGCTCGACAGGCCGTGCCTGGGCCTCCAGCCAAGCACGAAGGATTGGGGCGGCACGGCCCGATAGGCCCGTGGGCCATTCCGTGCTGTGCCCTACTGAGCCGTGCCTGGCACGGGCCCAGGCCATGTCGGGCCGGGCGGCCCATTTGCTCATCTAGAGAGAGAGAGAGAGAGAGAGAGAGAGAGAGAGAGAGAGAGAGAGAGAGAGAGAGAGAGCTGGCCAGCTGGGATTGAAACCGAATTCTTGACTGATTGGCGTAATTGGTGTTTTGGAAGATGGAGACAGGCAAAACTAATTTTTTTTTTGAAAAGGCAGCAAGGGGTTTGCTACAATTGATGAACCCATGATCTTACTCTCCAGTTATGATGACGTTATAGGAGACCTGTTACTCTTGTCTTGAGCATGAAAAATCATATTAAAATCCCTAACAACTATGTTGAAGTGTAGCATTAATAGGATTCTGTGTTTGATTAGCTCTGTAACCTCTCTGTTTTGTTTTCTTCCTCATGCTTTTGAAACAACAACCATCAAGGAGCATCCATGAACCCATGATCCAGCTACCGTTGCTCTCTGCAAGTTCAATCCTTTTCGAATGACAAAGACCCTTCTCAGTGAGAATGCATGAATGCAATGTAGAAGGCTTATAATTGCATGAAAATGGGTGGATGTGCAGTAAACGGGGCCAGGAATACAAGAAACAGGAAGTACAGTAAGATCATAGTTACAACTCATTGTATTCAACAAATATTTTCAGCTATCGAGAAATCAACTCCGTTAAGCAATTTTGTGACTAAGTTTTAATGTTAACCACATTTTGAGTACCAAATACTATGAGACACAATTTCTCATGTAGTACACCTAAACACATTATTTTAGTTGGCTTGAGGTCAATTTCTGCTAGCTATTTCTGATAAAATATTCAATAGCCACCAATTGTTGTTTGGATGTTGACATGCAAAACATCAGAACAATAATAAGTTCTTTTTTCTATATAACACAACACACATGTAGACAGATTGAACTCTCACAAAATTAACAATTAACAACTACTAAAAGGAGTGTAGATATGAGGGAGCTCCATTAATTATCATGTTCCGATGTTACTCATCAACAAGCAACGATTCCGACTCCCAGCATAACTTTACAAAATGAACTGACCTACACCCACAATCTATATATACACACACACCAGGCTGCACTACTTACAACAAACCATAGTCCTTTTACTCTTCTTATTTTATATCATTTACCATACTCAAGTTTCCTCTCTCTCTCTCTCTCTCTCTCTCTCTCTCTCTCTCTCTCTCTATATATATATATATATATATATATATATATATATATATATATATATATATATATATATATATATATATATATATAATCTCATCTTGCTCCTTTTTGGGTTGTACAATCTCATATGTGCGAGATCAAAAGAAACTACACATCTTACAGGGAAAGAAAGTGATGTGTTTGCTCAAGGGAATTAAAGAATTTTGTAATGGAAGGCATCAGGATAGCTTTAATCATATAGGTAATCTATTTATGCAGTGACTTAATACACTTAGGTTGGTGTGAACTTACATCATCAGATGGAGCCAGCGACATTTGGGGCTGAAGTGCATAAAAGAAAAAGATTGCATGAGAAAACTGATATGCAAAAGCTTGGTGTTTCATAGAAAACAAATTGGGGACACAATAGTATAGCACCAGTCTTCAGGTTCTTCCATCGATTGCATATGGGTCTAAACTCTAATTAGTATCTACATTTTGCAGGATCAGCAACATGGTTGCAGAACAACGGAGGGATGGACTTAGTCTTTGAAGCCATGGTATTGGATCCTGTCTAGAACAGGGAATTCTAAGATGGTCTTGATAGGATACTGGCTCTCAAGGTGCGTCTGAGCTTCATTCTGGTAAGCATGGAAGCTGAAAAGTACCACCTCACGCTATGTATCAGATATGTCCAAGGACGACACCAAGCAATGCCCAGATTTCTTTTTGGTCCTTTGAAGATCTTGGTTTCGGCAGCAGACTCCACAGTCGAAGGCTATCCTCAGTCGGCGCACACAGGAAACTCTAGCAATGAAAGATATAAATTCTATGGTCATCTACTCATCTTCGTTCTTACCACAGGATCATCTTGTGTGCCTCTCATTGTGTCTAAACAAGCGTTTTAGTGGGTTTTTTGGGGACAAAGACCTTAAGCCTACCTTTTCTTTTTCTTGAGAGGGTCAACGTGGGGAGGGATCGGATGTCCATTTTATACATATATGATAGATAAAAAACGCAAAGACTCCAGGCATATGCTACTATTGTGACCTTGCATACCATCAACTCCAGAGCCGTGCATCTTCCTTTCATGCCATTTGCAGTCTTGGAACTTGGGAGCGAGGGCACCAAGGATTTGAACATGACAAGGTTCCGGTGCTTCCAAATGTTCCATCAATAAAGGAAGAATAAAGCGGTAGGAATGTTACAATCTTCATTGGATAGTGGATCGACGCAAGGCAGACTACCAGAGGAGCTCAGCTACTTGACATGTCAAGGCCTCAAGGGAAACCCAGGGTGTCATGGATGTGGAGCAGTCAAAAAGGAGATAGTCCGTTGCTTCATCAGCCGTAGAAAAGATTTCACATTTCGTGCAGTCGACACTAGACAATGGTTTTCATCACCTAGCAGTTTGCTCTGCACTACAGCGCATGATTTTTCCAACCACATGTCACTGCACACATCGCTGAAGGGCATTTTCCTCCCTGGCAAAAATTTAAGCAGATTGTTTTCATCTGATTGAAACAGCCCAGTGCATGACTCTCTGTGTGTGTGTGTGTGTGTGTGTGTGTGTGTCCCTCTCTCTCTCTCTCTCTTAATTAAGACATTACTTCGTCAGCAACGCGACACCAAGCGAATCAGCATGCCTAATTCATCAAGGGATGGAACTCAACTCATTGTCACATTAATAACTATAGTGCTCATAAGTGATAATTTTTTTTGAAAGGACCGCAAAACCTAAAAGGGAACAATGTTGTCCTTGCTTAATTCATTTGGGGCATGTTTGGTATGTGGCCTCAAGTCAGCGAGGCCTAGGTCAGCTACAGCCAGTCCGAACTAGTGTAAGACGTCGTGCATGGCTACATGTATTAAATGGACTGACTATTTAGAGATTGTGTTTGATAGAAATGATATATGGATATGGTCATCCTTGTATCAGAATATGGTAGCGTTACCTCCCTCTGTTTCTTGTTGGTATTCCATCGAACAGTTCAGCGGCGAGAAACAGAGTAGCAAGCAACAACAGCACCGCACAACGAAGAGACGTAGGTGGAGGTGGGCTTCGTGGCGCAAGGTCGCGGTCACGCCGTCGCGGGCAAGGTGAGCGCGGAGCAATTGCATCTGGCTGAGGAGGCCGTAGCTGCCGAGCAATACGTGGGTCATGCGGATGCGTTGCGGCTTCATCGGGTACGGTGGCCCTGCCCGTAGTAGAAGTGGTCATGCGCTTGGACGGCCTGGCGGCTCCGTCCCCGTCCCATTCCGACGCTGGCGACAGGGCCTCCGATCCCACCACAAGCAGGAGCTCCCACCGTCGTCGCTGTCTAACGCCACCGCCGTTGATGACGACGACACCACCGCTCTGTCGTCCCCCTCCACGGCTGTAACAACCCGGGTTTTTCGGCAACCAAAAATACGAGCTTTTTAAAATTTTTGAATCATATAGTTGCTAAGACGAATCCAAGCCAAACTAACAAGAGCTTGCTAGCTAACAAATCGTCGCATACATATAGAATTGCTTGTAGGATTTTGTCAGAGTTCTTTTTATTGGTCTAGGGTTTCGCTTTGGAGAAACACAATTCCGTAGCATCCCTTCTCCCTGAGTCCGACTTGATTCCGTAACGATTTTTGGCCGAACTCCTTTTTCGAATCCCTCTCAAAGCTCTTTGAATTCATAACAAACTCCTCAAATCATAAAAGAGAAAAGTTCCTTCTCTCTTCTCCTCTCAAGCCCTTTTATATCTATTCAAATTCCGCCCAACGTCTCTCAAGAATTGTGCAAATAATAAAAGGAGGAATGTCTTTTCCTTTCTCTTTCTTCTCTAGTAAATCAAGCCCAGCAGGCAGCACTAGCGTGCATGCTCCTGTACCCATCCCTTCATTACGTGAAGCACGTAGAGCAGCAGCAGGCATCCAGCACCTGCACAATCGTGTGCATACTACTGTGCTTGCTTTGTTTATTACGTGAGCCCCTTCCAGAATCCAGAGCATGGCCGTACACGTAGCAAGTCGAAGCCCAGACAGCAGCCTGCTCTACTCTGCTCCCTTACGCGCACAGCATGCACACGTACAAAGCCGCCACCGCTCTTGCTGGCCAGGATGGCCCGCACGCCAGCGCCAGGAGCTGCTGCTCCTTCCGTTTTCCCCTGTCCGCGTCGTCTCCTGGCCACCGGCCCAGCTCGCCACTCCCGCGGCCGAAATGCACACACGGCCCATTTGGCCCAGCTGTGTGCCCCAGCACCCACGCCCTAGCGGGCGAACCTGCTCGTAGGCGCCACCGCCGCCGCTAACTACCGCGCGATGCGCAACCGGCTTCCGCGCCCTCACCTGCCCTGCCCATGGATGTGCTCCACGTGTCCTCGGGTACGGACGCCAAGGCAATCCGCCGTTCACTCGAGGAAGCCCTAGCGCCCGCGCCGGTATAAAAGGATGAAGCCGCTGCTGCCCCTGTTCATCTTCCTGGCCGCCGCCGCTCCCTTCCCTCGCGCGCGCAGGCAGCCGCGCCGAGCTGCTGCCTTGCTCCTCGCAGTCGCGCCAGCTCTCCCACTCGGCATCGAGCCGCTCCACTCACCACGCTGCAGCAGCTCGCGCCGGCGACCTCGACCCGCCGGCCTACACCCCGGTTTCGTCTCGCCAGGACGGGTCGTGCAGCAGCAACAGCTGGCCCGGCCACGACGCCACCCTGAAGCGCCGCGATACCACCTTCTTCATGCCGGCCTCGCCTTGGCATGGCAGTTGCCCCGACCCCCGACACCATGCTCCGCCACGGCCGCGACCGCCTCAACACCGGCAGCAGCGCGCCTAACCGCCTCACGTCGGTGACGTCGCCCAAGCCCGTGGCCGTGGTGACCATGACCTACAGCACCTCCGTCGGCCCCTCTCTCCTTCGCGAGTGTGCAACGTCGACCGGCCACGGCCTCTGCGTCACCCAGCGCCGTACTGGCCAGTAGTGCGACACTGAGGCTGGCCGCACCACGACCTGCAGCCAGGCCAAGCCACTGCCGAGTTCGCGGCGTCAACAGCAAGCCGTCAAGACCACGTCGCGTCACCGAGCACCTTCAACCTCGCCAAACCAGCAGCACTGCCGGCAACGAGCTCGACCCGCGTCAAGCGACCTACCGTCCGCAAGCCCTCGGTGAGCTAACCAAAGACCCGACCCTTCCAACCCTTGCTGCCGGCCAGATGCCGATGAACCTTCCGCCTTCACCCCTACCTAACCTGCTGCCGTCCCAAGGCCGATGATCCCTCCATGTGTTCGGTCCTTCGAGCCGTGTTTTCTGCAGAGACCTCGTCGACCGTGTGAAGCTGACGTTAGTAGGCACGATGCACGCTCACGCACACCGGACTAAACCCAGCCAACCGGACGACGGGCCATGAACGCTTGGAACAACCATGACGAGCATCGCCGTCGCGTGCACCCGGGGCGTCGCCGTCTTGACGATGTTCCCGCGCGTTGCAGCTACTCAACCATGACGGGCATCGCCGTCGCGTGCACCTTGCCATATGACATCAGCCTTCGTGCTAAGATTCCATGCCTTGTTGAGAACCCAGCCATGCTCCGCCAGCTCCCGGCTACTTGATGCCACCTCCCGCCAACTTTCGGCCAGCCAAAGCCCCTTCCGGCCAGCCACAACCCCGCCCGGCCAGCCGCGGCCAGCAAGCAGCAGGCCACAGCTAGCCGTAGCCAGCCCACAGCAAGCCGCAGCCGGCCAAAAGCTATCAGCAGCTGGCCAAGAGGAGCCGGAACGTGTAGCAGGAAGCCTCGCCACTTCCCTTTGATACCGACCCTGTCTGGTCCTCGTGCCGTAGCCCCATTGCCAGATCTGAGGCCCTATGGATGATGTCGGACTGATGGAGAGATCAAGTGATAGACGATATTGGACTGTTGGAGAGCCCAATGGATAGTGTTTACACCAAAATCTGGACCGAGTGCAGATAGCTGATTTCGGAGCAGAGGCCCAGGCAGATAGTCGATCGGGTCCCGGAATCGACTGTTGGGCTGGAACGTAGGCGGTGCAGTTGAAGGAAATAGCTGATTGATGACGTCAGCACGGGTTTCTGGTGCCAAGGAACGATCACGTTTGGAGTCCGATGAAGAAAGGAAGGGTTGGGCTCCAAGTTACCTTTAATTTAGGAAAGTTTGTTAGTTTCCGTATTCATCTTAAGTTGTAATTCGAGTAGGACTCCATCAAAGCCCTGGGTATAAATATAAGCCCCGGCCATTGTAACAGAACACACATCAATACAACACAACTTTCGGCCCTGGCCAAACCTTAGGAGTAGGAGTAACGTAGATCTCGGTGAGTTCTTCAATCGGGCTGAGTGTCATCCGGTGGACGTAGGCTTGCTTGTAAGTATCGTCATGCCTCGCTAAGCTTTGTCTCTTTAATGTCATCCGGTGGACATGGGAGCATCGTAGATCGGGGTTGATTCTTATTTGATATGAGTTTAGCGTCATCCAGGTGAACGTGGGCTTAGATCAAATAAGGGTTAGTTATCGATTCATGTTTGTTTTCTTGTTTAATCTATGTTTAACGTCATCCGGTGGACGAGGGCTTAGGTTAAGCTTGATTATGTGCATGGGTTAGTTATCGGCTCTAACTAATTTGGCATCTTAGTTAGATTCATTAAGTTATCAAGATGTTATTTGTTGTTTATTATTTATCTATCAATATAACATCTGTTTGCCCGATCAGGATTGCATAATATTGGCCTTAGATCCACATGAAAAATGTTATTTACGTCTCATCCATGTTTATGCTTTATTATGATATTCACTCGATTCGGCCAGTACTATCGTAATCTTGTTCGTACGTGATGAGAGAGCTGAGCAAGAGTCGATCTGAATGAATGCAGAGCCGCCGGCCTTCTAGACCAGCTTTGTATTCTTTTACATCTACTTGTGACTATTTTCGGGAATAAATCTAAATTGATGCAAAGCCGCAGGCCTTCTAGACCAGCTTCGTATCAATCTTAGGTTTATATTTGGAACTAATCACCGCTAAGTTTTCTGCTTCATGGACCCTGGATCGGCTAATTAGCCGACGCAGTTGTGCTTCACGAGAAAAACCATTTAACCGATTGTTCCCCGCCAAATCGGCTAAATAGCCGATTTCTGTCTGTTCGACGTTCAGACAGTCCAAACTGAATGATTCGACATGTTAACATTAATCGATTGTGCTTTATTCTGTTACAACTACCTGCATAGGCTTGTTTTATTTAAATTGATCTATTTGACCATACATACAAATCGATTATGTATCAACTCAGTATTTATTCTCATGGCAAAAAATGCATACATGCCGGAATCGATTCTTTAGTCGATTTCCGATTAAATCGGCTCTCAGAGCCACATAGTTGGAACTACCTGGACTCACCGATTAGTTCCGCCCTGTGATTACTGATTACTTTCTCTTCCTTGTCAATTGTAGGTCAAATTGACTGGCACGCCTGAGGGTTATCGGCACTCTCTGTCCGGGTTTAAAGCTAGCTGGATCTTGGAAGCTCTGACGCTCTCGAGATCGTATCCGGCTTCGCTGGTGTCAGAACATTTTGTGCCAACACACCAGCGAAGACAACTGGGTTTTGGCCTTCATATGAATTCTATTATCCCAATGTTGTAGCAAGACAACTGGGTTTCGGCCAACTGCCCCCCAAGCTTCCATTTCTACATCTCCTAAGGCCCAAAGATGAAATCACTGAGATGCTGGAAGCCAACAGGGTCTTCTCATTAGGAGCAGACTTGCCAACTTACACTGTAGAACACTGGAGTCTCATATTCACGTCCTATGAAACCTTCGATCACTGGTGGCAACAATGGCATGCTCATCTCTTCTGCCAAGGGATCCATGATAGATGCAGAGCTCTGGACCCAAGCTTCAACTTCACTTTGGCAGTAAGTACACCAACCGATTCATTTGAACCAGTTGTAAACCGTATTCCAACTTCTACTATTGCATGACCCAGAATCCAGCCCACTAGAGCAGATCAATTATTATCCTTCTTGCCCAACAGCCAGGCTAGGCTCTCAGGCCCCATCTTTGAAGAGGATGATGAAAGCTCCTGCTAGTGTAACAATTGCTCCATCTTCAAAAAGAAAAGCTTCACCAAATCTTCAAAAGACGATTACCAAGAAGAGAACTAAAAGAAAGCCTGCCCAGGTACGTGGATGTCCTGAATTATTCCCTGCACTATCTACTCAGCTTACTGGACTGAATCGGCTATATAATAGACAAACATTCAGCCGATCCAGGCACCCAATATTCAAGCCGAAGTCCTCTCAGAAACAACAGGCCACCAAGGCACGGCTGAAAGCTTGCTGGGAATAGACGAAAATATAGCTATTCAACAAAAAGGAGAAGGAACTCAGGTATCAATCAGATCTGTAAACAAACAATCTTTCCTTACTGAATACGATCTGATCATCTCAAGAAAAATACAGCCGAACAGCCCTCCTTCATGGAACGAGCTTGAAGAAGAGAGAACACCATCTCCTGATCATCCAGGTAAGGCTTCTCGGCTGTTAACACTTATCGTGCTTGCTCTATCGTTTACTCTCTTTATCACCATAGAACTTCAATTGATCACAGGAATATACATTGAGGCCATCCCTACCGCTGAAAAGGAAGTTGCCACGACAGATCAACCAGACACTTCATTAGCTCCAGCTCCTTCGATCTCCATTCAGGTAGAGTACATATCCCTTAACCGATCAAATTATCCATGCTATCATCTCCTAACATCTGAATGCAGGCACTGCAGCCCTCAACCCCCAGCTATTCTTTTAATTTGGAGAAATGTTGTGATGAAGGTGAACTAAGCTCCAAATTCATAGCAATGCCAGAGCTAAATTTCAAAGATCGGCTAAATGAACTCTTGCCTCGGCTGGAAATAGATCTCTTTGATCTAACCCGACGACTTGAAACAATCGATCAGGCAATCGAGCTGATTCAACAGCATACCAAACCGGCCACTCTCAGCCTCTTGAAGCAGCTTGTCAAGCTTAAAATTGCCACTCCAAGAATCAACACTGCCTACACAAACTTGGCCGAGCTTGAGCAGCTAAGAAATAACAAATCGATCAACAAGCAAAAAGCCCACGTGCTGGCAGATCAGGTCAAGTTGCTGAAGAACAATATCACCTTAGCTGAATCAGAGCTGGACCTTCTGAAGATTAGGCGTGAACAGCTGATGAAGGAGCTTAAAGAAGTAAACTCGGCCATTACTCAACATGAAATTTCTGTGTCGACAAACACTGTCAATATGACCGAGAAGAGAAAACAGGTCAGCACTATGGTCACCGAAGGCAGACAAATCAATCAACGCCTGAACATCCTTAATTCATCAGCCGATGAAGACCAAGAATCCGTGCAGACCGGCCATGCTCTTCACGTCGAATGTATCTCTTCTATTTGGTCCTTGTTGGGCTTCTAATCCACATTCAACTTTTATGTAAACCGTGTCAAGTATATTGGCCAGATTGAAATTGGCCTCCTTCTCGCTCTGTATTCGAATTGGCTATTCAGCCAGATCCTTAGTATTTACCACAGTCCGCAGACAATCGGCTATTTAGTCAATTCCAGTAGCTGATCCGCTTAGCCGATCCCTGACTAACCGATTCTAGGCGACCGACTGAGGACAACCGATCACGACGTTCCGCCTCCCACGCACAGCGTCGGTTCCGGATTCAAGAAACGTGGGTAAACTCCAATATAAAGTCCGCCACGTCGTGTCGTCTCCCGAGGAGAAACCGTCTTGGTGCCTCCGTCTTTATAAGTAGACGCCCGGCCTGAGTAAGCAATGTTACAGCACAGCCTTCGCTCACCCGGCCTCTGCTCTTCGCCTCTTCTCCTCAATCAGAGAAAAACAAACCTCCGAAACCAAATCCATGGCCGGCGACGGAGATCACGGCAAGCGGCCGGCTTCGGGTTCCGCCGAAGGCGACAACTTCAGCCGGAGCCTGCGAGCCGTGGGTGAACAGAGGCACCGCCTGCGAACCTGGTTAGGGTAAGGCTACTGTTCACTTCTTGATACATTGATCCGATCTAATCTGACCATCGCCGTCTTGCACAGTGATGCGGGAACCACTGGTGCCGGAGGCTCGGGAACCGGCGCCGGACCGTCTCATGCCGTCCCTGCAGCCGCTGGAGCCACTTCCAGTGCGGGTGCTGCTGCTGGCCCGTCTCTCGACAGTCGTCGCTGGGTATCATCCCGGCAGTTGGTCATTCACAGCAGGTAAATCAATTTGCATTCATGATATTGATTTCTTTCGATTCTGATACACCTGCTTCTTTGTCAATCTCAGCCAGGCCCGCCTGATTCCTTTCCCACCAGGGGCACCGATTGGTATGGATACCCGGCTCCGCCGAACTGCGCCTCCTCAGGGCCCCCCTCAAGATCCGGCCCCGAGCGGTGGATCAGAATCGGGGTCTTCTGACGGGTCCTATACCGCCGCCGACGGTCGCCGATTCCATCACCAGATGGTGGAGTACCGTAACCTCTATTCAGAGGCTACGAAGGAGAATGGCCGGCTGCAGGGCGTTAATGAAGCCCAAGCCGCTGCCCTTAAGGCCGCCGAAACCGAGGTGGCTAGGGTGCAAGCCCAACTTGCCGAATCGGACACCGCGGTGGCAGGTAATACCTTGAAGTCCTTATTGTAACGCGCTGATGATCATCTTCATGCTGACCCTCCTTTCGATTTGCAGCCCTGACCGCGCAGTTTGAAGAGTTGCGTGTGGCCGCCGAGACCGCCGTCAACGCTCGTGGCAACACGCAGGCGGAGCGGCTCCTGGATGTTCACCACCGCGTCTCCCAGGTGGCCATGGCCGGCGTTCGTCACGGCGCCACCGGGGCTCTTACGGCCGCGTGACTCCGCTCCGGCATTGCTCTGGAGGCCATCGAGCCCGGGTTCCCGGAGGGCTAGGATATGGAGGAGGCCAGCGCCCAACTGGCGAACTTCTTCCCTCACGCCGCCGAGGTCGTGGCTGTCACCGACGCCCAGGACATCATAGATAGAGCCACACATGATTAGAATGTAATAGGGCTCCTGTAAACACAATCAGAAATAAAACTTTGTTTAAAAAGCATCAATCTGATTTCCATATGTGTCCGGGTACATATATATATTTTCCTTCTCTTTTTTTAGACTAAAGGCGATGCAATCACATCGGCTGTTACACTCCATCGTGAGTGTCTCATTTTGTGCTAAAGGCGATCTGTTAGAACGAAATCGGCTGTTACAGACCCTCATTTTTGTTCTGAAGGCGATCCTCCACATAAAATCGGTTGTATGAGCCAGATCTTTCATCGATCGGCTATCATCCCCCAACTGGGATACTAGGATAGTACTTCTTCAGATACTTTCCGTTGATCGCCCTGGCAAATTTCTTTCCTTCCATATCTTCGAGTATATAGGCATTGCCGGGCGCACATTCGACAACACGATAAGGGCCTTCCCAATTTGGTGACCACTTACCGAATCGTCTATCTTTAGTTCTGATAGGCAGGATAGTCTTCCATACCAACTCCGATTCAGCAAAACTCTTTCCTCTTACTTTAGCGTTGTAATACTTGGCCACCCGTATCTTATTAGCTTCGATGCATTCCAGGGCCTTGAGCCGATGGCAATGTAGATCTTTAAGACTGTCCATCATGATATCCTTGTACTCACCGGCTTTAAGCTCATTCTGTAACTTGACACGCCGCGTCTCGGACTGAATTTCCCAAGGAAGAACAGCAGCGTGTCCATAGACCAACTCATACGGTGTAGCCTTAGTTGATCCGTGCTGAGCCATCCGGTATACCCACAGAGCTTCATTCAGCGTCAAGTACCACTTTCTGGGCGTCTGCTCAATCTTCTTCTTAATAATTTTAATTAAAATTTGATTTGACGCCTCAGCCTGACCATTGGCTTGGGCATAATAGGGTGATGAATTATAAACTTTAATGCCCATGTCGTCAGCAAAGGTCAAAAACTCGTCTGAAGTGAACATCGTCCCTTGATCTATCGTGATAGTTTGTGGTATACCAAATCTGTAAATGATATGTTCCTTTATGAATTTGATTATATCTCCAGATGTGGCATTCTTCAAAGGAACAGCTTCTACCCACTTAGTAAAGTAGTCTGTTGCAACTAAAATCCACCTGTGACCTTTACAGGACGGTGGATAGACTTGGCCGATCAAATCGATTCCCCAACCTCTGAACGGCCATAGCTTGATGATAGGATTCATAGCTGAGGCAGGAGATTTCTGCACATTCCCGAACCTCTGACATTCTTGACAACCCTTCTAATACTTGAAACAATCTTCGAGCATAGTTGACCAATAATAACCAGTCCTTTTGATAATCCATCTCATCTTATGAGCCGATTGGTGAGCACCACAGACTCCTTTATGAACTTCACTCATCAGCTTCATCGACTCTTCTGCCCCGAGGCATCTTAACAGCACCCCCTCGACAGTCTTATAATACAACTGACCGTCCAACAGCACATACTTGATAGCTTTGTACCTCAACTTTCTATTAACTTTTTGTGAAGGATTTGCAAGGTATCTTGCTATCTCGCCCCGCCAGTCATCGGTTGATTGCTCGGTGCTAAGGATTTCCTGCATCAGTTTGTAACCTGAAGCACTCTATGCTAGCCGATTCGCTTCTTGATTCTGAGCTCTGGAAATATGATACAGTGAAACTGTTAAGAATCCTCTGATCAAAGCTTGGCATTGATCATAATAGCCTCTGAGTATGTCATCTTTGCATTCAAATAGGCCGAGCAATTGGTTGATGACTAGTTGTGAATCTCCAAAAACCTCAACTACGTCGGCCTTTGCTTCATGCAGAAGCTGAAATCCCTTCCAAATCGCCTCATATTCAGCCTGGTTATTTGTCACTGTCGGCCCGATCCGGAAAGCATACTCAAACCGTATACCTCGAGGTGATATTAATATAACCCCAGCACCTCCGCCTTGTTTGCAAGATGATCCATCAAAGAACATGGTCCATGGCGCCACATCGACTATACTGATGGCGCCCTCATGATGCTGGATGATGAAATCGGCTATTGCTTGACCTTTGACTGCCTTAGCCGATTCAAACCTCAAGTCAAACTCAGAGAGAGCCAAGATCCATTTCCCGATCCGTCCATTCAGAATAGGCATTGATAACATATGCTTGATCACATCGGCCTTGAAAACTATCACACATTCGGCCGATAGCAAATAATGCCTTAGCTTGGTGCACGAGTAGAATAAGCATAAGCACTGCTTCTCAGTTAGAGTGTATCTTGTCTCGGGATCCAAAAGCCTCCTGCTTAGATAGAACACTGCCCTCTCTTTTCCTTCAAATTCTTGAAAAATGGCCGATCCAATTGTATGGTCTTCGGCCGTCACATACAGCTTGAATGGCTTACCCGCCTGTGGCGGTACCAGAACAGGTGAAGACTTCATATATTTCTTGATTTCATCGAAAGCCTTTTGCTGTACGTCACCCCATTTGAACTCCT
The DNA here is from genome assembly GCA_038502445.1 of Eremochloa ophiuroides. NCBI lineage: Eukaryota > Viridiplantae > Streptophyta > Magnoliopsida > Poales > Poaceae > Eremochloa > Eremochloa ophiuroides. The sequence continues at coordinate 6,922,937 of JAHLJS010000002.1, forward strand.
GAGTATCCTTCAGCTTTAATAATGGTGAAAATGGCAGCACCTTCTCTAACAGATTGGCAATGAATCTTCTGATGAAATTAATCTTGCTAAGTAAGGACTGCAACTCCTTCTTGTTAGTCGGCGGTACAAGCTGATCGATGGCCTTTCTGCTTTTGCCGCCGACCTCAATTCCTTTGCGATGTACCACGAAACCCAAAAACTCGCCTGCCCACACCCCGAAAGCACATTTATTAGGATTCATCTTCAAACCATGCTTCCGAGTACATTTCAGTGTAGCCTTCAAATCAGCTAAGTGCCCTTTGTAGCTTTTGGACTTCACAACTACATCGTCAATGTAAATTTCTACAATCTTGCCGATCAACTTATGAAAAATATAATTCATAGCTCTATGATAAATTGCACCGGCATTTTTTAAACCGAAGGTCATTACAACCCACTCAAACAAACCGATAGCATCAGGACATCTGAAAGCAGTCTTAGGAATATCTTCATCGGCCATAAAAATTTGATTGTAGCCGGCATTACCATCCATGAAGCTGATGACCTGGTGCCCTGCAGCCGAATCGACTAACATATCGGCTATCAGCATTGGGTAGCCGTCCATCGGGGTAGCTCTGTTCAGGTCTCTGAAATCGATGCAAACCCGCAACTTGCCATTTTTCTTGTACACAGAGACGATATTCGATACCCACTCGGCGTATCGGCAAGCTCGAATGAACTTGGCTTCCAACAACCTCTCAATTTTGGCCTTAATGTCAGGTAATGAATCCTGTTTGAATTGTCGTGGTGGCTGCTTGAACGGCTGAAATCCAGGCTTGATAGGCAATCTGTGCTCGACAATCGATTTGTCCAAACCAGGCATCTCGTAATATTCCCAGGCGAAGCAGTCTATGTATTCTTTCAATAAGTCAATCAACTCCTGCCTGAACTCATAGTCCAGATTGGCGGTAATGTACGTCAGCCTTGGTCTGTCACCAGATCTGATGTCCACTTCTTCAAGTTTGTCGGCCGACGTAAAGCCCTGTCCAAGCTTGCCCTCGGTGCCATCGATCGGATTAAAGTGTGTTGGAAAGCCAAATTGATATACGACGCTGGACTATTGAAGAGCCCCTTCTCTTACTTCTTGTACACATGTCCGCCATATTGTACCTTATCCTTACAACCTGTTTGTTCATATATCTGTTGTATCCTATCCTTATGATCTATCTGTTGTACCCTATCCTTACATTCTGTCTGTACATGTATCTGTAATACAGGATCTATCCATCTTCGAGCTATGAAATTGTGCTACTCCACTGTCTTGTCGAGTTGTATTGTCTGTTGGTCGTGTCTTTGGTTCTTATTGTTGGTTGTTCCTATTGTCTGTCTGTGTGCCGTGCCTTCGAGCCGGCTGAGGGATCGTACCTCGTTTGGACGTGCGATCGCAGGATCCGTCCTGCCATGACCGTAATGCCGGGTGTAACTCGACCTCTCGTTGGTGTAGCTTGTGGCCGCGAGCACGCGTCGCCATGACCATGAAGCTATACCCCGTGTGCCATTCTTTGATTCTTCATGCTCAAGCCCTCGTATGCTTGTACCCTGTGCGACCGCCGCATTTCTTCGATTCTGCGGTGACAACCGCACCGCTACAAATCTGAGAGATGACTTAGTGCCAGTGCACCCAGGTCGTGGTACCCTTTGAGTGGTTTGCGTACTTGTTTCTTCTGGGTGTCGCTCTCTTCTCACGCCCCGTCTATGCCGTGGCGAGCGCGTTGGAAGAAGTTGACCACCGCATTATTATGTTCCTCGCTCTTCGTTTCCATATAGCCCGCTCTGTTCGATCCCGTCTTGTTCGTGGCGATTGGATCAAAGATCGGACTAACCCTTTTTAGTTAGCGAAGCTATGGTCTATATCAAGATCTTGGATCTATGCGAGTCGACTCGATCGACCGCTTAAAACCATCTTCACTGAAGGTGTGACTGAGAACATGATATTGATGTGCCTAGCTAACTCCTCTCTCTCCCTCTCTTGATTCTGGGTATTTAAGCACTTGTATGATTGTACTCATTTGAATCACAGCCTTTGTACCCTACAAGTGGATTAAACACTCGCACTATTATGTGCAACATTTATTGTTGGTAGTTCCTTGTTCTTCCTTTCTGATCGGTCGTCCTCCGATCCCCGTCTTCTCCGTGGCGTTCGGATCGGAAGATTGTGAGCCATGGTGTTTGCTATGGATCAGCTCTAGCCTAAACCATTTATTATAAAGTCATATTGGCTTGGCCGTGACATAAGCCTGTGCATAGCAAACTCCACTCTTGTTTCTTTGGCCCGAGGAAATCGGACATACGCCGAGAGGGCCAACTTATGCACATTTTATTATTTCTCTGGTAATTATTGAATCGTCCCGTGTCTTGTTGTCTTTTAGTGTATTGAGTGTTTTCTTGCCTTGAGTCGCTTCGCAGAGTAGCCGATTCTGGATTAGCGACAATCAGATCGAGACCTGAGAACGTAGACGACGAAAGGACCCGTCGAGTGGAGTCGCCCTAGGAGGAGAAGACACAGCTGATCAACTACACTAACTGGAGAACGCTTGTTCCACTACTACCTCGACAACGCAGATGTTATGGCCCTTGTTTTAAGTCGGTTTGATCATACGGCGCACGTGCATCCCACCGGGCTATAAATAAAGGGGCAGAACCCCTAGAGGCATCAACCCATCATTCATTCAAGGTATCAAGTCCTCGAGCCATCAAGAGTCTCCTAATTCATCAAGAGCCTCCTAGTTCATAGTTCTAGCCTAGTTAGATTAGAGAGTAGAGGAGTTCTAGTTCTTCGGCGGATCTGGTGCCCCGGCGTCTATCTGGAGCACGGAGTTCGGTATAATTCTAGTTCTTTCTCTATTATTGTATTCTTCATTATGATTAGGGAAACATTGTTCTTAATAGTTCATATGTTCTTGATTACAATAGTCTTTGTCTACTTTGATTATATGTCTAGTATAGTTGGTTTGATCTTATTGAATTCATGCAATTGCTCGTATAGCGTTTATTCATGCGTACGATGGATAGATGATGAACGATATGTAGACGTGGTGTCTAGGTATTTTGTTTATCTGCGAGTGTACCCTGATGTGCCGGGTCGTGTGGTAGATCGCATAGGTGACAGCTGCGTTGAGTCCTCTGTAGTCCACCTGAAAGGTCCTAAATGGCTAGAGGGGGGGTGAATAGCCTATAAAAATCTACAAACAACACTTCACAAGCCGATTAGTAACAATAGCAAGCTTTGCAAAGCACTAGCTCTAAACTATACTATGCAAGCCAACTAGACAAGTATACTATACTATGATCTCTAGTTCACACTCAAAGACTATGTTACTACTTTACACTACTCTTAAGTGAGCAACTAACTAACAAGCTACACAAGAGAGAAATACACAAATGTAAAGAGTAAAGGTGATTTCAATACCGCCGGTGAAGAGAAGATATGAAGTCCAATATAACCAATCAATCACATATAAGGGAAATCCTCGGTAGAGAGATGACACAAGATTTTTTTTTTACCGAGGTTCACTTGCTTGCCGGCAAGCTAGTCCTCGTTGTAGCGATACACCCACTTGGAGGTTCACGCGCTAATTGGCATCACACGCCAAACCCTTCTCAAGGGTGCCGCACAACCAACACAAGATGGGGATCCACCAAGCTACGAGCAATCCACTAAAGATGCCTTTCGCGATCTCCCGCGGGGATAGGCTCAAGAACCCCTCACAACTTCACCGATCGGAGGCGGAGACAATCACCAACTCCCCTCAACGATCCTCGCAGCTCCAAGCCGTCTAGGAGTCGGCAAACTCCAAGAGTAACAAGAGAAACCGCTGCGAATCACCACTACCAAGTGCCTCTAGATGATCTCTATCAATGCAATGCACTTGATGCTCTCCAAACTCACCAAATGATGAACACAATCAAGTAGGATGAGTGAGAGTGGAGTGGGAAGGCTCACAAGTATGTTATGATGTTTAGGAGTGCCAAGAGCTCCTCCCCAAACCGGCCAAGTCGCTATTTATAAGCCACACACAAAGAACTAGCCGTTTAGAGTTCACTGCGTACCGTCGGACTGTCCGACGGCCCGAGCGTCGGACTAATCCGCATGGTCCGACGCCTCGGATGAACGCCACGTGTCACTAGCCGTTTGAAGTCGAACGTTGGATCACAACGGCTATTTCCTCGCGCCAAAACGACCCGTCGGACGGTGGGTCATCGGACTAACACCCGCGGTCCGACGCCCACTGCCACTGCACCGTCGGACTGAAACTACACAGCGCGTCGGACTAACGAACGCGGCCGTCCGACGCTTCCAGAGAGCTCCCCGAGCCCTGAAAACCGTCGGACGTTGGTCCGACGCTCACCGTCGGACTAAAGCCGAGAGTCCGACGCTCTCAGAGCTCGCCACGTGTCATCTCTCGCACGATCTGCACCGTCGGACGCTTCGACTAATGGTCCGACGCTCAGAGACTAAGCGTCCGACGCTCACAGCAGTGTTAGCCGTCGGACCGAAGACATTGGTCCGACGCTCTGAGACTCTACGGTCCGACGCTCTGTTTTCTCAGGATTTTCACTCAAACCTTTCACCCTTTGTTCCCATGTGCTAACACCAATTGTTCTACACCTTGTGCACGTGTGTTAGCCTTTTCAAAAGAGTTTTCCAGGGGTTTGTTAGTGTCACTAGCATCTATATGCATATGCAATGATTATGAACACCTAGTGGCACTTGATAACCATATTTCATCAACGATTTCGCCCCTCTTGATAGTACGGCTATCTATCCTAAATGTGATCACTCCCTCTATGGAGTCTTGATCACCAAAACCAAAAGAGCTCCTATTGGTTATACCTTTGCCTTGAGCTCCCGGTTTCTTATCAACTTCCTTCTCATCTCTTGATGGACCTTGTGGACACCTATGATGATGGACTTATACCATTTGCATGGATGCCGTCAATAAGGCTTTCTCCTTTGTTGATGGGCTTACACCATTTTCATGGACGCCGTCATTGCCCTTCACTTGTGTCCTCCACCAACCCGGTCCTTTGCTCCATCTTGCCATTTGCTAATCAATTCTCATGAAACACTTAGAGCAATCGTTAGCAAACTAGGTTTCATCAATTACCCAAAACCAAACATGGGCTTTCACCACCCCCCGTACGTAGGCCAGCAGGCACGGTCGCGAAGTTGGATGATGACTCTGTTTCACATCCTTTCTAGATGATGCCCTTTGCATGTGATCATGATATAGGATTACTCTAACAATGATTGCTAGATGTAATTGCACTAATTAGAGTTATTCATTGATGTAGTTATAGAATTACCTTTCATATTAATTCCTTAGTTTATCCATTAGCTAACTATTACTATGACTAGAGAAGTGCTCTGATGATTATCTTTTATTTATGATGCTTGATCATACTTATCACCTTTATCTTTATTTACCTTGTGACCTCTGCCTGTTATGAGTAGAGTAAATGACATCGGTAATGTCACTTATCCATTGTATACCATCACTATCAATATAATAGATTAAAGTTTATCCTAGTCCTTCCCAGTGGTATAAATATAAATCGACAACCTGGTAAAACTCTTTAGGTAAAATGCTACAATGGTATAATTATCTGTCCGCATGCAGAACTAATCTTAGTTTATATTATATTTATTTCTGTCTAGTCACAATGGTATAATTATCTGTCCGTTTGCAGAACTAATCTTAGTTTATATTATATTTATTTCTGCCTAGTCACATAGATTAATATACGAAACCTTTATTTATTCTTAGCATATTTAATTAGGGATGACAACCTAGTTCTTGCATAAGAATGTTGGTAATAGAAAAGTGGCTAGTTGCTAATGATAAGTTAATTAATTACCATTCATCTTCTAATCTCGCCTCTCGCATTAAAAGTTATATAGTTATATTTGGCGACGTTAGTAGATGTCAACAAGTTGCATGCACCGATTGATCAGTTCAACCCAAAAGCTTAAGCTGATGGGGAAAGGTGGACAATTCACTTATATTTCAACAGAGCCTGCAATATAGTTATATTTGGCGACGTTAGTAGATGTCAGCTGTTTGCTCTGCACTACAGCGCATGATTTTTTTCCAACCACATGTCACTGCACACATCGCTGAAGGGCAGTTTCCTCCCTGGCAAAAATTTAAGCAGATTGTTTTCATCTGATTGAAACAGCCCAGTGCATGACTCTCTCTCTCTCTCTCTTTCTCTCTCTCTGTGTGTGTGTCCCTCTCTCTCTCTCTTAATTAAGACATTACTTGGTCAGCAACGCGACACCAAGCGAATCAGCATGCCTAATTCATCAAGGGATGGAACTCAACTCATTGTCACATTAATAACTATAGTGCTCATAAGTGATAATTTTTTTTGAAAGGACCGCAAAACCTAAAAGGGAACAATGTTGTCCTTGCTTAATTCATTTGGGGCATGTTTGGTATGCGGCTTCAAGTCAGCGAGGCCTAGGTCAGCTACAGCCACTCCGAACTAGTCTAAGACGTCGTGTATGGCTACATGTATTAAATGGACCTGACTCTTTAGAGATTGTGTTTGATAGAAATGATATATGGATATGGTCATCCTTGTATCAGAATATGGTAGCGTTACCTCCCTCTGTTTCTTGTTGGTATTCCATCGAACAGTTTAGCGGCGAGAAACAGAGTAGCAACAACAGCACCGCACAACGAAGAGACGTAGGTGGAGGTGGGCTTCGTGGCGCGAGGTCGCGGTCACGCCGTCGCTGGCAAGGTGAGGGCAGAGCAATTGCATCTGGCTGAGGAGGCTGAAGCTGCCGAGCAATACGTGGGTCATGCGGATGCGTTGCGGCTTCATCGGGTACAGTGGCCCTGCCCGTAGTAGAAGTGGTCATGCGCTTGGACGGCCTGGCGGCTCCATCGCCGTCCCATTCCGACGCTGGCGACAGGGCCTCCGATCCCACTGCAAGCAGGAGCTCCCACCGTCGTCGCTGTCTAACGCCACCGTCGACGAGGACGACGACACCACCGCTCCGTCATCCCCCTCCACGGCCCCATCCTCCACGACCCACCATCCTGTCCTTGCTATCGATTGCGTCTCTGACTCTAGTCTTGCCCTCTACCCATAGTTTTATACTGTACAATGTACCGTAGCATTATTAACTCTTCTCGTCTTCGCCTGTGTCCCTACCTTGTAGCCTTAATATTCACTATCAGTCATACATTATTATATATATGCGCCTCTTGCTGCTTCTGTCTTGGAAGCTTCAATAGTCTAAGGGTTCTAGATTGTGATGTGTGAGAGAGTGTGCAATGCAAGAGACGAAAAAAAAAACACCGAAGTAATTAACACAAAAGTAGTGGTAGTGCACTACTGTGTTTGGAATGGGAGGCATCAGGATACTTTGGTGGAGGACGGTGCCATTGAGTGGCTAGGCAAGGTGGACGAAGTGGGTCTCTCTCTCGTAGGACAAATGTGCCCGAGCTCGGGATGGATCTCACAAACCCATGGCCCATGAGCTATCCAATGAGGGTGTCCTCGACGGACAAGACTAAAACGCTAGCGAGGTGAGCTTTAGAAATAACAAGAAAAAAAAAAAGCAACGGATCAGGTGCAAACCACAACTTCTATAAAAACCCATGCAAACCATAACAAAAAAGTCGTCTAAATTAAAAAAATTATACAAGTAGATGATATGATGATACATAACCTTGTAAAATATCTTCCAAACTCGACTTCATTTGTGAAATATAAAGATAACAAATTTTAAACCAGAAAGTTGTCCATATGATTTGTTGGAAATTCGTTATTTTTATATCTAACAAACAAAGTCGAGTTTGGACAATACATTTTATAAGATTGTGTATCATCATATCATCTACATGTGTGATTTTTTTTTTGAATTTAGAAGACTTTTTTTTTGCCACGGTTTGTACGGGTTTTCACGGAGGTTGTGGTTTGCACCTGATCTGTTCAAAAAAAAATACCTAACCTCAACCAAACATGGCCTTAATTATTGTTTCTTTTCTGATCCACAACAAGGTTAGCCAGCGGCAGCCGACGACTCGATCCAGGGACCATAGGTATGGTTGTAAACGGAGCGGCGACGGGCGGCCCGTCCCATGTCCGCAAGCGCCACATCCTTAGTTCGCGGGATTCTGCGGCGGCCCATTTTCAGCAGCTGAGGCATGCGGTGTTTTCGCGGCGCCTGGGATCCCGTTTGACGCCTTGCATGGAAACAAGAACCAGTCACTCTGGTCGTGTGTACGTTACGATCCCGTTTGTATCCTTAACTGAAAACGAGCGAGTGACTCTGGTTGTGCTAGTGTGTACGTGCCTGTTTATTCTGTTATTTACTTTAGATATTTTTTAACGATCAGCTATTACACAAAATACTATGTATTTTATTCTGAATATGTGATTGATCTTTTTACAATTTTTTTCAACATTCATGAGTTATCAGAAAAGCACGCAAGTTAGCATCTCTTATGCGCATACAAGTACACAACTTCCCGATGCATGAGGCCAGTGTATATCTCCAATAAGTGGGACAGAGACAGAGATGTCATCTTCAGGGACCTTCCGCGCCAGATAATATAGACCTTGGACGACGGGATGTCGGCGGCCATGGCGCTGGGATTGGGGTTGATCTTCGAAGAGGCGAGGGCGGAGGAGGCAAGAGATGCTGAGGATGGCGGCAGCGGAGGGAGGTTCGCACGTTGCATCTAAGGAGGCAGGAGATGCGGCGCCGTGAGACGATGCAGGCTTGCCGCATAAACCCGCTTCTAGTGTGTGGGCTTGCGGCACGGGCTAACATAGGCATGCGGCGCAGGCAGCCCGGCGGGCTCACGGCCAGCATAGGTGGTGGATCCATTGGGAGAATTTGCTAGGCGCAGTGTCCCGATGGTTTAGAAAGGGCACTATTGTTGAGCGGTGCTGTGACGGTTGGGCGAGCTGCCAGGTAGCATCTTCTAATGGCTCCAGTACCTGTGATTTTTGTCACACAAATTCAATGCCGCCAATTTCACCACCTTAAATCCATGGCGTGTGTATGCAAATTCATCCGAAGCGGCATGCATGACTATTTCACAATTGGATGGAGCCTATTGAGTTGTATGCACCGACCAGTTCAACCTAAAAGCTTAACCTGATGGGGAAAGGTGGGCAATTCACTTATATTTCAACACTCCCCCTCACGTCGAAGCTCCGGCGAGAGATCTCAGCGACGGGCAAGCCTCAAACGTGGAATAGGAGCGAGCAACAATTATTTTATTTTAATTGCGCTAATCAGGATTCGAACTCGAGACCTCTGGCTTTGATACCATATTGAGTTGCATGCACCGATCGACCAGTTCAACCCAAAAGCTTAAGCTGATGGGGAAAGGTGGACAATTCACTTATATTTCAACAGAGCCTGCAATTGACATGAAGATGGGTGGCAGTAGCTGTTTTGCGCCAGGGTGATTGGATGCGATGATCATCTTCAATTCAATTCTTTGGATACTCACCGATTTAACCTTTGAGTACCCTTGACTTGACTTCGTTCCTGCAGCAACAGTAATAAGCGATGGACTTTTTTTTTGAAAGATCTGTGAACATATGTTCTAGTTTTGTATTAATAAGAAGATAAGAATTTAATCCAGTTTATAAGGGAAACATGACCCGAAAACCATACAAACACTGTATCAGCTACACAACTTGTATCACTACATAGAACAACAACTCTACAAGCTCGACCATGCATGAGCTACAGTCCAGATGCGGCTAAAGAACATGAAATCTACAAAGTTCTCATTGAACTTGCCATCACCAGGCAAAGTGTGCTTGATGCGATGCTAGTTTCCCACGACAATGCCTTTAGGAAGGTCCCGTCGCCAAAAGCGGCATCATTGCCAGCCCACAATAGGCACGATGCAATAACCCATGGAATGGAACACAACCCATTCTTGCAGGAAGTTACTGCTCATAATATTTCACTCAAAGCAGGGCATTCATCTCGTCCTTGCTCACTTTACTTTTATGTACTATTGCATTTGTTCCTCCTCTATCCGTAGATAACATGCATGGAAACAGTGACCAATTCATCTTCCATCATGACTTAATGTCAGAGGATCCCATTGCAATAAAATTTGGCATTTGGCACATCTACTTATTATTAGTCGCTCGGCTGGATAGGTGACGCCTATAATGTGTCCCTATATACTTGTTCTGTCCTCATGCTCCTTCTAATTTTCCATATAGGAGAGGCATGCATAAGAATGAGCCATGGGAAAAGGGAATTGGGGGTGATGGGGGAGATGGACTGTGAGCAGCAAGATTATTAAGATTACAAGGTTTTAGAAATGGAAGGCATCGGTATATAACCCGTGAGGAACAAATGCCAAATTAGCACACTTTGAGAATCTTCAGCGCGATAATGAATTACTTGGGAGGGGAAAAAAGTTGAAGAATAGTACAGGGTAAAATCAAGCAAGTAATGACGATCTAGCAGTAATGTTTCAGTAAATCGCGAGATGTGTACATATATGATGTAGGCACTACCATGATCCGCTGTTATAGTGTTTGTCCATGGACCTACCCTTTTTAATCGCGAGCTGTTCCTAGGCTTCTTATTTCTTTCATCTCTTTGCTCATCGGTTTCCCGAGCCCGTATCCTAGCTTCCTTGGCATTCTTGTTGTTTTATATTCCTCTCTTCCCTCTTCCGCTCGATCTTATCCTCTGGTGCTGCAATATGTGATTGCCGAACTGAGTAAATTTCTCAAATATCAATCTCGATTTCATCACATATGAGGATGTGCTCGTACCTCTAGCGGCGCTGTTCGCTAAAGCAGTGCGCTTCGTGGTTTGATCCACCATGTCGTAATTATCCCTCTGTGTTGTCATGAGTACTATTATAATTGACGAATAAAACCGCAGGTCACGACAAAGAAACAGAAAGCGTTTGTGCATGAGAAGTGCCAATCGCACGTACAAGGAGTGCATGAGGTGGGACTTGGCTGATGTACGCGCTTCATTTGTGCGTTTGGGCATAGATGCTACTCCCCGTCACCCTAGCCGCATCTTCCACGGCAGCCCCCTCGCACTGGAACGTCGTCCGCCGACCGGCATCCCCTGCGCAATCCGGCTAACCGAGGGGCGAATCGGCAACCCTCGCCGCTGCTCCTGCCCGGCACACTGGGTCCTAGTCCGAAACACGAGCGTTCGTGCCTTCCGCATCTTCTGCTCCCGCCTTGGCGCACTGGGGTCTTGGTGCGGAGCATGACGTCCCCTGCGCGATCAAGAAGATCCTGTCACGAACTGGGGGGGTCGCGGTGAGGGTCAATCACACGACGTCCTTCCTGTTTGTGCAACAGCAGACGAAGCGTGGGAATAACTAAAATGCTGCATCGTGCATGCGCGATGGATGTGGCTGTGGGGTGGAGATGCATAAAACCTAAGCTTGTCCATTCGACGTGGGTGATCGAGTAAAGGATAGAGAACGAGTGAGAGCAGATCCTATGCATTCGTTGTAATGATGATGTTTTTTTGGATGCACAATTTTTCATGGATTTTGGAAAAGTCATCTCCGTTGGGTAATATTAGTTGTGCACGCTCAGGGTAATTTAAACTTATGGTTTATTAGGGGTAGAGATAATCACTTTGTTGATTCAAGCCCTATGTACAATTCTTCAGTCTTTCATGCATCGCCCAGCTAAAGCATCGTAGTGGAAGATTCTCAAGTGTGCTTATTCGGCATTTGTTTCTCATGTAGCTTACCCTGATGCCTTCTATTGTCAAAATCTTCCAATCTTATGTGCTGATCAGGGTCATGATACATCCACACCCCTCCTCCACTACACCCAGTGGTATGCTACACAAACATTTTTAAGCAATTCGGTAAAACCACTTTGGTAAACCATATTCAAATTCGGAAAACACCAAGTTCATTAATAACATGATAAGCCACAAATTCAAAAATAACTATTGGTCTGATGCCTATTATTGATCTGTTGCAGGAGCTCACTAATTATTGGAATAAATTTAAGTACACAATTTTTTTGTAACAATCAAAAGAAGCGCTGCCGGCGCGGGATGTCACACCACAAGACGCCGACGACCTGACGTCGGGAGGCTGGACCTTAGCAGCATGGGAACAGGAACATGATGGGAACGTGGGCACGTTCCCCGTACCGGGAACGTCGTTCAAGTTCGCGGAACGGGGACATAGCGGGACGCCGTCCCCACAGCCGATGGAACGTGTTCCTAGTCGGCTCTCGCCAGTTGTTCGAGCACCGAGCCCGCGAACGGCAGGAAGCGCCGCAGCTAGCTTCTCAACGCCAGAATCGCCCATGGCCGTCAGCTGTACGGCCCTGCTTCTGAGTGGTGAGGAGAGGATGGTCGCCCGTGGCCGTGGTTCTGCTGCTGTGGCCGTGTGCTCGAGTGCAAGTGGGCCTGTAGTGGGCGCTTCAGGGTTCACTAGCCGATGGACATATATATAACAAATGACCGGCGAAAACAAAAAACCAAGAGTGTAGTGGGATTTAGGGTTCACTGGATCATTCTGGCAGTGCTGAATACCAGAATGGAGTCAAGCAACCAAAATCTTGGTTTCCTACAAACATACGTACCATCGTCCGACCAGAGGAAGTAATTAATTGACTCTCGGATGCCCAAAGGTCCTTCTGGAACACAGCAAACGCTTCTCAAGTATGCGTAAGAGCTCTATCATACTTCTATGGATTATCGTCCTGACGCCTTGCATTTCTAATACCTAGCTTGCAATAGAAAAAAGAGCAAGAATATAGAGACGCATAGGCATCACCAATCTAGCTGAGCGACTCATCATAATAAGTAGAGGAAACCTAAATGCCAAATGTTCATCACTGGCTGTATGGAGTGATATATGTAGGAGTGTAGAGACCAGGTATGCTGGGTACAGAAACTGATATAAGTATAGGAGAGTACGAGTGTAGAGAAACTGCTTGCTAGCTTGTTAAGTATGGGTATGCTGGGTACAGAAACTGATATAAGTATAGGAGAGTATGAGTGTAGAGACTTGGCCGGCCGTGACTAGGGCCAGATTTTGCTGTGGGGCCTCTTGGTGCATTGCATTGCTGATGAACTGATGGACGTTACGGTTGGCATGCAGCCAAGCACACAGAGTTGCTCAGTGATGCGCTGATCTGGCTGACGAAAAATACATATCCTTTTGTTTGTGACTTGGAAATCTTCAAGAAAATAAACTGCTCAGGTTTTTTTTTTTTTTTTTTTTTTTGCCAGTGAGATAGGTAACTGCCCTGTTCAGCCACCACACAACTGAGCCCAGCGCCAATTCAAAGCGTGTTTTGCAGTGTTTGAGCAGCTTCAAGAAAACATATTATTACCCCTTTAACGAGGAATAAAATAGAGGCCGGGCGCCCTGCCCACGTCACCCCTTCGCTACTATGCAGCACCTGTTCGTGGTATTGTTTAGTACTGTTCACTTTACAATGGAGGCCGGGCTTCCTGCCCACGTCACCCCTCGCTACTGTTTAGTACTACTGTTCACGGTACTGTTCAGTATTGTTTACTTCCCTTTTTTTTTTCTCGTCATGTTTTTCCAGATAGACGCATCTTTCAGGCGGGCACCGCGAAGCGCGCCAATCATTCTAGTAGTAGTATTCTCGGAGGGTATTGGTTCACGCGGGCAATCAGTGGCCGCCGTTCAAGTTGCGTTGCTCACGTGTGTGGCTAGGGCTTTGCCGTGTTGACGAGGGGCCCCACGTTAATGGTCATGGTTACAATAATTGACCAGTACCCTGTACCGGCCGGCCCGTAACAACTCTAGTAGTAACATCCGGTTCCTTGCACATATATATATATATATAGAGAAAAGAAGACTTGGTCTGCCTGCATATTGTCTCCGAATGTATAGGTACAAACATGCGCGAGTGATCCCATGTTGTTTCTTCCACATTTTCGTGTGCTTGCTATCCAGTTTACTAGGAGCAGGAGGCGTCAGGATAATTTCATTTCAGGCCGCGGCCACACACGAGTGTAACCATCTAGTCCCCGTGGCTAGCCCTGCGTAGGCCAACACTGTGATCTCTCCAGCCATGGACCTGTCAACCAGGTTCCTCCGGTGTACTCGTGCCTGTGGGACAGCCGTCGTCAGCCGGCGACACTAGATGCAGACGACAGTTGCCTGTGCGCAGCTCTAATACTAGCTGGTGTGCATGAATCGTCACAAGTGGCAGAGCAGTAGCCCGAGTAGAAGGCCCCGTAACTTTAATGTGACAAGTGGCAATACAATAAGCATAAAGCTATCCTGAATTCTATTGTTAACAAAAAGGGGGAAAAACAGGATTCGCACAACATACACGTGTCGGCTCAGAGTCTGATGTATTAAGATGCCAATCCCAGCCTGACTGCACTAATGTCCATTAATTAGGCTCTGTTTAGATCCAGTGCAAATTGCAACTGCAACTAGTCACATCAACGTTGCGGCACATGCATGGAGCATTAAATGTAGACGAAATGTTTGCATGTTTGTACTTTTTGCATGTGCATCACGAGACGAATCTTTTAAGCCTACTTGGGCCATGATTGGACAAAAGTTGTCAAATACAAACGAACGTGCTACAGTGCAGAATTGCAACTGCAACTGGGATCTAAACGGAGCCTTAGTTGTAGGCGGCTTCAGACTCGGTTGGTGCAGAAGGCAGAACTTTCCAGGATCGTTTTGCGCAGGCTGGAATTGTAAGAGACTGCCATACGGATCTTCGTATGTGCGGCTTGAGCTCAGGTGGTGCAGACAGAACTTGTCAGGCTTCTGCGTAGACTTGGTTTGTAAGAACCTGCCCCATTGAGAAGATTATCTCCCGGACCTGGACACCTGATTAGACTATTTCCTGGACCAGGTTACGTAGCTAGCTTCCCATTAGAGGAGCTTATTATGCAGCAAGGGGATCACATATTCACTCGACATGACCAAATCCCAACTATTTCAATATTGAATTCCACATTTCAGAAATCCTCATGCTAATTCACATGAACCACCTTTCTCTTGTTTTGTACAATATTGTATAAGTACACACAGGAGCTCGTACGCAGGCCCATGCGGGTCGCGGCGGCGGGTGCCAGTGCGAGGGGCGACGCGGCGGTGCGGCGGCGTTGCCAAGGCAGGGGCGCGGTGTGGAGGCCGCAGCAGCAGGGAGGGCGCAGGCGGGGCGGCGTGTGGGTGGAGGGAGGCGGCCGATGAGAGCAGTGGCGGGTGTGGGACTAGGCGGAGTGGGTTCCTTTTTTCGTGCCGTGCGCGTGGATAGGTAGATGCGGCTCCTGGAGAAGCCTAGAAGCGTCTGTGGGGCAGGGTAGGAGCTGAACGAACGCCGTAGATAGGCAATCGAACGGCAAGAAATTAAGGGCGATGTGGCTCAAGGAGTGATGAGATAAGGCAGTATACAAATAAGGGAAAGGTATAGATTACTATTAAGGGTAGTTAAGTAGATTAGTCATTGCTGTCCTAAGATTAATGACCGATATACGTCTAACAAACTTGAGGAACGGAACATATGGATCAGGATCAGATCAATAGACTTGAGGATCAAATATGGATCAGGATCAACAGGGAGGGCTCACCGCAGGGGTGGTGACTGATCGGCAAGGAAATAGAGAAGTTATGCTTGGAATGAATTTGGCTGGCAGCATGCCGACGGGAAGTTCAGCAGCCGTGGGCGATGAGCACAGTTTAGTCAGGCTTATTATTTTTTTGACGAGACAGTCGGGCTTATTATGAGTAAGGGAAGGGTAGCCAGGGGTGGTGGTTTTGGTGGCCCCGAGCGGTAATTGTGAAGGAATAGAGGACAGAGAGCCAGAGATCATGCATTATTTCTCACCAGTGGCCCTCCTTCCTTAAAGCGACCAACGCATTTGCAAAGTCACGTCAGAACAGGCACAAAAGATCAAGAAGCAAGTGTTGAGGACGAGATTAAGATTATTTTTTTAGCGGAAACGAGATTAAGATTATGGATGTTGTTTTTTGCAAATGGAAGGCATCAAGATATGAGATGCCCAGACTGAACAAAAGTTCTGCGAGTTGGGCGATGGGAAAACTGTCGAAGACTCAGAAGATGTGTTATTAGTTGGTCTCAATGTCATCTGGATTGCACGCTTTGCCATGATTTTTTTTCTTCTAAATCTGGATTTTTTTTCTAAAAAATAAAGAAGTTTATTATAATTGTAGTAAGACTTTTGGGTCACACACAGATAACAAATGCTTATTAGTTACATGACCGTACCTGTTCATGAGCAACGCGATTAACCCACTATGGACCGGAATCTGGCCGTGCAGAGCGCATGACCGACAGGCAACACGGCGGTGTCGTCATACTAGCTAGTCATCCTGCCTGCAGTTAAATGCCTGCATTTCCTCATCCTATGGACACAATATATACATATAAGCATGCACCTGTTCTTATTCGTCCTCCAAGGCTCAATCCAAATTTCTCGTAGGAGAGACATGCGGGTGAGAGATGGGAAAAAAAGGGAGAAAAAGATCATGAAGTGATCAGCATGATTTATCATATGGCAAATCTTTTGGTAACGGACGGCATCAGGATATGAGCCCAAACTAGCTAGAAAGCAACGTGCGGCCTTGACAGCAGCCGCGTGGGGTGGAATCAGTTGTGTAAAGGCTGGATCTAGTGTTGATCATTTACTTTTTGAGGATAAGTAGCAGAAATGTAAAAGGGCTTCTAACATTTTGAGCAGAGCATACAACGGATGTTATTGATATATATGTATTGTGCTAGTCATCTTACCATCACTAATTGGAGGCCTCAAAGGAGGTACCACGTTAATTCTTATTAGCCGTGATAGAAAAAAAGATAAATCATAAAAATTCTCATAATAATCAGAAACATCTGTCCGTCAATTTAGCAAAGTTTAGTTATCAATAGCAAAGCCTCAAAGGAGGCACCACGTTAATTCTCATTAGCCGTGGTAGGAAAA
The DNA here is from genome assembly GCA_038502445.1 of Eremochloa ophiuroides. Lineage (NCBI taxonomy): Eukaryota > Viridiplantae > Streptophyta > Magnoliopsida > Poales > Poaceae > Eremochloa > Eremochloa ophiuroides. The sequence goes on from JAHLJS010000002.1 coordinate 6,939,921, forward strand.
AAGATAAATCATAGAAATTCTCACAATAATCAGAAACATCAGTCCGTCAATTTAGCAAAGTTTAGTTATCAATAGCAATAACAACCATTTGATCAATCAATTTGATTTTCTTAAAAATTACCCACCATTGTCATTATATAATATTAAATTAAATTAAACAACTACCTAAATCGTTTACCAAAGGGTGCGTTTAGTTTGGAAATTTTGGGTAGTTTTGCAACTGTAGCACTTTCGTTTGTATTTGACAACTTTTGTCCAATTATGGCCCAAGTAGACTTAAAAGATTCATCTCGAGATAGCCAGGCAAAAAGTACAAACATGCAATAGCTGCTATTTCATTTAGTGCTCCATGCAGACGGAAAGTACAATCGATGTGATGGGAAGAGAGAATAAAAGTTTGTGAACTAAACGCTGCCAAAATAGCCGTCTTTTTTTCCGAGAAACCCATCTAATCTAACAGAGGACAACAAGCTTCTCCTGTTCTTCTCCGTGGTGTTCCAAAATCTTCTTCTAACAGCGTCCAGCGTGGTACGCCATATCCATGGCATTCAAAGATCTCTCAGGTGTGTTGCGGATGGTACAGTTGTTCTGGCAGTGGCAGGCATGAGGATCTCGCGAGTGCATTATTCCGCCTGCAAGAGTTTGAGGATTGATGTGGAAAGACAAGCAGGAACGGATTCCAACGGGGGGCACCAAACACTAAACCAACATGTGATGCCTCTGAGACTCTAATGCAAGTTTAGTGGTAGAATCATCCGATTGGTACTGGCGAGTCGGTGCTCGGGAGACGCCTGAGGCCAGCATGTAATTCGTGACCTTATCTGTGTGCAGTGAGGCCCGTGGACAAGGCGACAGGCATCGTCTGTAATGCGGCCTATGGACAACCATCGTCCACAAGTCCGCATGAGGCCGGCCTTTGCAATTGACAGGCGCAAATTAAAATACGATCCGCCGTGTGCCTGCGCTGGGAGGCTACACGCCGCCGTGCCTTCTTCATAATATGCCAGATGAAATCTCATGTGGTGCCGTGTGGAGGCAACGTCTGCAACTCAAAGAGCAGGAGATACCTCTGCATGCATCCATTGTGGTGCATCCATTGTGGCATGCATCCTATATATGTGGCCCCTGCATGAATCATTTTCCATGCATTGCCTCCTTACGGTTGATTGTTATAGCGAAAACTGAGATGCTTATCTCTGAAGGTTACGACCTCCAAGATGGGCCGATGCACCAATGGCAAATAATTGCGACCAGGTTACGTTGTCCGAGAAATGAGTGTACAAGTACATGGTGTCAGTCATCAATGTAAGTATTTAATTTCCTACTTATTTACTTTTTGTGAAAAGAAAAATCAGTACCTATGAGTTAGGGCCTGTTTGCATCACAGCTGGATTATTATAACCTGGATTATGTATAGATATTATTATTATAATCATGATTATGGATTATGATAATTTGATTGTTTGGGTCAATGGATTTTGGTTGGTTAAACTGACAAATTCATATTTTATCATTTATTGTTTGTCAAGGTCAGATAATCGGATAGAGGACAAGTTGGACAGCCGATTGGGCAGTTACAATAACATGAGTGAACTATATCACTTTATAAAATTCCACAAAACATGTATTCCCTCAGTTCAAAAATTATAAGTGGTTCTGGCTTTTATAAATACATTGTGTGTGTAGATAGATAGATATGTTACCAAAGCTATGTATCTAGAAAAGCTAGAATAACTTATATTTAGCAACGAAGAAATTAGATATTATTATGTCATTCTGTCTCCGAGATCATGAATGGACATGGCATGACATGGCCACTAGATGCATTTTTAAAAAACAAAAATTGGCAAAAAAAAATTTGTTACAAAGTTATCATTTAGAAAAATCAAAACAAGTCCAGTACTACTATATGCATATGATCAACCGGAGAATCATTTGGTCATATATTGTAGACATCAAAGTTACAAAGGTTTGATTGCCCGCTTGGTTGAGTGTCTATATATTCATGAACCTTGACTCTGAGCGTGCTTTATACTGCTACAACTAAAAACTGGCCATCACAAGTGTGATTAATAATGTGCATGCTTGAGCAGATTCATCGAGATGTGAGTCAACATTTAAGCTTCCATGCATTTAGATATATATATGCCTTGATTCCTATTGCTTTATAGAATGCTAATTTCCATGCCTTTCTTAGGACTATAATAATTTTTCAGTACACAAAATCATATAATAAACCTCATCACCACTAGTACAGAAAAGCTCCCTGTTGGCGGTTGAGAACGCATTTCTACAGGCGTTTCTCGCAACCGCCAGCGGGGAAGGCCAGTAGAAATCGCCATTTCTACTTGCGGTCTTTTGTGAACCGCTTGTAGAAAACAGATTTCTACAGACGGTTCCTAAAGAGAACCGCCAGTAGAAACTAGCTTTCTACAGGCGGTTCAGTTTACTGATCATCTGTGTTTATTTTTCCTACCTTTTTTCAAAACAGGCTGTACCCTATTTTTTAATATTGTAATACAATATAATATTGAATATACTAGGTCCTATTATATGGTCATTATCAATACATATATACAAACATGCAATTAATTAATTATATGTACACCCATATTTATGCACACACTTTTCTATGTTTTTACATCACATGCGATATCGATATAATACACACATATACATCAAAGTTTTCATACTGGTACGTGCCCTAGTAATCTTCACGCTGAAGATTTAGCCTACCAATGTCTGTTAGGGCTCTATACTTGGGCTGTGCTAAGATGCCGGTAGCATCGTGATATTTTCCGTCGAATGATATGACTTCTTTCAACATGAAATTGCACATGTTCTCGACGATGTCCAGCAACGTTTTTTCTGACATGTTATTTGCCCTTTCTATCTTACATCCTCGTCCCTGTATAAATATCATTTTTAAACCTTGATTATTACACATTAATTTAAACTTTAATGACATATTGTTGCTTGTGTATTTATTACCTCAGGGTCGTTGACGTATCGTCCGTTCATTCTCATGAACTCGCACATGTAGTATCCACAGTGGACCGATTCGACTGGTTGCTTATGGCACTATATATAACAGACAAATAAAGTTACCAACATTATATATATCTGTGTGTGTGTGTGTTTGTATGTGTGTATGATACATTTATTTATAAGTTATACATACCGAGTAATTATAAATTATATCCATTAGCATCCCCCGTTTGTTAGGGTCAAGCTTTCCCTTTTTCACCTGGAACCACCGTCAAGCCCTACGATCTCGAATTAATCATCACCAAACTAATTAATCTCAAGCTCACATCGATAAAAGTATATATGCGTATACACATTTTTGGCTTACCGCTCTATGAAGGTCAAGACTGTTGCATATTTTGAGGGATCGTAGTCTGCGGAGTCATAGACCACCACCCGTCCCTGTCTTGGATAAATATAAAAGCAGATCCAGTGGTCCCTGCACGATTTAAATTTGTGAATCCATATTGAAATTATAAATTAATGATGTCGTAATGTACGTATACTTTCACACACAGTACTATACTTACCCAAAGTGGTACGGGGCCATTATGACTTGCCTGCGCCTCCACTGCTTCATCGCGTTCCCAATGTAAATGGCATATTTGGCTTGAAAGTCCTTCTGCATTTCCACCATTTTCAAGGCAGCTTCTTCCTCATTCAAGCCCTTTAGATCATCGTGTTTGTGCCCGATCCTGAATGTATGTTCGTCCTCGCATATTTTCATTGGATTGAGATACCCAATCATTTTGCTTTCGTCTCTTTCAGCACGATTCTCCTGCTCATCATGTTGCATTCTACAAGGCGATCGATTTTTTTCTATGTCAGAGATCATACAACATAAAATGATAACAACACAAGCATATGTGTGTAATAAGTATCAGTGTACATATACTTACAATGCAAACAACGTGACGGTCTGTACGTCAAGTCTTTTGAGGTTCATCATCAACCAGAGGTCCTCGAAGCTGATTATGGCCGTATTGTGGGGACAAAGAAAAGCCCCGAATGGTATACTTATAGGTATTGAGTCGATACCAGTGTGAGAAGCTCTCATGTACCAGTCGTGCATCCTTTTTATACCAGCAGGGATGCTTGTTAGTCGCTGCCAACTGAGAAGAGGCTTGGTAAACACATATTCATGTTGTGGGACATCTTCGTAATCCTTCTTCGTTGGCTTTCTGATCTGTATGATATCGACTGCCTGCTTTGCTGCCTTCTCGTGCTCAGCCAAGTCAACGGAATGTATCGTGCGAGACTTTCCAATTCCTTTCATAAACAGAGCCGTGCCAGCAGTTTTCTTTTTCGGCTCAAATGGGGAAACCAATTTGGGTATCTGGAATTTCCTTTTCTCAGGCGGCGACGGTGCTGGCGGAGTCGTAAACAACTGTTCGGATTCTTTGGCTGGTGGGGAAGAGTGTGGATGGGTAGGCAGCGGTGGTTGCACCAGAGTTTGTTGCTTAGGTGATGGTGGTGGTGGTAGGTCAGGAAAGACATGTTCAGGTGATGGTGGTGGGTCAGGAAAGGAGTGGGGAGGTGATTGTTGTGGAAGAGAGTGGCCATGTGATGACTCGGCATGTGTAGACTCCTGCGTTAGTGGCTGCTCCTGAGTCAACTGGACGTCTCGTCGAGGCCACAGGATGAAATTTTTGACAGTCTGGCCGAGTTTCTAAATACCCTTTGGGTCTGCGATGTCTAGCATGTCGTCCTCATATCGTTGGACGACCATCGAGACTTCTACCTTGCAGTAGTCCTCTGCAATGTCGTTGTTATGGTACCTGCGTCCTGGGATCGCAAGGCCACTAGCCACTTCCCTTGTACGATTTTTATTGAAACCGTACCTTATGACTAGGGAATAAGGTGTTGACCTATTGATGTCATCAACTGGATAGCGAACCTTGTTGGCCGTAGACGTGACACTGCTTTTGATCACTGGACTCGTTATCTGTTGATAAGTTGCTGGGACGAGCTACATCTGGGGCAGAGCTTGAGTGGTCGTCATTTGTTGATTGGACACCACACTCACCAATTTCTGCACCAAATCGGGACCAGGGTTAGCTAGCATGTCAGACATCATCTGTTTGAAGTCCTTCTTGACCTCTTCCTCAAAATAACTCTTCATTTATTCTTTGTATCGATCGCGTTTCTTGTACATGTTCTCCCACTCCTGACCAAATCCTTCTTTCCATCCCTTCCTGAATGAGATGCCTCGTATATGTCCAAGATGCTCGGGGTTACTCAGAGCAACAGTCAGGGTGTCTTTCTCTCTTTGTGGCCTGAATGATCCTTCCTTTTCCTTAGCTGCCACTGCGTAGATGTTCTTTACAGCTTCTTCCACCAATGGATCATGAAAGGACGCGCCGGTTTTTGTTATTTCTCTAGGTTTTCGAGCACGAAGCCAATTCGCGCTCCTTTCGCGAACTTGCTCAGATAGTACAGGAAACCCCGCCGCCTTCCTTTCAGCCTCTTCTCTTCTCTATTTCTCTAGCTGACGGTAAAAAGGCTCTTCTGCTGCCTTCCTCAAGGCCTCCATACCTTTCATGAAGAACATCGATGGAACCGTATGACGATGCAATATTGCGTCTAAGAATTGTGCATCTTCCTCAGCAGTAACATCTGGCAGGACATGATCAGTTCTGTCGTGTACATTTCCTCTAACAAAATCATGATCAGTAACATTTGGCACAACATGTTCACTCTGGGTACTAGGCTGCTGTGTCCCCCGTACAAACTTATCCAGACTATCGGCTTCGGTGTTCTCACGGTTTCTAGCTATATAAGGTGAAGAGCTACCCTCTCCATGCTTAGTCCAAATCAAATAGTCCTGTATAAATCCTCGACGGACCAGATGAGAAAGGATTGGCTCTGTGTCATCGAACACAATAATATTTTTGCAGTCTGTGCACGGACAATATATGTGCTTCATGTTTGTTCTCCTAGCATGGCTCTTAGCGGCATCAATGAACCTGTTGACCTCAGGTACGTATGATGGATCGACTTGTAGTAACTTATACATCCAGTATAACCTCTCCATCATTACCTGTAAATGACAAATTAAATGAAAGGAGAGACAATAATGGTGGTTGCGAGTTACTGCTTAGGTCGGGAAGAAAAAATGGGTATTTATTATTATAATCTTTCATTAAATCATGTAAATACTACTACACATGTATGTGTCAATTTAGTATTATAATCTTCCATTAAATCATGTTAATCATACTACACATGCAAAGTCAGACAAGACGTTTCCTTAAAAAAAATTACATAAAAGACATTATCTTTCTATCTCTTCATGAATAACACACCATTAATGGTGGAGAGAACTAACCATGTTGAGAGAGAGGAGAAACTAATTCAACTAAGAAGCAATCATGACAAGAGAGAGAGGAGAAACTTCATCTAACCATGTTGAGCAACCTCATTTGAAAAAAAGACAACAATCTAGCTATTCCTCTCCCTAGCTCATGGTGAAACCCTAGATCCAAAATGTGGCTAAATGAAGTAAAGAATGGTTAAAATGAGGTTAGAGGTATGTAAACTAACCTTTTTTAGCAATCTCCTTCGAAGAAATGAAGATCAAAACCTCTCCCCTTGTATTTGGTGAAGTCTGGACCTCCAAAATTGCCAACTATGGAAGTTGGCTGCGAGTTACTGTTCGACTCGGGGAGGAAGAAGAGGTATTTATACCAGATCTAATACAGGCAGTTCACTTAAGAAGCCGCCTGTAGAAACCTCTTTCTACCGGCGGATTTCTTAACCAAACCGCCAGCCGCTAGTAGAAATGGATTACTACATGCGGTTGGCTTAACTGAACCGCCAGTAGAAACGATCCATTTCTACTGGCGGTTTGGTTAAGAAAACCGCCGGTGCAAATGGATTTGCACTGGCGGTTCATAACTCTGGCCAGGCCGTTTTTTTCTAGTGGCGTCCGACAATCATAACCGCCTATACAAATAATACGGTAGCGCCTGCGTAGAGCTTCTCTGTACTAGAGCACATGATTTTTGTGAACAACACTCTATGGGAACATATTTACATGTGCGTGCTTATGTTTTTTTTTCTAATTAAAAGTGCACTTGACCATTAATAGAGGCAGGGCATAAGGTCTTATATATTGCTAATTGAAGGGCTCATTATATAGTTCAACAACGTCACAACATTATAAATTATAACCTATTTCAATATTGTTATGGAAACTTTATTTGTGCTGGCATGTTATTAAGGGCCTGTTTGGTACAGCTCACAACTTCACGAGCTATTATGACTTGTTTTTTTTACCAATGACCCTTTTCTAAACTCCTCCTCTCACAAAAGTATAAGTTGGCACGAAACTGAAAAAAACCTATCTCAACTCTCTCCCTCATTTCTCTCTCACAACCATACATGAAGTTGTTAGTGAAACTGTTTTGCCAAACAACATTCCCAAAAACAACCCATCTTTACCAAAAAAAAAAGTTGCTCATGAAACCTTTTTTGAAAAAAAATAACTCCACTTATGAAACTGAGCTTTGTCACATGGAGCCTAAGCATGAACATATTTTCTTTACATGAAAGATAAATTAAGATATAGTTTATATATATCACTGGCCCGTGCATGTGCACGGGTTGATGGACTAGTATAACTAATTTTTGTATAAAGTAAAAAACAAATTCAAGTTTCATTTTATTTTTATTTTTTTTGGAAATGGGCAGCAGCGTTCATATATATGGTTATTGGTTGTTTAAGACTACAAGAACATGCAAGAATTTTATTTGGTGCTAATAAACCTTTTGATTGATCTGTTTTCTCAAATAGTATTATATGTATACAGATGCCAATTGAAATAAGCATGAGTATCAAAAAGTAATGCTAGAGACCACTACGCCTCTTAATTAATTTATGTATGTATAGACGCTACAAATAGAAATTATGACTCGAATGGATAGTTTGTACATAATAATTTTGTTATCAATTACATGTCTTCTTTATCTATCATCTACCTATGACATCACTTTATGTCTCGGTTCTAGTGTGACATAATTTCTTATTAAAGAAGCCATTTTCTCCTCTCTCTCTCTCTCTCTCTCTTCTTTAGTTGCAATGACACATCTTTTTTTTAGTTGGCATGGCACACTAATTAATGAACGTAGAAATCATGCAGTTTCTTAGTTTGGGTGCCGTAACTCTTTCTTAATTTCTTTATAGTAAATTTTTAGTTTGTCCTAAGTTAAGCCACGCAGTTAAAGTTTAACCAAATTTATTAAAAGGTTCATTGTATTAGTAAAACAAGTTCACAGTAATAAAGAAACCTTGTGATGCTCATTTAATATCACAAACATTATCTCTTTCTTATATAAAATCTTCGTCAAACTTCAATAGTTTAACTTGCCACTACTCGAAATCCACTGTTCATATCCAGTACGGAATAAGAAACCCCTCCTAGAAATTCCTAAACGAACCATACAACAGCGTAGGTAACTGAGTAATGAATAATAAATAGCAATAATACTGAATCGGATCAATCGATACCAATAATTTACCTGCAGAGATTTGATTTGATTTTGAGTACGTGACCATGAACAACATCACATATGGCATATTTATATTTCTCGCCCGCCTGCTTTTGCACTATATGTACCGTAGCGACTACTATTAGGTAGCATCGGGCCCCTAAGGGTGTTTGTGTATAAATATAGAAAAAAGAACGCTAGATGTGCTTGCTTCGTCTTCTTGTGTGTTGATACTATACACTATATGATATGCGTGAACCCTTCTTGGTTCTTCATCTTCGTGTGCTTGTGTTTTGCACAGTAGCAGTAGTAGTCCCTGAGTACATACGGGCCTCTTAGAAGCACGCACGAGAGGAGAAATTGCTGTTTGTTGGAACGTGGGAATGGGAGGCTCCAGGATAGTTAATTTGAGGCCATCGTCCCATTAGACAACCCAGCTTGCGTGCTCACGCTGCGTATATCGACGCGGCCGAACGCCCAGCAGCTCCTCGGTGAGGCACGCAGCCACCGCCTCCTGCTGAAGACGCCGCGGCTGCTACCTGCGCCATTCCAGTTCAAGCCACGGGCAACAATAATCTCCGCCGTGGCTGCTTGACGCCTCACACCCTGTGCCACAGTGCCATAGTGTAGGAACAGGGTATCTCCGTCTTGCTGATCCATCAAATCGCACAATGGTGATCGAGCGCTGGTGCAAATTAAACCATCACAATGAGAGTCTGCATGTGTAAATGTGGTAGTGGTACTCTAGCACAAGCGTCAGTAGCTGCAGCGCAACAACGGCACCCTGCTGGGTGACCAATTAATCCATGATTGCCGATTTCGCACATGAGCTCTAGCAGAGAAGCAATCCTTCTACATCCAGGATGTATCAGACTGCCCACAACGTTGGCTTTGAGTGATGCTGAAAGAATGAGAGAGAAGGTTAGGGCATCGATATACACATTGCATGTGGTGATGCCTGAAGTAAATTTGATGGCACCGTGAAATGTTGCTACATATATCGGTGCTCAATCTGACAACATGCATGTTCATAAGAAAGTAAAAGAGGGAGGAAAGCTAACCTATAGTTGTTGCTTTTTACTGTTTTCTGGGTCCCACACGGTGCTTGCGCATTGCATCATGTCTCCATCATATCGGTCCTGAGTTTTTGCTTTTCCTTTTAGGCACCGATGCCCACGCTATGGGCAGTCTCAATGCTTGTTTCGTTTTGGGTACGAGTACGTGTTGGATGGGCTGTGGGTCTATCCGTTTGCTATGGATGTATGTTTGGTTGAGAGTCGAGCTATAGCTACCCAAGCCAGTATTTTTAGAGGCCGCTTTTGAGCATCTGTAGGGGTGGTTAGAGGAGTCACTCCTATCCACTCGTGGCTCGAAATAAACGATTTTAAAAAAATTTAGTGACGGCTAGAAAACTAATCGTCTCTACACATCGTTTTTTTAACTAGCAAATCTGGGGCAACAAATAGGCCAAAAAAGCAAAAAAACACTAGTACACAGGAGCTCTACAGTGGCGCCCAGCATTTTTCTACTGGCGGTTTCATTCACCGGCCGCTAGTGCAAATAAAATAGAGGGCCAGAGTTAAGAACCGCCTATGAAAATCAATTATCACTGACGGTTTTCTTAAGCCAACCGCCAGTGAAAATCGTAACTTACACTGGCGTGGTTGTCCTAAACCAACCGTCAGTGTTAAGTTACGATTTTTACTGGCGGTTGGCTTAAGAAAACCACCAGTGATAATTGATTTTCACTGGCGGTTGGTTAGGCCAACCGCCAGTGTGAAATCTAACCAACCACCAGTGTGAAATCTGCTATAAATACGCGTTCTTCTCCCCCCGACCGAACAGTTACTCGCAGCCAGCCGCCATTGAAAGCATTTATGGAGGTCCGAATCTGCCAAAATACAAGGGGGAGGTTTTCTTCTTCATTTCTTTGGAGGAGGTTGCTAAGAAAGGTTAGTTTATGTATCTTTTGCCTCTATTTAATCAACTTTACTCAATTTAAGCCAATTTTTGGATCTAGGGTTTGCCATGAGTTAGAGAGAATGATTGCTAAGTTATTGCCTTTATTTATTCAAATTAGGTTGTTTATGATGGTTAGATAGTGTATCTCCTCTCTCCCTTTTCATAATTACTTTTCAATTTAGGTTATATTAGTTGTTTTCATGAATGGTGTGTGCTCTTGTGTATTCACGTAGGGAGAGCTAGTTTTTTTTAGTTTCTTCTAATTTTTAATTGGGTGTCTATATTCAATCCTGTGACAGAACCGTCTAAATCTCATGGCCCACAGGCAACTGTCATTGTCACTAATGACCTCTGACAGCCGGGCCCTTGTCCCAAATGATCTAGAAGGTCCTGCCGGGCTACATTAGCGCCCGATTTCCTCCGACAGGATCCCATTGCGAAGCCATTACAGAATTACAACATTTCATAACAAATTATATCAGAGTGAAAGCGCAGAAAGATTATAAAGTACCTACATTACAAACCATTTGTCCAAATACGATTAAAGTGCAAATATTACAGATCATAAATAAAATAAGTAGCAGTGGAATGACGATATAACATAATTAAGTATTTAATGATAAGAACCCTGCCCACGGGTTCAACTTTACTCCTCCTCACTTCCCTCCTGTACCACTGTCACACAGCAGGGGGAGAGACAAACCTCCGGCTGCTGTATCACTGCAACATGGGGTTAACAAACCCTGAGTACTGGGGTACTCCGCAAGACTTACCCGACTAAGAAAAAGGAATGAGACTCAGGAATATAGGCTGGGGGAGTCAAGGTAAGGCTTGAGTAAGAGTCAAAGGTTTTGCAGAAAGCATTACTAACCTATTTCAATATTTTACTCAATTTTGCTTATTAATAATTCATGATTCCAAATTCATTCTCTTATATCATCTTACTTTCAAAATTCATTAACTATTCTCAAAACACCTAGTTCTGAACCACATTTCAGTTGTAGGTCAAAGGATCAAGTCTCCATATCCGAGGAGCAACGACGATTACAATCGATTAGTACCCAGCTGGGGATCCCTATCCACATTGTATATGTAGCACTTAAGCTTGCATATACCAACTCCGGCTACCACGACTTTTCTACCCCTGAAACGGTCCTGCGCCACCCGAAAACACAGTACTCCTCTCCTCTCCAGGCACGCCGGCCACGAGGGTACACGCTGCTCTCGCCATCTCGCCACTCCCAGTGCGTGGTTGTCGGTTCAAGTAGTAGAGACACCGGAGTCAGAGCTTTTCGTAGTATGTGGCTAGTCGCAAAGTCTCGATCACAGCAGGCCTATAATGAATGGTCCCTAATTCTTTTCCGCCGGCGACATTGCATTGGGACTCTAACCCAAATACAATTGTCCCAACGGTTTTCAAATCCCTTTCCCGTCGATGGTCAAGCATTGGGACTCTAACCCAAATTCACAACCAACGAACGGAAAACCCCTTTCCGACGGTTACGGTGCATTGGGGCTGCTACCCAAGTACACAATTCTCGAACGGACTCCTGTCCCTTTTTCCTTTCTCATGATTCATAGTATCACATTCACATAGGTCAAAAATAGCCTTTTTATGCCAATCTGAATTGATCAAGCAGGGCTAAGCATTTTGAATATTTTTATTTTTAAACAGGTTTCCGGGATATTATGTATCAAGGTAGGTAATGCATCAATATAGGTGACAAACAACTCCTCACAACCTAATGCAATAAGAGACTCGAGTTATAAATATTTTATAAAACACAAGGAATGGGCTGAATGCACCGGGACTTGTCTTGGATTGCGTACAGCGTCGGGTTGGGCTCGGTCCCGCAGATGTCGAATCCCTGGACGACTTCTGGAGTGACCTCCTCTGCAGTGGCCTCGACTTGGACCTCCTCGTGAACGGGCACTACACGTATGTAATGATGTATGTTTAGCATGGTATGAGGACAATGAATGAAATACTTAAAAGTAAACCATTTAGACCTTGAGTACAACTTTCCTTCACGGAAAAGTTGCAAACGTTTCACGGAAACTAAAACAGTGTTTTCATTTTTTTGTTTTATTGACCATTTTAACTGTCACAGAAAGCCGCTGCACAGCTTTACTACAACCAACAAGTGACTTCATTAGTTTTGTCAAGGATCACTATAGTGAAAGATCCATGTCAATCCAAAATCATACCAAACAATAAGGATTTTTGTTTAAATTAATTCCACTATCCCGTAAACCCTATATTTAATTATCAAGTATCCTAACAGTTTCCAATTAAGCCCAAACTTACCCAGCAGATAGGTTTCACCCTAAAACAGTGCCACATAAATTTTCATGATTTTTGGATAAATCAGGAATTTATTAAAATTGCCCAAAATTGTATTTATTAATTAATATGCTGATTTTTAGTTCCTACAGAAAATGTCCAAACCTTATATTTAATATTTTTATAAAATACTACATGTTCCAGAGAGCATCCACAATTATTTTCAAGATTTTTAACTCAGCAGAATTATTCCTATGAAAATAACAAATAGCAGTACTATTCATCTAAAATTAAAATGGAAAAGCCTTTTAAAATCGCCCGGGAAAATGGAAAAGGAATTCACCCGGGGCAGCCCACGAGCGAAACAGACCGGCCCACTCGGCCTGCCCGCGCGCTCGACCGCGCGCGCCCTCAGGGACGCTGACAGGCGGGACCCCCCTGTCAGCTCCCTCTTCAACCTTCCGTGCGCTCGTGCACGCGCGCACTCGCGGCGGCCCGCCACGGATCTCGCCGCCGGCGGCTCCAGCAACGAAGCCGCGCGTGCCAACGTGAACCCCCAAGCCTAGCGCACACCCTAGCTAGGTTAGCCCCGACCCCACGCGCCTCCGACGAGCTTCACCTCGCCCATGGCGGATGCGACGGCACGGCGACCCTGTTCCGGCCGTGAGGGTGCGCTAGAGTTGAAGGAAAAGGGCAGGGAAAGACCAGGAGCTCACCACGACTCTAGACCGACGGCTGGCTGAGGCTGAGATGGAGCGGAGCGGCGAGCATGACGACGGCGGCGGAGTGCAACGGCTCGGCCTTGACGGCGAAGTCACGTTCCGGCAATCCTAGGGGACAAAATGGAACACCGTCGCGAGCATGAGCTAAAGTATGACTCAGAGAGTCACAAACGGGAGGTCTAAGATAGAGAGGCTCACCACAGCGAGTTCGTCGCGCGAGAGATGGCTGCGGCGGCACTCCGACCGGCCGCGAGAACGGCAACGAGCGTTTTGGGGCCTTCGGAGCACGAACGTCTGCGCAAGATGAGGCCAACGGTTCGCGGGAAAATGGGAATGCTAGAGGTGGGAGCAATTTGGAGATGGTGGAGTGGGAATGGCGAATTTGAACGGGGACCGAGGTGAGCACGATGGCGGCCGGAATGAAGAGGGGGGGGACAGAGGGGCGACCGTCGCCATTATATGGCCAAGGAGAGGGGAGACCGGGTGATCCTGGGCTGCGCGGGGTCCCCTACTAGGTCGGCTGTGCCCGGGAGGAGCACACGGCTGGCCGGCACGGGCGGCTGCCGGCCCTGTTCGCGAACAGAGAGGGGGGCAGGTTACTGTAGCAATTACAGTGCCTCCCTCTCGATTTTTGGCCAATTCCGCAAGATTTCGTATACAAACTTGAAAAAGTGTAAACATCAAAGTTGTAGTGCTCCAATTTCTGATCAACTTTGATTTAGAGGCCATGTTCAGAATTTGAATAATTTTGAAAATATTTAAAAGGGGGTAAAACCACTATTTGAAATCCATTTTTAATCTTGTCAAATTCTCTGGATTTTTCTCTATAAAATAAAAATCTCCAAAAATAAAAGTTGTTCTATTTGTGGAGCTTCACAACTTTATTTAAAGAAGTTTGGTCAGATTCTTGATATTTTTCAAATTAGCATTTAAATTTTGAATTTCAAAGTAGTAATTAAGGTTTAATTTAAATTTCTATTGAGGAACTTCAAAAACACCCAAAATAAAAGTTGTTTCATTTTAAAAGATCTACAAGTTTTATTAAGGCACCATCACCAAATTCTAAGTAGATTTTGATCTAGGGTTTTGGATCCGATTTAGGGCTTGAATTCAAATTTTTATTTTGATTGGTTTTTATTTACCAAATCAGGGATTTAATTGTACATCCATAACATTAATGAATAAGCCACTCTAAAACTCCTAATCATACTCATATACAGATGCTTAATAATAAATATGATGACATGGCATAATTAATTAGCCGTAATACCCGGGGTATTACAAATCCTTTCTTAGAACACATTATTCTTCTATTTTTTTAATTATGTTAATACGTTGTTAATTAGTTTTCTATTTTATTTATTATAAATTATGTTTATTATTTGCAAAATATTCAATCTTTGACACTGAGAATGAGTCTTAACACACATTATTCTTCTAAATTTTAATGAACTAAGGTTTCGAAGGTCTACAAATTCAAAAATTCTCAAGTGAACGGTTTTCATCTGTATTTCTTCGAACAAGGTTGCTGGAAAAAAGGTTCGTTAATTAAATAATATCTATAAACAATCATATTTATTTTGCATTGGTCATAATAAACTCATTATATTTTTATAGTTAATGATGGAGAGGTCATTCTAGATGTACAATTTATCACGAGTTAATCCATCATACATATATGAGGTGCAGAGGTTTATCGATGCCGCTAAGATTCATGCTTGGAGGTCAAATACGAAGCACATATATTGTCCATGCATAGACTGCAAGAATGTTATCGTATTTGATGACACGAAAACAATATTTTCTCATCTTGTTTGCCGAGGATTTATGGAGAATTACCTGATTTGGACAAAGCATGGAGAGGGTAGCTCTGCAGCTTACACAACTGGTACTCCTGTGAACATCGGTGTTCATGGTGCAGATATGCTTGCTGATGGATGTCATTTCATACACGAGAGACAAACACCTTGTCCTCAGAGTGAACATGTTGTGCCTAATGCGGATGGTTCGCCCAATGTTATTGCTGAGGAAGATGCAGACTTCTTAGATGCAATATTGCGTTGTCATCTGGATCTATCTATCTTCTTCATGAAAGGTATGGAGGAAATGAGGAAGGCAGCACAAGAGCCTTTTTTCGATGAGTCTAAGGGTTGCATGAAAGATTTCACGACGTTGCGGTCAGTGCTAAAGTTATTGATGGTAAAAGCCCGGTATGGTTTCTGTGATGCTGGCTTCGATGCGTTCTTGAGTATTCTCGCAGACATGCTTACAAAGGATAATAGAGTTCCTGCTAACACATGCATACTACGCAAAGAAGCTAATCAGTCCGCTTACAATGAGTGTCGAAAAGATCCACGCATGTAGAAACCATTGTATGCTATATCGAGGTGATGGATACAAAGACTTGGATAGTTGTCCTAATTGTGGTGCAAGTAGATACAAGACGAATAAAGACTATCGAGAGAAAGATTGTACCACCTCCATTTCTATGGGGAAGAAGCGAAAGAAGACCCAACAAAAGACCCAACCCACCAGGAAAGATAAAGAAGAAGTAGACTACTACGCGCAGAAGAAAATTTCTGCTCTGGTGATGTGGTACCTTCCCGTGATTGATCGATTGAGGTGTTTGTTCGCAAACACTGAGGATGCCCAACTTATGAGCTGGCATGCTTCAGATGAGCACAAAAATGATGGAAAGTTACGACATCCATCCGATGGCAAGCAATGGCAAGATTTCAATGCCAACCATCCAGAATTTGCTAAGGAGCCAAGAAATATTAGGTTCGCTCTGAGTACGGACGGAATGAATCCATTTGCCGAGAGGAGCAGCAAGCACAGCACATGGCCGGTGATCCTCACCATCTACAACCTTCCACCTTGGTTGATGCATAAGCGTAAATATCTTATGCTAACCATTCTTATTTCTGGACCTAAACAACCCGGCGTTGACATAGATGTATTTTTGGAGTCATTAATGTAGGACATGAAAATATTGTGGGAAACAGGAGTCGAAATATTGAACGAGTACCGCCAAGAAACTTTCACACCGTATGCAATTATTTTTGTGACCATCAACGATTACCCTGCTCTCTTTACATTATCAGGGCAGTTCAAGGGAAAGCTTGGATGCATAATCTGCATAGATGGAACCGCTTACGTGTTCTTTGATGCGTCAAAGAAGATAGTGTACATAAGGCACAGACGGCTCTTATCGAAAGGGCACAGGTACCGCTTGCGAAAGATGGATAAGTACTTCAACAATAATGATGAACTGCATTCTACTGCTCCAACGGGTAACAGTAAAGGTCAAAGAGTTTTCAGAATAGTCAGCAACATCAAATTTGTTTTTGTGAAGAAAACAAAAGACAAAAATCAAGAAAGGATATGAAAGCAATTCCAGAGGCTACATTCAAGAATATGTCTATTTTCTTCAAGTATTTGCCATACTGGAAAGAGTTAGACATACGACACGCGATCGACGGTATGCACGTTCAGAAGAACGTCTTTGAAAGCGTAATTGGCACGTTGTTTGACATAGAGAGCAAGACTAAGGATGGACTCAACTCACGTATGGACATGGTAAATTTGGGCATAAAAAAGGAACTGCACCCTGCTCTTCTAAAAAATAGGAAGTACCACCTCCCGGCAGCAAGCTACAACCTCAACACAGAGGAGCAACGTGTGATGTGTGTGTGGTGGAAAAATTTAAAAGTTTCATCTAGATTCTGCTCTAGCATAAGGAGTATTGTGTCAATGAAAGACTTTACACTGACCAATTACAACTCACATGATTGTCATGTCATGCTGACTACTTTCCTCCCTGTTGCCATCAAGGCTATAAATCCGGTGTTCTTAAAGATGGCAATCACCAGGTTGTGCTACTTTTTCAATAAGGTCTCACTGAAGGTTATTGACCGCGATGAGCTAACGTCACTTCAAGAATTCGCGGTGGAGACTCTGTCACAGCTTGAGATGTGTTTCCCCCACCATTCTTTGATATAATGGTTCACCTTGTGACGCACTTGGTGCCGCAAATAGAGGCATTGGGGCCCATGTATTTGCATGAGATGTGGACTTATGAGCGTTTCATGTCTGTACTGAATGGCTATGTATCAACTCGTGCTCGTCCTGAGGCGTCCATGATAGAAGGGTACTGTACCGAAGAGGCCATTGTTTCCTGGTGGCCCATTCTACAATAGTGTCCTGAAAGACCAGATTGCAATAGGTTTGCCCCCGTCACGACACGAGGGTAGGCTACATGGAAGTGGGAGGACCAGATGGAAATCTTTTATCCTGTCAGATTATAAGGTAGTCCTCGAAGCACACTATAGCATCCTGCATCAGCTCTCGATAATGGATCCTTTGATCGAGCGTCACATGAATGATCTTCGCCAACATAATGGTGGGCACACGGACGATTGGGTCAAGCAGGAACACAAGCGTCGGTTCATCGCATGGCTAAGGGAGCAGGACATTCCAGATGGGGAAACGTTTGAAGAACAAACCATCAAGAAGTTGTCGTGTAGACCATCACGCCAGGTCACGACATGGCAAACCTACGACATCGGTGGCTTCACGTTTTGTACCAAGTCCAAGATCAAAAAGAGCATGGCACAAAACAGTGGTGTTCGATGCGAGGCCATAGATGATGCAACTGGTGAGATTAGTACATACTTTGGCTTCGTTGAAGACATATGGGAACTAGACTATGGTACATTTCAGATACCTATGTTTTGATGCCAATGGGTTGAAGCCAAACATGTCATAGTGGACAACTATGGGCTCAGAGTTCTTGATCTAAGTAAGGTAGGTTACAAAGATGACCCGTGGATCCTTGCTAACCGTGCCGCACAGGTCTTCTATGCTGACCAAATCCTTTCTAATAATGAGAAGAAAAGTTCTGACAAGCCGAAGCATATAGTTTTCTCTGAGAAGCAACAAGCTCTAGGAGTTGATGGTGTAACTAATCTGGAGGATTTTAACCAATTCAGCGACATGTCTCTCTTTGTAGACCATCCAGTGAAGATAAGACATGTTGAGTGAAACATCCCACAAAGTTCGTTGGCATGGGTGCGCTTCGATGGACAAGGAAGAACAGTAGCTGGCTAGATTATATTTGTCATTTGTCATGTAATCCATTTTCTATTTCAACAAGTATCCTATGCTACATTTAACATGTTTATATTTATCTATTTTAAAATATTTACATTTCTCTATTTTAACATGTTTACATTTCTCCAATAACTCTAAACCCCTAGGTAAACCCTAAACCCTAAAACCCTAGCTAAACCCTAACAAAACCCTAAAACCCTAGCTAACGACTAAACCCTAAACCCTAAAAAACCTTAAACCCTAACAAAACCATAAACCCTAGCTAAATATTTCTGGATACCACCCTGGCTAAGCCCTAAACCCTAAACCCTAGGTAAACTAAAACACTAGCTTAATAAAACATACAGACTCTGTATTGAAAAATTAAACTTAAAAATATTTACACTGACGGTTCTTAATGTGAACCGCTAGTGTAAATAATTTACAATGGCGGTTCTTAATGCGAACCGCCAGTGTAAATCAATTACACAGGCGGTTCCTTATGACAACCGCCAGTACAAATCCTCCCAATATATAACGCGCGCTCTCCGTCCGAAATTTCGCTAAGTTCGGAGGAGCCCGCCATTTCTTCGCCGACGCCATCAGGCTGCCGGATTTTTCCGTGCCCTCGCTACAGTCATGTCCTCGCCGCGCGCATGCCCTAGCCGCTGCTGTGACCTTGCCACAGTCGTGCGCTCGCCCCACTGCGCGCCTCGCCGTAGCTGTGCCGACCGCCTCGCCCCACGGCCACGTTCCCGCCGCGCCGCCATCGTCGTCATCCATCGCCGCACCGCCGAAGGACTTCCCCGGTAAGCCGCCAGGCTTCCTTTCCCTTCTCCGGTGGAAATGTGTGGTGCGCGCGCGGCAGCAAGTGGCACGGCGGCCAGTGGCAGGGCGACGAGTTGTGCAGCGGCCAGTGGCAGGGCGGCGAGTGGCGCAGCGGCCAGTGGCAGGGCGGCGAGGTCGCGGGCGCTGCTGCCAGTGGCAGGGCTCCGGTGGCGTCGGCGGTGGGTGCGCGGTGGCGGGAGGGGTCGGCCGTGCCCTCAGCTCGTCGGCGGCAGGCGGGTGGCGGCGGTGGGGCGACCTGGTAGATATAGTGGGCCGGCCTGCTAGTGGGCCGGCCACTTGGAATTTTTTTTGTTTAATTAGATTTTAGTTTAAATAGGTTTTAGTTTATTAGTTAGGTTTTTCATATTGTTTAATTAGGATTTAATTCTTTAGTTAGGTTTATTTTAGATTTTGGTTTAGGGTTTAGTTTAGGTTTTTGTAGAGGGGTTTTAAGTGTATATGTATATGTGACAATACTTATAAACTTAGAGTTTAGGTCTATTTAAGTTTAGATTTTAGTTTAAATAGGTTTTAGTTTATTAGTTAGGTTTTAGTTTAGGGTTTAGTTTAGGTTATATGCATATTAGTTTTTGTTTCTTTTTATTGTTATATGCCCTTAGAGATTGATTTCAAAGCTAAATAGTTTTAATTATCATGTGTATTTCATTTTTTGTGATATATGTGATATGTGTATTTCAATTCCTCCAATTATCATGTGTATTTCAATTTTTGTGATATATGTGATATGTGATATATAAGATATATATATGCCATCTCTTATTTCAGATGTAAAATGCTAAAATAAAAAATTATAAAGAGAGATGTATATATGCGATGTGATATATGTGATGTGATATATGCAAACTCGATGAACTTTGTTTCAACACATTCATAAAATTTAGTTTAATTAGAGTTATGTTTTATGTTAGATTACCGCGATGACGACTTCACCATCATAGTCCTCTCAACATAACGAGCCGAGTGAGCAACAATATCAAAGTCCAAGTGATCCGTGTCCCAGCGTAGATAGAAAGGCTCATCGTGAAATGGAGCGCGACCCTACTTACGATCCACGAGAAGACGAGGTAACATACACGGAGTTCAATGAATCCCTTCTATCTATATATGTACTCATCCATGATTTCATGTGTGCGCCCAATTTTATGAACAGAAGGTCGTGTCTCAAATGCGACAACTAGGAAAAGAAGAATTGCAACACGAAGACCATGGGCCAGAACCTACCGATACGAGCACTGAGGAATCAAGGAAGAGGAAACTGAGTGATCGGAAACGAGGTGACAAGGGATCAAACAACTGGGATAGTAACACATATAGGGTGCTAGACGTAAGTGCAAAAGGAGAGCCCCTAACTCCACAAGAGGTGCAAGCTAAGTTTCGAAACGCGATTGGTTTCTTAGTTAAGGATAATCTTGATATCACAATATTTCAGTGGAAAGATGTGCCAGATTCGGTCAAGGCAAACTTGTGGCAAAAGTTGTCAAAGAAGTTTGTTCTGCCTCAGGGTTCAGAGGAACTCGTAAAGGGTTGTGCAATGAGGTAGTTGGCCATAACATTTCGCAACTGGAGGTCTGAATTGAATAGCAAATATGTGAAGACAGGGCTAGACCCCACCAGCAATTACAACATTACAGAAGGTCAGTGAGCTGTTTTCAAAGAGCAGAAGACTAACCCAGAATTCTTGGCCCGGAGCCAAGCGAACTCAGCACTTGCTAAGAAGAACAAGTACCACCATCACCTTGGCACAGGTGGTTACAAGCGGCAGGTTTCCAAATGGAGGGAAGAAGAGGTTGCGAAGAAGGCAGCAGGGTTGCCAGTGTTGTCTAAGGAACTTGGCGAAAGGAGCGCGAACTGGCTTCGTGCTCGCAAACCAAGAGAAATATCTGAGTCAAGTGCATCGTTTTCTGATCCAATGGTTGAAGAAGCCGTGAAGAATATTTATGAGACGGCAGCTCATGTGAAGGAAGGAAGTGCCAAGCCACAAAGGGAGCGGGATATCCTTACTCTTGGTCTTGGTAACCCCGAGCACCCTGGTCGTGTACGAGGCATCTCGTCAAGGCTAGGATGGAAAGAAGGATTCGGCGAGGAGTGGGCCAGAATGTACAAGAAGCGTGATCGATACAAGGAGGACTTGAAAGATTTTTTTTGAGGAGCAGGCAAAGCAAGCCTTCAAAGACATGGAGACTAAATTAGTAGCAAATCCTGATACCGAGCTTGCACAACAATTGATGGGTGTCATGTCTTCTGTTCAACAAGGGACGAACACCCAACAGTCTCTACAGATGCAGCTAGTGCCGGTGACACAGCCCTTGGGAGCTCAGCAGTTGATAGCACAGCCTCCAAATGCTCCAAGCCGTGTCGCGTCTACGGCAAAGGTTCACTATCCAGTTGATGGCATTGACATGCCAACGCCTTGCTCAATAGTCATAAGCTATGGCATTACCAATATTCATACTAGGGAAGTAGGCACTGGCTTCGCAATCCCTGGACGGACATTTCATGGTGCAAACATTCTAGATGAGTACTCCAGGGTCGAAGTGGTGACCGTAGTGCAAGGACATGAGGATGACATGTTGGACATCCCTGCACCCGAGGGCATTGAAACACTGGGACAAGTCATCAAGAATTTCATCCTTTGGCCTAGGCGAGACATCAAGTTGAGTAGGCCACCACCATCTACCTAGTCTAGCATTCATAATGACCCAACGCCGTCGTTATCACCTAACCGGCCTCTTCCTAGCTCACCAAATTCGCCTGTGCATCCAATTCCAGAACCTCCACCACCAGCATCTCCTATCAACTATCCACCTTCCCCAGCAAGGAAAGAGAAACAACTTGAGGAAACATCGACCCCAACGGGCCCACAAGAGAAACAACATGAGCAAACATCGACCCCGTCAGCCCCACAAACCAAAGAAAAAACCCCCCCACCAACAAAGAAGAGGAATATTGTTCCCAAAATGGTCTCGCCACACCGTCCAAAGCAAAAAACTGCTAGGACCATGCTGTGGTTGTCAGGAATAGCACGCAGCCGCACAAGTCGTGTCGTTGAGTGTTCTGAGGCTGAAAAATCGGGGAAATCTTCTGTGAAGACCATACAGATCAGGAAGCCAACGAAAGAGGATTATGAAAATGTCCCTAATACATATGTACCGGGCAGGCCGCTTCTGACTTGGGAAAAGGTAACCCAAATCCCATCTCTAATTAAAAGAATGCATGACTGGTACATGAGAGCAGTTTCTTTTGGCATCGATGCTCTGAGCGTATGTATATGAAACTGACCTCGATTTCCGCGAAGGGAAATCCACAGGCTCGAATTGTAATTCAACAGATTGCTTGGGACAATCCATGAAATTACCCATATCTCAGTTGACACCAGGATTCATACAACGGTAATTAAGTCTTACATAAACATTTATTACATCGCCACATTGGCGGAATCAACAATCAGAGAAGCTTTAGAAGATGCGGAAACGATTCATCCTTCACGGCCAACTTGAGTGTAGCACGTGACCCTATTCCTCGCCATCGTCTTCCTCGAAGTCGTACTCATTCTCGTCACCTGACAGCAAATTTATCAGTACGATTTGTACTGGCCACGGAGCCCACCTATGCAGCATTTGCTTTGTGGAAAGTGGATGCAAGGCTATACAAGCAGACCTATAGGCTGAGGTTTCCTATGCAGCTGTAATCAATGTTTAATTAGTCAAGTTTTATCTCCAGTTAACACCATCATCCCTTTTCCCATCACCACATCTCACTTACCCACACCTCGCTCTCATTCGACAGGCCCAACTCCCTCTCGGGCCTATCTCAGCGGCACACTACCACAACGGGTACACTGCCGGAAAAATGTCATCCAGGGGGAGAAGAGAACACTCACTACACTAGTAGAAGCTTCACAGGAAAGGTCCATAGCCAACAGGTTGGCATATGTATCGATCGATCAACCGTACACTCTGCAGAGGTTTCACTACCCACAAGATTAGCCATCATAGGTGTTGCGCAAACACCTAGGCAGAATTCTGGGTGCTTGCTTGTCTAGGTCGATGCCACCCTACCACTCAGCCCTGGGATATTCCGGATCCTACACCGTTATGCTGAGACTAGGAGACACAGTACCGGGCCCATCCAGTGGTACTGTGCATCTAGAACGGAACGGGAACCCATCGACCGTCTCCGCCCACCCTTATCACCTCTCAACCTAGCAGTAGTGGCACCGTCCTACCAAGTAGTCCAGCCGTCTCCCGCCCATCAGAAGCGAGTGAGTAGAAAAAGATTCCCATGAACCTGAAACTAGTCCGTCCTAGGTTTGATCAAGCAGGCATCTTCACTTAGGGGATACTCTCCCCCGTGCCATCACAGCACCTCCGTCCACGGACTTCAAACCACCAAGGCTATCCCACCCGGAACCTCCTCAACAACTTTACCCGCCACAGGTATCTCGCTTGGGGATGCCCAGGTTGCACCCCCGGCACGACTTGCCCCATGGGCTTGTCTCACGTCCCACTTGGTCGACATCAACCCTTACCACGCACCCAAGACGCACGCAGCACTCTCTCCCAGTGGTTATAATCAGTTATACACCGTCCCAATTCCACCACATAGCATATAGCCAGTAGAAAGTAGTGGAAGAGTAACAGTAAATTAAGCAGCAGCTAACCTACCAGTGGATAGCAGGGTATAGTCTTATCAAGGCAGGGAATTCAAATATACTACCATGCAACCAAACCATACATAATCATAAAGCAATAGCAGCAATGTCATTTGCAATGCGTAAATAGGATCTAAGGTTTTGGTGGGATGTGGCACCTTCGTAGTCGTCTCCTAGCTCCTGAAAGTACTCGTGGTCGTCTTCCTTAGTCAGATCCTCCTCCGGCTCTGAAATCGAACACGAAATAGTCGCGTCAGCGACTCCTATAGAGTATTTCAGAAAAATCCAATAAAAATAAAGAGCCAAATGCACACAAACATAGTCTTAGATTGTAGATCTAATTTTTCTGAGAATTTTGATATATGGTGTGTAATTTTTGGACATCGTATGAATAAGTTATGAATTTTCAAAGATTATCCTATTTTCTGAAAATGGAAAATGGTCGATTAATCAGGGGCAGCTCGGGAGTGGTCCACGTGGCGCGCGGGTCCAGTAGTGCGGCATGTGGCGCCTCATCCGAACTCAGACCCGATGGTCGCCCACCAGGTGTTCGATGCTGGTTCCCAGAGAGTCGCCGGCGTCGGCGTATCTCGGCGGTTGGTCGGGCGAGCTCGACGGTGGTCGGGGGTGGTTCTCAGAGGTCGGGGGTGGTTCTCAGTGGTCGGGGGTGGTTCACAGAGGTCGGGGGTGGTTCTCAGTGGTCGGGGCTGGTTCTCAAAGGTCGGGGGTGGTTCTCAGTGGTCGGGGGGCGTCGGCGTAGCTCGGCGTCGCTCGGCGGGGCTCGGCGGAGCTCGGCGTAGCTCGGCGGGGCTCGGCGGAGCTCGGCGTAGCTCGGCGTAGTTCGGCATAGCTCGGCGTAGCTCGGGCGAATCGGAGATTTGGGGCGCCGCTCTCCCGAGCTCTCCCGGGGAGGCTCGGGCGAATCGGACATTTGGGCGCCGAGGGTGCCGCTCTCCGAGCTCTCCCGGGGAGGCTCGGGCGAATCGGAGATTTGGTGCGCCGAGGGTGCCGCTCTCCCGAGCTCTCCCGGGGAGGCTCGGGCGAATCGGAATTTTGGGCGCCGAGGGTGCCGCTCTCAGAGGTCGGACATTTGGGCTAGCAGGGTTCTAGGGCGTCTGTTCAAGGCAGCGATGTCTCTTCGGTGCGGCGGACGATGACAGGGCGGCGATGACCATATTTCGGCAAGACAGGGCTCGGCTTTCCCCAATTGGCGTGCTCAGGCAGTCGTCCGACCAGATGGTGGCGGGTTAGAGTCGTGGTATGGCCTCCTTCTCTCCCACGGCATACGGCGGTTCTCCGACGAGGTGGAGGCGCACGTAGCCAAGGCGACAGACATGATTCGGGGCTCGGCTATCTACGCGACGGTGCCGAGGCAGACTTGGCGAACCTCGTCGGCCTTTCTCCGCAGCGCGAGGCGATCGGGGGTACTCGGAACGGATTTTTGGCGAGGCGGAACGTGTCGGCGGCGATCACGTTTCCCCGAGAACGCACCTCTCGGTGTTCCGGGCTATGGAGGTTCGATCTTCCGCAGCTAAGCTTGTCCGAGGTGGTCGGTTTGTGTTCCTGGTCGCGGTATTGAGATGCTCCGGTCATCGGCGGCGATGTCGCCGCGACTGTGAGGTTCCGGCGGGGCTAAGGAAGTCTTTTAGGAGATGTATACGCCTCCAGGGTCTATGGCGATGGTATACCAACTACCAATTTTGGCTACCGAGATTCCCAAGGTGCTCGGTTGTGGCGGCGGCGTGTTGCCGACGACGGCGGAAGGCGGCAACGCGGCTACGACCATGTCTTGGTTCAATCGAATGCGGTCTTATCAAATTGGTGAGGCCAGAGAAGCATACAACACTCTAGTGGCGAACTTTAGCCATGGCATGGCCTTATTTTGGCGATGGCTCGCGGCGGCGCTCCGGCGAGATCGCAGCGCACTCGAGCAGGGCGGACGAGGCTTCCTCTAGCGCCTAGATCCGCGTAGCTAGCTCAAGGGGTCGTGGCGGTGCTCCACGACGCTCTAACCTATACGGGTGCTAGTCGGATTGCTCGGAACGGGTGATTCGGCGTCGGAACGCGTCGGTGGTGAGCGCGCTCCGCCGAGAACGCGTCGTGCTGCGTTCTCGGTCTAGCAAGCTTGTAGTCCGGGGGTTTCGGCCGGTCGCATGAGTGCATGGTGCAGGTGATCTTCCTGAGCCGGTAAAGGCTCGTGCCTGCGCGTCCCGTGGGCGGAACACCATGGCAAAAGCAGGGCGAGGTTCGGACATAGCGTGCGGTGGCTCACCGTGGTGTCGGTGAAGCTAGGATGGCGATGCAGTGGCGAGTCGGAGCCGTGCAGAGCGTACGCAGTGCCGTGCCGAACCGCGACGGGGCTCCGGCTTCTCCTCCGTGTCCGGTTCGGCGCGCTCCGTGGCGGCAACGCTCCGGCAGCTCCTCCTCCTCTGCTCCGCCTTTCTCTTACGCTCTCTCTCTCTCTCGGTGTGGTGCAGTGTGCCGGTCTGTGCCACGGTGGCGGCGAGGGGAAATGAGGGTAGGGCTTCAGGGTGAGCTCCTTTTTATAGGCGAGCTTGGCCAGCTCCAATGGCGAACGGTCCTGATCGCGCTCGACCGATCGAAGGGCCGTGGCTCGAGTGGATCTAGGGCTCCGGATGGGTGCGGGTTCGATTGGCGGCCAAGAAAGGAGGGGACAGGAGGGGGACAGCGGGGTCAGGGCTCTGCCATGCGTGGCGCTGTCGGTCACGCCATTTGCGTGACCCGGTGGCGTCGTCTTCGTGTGGAAGAAGAACAGTGGGGGCGAGAGCGGCTGACAGGCGGGGCCAGGTGGTCAGCGGCTGCGGGGGAGCGGTGAAACGGTTGCGCGCGTGCGGGTGAGGTGAGGAGAAAAAGGCCGGGCTGGCTGGGCCGAATGGCTAGCCTTGCTCTCTCTCCCTTTTCATTTTCTTTTCTTTTTCTGTTTTCACTTTAGTGTATAAATACATATATTACCCATTTTAAGTATTGAGTAAATACAAACATAAATTGCAATAAATCCCAATTATGATGCATAAGCTATTATTCTATGTGAATGGAATTAAAATGCAAGCTATACTCCTTTATTTACCAAATTCATAATGAAACCTATATGCTTGCACAAGAAAAATGGGTTTTCATAATAAATAAATGAAAAATTTTAATTAGTTGGGATTTTTAGGTTGTGTGGGTTTTTAGGGTTGTTACAGTATACCACCAAGAGCTTTTATGAATGAGCGAAATAAAGCTGTGGTCTCGTTCGAGGACATGCACTTGATGATGAACCTCAAGAGACTCGACGTTCAGCTCCTAACAGTGTGGGCATTGTAAGTGTCGCTCATATACTCACTTGATTATTATTTTGATGTATTACGTTTCAGTCTTTGAGATTCATTTGCACATGTGCCTTGCAGACTACAACATGACCAGCAGGAGGAGAGATTTGGTATCGATTCTTATTCACACGCAGAAGAGAGGATTGGCTATCTCGACCCCACCGAAATATATGAGGAGCGGCATACATTCAGGATCGGAAAGGACAATGACAAATTGAAGGACAAGACTGAGGAAGAAGTTCAACAGATTATTACTAAGCTAAAAAAGAGATGGAGGACAAATACTGCATATACTTAGGAAATTCAATGTTTCAATTTCAAGATAGGCAAGTCATAATAGCCCCATACAACTTTAGGTAAGCTCGAGTTTCTTTTTGCAATTAATGTTATTATTGTCTAATCCATATATATGTGGCCCCGGCCCATGCATCACGAGAACTTGATTCGTGCAGGGACCATTGGATTTATTTTTATATTTATCCAAGGCAGGGAAGGGTGCTTGTCTTTGACTCCGCAGATTATGATCCCACTACGTATGTGATATTCTTGACCTTCTTAGAGAGGTAAGCCGAAAAATGTTTGCATTCTTTTCTCGACGAGAGTTTGCATTGAGAATATATAAGTTGGTGATTCTTTCGAAATCATAGGGCATATAAGTGGTATAAACTACAAGGCGGAAAGCACGATAAGAACAAAAATAAGACCATTAACAATAAATTACAAGTGGCTGGTATGTTAGTTATTTATGACTACATATTTATCATCCATGTACAACACATAAGACAATGTTGCAACTAATTAAATATTCGCTTACCTGTTTACATATATAGTGCCACAAGCAACCACCCGGATTGGTCCACTGTGGATTCTATGTCTGTGAGTTTATGAGGGAGTCCGGACGATACATCAAGAACGTTGATAAGGTAAGTAATAGTCATTATACCCTTGAAGTTACAAATGTGTATATGATGTTTATACATATTAATTAATATAGTTATAACTACAGTTGCGGAATTATAAAAAACTTAAGACGCAAAACATGAGCACGGAGACTTTATACAACATAGTTGAGGACATGTGCTCATTCATGATGAAATATGTTATTCCAAGCAACGGGAATTATCACGATAAGCAAGACACTCTAAGAAGTGAAGAGTTCAGAGAGCTAACGGAAATCAGCATGGTAGGGTTTACCCGAGAGGGTTATTAATTGGATGTATAAATTTGAGATGTTATCACATGTAACTTTGATGAACATATATGTGTATATATTATGAGCACAGTCCTTTGATGTATATAAATATACTGTATAATAATTAAATTTTGTTTTGCTATATTTGATCATGATCTAATACAGCTTAATATCTACAATAAATAAATAAATACATATATATGGCGGGGGGGGCTGAAATTCCTTAAAAAGGGCGGCAATCTCTACTGACGGTTGCCTGTGAACCACCAGTGAAAATATATTTCCACTGGCGGTATATTTCCACTGGCGGTTCCTTAAGAAAACCGCCAGTGTAGGAACCGCCAGTGGAAATATATTTTCACTAGCGGTTTGCTTAGGGAACCACCAGTGAAAACATATTTTCACTGGCGGTTCACAGGCAACCGCCAGTGGAAAGATTTATTTTCACTGGCCTCTCCCACTGGCGGCCTTGTGAAACGCCAGTGAAGATGGCTTTTGAACCGTCACTATAGAGCTCCTGTGTACTGGTGAAAATAGCTCGCATTCTTCGTTTCAGCTGAGCCAGATCCAAGCATCATTCTTTTCTGGGGTTGACGACCTAGAATTATTTCTCTCCAGTAATGATGAAGTAACATATATAGCTAGCATTCCTGGGCTAGCTAGAGAATTGATTTGTTTATGTTTTTCGGATTCCAGAATCTAATTGATGGAGGCTTCACCACGACCGACTGTACCGTGTGGTTCCAGATAATTTTTTGTTTTATAGAAAACACACATCCCTAGTACTACAGTAGTACTTCCGACAATTACTAGCTTCTGATATTCACTTCATATAATGCACAATTGATTCAAAATCTGACAGTAAAACAAAGTGGTTTTTGGAACAGGTGGTTAAGATTTGTTCTCGATTAGTGGAACCCTGTGCACTTATAGTTGGCATCGGACCGCCTCTACATATACGCATATATATACCTGGTCTCATTTTCCAACCGTGAATTAGAAAAGATGATTCTACTGCGACATACATTTATGCAACAAGGCTATATAGATCAATCAGGGTTTGAGACGTCGTTGACTCGTTGCTGAGGCCCCCGTTGAGACGCACAAAACTTTTAGAATCTAGAAAAAAAATATTTTCCAATAAGTGTTCAATTATGCCCTAAGTAGACTTAAAAAATTCGTCTCATAATTTATATCTAAACTGTGTAAACATGCAAAAATTTCAACTACATTTAATACTCTATGCATATGCCGCAACATTCGATGTGATGAGAATTTTGGAATTTTGGAGTGCATCTAAACAGGGCCTGAGTGCATTGAGACCAAAATTGAAATGGTGAAGAGTTTTGTTGGGAACAGGAGATATCTGGAGGACTAGCTTTGGAAAAAACAATTTAGGCCCTGTTTAGATCCACTGCAAATTGCAGTTGTAACTAGCCACATCAACGTTGCGGCATATGCATGAAGCATTAAATGTAGACGAAATGTTTGCATGTTTATACTTTTTGCATGTACATCACGAGACGAATCTTTTAAGTCTACTTGAGTCATGATTGGACAAAAAGTTGTCAAATACAAACGAAAGTGCTATAGTACAAAATTACAAGTGCAACTGGGATCTAAACACAACCTTACTCGTCTGTGGCAAAGTACTGTTGCACGCAGCTGCACAGGGAGGCAACTGGGACAATATGCACGGTCTGACCATTCAAGATGCAGGGCCGGCACAATAGCACAAAAAGCCATCCTTAGCTTGATGCGCAACAGCACTACGGCATGTGTCTCTCCTCCGGTCTGCGCTAACTTCACCTCTGAATATACAGGGCATTGGGTGGGCATGCGTCTAGTTGTTGAATCGAAAAGAAAATGAGACGCACAAGCTGGATGCATCTATGTGGACAAAACGAGTCATCTTGAAACCAGGGATATTCTCCTTTGTTGTGCGTTGTTACTGCAATAATAAGATCACCATATCTACTCTCAACATGTTTTTCCGATAAAGAAATTAAAGCCTTCAATGATATGCATCAAATATATTGTCATAAATTATGTAGCGTGGCAATTCTCATCCTCTGCACACCTATTCTGATGTACATATAGCACAGACAAATGCAATTGTTGAATTTTAAGTTCAGTTCTCAACATGTGGTTTACGGTGTTCTTTTATTACATCTGCAGTTACACTGCTCTGATCGAGAACATGAGGGACTGTTTGTGCATTGTACGCACAAGCAGTCAGGCACTAACTTAGATTCCAGCCATATGTTGTCCCTACTACAACATCTTCAGTTGTTATTGCTACCTAGACCAAGATGAAGGCATAATTCGGAATTTTCATACTTTCAAAACTCGGCTGCATAGCCGTTTCTTCATGGAAGTCATAATTTTGACTTGCTGGATCATTTGGATAGCTAGGAATGAACTAATCTTCAAAGCATATCGATTAAATCTAAATGATGGCAAAAGAGAATTTCTCAAAGAAGGCAAGTTCGTAGGGTAAAGAGTGAAAGAGTCACTCTCAATTCAGTTTCACCAATGGCTGGAAAGATTTGTTTAGACATCCTCCTTCTCCTTTTCTTTTTCATTTTCTTTTCTTCCTTTAAGTTTCCCTGATCTTTGTAATATTTTTGTTATGTCGTTGGCTTGTACCTTTTACTTACTTAATAAAACTCTGCAGGGGACGGCCCCTCCAGTAATCTTAAAAAAAAAAAACCAACCGTGCCTTTCCCTCCTTAATTTCTACTCTGCTGACCAGGACCGGCGGGCTGCCTCTAGGCTCTATATACACACACATACGTGCACCATCATTTGGTGGTTGTACTGCCACATAAATTTGTGTTCCAGGCGACCGCAGATCAACCAGCATTTGAGTCGTTGCTTCACACCATGTATCGAAATGTTGAGAGTTTTGGGAACGGAAGACATCAAGAACGTTTGCGCGGGAAGAGAAGCATGCTCGCCTGCGGGCTGATGTAGTCAGGCGGATGCATGACCTGCGGGAAGAGAATGCAGTCAGGCCAATTGTTGAAGCCATCACTTCACAGTGCGTTGTGGTGATAAAGACACCAGCATCAATGTTTTTGGGCTAAAGTGAATATGACCTTTCATATAAATGACGGAATTTAAGTGGCGTAGGTGTTCATACTTGCGGTATTAATACTGAAAAGTCTGGTTAACCAATTATTACTTTAAATTTACATGAGACGTTTCTTCTATAAGTGGCCTTATTAGTAGCACTGTGCAGTTACTGTGTCGTGCACTTATATATACAAATGTCCACTAGTACAAAAGCTCAGCACAGGCAGGTTCTAAACGCATTTCTATAGGTGTTTTTTTCGAACCGCCTGTGCTAAGAGCCAGTACAAATCAGCCATTTCTGCAGGCGGTTCACATAAGAAACCGCCTATACAAATCCTTTTACTGAAAATCAGTTTTTAAAAATAGCAAAACAAAAAAATTAAATCTGGGAAGGGTCCCACCGGTCAGCGCCTGCAGCCCTAGCCGCCTCCCCAGCGCTGCTGCCGACGCCGCCCCCCCACCGCCACCGGATCCGCCGAAGAGGAGGAGGGAGCCACCACCTGCCACCGGATCCACCGATGAGGAAGAGGATGGAGCCGCCACCGCCACCGGATCTGCCGACGAGGAAGAGGAGGGAGCCATCGCCGCCACCAGATCCGCTGCCGGATCCGTCCTTGGCCGGCCACCGCGAGGCCGGGCTGCAACCGCCTCCCCGGCCGGCCGCCGCCCTGGCCGGCCACCGCGAGGCCAGGCCACGACCGCCGCTCTGGGTAGAGTTTTTCTGTACTAGTGGCCTCTATGGCTCTTATATATACAAATGAGTCTTGTATGTAGCAGTAGAATCACCTAGTCTTATTTTCCATCGCTGACACCTAGTCTTATTTTCCATCGCTGACTTAGTGATTCTACTGCCACATACATGAGTGCAGCCGTCATCACTCCATCTTTTCTACCGCGAAAAGGCTGCTAACAAGTATATATGTAGATAGATCAGGGCTCGAGTCCTCGATCGAAGACAGCAGCCTGAAATGATGAGAAGAAGAGTATTGCATGCTGGGAACGGAAGACATCAGGAGGGCTTGCACGGAGAAAGAAATTTACTCACCTGCGTCTGGCCCGCAGCTGCGCTACTGCGCAGGGAGGCGCTACTGACGGGATGCATCATGCCTGCGCAGCTAGCGAACAGAAGGTGCTGCTGCAACTGCATATTGATTCACAAAGCGAATCAAGAGGCTGGAGAAGAGGCTCCGAGGCAGATTAGTGAGGAGGGTGCTGGACATCTGTTGATTGGGGACGGCCAGAGTCTGCTGATCCACGTTGAACACAAGGGGCACATGTGATGGGTCATTGGGACACTCGATAGGGACGAGAACACAGGGGACGAGTTCTGGATTGGGTGGCGGCACCGGCAAGGCCCAAGAGCCGAGCGGGGACGAAGGTTCATTGCGTCCGAAGAAAACTTTTAGTTGTACACACAGAGAGAGAGATTTGGCTAAATTTTGATCAAAATTTGATCAAGAGGCATGAAGAGTAAACAAATGAATTATAACTTGAATAACAAAAGTTCGAATGGAACCGAATTTTTAGATTGCTTGAACAGTAAATTAAACTTGAATAGCAAAAGTTCGAACGGAACCGAATTTTTTAACTAGTTTTATGTTATTTTGGTTCTCATCGAAATAAGTGAATTTCGCTGAAAGTTGATCATTTCGTACTGAATCCATGCTAGGGCCTTGCAGCGGGCCGAACAACGGCAGCAGCTCATGCATGGGCTTAATTTGTACTGCATAGTCGAGGAGCGGTGACAAGGCTCGTGTGCGGAGCGGGTTTAGGACTGACGGTGGCACGTGTACGTGTGGATCCATTTTTTTTTCTCTCCTTTTCTTGTTTTCCTTTTTTAATAGATAGAAAACACACGTCATTCTTCCAGGTGGGGAGCACTTCCGATGATACTAGCTTGTGACATTCACTTCGCATAATGCACGACCAATTTCAAAATCTGACAGTGAAATAAATTAAAGTGCTTTTGGAACCGGTGGTTATGATGTGCTCTCCCATTTGTGGCACTGTGCACTTATTGTCTCATGCAGCACTTGGCATCGGACTGCCTCTATATATACACTAATATACACACACACACACATATATACCTGGTCTCGACAAGGCTATGTATAGATCAATCAGGGTTTGAATCATCATTGCTTAACAGGAGAGTTGACATGGTGAGAAGAGTTTTGTTGCATTGGGAACGACAGACATCAGGAGGGCTTGCCTGGAGAAAACAATTTACTCGCTTGCGTGGTGCGTGGTGTGTGGCAATGCGCAGCTGCGCAGGGAGGCACAAGGACAGGATGCATGCGTGGCCAGTGAATATAGGCAGTGCGCGCGCAAGTGCATGTCATCGAGATAGCCAACAGCAGAAGCGGATTTGGGCCCGGGGCTGCCCGGGCTCCAGCCCGAGGGTAGGCCCAGTAGCTGTAGGAACAAGTTTCATAAAAAAAAGAGTAAAATGGCCTGATAACCAAAATAGCTCACCAGATGTTCTCCTTTTTGTGCGCTGCTACTGCAATAATAATAAGATCACCAGACCTACTATCAACGTGTTTTTTTCTGATAAAGAAATTAAAGCCTTCAATGATATACATAATATATGGTCATCAATTATGTAGTGGCCATTCTCATCCTCTGCACACCTATTATGATGCACATAGCACGGACAAATGCACCTGTTGAATTTTAACTTCAATTCTCAACATGTGGTTCACAGGGTTCTTTTCTTACAACTGCAGTCACACACACTGCTCTGATCGAGAACATGAGGGACTGTTTGTGCATCATCCTATGCACAAGCAGTTAGGCACTAACTTGGAATCTAGCCATGTGTCATCCCTACCACGATAGGGGGGGGGGCTGCCGGGGCTCAAGCCCCCCTACTGTCGCCGAGCTCCTGGAGCCCCCCCTCAGCCCCGCCTTGAAGTATCCACCATGGCTGTATGTGTAGGAGGGGCTGAACTCGAAACTGAAGGTTGAAGACGACGTTCAGTCTCGACTTGGGCTAGTAGGCATTTTTCTCATCCCCATTATGCCTGCTGGTCCTAATCGAGCCCAATAAGCCCAAGTGCCTGAAGCCTGCTCAATTCATGTGTCCTGACTCCTGACTCTTCAACTCTAGGCCAGCGGCGGTGAGCGATGGCATAAGTGCCGCAGCGGATAGCAAGGTGCTGGCCAGCCGGGCAGTGTGCGCAGAAGGCTTGACACTTGACAGTCACATGCTAGTAGTAAACTATTGGCCCGCCGCCTGCAGCCCCTGGTCTCGACGACCAATTGTATTGCTCCTTTTTATGTTTTATTATTTTATATATAGCAAAATTATATTGCTCCTTTTTATGTTTTATTATTTTATATATAGCAAAATTATCTTCCTGTGTTAACCTTTCACGGTGATCTAAAATTTGGCATTCTCTAAAGTCTAAACAAAGCATGATTGGGAGAAATATCCTTGAAAGACAACTTCGAACGATATGAGTTCTTGGTGGATAAAATAAAAAAAAGAATCCTTCGATACAAACTACCAGATTAAGTATTATTTTTGCCCTTGTACTGGTCTGGGCTTCATTGTGGAACAATTATGGAGATTCAATAACCATTTAGTACTCTAGAAGTCCTGCTCTGAAAGTGAGATTGTTGTCGGTTAATTTATACATTTTGTTTGTAGTTGGGAAGAATAATTGGCGCCACAACAGCTATTAGATTGGTATGGAAAAATTGCATCTTTTACTCCCACGTTATATTCATCCATGTTTAAGTACAGAACAACTTTAAACTACTATATTGGACTTCTATGGCACGATAACAGACTTATGTTGTGGCCTAAGGCGCTAGCTTTGTGGCTTTGTTCAGCCCCCCTATATATTTTTCCTAGATCCGCCACTGTGTACTGCCAAATAAATCCGTCTTCTAGGCGACAAGGCTAGCTAGCAACCAGTAGATCAACCAGCATTTGAGTCGTTGCTTCACACCATGTATCCAAATGAATGTTGAGAGTTTTGGGAACGGAAGACATCAGGAAGGTTTGGACGGGAAGAGATCGAAACATGCTTGCCTATGGGCTGATGCAGTCAGGCGAATGCATGGCAGGCTGTTTTAGAGAAACGATAGCGCAGGATGCAGGCGTGATCAGTGAACTCGAGGCGGAGTAGCAGAACAGGAGGTTGCCCCTGACTCGTGTTGACTGTTCGACATGTATACAGTAAACAGCACTAAGTACACAGGAGCTCTACAGTGACGCCATGTATTTTTTTTACTGACGGTTTCGCTTGACGTCCGCCAGTAGAAATCAGCGTCATTTTTATAGGCGGGTCACTTAAGAAACCGCTACTAGAAATCGATTTTTAGTGGCGGTTCCTTAAGTAACCCGCCAGTAAAATTAGCCTATTTTTACTGGTGGGTCCCTTTTACTGGCGGGTCACTTAAGGAACCGCCATTAAAAATCGATTTCTAGTGGCGGTTTCTTAAGTGACCCGTCTGTAAAAATAATCTGAATTTTAATTTTTTGAGTTTTGCAAATGACCTCGCATGAAAAAACTATCTAAATAAAAGTTATAGATCTTGAAAAGTTATGAAACTTTGTAGTTGACAACTTTTTCATTTAAAATCATCTTGGTGGCAAAAAATACGTTTGAATTTGTCAAATTTGAAATTCAAATTTTGTAAATGACCTCGGATAGAGAAACTTCCAACATAAAAGTTGTAGATCTTAAAAAGTTATGCAACTTTGTAGTTGACAACTTTTTCATTTGACTTCGTTTAGGGCCTCAAACAGTCAATTTTTTATTGGTTTTATAACAATATGTGGCGAATCTAATTCAATTAAGATATAAGTGACTGATGGGTAAAGTGGTTAGAGGAGCTCAGGCGCGAGGGAGAGGTCGCGGGTTCGAACCCCCGCGGCCGCGTAGCACACGTATTTTGTGCGAAAAATACCGCGACTTGCAATTTGTACTGGCGGTTCACAAGCAACCGCCAGTAAAAATCGCTGATTTTTAGTGGTCCCTAACACTGACGGTTCAAAAAACAACCGCCAATAAAAATACGTTTGTAACCGTCAGTACTGAGCTTTTTTTACTAGTGCAGGCCTGGAGTGAAACATCTTTGACGTGTTGCCATCATCATGCTTGTACACCATTGAACATAGAGCCTGTGACAATATATATATATATATATATATATATATATATATATATAAATAAAATATTTTTTTTTCAATTTCATCCTTAAAATTAAAAATAGCTAGTAATAATGACTACATGGATCAAAAGGCTGAGATCATAGTATCAAAAGGTAGAGTTTTGTTATATCTAGATGAAATATATCCTCTCAAGAAACCAAAGATCACAATGTAGTTTTGTCACATGGAGGCTCTTGACGCGATGTTTCCAACGTTCAACGGACGCGCACACGAGCTCTTCATGGAAGACACGTAAGACAATGCGGTGTTCACTCGTTGGTTGTACTACTTATATATGTAATATCGAACCAGGGAGCAGTCTACTAAATTGGTCCGGTCGTTGGACTACCTAGCACACTAGATGCACGTTGTTTGTACCAAAAACTCTCTTCTTTTTAATAGTAATGATACACAAGTCTTTGTGTACCCGAGAAAAAAGAGCACAATAGAAAAAAAATAGCAGTAATTGGACAAGCTTCCACTGTTTACCAGGAAGCAACAGGAAGCTCGCCGCCATATCCCAGCAATGCTAATTTGCTGACAGTGAACCGAATCCTATAATTAGGTTTGTTTACCACTTTTTATGTTCTCATCAACTGACCAATGAATACAGCAGCAGGATGCAACTGACCAATGAATAAATAGCAATATACTCGATCGGATCAATCGATACTAATAATTTACCTGCAAACAGATTTGATTTTGAGTACAAATGACAATCAAACAGCATCACATCATGGCGGCATTTATATTTCACGCTCGCCTGCTTTTAATTTGCACTACGTACGTACCGTAGCGACTAGTATCAGGTAGCATCAGGCTAGCTCCTAAGGGTGTGTAGTATATATATGGAAAAAAGAACGCTTCATCAGCTTGCTTCGTCTTCGTCCGTATAGATTCACATACACAATCACTTGTTTCTTCATTTTCGTGTGCTTGTGCTTGCACACTAGCAGTAGTAGTCGTCTAATACATAGGGGACTCCAAGGAGCACGCATGAAAGGAGGAATTCCTTTGTTGTTGGGAGACTTGGGAGTGGGAGGCATCAGGATAGTTCATTTAAGGCCACCGTGATTCTCAAGCCGTCCCAGCTTGCGAGCTCGCGCCGCGCTGCATATACTGCCACAACTGGACGCCCAGCGAGGCACGCATGCAGCCGCCGCCTCCCGAGGAAATCACGGGGCATGAGCAGGCAGCGACGACCATGTTAGGCCTGCGGCAGCACGAACTAATACACACGAATGCGAGGTGGAAGATGAACAGTGGTTTTCCGGTAACGAACGCCGCGGCGACGAACTCGCCTGTATCTTGGCTTTCTTATACACTGGACTCGGCAAATGAACACAGAGGAGTACAGGGGCTACAAATAGGCCACGGACTCGTGAGGAACTGACCTTCACGTCCGGCCACCATGCCACGATCCGCATGACGCTCAGCGACGTCTGAGAGCCACTCGCTCATCCAGGCATCCCGGCACATATCCATGCAGACCGGCGACCACGCACACCACTCAACTCTTGCATGTCATCATGTAACGAACTAGTCTCCTAACAACCTACGACTCAAACAGCCCTGGCAACATCCTTGCACAAGAATTGGATTAAGACTCGACCACGATGTGCACGGCCGCGACACAACACGCCCTGGACACAACCACGCACCGCAGCTAGCCTGCATACACGCGCATGGCGTGGTTTATTCTAACAATCACCCCCTAAACCACGACACCCCCGAACGCCCAACCTACATGAGCGTCGGCTCGTCGTCGACATTGGCGAGGAGAACTGTTTCCTGGACATGTGTCCGCGCTCGCCGCAGTCGTAGCAACGTCCACGATAGCGCCTTCCACCACGTCCGCTGGCCCTTGAACTTGTGCTGCCGCTGTCAGTCGTCGTCGTCGCAGCCGCCGCTACGGCCGTTCTGCGCCACGCCACCACGCGCACGCTCCTTGTTACGACGTTGACGACGGCGTGCCTCCCACTGCTCCTCCGTGAGCAGCAGCTGCCCGGTGCGTTCACCTCCAAGTTCGACGCCGCCGCACCGTTCCTCTGCCACGCGCAGCCTGCCGACGAGCTCCTCCAGCGACATCTTCTTGAAGTCGGCGAACATCTTGATGGAGCAAGGAATTTGATTGAACCTTGACGGCACAACCCGCAATCATCTTCTTGACGACGCGCTCGTCCTCCATGTCCTCGCCCAACTCGCGCAGCTCCGTGGCGAGAGAGCCAAGCCACACGGCGAAGTCGTCGATCGCCTCACCGTCCTTGAATGCCGCGTTCTCGAACTGCTTGAGGAGGTGCTGCGCCTTGGCCTCCTGCACGCGCGTATCGCCCATCCGCAGCGACTTGACCGCCGCCCAAGCCTCCTTGGCGGTCTCCTTCGCAGCGAGGCCGGACTTCATCTCTGGCGGCACACCGCGCAGAATCACGGCCAGTGCCCGCCGATCCTTGCTACGCTCGGCCTTGCCGGTCTCCACGGCATCCCAGAGCTCCATGCCCTCGAGATTGACTTGCATCTCGAGCGCCCACTCGCGGTAGTTCGTCTTCGTCAGCTTCGGGATCTCAGCGCCACCAAAACCACGCTCCACCACGACCATACGCAGCAAGCTGGTGTCTTCCTTCGCATCACCACCAGCCATCGTCGTTGACATCGGACCTCTGCGTGGGATCACGCGCTTCTTCTTCGGTGGCTCTCGTGGTGAACTAATGGAACCACCGTAGTGCATAAACCCTGGCTCCGGTACCAATTGTTAGGCCTACGGTAGCACGAACTAATACAAACGAATGCGAGGTGGAAGATGAACAGTGGTTTTCCGGCAACGAACGCCGCGGCGACGAACTCGCCTGTATCTTGGCTTTCCTATACACTGGACTCGGCAAATGAACACAGAGGAGTACAGGGGCTACAAATAGGCCACGGACTCGTGAGGAACTGACCTTCACGTCCGGCCACCATGCCACAATCCGCATGACGCTCAGCGACGTCTGAGAGCCACTCGCTCATCCAGGCATCCCGGCACATATCCATGCAGACTGGCAACCACGCACATCACTCAACTCTTGCATGTCATCATGTAACGAACTAGTCTCCTAACAACCTACGACTCAAACAACCCTGGCAACATCCTTGCACAAGAACTGGATTACGACTCGACCACGACGTGCACGGCCGCGACACAACACGCCCTGGACACAGCCACGCACCGCAGCTAGCCTGCATGGCACGACACACTGACATACACGCGCATGGCGTGGTTTATTCTAACAGACCATACACGTACGGAGCCCGCGTGCAGGCAGCAACGACCCCAATGCAACCAGCGAACAGCCCCAAAGCATGCGGAGGAGTATCACCCTTTTTTAGCACGTATGGCATTCAAAGCACGCTGCTGATGGAACACACTGCTGTGGTGTAATGATCTTGATTTTTACATATGTGATCACTTACCTGTTTGTGCAAATCTTCTTTGTTCCACTGACTATTCATTTAATTGCTGCGGACGGTTGTAATATATCTTGCTAGGAATTCAGGCAATTTCTAAGTCAATTTAATCCAGAAATAAAATAGCAGAATTATGACGATATATATGTGTATGTGTATCTCACTCTCAAAAACAACAGCATGCAAGAACGATATACCAATCGAAACAGTAAGTATACAAATTATTGTATGAAAGGATTATGATTGTACC
Organism: Eremochloa ophiuroides; assembly: GCA_038502445.1. Lineage (NCBI taxonomy): Eukaryota > Viridiplantae > Streptophyta > Magnoliopsida > Poales > Poaceae > Eremochloa > Eremochloa ophiuroides. The sequence goes on from JAHLJS010000002.1 coordinate 6,980,457, forward strand.
CAGCGGAGGGTCCAATACCGAGAGCATCGGAGGCACCATCCGCACTAGTCGACATAGTGTGTTGCTCAAAGTCATGGACCACAGTCTATGCAGGTAGAGGATCGCAGTGCAGTCCCTCGAACGGTCACCAGTCGATGAAGACAGTCGATCTCTAGGCAGCCGATCTCCATACGCCCAGGAAGTAGTTGATGAAGATAGTCGATCCGCGCCCGCCAGGAACAGCCGATCGCCACGCGCCCAGGAAGTAGCCGATGAAGACAGTCGATCCGCGCCCGCCAGGAACAACCGATCAAGACGAGCAGTCGCAGAGTCGCTCCCGAAAAACGTAATCACCGCGCACCCCGTGCAAGGATCTCACGAGGTCGAGGGTTCCGGAGGCACCTGCTCTCCCGACACTCCGTGCGGGCAGAGTAATGGGACGGAGAAGCTCAGGAACAACTCAACAGAGAACTATGGTGCTTAGTCGATTTCATGTCTCATCGCGGATGAACACCAGCGCCTGTTTATATAGTCGCCGGAGCGTAGAGATGAATAAGAAAGGACCTGGACGTCATGAAGCGTCCATCAATCAACAGTAACTCCCACCATTACCATAGGAGAGTTACTAGTAACAATTACCATAATCATGGGAGTTACCAGTAACCCCACCATAAACATGGTTGTTACCAGTTGGTCATGAACCGTATTCACTCCATCATTTGCATCAGCATTTATATGGCCTTAAGATTTATTTGATTTATATTTGAATAAAATATGAACAAATCCATATTAAATCCAACAATCCCCACCAAATACTATGGCACATATAAAATGCTCTCGATTCATCTGTTGTTCGATATACCAATGTTTCGATGGAGACTGGTAAGTAGATCACCCACCTAGAACAGAGGTTACACTTCTTCACAACTGAACAGTAGGCTATGCTTTGATAGTTTTGTGCGAAATAAGTTTCACCTGAGTCCTTTACTGATACAAGGTTGCCAAGAGCATCCCCTCTGGTTGGAGCATATAAGTCATACTCCTGTTCCTTTCATGAGTATTTAGAGATCACCCAAATCTCATAAATTGTGACTAGCAGTCTGACTCATATAGGTGTGTTCCTCAAAAGATGTTCTGTAGGCCAACATCTTTGCTTCTCTTAAGCCACTTGGAACACATTAGGGTAAAAAAAACCAACCTGCCTTACAGATAGAAAAGATATGCATCAGAGATGAGTTTTGTTAAGGGTCTTTCCTCTCAATCTGCTACCAGCTTGTTTCACCATCCTACTTCACGGGATCTCCGATCACATAGAACAGGTTACCACTATAGTAGATTTTTATGTGGGTCTCAAACTCATCTCTCTCGATGCATTTTCTATCACATTACGTGACAGATCCTTAGTAAATTGATCTGCCAGATTATTAAATGTATGGACATGGTCCAACGCTATCACTCCGGAGTTTATCAATTTTCTGACAGATTTTAATCTTCTTTTAACATGCCTTGTGGACTTCATGTTATCCTTTGAACTGTTAATCTTCGTAATTACAGTCTGGTTATCGCAGTTCATAGAAATAGCCGGTATAGGTTTCTCAACAACCGCTAAATCCATAAGGAGTTCACGAAGCCACTCGACCTCAACGCAGGCGGTGTCTAATGCTGCAAGTTCTGCTTCCATGGTTGACCTTGTTAAGATGGTCTACTTGCAAGACTTCCAGGAAACAGCGCCACCTCCAAGCAGAAACGCATATCCGCTCGTGGCGTACAGCTCATCAGCATCAGAGCTCCAGTTAGCGTCAGAATAACTTTCCAACACTTTTGGTTGGCCGGTATAATGAATACCATAGCTCATAGTACCTTTCAGATAGTGCATTATTCTCTCAAGAGCATGCCAATGATCATCTCCGGGGTTTGACACAAACCGGCTCAGCTTGCATATAGCAAAAGAGATGTTAGGCCTTGTTGCACTAGTAAGATACATGAGCGAACTGATGATTTGAGAATATCTCAATTGATTCCTTGCTATTCTCCAATTTTTTCTCAATAGCACACTAGGGTCATAAGGTGTAGGAGCAGGCTGGCAGTCACTAAACTCAAAGCGACTCAGCACCTTTTCCACATAGTGGGATTGCAACAAAGTTACCCCACCATCACCTTCTCTTAAAAGCTTAACAGTAAGAATAACATCAGCCTCTCCCAAATCTTTCATCTCAAAATTACTCGATAAAAATTACTTAGCCTCCTCTATTACTTTGAGGCTGGAACCAAAGATCAGTATGTCATCAACATATAAGCACAAGATAGTTCCTTGACCCCCACCATACCGATAGTACATGCATCTGTCAGCTTCATTTAAACAAAGCCTGTAGATGTTAAAGTTCTGTCGAACTTCTCGTGCCACTGCTTAGGGGCTTGTTTTTGGCCATACAATGACTTCAATAATTTACACACCTTGCCTTCTTGACCATTTGCTACAAACCCCTCCGGCTGATCCATATATATCTCCTCCTCTAACTCTCTGTTTAGGAAAGCTGTCTTAACGTCCATTTGATGAACAATAAGACCACAAGAGGCTGCCAGGGAAAGTAACACTCGAATTGTAGTCAATCGGGCAACTGGTGAATATGTATCAAAGAAATTCCTCACCCTCCTTTTGGGTATAACCTTTGGCCACAAGCCTTGCCTTCTACCTCTCAACGGTACCATCAGGCCTAAGCTTTTTCTTGAACACCCATTTGCATCTTATAAGCTTGCACCTATATGGATGGTCGATAACTTCCCAAGTTCCATTAGACATAATAGAATCCATCTCACTCCGTACTGTTTCCTTCCATAAGTCAGCATCAAGAGAGGAATATGCCTCTTCAATGGTCGTTGGGTATCATCCACAAGGTACACAATATAGTCATCACCAAAAAACTTTGCATTCCTTTGTCTCTTGCTCTTTTTAACTACTATATTGTCATCCCCCTCTGGATTTTGCATTTGGGATTCCTGAGTTTGTTCTATCGGGATAAAATTCTCATGCTCATGGGAATTAAAGAATCATGACTAGAAATGCTCGATGTATTTTTCATGGGAAACTCATCCTCAAAAAATGTGGCGTCTCTGGACTCCATTATTGTACCAACACTCATGTCATGTATTCCAGAGTTTATAATTAAGAACCTATATACAACGCTATGAAGAGAATAATCAAGGAACACGTAATTAACAGTTTTAGGTCCAAGTTTACGCTTCTTGTTGATAGGCACATTCACTTTGGCCAAGCAACCCCAAATGCGCAAATATGATAGATTTAATCTTTTCTTTTCCCATTCCTCAAATGGTGTGATATCTTTATTCTTTGTAGGAACTTTATTTAGGACATGACACGCAGTCAAAATCGTCCTCACCCCACCATTTCTTAGATAGTCCCGCAGTGTCCAACATGGCATTCACCAACTCTGTTAGAGTGCGGTTCTTTCTTTCGGCAATCCCATTGGATTGTGGTGAGTATGGTGGTGTCCTCTCATTAATAATTCCATGTTCTACGCAGAATTCAGAAAATTCATTCGAAAAATATTCTCCACCACGATCAGACCTTCACTGTTTAATTTTCCTCTCAAGTTGATTTTCTACTTCAACTTTGTAGGCCTTAAAATAATGCAACGCTTCATCTTTCGTTTTCAATAAATACATGTAGAAAAATCTAGTACAATCATCTATAAATGTCATGAAGTATCTTTTACCGCCTTTAGTCAATTCGTCATTCATTTCGCATAAATCAGAATGGAACGAGTTCTAATGGTGCCAAGTTTCTCGCCTCGGCAGCCTTGTGAGGCTTGCGAGGTTGCTTCGATTGCACACACACATGGCACTTAGAACATTTGACCAAATTAAATTTTGGGATTAAATTCAGATTTGCAAGCCGCATGAGACAGCCAAAATTAATGTGACAAAGCTGTGAATGCCTAAATATTCGACTCATCCGAAACATTAACATTGTTCACTACTTTATTGCACACATCATCAAGCAAAGATAAGCGGAACAAACCTCTGCAATTGTAACCTTTTCCAACAAATGTTTCATGTCTCGACACGACACACTTATTGGACTCAAGTACAATTTTAAAGCCATCCCGACACATTTGAGAACCGCTAACGAGATTCTTTTTGATGGAGAGAACATGCTGCACGTTCTTTAATAACACCGTCTTTTCCGAAGTGAACTTCAGAAACATGAATATTAGCACCGCTGTCCATCCACCACTCAGGTGTTTGACAGACTGAAAGAACAAAGGGTAAAGAGTTACCTACCCAGATGTTCCTCCTTCGGTCTCACTAATTACCATATTGGCTTATTTCTTTTCTGCTTGTTTAAAATTGTGGTCTGGACACGCACTTGACCAATGCTCTTCACTCTCGCAAATAAAACAGCCACCACTCTTCTTGGTGTTTTTCTTCTTAAATGCTGCAGTCTGTGCAGACTTTGTATTATTGTTCTCTTGCTTATTCTTCTTCTTTTTATTACGGAATGCAAATGTGTTTTTTCTCTGCACCTATGTTGGCAGCAGAAGACTCAGCTCCCTTTCCACAGGTTGTCTTTTGCTCTCGCCCGCTCCTCAACATCAAGAGTTCCAATAAGCTCAAGCCACGTTAAACTCTTGTCTCTTGTGTTTTAGAGAAGTAGCAAAATCCCTGCAAGAAGATGGCACCTTAGCGATTATGCCACCAGCCACGAACTTGTCGGGTAAAACACATGGAAAGTGTTCTAATTCTTTTGCTATAGCCTGTATCTCATGAACCTGTTCCACTTACAGATCGATCTTCGACCATTTTGTAGTCATACAGCTACTCCATTACAGCTCACTATCAGCATCAGAAACTCCAAACTTTACATCAATAGCATCCCATAATTCTTTGCCTGATGCGCAAGATATGTAGTTTTTTCCATGCTTACTATGAAGTGCACTAATCAGGGCACCTCGAAACAGGTTATCAGGGCAGCCAAGAACTTTCGCTCCTCATCAGGAGTAAACTGTTTAGGCTTCCCCTGTGCCACATGAAAGCAGTTCATAGCAATCAACCACAACACCATCTTGGCACGCCAAATCATAAAATTTTTGCCATCGAAAGTGTTCGGCTTCAAAGCAGCAGTAAAACCACTGACAGAAAATTGCCTAACTTTAGGTTTTTGGATTGTTACGAATTTAGGCAATTTTCAAGTCAATTTTATCCATAAATAAAATAGTAGAATTATGACGACATATATGTGTATATGTATCTCACTCTCAAAAGCAACAGAATGTAAGAACGACATATCAATCCAAACAGTAAGTACACAAATTACTGTATAGAAAGGATTATGATTGTACCCAGCGGAGGGTCCAATACCGAGGGCATCAGAGGCTCCATTCGCGCTAGTCAACATAGTGTGTTGCTCGAAGTCGTGGACCACGGTCTATGCAGGCAGAGGATCGCAGTGCAGTCTCTCGAACGGTCACCAGTCGATGAAGACAGTCGACCTCCACACGCCCAGGAAGTAGCCGATGAAGACAGTCGATCCGTGCCCGCTAGGAACAACCGATCGCCACTGCGCCCAGGAAGTAGCCGATGAAGATAGTCGATCCGTGCCCGCCAGGAACGGCCGATCAAGACGAGCAGTCAGCGGAGTCGCTCCCCAAAAACCTAATCGCCGCGTACCCCGTGCAAGGATCTCACGAGGACGAGGGTTCCGGAGGCACCTGCTCTCCCGACACTCCGTGCGCGCAGAGTAACGGAACGGTGAAGCTTAAGAACAACTCAACAGAGAAATATGGTGCTTAGTCGATTTCACATCTCATCGCGGATGAACACCAGCGCCTATTTATATAGTCGCCGGAGTGTAGAGGATGAATAAGAAAGGACCTGGACGTCATGAAGCGTCCATCAATTACCAGTAACTCCCACCATTACCATAGGAGAGTTACTAGTAACAATTACCATAATCATAGAAGTTACTAGTAACCCCCACCAGAAACATAGCTGTTACCAGTTGGTCATCAACTGTATTCACTCCATCATTTGCACCAGCATTTACATGGTCTTAGAATTTATTTGATTTATAATTAAAGAAAATATAAACAAATCCATATTAAATCCACCATATCTGCCTATAGAATATGTGTGTTTACCGTGCGTGATGGTAGAAATAGATTAGAAGTTTATTAGGAAAAATATAAATCCCCCTGAACTATGGACCCTGAGACACATGACCCCCAACGTATAAAACGGTCTAATTTACCCCTGAACTATCCAAAACCGTCTATTTTACCCCCTGGGCAGTTTTCAACGGCGGTTTGCTACAGTAAAACCAGTTTTTTATTTTTATTTATTTTTACTGAGTGTTTGAAAAATCATAGTAAATCATAGAAAAATCATAAAATAAAAAATTCAAATTTGTTGGACTCTACATGATTAGGTCTACACAGTGAATATATAATATGGTATGTTTTAGTACAAAGTTTTTGTTGTATATTTACCATGAACAAATCTAAATTTTTTACAGCAAAAACTTTGTACTAAAGCATACCATATTATATTTTCACTGTGTAGATCTAATCTTGTGGAGTCCAACGAAGTTGGATTTTTTATTTTATGATTTTTTTATGATTTACTATGAGTTTTTAAACACTCAGCGAAAATAAATAAAAAATAGAAAACTGGTTTTACCGTAGCAAACCACCGTCGAAAACCGCCCAGGAGGTAAAATAGACGGTTTTGGATAGTTCAGGGGGTAAATTAGACCGTTTCATAGGTTGAGGGGTCATGTGTTCCAGGGTCTATAGTTCAAGGGGCATTTAGGACTTTTTCAGAAATTTAATGGATTATTGACAGCTAAAATTTGATTGTTAAAACTTGGACAAGCCAAACTTTTGACTAACATTTGGTATGCAACGACAATTTACCAACATGTTACATTTAGTTTGTGGCCCCTGAACTTTTGGCCAATTAACCACTTACTAGCATCTTGAGAAGTTATGCCGCGGCAGTCCATGCAATTCTGTGGCCGCGCCACCGTGGATGGCGCGGCGGTCGTGTGCCGCGCCTCCAAGGATGGCGCGGCAGTCCCTGGCCAGTCAGTTGCCGCGCCATCCTTGGTGGCGCGTCCAGGCGTGGCCTCGGTATTTTTCTGCTATTTCTGCTTTTTGTTTTCTGCTGCTTTCTGTTTTCTGCTTCGTTGCTTTCTGTTTTATGCAGTTTTCGATTTTCTTTCTGTTTTCGGTTTTCGGTTCTGTGCCTTCTAAGATTTCTTCAAAAGGAAAATTAAGAACAGCAAGGAAAACAAATACGCAAGTGGGTCAGCCATTGCAACATTCATCATCCGTTGCACAAGCAAGATGTTCATGTTATTTCACCTACTATGTACAAAAGATCCACCCTAACTTGAAACACTCATCGTAAGCTGCTAACTCTAAGCTCCTGGAATTTAAGGGTCTTGAGGATGACGCTGCCATTTCGGATTTCTCGGAACGATGTTTGGGGTGTACCCAACATCGCTATGGTCACGCTGTCTGGGGCCACGCCTCACCTGCTGTGTCTGGGTAGGGCCCTGTCATAATAATTAAGAGCATGAGCAAATAATTTTGAGATGCAACGCAATACAAGCATGAAAGTGACTATTTGCAAGTTACCTGAGACGGAAGAGGTGCATCGTACAGCTGAGACCCGCCCATCTCATCATACTCCTGGTCCTCATCGTAGTCATTCTCCTCATCGTCCTGGGAGTCCTGTGAAGACTCGTCGGGCTCAATCATGGGGCCCATGCCATGCGGCCGAGTCGGAGGCTGTGAACTCCCCGGTTCCATGGAAACCGGCGGAGGTGCACGTCTTGCAGGAGTACGAGAATGAGGCAGACTTAAGGGCTGTGTTTCATACGCTATCTGGAACCACGGATCCATACATGCTAGCTTCTGAGCTAGCTTCCTGCATGTCTTGCTCACTCTCTTCAGGGGACAGTAAACAAATCAATTTTCATATTTGATCTACTTGGCATGACGTTATTTTGGAGGACTAAAATAATGTTAACCTTCACAAAGTGGTGTAGAATGCCCTCTTGTTCTCCTCTAGTCTCAGCTAGGCGACAGACTGCTTCGTTGGAGAGGGTGGACAACCGTCTCACTTGCGGACATAGTAAACGAGCGATCAAATCAAAGAAGTTGCACAAGTAAAAAAACCAGCTACTTTTGCCAACTCAGCTTCCTTACCACATATCTCTGTATGGGCCCTCTCTCTGGCTGCGTACTGTTCCGGGTTGCCTCGTCATAAGGATCTTCCTCGTGGTCTTCGTCCTCGGAGTCCCAGGGATTCGCCGCGTCATCGTATGACAACTTCAATTAGGTCCTCGCATTCCTCTGCAACCATTCTAGGTATTGATCAAATTGGGCTTGCGAGTGCACCGAAGTATCTAGTATCCGTAGCCTCTGATGGGTCTCCCAAGCGTGGATGTACTTGTGGTGCGTAACTGCCCAGTTCCTCTCGTTGTACCTATTCCTTCGGTCGTATCTGCACAAAGGAATGCCGTACATTCATGATAAGTGTAATAACATAATCTAAAATTAGCAATCGGTCATGGTAGATCAATTTCATACCTATGCAACTTCCTGCTCATCGAGTAGTGCGGCGCAGGACACTCTTGGAACCTTCCAAACTGCCTGGAGACCGTGCATGGGAAGTGCATCTCTACCACATGGTAGCAGATAAGTGGCATATCTGAACGCCACTCATCACTCTCTTCTTCTGTCCTAGGACTCAGGTAGTTCTCCAACTCCATTCGAGCCAAGGGACACCAATTTACCTGCAACAATAAAAGTCCAATTAGTACATATCTCAGAATAGTGCATCATTTCCAGTTTGAACTTACTGCAGCTTACCTGGTGCTGTGTCAGGACGTCCAGTGTGTCTGTGTAGGATGCATACCTCCTTGCAGGGTTTTCTCTGACCGCCGGAGCACAGTCCTTGTTCCACACGAAGAGAGCAGTGGGGCCAACGTCTTCATGGGGACCAAGCCTTCATTAAGAAGCCATAGAAGTTCACAAATTAAGGGCATGATCAGTCAATCATAGTAGCCAATCACGATGAAAAGGGACTTCCAAGCAAGCTTGAACGAAGTGGTCTGCCCACTGGCCAATGCTCCCAACACCAAATCTGTAGGAGGTATGCGCAACCACCAAGGTTGGAGTTCTCTCCGGTTGATGGCAGGCAACACAAAGTTGGTGGTACAACCAAGCAAGTACCGCACTTCCCCAACTGTACGCTCCAATGTCCTCCCAAGAGAGCCTCAATATGTTGAGGAAGGACCAGCTGATAGTGTTCCCCGATGCATCAGGGAATAGGAAGGCACCAAGGAAGTGTCACAACCAAACCTTCGCGTACCTCTCAACGTCAACGTCCGGTGCGTCATCTGGCAGCAAACCAAAGTTTTTTCTGATCTAACCAGCCGTGACACCGGATGTTCTCCTGCAACAGTAACATTTATAAGAACAAGGTAGTAGTAACATGAAACCAATTATGCTCCAACACTCTACTTACTTGGATCTTTTCGCATGCTCGTCCTCTGGTGGCCTAAGTCCACAGAACTCCTCCACCGTGTCCATCCAGTTGTCGGGGTCGACAATGCCGGTGAATGGATGGCCACCCAAGCGTAGACAAAGTATAAGCGAGACGTCCTGCAGGGTGACTATCATCTCTCCAGCTGGTAGGTGGAAGGTGTGGGTCTCCGGCCTCCACCTAACAATTTCAAAAAAAATACGAATTCAGCAAGGAAAAACCCAAAAAATGGACGCGGGGAATGATTATGATTTTTCAAAGTCCGCCGGTCCGGACTTCTCCAGTTGAATTATTCTTCATGATTTATCTCCGGTGTCGGAGATGTTGTTGCATCTTATCCTTCATGACACTTCAACGTTTGGCATTGTTCCAGTCTTGGCTTGAATGCGAACCGCTCTTCTTACCCATTGATGGTGAATGTGATTTCTCCAGCTCTGACGTTGATGGTTGCATTTGCAGTGTTTAGGAATGGTCGCCCGAGGATGAGGGGTATCTTCCTCTCTTCCTGGATGTCAAGTACTACAAAATCTACAGGAACGAAAAAGTTGCAGATTTTTACTGAAATGTCTTCTGCGATTCCTGCAGGATAGCAGACCGATTGGTCAGCTAATTACAGACACATCGAAGTTGGCGTGAGCGTAGAATAGTTAAGTTTGTCAAAGACTATCTTGGGCATGACGCTGACACTTGCTCCAAGATCACATAAAGCATTCTCGAATATCTGGTCTCCGATTGAGCAATCAATAGTGGGACACTTTGGATCCTTCTTCTTAGCAGGAGAAGAACTCAGAATTGCCTCACTACACTCCTCCGTTAGCTTGACAACTTCAGTAGAGGGTAGTGGTCCCTTGTTGTTGAGGATGGTTCGAAGATATTTTGCATATGTAGCTACCTGCATGGCATCTAACAATGGAATATTGACATATAATTTCTGAATTACCTCTACAAAATTATCAAATTGATCATCTGTTTTAGCTCTTCTTCTGCGTGGAAACGGTAAGAGGGTTGTGTCATGAAAATCTTGAGTTAATTCTTGATCTTGTGGTTCAACTGTTGGTGTGAGTGGTACGACTTCTTCTTCTCTGTTGTCCTTTTCACTTTCTTCTTCTACCTGTACTAAATGTGGTGATCTACGTGCTCCCTTTGGATAAGGTGGATCACGCGTAGACTTACCTCCTGCAGTAGATATTCCTTTTACTCAGGGTCAGTAGTAAACAAAGTAAAAGACAATTGTACAATTTGTAATTCTATCTTTTTATTAAATAATATTTGATCTTTAACATCAAAAGAGAAATTATCTAACTTAGAATTAATTCCTTCTATAACTATATCATTAAGAGCAAGCTTCTTATAAATACTTTCATTAATTCTAACTTGTTCTAATATTAATTCTCTCAAGGGTGGTTGTCTCTGATTTGAAAAATTATAATTGCCCTGGTACTTATCTTGACTAGTTGACCGAGGTTGAGTCCACCCTTGTTTCTGAGAAGTGTACTCGATGACTGTACTAATACCTTCTGGGGAATCAGCAAACTCAACTCCTAAATATTCTCCACATTGATTTTAGGAATTGAATGCATCTTGAATAGTTTGACGATCCCTTTTATAATTTGCTCTTTGCTCTAACCAGTTCAACAGTATATCCATCTTGGTTGACAGTGCACACGCTTCCTCTGGAACTTCTTCACTTTTATGGCATGTCTGGGTGTTGTATGTCCAACTCTAATTTTCTGCTATTCTTGCCACAATATCTTCAGCTCTTTCAGGGGTGAGTGACATAAATGATCCTTCAGCAGAGGTGGCATCCAGTTGCTCATGTGACCTTTGAGTTAGTTCATGATAAAATGTTTGCATGAGCATCCATTTTTTCATCTCATGATGAGGACAATCTAATATGTAACTTTAAAAACGTTCCCAGGCTTCTGGAATAAGTTCACCTTTCTGCTGACAAAATTCTGAAATCTTTCCTCGTAAAGCATTGGTTTTGCTTACTGGGAAAAACTTTTCTAGGAAACCTTTTGAACATTCTCCACATGTCTTGACTTGATCTTTGTTCTGATAAAACCACTGCTTCGCTCTTCCTACCAGTGAGAACGAGAATAAACGAAGTAGCACGACGTCTTGAGGAATGCCCCTAATGTCGATGGTCTTGCTAATCTCCAGGAAATTCTGCAAATGGACACTTGCATTTTCATCCTTCTTTTCACTAAATGTGATAGCTTGCACTATTTTGATTAGGCTTGGCTTCATCTCGAAATCATGATCTTCAAGGTTAAAAGTTGGCTCAACATGAATATTCTCAGTGCTTGGAGCAGAGAATTCATGTAGAGTTTTCTCAGCCATGGCTTCACAAAATAATGTAAGACCCTTCTTCCTACGGTTGTTCCTGATTGATAAGAATTAAAGTACTACAACCAATCCTGCACTTACCCTATATAAAATATTTAAACATTGATAAAACACGGGTAAATCTGCTAAAGCAAAAGGTTACGATTATCTATAAGTATTATTTCTATAATATTTTTATGTTTTTTATAATATTATCTATGAAAAACTCCCTTATACGAAATTCTAGAAATATCTGGCGAAAATCAACGAATCAATAAATTATCCTAATGAATATAATTGCCCTCCCCTGGCAACGGCGCCAGAAATGATTGTTGGTATGTTTAACATCACTTCGCGTTAAGTTGTCATCCCTAACATGATACCAAAAACCATTGGTAAAATATTCTACACTTGCCACCTAAAAATATAACGCTTTAGAATATATCAACAAGCGCACAGATAATTGTCCCATTGTAGGCACTTCACCCGGTAAGTATTCTGAGTATCGTTGATTTGTTTTATGCCAAAAGGATAAATAGACATTCTACTCATTAGGATAATCTACTATAATGATTGAAAAGATAATAAATGTGCAAACCTACGATAACCAATAACTCCGATGCTTTAGCGATAATAAGTCAATAATAATATGATAAATGATAACTGAGTAAATAAAGTAAATGTTATTCCAGAAATAGAATATAGAGACTCACTAATGTAGTAAGCCAATCTCGAGATTCGGTTAAAGTAAAGAAAACCTATATAATTACTAAATATAAAGTCTACAGACTATGCTATATTACACATCTTCATTTATAACAGAATCAACTCAGAAAACATCATAAGGAGCATCATCTAATGAGGATATTAAGACACAAGGGTCACCTTCTTCGCGACCGCCCCCTGCTCGTCCTACGTACGGGGGGTGGACAACAGAGGAACCAACGCACCTGTCACCTACGCGGACTACCACATGACCCGGCACGTCAGGGTGCCTCCGTAGGTACGTAATATATCTAGACACCACGTCTACATAATACATACCACCTAACTCACTCGAGTACAGAATTAGGCGCTTTACGATCATATGACAATAATCATCACCAATCACAACTATATTGAATATGCAACTAGAATAAACTAAGAACTAAATAAGTAGCAATATATTAAAATAGAGAAAAGTCATAATGAGATAGAAGATAAAATCTTTTATTACCGATCTTCAGACGAACAGATCTGGAATCCCGAGCATAGCTCCCAACTCTACTTGAACCTTGTTAGATACCTAAACTAATGAACTTGAAGAACTAGAGCTCTACTTCTAATCTCTGGAAATCCTAACTTCTGTCTACTCTTGACAAATGAAGCAGGAGGAATGAATTGGTGCTCTAGGCGGGGGGTCTGCCCCTTTATTTATAGCCCGGTGGGTGAACGTGTGCCGTGGGATCAAACCGACTTAACCAAGGGCCGAGATGACTCCTCAAAGGCGGTGGAAGAAGAATCCAGAAGACGGCGGCGAAACCCTAAGGGGGCGTCGCCCGGCCCCCATTGGGGCCGGCCGTCCCCACCACCTGCCCGGTGGGGCCCTGGTTGCTTCGGGTGCCTTCTGCACACTTCTATCGTGCCGATGACATTTGTTTCCTTCACGATCAAGTTTCGTGATAATTATGCACCTTAATCCTTCTTTTAAGCTTTTCTGGATAATCCCCTGGAAAATAGACAATTCACCAAAACTCATGGAATCTGTCAGTAATAACCCCTATGTTTCTATTATTGCCCATTTCCAAGCATTAGTTGACGGTATAAAATTAGTACTTAACGACCGTCAACGATCATGATAAATAATAAAATTATATATTTTATGTGAAATAAAAGAATGCATAAAAAAGTACAGTCATAACACCATGGTTGCTAAGGCCATTCATATACCTGGTTGCCTCTCCTATGTCTAGAGGCCTTGTGGCCTAATTCATGGCAAACGGAGCATAGATTGGTCTCACGTGTCTCATTGAAGTCGCCCCCGCCGTACATATCATCGCCGTATCCTTTCATAGCGTCCATGTCCCCTTTCAACCTCTTCTTCTTCCTCCTTCCCTTACCGAGCTTCATCAACCCTGGATCGGGTACATAGTCCGCACCCAAATAAGGTGGCCATTGGGTGGGGTCAAGGTATGGCTCGAAGCTTTTCTGCCATATATTTAGGGTGTTCACGCTGAGGTATAGCGGAGACATAAAGGGAGGCGCTTTGTGGTCGTATCCGATAACCCTGCAAGCCGTTATCATGTGGGAACAAGGGGCATGCATTATCTGTGGGACATTGCAAGTGCACGTACCTTTCTCGAGGTCTACCCTATAATTGCGGCCTCCGTACCTTTCATCTCACAGCGTCGTGCGACCCCTCCCCCATATGTTGTAAACCTGCCTGCTGTGCTCGCAGGCCTCTCCTACCTGCATTTTGGACCAAACTTCGGCCTCATCCAAATATTCCCACGCTGCTTTTCCAAACAGGACCATCATCATTTGCTAGCCTCCTCTGTGCTTTTCCCCATCTCTTCACAAAATATTCATTGCACTTATGAAACGAGTACTCGACAATTCCAGACACGGGTAAAGTTTAGACACCCTTGAAAACCCTATTGAAAGACTTGGACGAGTTGGTCATCATGATGCCATACATGTAACCACCCTCATCGTATGCTAGCGCCCACTTAGCTTTCTCGTCCATCTGTTGGGTCAACCACACCTTCCCTTGTGCGTTCACTATCTTATCAAGTTATGTCTTTGTTTCCTTGAACTCCCACTCTGTACGCTTGCATCAAAGTTTCTTGACCTTGTCACAAACCTCCTTGTTGCGATGACGCCTCTAATAGTTGGCTGCAAAATGACGCACGCACCATTTATGAACTAGAGGAGGATAGCCCGCTATCTGTTCTTCAGCCGCGTTAAGGAGACCCGCGTGCCGATCTGATATCATACAAACAGTGCGGGATGAGCCAAGCACCTCAGTCCGTAGAAGTCACATGAACCAAAACCATGATTCATTGTTCTCCCCCTCATCTAAGGCAAAGGACATTAGAACTATCTGATTCTCTGGATCAACAGCAGCTGCCATCATCAACACGCCCCTGTACTTTCCCTGTTAGAAATGTGCCATCAAGTAGGACCATTGGCCGACAAAACTGGAATGTGAGTTCTGTCTGCGCAAAGGACCAAAACACACGCCTCAATACGTGTTTCACTTGACCTTTGACAATGAAGTACATGCAGCCAGTGTCTATGAACCATTTCATCCCAGGGTTATAGGAGCTCATTGCACACAGAATTCTGGGAACTCTATTGTAGGCTTCCTTCCAGCCTACCCCACCAAATCTCCAGGGCAAGCTGCTTAGCACGCCACACCTTTCCTTACTTTGGGACGTACTTAGTGAATTGCTCTATGCTTCGGATCAATGAAGAAACAGATATGTCATTGTTGTCATCAACGATGCCCAATATGCGACGGGCAAGCTAACGTGCCGTGAGCTGAGAATGGTTTTCTACTTTCTCATTCGACGCGCATGTGTGAGGCTGCACCACTTTAGTTATCTTTCACTTCTCGTCGTTCCTTTTCTTACGAGCATTTAGCCTCCACAAGCAACCTTTTTTGCAGATGACATGAAACAACATATCCTTGTTGGAATGAGTCACGTTGTATGGCCTAAGGTGGTAAACAACATAATTCTCAAGGAACAATTTCAGCTCACCCAGCGTGTTGAATAACATCCCTTTAGTAAGGATTTCATTCTCATGGTTGTAAGACGACTCCCTGCACATTTGTAGGCCTGTGTCACATACTGCCATATCCGTCATGCTGACATCCCTATAGTTGGGTACTCCACTGAATTGGATGTTTCCGGTCCTCAATTACATCAACTCTGTAGCCGTGTACGGAGGTGGTGGAACGTACGCCTCGGCTTCGCTCAAACGAGCCCACGAATCATGAGCCACAACATCATCATCATCAGCTCTAGCCAATCTTCCATGCACCGGCAACGCATGTAGTTCTTACAAACTAACTGGCGTTGGCATAGGACGAATGGGGTTGCCATGGTGTTCTGTGCCTCCTTGCTCCTCCTCCGAATCTGATGAATCACTGTCTACCAAATCACCAATCATTTCCTCCTCCAGCTCGTCCTCCTCCTCTCGTTCAAATTCATTGACATCGAAGTCATTGCTTATGTGCCCCGGTGACCTCCTAATCGGCTCATCCGACTGCCATATCATCGTGATCCTGCGTCAGCACACCATCTCTGTCCATAACACCCCCTGCTTCTCGTGCATCAGCTCGAAAACCGACTTGGTCACCTTCCAATCCGTCATCGTAGGGCTCATCATCGGACGCATCAAGCACCTTGTACGGCTCATCATCGGACGCATCAACACATTGTCTCCATATCATTATTGTTAGTAGCTAGTGACTTTGTAGAGTATCACAGGAGGTTGCAGGGCTCCCTAGCGCCACCTTTAACAGATTTTTGAAGCCTTCTCACTTCATAGTGCATTGTTTCGATAAGACAACAGCACCCACGTTCTTGGGCTAAAGTGAATATGACTTTTCGTACGAAGCAACAAAATCTGAGTGACGTGGGTGTTAATACCTGTGGTGCGGGGTTAGTAGCCTTTACTTCTCAAAAATCTACGTGGCCTTTTATATAGACCTCTGCTTTTGGTACCATGCGTTGGGGTCAGCCTTAGTAGCACTGCACACTTATTGTCTCGTGCAAAGCATGGCATGGGACTGCCTCTCATTTTCCAACCGTCATTTACAAAGATTGTAATGCTGCCACATATATGCGACAAGGATATATAGATCAATCAGGGCTTGAGTCGTTGTTGCTTGAAAGCAGAGTTGAAATGGTGAGAAGATTTTTGTTGGGAACAGAAGACATCAGGAGGGCTTGCTTGGAAAAAACAATTTACTCCCCTGCATCAATGTCTTGTGTCGTGCTCGCGCAGCTGCGCAGGTAGGCAACGGGGTTATATGATGCAGCGCATACGCGACCAGTGAACATGCATGCAGGGCTCTCACGCAACTACGGAAGGATTCAAACAGATAATAATAATAATAATAATGATTGGGATACCATTAGATATGCAATATAAACATGAAGTTTTTTTTTATTTTGAGCTTTATATCAGCACGTACATTGGCGCACAAATCAAACCCACTGATATAGGTGCAGGTGTAAAATTTAACATAGGCTGCCCTAAAATAGTAATGGTTATGGACTTCAACACCCACCCCCCACCCCCACCCTTTTGGTGCAGTCTACTACCTCTATATACCTGGTCTCATTTTACACCTATCATTTAGAGATTGTAGTGCCACATCTGACCCATGCATGCACTAGTCATGACCCCATCATCTAGCGTGATTACCAGGCTTTGCAGCAGTCAAAATGGCGAGAAAATTTTTGGGAATAGTAGCGACAATCAGCGTTCTTGGGACAGACATTCCAGATCGCGATTCGGGGTCACTGTAGTACGAGCGACAGCAACCGAGTTATGTACGTACTATACGTAGTCCAGAGAGCGGCGGCGCTGGGATCAGTTGCTTGCTGCAGCAGTAAGCACTGGCGGCAAGCCGGCAACATGTGGCACGGGTGGCGGCCGATCAGACACTCGCCGCGGCACGACGAAGGGACCGGGTACGTGCTGGAGGCTAGCTCACGGTGGCGCTCGCAACGCTTGGCGTTGTGAAAGACCGAAATAGGCGACTAGAGGGGCGGTGAATAGGAGCCAAAAAAAATTCGAAACATTCGAGAGGCCACTGTTCTAGTCACGATCCCAAGATGCAAACAAATCTTCACAAGATATCCACGAACCTACGAAAGGTTAGATGACACAAGGTCATAGCGGGATACTCGGAAACACCAAATAAGACGCGGAAGCAAAACTCGAACGAGAGATCTCTGCCCAGACCCGGACTGTCCGCGGTCTAGGAGCGAACTGTCCGCCGTACAAGGACCGGATTGTCCGCCGTCAGGTCCAGACTGTCCGCCGGCACAACCTGACGAGCAACAGTGTTTCGGACTGCCACTGTTCACTGTTGGAGAACATCGCCGGACTGTCCGCGGAAATCAGCCGAACTGTCCGTCGTTCACTCGCTAAAATTCCTAGACTTGAAAACGAACTGCCTGTTGTCGGGTGACTGACCTCGGACTGTCCGCGACTTGGCTCGGACTGTCCGCCAGTCAAAACCCAGAAAATGAACTTCACTGGAACTCACAGGTTCGCTGTCGGGGTACGGTCCCGGACTGTCCGCCACTGAGGTGCAGATTGTCCGCGCCTGTATACCGAGCAGGCTGCTGCAGCCCGCTATGCTCGGCCTCGACTCTCGGACTGTCCGCGAGTGCGCAGAGAAGGCGATTCAAAATCGCCCGAAACAAGAATCGAAGAGAACTCGATCAAACGGAGATGAACTACCACTATTTTTCGGCCATAGGGTCACAAGGTAGTATAGAATCATCCCCTAAAAGATCACAACCCAATTCAAAGTAAATCAGCGGCAAATTGAAACGCCCCCAAATATGTTCTTGAAATCGCCCATGGTGAAGAACACGCCCGATCTATGTGTAGAGATCGAGTCAAACGATTTCCTTCGGTAGAAAGGTTCTTCACATGGTAGACAACAAGCACGCACAAGAAGAACGAATCGAAATGGACTAGAGAGCGCGAATCAAGCCTCACAACAAGAAGAACGCGAAGAACAACATATGAACACAAAGGTTTACTCCAAAACCCAAAGACGACACGAGGTTAGGGCCTCGATTTCCTAGCTCAAACGCGAGTTTTACACCACCATGAACAAGTGGAGGATCTCTCAGTAAGCACTAGTCTTAACACTAAGTGGTGGGGAATGAAATGAGAGAAGGTGAGAGAGATAGAGAGAGGAGGGGCTGCATACCCCTTCAAGTACTCTTATTACAATTTTGTGATTTACCCCCTAACCACTAACTGACAGCTACTCAGGTGAGCCAGCTAGCCCTAAGACATTCTACAACAACCTGTCTCTGCGAATGTGATCGGACAACCCCGCTTCATGCTCGAGTTGCTGTCGTCTTGACGCAACCTCAGAGATTCCGCCGCGTGTCGCCTCGCTTCTCGCCGGAAGCAGCTCCGCCCGGGTTTTGAGGCCCAAACCCGAAAACCGTCCTGGGCCGCGTCTCGCCGGTCCTCGACCGCATCGGCCCACGTACTGCTCTGAGTCCCTCGACCATGCTCGATCGCGCCTGTTGATGTCGCCAAGTATCCGCCACCGCAGCTAGCGCTCCAGCGTCCAAGTCCCTCGACCATGCTCGATCGCGCCTGTTGATGTCGCCAAGTATCTGCCACCGCAGCTAGCGCTCCAGCGTCCAAGTCCCTCGGCCCAAATCCCGCGTCCGTCCTTCACCGCTCCCAGTCCATCGGCACGGCCCACTCACTTGACCTTCACTCCGCCGTTCGCTACTGCCTCCGAGCCCAACACCTGCATATCACAAACTGACCAACACGCCAAGTGAACTCCGTTGACAATCACTCATCACCATCTAGACCAAGTCTCCCACTTGGGTCCGCAATCTCCCCCTTGATAAGTGCATTGTCAACACCAACACAGATAATCATAATATAGTGAGAATAAGAGAAAGAAGGAGGAAGGGAAAGAACAAAACTTGCTCAAAAGGCCACAAAGGCAACGACAAGCGATCACATGGTCACTAAGCAAGCACAAGCGCAAAGAGATGCTAGTTCCTCCGAAAAGAGGCGAGGCTCAACACACCTAGCTCCCAAACTCCCCCTGAATGAGATGTTATTCCTCCAGAAATAGGCGAGGCTCAACACAACTAGCTCCCAAACTCCCCCTGAATGTGTGCTCAACTAAAAAATGTGTGTGAATTTTCTCCCCCTTGTTGACACATGCACACATCAAGGTTCCCAAAACCTTCTCCTCTCAAGCATGCAATGCATATGAATGCAAAAGCTTCAGGAGTATAGCCATTAGTTTGAAAAAATGCTCAACATTGGTAAGTGCTTAGTAGATGCTCAAGATGATCAAAAGAACAACCATAAGAGAGAAGCATAGTGAGCAATTTGATACCAAAACATAGAATGTTCACCACCAAGGATAACATATAACACATATAAGTTGGAGATCAATCAAGTGCTAAGCAAATGTATACAGGATGAACTATCCCAAGTAAAGATCACACAACATGTCATAGACGAACCTAACACTTGTGAAGTTTTCAATTCAATCAATTTCTCTATATTAGGAGTTTCACAAGTATTAGTCAAGACATGTGGGTGCAAGAGGTTATATGTATTGTCTTGACTAACTTTCCAACCATGCGTAGCCTATGTCAAAGACAATGATTAGCTAAAAGCATTAGTTTTGGTCATCCACTACAAGGCTCTAGTTCATCCAAAAGTGCAATAGGAAGCAGTCAAGATACCTTGAGGTGGGACAATACATACCCATCTCGATCTTTTCATCAACACTTAACTTAGATTATAAGATTTTAGCGCAAAGTGATCTAGATTGATCTAAGCAAGTGAGTGATTCCAGGTATGAGCCATAGCAACCAAGTATATAAGTGATAGCATAAGAAATCTCAACAAGACTATACATACTAGTTGCCAAACTCAATGGTCAACATGTTTTTCAGATTTCATCAACATTAGTCATGTTCATAGAAAAGGTCATGTTTAGCTCAACATAAGGTTCAAATGATCAAAGAGAGTCTAAACATGTCACAACGTACCAAGATAAGCATAGAAGCAAACTCATAGCTATATTCATGAAGCTCAAAATGATATATGTCACAATATACCATACAAATGCAAATATGATAGAAAAGATGAAAACAAAAGCTCTAAGCTAACATAAAAAAGCAAAACTAATGTACAATCTCAAAGTTTCCTCCTCTAAAAAGGGAAACACACCCCGAGTTCGCTCCTCAAACGAGCAAACTGTGTCTGGTCAAGTGGCTTAGTGAAAATATCCGCTAGCTGGTTATGAGTATCTACGTGAATCAAGTCAATATCACCCTTCTCATAGTGATCACGCAGAAAATAGAATCTAACCTCAATATGCTTGGTCTTAGAGTGTAAAACTGGGTTCTTAGCTACACTAATGGCGCTAGTGCTATCACAGTAAAGTGGAACTTGTATAAAAGATAGATCATAGTCCCTCAAAGTCTGCACCATCCAGAGCAACTGTGAACAACAAGCAACAGCAGCTACATACTCAACCTAACAAGTAGACTGGGCAATACCACTTTGCTTCCTAGAAGACCAGGACACTAAGGAAGTCCCAAGAAACTGATAGGTGCTAGAAGTGGATTTGCAATAAACACGACAACCCGCATAATCAGCATCAGAATAGCCACAGAGTGAGACGGTGGAAGCAGCCGAGTACCATAGGCCGAACTCAGGAGTGAATCACAGATACCTGAGGATGTGCTTGGCAGCTTGGTGATGAGATGATCTCAGTGAAGACTAGAACCGTGCGCATAAGCACACAGCAAACTGGATATCCAGTTGCGTCATCGTCAATTACAGCAAGGATTCGATCATGCTACGGTATGTAACAGAACCGCCTAAGTCACATGGCCCACAGGCACCTGTCATTGTCACTAATGACCTCTGACAGCCGGGTCCGTGTCCCAGATGATCTAGGAGGCCCTGCCAGACTACATAAGCGTCTGTATTCTCCGACAGGATCCCATTGTGAAGCCATTACAGAATTATAATATTTCATAATAAAATATATCAGAGTAAAAGCGCGGAAAGATTACATAGTACTTAGATTACAAACCAGTTATCTAAATAGAGATTAAGTGCAGCTATTACAAACCAAAATTAAAAGATAATAGCAGTGGAACAACAATACAACATACATAGGTAAACGATAACAGGAACCCTGCCCACGGGTCCAACTTCACTCTTCCTCACTTCCTTCCTGAACAATGGTCACGTAGCAGGGAGCAAGGCAAACCTGCTGCTACGGTTCTCCTGCAACAAGGGTTAACAAACCCTGAGCACTGGGGTACTCCGCAAGACTTACCTGACTAAAGAAAAAGAAATGAGACTCAGGAATGCAAGCTGAGGGGAGTTAAGGTAAGGCTTTAGGAAGAGTCAAAGTATTTTGCGGAAAAGCAGTACTAATTCTATTTTCAGTATTTTAGTCAACATTATTATAATCAATATCAATAGTTCTCAATTCTTTCACATATATCCTTCAATCCTAATTACTTATTCTTTCTCAAAAACATCCTAGTTCCGAACCACTTTTCGAGGTAAGTCAGTGGATCAAGTCTCCATAACCGAGGAGCAACGACGATTCGAATCAATTAGTACCCAGCTGAGGATCCCTATCTACACTGCATATGTAGCACTTAAGCTTGCATATACCAACCCCGTCTACCACGACTTTTCCATCCCTGAACCAGTCCTGCGCCATCCGAGAGTACAGTACACCTCGAATCCGGAACTCTAACCCACGAGGGTACATGCTACTCTCGCCATCTCTTCACTCCCAGTACGTGGACGTCAGTTCAAGCAATGGAGCCACCGGAGTCAGGGCTTCCCATAGTATGTGGCTAGTTGCAAAGTCTCGATCACAGCAGGCCTACAACAAACGGTCTCTAATTTCTTTCTCGCCGGAAACATTGCATTGGGACTCTAACCCAAGTACAAGGTAACCGCTGGTCACAAATCCACTTTCCGTCGGTGACAAGACATCAGGACTCCAACCCATGTGCACATCAACCGAACGGAATCATTTTTCCTTTTCCTTTCTCATGATTCATCAATATTATATCACATAACTCAAAGATAGCATTTTATGCGAAATCTAATTTAATTTAAGTAATGCTAAGCATTTTTTAAATATTTTATTTAAATCAAGTTTCAGGGTATTGTATATCAAGGTAGTTAATGCAGTAAATAGGTGTCAATCAACTCCTATCAACCTAATGCAGTAATGTAACTCAGGTGATAAATTTTATAAAACACAAGTAGGAGCTAATGCACCGGAGCTTGCCTTATAGTGCGAAGAGAGTAGGGTCAGAGTCTGTGCCACAGATATCGAAGCCCTGGACTACTTCAGGAACAACCTCCTCAGCAATCACTTCAGTTTTCACCTCCTAATTCTCGGTCACTACACGCATGCAATGATGAATACTTTAATGCGATGCAACGATCCGAAAAATACAAGACATAACAATTTAAACAGCTACAATTACTAATACCTTGCATACTATTTCAAGTAACTTACTCTAAGATACCCTAGGTCATAAAGGTGTTTGACCTAGGACCACAATCAATCCAAAATTCACACAAAATCTAAGTCATTATTTCTTTAATACATTTTATTTAGCAGTTACTCCAAACATTAATTAACCACTAATTAAATTACTTCCAAATACTACCAAACTTTACCAACAGATAGATCTTGATCTACAACAGTGCCAAAATAAATTTCATGATTTTAGGAGCAACATAAAATTAATTAAAATTCATCAAAGTTGTGTTTATTAATTAATGTGCTGATTTTTGGTTCCTGTAGAAAGTGATCAATTCCAATAACTAATATTTTTATTTAATTCTACACACTGCAGAGAACCAATGTAAATATTTTCATGATTTTTGGCACAACATTTTAATTAACACAAAAATGACAAACTACAGCACTGTTCATTCAAAAATTAAATTAGGAAGCCTTTTAGAAATTCCCTAGAAAAAGGAAAATGCAAATCAGCCCTAGTCGGCCTAACCAACCCATGCGCACACGCTCTAGCGGTTTTGCCGAAAGCCCCCTGAAAGATCCAAACCTCAACCCGCACTCCTAATCCTACTATTCACATGAGTCATAAACTTAGCAAATAACCCCCTGGACTTCTCTGTCTTCTAAACCGAGGTCCTTCCCTCGCCCTACAACGCTGACCGCGCACCGGCGCGGCTTGACCGGCGGGTCCCTGCCGCTCCGCAACTTCCCAGGCGATGATAAGGAGACCTATGAGTTCTTGAAGTCCTGACGAACATAGAGAGCTACTAAAAGTGACAGTTTTGGGCTTGGTTCATGCCTAGCCATGACCACGGCGGCTCGACCGTGGCGGCGCGCCGTGCCCCGGCGTGTACAAGGTAGTAGCGTTCAAACTAAAGGGCGCAACAGAACCAGGAGCTCACCGAGACTCAGTTGGTCAAGTCGGAAGGACCCGAGGTGGTGTAGAGACGTGGGCGTGATGACGACAGCGGGTGCCGCGACGTTTTCCCGGTGACGAGCGTCGTGTTCCGACGATCCTAGGACACCAAATGGCGAACCACCGCCGGCATTCGCACTAGCAAGGATTAGGAAGTACCAAACATGAACTCCTAAGAACCGAAGCTCACCGCGGTAGCCCAGTCACAAGGACGACACTTGCGGCGGCGTCCCGACCGGTCTAGGAGACATCGACGCGCGTTTCGGGACGGACGAAGCACCACAGCAGGCACAGATGGAAGCAATCGGTGCGCAAGAATGTGGCTAAGCTACTGACGAGGCGAATCGATCAATGGTTGAACGAGAGTGGCCAATTCCTCGGTGAACCGAGAGGGGTTACCGGCGGTTGAGAGAGAGGGAGAAAGAGAACGATAGCGACTGAGACTTTCATGGGGCGGAAGAGGAGAAGATAAGAGCGAGGTGCTGTTTCGGGGCCCTCCCTGCAACCCAGACGTGGCGGTGGCCGGCGCGCGGCGCGGCGCACGCGCGTGCGTGCCCTGCCCACAGTAGGGGCCCATGTACTATAGCTAGGGGTGTTAGGTCAAATGCGATTCAATCTAATTATGCCCTATCTAATTCGAATTAGGGAAAATGCCAAATACAAAATTTGTGAGAAATTTCGTGTAGAGCATTTTTGCTTTTTGAACCTTATTTGAAAATATTCAAAAGGGGGTAAAACTTGGATTTAAATTTGATTTACAATTCAATGAAATTCTCCAAAAATTTCTCAATAACTTGAAATTCTATAAAAATAAAAGTTGTTCCACTTGTTAGCTCTACAACTGTCATTAAGGGAGTTTGGCCAGATTCCACGTAATTTTTGAAATGATATTTCAAATTTGAATTTCAACATAGTAATTAGGGTTTAATTCAAATTTTCATATAAGAACTTCAAAATCACCCAAAATAAAAGTTGTTCCATTTCAAAAGATCTACAACTTTTATTAAGATATTTTCACCAGATTCCTTATAGTCTTTGAATTAGGTTTTTGAGGGCCAATTAAGGCTTAATTTGATTTTTAATTTAATATTTGATTTTCTATTATGGGTTTAATTGGACAATCATTCCCAATCACAACCAAATCACTCTAGAAGCCCTAAGCACAATCAGATGCATGCAATTAATTTAACATGATGACATGACAGTTTAATTATCAATAATACCAGAGGTATTGCACGGTACTCCTGGTGCACCGCCTCTCCTTCCATGTCCTCATCAAGGGCCGTAGTGGCCTCTCCTTCCTTGTCCTCATCAAGGGCCATAGTGGTTGACATGGGCGTCAAGAGGGGCTTGGCCTCACCCATATCAAACCGCTTCAGCAGATTTTTCGTGTACTTCCCTTAATGGACAAAGGTGCCCTCTTGGGTTTGCTTGATTTGCAACCCAAGGAAGAAGTTCAACTCCCCCATCATGCTCATCTCGAACTCCCTGCTCATAGTATCTAAAAACTTAGCCACAAGAGAATGAGAGGATCCCCCAAAGATGATATCATCCACGTATATCTATACCAAAAGGATGTCAACGCCCTGCTTGAGGAGAAACAAAGTCCTATCAACCGAACCCATTTGAAAACCCTTAGCTAGAAGAAATGACTTAAGGCGCTCATATCAAGCTCTACGAGCTTGCTTCAACCCGTATAAAGCCTTGTGGAGCTTATACACGTGGTTGGAAAACTTAGGGTTCTCAAAACCAGGGGGCTGCCTCACATACACCTCTTCTTCTATATACCCATTTAGAAATGCACTTTTCATGTCCATTTTATACAGCTTGAAGCCTTTCGAAGCAACAAACGCTAATAGAATCTTAATAGCTTCATTCGGGCAATAGGAGCAAAGGTTTCCTCGTAGTCTATCCCCTCTTTCTGGCAGTATCCCTGAGCTACCAACCTAGTCTTATTCCTCAACACTACCCCGTCTTCACTCTGTTTGTTTTTAAAGACCCACTTGGTACCTGTGCTCAGGTGTAGAAGGAACTAAGACCCAGACTTGGTTGCGCTCAAAATTCTCTAACTCCTCATGCATGGCGTTAACCCAATCGGGATCAGATAGAGCCTGTCCAACATCTTTGGGTTCAGAATTAGAAACAAGGGCTGAGTGAGCGAAATGCGAGATAGACCTGAACCGCGTAACAAGCTGGTCAATGTCGCCGATCATCGTCTCAGGAGGGTGGCCAGACTAGCCCGGTGCAGGTAAAAAGGAAGGTTATGCTGTTTTTTATTAAGGAATGTTATGCAGTTGAAGAGACATTTGCACTTCAGGAAGAAGTACTTCCAAGCACTAGATATCCCTGGTCCATCTGCATTATAATAAATCAATATTGTAGCGGAAAGCAAAAACAAAGAATCTGATAAAGCAAAAAAGAGAGGAGACAAGAAACGGAAATCTTCTGAGAAGCCAGCGGTGTTCATGATTGCAAACAAATATTTTCTTCATTGTTCATGATCACAAATAAACATAACACTTTTATATAATAAAAGAGAGCAAGTACGTAAAAGGAAAGATAGCCGTGGTTGGGGAGCAGAGGCACGAGCACGATGAGTGCCATCCGGTGATCCAGGAGGCCAAGGGCAACCCAGCGGTGGCTAGCTAGAGAGTCAGGCGCTCCAGTAGTAGAGGCCGCTGGAGGTGGGGAAGGCTGGAGCATATCTTTCTATGGAAACTTATATGTGCACATATGGTGAATTGTAATGCATTTGTGTAAATTTTTATTCTATGGTGAATTTTGTGAATAATTTATGTGTGAACCTATCTCATGTATATACAACCATTTTACCCCTAACTTATAACACCATTAAGTGTGAAAAGCGGAGGGAAGGCCCTATAGGGAACAAATTTTCGTTTTCGGGCCATACTGGTAAGTTCAAAACAAAAGAGACCATAAAAAGAAGAGGTATCTATTTAAAGGCCACATAAGTAAAATGCTCTTTCCTTTTATTGTTTTCATTCTGCGATAGGGTAATTTATTTATTTTTTCTTATAAATTGTTCATAATAACTCTGAGTTTTTTAGGTAGGCGAAACATGCTTGGTGGCCATGTGTTCAGTATGTTACTCCAATTTCAAGGACCGGTACAATTATTGGTTCGTACCTTGCAGTTACTCCCTCCGTCCCTAAAATAACGTCGTCGTTGGTATACGTGTCACAAGTTTGACTCGATTTGTAGAAAATATACACAATGTTTGTATCTCCAAATAAATTTATTAAAAAACTACATTAAAAGAACTCCCCGATGATACTAATTATGTACCATAAAAGCTAATAAAATTTAATATATATTTAGTCAAAGTTATTTCTCGGAAAGCGAAAACGATACTTTTTTATGGACAGAGGGAGTAGATGATTACTGTATATTACTAAACAGTGCAGTACTGAAGATTTTTATTGGTCATGATGGTCTATTACTTGCATGTATCAATATAGGTGCAGATGTTAACCTAAGGTGTACTAAAAATAGTAATAGTTATGGTTTTTTTCCCTTCCACTCACACCTTACATTTGGTGCAGTCCACTGTGCCTCTATATATATACTTGGCCTCATTTTACACCCATCATTTAGAGAGATTTTAGTGCCGCATCTGATCTGAGGACCCATGCGTGCAGTAGTAATGCATCACTCTATAATCTAGCGAGATAACCAGGATTGGCAGACATCAGGATGGGATATAGGCAGAGTCACACGGATCACGGATTGTAGTGGCGATCCGCGTTCCTCGGACGGACGTTCCGGATCGCAGCTATGCAGCGAGGAGGGCAGCAGCGCTTTGTCAGGTGCTACAGCGGCACGACGCTGGGTCAAGCACTGGGTGTGGCACTGGTGCCGGCTGACCGGACGCTCCCGGCGGCGCGATAAAGGGACCGGGTGGTGGAGGCTGGCAGCGGCGCGTGCGACATATATTGGCATAGTCAGATGAAAGTTGAATTGTTTTATTTATTTATTTATTTATTTATTTGAGGAAGATGAAAGGTGGACTGTTGGATTTGGACACCTAGTGGATCAATCAATTGGGCCTGCCGATCCTATTATATGTATACAATCTAATATTATAGTGTAAATATTTTATTGATAACCGTCTTGTATAGCGACTATTAATTAAGTTATTTTATAGTGTGTTTGAGAAGGTTTTATCAATCCAAAAATCTCAGAATTGCAATACTCTTTTATGGCTATGTTCCAGCTATGTTGTTCGAGGCCACGAGTGGCAAACGGCTAATTAGTCTTCGTACAATTTACAGGTTCATCACTTCTTAGCTTTTGTATTTTGCAATGTATCATGTATAGTATATCAACTCATTGAAAACTATTAATTTATTCTTCAAGTGTAAGGTAACATTTTGTGTTGCTTATCGGCTTTTTTCACCATAATTTGTGTGTGATTAGTTTTCTTGCCTTAATTTTTGTGACCATAGTATTTGATTGCGGTGCAATTTGGTCCACAAATCATTTGGTTTGTTTTCTCTCGCTCGTTAGAACTCGCCCCACCTATATTTTTTTAGGACTCCGACAGTGCACCGGGAGCCACACTACTCTGATTAAGAACATGCGGTGTAATTGTGCATGTCATGCACACAGCAGTAACTTGTAGCCATGAGTGTTCTGTCACCACATCCTCAGTTGTCATTGCTACCAACTATGCCTTAATGTCTTTCATTGTTCCTCTTACTTTCCACTCAGCTGAACAGGCCAGGTTATATATCGATCGTCTCTTCTGGTGCTTGTTCCACACTCCTTGGCTCGTATCCTTCTTTCTGAGCAGTGGCTGTAGTCTACTACTCTACTGCAGTAGAGTTGGTGTGTTAGCAAGACGCTATAGTTCCATGAATGAATTGTGTCCAAGCTATGAGAGGTGAACGTTAACATAGGCTCATTATACTGTAAAGGAAATAACCAAGAGCTTTGAGGATGGAAGGCATCGGGAAGACACTACTAAAGGAATAGATTTGACAGGTGGGCGCATCTCATTTTCAGAGACCCCCATGGTCATGGAGGCAGCAGGAGGAAGGAGAGGAAGAAGGTGGCCACCACAGGCGCGGTAGCTAGCTACTCGTTGGAACTCTGCTGCAACGAGACCCTACTGCGCCGTGGCGCAGATGATGTCAGCGGTAGAGGGCAGGGAAGGGGTAGTCGTACGCGGGAAAAAAGATGGCATAGGAGGGCATCCAGACGCGAGGGGCGAGGGAGCTGCGTAGGACGTGGGCGCGGGAGGACAAGACGGGCGGGAGCGAGCGCGTGTGGGAGCAGACGCGCGTGGACATCTGGATATGGGCGTCCATCCGAACTTCTGGGCCAGGGGCGCTAATAATAACATCCCTGAAAAGTTAATATCCTTGTTCGGTGTGTTGACTACTTGTGATTTGATAACCCTCGTGAACACCAATATTGGTATCTGTTGCTCCGTTCTGTAGTTTGGCTAGCCATCAGCCAAAGCACATCATGCAAGTAAAAGAAAGATCGACACCTGCAAATTAATTCGATGTTGATTGCTGACTGTAGTACAAATTCCCGCCGACCATGCACTCTCTTTTCTCCTTCTATTATTTAATTCAAGTGCTAAACATGGTAGCCGAATAAAGAAAATACACCAAACAGTTCGTTATTCGGCAAAAATAATTCTTGTTTTTCTTTCTTTTCTGTTTGAAATATCCGGGGCATAGCCTATGTATATTAATTAGAAGAGGAGAAAACTATATGTAAAGAAGCAAATAATATTTCAGGTTTGACAGACTGTGAAGTTGGGTAGAGAGAGCTAAACAGAACTCACATTCTAAGGATATAGCAAGGGGGCCATATGAACATGCTGGCGCTGCAGCTGTGCTCTACCACAGCAACCACCGGCCACCGTAGCAGGCACGCTGTGCCATTGTCAGCCTACAATCATAGCTCCTCCAGCTCCCGCTAGAGGTCGTAGTGCAGGTCATTGTCGGAGCCGATCGAGAGATAAGGACAGGAATATGATCCTTCCTTCGTTCGGTCCAGAACTGCCGAGATCAATGGACATATTCTCCACGGAAACTTCGTCGCCGTCGTCCCTGTCAAAGATCCAAAAGAAGTTGCAGACCACACCAGTGTCTATTTCTTCCTCTTTAGCGGTGATGGCGGCAGCGGCGCAAGAGAGCGAGTGGTGTGGCAGCTAATGCACCATGGGTCTTGCCTTGGGGGATCGTCGCGAGGGCTGGAATTCGCGGCAAACTCGTGCGGCCGGGATCCGCGGTGGTGCTAGAATGGGGGCTGCGGGAGATGAGAGAAAGGCAGGTGGCGAGCTTCGAGATGACTTGCGTTCGATAATTTTCGTTTTGTTTTCCAGATCTAAGGAGGTATGTTTGATTGTACACCAGTTTTGCTCTAACCCGTTTGTAAAATTAGTGTGTTCACTGGTCCTCTAACAGTTCATTTTGATATGGGTCGGAAAATTATCAGACATGTAATTTACAAGTGTTTTACACTGAATACTAGACATCCAAACATGGCCTTATTTCAAAACAAATTGTGGCTGAGGCACGTAAATACCACATCCACGTTGAGAAAGCTAAAGGCAAAGAACCTAGTAGCTAGCTAGGAGCTCTCGATCACGGTGTGCGCTGGGAGCATATGTTCGATTTTCCAATGTTTTTGTGGGAGCACGCATGCATGAGAAAGGGAGGCGAAGGTTCAAAGTGTTTATATAATAACACAAGCCACGACATCGAGTTTTTTTTTTTTTGTTTATTTACAGCTGGCTTTCATTGCATCGGCAGTCACACTGCTCTGGAATCTGGTCACGAGAACATGCGGGACGTGGTGCATCTCGTAAGAACAGCAGTTATAACTTCTCTACCTACTCTGTCTTTCATCCTAGATGCGTGTGCTCAGATGCATGACACGAGTATATATCGATCTGCTCCTACTTCTTGCACTCCAATCCTCGGCTCAGTCCCATTTTTTCTGAGTTGTGACTGTCGTCTACTTAAGTTGGTGTTAGGAAGCGGCTTCTAAGCATATAGGCTCATTGTCAACGACATAACCTAAGAGCTTTGAGGATGGAAGGCATATATCAGGAGGACACTACCACATCAATAGTTTTCACAGGTGGCCATGGTTTGTCATAATCCGGTTTAGTCAATCAATGTCTATGCTAATTATACCTTCCAGATGTGTGCAAGAACCAGACATAGTGACTGATGAGCATTACTCTGAAGTTACTATGGCTGTGTTTAGATCCCAGTTGCAGTTGTAATTCTGTATTATACCATGTTCGTTTGCATTTGACAACTTTTATCCAATCATGACCCAAGTAGGCTTAAAAGATTCGTCTCGTAATGTACATGCAAACATTTCGTCTACATTTAATGCTCTATGCATGTGCCGCAATGTTGATGTGACTAGTTGCAATTGCAATTTGCAGTGGATCTAAACAGGGCCTATATACAAGTCAAAATTCATTGCGCCAACTGTTCCTGCCATGGAATTTGGAAACATGGGGGATCCAATAAATGCTTCATTCTCCAATTACTCAGGACATTCACATACTCCTCATATATGAATGTACAGTGCTGCCATATGTATTCCATTCAAGTTCGCATCTAGATTGATGAACGGTGTGGCCATTATTTGAGAACACATGCATCTCAAGGAAAACGCTCCTCAGATACAGGATATAGACCCTGACGTCAACACATCACAACAACTAGTCAAACACTACCTTCATGGAGTTCAATTATGCAGGATGCAGGCTGTGTGCATCATTCAACCGATCTAAACACACCCCAGCCCACGGACAGTGGCTTCTAAAAGGCGGACGAGAGGAATTGGAAGCCTGTCCATCAACGGAGAGGGATTTTGTAGGAATATATGTACTTGAAATGAAAAAATAATTAATTAGATACAAATGAAAATGTAAATTAGAAATAAAGGAAACTGAACTCCCTTTCACAATTTTGTTTCTTGGGATCTCCGTGATTCCATATTCGCGCCAATTCCTAAGGCACCACTGGGAATGCTTGTGGCCGCATCAGTATCTCAGGATGCTGTGGAATAGGCGTCACTACACCCATGTACATTGACTTCCTACGTTCTGCCAAGTTCGTGTTGTTGATTGACCTTAGACATAAACGTGTAATTTAGGCAATATCTTAAACCTAACCTAATTATGGTCACTAGCTTATTCAGAGTGTAATACAGAACTCGGACACTGCAGGGAGTATATTTTGACAGGAAAATTAAAATAACAGAAACTAATTCAATATCGTGCACAAGTAATACTTTTTTTCAAAATTGTGCATTGCACGTTCTTCGTTAAGTGGAAGTAGGTGCACCAGTAATACTCAATGATAATTGTAGACAAAGCTTGTCTAATCAGTTGCTCAAAATGAAAATCTAAGAGAAATAGGAGCATAGGAACTAGAAAAAAAAAATCAGAAATCGTGCTACCATATAGCATTACATTTATTGGCTACTAGTTTGTAGATTTCCTCATAACCCAACATAAGGACCAACGGTGCGGACTCATTTTGACAAAAGGAAAAAAAATGCTAGTAACTCACTACCAGGGCCATAAAATGCTAGTAACTCACTACCAGGATCATTTTCTTGACGATTTAACCTCTTTTCTTGACGGTTTTTAACACTCAAGGCAATTCAGGATTGTGGTAGTCTCCACACCCTCCTACTACTCTGGCCAGCACTGTTATAATGTGATGTGGGCCCACCACATGCACGGTGCGATCTATCAGCAATAATTCGGCATGCTCCATTCCAAATCCATCTTTCACTTTTGAAGTCGGCTGCCTCTTTATATACAATGCACACACACTGTCTCCGACCTCCCTTGATCCATCACTTTATGATTGTGTTCTGATATATGAGGTTGTTGATAAGCACATAAAACAATGTACCGGTCACTGTTAGTAGTAAACTAGTACTGTTAGCTAGAGTAGAGTAAGGTTTTATATGAAAACGGCGGCGAGTGTTGGGAATGGAAGGCATTATCTGGCAAATCTGGCCCGGAAAGACACCGCCCAGTGAATCTTGATTTTTACATGTTTCAGTTTTCTGAGATGAAACAGTAAATGTAGCAGTCATGCTGGTCACCGCGCTCACTAAGCTGTTGTGTTTAAATGCGTATATTTAGCTATGTATAGTTTCAAAATAAAACAAATGTAATGGATTCCTTCGTTGTAGTTGAAGTTCGATACATTGAGGGTGTGTTTGCCAGCAGGCTCAAAAGGTGGCTCGCACCTTCCAGGTGCAACCTCCTTCCTGTGTTTGATGCTCCTAGCCCAACCTCGGAACCAGGTCCATATGGGATCCAAAGCGCTCTGGGTCAGGCTCTAGAGAAACGAGGTGGGTGGCCGTTTTTTCACGGCTTGGTTGAGTGCAGCGCGCGTGAGCCGCGTGGGAGCGATGCCGTGTTCCCCATGTCTCACCTGTTGCTCTTTCTTATCTATGCCGCGTCCCCACCCACCGCCACCACCATCACCACCTCGCTCTCCCGCGTCCTCCTGAACACCACCTTCCTCGTCCCGACGACTCGCTCCTCCCCACCGGCGAGGACTTCTGCTCCTCATCCGCAGACCTCGCCCGCGCCCTGGCGCGGGATGACACCGACCAGGACGACAGCCATGGCCGTCAGCGTCGCCTGTACCGCCGCCGTGGGCAATAGGACTTGTGACCCGGACGTGCCGCTCAACTGCTCCGACCCGCACGTCCTCGCTGACACCTGTTCGTCGGCTCCCCGCGGTCGGCGCCCTGTCCTCGCCGTTGAGAGAGCACGCCGGCGCCCTGTCCTCGTCAACGTGAGGCCCCATCGTCGCCCTACTTCGCCGACGTGAGATCTGACCGGCGCCCCGTCCTCGCCGACACGAGACCCTGCCAGCGCCCGTCCTCACTGTCGCGAGCCCTCGTCCGGTGCCCCGTCCTCGCCCACACGAGCCTTCACCGGCAGCACTGGAGACCAGCAACACCAGCAGCCAGGAGCAGCACACCGTGACCTCAAGCGATCCAGTGTCAGCGTTGATAATTGGATTCGTGCCGGCGGAGGAGGAAGAGACGGCGGTGACGGAGCACTCATGCCACATGAGCAAGGTGCTCGATGAAATGTCAACGAGTTGAGAGAGGTGGAAGTGCGGTGGTAAGGCTACCACATCTTCAGTGCAGAGTATACATAACCATTTGAGCTAGAAACCAAACACAGTCTCGATCGAACCAGAATTGTCTAAACCAGTAAACAAACACAAGCACTTGTCCCATTTGGAACCGGCTCTAGTTGGCCACAGCCAGGCCAGTCGGCCAGGCTAGCCAAATGCAGCATTCCAAACACGCCCTGAATGGACATGACATGATTCTCAACATATATATTACCATAGTGTTTGAAACATACTGCCGGCATAATTTGAATTTCAAGATAGGTCATTATTATTTCAATTCAAAACAAGGAGACGGTACTGCCATTTCATAGCAAAGGTCCCTGTAATTGGACATGGAACCAGGTCAAAGGAACTCCATTAGTCACCAAACATAGTACAAACTCATTTGTTACCCGAACAAACTACCATCCCTCGCCATCCTAGTACTTATTAACTTGCCAGACCGACAATGCTCGCTTACATATACAACTTTCGGCCACTCATCTTCCATCAATTCCTCTGAATTAATGACAATCTACATAATGAGGTGTTTTGAGAATAGATGGCATCGGGACAAATTCAGACATGTGAAGCTAAAGTACGCGGTTATATGATCAAGCAAGCATTCTGAATTAAGAGTTGTAGAAAATGTGTAGGCGACATATATTTGTTACCTCAACTATTGGTTTAATGCTATATCAAGCATAATTCTCTGTGGCAGTTGGTAGGCTCAGAGGCTTGCAACCTAAAGTCACAGTTGTACGAAGATCCATAATAGGATGAACAACTAGTAGAGAATTGATCTTTAGTCTCGTCTGGGACTGATAAGTTTGAATTTTTGGGTGAAATGGTTGCGACATTAATTTCTGCCGAGCAGACTGATCAACACTAATAAGTAACGTTTGGACGTCAAGTGAATCTTTTAGTAAGTTATAAACCTACTCGCTCCTATAGGAAAAGAATGTCGTTTTAAAAAATGTCTTGGGTCAAACATTGAGAATATAAATTATGAATAATTTTTAAATTATTAAATTTAAAATGTGATAACTATATAAATGGATTTGTCTTCAAATATACTTTCATAAAAGTATGCATATATAATTTTTAATAAATATTTTTATAGAAATATAAAGTCAAAGTTATGGTTTGAAGACTGTGTCGTTGTTCTAAACGATATCTTTTTTCTATACGGAGGGAGGACATGTGAAATAATTATTTATTATCTAGTACAGTTCGCTCTTCAACTGGCAGAATCTCATATACATGTTCATTCGTTACCAACAGTAACAACTGACACCCGCTCCTCCCTGGTGGACTGACACAATGTTAAGGATGGAAGGCATCAGTACAAATTATTGGCCGTACTACTGCCAAAGTAACCCAGATCGCTTCGACCCAAAAACAATATCGTTTTACAATTTTAGATATCTTATTTGATTATCCGTCTTATTTAAATTCTTTTATAATATTATTTATCTTGTTATAATTTGCTTTATCGATAAAGATACTTTAATAACCATTATTTGTTTATAGTTTGCATAAAATTTTTAATAAAATAAAAGGTTAAATATGATATCTGAAAGTAAAAAATGATACTTTTTTTAGATGGAGGAGTACATGCCTGGTGGACTCAGTTTCAATTCCATGTCGCTTGATTGCACTCTGATCTCATAGTAATGTGCGCACCTCTGGTATGGTGGTGACTGACTGACTACACAAGACGATGGAGGATGGACAAATTTATAGTGACCACAGAGAAGGAAAGGACCAGTACGTACCGAAGTTGATGATGATCAACTACCTAAAGACAATGGGATCGATTATGGATCTGTTCGCTTCACCTGAAAAGCTGAGCTGATTTGAGGTGAAACTGATTTGTTGTGAGGAAAAATACTGTTTTAGAGCTGAAAAATATGTGTTGTTTAGTTGAAGCGAACAGAGCCTATGAAGATCCACTGGTGGGAAGATTAGTAGCATTGGTTTGATGTCTGCCAGGAACCACTGCGGTCCTTCTGGCTTGTGCAGATCACTGTAGAGAATGTAACCTCCACCGGCTCACCAATTCGTGTCTCGTGCAGCATTTTAATTCGGCCCTGTAAAATATACACAGACACTTTACCTGGTCTCATTTTACAGGCGTCGTCATTTGTTTGAGTCGCCATTGCTTGATGGCAAGCTATATATAGCTGCTAGCATATATAGGGGTCGAGACTCGAGAGAGATTTTTGGGAATGGAAGAACAGTATGCATGCCTAGTCAAAGTTAGGTTTCTAGGACAAGGCTAATAATACAGCTTACTTGTCGGCTGTAAGGTTTTGTTGTAGCTTTCTATCAGTTTAGATGTTTCTCTCAGTTCACTCGTATAGTAATCAACCTTTCACAGTTAATACATAGTCAATTTGTGTCTCTCATAGAGTTTTTATTTGGTTCCTGTGACTAAGCCGGCTGTAAAATTACAGCCTGTAGAGAGCCAAAAAGAAATACTTCCCTCTTACGACCTGTTTAGTACTGTCTACTGTAACGTAAACGTATTAAAAAGTAGTTCATTTGCACCGGCGGCCGGTAACCATTACCGTCCGCAGCAGCCTAAACATATTTCCATTTGCGTTGCCTGCTGCAGTACCAAACGGCTTTGTTTCAGGGCTAGAGCAGCTTGTGTAGTCCTCTTGATTTTTTTTTCTTTTTTTGTTTCTTGAACTCATTTTTGTTCAGTTTGTTCTGTTCTTCTTTTCAATAATAATTATCCAGTAGAAGCTCCAGAGCCTCTCCTGTTCTCTAAAAAAAGATTACAACATATTTCTCCTTTCTCTGCTTCTTTCTCTCTTTTACGTTAGCATTTAGTCAACTTATAATCTCTTATTATACTTGCTCTTAGTATTCTAATGGCACTGTGTCTCGACAGTGCCAACTCACCAAGAACGCTTGGTCAGACAAAGACCGTGCGCCCCAAGGTTCACCCTTCAACCAAGCACTATTACCGAGGCAGTGAGCAGTGAGGGATCTAGGAAATATATACATAATAGGGGCTACTACGAGGTAAATGTATAGTACAGTTTAAATAATTTTTTATATGAGAACAGGAGTAGTCCTATCTGAGTACAAATGTTCCTTTTGAGTTTTTGACATTTTGAGGCTTTCGACAATCTCAATTGAAAATTCGTAAGTCAATAAAGCAAACACAGAATAATTTTGCGCAACTAAAACTCCTAGAAAATTTTATCAGTTCATAGATAGACTAAGATACAATATTCAAAACTCATTTGATAATATTCAAACATAAATTTCACGATGTTTTGGGGAAATACAAATTCCGCTACTATACTTACGCTTTTTCACAGAATGAGCAGCAGTAGCAATTACAACCCCGAGTCACCGTGCCAAGCGCCTGAAGGTTTGGACTTTGGAGATGCAGCCAGCCGGCCGGCCACACCCCACACACGTGCTCACGAACACGCCTAGCGCAATGCGGCGGCACAGCACGCTGCCCGCCGACGATGCCGCCAGCCGGACGAGCAATGTTGAGCAAATCGACACTATCCGCGATCCTAATCCAACGTCTCCATCGCCTCTTGGATCTAAAATCGGGCGACCTGGGCATCGGAGACCTAATTTTGCGCTTCGATGGTGCAAGTCTTGATCGTCCA
The DNA here is from genome assembly GCA_038502445.1 of Eremochloa ophiuroides. NCBI lineage: Eukaryota > Viridiplantae > Streptophyta > Magnoliopsida > Poales > Poaceae > Eremochloa > Eremochloa ophiuroides. The sequence continues at coordinate 7,018,359 of JAHLJS010000002.1, forward strand.
TTGAAAATTAGTATGTGAATTGTACTGTCAACATAATTTGACATTTTGAAATTCTAAACAGATGGGAAAGCCAGCATCTTGCAGCGAGAAGAACCAGTACCGTGTTGGTATATATGCGGTGTGTACACTAGCCATTTTATTATTAGTTTGGAAGATTTGGAAAGAGAGAAATGCGAGAATTTTCTATCACCACCATAAGTTCATAACACAACAGATTCACTCACTGGGCAAGACTATGGTGTGTGGCAGGGGCCACTCTGTGAGATCATTCCCACCTCCCTTCACTAAGACTTACGAGCTGTTTGGTTCAGCCAAATGTAACGCAAATTGATTACTGAGGATATCTAATAGCGTTACAACCGTTTGTTTCACCGCCCTCTGTTATTAGATCCCCTGGAATCGGGTAAGGGTTAGTTCACCGATGATACGGGAGCTCTTGGACTCCTATCCGATAATGTTACGGGCTTCTGCCGCTCAGTCTGCAAGGCCGCAACTACGCACGCGAGCTCGCGGCGTTCGTCGTCCCAGTCCGCAAGGCCGCTCAGTCCCTGGCTCCCTCAGCTCCCCTCCTTCCTCTCTATCTTCCCTTCCTCTCTTTCTCCCCAAAACCAGAGGATAATTGCTCTCGTAGCACTACCCTAGATCCAGTTTATTTTGCTACGGATCGGCGAGGCCGGCGACGAAACCAATCCCCATCCACCCACTCTCCATTGACACGGGCATGGTGTTCTCCTACTCCGCCCTCCCTACTCTCCCCATCTGCTAGGGATCGACGCTGCGGTGCCGTGTGCCGTGGCGTGGACTAGAGATCCAGCTCCCTCGGCGTGGAGCAGGGCGCCGTCCGTCCTCAAGTCCGTCCGTTCGGCGTGGACTAGAGATTCACCTCGCCTGCTCTCTATCTCTGGTAATAAGAAATCCCTCCCTCCCTCGCTATCTGGCCACCACGCGTCGGATGGCCGACGAGAAGCGGGCGAGCGCCAAGGTGAAGCTCAATGAGCTTGTGGTGAGGACGTCGGAGAAGGCCAACTACATCAGGACAGGCCACCTGCCGTCCTCCTTCAAGATTTCTTCTTGCTTGTGCGGCTCAAGCCTTGAGTAATTGATATTCAGCTGTTGAAGTGCTAGTGCAGTGTATTCCTATTTTTAATTAATTGATAGTCAGCTATTTTCTCACTCTGCTCACAATAATCTAACTTAATATCCTTGTTATGGTCCATGCCTTCTTATTCAATTACTTCTGTTTTCCATCTTTATTTTTGAGGATTTATTTATGAATTTAGGGTTTTGCGCAAGATTTTGTTTAGAAACTTCAAAATCTTTTAACACGAAAGTTGTTCCAATTAAAAAGATCTACCTTTTTCCTTTATGATCAACCCCAAATTCGAATTAGTTTTGGAATTAGGTTTTAACCCCCAAATCAAGTATTTAATAACCCTTAAAGTTTCAAATTCAAACACTATTTTAAAAAATATTAAGAATTTGGTGGTAAGTCTTAAATGAAAGTGGTAGATCTCATTATTTTGAGAAACTTTTATATTTAGAGATTTTGAAGTTGTTAAATAAAAATTTGAATTGCAAATCTCAATTCAAATCACCAGTTTAGCCCCAATTCAAAATTTCAAAAACTAGATAGAATCTGAAAATGGTTTAAAAAGAAAAGTTGTAGAGCATAAAATTTGGAACAACTTTTATTTTGGGACTTTTTCAAGTTATTACACAAATTTGGGAGAAATTTGGAGAAAACAAAAAGGTGACGTCACTGCTACAGTAGAAAATGGATTGCCGGTGAACTGCATGCAAAGGTTAGGGACCTAAAACTGCACTTTCAAAGGTGATGGACCTAGATGACACACAGAGCAAACGTTAGGGACCTAAAACTGCACTTTCAAAGGTGATGGACCTAGATGACACACCGGCCAAAGGTGAGGGGCCTGTGGTGCATTTTGCTCTTGTTTAAATATATGTAAGCACTATTTGTATACTTCTGAGAGAGTTAGAGTTGTCACTATCTTTATACTATTTGTAGACATGATTGCTGGTCCTTGTACACTGTGACTTATGTTTTGTCAAAATAGTGCTAATTATTCACATCAATTAAGGATAATCCTGATTGGAGATAGCTCTAGTAATGTTACTTCTTGTTTTGTTGTGCAACTATTGATGAAATAAAGTTGCCATCACCGATGAAGTAAAGTTGCTGTCGGGTACCAAAGTTAGGGGTACCCAACTTCGATGAAAAACGCTCATTCCCAACATGGCCTGGCCCAAGTAAGGCCAGTGGAAGCCCACGAAGGCCGCGTCTACAGAGGCCCACGACATCATTCCACTAACGACAGCCTCCTCAAGAGAGCTCGGGAGAGCACGGGAGAGCGGCGTCCTCGGCGCCCAAGTCTCCGATTCGCCCGACAGCCTCCTCGGGAGAGCTCGGGAGAGCGGCGTCCTCGGCGCCCAAACCTCCGATTCGCCTGAACCTCCTCGGGAGAGCTCGGGAGAGCGGCGTCCTCGGCGCCCAAACCTCCGATTCGCCCGAGCCTCCTCGGGAGAGCTCAGGAGAGCGGCCTCCTCGGCGCCCAAGGCTCCGATTCGCCCGAGCCTCCTCGGGAGAGCTCGGGAGAGCGGCGTCCTCGGCGCCCAAACCTCCGATTCGCCCGAGCCTCCTCGGGAGAGCTCGGGAGAGCGGCCTCCTCGGCACCCAAGCCTCCGATTCGCCCGAGCCTCCTCGGGAGAGCTCGGGAGAGCGGCGTCCTCGATGCCCAAACCTCCGATTCGCCTGACCCTCCTCGGGAGAGCTCGGGAGAGCGGCGTCCTCGGCGCCCAAACCTCCAATTCGCCCGAGCCTCCTCGGGAGAGCTCGGGAGAGCGGCCTCCTCGGCGCCCAAGGCTCCGATTCGCTCGAGCCTCCTCGGGAGAGCTCGGGAGAGCGGCGTCCTCGGCGCCTAAACCTCAGATTCGCCCGAACCTCCTCGGGAGAGCTCGGGAGAGCGGCCTCCTCGGCGCCCAAGTCTCCGATTCGCCCGAGCCTCCTCGGGAGAGCTCGGGAGAGCGGCGTCCTCGGCGCCCAAACCTCCGATTCGCCCGAGCCTCCTCGGGAGAGCTCGGGAGAGCGGCCTCCTCGGCGCCCAAGTCTCCGATTCGCCCGAGCCTCCTCGGGAGAGCTCGGGAGAGCACGGGAGAGCGGCACCAGCTCGGGAGAGCGGCATCCTCGGCGCCCCAAGTCTCCGATTCGCCCGAGCTTCCCTATCCCTCTCGAACGCAATCTCGCAAAGGCATCCAAGGCGCAGGTGATGTCAGCGGAGTAATCTTGGACCACAAGAGATCTCTCTGACCATTTTACAAGCACTCTCCCGTCAGGACAGACTCTCGACGCGACTGTGCTTCGCACGCTCCTGACGGCCATACTCTCTCTGACCACTTTACAAGCACTCTCCCGTCAGGACAGACTCTCGACGCGACTGTGCTTCGCACGCCCCTGACGGCCATACCACCTGTCCCCCACGGTATGGTCTACGGTGGGCCGCCCCGTTTTCCGCCGGGACCTATCAACTCCGACTGTGACAGTCCAAGCGCCTGATGACGACGGGCTACGCAAGAACGGGAAAGGCGCCTACTGCGCTGTCCACTCGAAAGGACGAGCACGCCTTCCATCCGTACTCGCCTGACCCTCGGGAAGAGCTGTTCAAAGACCGGAAATATGACCAGGGGAGATATCCCCCGCTCAATCCCATCACGCCTTCATAGTCCCGAGCCTCAGGAGACCTAAGGTGACTCACTCTCTTGTCACATCGTACGGAAAGATAGCCAATAGGTGTGACCCTACGGCACGTCGTAATCCGACGACTGCTGCCGGCTTGGAACTCACCAAGGACGTGCGAACCACGACAGCCATGCCCCGGAGACGCGGAGAAAAGGCAGTAGCTGCATAGTCAAACGGGGAACAACAACTCCTCACTGTAAAATACGTAGCTACCCCTGCCTCTCCCTTGCGACTATAAAAGGGAGAGCAGAGGCCAGCTTTAAAAAAACGATGACGGAGAAGTTGTAAGTTCTCACCGACATAAACGTACCCACAGCAAACGACTTGTAAACACTTAGACACACACACAAGAGACCTGGGAGCGCTTCCCTCTCTCGCCTAGCTTGTAACCCCCTACTACAAGCACCCCGGTGCAAGGCAACACGACTCTCCTCTCCACTGGACGTAGGGCTTGCTTGGCCTGAACCAGTATAATCCCTGTGTTCCCCCTTGCACACCATCCGCAGCCTCAACCGCAAAACACATATTTACTAGCCGGTGTTAGCCCCGCCAAAACTAGCACCGACAGTTGCCATCACCGTAATTGAATAATGGCTGGTGTGTGGAGATGGGCTTCAGAATTGATTTTGGGATATCATGCCGCTGGTGGCAAGCTAAGGGCTCTGGTGGTCATGGGCTAAATCAGTATTTTCCCTGATGAACATGAACACCATTTTCCCAGATTATAGATTGTTATGCAGTTTGGTACACATACTCTGTATGCATGTTCTAGGCAATGCATATGCTTTCATGGCAGTGAAATATTTGTCCGCCTTTTGCTGTCCTACCTATGCATCATCGCTACAACTGGAGTGTTCTGTCTATCTCTGTATTAAAGTGTTCTTGGTTGACTCTGTTAATAGCTTTATGACCTGAAGTAGGTCTATTAAGTAAACCTTATAGTATTGCAGTAACTAGCTTTGTGACCTTATAGTTTGTTCCATTATCTTTTGATATTCAATCTGTTTACTTTGATTTCTTTGCCTACAATTAGCTGATGGAGCTCATTCTAAGTAGTTTTTTTTTTCCCTGTGTTTTTATGACCAGTGGCTGTGCTTTAAATATAAGCATAATATTTGTACAAACAAGCAGTGGGTTGATTGGGTACATTAAAAGATTTTACCTTTCTAAACACCTGCATGATAGAATTTATCAGCCTGCTGTCACCATAATTCAGATTTTACCTTTCTAAACACATGCATGTCTTCATTAGCCATGCACTTGATCAAACTTACATAATTATTATCTGTATAAACTCATTTTTTTTTTGTAGATGAGGAGAGGAGGAGGCAATAGAAGGTGGAGCAAGATAGGATTTGCATGTTCATTGAAGATTAGGTGGAAGGGGAGTGTTGAGAATGCTAGTTATCTTTTATTGTACAGCCTTTCTCAAGTGCTAAACAATGCTGGATTTTTATTTAGATTGGATCTCAGATTTGCTCTAGTGTTATACTTGTTGGTTTGCAATTTTCTTTCATGGTGGCTATTTCATTTTGGATGAACTTGTTACTGTAATAATGGTATTTTTGCCAATTCTAAATCTGCACATCTTTGGTGACCTTCAATTGTTATTATCAAAAATATATTTTCATATTTGTGTTGTCAAGCATGTCTATTTTTACTTGGGATGATGCTCTAGTAAGCATGGACAACTTGTATAACATTGGACCACTTGTATCACATTGGACAGCCCCGTCAGACTACTAGTATTCAAATTTGAAAAATGGGTCTCAATACTGTAGCAGCAAACCAAACACCGTATTGGTATTGGATACCTTAACGATGGGCAACCAAACAAAATGGTTAAACAGTAACGCACTCCGTTTCCTCCCGCAAACTGTTTTCAATAGCGTTTCCTTTACCAGTGACCGAACCAAACATGTCGTTAGTTCTTGAGCCTTTTTTTTTCTCTTATTCCAATTGTACAGTTCTTTCTCCTACTATATCAATACAAGTTTGGCAGAGCTTCTGCCGATCAATTTTTTTTTTAAAAAAAAGATACTACCAAATGACCAAGACAAGTGAGCTACTCAAAAGAACACATACTAACATATCATATATAAATGACACGTAGCCAACATAGTACATCATTTGTTACCATTTATTACTAGCGATTGGAATGCTCTCCTACACCCACCCTCCTACTCGTTTACATATACAACTTTCCTCCACTCTTCCACGTCGATTATGTGATACCACTACCACCATGCTCAAGTCCATCATACCCAGATTGGTGTTAGTCTGAATAGCGAGGCTGTTTGGGAATGGAAGGCATCGGAACAAATTTTGACTCACACGACTAAGTTGTCCGCTGTTGCAGGGAAGGTTTGGTTCACGGATGCGTAGCGCATAGCTTTGCTTGTACAGTTCCTCGAACTCAAAGAGTTCCTCAGAAAGGCTAGTGGACCGCGTGATGCAGAGCTCAGTTTTGTTTCAATGTCGCCTCTCTGTTGAAGTGCTGATCTCTTCATCATGTTGGCGTGTCCACGTTTCGTGAAACTTTCTGATTCAGTTTCGTTGCATCCCCTGGTGAATGGAAATTTTTGACGATTTGATCCAACGTGACTATCTTGAGCTTTGCTCAAGCTTCCATGGTTTTCCTTGTTTCGTGAAACTTGCTGATTCAGTTTCATTGCGTCCCTGGTGAATGAAAATTTTGGACGATTTAACTTGAGCTTTGATCAAGCTTCCCTCCTTTTCATCATCTCCTGGCTGCTGCATGCTGCAAAAAATGTATAAACAACATAGCCCAAAACCGTGGCTTTGCCGGATTAAATGCTTATGAGGAGAGAGAGGATGTCGAAGAAAATAGTGTTACCATCACTTGGAATTCTTGGTGAAATGGATGCGACTTTTGATTCCAAAATGGCAGATCAACACTAATAATATGTGAACAATTAATCATTCTCATCCTCCGCACACCTATGACGTTGCATATATAGCCTTCAAGAGTACACGTGTAAGTTTAGTTTTAACCCCTCAACATGTGGTTCACTGATTTCTTACAGTTGGCCTTCATTGCACCGGATCCGAACTCCAATCCTCCGTGCTCGCTTCCCAATTCCCAACTCCAGCCGGCAAGCACAAACCATGAAGAACCAAGGTCTGAGTCTAAGGGCTGATCGGCCAAGGCATCAGGCAAGCCGCTGCGACACCGCCCGTCGCCCGCAGCAGCCGAGCGCCGACGCCGCGCCCGAGGGCGGAGCCGGTGCCTGGTACCTCAGCCCCCTTAGCCGCTCCCCGGGCATGTACCGTGTAGCAGCCTAGCTAGGTGGCCATCGGCCAGGTGAGCCCGCGGTCTAGAAGAACGAGTAGGAGGCCAGGAGTGGCACAACCAGCTAATTAGTATTCGTACAATTTAGGTTCATCCCTTCTTAGCTTTTGTATTTCGCAATGTGCCATGTATAGTATATCAACTCATCAAAAACTATTAATTTATTCTTCAAATTTAAGGTAACATTTATTTTGTGTTGCTTCTTGGCTTTTTTCACCATAATTTGTGTGTGATTCTGGTTTTCTTGCCTTAATTTTGTGACCATAGTATTTTATTGTGGTGCGATTTGGTCCACAAGTCATTTGGTTTGTTTTCTCTCGTTAGAACTAGCTCCACCTATATTTTTTTTCGATTTCCCCACTCCCCAGTGCATCGGGAGCCACACTACTCTGATCAAGAACATGCGGTATAATTGTGCATGTCATGCACCCAGCAATATCTTGTAACCATGTGTGTTCTGCCACCACATCCTTAGTTGTCATTGCTACCAACTATATGTCTTACGGGCTGTTTGGTTGTTAGCCACATTTTACAACTATTTACCAATAAAAATTATCATACTTGCCTAAGTTGAGGTGTTCTTAGCAAGTCTAAGAAAATCGTGCCACACTTTTTTGAGTCACTGACGCGTGGGATCTAGTTTGCTGGAAGAGAATCTTGTCATAACTGTGGCTGCAACCAAACAGCTGTCAAAGTTGGTCAAACTTGTCTAACCTTAGACGTGGTAATCTATGCCAAAGTGTGGCTAGCAACTAAACATCCCCTTAATGTCTTTCATTGTTCCTCCTACTTTCCACTCAGCTGACCAAGCCAGGTTATATATCAATCTCTTCTCGTGCTTGTTCCACACTCCTTGGCTCATATCCCTCTTTCTGAGCTGTGGCTGTAGTCTACTACATACTCTACTGCAGTAGAGTTGGTGTGTTAGCGAGATGCTAGTTCCATGAATAAATTGTGTCCAAGCTATGAGAGGTGAACGTTAACATAGGCTCATTATATTGTAAAGGAAATAACCAAGAGCTTTGAGGATGGAAGGCATCGGGAAAACACTACCAAAGGAATAGATTTCATAGGTGGGCGCATCTCAGTTTCAGAGAACCCCGTGGTCATGGAGGCAGCAGAAGGTGGGAGAGGAAGAAGGTGGCCACCACGGGCGCGGTAGCTTGTCGTTGGAGCTCTGCTGCAGTGAGACTCTACCGCGCCGTGGCACAGAAGTGGGAAGCTGTGGAGGGCAGGGAAAGGGCAGTCGGACGCGGGAAAACAGAGGGCATTCAGACGCGAGGGGCAAGGGAGCTGCGTAGGGCGTGGGCGCGGGAGGACGAGACAGGCAGGCAACAGAGAGTGCATGGAAGCAGACGCGTATGGGTATCCGGATGTCGGCGTCCATCCGAACTTCCGGGTCTGGCTAGCCATCAGCCAAAGCACATCACGCAAGTAAAGAAAGATCGACACCTGCAAATTAATTCGAATGCTGATTGCTGACTATAGTACAAATTCCCGCCGGCCATGCCCTCTCTTTTCTCCTTCTGTTATTTAATTCAATTCAAGTGGTAAACATGGTAGCCGAATAAACAAAATACAAAGTTGCTGTGTCTTCGGAGCAATGGGTAGCTGGCGGGTGCTGGCTGCCTGGAGTCATTTTCAGTTGGCTTTCTGTCCTTTTAGCTCTAGTTGCTAGAGGTCCTAAATTTGCCTTCAGTTGTGCTAAGTTTTAGTAGAGTCAGTATTACAGTGAGTGAAGCTGGTAGTTTGGTTTTGTTGTTTTTGACCGAGTTGTTTTTAGTGTTGTCTCGTGCACTAGAATTTTTTTTTAGTTTTTAGTAGTCGGTCTTCGTGTTTGAGTCTTTGGTCGTTGTATTCTTGTCCAGTTTTTTTTTTTCCCAGTTTCCACTAAAAACCTGGGCCGCCATCATCTTTTTTCGTTCTTCTTCTAATAAAAATTGCGGCAAAACTTTTGTCATCCTTTCAGAAAATAAACAAAATACACCAAACAGTTCGTTACTCGGCCAAAATAATTCTTGTTTTTCTTTCTTTTCTGTTTGAAACAACCGGAACATAGCCGTCATATATTAATTAGAATAGGAGAAAACTACATGCAAAGCAAGCTGGGCAAAGAGAGCTAAAGAGAACTCACATTCTAATTAAGGATACGTCAAGGGGCCATATGAACATGCTGGCACTGCAGGTGCTCCACCATAGCAACCACCGGCCCGAAGCAGGCACGTTGTGCCGTTGTCTGCCTACAATCTTAGCTCCTCCAGCTCCCGCTAGAGGACGTAGTGCAGGTCGTTGGATTCCAAGGCGAGCTCCTTGTCGGAGCCGATCGAGAGATAAGGACAGAAACATGATCCTTCCTTCGTTCGGTCCATAATTGCCATGATCAATGGACAACTCCGCGGAGACTTCGTCGCCACTGTCCCTGTCCAAGATCCGAAAGAAGTTGCAGACCATAGCAGTGTCTATTTCTCCTCTTTAGCAGTGATGGGAGGCAGGCAGGTGGCGAGCTTGAGATGACTTGCGTTTGATAACTGTCGTTTTGTTTTCTAGATCTAAGGAGGTATGTGTTATTGTACACCAGTTTTGCTCTAACCCGTTTGTAAAATTAGTGTGTTCACTGGTCTTCTAAACAGTTCATTTTGATTTGGGTCGGAAAATTATCAGACCTATAATTTACAAGTGTTTTACACTAAATCCCAGACATCGTCCAACATGGCCTTATTTCAAAAAAAAATTGTGGACGTATGTAAATACCACATCCACGTTGAGAAAACTAAAGGCAACGAACCTAGAAGCTAGCTAGCTAGGAGCTTACGGTGTGGGCTGGGAGCATATTTTCAATTTTCCATTGCGAGCACGCTTGCATGAGAAAGGGAGGCCAAGGTTCAAAGTGTTTATATAATAGCACAAGCCACGACACTGAGGGGGTGTTTAGATCCCAAATTTTTAGGATTGTTGGCACTGTAGCAGTAAGGAATCTTTTACAATAAGTGTCTAATTATAGTCCAAGTAGACTCAAAAGATCCGTCTCGCGATTTACAAGCAAACTATGCAAACATGCAAAAGTTTCATCTACATTTAATGTTTCATACATGTGCCGTAAAATTGATGTGACGAAAGTTTTGGGTTTTTGGAGAGGAACTAAACACCCCCTGAGTTTTTTTGTTTATTTACAGCTGGCTTTCATTGCATCGGCAGTCACACTGCTCTGGAACCTGATCACGAGAACATCCGGGACGTGGTGCATCTCGTAAGAACAGCAGTAACTTCTCTACCTACTACTATGTCTTTCATCCTAGTTGCGTGCGCTCAGATGCATGTCACGAGGCTCGGAGGTGGCGTGCGCTCAGATGCATGTCACGAGGCTCGGAGGCTAGGTTATATATATCGATCTGCTCCTGCTTCTTCCACTCCAATCCTCGGCTGTCCCATTTTTTCTGAGTTGTGACTGTCGTCTACTTAAGTTGGTGTTAGGAAGCAACTTCTAAGCATATAGGCTCATTGTCAAGGACATAAAACCTAAGAGCTTTGAGGATGGAAGGCATCAGGAAGACACTGCCACTTCAATAGTTTTCACAAGTGGTCGTATCCTGTTTCAATCCAGCTTAGTCCATCAATGTTTGTGCTAATTATACCTTCTAGAGGAAGCCTGATTTGCCGTCTGTGTGTAAATCATGTTTCCAGAGGTGTGCCAGACCCAGACGTAGAGATTGATGAGCATTACTCTGAAGTTACTATATACAAGTCGAAATTCATTGCGCCACCTGTTCCTGCCATGGAAACATGGGGGATCCAATATATGCTTCATGATCCAATTACTTAGGACATTCACATACTCCTCATCTATGAATGTACAGTGCTGCCATCATTCAAGTTCGCAACAGTCTGATGAACTGTATGGCCATTATTTGAGAACACATGCATCTCAAGGAAAACGCTCCTCAGATACAGGATATATACCCTGACGTCAACACATCACAACAACCAGTCAAACACTACCTTCATGGAGTTCAGTTATGCAGGGTGCAGACTGTGCATCATTCAACCGATCTAAACACACATCCCAGCCCACGGACAGTGGCATCTAAAAGGAAGACGAGAGGAATTGGAAGCCTGTCCATCAACGGAGAGGGATTTTTGTAGGAATGTATGTACTTGAAGTAAAAAAATAGTTAATTAGATAGAAACGAAAATGTAAATTAGAAAGAAAGGAAACTGAACTGCCTTTCACAATTTTCTTTTCTTGGGATCTCCGTAATTCTGTGTTCGTGCCAATTCCCAAGGCACCACTGGGAATGCTTGTGGCCGCATCAGTATCTCAGGATGCTGTGGAATAGGAGTCACTACACCCATGTACATTGACTTACTACGTCCTGCCAAATTCGTGTTATTGATTGACCTTAGACATCAACGTGTAATTTAGACAATATCTTAAACCTAGCCAAATTATGGTCACTAGCTTATCGGAGTGTAATACAGAACTCGGACACTGTGGGAGAATGGTCTCTCAGCTCCTGAGAGACTTTCCGGGCAAAATATGCAAGTTTCCTAGAAAATACTTGGGCCTACCCAGTGCCGTCCCTATGCATGTGCAAGATGAGCGACCGTACAGGGCCTCCAATTCTCAGGGGCCTCCAAATATAGAGGATGTATATATGTATATACGTATTATGTAATAGGTAGATAAGCACATAGACATACTGCTATGCTTCGGCCTTTGGCCCATTAGCGTGCACAGCAATAGCCCAATAAAAAATGTCTTGTTGGCCGGCCGCTGGACAATCGTTTTCAGTTGGCAATTGCCGATCCGATCGCAAACCAAGCAGTTCTCACGAGTCACGTACGTCTACTCTCCTACCGCCGCCGCCATCTATCGGCCGCCGGCACCGTATCGGTGTATCGCGACCTGCAGGTACTAATCATTCATATATTTTTTTTTTCAATTCGTTCACAATCACAGAACCGAGCCGCGAACAATAATAAGTAGTGGGTCGATCTCTAAATTTTGTTCTTTTGATCTAGACACCTACTGGAATAGCGTTCAAAGATTGAAGCCATGTCTTATGCAAATTGTTCTAGAAAATTTGAATCGGGTTGGCAAAAGCCTAAGAAAAAACAAAGAATAGATGAATTAGTCCAATCTCAGGAAGGAGCTATGGATAGGTTTGTACCTCTTGTTGATCAAGCTATTGCCTCTCTTACAACGAGATTTGAGCAGTACAAAGATTACCAAAAAAATTTTGATTTCTTATTTACATTCGGAAACATTGCAGTCGTTGGATAACCAGAGCTTGAAGTCTTCTTGTGATAATCTTGAGACTGTCCTTAAAAAGGATGGAAAATCTGATATTGATGCCAAAGAACTATATATGGAGTTGAAGTTTCTACAAGAATTCATTCCAAATGAAAGAATGGGGCCTATTGAAATTCTGCAGTTTTTAAAGGAGCATGGTTGTTTTCCTAATGCAACTATTGCATATAAACCTTTGCATCAGCAGAGCGAAGCTTTTCTAAATTGAAGCTATTGAAGACTTATTTGCGTTCTACAATGACACAAGAAAGGCTTAATGATTTGGCTATAATAGCACTTGAAGGCGAAATGTTGGAGAAGATTGATTATGAGCATATCATTGAAGACTTCATTTCAAAGAACACTAAAAGAATGATACTATTCAAGTAAAGATTATGCAACATAGGTATCATTCTTGATATATCTTATTGCAATGTAATACATACTTCATCATGTCATACATTTAATCCTGTTTTTTTTCTAGGCTAATAGGCCTCCTTTTTAGTTTCGTACAAGGCCTCCAATTTCCCCGGGACGGCCCTGGCCTACCTCTCCATACCCGGAAGTTAAGAAGGATCGAAGTGCAGCCCCTTACAAATAAGATAGGTGCTAGACTACCAGGATGGAAGGCCAAACTATTGTCAACTTCAAGAAGAGAAATGTTGGTCAAAACTGTGCTTTCGTCACAACCAATTTACCACATGACAGCTTTCCCAGAGCAGAAATGGCTCATTCCGAAAAATCGATCGACTGAGGAGAAGCTTCCTTTGGAGAGGTGAAACCCCAGACAAGGTATAGGCGATCACTCCCTACTTAACTGCCGGGGGGGGGGGAGGAGGGGGCTTGGGGTTTTGGATTTGGAGCGATTTGCAGGGGCACTGCGATTAAGATGGCGTTGGCTCAATGGAAAAACAAATAACGTGCATGGAATCAATTGGAAATGCCATGTGATCGAATTGATAGAGAACTTTTTGCGGCCTCCACAACTGTAGTCATTGGTGATGGGAGAACAGTCGAATTTCTGGACGTCTTCAGTGGTTGGGTGGAGTAGCACCAAAAAACCTGGCCCCATCGTTATACCTTAAAACAAGGAGTAAAAGGATTTCAGTTCAGAAGGCGTTGTGAGATCACAATTGGATAAAACACGTTCTACCTCTAAATACAACAAGAGAAATACAGGAATATGTTATCTTATGGGAACAAAGTTAGCGGGACACAATTTCAAGAAAACAATGAAGACGCAATTAGCTGGAGATGGACACTGGATGGCCAGTATACCACGAAGAGAGCATACAGTATTCAATTTGAGGGCAGTTACTGCAAGTTAAAGCTTACACCTATCTGGAAAGCAAAAGCAGAGCCTAAATGTCGTTTTTTCGCTTGGACATTATTACACAATAAGATCCTAACGGCAAATAATCTAATGAAGCGTAATTGGCCTAGTTATCCAAACTGCAAGCTATGTGGCGCCGCACAAGAAGCACCAATGCACCTTTGCAAATACTGCCCTTTTGCAAAGCGAGTTTGGCAAATCCTAAGGCAATGGTTGGATCTCTCGACACTCGACACAGTAGACACAAGGTCTATTCATGGGTACTGGCGTAAATGCAGAGCCAAGTTTGATAAGAGGAACAGGAAATCTATAGATGGCATTATGATTTATTTCTAGTGGCATGTTTGGAAGGAGCGGAATCGAAGATCTTTCCAGCAAAAAACGAATACAAGCAGGAGCAAGTAGCATTACTTTGCAAAGATGATATCCAGAATTTCCAACTTGCTTCACAGCAGTATCCTCAGGCAGAGTAGCGGTAGTTATCTAGTTTACAACTATTCTAGTAGTAATAGTGTAGCTTTGGTATTCTGCTCCATGGTTGTTTATTTTGCTTCTTTTCCTGCACTTTGCACGCTTTTGTTTTATTTCTCCTTCTAATAAAAATCCGGCAAAGCTTTTGCCGCTGTTCTAAACAGGAAAATCAAAAGAATAGCATAAACTAATTCAATATCGTGCACCAGTAATACTCAAAGTTAATTTTAGACAAACTTGTTTAATCAGTTGCTCAAAAAATTGAAAATCTAAGACTCAATGTTAATTGTAGACAAAGCTTGTTTAATCAGTTGCTCAAAAAATTGAAAATCTAAGAGAAATCAGAGCATATGAAGTAGAAAAAAATCAGAAATCGTGCTACTATATAGCATTACATTTATTCGCTACTAGTTTGTAAGTTTCCACATAGCCCAACATAAACGGTGCGTACTCATTTTGACAAAGGAAAAAAATGATAGTAACTCACTACTACGGCCATAAAAAATGGCTCCACGCCCTCATTCTACTTGGGCAGCACTGTTATAATGTGATGTGAGCCCACCACAAGCATGGTGCGATCCATCAGCAACAATTCGGCATGATCCATTCCAAATCCATCTCACTTTTGAAGTCGGCTGCCTCTTTATATACATGCACACAATGTCTCCTCCCTTCTTGATCCATCACTTTGTGATTGTGTTCTCATATATGAGGTTGTTGATAAGCACATAGAACAATATAATGTATCGGTCACTGTTAGTAGTAAACTAGTAATGTTAGCTAGTAGAGTAAGGTTTTATAAGAAAACGGCGGCGAGTATTGGGAATGGAAGGCATTATCTGGCAAATCTGGACCGGACAGATACCGCCCAGTGAATCTTGATTTACATGTTCGAGGTTTCTGAGATGACTAAGTAAATGTAGCAGTCATGCTGGTCACCGCCGTCGCCTGGCCACGCTAGTTTGCCCACTAAGCTGTTGTGTTTAAATGCGTATATTTAGCTATGTATAGTTTCAAAATAAAACAAACGTAATGCATCCCTTCGTTATAGTTGAAGTTCGATACATTTAAATAGACATGACATGACTCTCAACATTTATATTACTATAGTATTTGAACCATACTGCCGGCATAATTTCAAATTTCAAGACATGTCATTATTATTTCAATTAAAAACAAGGAGACGGTCCTGCCATTTCATAGCAAAGGTCCCTGTAATTGGACATGGAACCGGGTCAAAGGAACTCCATTAGTCACGAAACATAGTACAAACTCATTTGTTACCCGAACTACCATCCCTCTCCATCCTAGTACTTATTAACTCGCCAGATCGACAATGCTCGTCCATCCTAGTCCATATACAACTTTGTGCCAATCATCGTCCCATCAATTCCTCTTAATGACAGTCTACATAATGAGGTGTTTTCAGAATAGATGGCATCGGGACAAATTCAGATGTGTGAAGCCAAAGTAAGCGGTATATTTGTTACCTCAACTTTGTAAGACAGGTTTAGTGCTATATCAAGCATATTCTCTACGGCAGTTGGTAGGCTCAGAGGCTCGCAACCTCAAGTCACAGTTGTAATTAAGAAGATCCATAATAGGATGAAAAACTAGTATAGACAATCAATGGGAGATCTCTTGGTTTCCTAGCCGGAACTAGAAATCCGGGACTAATGGTCCCATCTTTTAATCCCAGGTCAAGTAGCCGGGACTGAAGGAAAGGTTTCATAAGGTGTAAACCGCACCAGCGGTCTTCAAAGCTTGGGGTGTGTTACTATTAATATGTATACATGGGTCCATAAACTTATTAATCGTGTTATAGAAGGTTAACATGGAGATATTCTGATAAAGAGAAGATCGTGTTATTATGATCAGATTGAATTTTTGGGTGACATGGTTGCAACATTGCTGCCAAGCAGGCTGATCAACACTAATAAGTAACGTTTGGACGTCAAGTGAATATTTTAGTAAGTTTATAAACCCAAATGTGAAAAATAATTTTTTTGGAAATAATGATTTATTATCTATTACAGTTCACTCTTGAATGTGTTCTTCTCCAACTGGCAGTGACCAGGTGCAGTATAATCTCAGAAACATGTTCATTACCAACAGTAGCAACTGACACCCTCTCCTCCCTAGTGGACTGACACAATCTTAAGGATGGAAGGCATCAGTACAAATATGCGCCGTACTACATCCCTGGTGACTCAAGTTTCAATTCCATGTCGCCTGATTGCACTCTCTGATTTTATTATAATGTGCGCACATCTGGTGGACTGACTGACTACACAAGACGATGAAGGATGGAAAAATTATATAGTGACCACAGAGGAGGAAAAGGACCAGGACCGAAGTTGATGAGGATCAACTACCTAAGGACAATGGGAACGACTATAACGATCCACTAGTGGAAAGATTAGCAGCACGCCTGGGGGTTTGATCGATGTCAATCAGGATGCCAGCGGGACCACTGCAGTCCTTCTGGCTTCTGCAGATTACTGTGGAGAATGTAATCTCCACCGGCTCACCTTCATGTCTCGTGCGTCATTTAATTCGGCCCTGGTTGGCTTTATATATATACACACTTTACCTGGTCTCATTTTACAGCCGTCATTTGTTTGAGTCGCCCTTGCTTGATGGCAAGCTATATAGCTGCTAGGATATATAGGGATCGAGAGTGATTTTTGGGAATGGAAGATATTAGGAGGTCTTGCATGGGAAGAATATAGTATGCATGCCTAGTCAAAGTTACTAGGTTTTTAGTATTCTGATGGAACTGCGTGTCCGGACACTGCCAGATCACAGAGAAGGTTTGGTTGAACAAAGGCCGTGCTCCCTCAAGTTCGCCCTTGGACCAAGCGCTATTACCAAGTCAGTGAGTTCGTCCAGGAAATATATATAGGGGGGCTAGAGAAAAAAAAAAACACTAGAACAACATATAAGTCTAATATGTCCCATACAAGATCAATGTATAACAGTTTAAAGAATTTTTATATGAGAACTCGAGTATCTGAGTACAAATGTTCTTGTTGAGTTTTTGACATTTTGTGGTTTTTGATAATCTCAATTGAAAATTCCTATGTCAATAAAGCAAACACAGAATAATTTTGCGCGCCTAAAACTCTAGAAAACGTTATCAGGTCATAGATAGACTAAGATAACAATATTCAAACCTCATTTGACAATATTCAAACATAAATTTCATGATGTTTTGGGGAAAAACAAAAGTCCGCTACTATACTTACGCTTTTCACAGAATGAGCAGCAGTAGCAATTACAAATTAAAATACTACTACTGTTCAATTCATAGCATGAGTAGAGTAAAAAAGGTAAATTGTTGTAGTCACAGACTCACTCCCCGAGTCACCGTGACAAGCACCTGAAGGTTTGGACTTTGGAGATGCAGGCAGCCGGCCACACCCCACACAAGTGCTCACTAACACGCCTAGCGCAATGCGGCGGCAGCAGCGCTGCCCACCGATGACGTCGCCGGCCGGACGAGCAATGTTGAGAAAATCGGCACTATCCGCGATCCCAATCCACATCTCCATCGCCTCTTGGATCTCAAATTGGGCGACCTGGGCATCGGAGACCTGATTTTGCGCTTCGATGGTGCAAGTCTTGATCATCCATTGAAAATTAGTATGTGAATCGTACTGTCAACATATAATTTGACATTTTGAAATTCTGAAAAAGATGGGAGAGCCAGCATCTTGCAGCGAAGAACCAGTACCGCGATGGTATATATGCGGTAGGTACACTAGCCATTTTATTAGTAGTTTGGGAGATTTGGAAAGAGAGAAATGCGAGAATTTTCTATGACCACCGTAGCACAGCAGATTCACTCACTGGGCAAGACTATGGTGTGCGGCAGGGGCCACTCTGTGAGATCATTCTCGCCTCCGATCCCTTCACTGAGACTTAGTTCTTGAGCCTCTTTTTTTCTTGTTCCGATTGTACAGTGCTTCTCCTACTATATCAATTCAACTTTGCAGAGCTTCTGCCGATCAATTTTTTTTATAAAAAAAAAAGGATACTGCCAAATGACCAAGACGAGTGAGCTACTCAAAAGAACACATACTAACATATATAAATGACACATAGCCAATATAGTACATACTCATTTGTTACCACTTATTACTATCGATTAGAATTCTCTCCCACACACCCACCCTCCTACTCGTTTACATATACAACTTTCCTCCACTCATACACGTCGTCAATTATGTGATATCACTACCACCACTGCTAAGTCCATCGTACCCAGATTAGTGTTAGTCTGAATAGCGAAGCTGTGTTGGGAATGGAGGGCATTGGAACAAATTCTGACACACTCTACTAGGTTCAGCTCTTGCAGGGGAGGTTTGGTTCACAGATGCGTAACGCCTAGCTTTGCTTGTTCAGTTCCCAGCACGTGATATCTGATGAGATCCGCAGAATGGCGCCGGTGGACTGCATGTTACACAGCTCAGTTTCGTTTCCATGTCCCCTTCTGTTGATCTCTTCATCATGTTGGCACGTCCACGTTTCATGAAACTTGCTGATTCAGTTTCGTTGTGTCCCTGGTGAATGGAAATTTTGGACGATTTGATCCAACGTGACTATGTTGAGCTAGCTTTGATCAAGCTTCCCTCACCTTTTCCATGTCCTAACATATGTGGCGTTGCCGTTAGTTACCATGTCCTAACATGACTAAATGCTTATGAGAAGGCGCGAGAGAGAGAGAGAGAGAGAGAGAGAGAGAGAGAGAGAGAGAGAGAATGTCGAGAAAAATAGTGTTACAATCACTTGGAATTCTTGGTGAAATGGATGCAACTTTTGATGCCAAAATGGCATATCAACACTAATAGTAGGTGAACAATCAAATGCAAATTAATAGTTTATTATGGGCATAATGATATCTCTGAATAAGCGCATTTTATTCTTTAGTTAATGTGATTGTCCATCTAGTCCAGTAGGATTTGGCAACATGCAGTCCAGCTACACCAGATTGATGTTAGACTAAACAGGGAGACGATTTGAGAATGGAGGGCACGCACCGGAACAAATTCCGACACACCCATAACCAAAGTAGGCGATTGTAATTATCGATCGAGCCAGTATATATTATTACGGAACTTCTGGTAATCTCTATACATCCACAAGATATAAGCACCTCCGTTGTATATATACACATATAAAATAATAACTTGGCATTTCGGCTGTTGGATGCAGGGGAGGTTTGGTTCACCGAGGCATAGCGCCTATTGCATTGCCTGTTCAGTACCCACCGGCAAAGCGAGGAGCTCCGTTTGAAGATTAGCCCTCTCGCAGTATTATATATCTTGGCTGTGCCAGCAACATGTGTACTGACGTTGTCCGCGAGCTGAAGCCTGCTAACAAGAATGCCCATGCGAAAAAAGAGAGGAAGAAGAACCACCTAAGATTTGTGTAAAATGGTTCTCTGGTTAGTCTTTGCCTAAACTCCGGACATTCAGGTAGCTAGGTTAAATGGTAAGGGTAAAGACGTAGGATGAGTACACAAGAATACTGCAATATGCTAAGTTGAATGTTACTGCAAGAGTTGATTGCAGGAAGGCGAAGGCGATGTCCCTCACAGACATAACACCCGAGGATGGCGGGAGCTTCGTCGGAGCCTCCGCCCTGACAGCGAAGGCTCCCCCAGCGCGGGTGAAGGTTCTGAAGCCCCTACAGCGAAGGTTCCCCAGTGCGGGAGAAGGTTCCGAAAAGCTCAGAGCTCCGGACGTGTTCGCCGTGTCGAAGACCCCCAGCTAAGGCCCCCTAACGAGAGCCCAGGGGGTCGCGGAGGTTCTAGCTGCGGCTAGGACTCTTGCTTCGTTCCAAAGGCTTACGAGCGGGGGACCCCCCCCAAGTCACTAGGCGACAACTGAGTGGGTGGTTGAAGCACGAAGAGGAAGTGACCCAAATGCCTAGGGGGGCCTGCTGGTGCAGTTGAAGAATATCCCAGAATATCCTAACCGTACCGGGGGGTCCTTGTGTAATTTGCACTAGGAGTATTGTAGCCTATAAATAGTAATGTAACTACAGTGAACAGAGTTAGTTGAGAATCATTATTATTCACCTGCTTATCGAGAGTTACCACTGCGATCTCCGCCCTGGAGCGGAGGTTTTCCCTCGTGTTGCCTGTGGATACTCAGTCTTGGCTAGGCTTGGGTTATCCCTTCGCCAACACAAGGTTTGAATGGTAAGGGTAAAGACATAGGATGAGTACACAAGAATACTGCAATATGATCAGTTGAATGTTACTGTCAACATATATAATTTGACATTTTAATATGATAGCCTTGAAACCTTATTTTGAAATTCGAAACCAATAGGAAAACCGGCATCTCACAGCAAAGAACCATTGCGTATGTATATATATCCGGTACCGTTCCAAATTGGAACTAGTAAAAAAGGACACCTAGCTAACATAGTACAAATTCATTTGTTACCAGTTATTACTAGCTAGCGGCTGGAATTCTCTCCGGCCCTCCTACTTAACTTGCATTGCCTGATGGACCATGGATATATACTCGTTTACATATACAACTTTCGTGCACTCATCGGCACAGCTAGCGCAGCTCCTATTATGTGACAATACCACTAGTGCTGCAGACTAGCTACCCAGATTGATGTTAGACGGAATAGGGAGACGATTTATTTGAGAATGGAGGGCACCGGAACAAATTCCGACACACCCACGGACAAAGTAGGCCATTATAATTATCGATCAAGCCAGTATTATTACGAAACTTCTGTTAATCTGTACGTCCACAAGTGTGAATTTCGGCTGTTGGATGCAGGGGATCTTGGGGAGGTTTGGTTCACCAAGGCATAGCGCCTCTTGCATTGCCTATTCAGTACCCACTAGCGCTGCGAGGAGCACCCTTTGAAGATTAGCCCTTCGCGTATTGTCTTGGCTGTGCCAGCAGCATGTGTACTGACGTAGGAGGTCCGCAAGCTGAAGCCTGATAACAACGAATGCCCATGCGAAAAAGAGAGGAACAAGAACCGCCTAAGATTTATTTGTGTAAAATGGTTCTTTAATTTACAGCTGCATGCAGCTGCTCGAAATTATTTACAAATACAAGTCTCTTATAGGAAGCCGCGCGGTTTAGGGCCCGTTTAGCGTATAAAACTTTTAGAAATGTTGGTGGCGGGAACCTCGCTCTACGTCAGGGCAAGGACTCCCGTACGCAACACAAGAATAGCTCCGCTCAAAGGCAGAGGCCACTCGGAAAACACGTGACGATAAGGTGGGTAATAAATAATTTCGACTAACTCTGTACACTGTAGTTACATCGCTATTTGTAGGCTACAGTGCTAGGGCTAATGCAATTTACACAAGGATCCCTTTCAATGGGGAGAATATTCTTAGGATATTCCCGAATGTAGCCGTCGACTCCTTGGGCATATGAGTCAATTCCCCCTCGCGTCCCAACCACCCACTCGCTTGTCGTGTAGTGGCTAGAGAACCTCAACGCCGGAACCTTCGGATGAAGTGGGGGTGTTGCTCGTATTAGAAGATACGACACCTATGGTAGTTGTAATAGAGATGGACTTGAGATTAGTTTGTTATGGTAATGTATATCCCTAGTATCTAGGAGAGGTTAGTTGTAACCAATCTAAACTCTGTTATACACCTTGATATAAATACAAGAACCAAGAGCCCTGGAGGGTACATCTCGTTCCCATATTTCTTATATGGTATCAGTGAGCCAATCTCTCCCCACGGAGTAATTCAGATCCAATCCACGCTCTCATGGTGGATCAATCTGTCAACGCTCCGCTCGCCTTCGGCCTGCTGCCTGTCGACTCTGAGAAGCTTACCCGCGGCAACTATAACATGTGGTATGCCACGGTTTTGTCCGCGCTGAAGGGAGCACGCCTCGCCGGCTACATCTTGAGCACAGCCATCCCCCCTGCCACGTTCCTTCCGGAGGTCTCGTCCTCCGATGCCGATGGCAAGAAGCCGGCACCCCAGCCAAATCCGGCCTATGAAAAGTGGTTGCTGAGGATCATATCAGTCCTCAGCTACCTCTTCTCCTCTCTTTCTAAGGAGATCTTCGGGCAGGTCGCAATGGTGGCCACTGCGGCGAAGCTATGGGCCGCTATTCAAGACCTTCATGCCTCTCAACCCTAGGGCGTGTGTGATGTCCACGCGCATGGCTTTGGCCACGGCGTCCAAGGGGGGTGTCGTCTGTGGCAGAATTTTTTGTCAAGATGAAGAGCCTCGCCGATGACATGGCTTCGGCGGGCCGCAAGCTGGAGGATGAAGAGCTCGTGACGTACATCCTTACTGGCCTCGGCGAGGAGTTTGAGGCCATTGTGTCTGCCATGGCCTCCCGCGTCGAGTCGGTCTCCGTCAATGAACTCTACGCACAACTCGTTGCTTTTGAGCAGCGCAAGGAGCTCCATGATGGAGGCTCCCAATCTTAGGGTCAACTCGGTCACCAAGGGTGGCCGTGGTGGTGGCTCCTCCAACTCCAATCCGAACCAACCCCACGATCGTGGAGACGGCGGTCGTGGGGGTTTTCAGCCGTGACGGCGGTGGCCATGGCAATGCTAGCCGCGGCAACTGGCGGCGGCGGTGGCAGTGGCAGCCGCAACTTCCTCTCCGGTGTCTTCTGCTAGCTCTGTGGCAAGGAGGGGCACACCGTAGTGCGCTGCTTCAAGCGTTTTGACGCCACATTCACTAGAGCACCTCAGAAGACCGCGTCGTCCGCAACCACTTTGCAATACGGGGTGGACACGAATTGGTATGTGGACTCTGGTGCCACAGACCATATAACTGGCGAGCTTGAGAAGCTGTCCTTCCGCGACAGGTACATGGGAGGAGAACAAGTGCATACTGCAAGTGGTGCAGGTATGAAAATCGATCACATTGGTCATAGCATTTTGCAATCCCCAATTCGTGATATTCATTTGAATAATGTTCTCCATGTCCCTACTAAAAATAAAAGTCTTCTTTCCGTTCATCGTCTTGTCAAAGACAATAATGCATTCCTTGAGCTTCATCCCAACCACTTTTCTCTTAAGGAGCAGGTGACGAGGAAAACTCTTCTCGAAGGGCAATATGAGAGGGGTCTCTATCCAGTGAAGCCACAGACACGCACACCATCTTCTCCATCAAATAAGCAAGTTCTCGATGCCTTCAAGCCGTCTACTTCCGTGTGGCATGGTCATCTTGGTCATGCCTCTACTCCAGTCGTCCAGCGAGTCCTTAGTCAAAATAAGTTGTCTTTTTCCAGTAGTCCAAATAAAGGAGTAGTTTGTGATGCATGTCAGATGGGTAAGGCTCATCAGTTGCCTTATCCTAAGTCAAATAGTGTCTCTTCCAAACCTTTTGAGCTTGTTTTTAGTGATGTGTGTGGGCCTGCCCCAACCTCTGTTGGTCGCTACTCTTATTATGTGAGTTTTATTGATGATTTTAGCAAGTTTACATGGATCTATTTGTTGCGCTATAAGTCAGAAGTTTTTCAATGCTTCCGTGACTTCCAAAGCATGTTTGAGCGTCAATACGATCACAAAATCCTTTTTGTTCAGTCAGACTGGGGTGGAGAATATCAATCTCTCAATTCCGTCTTCAAGCGACTAGGCATAGCTCACCATGTATCTTGTCCTCATGCACACGAACAAAATGGATCCGCTGAACGAAAACATCGTCATATCGTTGAGGTCGGGTTGTGTCTTCTTGCTCACGCCTGCATGCTACTAAAATACTGGGACGAAGCCTTCTTGACCGCTGTTTTCCTCATAAACCGTCTTCCCTCTAAAGCCATTGCTAATGACACACCATATAGTCATCTTCTCGGGTCACCACCAGATTATTCTTTTCTTCGAACCTTTGGGTGTGCTGTTTGGCCCAACCTCAGACCTTACAACTCAAGGAAAGTTGTTAGATCCAAACGGTGTGTCTTTCTAGGATATAGCAATCTTCACAAGGGTTTCAAGTGCCTTGATCCCTCAACCGGGTGCATATACATGTCACATGATGTCGTGTTTGATGAGACAGTTTATCCTTTTGCTCAACTCCACCCTAATGCAGGTGCCCGTCTTCGTGCCGAATTTTCTCTTCTACCCGACGTTCTTCAAAACCCTTCGTCCGATTTTGGGGATGCAAATTTACGTGATCAAAATGTGACTGATTCTAACCCTGTTGATGTTGTGCAAAGTTGCTCTTCTACTGTGGATGAAACAGGAAAAAATTCGGAGGAAAATCATGAAGAAACGGCGCGATCATGGGGACATTTTGTGTTCCCCTCGGTTTCCCCACGTCGCGACAATGGAGGCTCGGTCCCCGAAGCTGATCCGCCTGTACCTCGTACCGAGTCGGCGGCGGCATCATCCTCGGCACCCGAGCTATCGCTTGTGCCTCACGAGGCTGGATCGGCTTCCGGATCCTCTACACCGCCAGCGTCCGAGCCGCAGTCTTCGCCTGCGTCGCCTTCTGCCGCAGCGGATCTCAGTCCAGGAGCGCTGCTTCCCTCAGCAAATCTGCCTCCGGGATTAGGTGCGGGCGGTGCACCTATGCTCTCCCCTACATTAGATGCTACGCCTACTCAGCCTCCATAGCCATCAGCTCATCGTCATGGCACGCGTCTTCAACATGGTATTACTCGCCCTCGTGTTCGCACAGATGGCACAGTTCCCTAGGGGTCTGCATAGTACTGTTTAACCGGATGAGCCACAATCCGTGAAAGCAGCACTAGAGGATGCTCGTTGGGTTGCAGCCATGGATAAAGAGCATGATGCATTGTTGCATAACAAAACTTGGCACCTTGTTCCACCGCCTAAAGGGAAGAACGTGATTGGGTGCAAGTGGGTTTACAAAGTCAAGAGAAAAGCGGATGGTACTGTTGATCGCTACAAAGCTCGTCTCGTTGCCAAAGGATATAGGCAACGCTATGGTGTCGACTATGAAGACACGTTTAGTCCAGTTGTGAAGGCTGCCACCATTCGTCGTATTTTATCAGTGGCAGTCTCCAAAGGCTGGTCTTTGAGGCAGCTTGATATTCAAAACGCCTTTCTTCATGGCATCCTTGAAGAAGAAGTGTTCATGCGGCAACCTCCAGGGTATGAAGATAAGTGTCATCCTCACTATGTTTGCAAGCTTTATAAAGCCTTGTATGGTCTCAAACAAGCGCCTCGTGCCTGGTATGCTCGGTTGTGTGGCAAATTGATTCAGCTCGGCTTCACTCCGTCCAAAGGTGACACTTCATTGTTCTACTACAGCAAGGGGTCCGCTATCATATTTGTGTTGGTTTATGTTGATGATATCATCGTTGCTAGCTCATTGCCGGAAGCAACTACGGCCCTGCTTGCAGACTTGGAGAAAGAATTTGCTCTCAAGGACTTAGGTGATCTTCATTATTTTCTTGGGATCGAAGTGAAGCGCGGTGAGGATGGTTTGGTGTTGTCACAACAGAGATATGCTGCTAATGTGGTTCAGCATGCAAACATGGGGAAGTTGTCATCCTGTGGACACCCCCATCTCTACTATGGAGAAACTCAACATCACCGATGGAAACAGACTCAATGAAGAAGATTCCACACAGTATAGAAGTGTGGTTGGGGCACTGCAGTACCTCACACTTACTAGACCTGATCTTTCCTTTGCCGTCAACAAAGTGTGCCAGTTCCTTCATGCACCGACTACAACACATTGGAGTGCAGTAAAGCGAATTCTACGCTATGTCAAAGGGGCTTTGACTATGGGTTTGAAGATCAGGAAGTCGAACTCGACTCTTGTTAGTGCCTTTTCTGATGCTGATTGGGCAGGGTGTGTTGATGATCGGAGGTCGACAGGTGGTTTTGCAGTATTCTTTGGTCCCAACCTCATCTCCTGGAGTGCTCGGAAGCAGCCAACAGTGTCACGCTCTAGTACTGAGGTGGAGTACAAAGCGTTGGCCAACGCGACGGCTGAAATGATGTGGATTCAGCGGTTGTTGACTGAGCTTGGTGTCTCACATGTGCCGGTTGCTCAACTGTGATGTGACAATCTGGGGGCTAAGTACTTGTCGGCAAATCCAGTCTTTCATGCCCGAACAAAACACATTGAGATAGATTTTCATTTTGTTCGTGAGAGGGTAGCACAAAAGCTCTTGGATATCCGGTTCATAAGTACTGGTGATCAGCTTGCCGACGGATTCACGAAGCCTATCACAGCATTGAAGGAGTTCAGGTTCAATCTCAACCTTATTAGTGGCTGAGATTGAAGGAGGATATTAGAAGATACGACACCTATGGTAGTTGTAATAGAGATGGACTTGAGATTAGTTTGTTATGGTAATGTATATACCTAGTATCTAGGAGAGGTTAGTTGTAACCAATGTAAACTCTGTTGTACACCTTGATATAAATACAAGAACCGAGAGCCCCGGAGGATACTCTCGTTCCCATATTTCTTATAGCTCGCTCCTGAATCTCTGCGAGTCTCACGGCGTCGTTGCAGAACCTTTGCGAGAGGATCTCCGACGCGACGAAGTTGGCCGAAGGCTTCGGGCTTCTCGGGACCTTCGCCCGGGACTGGGGAATCTTCGCTTCGCGGGCCCGGGCGAAGGCTCTGCTCAGCCCTGAGCGCCGTGCCTTGTGAAGGCGGAGGCTAACCCCCATTGGGCCTCCGCGTATCTGGATTCACTTACATAATAGGGTTAGTTTTTATCTCTGAGGAAAAACGCAACGGTAGCCTCTTTTGGAAACACCCGTGCAATCCGTGGCCGAGCCTCCGCGCTTGTTACAACAAGAAAAAAGACACTATAGCACGCGTGTTAATTAACTTTTGCAATAAGTGTCCAATCATGGTCTAAGTAGGCTCAAAAGATTCGTCTCGTGATTTACATACAAACTGTGCAAACATGCAAAAGATTCAACTACATTTAATGTCTCAGATATGTGTCCAAACATTCGATGTGACGGGGGTTTTAGATTTTGGAAGTGCATCTAAACAGGGCCTCATAAGGTATAAAAAAAAATTCTTGGTGAAAGACCGAAGAGGCGATCAAGAGGAGGGTGAATGGGAGCCTCAAAATGGTGTGATGCTGGCAGGGGCCACTCTGCTAGATCATTCCCACCTCCCTTCACTGAGACTTAGTTCTTGAGCCTCTTTTTTTTCTTGTTCTGATGTACAGTGTTTTGTCCTACTATATCAATGCAAGTTTGGCAGAGCTTCTACCGATCAATTTTTTTTAAAAAAAAAGATACTACTACCAAATGACCAAGACGAGTGAGCTACTCAAAAGAACACATACTAACATATATATATATATATAAATGACACATAACCAACATAGTACATACTCATTTGTTACCACTTATTACTAGCTATCGGAGTGCTCTCCCACCCCCACCCTCCTACTCGTCTACATATACAACTTTCCTCCACTCATCCACGTCGTCGATTATGTGACAATACCACTACGACCACTGCTCAAATAGAGTCCACCGTACCCAGATTGGTGTTAGTCTGAATAGCGATGCTGTTTGGGAATGGAGGGCATCGGAACAAATTCTGACACAGTCGACTGAGTTCTCCGCTGTTGCAGGGGAGGTTTGGTTCATGGATGCGTAGCGCCTAGCTTTGCTTGTTCAGTTCCCAGCACGTGATATCTGATAAGATCCGCACAATGGCCCCGGTGGACCGCATGTCGCAGAGCTCAGTTTCGTTTCCATGTCCCCTCCTGTTGATCTCTTCGTCATGTTGGCACGTCCACATTTCGTGAAACTTGCTGATTCAGTTTCGTTGCGTCCCCTGATGGGTGGAAATTTTGGATGATTTGATCCAACGTCCCCATCTTGAGCTTTGTTCAAGCTTCCCTCGTTTTCCTCTCTCCTTTTCATCATCTTCTGGCTGCTGCATGCTGCAAAAAATTGTATAAACAACATAGCCCAAACCGTGGCGTTTCCGTTACCATGTCCTAACATGATTACATGCTTATGAGAAGGAGAGAGAGGATGTCGAAGAAAATAGTGTTACGATCACTTGGAATTCTTGGTGAAATGGATGCGACTTTTGATTCCAAAATGGCAGATCAACTAATTCGCAAAAAAAAAAAAGGGCAGATCAACACTGATAATAGGTGAACAATCAAATGCAAAAGAAAAAAAGATAAGTTGCGGCGGTAGCTGTGTTGGGCCAAGGCCTGAAACGCCGAACCTACTAGGAAAAACCTATCAGAGCAGGCAGGCCTGGCCCAAACCAAATAAAAAACAAGCGTACCTGGCAGGGGCCATTGGGCTCGGTTGGGTTGGGTTGATAGGCCAGGGCGCCAGGCCGCCGAGCAAGGGAACTAACAATCGAAAGGCCTGCGACAGCAAGGAAAGAGTAACAATGATCGCAATGTGCTGTATCCATCCCTAAAGCCCACGACACAACGCACGTACTCCGATCCGTTCGTTTAACCTTTTCTTTTACCTCAAGTTGACCACTCATCTTATATTGAAAATTTTTACAAAAATATAGTTTGAATCTACCATTGTCCATAGAAGCCTATAATCAGATGCAAGGGCTTCAGTTTGAACTTTCAAACTTCAAAGTCTAGCACTTGGCACAGAGAATGATAGGTGGACATGTATATGGGGCTCTCCTGAGTTCTTTTCTTCCAAGGCATACAAAGTGTTAACAGGCCACTCACAAGTAAACTCCATTTTCAAAATGGCTCTGGAAGACTTCATGTCAAAGTAAGCACAAGGTTTTTAATTTCTGGCTCGTCCTAGTTGACAGATTGAGCACAAGGAATTTATTGATGAGAAGAAGAAGAGTGCACTTGGAAGATTATCATTGTGTGCTCTGCCAACAACTCTTTTTTTTGACGAAAATGCTCTGCCAGCAATCAACTGAAGAAACAGTAATGCATCTCCGGTTTTACTGCCCTTTTCCTAACAATTGCTGGGGGATGTGAAATTTTCAATATGCAGACCAACTTTCGACACCTCAGATCTTTAAGGAATGAAAACTCTGCAGAATACTAGCTTTACCTTTGACATTTTTATTTTGATCTGTTGGGCCATCTGGATGATGAGAAATGACGTGATCTTCATAAATAAGAACCCTACAGTTGGAGATTGCAAAAGAATTGTCACAGTGGAAGCTCTTCGTCTCTTATTGCATAGAACAAACACTAGAATCCGTCCTCTCTTTGTTATGGATCAACTCCAACTTGTCATTTTCTGGATCATTTTCTTCTCCTTCTTGGCTCCCTGATGCTTCTTCCTGCAGGGCACAGTAGAGCACAATAGGGCAAAATAGGGCAAGTTCGCTTTCTCTCTTTCTCTTGTAACCCTGCTACTCTGTTATCTGTCTTTTTATTCAAAAAAATTACAGTAGCTAGGAGCACCCCAGGTTCCTCTGATTCCTCCAAAAAAAAAAAAGACTATAGGCGACAGCAGCAGGGTCGATCGGAGCTAATTAATCAAACGTAGATATCATTAGCGCGTACAACTGCATGCCAACTACTTTGCTTGCTTTGTTGGATCGATGCATGCACAAGCTCGATCGCTCGGATATCCCAAATTAATGACGGCCTCAGCTGACAGCTCGACTGTGATGAGTATATGCGCTTCTTCGATGGATCGATGTATAGCACGGGGGGGGGGGGGGGGGGGGTTGGCTGCATCTCTGCAATAATACTGCATATATATACGCAAGTAATTCATGAATGCAAGAAAAAGAAAGTAACAAGCAATGACCATTTCGTGAAAATAAAAACACACATATAACGACTCAAACAAATAATGTTTTGACCTCCGAGATCACCAGATGAATGTATGACAATATAGTTAAGTCCTGAACACATATAGGTATAGAGAGAGAGAGATGATGTGGCCATGCATGCTTGGCTCCTCGCACGCCATCCGCAGTAGAGCCAACGTTAACAACGTATGATGGAGTTGGCAGCTATGCGAGTGGCATACAGGGAGCCAGGCATATCCTGCCCTTTTAATTATTTCACCCTTACCTCTCTTTCCGATCGACGGCCGATCGACCTGCTCCTACTGCTATATAGCAGCTGTGCTTTCGATTTCCGAACATCGATCGACCACAGACCGCAATGCCATGCATGCATGCTGTTGGATCATTCCCTTGCAGCAGCAAGCTAGCTAAGGCTCGAACAACGCAAGCAGGTAGTGCAGAAGTACTTTAGCACATTGCCTAGATTAGCTTGGAAGAAAGAAAACAAGTAATAATTCTCTGCTAGCTATTACACACACACACAACAACAACAACAACAACAACAACAACAGACACAAAACCCCCTAATATAATAACAGCCAGCCAAATTACCCAGCGTCAAGTTTCCCTATTGTATACTGTACGTAGTTGCAGCTATATAGCTTGCAGACGACTACAGCGAGGTCTGAATACGCAGCACAAAGGAGCTAGCAAGAGAGATGACCAGAGAATGAAGAAAGAAGAGAGAGATCAGAGAGGGGGCCGGGGTGGGGGGCGTATATATAGAATAGAAAGGACAATAATAATGCAAAGCAGCAAAGCTATAGCACGGACGAGTGGACGACACATATGGAAGGGGAGAGAAGAACGACGGATGCTTGCATTGCTTTGCTTTGCCTTGTTGAGAGTTGATCGAGATATATGAGAGATCAGCTAGCTAGCTGTGAGGAGGTAGAGGTATGTAGCAGAGAGCTATGACTATGAGCGGCCGTTGGAGTAGAGGATTTGTCGGACATTGTGTGTGTATTCTATACAGTATTATACTATGATGATGATGATGATGATGATTCTATGAGGCCCCGACCTGACCCCCCGTATAAATAGCTAGCTGCTGGCTGGCTGGAAGTGTCGTCCAAACCCCAGCGCATGCAGCTCGATCTCCGCTGGCCTCAAGCTTAGCTTGCCCTAGCTAGAGTAGCTAGCTAGCTTCACGCTCTGCTGCGTCGTCCAGTCTGATTAGTTGCCAAAATTTAGCACTATTCCTCATTATATTGATTATACTTTTCATCTGTATGAATCACTAAAAGAAGTAGCAGTTATTGTATGTTTGTACTTTTTGTCTGGCTAATTCGAGATGAATCTTTTGAGTCTACTTGGGCCATGATTGGACAATTGTCAAATACAAACAAAAGTGCTACAGTGCACTTTTCAGTCAACACCTAGTATCGACCTACGCACAGACACACATGGCCTGGCCGCCGCACATTGCACGCTGCTCCAAGCATGCGCATCAGCTCATGCATGCTCATCACGGCCGCATGGAGAAGGATGAGACGAACAAAGAAAGAAGAGAACATCAGTTTGCCCATCCATCCGTATCTGTACGTGCACACGCGCATGGCTACAAATTACAGTAGCAAGAAAGAATAAAGCGGCCGGGGCGCCCGCTACGCACCAACGCATGAAATGAAAACGACCCTAGACAAGCTAGCTGCCACACTAGTGCTTGTCACATGTCAGGGTGCTGGCTAGCTACGAGTGCATGCTATACCTAGCTATAGAGCCCTGCTCTGCATGCCGGCCGGCCAGCTTCTCTCTCTCTCTCTTCGTGTCTACTGGCTAGACATGCATGCGTGCCGGCCGTATCTGTATCTCCATCGCATATGCACCACACAAGAACAAACGGACGAACGAATCGAATCTCCGTATGCTCGATCTGACAACCACTATTTTCTCACCTCTTGACGACTGTGTGTGTGTAATGCTTGTAAATTTTAATTGCAAACAACATCTCTCTTCTTGTCAACATTGTCGTCTTCTTGCCTGTGTTTGTGTGTGTGAAGTGTGATGCTTCGCTCTCGTCTACTATTGCGTGCATGCTTTGCAACGATCGAGCGAGCTGCTGGCTGTGGCTTTCTGAACCCTGAGACGGGTTTTGTTTGTCTTGCAGCGCTTGGACCGGAGCCGGATTCTCGATCGTGGCTGGACCATGCATGCAACCAATTAGGCCGGTACGGTGCATGCTCCCGTGACCGTGACGGCGGCGGACCATGCATGCGTTCGATCGGCTTTTTACCTTTCCAATCGGTGGAACCGAGGGACCGACCTTTAATTGCACATTTTGTGCACTAGCGTGGGTGTGTCCTAGCTGCATTTGGATGAATTTCAGTTGCACTTCACACCGAGAAGAAGTACACATGTTTCATTATTTGGTCCCTATAGTATACTTCCCCTCGATCCCTGAATAAATATATACATTCATAAAGTTGTTTTACGAATCTTCGTTTGCTTAGCACGTTGTAAAAAATCTGCTTAATTTCTAGCTTAAATGCAATGATAAGTAAATCTTCGTGATTGAGAAAAAAACTACAGTTTCGATTTTACTATACACATGCATGTGCTAGAGCTTGCATTATTGTGGTTTCTCTTGTGAAGGACATGCATTATGTCTGGGTCTAGTAGTAGCGCACTTTGCTAGTGCCTGGTAGTAGTAGATGCCTAAAACTGTTGGTCATGGTAAAGAGACGACATTCACATATTGGCAAAGAAAGGTAGTGTTGCATTTTCTTAGAACCTTCATATATTTTCTGTTATCTTATTATCTCAATCTCTAATGGAAAAAATCCATAAAAACCAAATCCAAATATTCCAAAACCAAAATGCTCGGTTCCTAGAATCTTAATTATCTTTAGAATCGTACGTTTGGTTCCATTTTGTAGCAATCAAAATTCTTTGACGAACCAAGAGTTTTTTTTGTACAGATCACGACAGTTTCATGAGCTGTTATTTTTTTAAATACCTTTTTCCAAAACAGCTTTATCTATGAAGCTATTCTTCTCCTTCTCTCAAAAAAAAAATGACGTAAAGCTGAAAAAAGTAGTTTATCCTATCTCTCTCCCTTATTTCTCTCTCAAAACTATATATGAAGTTATTGGTGAAGCTGTTTGGCTAAATAACATTTATAATAGGTTAGTTTTATCTAAAAATTATTCATTAAACTATTTTCTAAAAAATTGCTCACTTTGAAGGGCGGACCACGTGAGAAACATGCATATACTATAACCGATGGGCGGTCATGCATATAAGGGCATTCATAATATTAGAAACCATGTATAGTTTCTATCTGTATAGACAAAACTACGTTTTCAATGGATAATTTTTACGAAATAATCTTTTGTCTAATCATACTTCTTCTTTCTCCCTCATTTAGCTATCATATCTCTTCATGCATGTCTTAGTTCTTGTGTAGACCTGATTTCTAATTTAGACCTAGTTTTTATCTCTCTTCTTATTAAATCGCTTGTCACATCAGCAAAATATCTACGTGGCAAGACAATTAATAGGGATAAAAACCAGGGTAGGATCTAGGTTGGGAGTGCCCTAATAAGCAGACGATGTCAGTACGTATTACAAGCCATAACATAGGACCAATCCGATCTGATCCGTGCGCCGGCCCCAGTGCTGGGGCGTACGTGAACCATGCATGGTCGACGATCAATGCTCAGATCGACACGCGACCATGCGCCGTAGTACTATGTACGCGCATTTATTCTAGAGTCGACCAGCGCCGTGAGGGGCGGGAATGCTCCCGCGGGCGTTTCTACTGTTGTGGGCTCTCATGTCAAAGAGTCTTTTATATGTATGTTATTATGAAAGTTTGAAATTTCACAGAAGCCATTAGAAAATTGGAGCGCATACTGATGCCATTGCTCTAAACTTCTTTATCTTGCACGTCATTTCGTCCAATCTGAGAGCTGACGGTGGGTAATAGATGTCGAAAAAGACCTAAGTGCCCTCAGGCCATCTCCACGGCTGCACGCCGCACGGCTTGGGCGTGCTCGCTGCCCCCAGGCTTGGCCTTGCCCCCGTCTGCACACACGCATGCACGGTGCTCTCGCTTGAGCCATGATAACATCATATACTCCCTTTTCTTTTGAAAAAAATAAAAAATAAGTATATTAGAAAAATACAAGTACGCATATGTATTTCAACCGGCAACCATTCTGAGCCGCAAGCACGAGCACGACAAGCAGCAGCTCACACGACGGCGGCGGCACCTCCAGGACACCGACGAGGACCGAGCACTCATGCACGTCCGGGAGCCGTGCCGTCCGGGACCCTTGGCCACTGCCGTGTCGTCCGGGAGCTGCACATAGTGCATGCGCTTGTGCTTGCTGAAGGTGGAGGCCGAAGGAAACCTTGCATAAGCAGTCGAAGGCGAAGGCGCGCGGCCCCGGGGACACGAGCTCGGCCGCGGCAAGCTTGCGCTGGAACAGCCACGCGTCCCCGTCGACGTTGAAGATCCCGCGGCCGAGGAAGTCGGCGAGGATGGCCGAGAACGGGGCGCCCTTGGGGAAGCGGGCGCGCGTGGAGCTCCTGGCTTCCTGCTCGCACGACGGATGGCGGAGGCGGACCGGCCTGCTCGTGACGGCGGATGGCTGACGGGCAGCGAACGGCGAAGCTCGCGCGCGTGGCGGCGGAGCTCGCACGCGTGGTCCTCCCGGCGTCCTGCTCACACGGCGGACGGCGGACGGGCCTGCGAGGCGGCGGAGCTCGCGCGCCTAGAGCCGTGGCGGACGGCGCCCTGCTCGTGACGGCGGACGACGGACAGGCCGGCGAGCGCGCGTCGGTGACCTACTCGCGATGGCAGATGGGGCGGCGAACGGCGGAGGAGCTTCTTCCCGGCGGCCTGCTCGCCCGATGGCGGCCTGCTCGTAACGGCGGACGACGGACGGGCGGCGAGCGCGCATGGAGCGCCGCCGCGGGGGAACTCCGCCCCGGACGGTTGCGGCGCCACAGGGAGCTCGTCTGGATGAAGCGGCTGACGATGGACGGGCTCGAGGCGCCCTCGGTGGCGAAAAGCTCCGCGGCCTGCTGCTGCTCGAACGCTGGGGCCGCGCTCATGGTCACGGACTGCTGCTGTTGCTGCTCCGCGCGCGAGTCCCCTGGCGGCGGCGGTGGCGGGGTGCCGGCGGAGCTCGCAATGTTTGGGGCACAGGGGATGAGCATGGCGCATGGAACGTTGCGGCACAGGGGTCAACACGCCGTCCACTAAGATAGAGCAGGGGCAAGATGGGCCATAAATGTACTGGGATCCGCTTGTCAGGGCTCCCAAACCGTCAAGTGCTTATGGATTCGAGACAGAATGGCGTGCACGACAAAATAGTTTATAGCAGTGTCACCAGTGCACGCTCCAACTTTTCAGTGGCTTCTGTGGAATTTCGAACTTTTATAATGGCATACATGTAAAAGGCTCCATATCAAATACCTAGGTTTTGGTGAAGATGACGAGAATCATTTCTCTATTTACACTATGATCTAGGAGCTAAGAAAATTACTCTTCACCGCTTTCTATTGATCTCAATTCATTTTTCATAAAAAACATTTCACAATTGATTCTTGTTTGTTTTCCACCTTTACACCTTATCAGAACCACTCTTTTGAGAATCAAGAAAGTGAAGCTAAATAAGAACTAAAACTCTACCAAAGTGAAATCATCCGCTTCACAGCCATGAACGAAGGCAGCGACTCTAGCCCCCTACTATTGGTGAACCTATTACCTATGGAACCCCTATGATGTTTGCAATATTTTTTAAAGATAAGATGGTTGAAAACGTGATTTGAAGATATTTTAGGCCCTAAAACGAAATTCACTTAGTTTTTAGGCCCTTCCGGTCAGACGAAAATACTTCGAAATCATAACTCTTCAATACGATATCGGATGAAGATGTCCGATGTCGTATTAAAGAGTTATAATTTTTTGAAGTATTTTAGTCTGGCTAGAAGGGCCAATAAACTAAGCAAATTTTGTTTTAGGGCCAAATAACAAAGTTCGACGAAAACGGGACCAAGAAACTAAGTCAAACATTTTCTGGTCTAATAAAATAAGTTTCTCTATTTTTAAAAGGTAGGAAGCGCTAAAAACGCGATGTAGAGATTGAAGAAGCCAATAGCTACGTCTTGTGCTCAATTTAGACTCAGATTAAGTTAAATTGATCTAACTCTGTGTTTAATCTAGCCTTCCTTATATTTTCCTGCTTTGGTTACTGTTCACAGCTAAGCTTTCCCATTATCTTTCTTTCTCTCCTTGCACAAAATCTGACACATGCTAGCGATTTCTATTACCGATGGGCTACCTCCAACAATATGCTATGCATATGAAGACCAAAATCTAAAAATGAATCTTTACAGTATTGTTTCAGTCTCTAATAAAATATCCATATAAGTGACTCATTGTAGGTCTTCAGAAAGACACAACACACAAAATTTAAGTATCCTCTCTTCTCGAAATCTATTTATAGAGAAATTCTCTTATAAATGTTGTTGTCAGAGACGACTAAAATAGGTATTAAACCTATTTATGGTAACACAATTCAAATATTTCGGCTGAAATATACGGTTGGCTGATTATTATGAGCGAAAAACATTTCTCAATGGTTGACTGATATTATCCGATAAGTTTAAGCTAAAAGAGTTGAGATGTTCATATTTTGGGCATTGTTGTTGTACATAGCCCTATACTAGGCTATAGCTGGCTGCTGCATGCATTCACGATGGTTGTCGTGCACGCACGCAAGGCGCTTTCGTGGAGATTCGCGGCGTCCGCTACGGAACAAACGCCCACAACGGCCGTTTTGCCCTTGTCCTCTCTGCTCGGTCGCTACCTAGCTAGCCGTTGTGTCGTGCGTCCCCGGCCGGCTGTGCTGCGCCAACATACAAATCAATACTGGTGTTTGTGTTTTTCCTTAAAGAAAACGCAGGAACATATGTCCTGGTGATTCATTTGTTTGTAAATACACCAATAAATATAATTAAATAATCTCTCATCATATAATAAGATCCCTCATACAGAAATAAATCTCTGCCTCCTCCGTGCGCCGGCTACTGTTCAATACTGTTCAGCTGACGTCAGCAGACACTGTTCTTTTTTTTTTGCTCCGCGAAAAAAAAAATTCTGTCCAAAGCCGGCGCAGCGGCAGTGCGCCCAATCAGACTACTATATCTGATGCTCCAACTACGCACTCTCATAGACACCCTAAGAAGAGATAAATTTTAAAAATTCTTGCAATAATATTTAGGAATTGACAGACTCTAATCATTTAGCTGATAATAGTCATACATTGGATCTATTTAATTTGTAATTAGAGGTCACTATCAAGACACCATATTAATTCTCACTAGGAGCGCTAAAAAAAGCAAATCCTAAAAATTCTCACAATAATCATCAACTTCTAGCCTTCCATTTAATAGACTTTACTGTGTATACATTCATACATAGTTTCTTGTCTACTGCCTCCATCCTGAAAAGAGTATCATTTTAGAATTTCATATATGTTATTTGACCATCTATTTTATTCAAATTTTTAAAAAATATCATTTATCTTGTTCTGACTTATTTCTATCATTAAAGATACTTTAATAATGAATTATTTATTTTATAATTTATACATAATTTTTTGAATAAAACGAACGGTCAAACACGTACGATGTCTAAAAGTAAAATACAATAATTTTTTAGGACGAAGAAAGTATGATATTAATATTTCCTCTCCGAGTCTCCGGCCTCCTCTTTAATTTCATTACAACGTCTTTGTTTCAAAAAAATTAGCACCCTCAACATAGAAATATTCTGTTTTCTGAAGTTAGAATACCCTTAAATATTCTTAATATCCCATGCCTAGTAGCTAGGCTACTAATAAATACTACGAAATGCTGGTTTGCACATGACATAGATGGCCTCTACTACCACTACCAATGCTAGCTAGATTGTAGAGAGACCAGCAAGCTGAAAGCAGATCGGGCGCGCCTGTGTTGGCCAAAGGTGGCATCGCCTTCCCGTCCCCAGCCCTAATCTGCAAAGCTTAGCTAGATAGGCACCAGGTGGCCTGGTACTGGTTAGATCGCAGCGCCAGATCTCAGCTACAGTGCCTTAACTTGTTTCAATTCTAGGTTTGCCCAAGACTAATCGATTTTCCCAAGTGCGAAAATATTAGGAGTTGAGATGAGAAGTTGCTGACACTACTACAGCAGGCCACTGTAAGGGCGGGTCTATGACCACTGTAAGGGCGGGTGCTACAACCGCCCTTACCAGGTGGCCTTTACAAATCATCCCACTGTAAGGGCGGTTGGGATAAGCCGCCCTTACAAATCCATTTGTAAGGGCGGTTGGTGTTTTCAGCCCTCCTTATAAATGGTATTTGTAAGGGCGGTTGGATCACCAACCCCTCTTACAAATGGTATTTGTAAGAGGGGTTGCAGAACCAATCGCCCCTACAGTTGATTTTCAGGTAAAAAAAAATTGAATTTCGAATCCAAATCTGGCCACAACATATATACATATATTCATCCACAAACACACAAGCATGATATAAACCACAAGTCCAAGCCATAATTCACAAGTTCAAAAGTCCAATTCACAAAGTCCATCATTACGACATTACATAGCCATAATTCATAAGTTCAAATAGTCCACAAGTCCAATCCATCACAAGTTCAAAAGTTCCATAAGTCCTAACCATTCCAGATTGTTCTCAAGAGCCTAGAGCTAACCTATGAGTCTCACGGAGGTGTTGGTACAAAGGATTACAACCTAACTCGGAAGATCGATCATGATAGGTGCCTCTGCAATCAATAACCTCGTTCATGATGAAGTTGCAAAGGTCGCCGACGAGCTCCAAGAGTTCATCATCCTTGTATACGTTCCTTTTCTAGTCTTTCTCTTCTTTCCACTACAAGAGAACAAGTTTAGGTCTAGTATTTCGTAAACTGATTCATAGTGTATGAAATACATAAGCATGAAATGGTAATACTGGGAAACACTTGCATCTCTAGTGAACCTGAAATTTCCATGGATCAAGTGAATGGCTTTCAGTTTCAGTTTCAGACATTCACAAAGTACAGTCTCATCTTAAGGATCAGGTGAGCAGCATTAACCAGCAAGGTAATTAAACAAGTCACTCTTTTCTTCCATCCTCTGAGAATCTCTTTTACTATTTCTTCAAATACAGACAAGGTGTGTTCATGATTTTTGTTGCATTTATATAGTTACTAAATAGCAGTTAACCATATGAGCTACAGAGCTAAGCATGTTGAAAGTACTGATAGGGGAAAAACAGATAATCTGATGGGAGTTATGATTGCCAAATACACTAACAGCAAAATTGGGCTTTAGATATTGATTTGTTAAACAGGAACAAATTACACAAAGTAGCTAAATAAGTATTCAGGTAACCTGAATTATCTTTTTAGAGACACTATGAAATATAAGCCAAGACACTTAATAATTCCAAGCACCTTAGTAAAAGATGTCACATTACACTTCAAACATAAGGAGTTCAGTGAGAATTAAAAAATATTCCATCAACTAGTATCCTTTACACTTAAGTTACTTTGTATTCTAGTTTACAAGCAAGGTCTTTGTTACATGCCTTTAGTGCTACCAGGCTTGGCAAAGAAAGGCATACCAACAAGTATACCTTGGATGCAACCTACTGACCCAATTGTATAACTTAATGGACAGAGAACAGCAATTAGCTTGTTGCATAGCCAATTAGCTAAGAAAGTGTCAAACTAACCAGATTGGGGTGTCTCCTGTAGGCACTAGTGTTACTCATCATACAACATATGTAGTATCCACAATGTAGACTCCCAGGCCTCTGCTTGAGACACTGTGTGTTTCGCATATGAAAATGTTAAGTAATGCTATTGACAAAGCACATAATGGAGTGTACCGATGTAAGTTACACATACCGGACATAGAGTTTTGATAGCCAACTTGCCTTTCCTTTTTGGATCATGCCTTCCTTTATGTTGATTCACATAGTGCATGAATGCCCTGAACGAATGGTTTCAGCAAATTCAACTTGTTAGTATAAAAAAGTAAAGTTTACAAGTATATATACAAACTAATATAAGCTAATGAGGATTATTGTCGATATGTACGTCTTGCAAATCGCTATGAAGTCCTTGTATGTCTCTGGTGCATAATCTGCTGAGTCATAGACAACTGCCATGCTCATCCCAACATTGATCCCTACAAGAATCCAGTGGTTCCTGCATGAATTTAATCATTGAAGAAACAAATAAGCCCTTTTGCATCAAACTAAATATATCGAACAATGCTTTATTTAAGTATAGAGTCGAACTTACCCGAAGTGGTATGGTAACCATATCATTTCGTAATGCTGGAGATCCTTAAGAAATCAGGCAATCCGTGCCGCAACCTTAGTGCTCTCTTTGTACATCTTATATCTCCGGATTTTCTCTTTCTCCTCGACGGTCTCTCCTCCTTTTAGTTCTTCGCAATCCATTTCCCAGTACTTGGGGTACTGGAAATTTGATGCGCATATCAACTAAGGGTCTATATACCTGGCTTTTAGACTTGACATCTTCTTCACAATTTGTGTTTGCATTCTACAAATCACAATGTGGGTTAGTTACAACAAAATCCACATATTTCATTCATATCATATCGAGAGGGCAAGGACTTATAGGCACCACAGGTGAACTAGACTCATTTCCATCATTCCGAGGTGAAAGCATTCCTGCATGTCTTGGAAGTCAAATAATATTTTTCCAGCTGGGCCTCCAAATGTGCCTTCAGTGAAGACAGCTTTAATTTCGTTTAGTCTCGTCGACTCAGCACGCAAGTACCAATCATGGAACTTTCTCATTCCAGCTGGCATGCGCTGCATGATTCGGTTTGGTAGGAAGTGATTGCCTCTTACATATTTCTTTGGGCAATCATTTGTCCGCGTGATGTCCTCAACACTTGGATACTTATTTACCGGTTAGTGGAGTTTGCTAGTGTCCGGCGGCTCAGCTTGACATGCGTAGAGTTCTTTCACTTGGTTCTCAGGCTTGTACTGGTCACGAGCAAACCACTTGTCTATCAAAGGGACGTCTTCCATCGGCTCAAACATTGGCCTCGTATGGATGGGAATCTTCTTTCGGGCCTCCGATACAGGCGCGTGCTCAACTTCTTTTTCAGAAGGCAGACCTTGTTTAGGCCCTTGCTCGGTTGGACAAGGCTGCAGCATCACATCATGCCATTGCTCGATATGACTAGTTGGAGAATGTTGTGGCATCACATCATGCCCTTGCTCAGTACGATGAGCTGGAGAGTGTTGTGGCATCTCATCATGCCCTTGTTCCTCGGTAGGACGAACCAGAGTGTGTTGTGGCATCTCATCATGCCCTTGCTCGCTTCGACGAGCTAGAGAAGTCTATGGCTCGTCAGGCACG
This sequence comes from Eremochloa ophiuroides, assembly GCA_038502445.1. NCBI lineage: Eukaryota > Viridiplantae > Streptophyta > Magnoliopsida > Poales > Poaceae > Eremochloa > Eremochloa ophiuroides. The sequence goes on from JAHLJS010000002.1 coordinate 7,059,656, forward strand.
TGGTAATTAGAAGTCAGGGAAGAATGTGGCACCTCAGGTGTGTGGTCGCCACGGGCCGGTGAATACACGGCCCCGTCCTGATCAGCTCGCTCCAGATGTACATCACTCGGAGTTGGCGAAGAAACATTCAACACAATGTCGTTTTTATGCCAGAGGATGAACTGTTTCATGACTGCTCCAAGCTCACGGAGCCCCTCAGGAGTTGGGTGTTCTATCTTCCACGTCATGAACTCAGGCTTCACGGTATGCACCTCGACCCTAGTGTAGTCCTGCGGGATGTCATGATGGTGCCAGACGCCACCCGGAGGATGTGCCACACCCGTTGCCACCTCAACAAATGTGTTTCCCCTGCCTATGGGAACCAGTAGGGTGCAACTAGTTGGCTCCCGTATGCGATCGATGACGGTTGAGGTTGCATTGGAACCTTGGCTGCTGGGAACATCTGGAGGGCTGCCAATTATAGCCATTTCTCCCGGCGGCCCCATTAGCGTCCGTGGCTCCGTATTCACACCTTGCTCTGAAAGCGCCTTCGCAACTAGAGCCTTCACTTGGAGCTCAAGACTGGACTCTCGGTCTCTGCCATGTTTCTTGTACATGTTGTTGTCCTCTGGGAATCCTTACTTCCATGTTGTCCGTTTCCCTAGGCCCCTAGTGCGCCCTGGGTGCTCGGGGTTTCCCAAGCCAAGGCTTAGCTCGTCCCTCTCTCTGGAAGGAGTGAATGTGCCCTTCTCCGTGTCTTCAGACAGTTTTAGTATCCTTGATACTGCCTCTTCGGTCTCCGGCTCAGCAAACTTGAGGTCTGAGGAATTCACACTCCTACACAAATGTAGTCTCACATACATAAATGTAGTCTCACACACATACATAAATATAGTCTCACACACTTACACAAACTAGCTAGGCCCCAACAACTTTCCCCTTGGCATTTTTTCGTTCCCATGGTAGTATGTCTTTGGGTAGGTTCCTTTCCACTGCACTAATCTTGCTACTAAAGTCTGTATATAGCGGCATCTCAGCGTAGTCATTGTAAGCTCCAACATCGTCCACGCCATCAACTCCGATAATGTGTTGTTTCCCTGAGGCAACCACATGCTTAGTCCTCTTCTTCGGGGGAGGTTACTTAGCGGGTCGGGGATATAGAAAACTTGTGCAACACGTGAAGCGAGTACCCAAGGGTCATCTTGGTAGCCAACATTGTGGAGGTCCACGACTCTCAACCCGATCTCATTGACTTCATGTTGCTTGATCCAGTGGCATCGAAACACGGGCACCTTTAGATTTCTTCCATAGTCAAGCTCCCATATATCTTCTATTATGCCAAAGAACAGGTCCTTTCGCCCCAGTCCATCGAGAGCCTCTACTCGAACGCCGCTATTTTGGTTCACACTTTTACTATCCTTTGTGTGGGTATAGAATGTGTACCCGTTGATGTCATAAGCATTCCAAGATGTCACTTGTCTTGATGGCCCCTTCGCCAACGTACTGATGGTAATAGAATCTTCACTTTCTCCAGGTGGTATGTTCTGGTCCCTCAACCATTCAGTCAGGCGTCGCCTGTGCTGTTTCATGACCCAATCATTTGAACGACCGTTTCTCTCCTCCTTAATGAGAGTCATGTGTTCGTCAACGTACCGTTGCATCAATTTTGTGCTCTGCAAAACACAACAATGCGCCTTACTGACTTCTTCGTATTCGTAGTCGATGAATGTTTTTCTACCACTAGTCCCCTTTCCAGCCAGCCTACCCTTGTTACGAGAATCAGGATTACCAATCCCTCTCTGTACTTTTAGGTACTCTTGACAGCACTCAATAACTTCTTCTGTACTGTAACCCTCTATCATGGATCCCTCTGGGTATGCTCGGTTATGCACGTATCGGCTTAGGATCGACATGAACCGCTCGTAGGACCACATTTCATGCAAGCAGCAAGGGCCCAGCGCCTCTATCTGATGAACCATGTGAATCATGAGATGTACCATTATATCGAAAATAGCAGGAGGTAAGCACATCTCAAGTTGGTTTTGGGTCTCCACCATGAAATCATGTAGGTCTCTCAGCTCTTTCCTACGAAACGTCTTTTGTGAGATCTTTGAAAAGAAGTAGCACATGCGGGTGATGGCCATCTTTAGGAACTCTGGCTTTATAACCCTGATGACAATTGGTAGGTACACTGTCAGCATCATATGACAATCATGAGCCTTGCAGTAGCGAAATGACAGGTCCTTCATCGACACTAGCTTCTTCGGGTTCGCCGAAAACCCAATCGGGACTTTGATCCCCCTCACGGATGTGAGTAAAGCTCTCCTCTCTTCTATGTCTAGGTTGTAGCTAGCCGCGGGCAGGGTGTATTTTCCATTCTCTTGAAGTACTGGGTGAAGCTCTGGCATCACGTTTAGCTGCTCCATGTCCCTCCGTGCTTTCATACCATCCTTTGACTTCGCTGTGTCCATCAAGGTACCGATGAGACTCTCAAAGACATTCTTCTGGATGTGCATAGCATCAATGGCATGAGGGACCACCAATTCTGGCCAATAAGGCAGATACTGAAAGAAGATCGATTGTTTCTTAAAAGGTACGCCTTCGATAGGAGGTGTGCTTCTATCTCTGATCGTTCCATATGGATTCTTCTTTCCATAGACGATGTGTATGGTTTTCACCATTTTGTACACATATTGTCCATTATGATGTCTCTCCAGAGGGGGTTCATCCTCCTCAATGTTCCCATAGTATCTTAAGTACAATTTGTTGCGGTACTTGTGACCCATCTTTAAGAAGCGGCGGTTCCTTATGTAAACAACCTTCTTGGATCCATCTAGGAACACCGATTTAGTATCATCCAAACAGACTAAGCATCCCATCTTGCCTTTGATCTGTCCAGACATGGCAAACAGCGCGGGGTGATCGTTGATAGTCACAAATATTATTGCTCTTAATGTGAAGTCCTCCTGTTGAAATGCATCGTACATCGGCTCCCCATTCCTCCATAGTTTCTCAAATTCTTGCATCACAAGCTCGAGGAACACGTCTATATCAATGCCTGGTTGTTTAGGGCCAGAAACAAGAACGGTGAGGAAAAGGTATTTTCTCTTCTGACACAACCACGTCGGGATGTTGTACATGGTCAGGATCACTGGCCAAGTGCTGTGGTCAGTCATCCTCTCATTGAAGGGATTCATTCCATCGGTGCTCAAGGCGAAACGTACATTCCTTGGGTCTGAGCTGAATAGTTTGTTGTTCTCATCAAAGTCTTGCCACTGACTACACATCGTCATCGACCTTGCGCTCATCATCCCACCATGTCATGAGTGCGGCTTCCTTAGGGTTCAGGAAGATACGTCTCAAGCGGTCGGTCACTGGCAGGTACCACATTACTAAGGCAGGAACTTTTCTCTTCTTTGTATCGTTGCCCAATGGAGTGTCCTCTAGGGGTTGAGATTCTTGTACCACCTTTTTCGTGCCCTTTTTATTCCTCTTGTTCCCCGTGGAGGCTTCTCCGCCACTGTAAAGGTCATTGTTCTTGTACCGGCTGGCCCCACACCGGACATTTGTCCAGATCTTTGAACGTATCACCACAAAAAAGGATACAGTGGTTTGGGCATGCATGGATTTTTTCAACACCCATTGTCAATGGACTTATAACCTTCTTCGCATGGTATGTGTCGGCAGGAACTAAGTTTGGCAGTGGAAGCACCAATGATAGGACATGCAACAGATCATCAAAACTGCAGTCGGACCAGCCGTACTTAGCCTTCAGGATGAGTAACTCAAGCACAAAACGAAGTAGTGTCCAGTGTGTCGGACAACCCTTCTCAACACCATACACAGTCTCCTTTGATGCTTTTTTCACCCTCTCTAGATTTTCTAGACCTTTCTTTTGTAGTAATATTTCTGGTCCCAAGGCCCGAAGCATGTCCTCCAAATTGTCACCGTCATCTCCATCCCCCTCACGTGCTCCACCATCAGTGCCGTCACCGCCACCAGCATCGTCAGCACCTTGTTCATTGCCAAAGTCACCACCTTGTTCATTGCCACAGTCATAGAACATGTCTTCATCATTGTCGTATTGGTTCAGATGCTTCAGGGTTTCGGCATCAAGTCCTTGAGCATTATTGTCGTCATCAACAACAATTGTCTCACCATGATGAATCCACACTGCGTAGTTTGGAACAAATCCTCGCATAACCAGGTGTGATTTGATGGTATCCACATCTGCAAATGGCATACGGTTCTTGCAATCTTTGCAGGGACAAATGATTGTATCCCTATTATATGTCAACGTTGATGCATGCTTTTGTGGCTTCAATAAATTTGTCCACCTCATCACGGAAACCTTCATCAATCCTTGACCAACCATACATCCAAGAGTTCCTGTACTCCATCTTTTAAAAATAAAACGATAAAAAATACATGAAATGAATCAAATTAATACATGAAACATACATGAAACTAGGGTAATCTCCACTAAAATCAAGCAAGAGTGACTAAATAAAGGATGTGAGCTCATTTCTCTAACTAATCTATACAAATAGCTTCGAAACCAGGGTTTAATTAGCTCTATACAAAGCTCATTTGTCTATGCAAAACTCTAATTTACTCGCTAACAAACCATTAAATGGTAAAAATTACCTTCTACAAGTTCTCCACCAAAGGAAACAAATTAATAATTAATTACTTGAGAATAATTGTAAAATTCTATGGTAGAGGATAATTAATTGATTTCCTATTAATACATAAATATTTGTAAAGACAATATATATATATATATTAAATGTTAAAAATATATGATTCCAAAGAGAACAATTACCAACATTTATTATTTTACCCACTACCTTTCATGGCAACCCTATTTCAAATTCATGAAACATAAATCAGAAAATAAAAAAAAACTTGTAACCCTAGATCTAAAAATAGATTTCTCCATGCATGAAACTAGGGTGTAATAATCTCAAAAAAATCATGCAAGACCAACTAATAAAGGGTGTGAGCTAATTTATACAACTAATCAACACTAATAGCTTCAAAACTAAGCTCTAATTTACTCTACACAAAGCTCAAGCACCATGGAAGAGAGAGAAAACAAGACTCTAATTTTCCCACTAACCACCATTGAAACTTTAATTAAAGGGTGAGAATAGCACTTTCTTACCTTCTAGAAGCTCTCCAACAAAAAAATTGTGTTGAAAACCTCCCTCCTTTAGTAGAGCAATTTTTTGGGAGGAGCCCAAGGCCTCCCAGCTTTTTTCTGCGAGCTGGAGTGACTAGCCCGAGGAGGAAGAAGGTGAGTCTAGTGTTTTATACAGTCGGCATTTGTAAGTGCGGTTCAAATAGCAGCGCCTCTTACAAATCATTTGTAAGAGCGGTTGGTGATCCAACCCCCCTTACAAATGGATTTCTAAGGACGGTTGGATCACCAACCGCCCTTAAAAATCAGGTCATTTTTAAGGGAGATCGGATCACCAGCCGCCCTTACAAATCATTTGTAAGAGAGGTTGGTTTCCTGGGCCCGGCCAATCCACTGTAAGAGGGGCTCGTGATTGAATCCCCCTTACAGTGAAATGGGGCTGGCACTTGCAAACCATTTTTGAGGTAGTGTGAAGAGATGTGTTTCTTCAATCTTGACGAAAAAAAGATTAGGAATGTGTTTTGAAAACTCTTGATGATGCTCTTAGGCCATCCTACTATGACCACATATTTTGATTTTCACTTCATTTGTCCAGTTTATCCAAAACAGTTTATCCTGCTAGATTATTAGTGGATCTAGAGGGTACCTATGTCTAAAAAAAAAGAGTAATTCTGAATTTTGATTGAGTCAAATTTTCCTAGGTTATTTGACTAAGTTTTAAAAAAAATATCATTAACATTTATGTCTACAATAAAAAAAACTTAGTAATGAATCAAAATATAATTATTAGGTATCAATGTATCACAAACAATACAGTTTTTATATATTTGGTTAAAATCAAGATAGATTTTTAACTTGGTAAAAAGCCAAAATGCTCTGTTTGCTTAAACTAGTTTCAGCTTTCAGTCAGCTATAGAATAGTGTTTTTCTCTAAAAAAAATCAGGTGTATAATCTAGCTAGCCGTTCAATTTAGCTAGCCCAACAGACGGATGGAGCAGTAAATTAATATTATTGGTATGATATTCGCGCGCCGTGTGACTTGACATCCACAGATGATGGAACAAGAGCTGCCGTGTGACTTGATTTGAGCAACGTACGTAAGCGAAGAAGAAGCCACTGCCATGCATGCATGCATTCGACCTTTTCCCTGCGTGACACGGTACCGACCGGGGACCGGGAGAAAGACGCCAATCGACGTACTAGGATGTAACACGCTTGCAAGCACAAGTGACCAGCGGACAGTAGAAACAAATGTAATTTGAGCTATCTTATTAGTTTTGATTGAATTTATAAAAAAGTAGTATCAACATATATATGATCGGTACCATGAAAATATATGAATGTAATGATACTTGTCTGGTCCGATAAATATTGTCAAATTAAATCCTTTTTTAATCTAAAAAATAAATACTGTTTTAGAATCATTTCGTGAAAATTACCCGCACTGTCGGTTACGAAGAAAACGCTTCGTTATTTTTCCCCTTCCGTTCGCATCCGCCCGACAGGGAGCTCTGGTCCACGCGTGGAGGAGGCCGCCACACTAGGGATTCCGGCGGCGCATCTCGTCCACGCTAGGGATTCCGCGCGGCGCATCTCGTCGGCTCCGGCGCCTTCCTCGATTCCAGCAGTCCATCTCTCTCCGGCCCCATTCACAGCCATCGCGAGCACCTCTGCCGTGGGATCCGCCCATTCGCGAGCTCCGGCGGTCGCTGCTCAGCAGGGCTAGGCTGCCCCTGCGCCGGCGACCCCTCCACCTGATTCAGACGTTGTCCTCGATTCCGGCCGTCGATCTTTCTCCGGCCCCATCCACAGCCATCGCGAGCACCTCTGCCGCGGGCTCTATCCGTTCGTGAGCTCCGGCGGCCTGCAGGGCTGGGTTGCCCCTGCGCCGGCGACAACTCCACCTGATTTGGACGGCCGGCCACAGCTCTCTCCCCTCCCGCACGCGCGGCTCGTCTGCCGCAATCCTTGCCGCCATGCGCCATGCCGTGTGCTCTGCTTGCGCCGTAATGGACGAGCAAGGCCACAGTAGCACATCCATGTCACTTGCCGTTTTCCTATAGAAAAAAACAAATAAAGAAATACACTTAGAATACACTTATATCTACCCTTTACAGACAAGTAGTGCGAACTGTACATCTCTAGATGTGTGGCCACGGTCACCTAGCCTGCATGGCGCATCACCTAGCCTGCATGCAAAACTTATAATATTTTAATTTTACTCTTTCAAATATTCATTAGTATGTGAATTTGTGAACAAATTAATTTTTAGAAGCAATTTGCATATAAATAGACTTCCAGGCCTCTAGGGGTATTACAGGTATTTCATACACATCCTACAGTTCCACAGTTGCTTTAACCGAACAGCTTTATCTTTTCGCACAGCACTCAGTTCATAGCAGCTTTTTCACAACTCATAGCTCACAGCAACTTTTTTAAAAGTTACAGCTTAACCAAACACGGGCTTAGGTACAGCAAGCCTTTAATGGTGCTCTCCGCTGTGCGCCACGTATATACTGCTGTGCTAAACCCATGGACCTTGAATCCGCGACAAGGCCGTGGCGGGCCGCTCACGCCTCGTCTCGAGCCCACCACTGCGCTCCCGTAAGAGGGGACCGTGGGCTGTCTCCTCGTCGCCTCACCACGAATTACGCCGGCCCATCTAATGGAGCTGAGGCGAGCCCAGACTATTTATTAAATAGTGTTCTTATCAAGCATAGCACGAATGGTTTCGTGGTGTAGTTGGTTATCACGTCAGTCTAACACACTGAAGGTCCCCGGTTCGAGCCCGGGCGAAACCAATCTTTTTTAATAACGGAAAGCAAAGCACCGCTGAAACTTTTTTTTTTTTCCCGAAACAAACAGCTACTGAAACAAGTAGCCCAAATGTTCATCATCGCTCAAATCTTTTTTCCTGTCATGCAAATGACTGTACCTCTCAGATAAGTAAGCCCTAAAATAAAGGAGAGAGAACGATTTTTTTTTAGTCAAGGAGAGATAAAGATGCAGACAGCTTTGGGGCATCAACTCCATCCAAACTCTAGTCTAGCCATAAAATACGGCATCAATCCCAGAAATTTGGTTCTTCTCAGTCTCAGGGATGGCGACCCAAGTGAACCCTATAATAAACTCAATACAGTCGAAGCCTCCTCCTGGAAACTTGCTAAGTCAGGGAGGAAAAGGCATCGTAATCAGAGGGCCTCCCCGTTCCCCTCCCTAGGGCTACAGTAGAGAGAGGCGACAGGGAGGCGATTCCATCCTCCCGCCGGCGAGGCCACCAATTTCGTCCGCCTCCGGCGGCCCTGGGGGCCTCGGATGGGTGGGGAATCGCGTGGCCTCAGCCGGCGGTGTAGAGTAGTTACCTGTATTAGGGTTAGGGTCCCCGGCGGCACATGTTTGGTGGAGGCGGCGGCGCTGCGTTGGAGAAATAAGGTCCTCCGGGTCTTCGTCCACCTCACCAACACCTGCTCCAGTGACGGCGGGAGACCTGTGAGGTGGTGTAGGAGTCGGCGTCGGCCGCTGTTTCGTCATTGTGGCGGAGCGGCGGTGCTCGTGACGCGTCTTGTGTCAAGGATGCAGTGGCGGCTGTGGGTGTTGCGGCATGATGGAGGGCGGATCGAGCTCGATTCTCCGGCGATGCGGTCGACGGCGAGCTCCGGTCCCGGATTGGAGGCGCTCGGGGTGTGTCCCCGGCCGATGTGTCTTCCACGGTGCTTAGATCCCGGCGTCCGCGTCGGGTGGCTACTGCGGCTCTTCAAAGCCTCCGCGCGATGGGGCTCCTCCAGTTCTTCAGTGGCCAGGGCGCTTTCTTCCACGACGGTGGCCGGCGACAGCTTCACGGCGGCGAGCGATTGCGTCTTCTGGCGGTTCCAGGAAAGCTCAAGGGCCAGGGACCTTAATGCAATATTTTCTTTCCTTAGGGGCCTTTGTGCAAGATGGCTATCACAGCTGTCCATGTATCCTTCTCTGTATTTGTATTTGTACGTGTCGGTGTACGTATTCCTTACTCAGTAATACAGGTATGTTTTCCAAAAAAAAAAAAGGGAGGAAAAGGCATCACTACATGTTCCGGTTAAACAATTGCCACAAAAAAAAAGTAGCAACACGAAAATCAGCGTCCAGATACAGCCCCCAGCATTCCAACGAGGTAGACAGCAAACCTCAGGAGATATGAGCATCTAATCCTTTCATCATCGGCTGCCCGGAGCAGCATGTGCTGATAGGGCCGTGAGTGTAACATGCACTTTGAATGCTGTAACATCATACAAAAAGTCTGGAGAGGGTCTCTGAAGATGAGGAGAGAGCCTGGCATCTTGCAACAAAGCCTAGGGCTCCACACAGATTCTCGCGGCTGCTGTGAGCCACAAGAACGCCTGGAGGATGCTGAACCCTTGCCGTGCTGCGTGTCCACAGTCCACGTCGTGTGAAGATGCAATCAAGTCGGCAGTGTGATGGAAAGACTGGCGAGCTCATCTCCTTCAGACCTAACCTTTCCACAAGCAGAAAATGGTGTCAGTAACCTACGAGTATATACTAGTAGATAAGATCAATGTTGTGACTGTTGGTTCCCCAAAAAGAAGAAAAGGCAGAAAGACAAGATTGATTGATATATGATATGCATATGCACTTTGGATTCATAGGCTTGTTATCCAATCTCTGTCTGTAGGTACAACCTGTTGGTTGGATTTTGGTCAGTCGACAACAAACATTTCAACACCCCTTTTTTAAAAAAATTTAAAAAAGAAACTGCAAACGTCTCATTGATTTAGTATAGCAGTATTCGAAGGAAAATTGTTTCCACAGGACCTTATGACATCCTAGGAATTGACTGCTGATTGAACTCTTGTTAAGATTAGCACACATACAGTACAGGAGTAGTCAGAGTTGGCATCTCAGGGGAGAGAAGTTGCTACGTACCTGCAACTCTGCATTTACTTGTAATTGTAGCATTCGTGTCCAGACAAGTATATTGCCATCTTGATGTAGATATACTACAGTGCAGCTATAGAGATGCCACCTGCTCCTCCTCATGTCAGTATTTTCAGTGATTGCCAGAAAGAAAACCCTTTCCTGATCCTGTAAGTGTCAAGAAAAGGATGGTTAAACCAACTGCTCTTGACGCTATCTACCTCTTTCCTAATATGTACAAAACTGTCAATTCAATCTCAAATGAATAAGATACAGGCGTTAAAACTCACAGGTAAGACAGGTTGTGCTTCACATAATACTCATCCCGTTCCATCCTATCTTGAACACTTTACTGCACAGCAGTATGCAGCTCGAGTTCTTCCACGCATAGAATAGGGTGGTAGATAGGCACTTGTCTTGTTACTATAATACTAGACTCCTAATAATAGCTATAAAACTAAGCTTCTATATCAAAGAATATGCTGCTGACACTTCTGTACAGATATACAGCTCAAGGTACCTATGCTACACATCGTCAGTTTATCAGTGCAACACCTTACAAGATTTTGTTCACTCTAAACAACATCAAAAGTAGGTGGTTGCCCTGCCTTAGAAGATGGTATAACATTAGTAGCTGCCACTTGCGGTATCCTATTGTGTTCTTCGGCTTGTGCTATTTGATGTCCATAAACATGGGGTCCAGATCCTGGTACCTGCAGAACAATTGACGGTTTATTTAGTTATTAATCAGCTAGGTGATGGGCAGACAAAAGAAGGTTGAAATTGTCCCTGAGTCCACGACATCTGGGCCATCATACTATTGATCGTACCTGGGGTACCACTGCTCGCCCGCCATCTAGGTGAAGAAAGTGGTTACTTGCCTCCCTAAGGTGACTGTTTTGCATCTGGTTCGCAGCGTTCAGTGGATTCATTGGATTCATGGCTGGAGATGAGTTCATAGGGATATGATTTGGCAGAGGGTGGTTCATGTATGGCAATCTTGGCATCTGACTTAGGCCCTGTGCTGCGGGGATGCAACCTGAATTCATGCCTAGAGCCATTGGTGGCATGAATTGGTGAGCACCAGGAAACATCATTGGCGCCATCCCAGAAGTCATCCACATGATCTGAAACATATCTATTGCTTAGTTTCATTCGGTACCAACAAATGATTTTGTGTGGGATCATGTAGGTTTAGGTAGGAGTAGAGTAACTGCTAACCTGAACTTGCATTTGGAGGGACTTCAGATACTCGATCGTCTCGTCTAATATCGACGCTTTGTCAGTCTGAAAACAGTTGCAGCTGATGAAGTCAGACAAAAGATGGATGAAAAACCAAACAAACATACTGACTAGAAAAGAATTTCTTTACTAAAGGGACTTGCACCTGACTAAATGGACATAGTATGTTAACACTCACCAACATAATTTCTTTACTCAAGGGACTTGCACCTGACTAGAAAAGATGCGTAATAATACGTATCAATATACCTTGTTGCAGTGCGGGATCAGCTCTTGCAACGCACGCATCTTTTCATTGATCCGGTCCCTTCTTCTCTGCATCAGCAGCAATCACCAGTCAATAACGCTGTAAGAACAGTTCATCAACAAGCTTCCTGCCTTTCTGAAAATATGCTTTGCTTTGATACCACAAATGCACGATTTCAGATTCTGATCTCACCCTCTCTGAGAGGTTATGGACTTCAGCTGCACGAGTCCGGCGTTTCGGCCCATGTCGCCGTGGCGGTTTGGTCTCCTCAGTTGTCTCCTCACACTCGGCATCCTGCAATTTCCTCATCAATTCTATTCTGTTCCACAATCCACTCAAGTAGCAGTTCGTTCAGGATGAGGATACAGGTTATACAACCAGCAAGATGAACAAAGAGTGGACACCTCACTGGGACTCTCTGAATCGTCTCTACACCTCCCCTTCCTCTTGTGGACATGGACGCTGTCACTGGGCAAACCGGATCCCCCATAGTTGCTCCCAGAGCCGCCGGACGACGACGTGCCGTCGTGCGCGCCGGCGCCGCTCGGCGCCTCCGACTGCAATGCGGCGTCGTTGCCCCTGAACCCTGCCGGCGTCCTGGGCACCTGGTTGCTGCCGCAGAAGGTGGAGCAGATGTCGCCGGCCCAGCTCGACTCGACGCCGTCGCTGCTCCCAACCGCCGGCGGCGGCGGCGGCGGAGTTGAGCTAGGGCCCTCGTGCTGTGGGGCGTCTTCGTCGGCGATGGTGCTGTACCAGAGCTGCGTGTACAGGTCCTTCTCCAGCGCGTCGTCGAGGGTGTCCGGGAACCACGCGGCGGTCTCCTCCTCGCGCGTGACCGTGAGGCCGCTGGCGCCCGGGCGGTCGCGGTCGCGGTCGGAGGGCGGCGCCGGTGCCCTGTGGCTGTGGTGCGCCGCCTGGGGCTGCGCGACGACGCTCCCGTTGTGCCACAGCAGCTCCACGAGGTCGTCGTCCATTCTGCGGGGCGCCATTGGAGTGGAGCAAGCGCAAATCAGTGACCGTCCAGGGAGGACCATCAACCAATCAATCAATAGACACGAAAGGAGAGTTCTTTAGGGGAGGGGCCGGGGGGGGGGGGGGGGGGGGGGTGTGGGGGGCGGGGGCGCGAATGGCGAACCGAAATCCTTACACGATGGGCTTCTTCTGATTCCCCGCCGCCGGCCTCGCATTGCCGTCCATCTCGTCAGGATTTCGAGTACCCGGAGAACAACGCCTCCTCTCTTGCGGAAGCCGGAAGGAGAGAAGGCCCGTGGCAAGAACAGCCAGCGTCAGCAAAGTAACCAAGACAGAAACTTCTCCGGTGAAACAGAGACCCAACAGAAGGACCGAAGGAGGAGGAGGAGGAGGAGGAGAAAGAAGAAGAAGAAAATGGACAAGAAAGAAAGGGGAAGAGAAGAGAAGCTAAGCTACCCCTGTGCTGCTATTGCTACTTGCTATCCTTCGATTGAGAAGAGCTACCCCTGTCTGTGTTGCTACTTGCTATCCTTCGATTTGCAGCTACACAGAAGAGAGGATGGTAGAGAAGCCTTTTACTAGTGGTACTGCTGATGCTGATGAATACTGACGACTGGGCTAGAGAGCTGACGTCTGCCTCTATCAAGTACAGTAGTACCTGAATGGAACGGAGTACTGCTGCGGTGCCTCGCTCGAGCAGAGCTACAGCTACCTTGCGAAGTCGTCTTCTTCTACCCGGCCACCGTGCAAGCTGCAAACAGGATCAAACGAAGGGAGCTTTTATGCGGCAGCTCTGTAGCAGCAAGGCCGAGTCGGAGTGCGCCGGTGTCCCGTTTAAGTCTTTTCTCACTGTACTTGCCTCTCGAGAAAGAAGATGAGGAGAGGCCGTGGGGAATTTTCGCGTGGAATTTTCCCGGGAAATAATGGGGAGTGCGATGGGATGCGGTGGACGGACGCGATTTTCGCAGCTGCGTTTCGAAGCATTGGCATCTAGTCTCAGTTTGTTTCAGCTTATTCTTTTTATTCTCTCTCACAGAATCAGGCGAAATCATTCTAGAATTGTCGAATCCCCTTGCCGTGGGATAAATGTCGGCCCTCGGAATTGGCAGCTTGGAGGAGGATGATTGATGGTATGGATCGTGGATGCATCACTTCCCTCTGCTCCAACGGCTAGTGCTATCGCTGCGAGCTCCTTCGGATTGCGTAAACTGGAGTAGGAGTAATAATAATGGTTTCTCTTTCTCCTCTGCAACTAGAGGCACTACTGGAGTCCGACGTTCAGTCATTCGGTGCGTTAACAGTAACAAATTTTACTCATTTACACAGGATAACAACAATTTATCTGGTTTTTTCAGTACTGAAGATGCTACTGTTTCTCTTCTTCTCCCAAATAAATAAATAAATAAATAAAATAAATTTGGCATGTCCGCCACTTGCCGGTCGCGGAGAGAAGAGAATAAATTGACAGGGAAATAATGTTCCATCCAATCCAAAACATCCATCAATCCAGAGTGCCGAAACCGACGTCAGAACCATGGTAGTAGTAGAGTAGTAGCTCGGCATCCATCCAGTTCATCTCGATCGTTCTCTTGTGGCGTTTTCCCGCGCCGCTATCGAGCGAGAGACAGAGCCAGGTGCGCCTGCGCCAATGGGAGCTCGGAGTTGGATTACAGAGATGGGTACAGCACGGCCCGGGCCATCCTCATCCTCAAAAGAGATTGCTGTGTGATCTGCATGCGCTCGATACCAAGAGCTTGCCGACAACAAACGCCACAGCCTCTCATCGCGTGAAGCCAGAGTGAGACTGTAAGTACCCGTTGCCTAAAGAGCCTCGACGCTTCCAGTGATCTCTTTAAGGACGCGTCTTTGAATCTGTTTATTGTTATAGGTCTGGTTGTGTACTGATGGTGTGAGTATGATGTGTGTGTGGTGTAGGTGTATGTCTGTATACGAACAGATACTACAACTGTATACAGATGAGAGGTGTAAAAAAAACGCCGCTGCTACAGCTACAGCCTACAGCTTCTTCAATTTATTAGGCTCTGTCTCCACTCTCTTCCAATTAACTTGCTGCTTGTGTACTAAGGCTCTGTTCGCTTCAACTAAACAGAACATATTTTTCAGCTCTGCAACAGTATTTTCTCTCACAACAAATCAGCTCAGCTTTTTAGCTGAAGCGAACAGAACCTAAGACTGTGTTTAGATTCAGTTGGAATTTGGAATTTTAACACTGTAACTGCGGAAAATCTTTTCCAATAAGTATCCAACCATGGTTTAAGAAGGTTTAAAAGATTCGTCTCCTGATGTACATGTAAACTGTGTAAACATACAAACATTTCCATCTATATTTAATGCTCCATGCATATGCCGCAACATTGATGTGACTAGTTACAATTAGAAGTTAGAGGGTATTTAAACAGGGCTTAACCAGCAGTCCTTTTTTACTGCACAATGACAGTTAAGGTATAGTACTACTATAGTAGAACCCACTAAAAAAGAATCTATGCATCAAGTCGTGGAGTGGCAACAATATTTTATTTATTAAAAGCATAGTTAGTGTCATAGTATAAAATTATCTCCGTTGAGCTATCTGCGTTGAGGTTTGCCTTTTTTGGGTCGGAAGATTCCTAAGTGACAGCTAGGTTTCAGTGTTCATGCTTTAGGCGCTGTTTGGAGAGATGCTCTGCTCGTGGATTCTCCGATACAGTGATTTTATTAAATTTCTAGATAGAAGAATGGTAGGGAGCTAATGAAAATTAATTTCTACTGATCTCTACCAGAATATAACAGGGAGCAAGATGAATCAGGTTTTTTTCCCCCAGTTCATAGTGTAAATGAAGAAGTCATTCTTTGTTGATTCCACCTGAATCAGTTGGTATTTTAGTGTTTGGTTGGTTTTGAGTGTTTCTCCTCGGAGAAGATGGGGCTAGAGCTTTCCTAAATGAGGCCATAATGTGATATTGGTTATATTGTAGGTTTTAGTTCTTCGACTATGAATAATATCTTAGTGTGATCATGACTATTGCGATTTTTAGTTCTAGGGCTGCAAGGAGTTAGTAGAACTGCATTGAATATAAGGTTTGTTGTTTTGATCTTTTAGAGCCCAATTCACTAGGTCTCCAAATATTTTCAATTTCATTCCCAATTCGCCTTCTTTTAAAAATTATGTCCTTCACTTGTCTCATGAAAATGGTAGCAGTAAATTTTTTAGTAGTTGTTTTTTGTACCCAAGGTGCTTTACTTTCTTTATATTCACAATACTTGCTTCTATGTTGAATTCTTCTCCAAATTTCAACCCAATTGAATTCAGTGCAAGAAATCATCGCCGCACTTTCTGGGGCTACCCAGTTAGAGTTTCTACCTATTTCGATTTAGCTTAGCATAGGATCGTATACATTATTATGTTTCATAACTTTAAACCGCCTTAAACTTTGTCTAGTTGCTCCCATACCTAATTCAATCCACATATATTAAGATAGACTCTGCTGAAAAAAATGACTTTGGTATCGGAGTGTTGAACAAATTAAACATATACGGCGTAAATGAATTTGGTAGAAATCCAGAAATTCCAGAAATTCAACGGATATACATACATAATACGTAATACGTACGTAGAATGGTACAAGACTACGCACAAAGAGAAAGAAAGCAGTAAAGCACTACGCGCCGCACGTACTCCGCAATACACACACAGTACAACAGTAGGCACAAACGATGACATCACTCACGCGTACAAACACCACCACTCACTCACCACGGCACCACCTCTGCATGCATGGTGGGCACCGCACGGCGAACGCAAAACTGCAGGAGCGCGCGCGTGTCTACGCCGACGGAGGCGGCGCCGCGAACGGCATGGGCACGCTCACCGCCGGGACCGACGACGGGATCGGCGGCAGGGCCACCTTGGGGACGACGACGGACGGAACGGCGCCGGCTGGCAACGGTGGCAGGGTCAGCTTGGGCGGCACGACCGACGGGACGGCGGGCATTGGCGGCACGGCCACCACCTTGGGAGCCGCGGGCATGGGCGGCAGCGCCACCTGCGGCGGCACGGTGATCGCGGGCACGGCCGGCATTGGCGGCAGCACCACCTGCGGCACGGTGACCGCGGGCACGCCGGCCGGCATGGGCGGCAGCACCACCTTCGGCACGGTGACCGCGGGCACGCCGGCCGGCATGGGCGGCAGCGCCGCCGTCTGTGGCTGCACCGTTGGCAAGGTCGGCACGGCAGCGGCGGCGGCGGCGGGAGCCACGGCCGTGTCAGCCAAGTGGCGCGCCGCGTGGCAGCTGTTGGTGGCCAGGAGTGCGCACGACACGACCATTGCCAGGACGAAGGTCGCAGCGGAAGCCATAGCTGCTACTGTCGACAATCGTCTCCCGAGACCGAAATGGCTTGTATTACTGCACTGCAGACTGCACTAGGTAGGCTGCAGGGTTGATTGCTGCTGTGTTGTGATTTGTGAAGAACAGGGGTCAAATGCGTCGCGATTTATAGCCGGCTAAATACTTAGTAACTAGGGAGGGTGCGATTAGATTGGTTGGTGGCCGGATCGGCGTGGCAGCGCAAGTTGTTCAGGTCAAGTTGGTAAGATCAGAATGGCAGGACAGGAAAGATTAGTTGCAGCGATCGATGGATCGAGGCGGTTCTTGCTCGGCTTGTGCCTAGAATTTCTGCGTTTAGGTGACCAGGGGAATGGGGATCGTGCACTGCAGCTCCAACCTCCAAAGCTGGTTGCAGTATTATAGATCATAGAAGCGGAAAATGGCTGGGGAAAAAATTGTCCAGGATGCACCTGGCGTCCAGAGCAGAGCACTCTCGAGACTCGTGAGTGCAGGAGCAGGACTGCAGGCAGGACACAGAGTGGGCACAGCAAGGCTGCCCACATTTGGCTCATTGCATTGCATTGTGCATGACAGAAGAAGCTACCCCGAAAGACTGAAGATAGCAATTGTATTGCATTGTACATTTTACATTTACAATCACAGCTACGAGCCCTGCTGGCTCGATTAGGCGTCCACACGGCAGCTAGCCCACTCGCCTCAAATTGTATATTGTGAAATAGAGACAAATATGAAAAATACCGTTCATACCCCGCATCTCCAAATTTTCTATTTTCATTTTTTTAGTTTCTGCCAAACTGACTCATTCTTCGCTTCTTGGCACATGCACATGTGCCTGTGCTCTGCTAACGTCAGACATGAAGAGAAGAGGAGTTGATACTATCAATTTCTTATGAGTGAGTAAATATTTGTTTCTTGTTTCTGCTGACATAATAATCAAGGAAAATCATGATGACTGAATACTTTTTGTTTCATGGTCCAACTTCTATAATCAAGTTATATAGCCACGCCAGGACCATGACAACAAAGCGTTTGTTGGGTTGATAACCAAAGTTTAGGCATATATATATATATATACTCTACACAATAACAAATACAAATGAGAAGGAAACTGTAGAGTTTGGGTCACCAGCAGTTCGGCAACAGAACGAAGGACGATTTACATTTGGAGAGGGAACGAACATCGAGAGGTCAGATCGAGGGCACAGCCCAAAGACCCACAAGGTGAGCCAAATCAAATTAAATACTTTGGTCCAATGGTGCACGTGGTTGAATCAATTAGGGACACTCCATGTCTATTTTGTTTTCTCTTATAGAGTATGTCGCAGTGCTTTAGTGCTGCAAGTTTCATCATGATCAATTAATTAAGAAGATTCATGGCGCACAGAGCATGCCCATTAGTTTCTTAGTCTTCTAGTCTCCGAAGGAATCTTGTTTTTTAAATAAACAGGAGGGCGCACCCCTACTGGAAATTTATTAATAAGAAATAGAAAAAACCAGATGTTTGGCAACAAAGAAGACAAAGAGATAAAGGAAGAAAGAAGAAAATAACAGGGGGCCTATAAGGAAGCTTGTTTGGCAGGGGGCACGGGCTCGTCCACCGTACGCCGACCGGCCGGCCGGGAACGGGACAGCATCATATATCGGGAGCCGGAACCTACTAGGGCACCGCGGCGGGCGGCAGCGGCACGCCGGCGGGCACCGGCCGGCAGTTGAGGCAGGGTCGGCACTTTGGGCACCGCCGGCAGCTTCGGCACTGGGGGCACCGGCAGCTTCGGAATAATACCACCACCTGCTGCAGGCAATTGAGGCAGCGGCAGTTCGTGGAGGCGGAGAGCCGCGTGGCAAGTGTTGGCAGCGCCGCCGCCGAAGAGCACGGCTGCCATGACGACGAGCGCCACAGCCGGGAAGCTCGAGGTGGAGGCCATGCCGGCCGGATTGATCGATGCCTGCCGGGGGAGCTAATAATATATATGCTGCTGTAAATAAATGCAAACAACAAGGGCAATGCAAGAGGAGGGGTGGGGGCGTGTGCATGCCAATTTATAGCCGCACGCCGTGGCCTGTGACGCGCCACGCACACCACCCAGCACCAGCAGTCGCGTTGGTTGCTGGCCACCGGCCCGATCGACGCCGGCCGGCATGGGTCGGGTTTGTCGTCACGGGATCCATGGAGTGAAGGAGAGACAGCCGCATGCACATTGCAGCCACTGCTCAGTGCTCACACTGCGTGCAGTGCGTACGTGCTCTCTCTTTCAACCCATCTCAGCTCACCCTACGCACTTTAATTTGTCCGCTCGTCTTTTCGGCTACCAGCGCGTCCACGTCCATCTGTCAAGAAGGGACGATGGGTGTTTGTGGCAGCCCTCTCTGTCTCTGTGTGACGCCGGCCGGGTGGTCGTGCCAGTGGATTTAAGATCGAATACAAATGGCCATTCCCCGTTGCCCATTGCATTGGGGCCTTCAGCCTTGTCCTGTGTGCGGCCGGATCGATAGCCTCCGTGAAGATTTCCTTGGGCCACGTCACAATATGTGCTGGGTGTTGCCTTGGCCCCGACCGGATAGGGAAATCGAATTTTTCCGTTCCGCGGTTCCGGTACTTATTTCGGTCAGCTGCTCGGTTTCCATTAATTATGCCCACCCTTAGGTTCGGTACCTACGAGTATAGAGTGTGTCTAGTTGGGTGACTACCCTTCTATCCACACTCTAATCCAAAAATACAACCTTGATATTTTTGGTTATCTTCTTACGCTTAAAATCTGACCTAACACCTCTTGACTTGGCATTCCGATTGAGCCTATATCCTCCGCATGCAAGCCTCGCTTGGCTAGAGCACGGTAAGCATTCGTTTCACCTCCCGTTGCTCCCCTCTTGGTGACCCATCGCTTTGGAGGAGAAGTAGACGCGGAATAATGCTTGAACAGGTCGACGATAGCCGTGATCCACTCTGCCAGACCCAAGAAACTGATGATGCCACCTCTAGACCCTCGCATGGTTCATACCCTCCCTTACCCGCCTCCCCCCTCAATCCTCGCTCTCTCTACGCCTTTCCTCTCTCGCCTCCTCACAGTGTGAGCAGGAAAAGTCAGAGGCCACCATCAAACCCATGCGAATCACATCAGAAAACACGTCATTGCATCTCTATGAAGCATGTTGGCGGAGGCGAGTGCTTGCCCCCGACACCTCACTGCCCGCCACCATGTTTGCCAAGCCATTATTGTTGCATCCATGCTACACTGTCCTCGCTCCCCGCTCCGCCATGATGTCATTGCCACCATGTTTGCCAAGCCATTGTTGCATCCATGCTACATTGTCCCCTTGTTCAATTTCTTTTTTCAGCTTTGGCTCGGGCATGACGCAGTAACGCATGAGCCAACCGAGAGGTATATTCATCGATAAAACAAGTGTGCCTATTATATTGCACAAGCCAATTTTAGCTGCCCAAGTTTAGTTGGCTAGCTAGATCTTCTGCCAATCCTTTTGTTGTCTGCGCTGGTGCACTGTAGGTTGCAGCGCTTCGAAACTATTATTATAAATAAAATAAAAAGAATCAAATTGACAAAAAGGGGATGTAGCTCAGATGGTAGAGCGCTCGCTTAGCATGCGAGAGGTACGGGGATCGATACCCCGCATCTCCAGTATTTTTTGCATTTTTTTGCAATTTGTTCTGTAACTTGTTTCATTTCCCTGCTAATCAGTGATTACTGATTGCACTGTGTTAGTTTTTGCACTTTAAAAAACTTATTTCTGTGTCTGCTAGTGCAAAGCAGTGCTAGCCCTGTGCAATCTTTGTGTATTTTTCCGCTAGCCACTGACATGGTTCGCTTTTCTTTTGCTAACCACTAACATGATTTGCTTTTCATTTATGGTAGAGCTCAAGTAACTCGGTTTGTGCTTAAAAAAACATTTTGACACTTTACCACGTTTATTTGGCAGTAGTATCTTTGCACAAGCTTGTGCAACACTTTATATATGTGTTAGTAACCACTCATTTATTTTCTAAGACTACCCACAATGTGGGCAAATATCAGCACTGAGAAAGGTGGGAGAGGCTTCAAGCCTCCGGTGGACACACTGCGTGATGCTTGAACTTAAAATTTCAACCTCGAGGCAAGTAGAATCCTCGATGCTTGGTAAATTTAAAATGATTTCACAACATGTGCACTAAGGGTGAAGGTTCTGACATTGTTTTGACATATTCACAAAGCATCAATGACTAACAATGTGCACAAAACGCCTAAGGCATCGGTGTTGACATGGCACATGAATTTACGTTTTCATCATGGAGCACATTGTGGACAGTCTAAATGTCATTACACACCCGCTGAGCATGTGTTTAGATCCTTTGGAATTAAAGTCTCACTAGGATCATGCTCGGTGCAACTAAAAAACACAACTTAAATGCGAATTGTGCGCGCATTCTTAGAGAGAAACTCTCAGAAGAGAATCGCTGATTTCAGTTGATCCTGATTTATTATGAGGGAAAACATTGTTTTATGACAGAAAAGAAGCCAAAATCTTGGCTGATTGAGCAAGCAAACAGGATCGAACACAACCTGTAATACCCCTGGTATTACTGTTAACTAAAATGCCATGTCATCATATCATCATATGCAGTTGCTTGTCATTAGGGCTAATAGTGTGATTAGCTTGTTTAACTCTTGTATGTGCTTGAAGGAACCCCAATTGAGTTGTTATTGCTTGTTGATTTTAATTTTCCCTAAAACCCTAATTAAAGGCTTCAAAGTGCACTTTCTAAATTTGATCAAATCTGAGGTAGGTCCCTTAATAAAAGTTGTAGAGTTTTTAATGTAGAACAACTTCTATTTTGGGTGATTTTGAAGTTATGTTGAAAATTTTTGAATTAAGCTCAAAACAGTGTTTCAAAATTTGAATTTAAAACTGCTTTTCAAAAACTAATGAGAATTAGATAAAACTTCCTTAATATAAGTTGTAGATCTCTCTGAGATGCACAACTTATATTTTGGCCAAATTTCAAGTTCTTTAGAAAAATAAAAAGTAATTTTAAATATTCAGTTTGAAATTCAAAACCCTAGTTTACCCCCTTTTGAATATTTTCAAATCTAGGCCGAATTTCAAATTGGTGCAAAAACAAAAGTTGTCCAGCACAAAAATATCTACAACTTTGCTTTTGGGCGTGGCCTCGGATTCGGTCTTTTGGCCAGTTAATTTGAGCGATTTTCTCTGAGCAAGGTACTGTACCGGCGACACTGTTCACGCGTCACGCACGTTCGGCCGCGGCGCGCACGTCGCCGGCGTGCGCGACTGTGCCGCGCGTCCTCCGGCGCCGGAGCTCTGTCCGTGGTACGCGCAGCATGGAGCCGAGCCCCCCACGTCCTCTTTGGCCTGTTCCCCGGCTATTTAAGCCCCCGAACGCGCCTCCCCACCCATCCTTCTTCCCCACCTCCATTGCCGGCGAGCTTTCGGTCTCCGACCGAATTCGTCGACCACCGTCCACCTCCACCCTCTCCATCTCACCGGTAGGTCGAGCACTTCCTGGCGAATCGATTGGTGTCTTTGGAACTAGCTCTAACCCTCTGTGTGTCGCAGGGTCGCCGTCGCCGCGCGTGCGCGTCCGGCGGAGCACCGCCGCGAGCTCACACCCGTCCACAGCTCTCTCCAGTGAGCCAATGCCTCGTCCGAGTATTCCTCCGTGCTCACTGACCTTTCTTGTTGCTCATGCGCCTGTTGGTTCTTCGTCCCTGACCGTAGGTTCACCGGAACGGAGTCCTCGCCGCCGTCGGAGGTCGTTGCAGCCGCGGCCACCGTCACCACCGTGCCTCTACACCATCTCGGGTCGTTCTCTCCGTACTAGTCAAGTCTCGGTGAGCTCGCGAATCTTCCCATGCCCTAACCCGGCTTGATTGAGCCTTGGCCTCGCCGGAGTAGGTCCGGTCGCCGCCGCCGAGCCGCTGCGGAGGTGCCCGAGGGTGCTCCGAGTGTCTATCCTTGCCATTTAGTAGCTTGTTGGGTGCGGCTGGGAGCCCCGAGAGTCGTGGGAAGGTTGGTTTGGCCGTTGGGGTCACCGGCGGTGAGCCACGGGCGGCAAACCGCCGGCGCCTCACCTCTGTTCGGAAACAGAGGAGGTCCAGGGGTGTCGGATTAGAAGGTGAATAGTTCCAGGGGGGTATTTGCAATGTCAGTGACTCTGGTGAATAGTGTGAGTTGGTCCGCGGGTTGATATCTGTGTTTCCCAGGGGGTTTTGCGCAAAAGCGCAGGCGCCGGGCGCGGGCAGGCCGAGTGGGCCGATCTGCTTCGCACTTGGGCCGAGTTGGGTCGGCTTCGGGCCGATTTCGATTTTTCTTTTTTCCAGGTTTTTGCAATGCCTTTTCCATTTTATTTTCAAAGGAATAGTGCTGCAGTTTCATAATTTTGTTAGAATATTTTGGCTGATCCAAAAATCATGAGAATTTTTGTATGTTCTCTCTGAGTAGTGTAGAATTTTATAAAAATATTGTTTGTCATGTTTAAGTACTTTCTGCAGTAGGTAAAAATCCCTAAAATAAATGGAAAATGGATTTTTGCACATTTTTAATTAATTCTAGGTAACTCCAAAAATCACCAAAATTTATTTGTCTCTGTTTGGCATGAAAGGCTATCTGTTGGTGAAGTTTGGTCTCAAATGGGATTAGTTTGCTCTTGTATTAAATAGATATGGGTTTATTAAATAGTAAAAAGAAGTGTAGAAAATGAATTTAGGGTTTGTGTGACTTTGGAATTGATTGTGGTTCTAGGTCAAACCATTTAAGACCTAGAACACCCTAGTGATGTCGTTTTATGCTTGTCATATATTTAGTTCTTGATTTCTTGCATATGCTCTTTTCCGCATCGCATTCATACATGCATTGTTGCACACGTGTAGTGCCGGTAAACGAGGAAGTCAAAGTCGAGGTGCCTGGAGGAGAAGGTTCCGAGGTGGTTCTTGAACCTGAAAGCTGTGGTGCTCCTGCCCCGACTGTTTTTGCGCTGCAAGGCAAGCCCCGGTGCATTTAACCCTCTATTTATAAATGCTTTTATCACTTGAGTTAATCAACTGCATTAAGTTGTTAGGAGTTGCGTGATGAAACAATTGATGCATTTACCATCCTTGACTACTTGTTATCCAAGGAACCTAATGATTTGAAATGAGTTGAAAAATGCTTAGTCATGCTTAAATATTAGAATTGCAAAAATGCTATTTAAAACTTGATATTTGGAATGAAGAATTATCAAGGGATGGGTATGAGTCCATGTATGATGGCAGGGTCCTTTGGCCGGGATACTGTTATTGTAATGGATGGGTTTCCCGAGTGGTCGGCCATCTGTTTGGGTTAGAGTCCCAACCGATCGTCATCATCGGGAAAGGGATTTGAAAACCGGGCAGAATCCAGGGTATTTGGGTTAGAGTCCCAATGCATGGTTTCTGACGGAAAGCAGTAGGGACCGTTCGTTGTAAGGCCTGTTGTGATCATGATGAACAGCCTAGCCACATACCAATTCGGAAAGCCTAGGGTCAGGTCGCTCTATTGCTGGAACCGACAACCGCGCACTGGGAGTGGAGAGATGGCGAGAGTAGCGTGTACCCACGTGGCCGGCGTGCCTGGAGACTAGTGGAGTACTGTGCTCTCGGGTGGCGTAGGACCGGGTCCGGGATAGAAAAGCCGTGACAATGGGTTGGTATATGCAAGCTTAAGTGCTACATATGCAGTGTGGATAGAATCCCCAGCTGGGTATACTTACTTGATTCGAATCGACGTGCTCCTCGGTTATGGAGACTTGATCCTCACGTCTACCTCGAAAAGTGGTTCGAAGAATAGGATGTTTTGAGAATAATGAAAAGAATAAAATAGATGGAAGTGATGAATGATGACTTATGATATTAATAAGGTTATTCAATGAGCAAAAATACTGAGACAGGATAGTAATGCTTTTCCGCTAAACCCTTACCTCCTGCTAAGCCTTACCCCTAACCTTGCATTCCAAGAGTCAAATATTTTTCTTAGTCGGGTAAGTCTTGCGGAGTACCCAGTACTCAGGGTTTGTTAACCCCGTTGCAGGAGGGCCACAGCCGGAGATTTGTCTCGACCCCTGCTGTGCTACAGTGATCGAAGAGGATAGTGGTGAGGAGTGAAGGACCCGTGGGCTGGGTTCGATTACCTACTATCTATTTATGTTGTATCGTTGTTCCAATGCCACTGCTACTGTTTTAAGTTGGTTTGTAATGGCTACACTTATTTACTATTTGAACTCGGTTTGTAATTTAAGTACCAGTTAATCTTCCGCATTTACTCTGATGTATTTTGATTATGAAATGTTGTAACTCTGTAATGGCTTCGCAATGGAGATCCTGTCGGCATACGGGCACTGATGTAGCCCGGCAGGGCTGCCTCGATCATTTGGGACACGGGTACGACTGTCAGAGGTCATTAGTGACGATGACAGGTGCCTGTGGGCCATGTGATTAAGGCGGTTCCGTTACAAGTGGTATCAGAGCGATCTATTGCTAAATCATTACGGAGTTGTTTTCGAAAACTTCAAAATATTTTGGATCTAAAAATTAAGTTAACTATTTTGAGTACAAAACTGCTTTTCTTGTCTTACTCTGTACTAGGAGTAGGGTGGCATGTGGAACAATATTATTACTATTATTATTGTTAAGCCCTATGTCTGAAGTATGTTATTAATATTTACTTACCTGCATTAATTTAAAAATTTGCGTAAGAACGAATCATGCATCATGTTGATTCACATGTTAATAACTTCCTCCCTAATGTTGGGTTTTGGGATAGGATTTACCAACCTGTTCATGCTAGCCTGTTCTATCTTGTCTTACCCTCACTTTGTCCAGCTGGCTCGCACGAAGCTGACCGCACGCAAGATGGTTGGACCGCGTGGCATTCCTCGTCACCAGCTCGCTCCTAGCCATGAGGAGGGCGAGGGCTCAGGCAGCCATCGCCGCAGTCGCAGGGAACTCAAAGAGGAGATCAGGGCACTCAAGGCCGAGGCGAGGCTGATGGAGGAGGACTTTGACCGAGCTGTGCGCAACCACTACAGGGATGTGCGCACCAACCGTGGCCTGTACCGAGAGATTCACCAGGTCGAGGCCGAGGTGCAGGCGGCTATGGAGCGGGAGGCGGCAGCGCTGGAGCGTGAGCAGGTGGCAGTCCAGCAGAGAGACGAGGCTTTGGGGCGCGAGCAGGCCGCCCTTGAGCGTGTGGAGTGGGTGGAAGCCCACAATGGCAACATGCAGGCGTACATCAACACCCTGCATGAGGAGGTGCACAGGCTTAACAACCTGCTTAACCCTATCTTGGTTCCCCGTGAGGAGGACCCGGAGGGTGGCGTGGTTGTCGGGCCTGAGGACGAGGAGAGCGAGTCCGAGGAGTTGGGCTACTTCGAGCCCGTACCACTCGCCGAGGACCCAGCAGAGCCCGAGGACCAGATGGTGGAGGACGACGTCGATGAGGAGATCGTGGTCATCGACGACTAGTTGCCCGTGCTGCAGCGTTGACAGTTGCTTGTATCTCTATGTCGTAGTTTATGAGCCTTAGAATTTTAGTTGTGGTTGGGATCTATGTGCTGTATGTCGCTAAGACTATGTTTCTTGTGTTGTTATAATTTTTAGTTTGTGCTGCTACTCCGTTTCTATTTAAGTAATGTCAAGTCCAAGTTCTGAGTTAAGTGTGCAATTCACAGATGGTTCAGACCCGTGGTCAGTCCAGCAACCAGGGAGAGGACGGTCTTCCTGAGGCACCGCCCGTGCCACCAAGCCTCGCTG
Source organism: Eremochloa ophiuroides (assembly GCA_038502445.1). Lineage (NCBI taxonomy): Eukaryota > Viridiplantae > Streptophyta > Magnoliopsida > Poales > Poaceae > Eremochloa > Eremochloa ophiuroides. The sequence goes on from JAHLJS010000002.1 coordinate 7,086,271, forward strand.
ATGCCATTACCGCACTTGCTAATGCGGCGAATGCTTTCGCTCAGAATCAGGGTCAGCGTGGAGAGCGCCGTGGGCGCAATAATGGGAACCAGGAAACCACCTATGTGGACTTCACCGACACCCGTCCACCGGTGTTCACCAAGGCGGATGAGCCGCTTGAGGCGGATGACTGGCTCCGTACCATGGAGCAGAAGTTTGGTTTGATCCATTGCACCGAAATCCAGAAGCCACAGTTCGCAGCACAGCAGCTGCGTGGTCCCGCAAGTGCCTGGTATGCTAATCTCCTGGCAGCACAACCCGCAGGACACCAGCTTACCTGGGCAGAGTTTCGCACTGCATTCCGTGCCCACTACATCCCTGAAGGGATAATGAGAATGAAGCTCGACCAGTTTCTGGCATTGCGGCAGGGGGACTCCACTGTGATGGAGTACGTGACCAAGTTCAACCAATTGTCTCTGTATGCCCCAGAGTACGTGAATACTGATGGTAAGAAGAGGAGCTGCTTTGTCAGAGGCTTGAACTACAAGATCCAGCGCAGCTTATCCAACAACCGCCACTGCACCTATCATGAAGCTGTTGACAGCGCGCTCGCTTTTGAAGAAAGTGACCGCCAACTTCAAGGAGAGAAGAAGAAGAAGAAAGTTGTTTTCTCTGGCAGCCAAAAGCGCCAGAAAATCATCTACCATCCCACCCACCACAACCGCCCACAGTACCCACAGCAGCAGGTAGTTGTGCGTACCGCCGCTACCTCCCACACCTCAAACCAGCAAAACACCACTCAGCCGAATGCCCCTGGCGTTCGTGTCACCTCGCCACAGTTCGCCTACAATCAACCATGCTACAACTGTGTCCAGATGGGACACTGGTCCCGCAATTGTCCTTTCCCCAAACAGTCCAATCAGAATGCACAGAAGGGTGCTGGTGGACAGCAGCAGCAGCAGCAGGGACAGCACCGTGGACAGCAGCAGCAGGCCCAGAAGGGCAAGGTGGTCAAGAAGGCTGGCCAGGTGTACTACACCCAGATCGCTGATATCCCGGAAGGAGAGCCCGTCATGCTCGGTAGGTTCCCTATTGCTGATAACCCTGCAATTACACTCTTTGATTCTGGTGCATCACATTCATTCATCAATCGTAATTTTGTCGTCAAGCATGACATACAAATTGGGGAGGTTAATGAAAATTTTATCATACAATCGCCCGGGGGGCGTATCAGTACTAAGGAAGTGGTATTTCGGGTACCCATAGAATTGGGAGGGCATAAGTTCCCGACCACTATGATAGTGCTAAAAGATCAGGACATAGATGCCATTTTGGGGATGAATTGGATGTATCAGCACAAGGCTGTGATTGATGTGCTGAATAGGACAATCAAAGTTAACATACCTGATAGTCAGTCCAAACTTCTTATCCAACTTCCGTTACCCCTGAGAACCGTGAAGCAAGTCAATGCTACCTCAGTTCAAGAAATCCTGAATATTCCAGTAGTTTGTGAATTCCCGGATGTCTTTCCTGATGACTTACCTGGTTTGCCTCCGGACCGTGATGTGGAGTTTGCCATAGAGCTTAAGCCTGGTACGGCACCTATATCTCGTAGGGCGTACAGGATGCCACCAAAAGAACTGGCAGAGTTGAAGGTTCAGTTGCAAGAATTGCTTGACAAAGGTTTTATCCGGCCCAGTTCGTCACCTTGGGGTTGTCCGGCCATTTTTGTGAAAAAGAAGGATAACTCTCTCAGACTGTGTATTGACTATCGTCCTCTCAACGAGGTCACCGTCAAAAATAAATATCCTTTGCCCCGTATCGATCTTCTCTTTGACCAGCTTGCTGGGGCCAAAGTATTCTCTATGATTGACCTTCGATCGGGGTACCACCAAATAAAAATCCGTCCACAAGATATTCCCAAAACCGCTTTCACCACCAGATATGGCCTATATGAATACCTAGTCATGTCTTTTGGCCTAACCAATGCTCCTGCCTATTTCATGTATCTGATGAACTCCGTGTTCATGCCTGAGCTTGACAAATTCGTAGTCGTTTTTATAGATGACATCCTTGTATACTCCAAAACCCCCGAAGAACATGCTAACCACCTTCGAATTGTCCTAAACCGTTTGAGAGATCACCAACTTTATGCCAAGTTCAGCAAATGTGAGTTTTGGTTGGACAGAGTTCCATTCCTCAGTCATATTCTGTCTGCAGAAGGAGTGTCCGTGGATCCCAGTAAGGTCGAGGAGATTCTGAATTGGAAGCCGCCCACCACAGTGCATCAGGTCCGCAGTTTTATGGGTATGGCAGGTTACTATCGTCGTTTTATCCCAGATTTCTCCAGGATATCTAAACCCATCACCAACTTGCTGAAAAATCAAGTGAAGTTTGTTTGGTAATCAGATTGTGAGGAAGCTTTTCAGAAGTTGAAGGAATTGCTAACCACTGCACCAGTGTTGGCTCAGCCGAATATTGAGAAACCATTTGATGTGTACTGTGATGCTTCGGGAACCGGTCTTGGCTGTGTGTTGATGCAAGAGGGTCGTGTCATTGCTTATGCTTCACGGCAACTCAAGCGTCACGAAGAAAACTATCCTACTCATGATCTAGAGTTGGCAGCCGTGGTTCATGCTCTGAAAATATGGCGTCATTACCTGTTGGGAAGTACCTGCAATATTTACACTGATCACAAGAGTCTGAAGTACATTTTTACTCAAGAAGAGTTGAATATGAGGCAGAGAAGATGGCTCGAGTTGATCAAGGACTATGACATCGAAGTACATTACCATCCTGGTAAAGCAAATGTGGTAGCTGATGCATTGAGCCGCAAGGTTCACTGCAACTGCTTGAATGTGAAGTCATATACTCTGACCTTGTGTTGTGAGCTGGAGAGATTGGATATTGAAATGGTGCCACGGGGCAGCATAGCCAACATTAGAATTGAAACTCCTATTCGAGAACAGATCATTACCGCTCAAAAGAAAAGCAAAGGGATCAAGCACATCAAAGAAAAGATCCAAGCAGGCAAGGCTGACTGTTTCAGGATTGATGATGATGGTGTGGTCTGGTTCAAGGACAGATTAGTTGTCCCCAAGATTCCTGTGTTACGTCAAGCGATCCTCGATGAAGCGCACTCGACAAAATTCTCTATTCATCCAGGAAGCAATAAGATGTATCAGGACTTGAGGCAGAAATTCTGGTGGACCAAGATGAAGGTTGAAATTGCTCAGTATGTGGCAAGGTGTGACACATGTCAGAAAGTTAAGGCTGTTCACATGAGACCTGGTGGAGAGCTACAACCATTGCCTGTGCCCGCATGGAAGTGGGAAGATATCAGCATGGATTTCATTGTGGGATTGCCCAAGACTACTCGGGGTTTTGATTCCATCTGGGTTGTTGTGGACCGTCTTACGAAACAAGCCCATTTCATGCCAGTCAAGAAGGACTTTAGAGCTCCAAGGTATGCTCAGTTGTATATTGAGAATCTGATGAAACTACATGGAGTGCCAAAAACCATTGTCTCTGACCGTGGTACCCAGTTTGTCTCCAAGTTTTGGAAGGCATTTCATAAGTCCTTGGGGACAAAGCTTCTGCACAGCACTGCATATCATCCGCAAACCGATGGGCAGACTGAAAGAGTTAATCAAGTATTGGAAGACATGTTGAGAGCTTGCGCGTTGAATTACCCGGACAAGTGGGACGAGTGTTTGGCCTTGGCCGAATTCTCATATAACAACAGCTATCAAGAAAGCATCCAAATGGCTCCATTCGAGGCCGTGTATGGTAGAAGATGTCGCACACCTTTGAATTGGTCCGAACCAGGAGAAAGATGGTACTATGGGGTAGATCTGGTAAAAGAGGCTGAAGACAAGGTTCGAGTGATACAAGAGAACTTAAAAATAGCCCAGTCTAGGCAGAAAAGTTACGCTGATAAACGACGTCGACCGCTAGAGTTTAAAGTGGGAGATTTTGTTTATTTGAAGGTATCACCAATGAAAGGAGTGAATCGTTTTGGAGTTAAAGGCAAACTAGCCCCGCGTTTCATTGGACCCTTTGAGATCATTGAACGTGTGGGAAAAGTGGCTTACAGGTTGCAGTTACCTGAGCACATATCAGAAGTACACAACGTATTCCATGTATCGCAGCTGAAGCAATGTCTGCGAGTGCCAGATCAAGTAATCGATGTGGAAGGAGTTCAGTTGGAACCCGACATGACTACCTCCGAATATCCAGTACGGATTCTGGATATTAAAGATCGTATTACCCGCAGGACTACAACCAGGTGGTATAAAGTACAATGGAGTCAGCAATCTGAGGACGAAGCCACCTGGGAATCTGAAGACTTTTTGGCAGAAAAATTTCCCGAATTCTATGCTACTATATAGGTATAACCTCTCCCTGTATTTGATCTTTTCTAGCCCCTTGTTTTGAGTTTTGTTTGGGTAGTTATGTTGGAAAATTTTCTGTTTCATTACTTTGTTTAAAAACAATGTTATCTACCTAATCTCGGGACGAGATTTCTTTTAGGGGGGAAGGCTGTAATACCCCTGGTATTACTGTTAACTAAAATGCCATGTCATCATATCATCATATGCAGTTGCTTGTCATTAGGGCTAATAGTGTGATTAGCTTGTTTAACTCTTGTATGTGCTTGAAGGAACCCCAATTAAGTTGTTATTGCTTGTTGATTTTAATTTTCCCTAAAACCCTAATTAAAGGCTTCAAAGTGCACTTTCTAAATTTGATCAAATATAAGGTAGGTCCCTTAATAAAAGTTGTAGAGTTTTTAATGTAGAACAACTTCTATTTTGGGTGATTTTGAAGTTATGTTGAAAATTTTTGAATTAAGCTCAAAACAGTGTTTCAAAATTTGAATTTAAAACTGCTTTTCAAAAACTAATGAGAATTAGATAAAACTTCCTTAATAGAAGTTGTAGATCTCTCTGAGATGCACAACTTATATTTTGGCCAAATTTCAAGTTCTTTAGAAAAATAAAAAGTAATTTTAAATATTCAGTTTGAAATTCAAAACCCTAGTTTACCCCCCTTTTGAATATTTTCAAATCTAGGCCGAATTTCAAATTGGTGCAAAAACAAAAGTTGTCCAGCACAAAAATATCTACAACTTTGCTTTTGGGCGTGGCCTCGGATTCGGTCTTTTGGCCGGTCAATTTGAGCGATTTTCTCTGAGCAAGGTACTGTACCGGCGACACTGTTCACGCGTCACGCACGTTCGGCCGCGGCGCGCACGTCGCCGGCGTGCGCGACTGTGCCGCGCGTCCTCCGGCGCCGGAGCTCTGTCCGTGGTACGCGCAGCATGGAGCCGAGCCCCCCACGTCCTCTTTGGCCTGTTCCCCGGCTATTTAAGCCCCCGAACGCGCCTCCCCACCCATCCTTCTTCCCCACCTCCATTGCCGGCGAGCTTTCGGTCTCCGACCGAATTCGTCGACCACCGTCCACCTCCACCCTCTCCATCTCACCGGTAGGTCGAGCACTTCCTGGCGAATCGATTGGTGCCTTTGGAACTAGCTCTAACCCTCTGTGTGTCGCAGGGTCGCCGTCGCCGCGCGTGCGCGTCCGGCGGAGCACCGCCGCGAGCTCACACCCGTCCACAGCTCTCTCCAGTGAGCCAATGCCTCGTCCGAGTATTCCTCCGTGCTCACTGACCTTTCTTGTTGCTCATGCGCCTGTTGGTTCTTCGTCCCTGACCGTAGGATCACCGGAACGGAGTCCTCGCCGCCGTCGGAGGTCGTTGCAGCCGCGGCCACCGTCACCACCGTGCCTCTACACCATCTCGGGTCGTTCTCTCCGTACTAGTCAAGTCTCGGTGAGCTCGCGAATCTTCCCATGCCCTAACCCGGCTTGATTGAGCCTTGGCCTCGCCGGAGTAGGTCCGGTGGCCGCCGCCGAGCCGCTGCGGAGGTGCCCGAGGGTGCTCCGAGTGTCTATCCTTACCATTTAGTAGCTTGTTGGGTGCGGCTGGGAGCCCCGAGAGTCGTGGGAAGGTTGGTTTGGCCGTTGGGGTCACCGGCGGTGAGCCACGGGCGGCAAACCGCCGGCGCCTCACCTCTGTTCGGAAACAGAGGAGGTCCAGGGGTGTCGGATTAGAAGGTGAATAGTTCCAGGGGGGTATTTGCAATGTCAGTGACTCTGGTGAATAGTGTGAGTTGGTCCGCGGGTTGATATCTGTGTTTCCCAGGGGGTTTTGCGCAAAAGCGCAGGCGCCGGGCGCGGGCAGGCCGAGTGGGCCGATCTGCTTCGCACTTGGGCCGAGTTGGGTCGGCTTCGGGCCGATTTCGATTTTTCTTTTTTCCAGGTTTTTGCAATGCCTTTTCCATTTTATTTTCAAAGGAATAGTGCTGCAGTTTCATAATTTTGTTAGAATATTTTGGCTGATCCAAAAATCATGAGAATTTTTGTATGTTCTCTCTGAGTAGTGTAGAATTTTATAAAAATATTGTTTGTCATGTTTAAGTACTTTCTGCAGTAGGTAAAAATCCCTAAAATAAATGGAAAATGGATTTTTGCACATTTTTAATTAATTCTAGGTAACTCCAAAAATCACCAAAATTTATTTGTCTCTGTTTGGCATGAAAGGCTATCTGTTGGTGAAGTTTGGTCTCAAATGGGATTAGTTTGCTCTTGTATTAAATAGATATGGGTTTATTAAATAGTAAAAAGAAGTGTAGAAAATGAATTTAGGGTTTGTGTGACTTTGGAATTGATTGTGGTTCTAGGTCAAACCATTTAAGACCTAGAACACCCTAGTGATGTCGTTTTATGCTTGTCATATGTTTAGTTCTTGATTTCTTGCATATGCTCTTTTCCGCATCGCATTCATACATGCATTGTTGCACACGTGTAGTGCCGGTAAACGAGGAAGTCAAAGTCGAGGTGCCTGGAGGAGAAGGTTCCGAGGTGGTTCTTGAACCTGAAAGCTGTGGTGCTCCTGCCCCGACTGTTTTTGCGCTGCAAGGCAAGCCCCGGTGCATTTAACCCTCTATTTATAAATGCTTTTATCACTTGAGTTAATCAACTGCATTAAGTTGTTAGGAGTTGCGTGATGAAACAATTGATGCATTTACCATCCTTGACTACTTGTTATCCAAGGAACCTAATGATTTGAAATGAGTTGAAAAATGCTTAGTCATGCTTAAATATTAGAATTGCAAAAATGCTATTTAAAACTTGATATTTGGAATGAAGAATTATCAAGGGATGGGTATGAGTCCATGTATGATGGCAGGGTCCTTTGGCCGGGATACTGTTATTGTAATGGATGGGTTTCCCGAGTGGTCGGCCATCTGTTTGGGTTAGAGTCCCAACCGATCGTCATCATCGGGAAAGGGATTTGAAAACCGGGCAGAATCCAGGGTATTTGGGTTAGAGTCCCAATGCATGGTTTCTGACGGAAAGCAGTAGGGACCGTTCGTTGTAAGGCCTGTTGTGATCATGATGAACAGCCTAGCCACATACCAATTCGGAAAGCCTAGGGTCAGGTCGCTCTATTGCTGGAACCGACAACCGCGCACTGGGAGTGGAGAGATGGCGAGAGTAGCGTGTACCCACGTGGCCGGCGTGCCTGGAGACTAGTGGAGTACTGTGCTCTCGGGTGGCGTAGGACCGGGTCCGGGATAGAAAAGCCGTGACAATGGGTTGGTATATGCAAGCTTAAGTGCTACATATGCAGTGTGGATAGAATCCCCAGCTGGGTATACTTACTTGATTCGAATCGACGTGCTCCTCGGTTATGGAGACTTGATCCTCACGTCTACCTCGAAAAGTGGTTCGAAGAATAGGATGTTTTGAGAATAATGAAAAGAATAAAATAGATGGAAGTGATGAATGATGACTTATGATATTAATAAGGTTATTCAATGAGCAAAAATACTGAGACAGGATAGTAATGCTTTTCCGCTAAACCCTTACCTCCTGCTAAGCCTTACCCCTAACCTTGCATTCCAAGAGTCAAATATTTTTCTTAGTCGGGTAAGTCTTGCGGAGTACCCAGTACTCAGGGTTTGTTAACCCCGTTGCAGGAGGGCCACAGCCGGAGATTTGTCTCGACCCCTGCTGTGCTACAGTGATCGAAGAGGATAGTGGTGAGGAGTGAAGGACCCGTGGGCTGGGTTCGATTACCTACTATCTATTTATGTTGTATCGTTGTTCCAATGCCACTGCTACTGTTTTAAGTTGGTTTGTAATGGCTACACTTATTTACTATTTGAACTCGGTTTGTAATTTAAGTACCAGTTAATCTTCCGCATTTACTCTGATGTATTTTGATTATGAAATGTTGTAACTCTGTAATAGCTTCGCAATGGAGATCCTGTCGGCATACGGGCACTGATGTAGCCCGGCAGGGCTGCCTCGATCATTTGGGACACGGGTACGACTGTCAGAGGTCATTAGTGACGATGACAGGTGCCTGTGGGCCATGTGATTAAGGCGGTTCCGTTACACAACTTAAAACATGCGTTGGTTTGATTTTGGTTAAGTCGAGACAAGGTCCCTCTCGATTGAGCCTAATTGGCTCCTTGCTCTATTTGTCCCACAATATTGTATTTTTTATTAGCATCCTTTTCATTATTACTAGATGAACAATTAATTTTTTTAAATATTTTTTCTTTAACTTATCCTTTCTTATGTAATATTCTAAACTCAGCATAGAACCAGACTAATTAAAGATATATGAGATCACGATCATATTTCAAATAAACATCTAGTCTTAGTACAATAAAACTATATTACATATGATCATTGGTCCAAGGCATAATAAATTATTTTTATAGTTCATGGGAAATACTCCTAAGCTCAAAATGTTGAGGACCGAAACAATCATTTCCCACTGCCAACAGATGCCCAGTAGGAACCGCACAGAGTTGGAATTTGGAAACATTGTAGCAATATTTTATTTTTTACAATAGGTGTCCAATCATTCCAAGTAGGTTCAAAAGATTCGTGAGACAACATTTACAATATCACATACGGTGTTTGGATGATAAAAAATTAATTACAGAAGGTCACGTAAACTACAAGATAAATTTATTTAGTCTAATTAATCTATTATTAGCAAATTTTTAATATAGCATAATATCATCAAATCATAAACTAATTAGACTTAAAATATTTGTCTTGTAAAGTAATCATGATCTATACAATTAATTATTTTTCGTTTATGTTTAATACTTTACTCCCTTTGTTTTAAACTAGAAGTCGTTCTTGCTTCCGAGAAGTTAGCTTTTTAGAACTTTGACCAATCAATATAAATATTTATTATATATAATTAGATATATCGTTAAATATATTTTATAATAAACTTATTTTAAGATTTAATGTTACACGTATTTTCTTTAAATCTAGTTAAAGTTTATAAAGTTTGATCTATTCATATTTATAATGACTTCTATTATGAGACCGAGGGAGTAGGTATGTGATAAAAATTTGTAAACTTTTAAGGTGAAATAAACGTGTCATTTGACGCGCAAATAACTCGGCTGCTGAACTGCAAATCACGTTGCAGGAGACGCTGACAAGTGATAAAGACGTGAAATATATCTCTGGTGGACCACGCTCCACGCTTCCCTCGTGCTTTATACTGTAGCGGATGACGTAGATGTTCCATTACCAGCGGGGCCCGCCATGATCATACCTGGACCCATCTGCAAGTGGAGTAATACAGTATACAGTAAAGAGCGGTTACGCATAGCAGATCCTCTTGTCCTGGGCCCCACAGTGGCAGCGGCGCAACGGCCACATTGGTGGTGGGACCCCCCAAGTGTACGCTCGCAGGATGGGCCCACAAACCAGCGACCCATCAGTCGAACCGCATTCACACATGAACCCCGCCCCGGCCCCTCCTCCTTCCTCCTCCCGGAGTTGAGAATCAAATCAATCAATTGCTAGTACGATAACCAGCCGCCCCCTTTCTTATTTCAATCCACGCTGCTCCTGCTCGCTGCCTGCTTGGGCTGCTTCTTGCGATCGTCTCGGGACTCCACTCCAGAGTGCCGGCTCTCCGCCTGTTCGTATCCGTCGCTGCTCCTTTCACCGGTACTTACAGTCTCTGCCTTGGTACTTGGTAGTTCAAGCGGCGATGTGGAATCTTAAGGGATTTTCTCTTTACCTGCTCCTTTTTTCTACTGAAAGATGGAGTTGGTGGCTTTACTGTAAGGAAAAAGAAGGCGTTTTTTTTTAGATCAAGGAGCCCTGGGTTTGGGTTAGTTTGCTTCTGTGGAACTTTTGCATCTCCTTTTTTTTTTTCGGAGGTGCATTTAGGTGGTTTTGGGCATGGCGCGATGAATCTTGGGGTTTTATGAAGCAAATAGACGGAGAGCTCACCGAGGAGTTCTGGGCCTGATTCTCTCCTGGCTGGAGATAAATATTATCTTGGCTGGTTTATTTGGTGAGGAACCGCCAAATTGATCAGTGTTGGTCTTTAAGTGCTTGATGATTTAAGGGCGCTGTTTCGGTTAATGATTATCTGGTGCAAATGTTGCTGTTTAAGAATTTTTTTATTGTTTCCCCGTTGTTGGAGATTGGATTTTCAACAGAAAGTTTTGCTAAATTATGTGTATCGCAGCTTCAATAGATAATCCAGATGTAAATATGTTATTACCAAGATTCAGGAAGGTGTAATATTTCAGTCAATCGATTTTAGGAACTGGGGCTACTAGTAGAAAATGGCCCAGTATCTAGTCCCATTTAGTTCTTTCAGCCAAGTACATTGATTTAGCATTTCGTTAAAATTCATATATGTTTGATCCTGTTTCACTGTGGCCTTTCATCTCATCTGCCCCTAATCTCCTTAGCCCTTACGGTTGTATTCGTTCTCTCTCTTTTTCCTTGTTTAGGATATGAATGTTCAAATTGTCTAACTTACCTTCATATTTTCCAGTGAGCTTAAAATACACACAGGATGTCGGAACGTTCTGAGAGTGCAACTGAAAAGATTATGAGCAGCATCATGGATACCATTGCTGACAACCTTCCTAAGCACAAGTCTGGGCAATTTGATCCAGGTTCAGTCTCTGACAAAGTGAAGAACAAGCTATTTGGTCGTCAGAAGACCTTGCATGGAGTTCTGGGTGGTGGAAAACGTATGCGGTCTGCTTATTGGTACATATACCGTATGTTGAACATTGCTTTGTGGCCGTCACTGACACTGATGTGTCTATTTGTTATTGTAGCTGCTGATGTGCTGTTGTGGAGGAACAAGAAGATATCATCGAGTGTTCTGGCTTTTGCAACAGCTATCTGGGTTTTCTTTGAGTGGCTTGACTACCACTTTCTGACAATTGTTTCGTTTGCTCTTGTTCTTGGAATGATTGTCCAGTTTGTTTGGTCCAACTTCTCAAACATGCTAAGCGGGTATAGAATATGTAAAGCGTTTGAACAGTATCTCCGTTGACAAAATAAAATCTGAAATCTTTTTGTACCTCTAGATCCCCTTCTCAGGTGCCCCGAGTTGAATTGCCTGATGAGTTATTTGTGAACATTGCCGTTGCAATCGGTGCCCAAGTAAACAAGTTCCTGTGCTTCCTCCAGGATGTGTCTTGTGAAAGAAGCTTGAAGCATTTTGTAGTGGTAAGTGAAACTTTATCTATTCAAATAGATATGATTCACACATTTATGATATTGTTGAATACTGAGTACCATTCTATGTGTGTCTCAGACATTTTGATTGTGGTGCTATGTTTTCTTTTAGGCAATTGCCGGACTGTGGGCTGCTGCAGTGATTGGAAGTTGGTGCAATTTTCTGACTGTCATATATATCGGTAAGAGGCCTGTAACTTCCATTCTTGTCAGTCTCGCATTCCCATCAATTGAACTAGGAGAAAACCCCGCGCGTTGCTGCGGGAATCACCGATGAAATAATACTACTTATATTTACTATAATATGTGTTAGTGATGTGTTAGTGGATGATGACGTGGATATTTTGCATGGCAAGATAGAATGTGTTAGTGGGATGTTGAGTGGATGCTGATGTGAACACTTTGCATGGCGAGAGAAATAGCTAGTAGGGTTTGTTTATATAAGAAGTATAGATTGCCACAGAGAAACAATACCCGGTTCGTATTTAATGAACAGACACATTTCAGCATATGTGGTAGTACTGACAAAGATGTTGGATTACCTGGAACAGGGTTTGTTTGTGTTCACACACTCCCCGTGCTCTATGAGAAGTACGAAGAACAAGTGGATGATTTCCTCTACAGCCTTCTTGGTCTGCTGCGAGATCAGTATCAGAAGCTCGACCAAGGTGTCTTGAGCAAGATTCCCAAGGGGAACATGAAGGCTAAGAAGAACGAGTAGTTTAGCAGGTGGTTTCTATGAATGAATGAATGGGTCGGTGAACTGATGTTGCGCCCTCTTGTGCATCGCAGACTTGTGTCAATTTTTGCGTAAGCTGTGTGGTTCATTGCCCACCGGGGTTTAAACTATTAAGCTGCAATGCACAAGTAATGAAGTGTGCTAGTTCATTGCCCACATGGGTGCTTGTTCTTCGACTCATCTAAATTTTTGATCCGATCTCTTGTGGGATATTGACAGACTGCTCAAGTAATTAAGTGTGCCCATAATTCATGTCTGAAAACTGGAAGTTGCTGTGAGCCTCCTTTCCTCTGTTTCTAGAGTGTGTGTGCCATTCCAGGGTCAATCTGCAGGGATAAGTTGTGGCAATGTGTGGCTCTTATATTCCTTGTTTCTCAATTCCATTAGCTTGGTAAAGTTTACAGTTTGTTTTCACAAAGTTAAAAACCTTGCCGCTGTGACCTTCAAGAACTACATAATACAGACTGAAGTGCCATGGTGTCTGAAAAAGAGAAACACCTGACAGAGGAATTGTGCACTAAGATGCAATGGCGGGTTTGAATGATAGAAGACATTAAGCATGAATGGATTTTATTAATCTCCGGAGAGTTGATCTGCATTTGATTATGAATTCTGAATGCTAAAGCAAGTAGTTTAAACTTAGGTGACACAGATAGATGTTGCACGCGTCCGACATGCAGAGCAGTCAAAACTCAAAACGATGATATCATTCAGAAGAACGGGAATGCAGGTCACCACGATCCAACCAAACTGCTCTCCAGCTATGCTATAAAAACTCAGATTACTCATGCGTTTCGTCAGTCATCACCAGCCATTTCACCCGCGAGAGCAGCCATGGAGCAGAAGCGGTCGTCCCTCCTGCTCGTCGGCATCCTCGCCATCGCCACGCTCTGCGCCGGTCAGGGCCACGCCCTGCGCCTTCTGAACGACGCCAACGGCGGTCTGGAGTTCTCCTTCGGCTCCAAGGCGGCGGCGGCGGGGGCGGACACGGAGCCGCTGGACCCGTCCCTGAGCGACGACTACGAGAACGAGAACGAGATCAGCCACGTGGAGTTCGAGCCGGAGCTCGGCAGCGCGGCGCCGTACGCCGTGGCCGCGCCGGCGCCCGTCCCCGCCGCGACCACCGTCACCGTCGCCGCCGCGGCCGCGGGGCCGGCCACGGAGCCTGCGAGAGCCCGGCACGCCGCCACCGCAGCCGGCAGCCGCAGCATGAAGTGGTGGCTGCCGCCGTCCACCATGCCGTCGTTCCCGCTGTTCCCGAACCCCGGCGGCATGCCCGCCATCCCGGGGCTCCCGCTGCCCGGCATGCCGTTCCACCCCATCGGCGGCTGGGGCGCGCCCGCGCCGCCCGCCCCGTCGCAGCCGGCGCCTCCCGCCGGCGCCGCAGAGGCCGCCAGCACGAACGCCAACGACCCCAACGCGAGCGGAGGCGGCGGCAACTGACCAAAGCTTGCTGCTGCTTGCGTATGCTGCGACGGTGCTAGAGCTCACCATTCCGTTTTCAGTTTTTATTACCACTACTCGTAATCGTGATCAGTTTGAAGCATGAACTCGTAATCGTATGCGTTTGTTGCTCCAACACATGTGAAATGCGCAAACGCTTTCGTTTGATATATTGTTTGTTTGAATTGAACTATTGTAAGAGAACCAGGTGGGGCGTACCCCTACTAGAATTTATTGAAAAATATGGCAAAGAGTTACAAAAGGGGTTTTAGAAGAAAGATTAAGAAACAAAGAAAGAAATGACGAAAATGAGCCAAGCTAAAGTGATGATACTAATTGTTTAACCATAGTTCTATTGCGGAAAGTACTTTCTTTTGACGCGCAAGAGCAGCAGAGCAAAGCTCCTCTTTGAATTCTCTCTTTGGTTCCTGAATCTGAGAGTTGAATTTGATTCAAGACAAGCCCTTTCCTTGCCTTCCCACATAATAATGATTTCTGTGAAGAATGGCACCTGAAGTTGTTTTCTAAGCAATTCTTGTTCTGCAGGAAGTCATTTTCCTGGTTTACCTGGAGTTGTAACCAGTTCCAACATGATGTTGAAAAAGGGCAGCATATGAAAAGGTGGGTTAGGGATTCTTCAACTAGGTTCTAAAAAAAAGGCACAATTATAATCTTGCCATGCTTTCGTCTGCCTTTGTCAATTATAACCTGCCATCGCTTTTAACAAAACAAATAAGTATTGTGCAGTTACAGTCAACATACATGCATGGATCTTATATGTTCCAAGATGGTACATAAGTCAGGGTTCGTTTGACAGCGTGAATCGTTCCAGATTTTTATCAGGAAACCACAGAATCACTGCCAAACGCTGAAATGGTTGGAACGGTTCAGGTAGGCACGTTTCTCCATTTGTGCTTGTAAACGTGAAACACCCAAAAGGTGGTTTCGAGTGATTCTCTTCAAATTCTCAGTCTCCTATGCGCTAGTAATTGTATTTTTTGTCCATTCTAATATGTTTTTAGTGCAATAAATTAAAATAGGCCATATTTAAGTTGTTCTTCGCTTAAAAGAAGTTTTGATTTATTTAAGCATATTTTTATTCAAATAACCTTTTTTGGAAAACACATTGTTTGTTACGAATGATAATCCAACAATACTGGCCAACCGGTTTCACAAATTAATTCTGATTCATCATTTGAAACATTTCTCTAGAGCATCTAGATCCGAAACGTTTCTATGAAAATGGATCCATACAAAACACACCCTTAATTAAGTGATCAATGAGGAATGGAAATTTGCGAAGCTCTCAGTCTCAGCAGTGGATTTTGTGAGAGAGAAACAAAGCAAAGGAAATCGCAAAAAAAAAAAAAGAAGAAGAAGAAGAAGAAGAAGAGAGAGAGAGAAGGCAAACAGAACACGTATTGCAACGTATTGGGCTCCGACTCTGCTACCGATTCGGCCTAGTACGTAATAACATAACAAGAACAAAAAGAGAGACCACCTCCCACTTCGGGCCTATTCTGATACGGAGCCCACGAACGAAGCCCGCTCAAAACTCCCCCGCACCGGAACATCTCAGCCGTCCATGAGGGCATCACAGTCACGGCTAGGGTTTTCGCTTCCATGTCCCTATAAATTACAAGTGCGAGGAGAGGACCCGCCGCCACCATCTGATCCGTCCCCAACTCGCCAGGTTCCCCTTCCCTCGCCGCCGCAACCCGCAAAGGAGCCAGCTCCGCCCCCGCCGACGCGATGAGGGCCAAGGTTCGTGTTCCTCCTTCGCCTCCTCCGTTGCGATGTTGTTACGATGACGATTCAATGGAATCGTGTGGTAGGTAGATTTTGTAGAGCTAGTAGTGTGCTCTAGGGTTTTGCTGTGGCGTTCGTGCTCGCGCAGTCTTTGTGACGCTATGCTGTTCTCTATGATGACGAAACACAGATGACGAGTCCGATCTAATCCATTCCATTAAACCATGGGGACAATCGAGGCATTTGTCTGAGAGAACACTAGTCAGTTGGTTTTTTTATTTGTTTCTTTTGTTTTGGGTTACCTGTTTTAGTTTGTCTGTTGGGGGTTGTTTCCTGCAGTATTGGCATGATGAGGAAAAACTATATTTTTCTGATCTAACTGATGAGCAAATACCTCCTACTCATTCTGAATGCCAGTTCACTGCATGTTACAGCTATTACTTTGTATAGATCCAACTGTTTATTAGCTTGTCGCACAGTTATTAAGTTGTACAACTCGGACTGATTGCTTACTGGTGCTAGATGAATAGCGCATGCACGTTCGTTGTACGAAAGGCATGTAATGAGATCATGTGCAGACTGATGTATTGCTGGCAGATTACTACTTGCAAGTTCATTTTTTTTATCAGTTTTGATGTTGGGATGTGATGAAGAACCATTGGTCCGTGTTTCTGATCATCAGTGATGAGTACAAACACTCCATAATTCTGATCCCTTACAAAGTGCACTATATGTTAAAAAAAACAAATTGCATTATGTTAGTCTCTGTTTAATGTCTGCTAATCATCTGAATTTGTTTTGGTGACTGATTCTTTATAATATAAGCATTTGATATTGAATGTGGGGAACTGATTCATCTTTTTCCATTTGATGTGCAGTGGAAGAAGAAGAGAATGAGGAGACTCAAGAGGAAGCGCCGAAAGATGAGGCAGAGATCCAAGTAGGCGCACCTTTGGGCTGAGGAAGGGGACCTTCTCCTGCACCGTGGCTGAGGCGTGTTGGGACCATCTCTTCCTGACGTGCTTTTGCTGTAGATGTAGGCGATGTAATCCATCCTTGGGTTTGTTTAATTCTAGCTCGTTGTTAAAAGACTGGGTTTATTGTAATGCATGTGTTGCTTTGTGACCGATGTTAATGCAGTGAAGTGAGATTTGTGGCACAAGAATATATCAGCCCCTTTGATATGGGCAGAGTAAATTGCTCTTGCATTGCTCTGTTGTGCTGTTAACGGGGGATTGTAGTGTTTGGTAGTTTTTGTTTTTTTGCCAGTCTTCTTTCAGGACTCATCAAAAGTCAAAACTGGATGAAGCTTTTTTGCTCTTACCTCCATATGTGCTTTATGAAATATGATTTAAAGGGCTCCTTGGATGAAGCTGTTTGATTTTAATTTTACTCTAACCTCTATATGTGCTCTATAAGAGTACGATTTAAAGGGCTTTTTAGGCAAAGCCGTTTGATTACAAGAAGCTTCAAACAAGAATTTAAACAAGAAATTGGTCGAGAAGTCGTGCCAAATAGGTCTAACACAATGCACCAGTCCGTTATATTTGCGCTTGTAACTTTATAGTTCTTGCAATTGAGATTTGTGTCTGAGGTGATTGGAATTGTGAAATTGATGCATGTGGTTTGGATCAGTAGCGGTGGCTTGATGGAGAAACTGTCCCGAAACGTTTCCTGAACAAGATGAGGTGCAATATCTGAGACAGGGCTGGCCTTGCACCTGCACCACTCCCTTATCCACTGGGGCCCTGCCAACCATGCCTTCGTTCATCCTAGCCGTGCCGCCCTGGCCCTGCAGTCCTCGTCCTCGATCTCAATCCCTTCATCCATGGAGGCCATTGCCAGGCCAAGCGTAGCTCCCTCGTTGCAGCAGCAGCTCCGCCCGTGCCCGAGACTAGCACCTTCATCCGTCTCCGCGCGACGGGGAGTTGCTTGCTCGGCCTCCTCGTCGTCGGCCGACGCCGACGTGGTCGACCTCTTCGACGCCGCTAAGCTCACTGTAAGTTTTTCTTTTCGCCGCTAGTCGCCGTGGCTGTGAATACGTAACGAGCTTTTGCTTGCTCCAGGTGGACAAGTTCGTGAGCAGCGGCATGGTGGTCGGGCTCGGCTCCGGCCCGGCGTCCGCCCTGGCCATCCAGTACCTCGGCACGCGCCTCCGCCGGGGATCTCTCACCGCCATCACCGCAGTCACCTCGTGAGTCCTGCTTCCTGCTATCCTTTCCTTCTCTTCTTCTCTGTGTATGGAAGCGTGTCAATGCTCATCAATGACAGTGACTGGCATCTCTCAATTCAATTCTAACCAGTTTCCTGCTGGGATTGACCAGCCAGGTCCGTGCTGAGTGCGAGCGAGGCAGACAAGGCAGGGATACGGGCTAGCAGCTATCAGCAGGGCACCCAGGTTAGCACCAACAGACATCTTGGTTAGTTTGTTGCTACAATGCTACTACTACTCAGGAACAAGAAGAAGAACAGCCTCTGAAACCATGCTCTCACTGAACCTTACTATAGATTGATTTTGCTTTCACTGATGCTGAAGCAATCGAAGAGGGCACGCTGGCTGCCGTCATCGGCCGCCGAAAGACGGAGAGCGGAGAGCCCTCTTTCATGCTGGAGAAGGTAAGCAGTGGCAATGCACTGGAACAAAATCTTAACAGCCATCTCTGACCTACATTGATTGATGCAATCCTGTTCTCCTCGTGTATGTTGTAATGTATGTACACAGGCAATGGCTAAATCAGCTGACAGACTCGCTTTCATTACTGGAAGTGACAAATATGTAACGGCCGTCGAGGGTTCTATCCCAGTCCTGGTGAAAAGTGTAAGCAATCACCTGTTTTGCTTCAGAGCAAATATCGTTTTATGCAATGTTCATAAAGACACGGCAACAGGTCATTTCAGGGAAACTGGATCGACACCGCTGAAGAGATCGACGATTTGTTTCTAGGAGATGCAGAGGTGCATTGTGTTTCAGAACTTGAGAAGCTGCTGGATTTTTCTGAATCTCAAGTATGCATCTGTTCTGATCACAAGCGTATTGTGTTTTCTTGTGATACTAAGGTTTGGAGGAGGCCATCGTTTGGAACCGCCGGCCCGCTAGGGGGTGACCACCCCTTGGTTACCAAGGAGGGCCATCACGTGCTTGATGTTATCTTCACAACTCCAATCCCAGATCTTGGTACGCAACTGGAGATCAAAATTCAGCTTCATTACGGTAACCATGATTGCTCTGCCATCTTTCTTTGCTTACAGGTCAGGTAGCAGAGAAACTGGACAAAATTGATGGCGTTGTGGATCATGGGATTATTCGTGGCAACCAGTAAATCTCTAACTCTGAGCGCACACAACCTCTAGAAAAAGTTTCAGTTGTTTACACACTGCATTCTGCTGCCCTGCAGATCATACGCTGTCATTGCATCCAAGGGGGAAGTGCAGGTCCTGGATGAGAAATCCTCGGTGATACAGTAGCGGCGAAACCCTTTTCAGTTGCCCTGCAGGTTGATGCGTTTTCCTCCATGCTTTGGAACAAGAGTCTACTACCAGTTGGCTGAAAAATTCCTTGAGTTATTCATGTGCAATTAGTATTTTTGTTCACCACCCGCAATTCTGTCGACAGCAGTTGAAGTCCATGTATCCCATAATCTTTTGTACTAGTATTCAGTTCACTAGATTCAATGAATGTGACTATGTGAGGCAGGACTAGAGCAACAACTACTTTCTACTAGGGTTTCAGGAGTTCATCTCATTGAGAACCTATTACACACCAAGCCACCGGCTTAAATACATGGTGTGGTAATTGAATTAACACAAGCTTTAATAATGTTTATTAGTGTTTGGAAAGAGAAAGGTAACCTCGCTTAGGTGTTGGAATAGATGGATTGGAGATGGCTTTCGGATGAGAAGTTGATGTTGCCTGAAGAGCCAATGAATTGTTGCATAGGAATTTTGGAGGATTTGTAAGTTGTAATCCTTTAAATTTCCTATGTCTTCATGTGAAATAATGAATTAAACCCTTTGAAAGTACTTTGGATTACTATCGCGTGTATGAAACCATAGAAAATTTTGGAGGAAAATTGTATGAGGTCGGACCTCATGGAGGTTTTTACAAAGGCTACCATAGAAACCTTCCAACAAATTGAATTCATTTAAGATTTTAAGTTTCATTCAATTCCAATCCACATTTCTTTTCTATTTATGTGTTTTCATAATTTTGCATTCTAAATGCATGTTTGGCAGCACTCCTCCCTAGCTCCGGCCGAGGCTCCTCCAAAGGAGCTCTACCAAACGTTTTACAGAGGAGCTATTTTTCATTAAAAAACAAAGGAGCTAGAACCATTTTGGATGAGTCAATGGCTTTGGCTCCTCCGAAGAAGCCCCTCTGAAGGAGCCGTGCCAAATATCCGTTAAAGATACCCTAATTAGTTAACTTGGGGCGCCAAGCCTAACTCTTGCATTGTGGAGGCGGGAAGTAGGGCTGGTCAAACTGAGCATGCTGGCATGTAAGCCGATGCCTGTCAAACCAAAATTTGACCATTAATTAAACAAGGGAACCAACGATGTTTGGAACTTTAGATCGACACCATTTTTTGGCTTGATAAAGCTTGCGCGACCGATTTGGTCACTGAAACTTCAGTGGACACTTTGCTTTGTTTCTCTCTCGTTCATTGCAATTTAGATAGTACAAAATGTAAGTTTTACCACTACACAATTTTTATTGGAGGGGGACGTTTTGTATTTTTAGAGGCGGACAATGCAAAGCAACTTAACCGATTAACAGAGACGGGTATTCTAAGGGCAAGTGTAATGTATCCGAATCAGCTAGTAGTCTCTATCGGAGTAAGTCCCATAGTGAAATGAAAATATCACCTCAACCCCCCCCCCCACATCCCTTGCACGTGAGTGGATGGAGAACTCCCTCCCATTATGTCATCTAAGCGTAAATACTACTTTTTATTGTCTTATAGGCTGTTTATGGACTATGATTATCTTTTTCATGTGGACTGCATATAAATCAACCCCAAAATGTTATAACTACCTGATAGTAAATATTTAGTTTTTCATGGATTGGTTTCTACTAACACAATATGGTTACTCTAAACTCCTGCCTCGACCGAGACCCACCGTCGTCCGTCGCCCCTCGCGCCGCATGGAGGAGCAGTGACACAGGACGCCAACGTCACTGGATGGGGCCCTCCTAATCCCTGTGGCAACCAGCAAGACCCTAGTGCGCTTGAGATGGCAACAATCATGGTAAGCATGTTTACCGTGTAACTGGCGAGCATTCCAACTCCTGCGTGATTCGCAGAAGCACAGGTTCCTACACAAGTGGCCAAATAGTAGTTTTAAACGGTTTTGTCACTTAATTGGGTGGTTGAGATTTCAGATTTGGGATACGAAAGGACATGGCCAGGCTACACAAAGTAACGTTTCAGCTTCAGGTAGCTGTAGTTTTCAGTCAGCCACGAAACATTATTTTTCTCTCATAACAATTCAGTCGTATAATTTAGTCAGTCGAACAAACCCTTTATCTATACCTACCTACTAATAAAATAAGAAGATTTTTTCACATGTGAAATTTTTCGTTCGGCTGGGCAGATTTCCAATGTTTACGCGGGACACGAGGCGTGGCGCGGTGGTGGGCCCTTATGCGTGGGCGAAGGAGTCCTCATGGAGCAGGGGGGAACGGCTGTGCAAACAACTGATCCTATGGTCCTCGCGTGATGGCAATGGAGTGGCCACTGGATGTGTGACACGTGTCGGCCAAATTGTTTCCTTTATCGACCATACAAGTTGATCAGTTGGATATTTACTCCGTTTCGGTCATGAAATCTGCAACACAGTTGTGGTTTATGCAGAGACCATCTAAGGCTAGGGAATGACTGGGCCGCATCGTGCAGCCCAATTGAACTGGAGCAATTATTTCATGGGAATTTACCCACATAAGGATGGACTACTCCTCGAGTAGAACCATCGTCCACGTCATCAGAATTTTTTCCATCGTTGGACCTCGCATTTAACGGCTAAGATTTACTGAATCAGCTTTTACCCGAATCAGCTTCTTGTAATTCTCTTTACCTTTTCTCGCTTCTCCTCAGCTCTTCTGTACTAACTTCAGCTTCTCATCCGAATCTAGGGAAACAAATATATAGACAGCTTCAACTTCTCCTTTCTAGATTCTTCCTTCCACTACCCGTCCCTCTCCATCGGCCTCTCCCCTCCCCCGACGCAAACATGGGCGCATCAGGGGAGACGGTGCCGGCGCACGGTGACGGCGGCAGTAGTGGCCGCCCTCCTCTTCCCCATCCTCCTCCTCCTCGTCGTCCTCTTCGTCCTCCTCTTCCTCCCTCTCCTTCCTTGTGCTCTTCTGTGACAGAAACCCTAGGTACCTGTACGGCGGCGGCGGCGGCGCGCGCAGGGTGACGGCGGCAGTGGCAGCCGCCCTCCTCGCCCTCGTCGTCATCCTCTTCCTCCTCCTCTTCCACCCTCTCCTTCCCTTGTGCTCCTGAAGTCCACAAACCCTAGGTACCTGTACGGCGGCGGTGGTGGCGGCGGCGGCGAACCTCCACGGCTGGATCTCACGGTAACTTATCATCTTCTCCTTCTTCTTCCCATGCATCCTCCCTAAACCCTAAACGGGCGACTCCCACTGCGGCGTCGGCCCGGCGTGTGGTGCAGCGCAACACCGCCACCGGCCCTTGTCCATCGCTGCGGCCTACGCCCCGGCAGTCCGCCACGGCCGACCCCCACTGTGGCTCAACCACAGGGCTCAACCACAGTCAGCCTATTTTTGTTGTTTTCCTCTGTCGTGGCCCTTTAATAGGTGACCAGGCCTTCTATTGTGTCCCTTGGTCAAGGCCAACTTCATCGATTAAAAGGTGAAATTGTGCTAATTTTGGTTTGCATTTTTTATCATAGTATTGCCGATTTATTCGTCTAACTAGCGCAGTCAACTTTTCCTGTTTGAAATACATAGTTAGGTCACGTGGTTACCTGCAACTTATTTTGGTTACGATAAAATCAGCTAACTGCTAGATCCTTGGCTGCAGAGTCGAGCAGTGCTTTGCGTTTTAATGGTGCATCTAGACTGAAATGAACGATTACTACATCTCCAGTCTATTTTTCCATCTTTACAATATTTTTTCCTCCATCCATTACGGAGCCACCTATTTTCCTGCAGCTGTTTATTTCGAAAACAATTTGACTAGAAAGGATACAGCGTTAGTGTTCACTTTGAATCGTATGAGTAAAATGATGAACCAGGTGCTCAATGTTGCTGGTGGAGATCACATATGTTTTTCTTTGAGCTAATTTTGTGACAGATTTTATTGTATAGCGGCTCATTTATTTTTATTGTCTGCATATTCAATTTGTTCCATGTATTAGGACGTCTTCATAGGATTTTATGCCACTGATTAGACTTTGATGTGTCTAAGTATACAAAGGATTGATTACGTAGCAGCTCCATTGTGCTTATTCAGTAGTATGTCCTTTGTAATTGTCATGCTTAAAATTTTTCAATTATCTTCGTATACACTATACAGAGCGATTAGTTTTCAGTTTGCCATTATTTCGTTCCTCATTGCCTCAGTAGTAGTGGTTAAAGATGCCAAGAATTGTCTTTTCTTGCCTTTCTCAGTGTGGGGGTATAAGCCCGTATACCGGCATAGTCATACTTGGCGCAAGTCTATCGAACAGGCCTGAACTACCAAGGACGCGTCGCCCATACGATCTCCAGGAGATCGCGTATATCCGCCGAGTCCTTGGCGGGTAAGGAAATAGCTTTCCTAGAATCTATCCGATTGGTTTGCCAAATCGGTTAGGATTGTAATCTGTTATGTATGGCAAGATCAACTTATAACCCTGCCCCCCGGACTATATAAGGCGGGCAGGGGGTCTACTTGATTCATCTAATCTACTAACAATACAACACAGCAACATACAGGATGTAGGATATTACGCCTCGTGGCGGCCTGAACCTGTCTAAATCTCTGTCTCGCACGAATTGTGCTCCCTCGTTCGTCTTAGGCGCACCCTCACCGTCTCATCTACTACCGCGGGCATACCCCTCGATAGACTATCGCCGGTATTCCGTCGACAGTTGGCGCGCCAGGTAGGGGGTGTGTCACCTGATTCCATGGCGAATAAGGTGATTTTTTCAAGCTCCATCAAGCTCCCGACGCCGGGCCAGATCTTCACGGTGGGATCCATCACCTGGGTCGTCGGCGCGAACGGCGAAGGGGTGATTCCGGACGCAGCCCAGATCCCCTCCATGTCTCCTCTGGCGAAAAGGCTGCCACGGTATGTTCGGAAAAACATCGACAACGATGACCTGATCGGATCTATAGATCGGGTCACCAAGAAGCTGTCAGAGGGACTCCAAATCCTGGAGTCCGTGTCATCCACGACGCACCGCCCCTCATCGCTGTCCCACGACACAACACTGGTCGTCACCGTCACACCTCTCGAGCGCATCGTCGAGGAGCGACCTCGAGGGGATCGTCCTTCGAACGGCTACTTGCCGTTCGGGCTACAAAACACAGCTTCCAGCTTTGTTCAAACGCTGCCTCGACACGTCGGCACCAGCTCCTTCATCACCCCCGACAACGTCCGCCCCGACAATGATGATCAAGAGGGTGGCCTTCCCGCCAACCTGCCCCCCATCAAGCAATTCTTTGGGGGACCGGTCCTTGCCATCAGCAACGACAGCGACCCGTCGCCCAATGAGTCCGAAGAAGCCTGAGCAGCCTGCGAGGCAAAGAACGCCGATCGCAGACGACGTCGCGAGCAGCAAGCTGAAGCGAGGAAGACTGCGGTGAAGAATCTGGAGCCCGAATTTTGCATGCTCGGGCAGTACGAGATCTGCACGACTCCAAGTGCCAATGTCGCCGTCGCGATCGCCGAGGCCAAGAGGCTACCCCAGACTCCAAAGCTCGGACGGCTCATCACTCTTCTCCAAGCAACTCAGGTCCAGATCAACGAAGGAAGACAAGCACTATCTCATAGCACGGCATCGGCTACAGAGCTCGTCGGCGAAGATGGCGAGATGTCTCGTGGTGGTCGGAGACCTCATCGGTGAGACGGCGACCAAGAGGTGAACCAATCCGATCTCCGCGCAAAGCTGAAGACCAAAGACCTACGCGGCCGCATCGAGAACAGGAGAGAAGCCAGACACTCAGCAGAGGCCGAGCGACGAAGAGAGTATGATCAAACGCACGGCTTTCCTAACGACAAGACCGCCCCGGAACTGCCATTCACGCCGGCACTCCGAGCAGTTGTCTGGCCTCCTAACTTCAAAGTTGTCGGCGTCAAGACTTACGACGGAAGAGCCGATCCCAACAAATGGCTCAACGTCTACGAGATTGCCGTCCAAGCCGCCGGTGGAAACAGGGATGTGATGGCCAACTACCTCCCGGTCATGCTCAGCGCCTCCGCCAACAACTGGCTTCATAGTTTGAGGCCGAACTCCATCGACACTTGGGATCAGTTGAAGGAGCAGTTCGTCAATAACTACCGCGCCACCTGCAAGCAACCGGGCACGAAGTATGATCTTGAAAGACTTCGGCAAGGCTCTCGGGATTCCCTGCGAGACTACATCCGGCATTTCTCGGAAATCAGAAACGACATCCCCGACATCACAGATGTAGAAGCCATCTCCGCGTTTATGCGCGGCCTGAGGCCCGACGAGGAACTGCGGAAGAAATTATACCGCACCAGCCCGACCACCGTTGCTGAGATGCTACGCATCGCCAACAAATACGCCGATGGAAACGACGCAGCTCATCACTCCATTCACAGTCGCCTTCGCTTCCTCGACCAGTCGCGGAACCAAGAAGAGGGTTACCGAACTGATCGGCACCAGGATGATCGAGCTCCTCGGAGAGACTACCGCCGTGATGACCGCGACCATCGACGACGCCCAGAACACCGCCGCTACGACGAACCCGAGAGCTCCAGGGCTGGAGAGAGGCGCCGCCACTACCAAGTTTACAACACCCGACCAGCCCCAAAGCGCAATTACGAGGAGGCCTACTCCAAGCTCCTCGACGCCCAGTGCCCCGTCCACAAGCACCACAAGCACACCATGAGGGAGTGCGAGGGTTTCTCCAGGAAGTTCCAAGCAGAAGAGAAGAAGAAGGCTCGCGTAGAGTCTGACAGGGACCGGCGCGACGACACCGACAAGCCTCCAGGCTTCACTGACGCACACCGAACCGTTTCCACCATCATCGGTGGACACGCCGCTATCGAGTCAAAGAGGGAGCAGAAACTCGTCAATAGACGTGTCAACTCCGTTGCCAATTCCGACAGCGCGATCGCTGATCCAAGGCTTCCTCCTTGGTCCCACCAAGACATCACCTTCAGCAGGGCCGACCAATGGACCCAGATTCCGTACTTGGGTCGCTTTCCATTGATCATCGATACGGTCATACACACGACGTGTTTTCGGAAGGTGCTCATCGACGGCGGCAGCGGCCTCAACATCCTGTTCTCCGGAGCTGCCAAGGAACTCGGGCTGAAAGAAGAAGACTTGCGGCCCACATCGGCTCCCTTCTGGGGTATCATCCCGGGACAACCGTCATATCCTCGAGGGCAGATAAGCCTCCCGGTTCAGTTCGGGCACCCACAGTGCTTCCGCATCGAGCACATCGACTTCTTGGTGGCCGACTTCGACGCCGTTTATCATGCTATCCGCGGCCGACCAGCTCTGGCGAAATTCGGGGCCATCCCCAACTACACCTACCTCGTTATGAAGATGCCAGCGGAGAACGGCGTCCTTTCCATTCGCGCCGATCTCCAAGTTGCATATGCTTGCGAGCGAGAGGCCATTGCCATGGCGGAAACTGTCGAAGAATCCATACTCATGAACGTCTGTGCCGCGGACGCAAAGCAAGTAGCTCCAGAAGACCAAGTCATCCCAGAGAAGACCCCACCAAGATCAGCCACCAAGAACAAGGAAACGAAGGAAGTTATCCTGGTCCCCGGCGAGCCAAACAAGACTACTCGCATCGGGGCCGACCTCGATCCCAAATAGGAAGACGCGCTCGTCAGCTTCCTAAGGGAGCACGTAAGCACTTTCGCATGGAAACCAGCGGATATGCCCGGCGTTCCCAGGAAGTTGATCGAGCACTCCTTGAATGTCTCGAAGACCGCCAAGCCAACCAAGCAGAAACTCCGGCGATTCTCTCCAGACAAGAAGGAGGCCATTAGGGTAGAGATAGCTCAGCTCTTAGCTGCCGGCTTCATCAGAGAGGTGTATCACCCTGATTGGGTAGCCAATCCGGTGCTTGTAAGAAAAAAGAATAATGAACGGAGAATGTGCGTTGATTACACCGATCTCAACAAACACTGTCCTAAAGACCCCTTCGGTCCTCCACGAATCGACGAAGTCATCAACTCAATAGCAGGTTGTGAGCTACTCAGCTTCCTTGACTGCTACTCCGGATACCATCAGATCTCTTTGAAGGAAGAAGACCAAGAGAAGACGTCTTTCATCACCCCTTTCGGGGCTTATTGCTACAAGACCATGTCTTTCGGATTGAAGAATGCTGAAGCAACCTACCAACGGGCAATTCAAGCTTGTCTGGACGACCTTATCCCTGACGTCGCTGCAGCATACGTTGATGACGTCGTCATCAAGACTCGGACGGCTGAAGACCTCATCTCCAAACTCGAAGCAGTTTTCGAAAAACTGGACAAATTCCAATGGAAGCTTAATCCTGGCAAGTGTATATTTGGCGTCCGATCCAGCAACTTGCTTGGTAACATCGTCAGCAAGCAAGGCATCCTCCCCAACCCGGAAAAAATCAACGCGGTTATGAGGATGAAGCCTCCGACCAATGTCAAAGATGTGCAAAAGCTCACCGGGTGCATGGCGGCCCTTAGCCGTTTCATCTCCAGACTGGGCGAGAAAGGTCTTCCATTCTTCAAGTTACTAAAAGCTGGCGAGAAGTTCACCTGGTCGGAAGAGGAAGATACGGCCTTCAGAGAACTCAAACGCTTCTTGACGAGTCCTCCTCTTCTCACAGCTCCTAAAAAGGACGAAACATTGCTGATCTACATCGCCGCGACTAATAATGTCGTTAGTACTGCCGTCGTCGTTGAACGAGAAGAAGATGGTCACGCCTATCCGGTCCAGCGACCAGTTTACTTCATCAGTGAAGTCCTCAACGAGTCCAAGACCCGATACCCAACGGCGCAGAAATTGATATATGCTATTCTCGTCACCTCAAGAAAGCTTCGTCACTATTTTGAAGGATATTCCATAGCAGTAATCTCTGAATACCCCCTGGGTAGCATCCTCCGAAACAAAGACGCCAACGGCCGGATCCTAAAATGGGCAGTAGAGCTGGGAACATACTCCATTGATTTCCGCAACCGAATAACAGTCAAGTCGCAGGTACTCGCCGACTTCATAGCTGAATGGACAGAGATACAAGAGTCTTCGCATCCGGCACAGGAAGAGTATTGGACAATGTTCTTCGACGGGTCCCTCAGCATCAGCGGTGCTGGAGCCGGAGTACTCCTTATATCGCCCTCCGGTGAACGCCTCCGTTACGTTTTGAGAATTCACTTCATGGCGTCCAACAACGCGGCCGAATACGAGGCCGCCTTGCATGGTCTCCAGATAGCCTCCGAGCTCGGCATCCGTCGCATCATGGTCTACGGGGACTCGGCCCTGGTCATCAGCCAGGTTAACAAAGACTGGGACTGCAACAATGAGAAAATGGACTCCTACGTCGCCGCAATCAGAAAAATCGAAGGAAAATTCCTCGGAATAGAATTCTATCATATCATTCAAAGCGAAAATCAGGCGGCCGACGAATTGTCAAAGCTCGGATCATCCGGTCCGACGTCCCCGCCGGCGTTTTTATCCAGGATCTGTTCAACCCCTCCATACAGACTGATGGCGATACCAGCATCTCCGCGACCGACCAGATAGTGGCATATATTTCAACCCCTAAAGAGGACTGGAGAACCCTGTTCATTGATTACCTACTGGAAGCAAGGGTCCCCAGAAGCCAAGCGCCTGGTAAGAAGATCCAAAAGCTATGTCCTGGTCGACAGCAAACTCATGCGCAAGAATACCAGGAGCGACGTCCTACAAAAATGCGTCCCAAGGGAAGAGGGTCTCAGGATCCTTCATGAGGCTCATAGTGGCATGTGCGGCAATCACGCGGCTTCACGTACTCTGGTCGGCAAGATTTTTCGAGCAGGTTTCTATTGGCCAACAGCAGTCCAGGACGCCGAGAAGATAGTCAGAGAATGCGAGGCATGCCAATTCTTTGCCAAGCAGACACATGTACCAGCCCAAGAGTTCCAGACCATTCCTGCGTCGTGGCCTTTCGCCACATGGGGACTGGACATGGTGGGTCCATTTAAAACGGCAAGAGGGGGATTTCGCTCCATATATGTCGCTATCGATAAGTTTTCCAAGTGGATTGAGTACAAGCCGTTAGTCAGGGCTACGGCAACCAAAGCAGCAGAGTTCTTCAAGGACATCTCCTATCGCTTCGGGCTTCCGAACAGCATCATCACCGACCTGGGATCAACATTTACTGGAAGTGATTTCTGGGATTTCTGCGAAGAAAGATGCATATCCGTCAAATATGTGTCCGTGGCTCATCCTAGAGCCAACGGCTAGGTGGAGAGGACAAACGGTATGCTGCTCGACGCCCTCAAGAAGCGTCTCCACGCAGTCATGGAGAGAAGCCCAGGCAACTGGATTGACGAATTGCCGGCGGTGATCTGGGGACTTCGGACTCAGCCCAGCCGGAACATAGGCGTATCGCCATATTTTATGGTGTATGGCTCAGAGGCAGTACTACCTGCAGATGTAATCTATCGATCTCCAAGGGTTGAGGCGTACGAAGAAGTCCACTCCAACGAGGCCAGAGCAGACGAAGTCGACAAGCTAGAGGAAGAGCGCCTGATCTCCTGTGTACGAACAGCTAAATATCTCGAAGGGATCAGGCGATATTACAATCGCAATGTCAACGGCAGAGCTTTTGCAGTCGGTGACCTCGTTCTCCGCCGGAAGCAGAGCAAGGAGGGGATGCATAAACTATCATCTCCCTGGGAGGGGCCATACATGGTCAAGACAGTTACTCGACCAGGTGCATATAGACTCTCCGACCTGGACGGCGTCGACATCCCCAATTCCTGGAACATCGAACACCTGCGACGTTTCTACCCCTGATCTAGGGTTCAAGCCAGATATGTGTATTTTCATTTTATTATAAACAAGAGAATATATTGTTATTCTCGATATTTTTGTCTCCTTTACATTTTGTACAGCTAAACGTCTTCAACAATGTGTAAGCCCCGCCACTGCTCGGGCAGCGCGTCTTCGCCTATGCGTAAGCCCCGCCACTGCTCGGGCCGCACGTCTTCGCCTATGCGTAAGCCCCGCCACTGCTCGGGCCGCATGTCTTCACCTATGCGTAAGCCCCGCCACTGCTCGGGCAGCACGATTTCACCAATGTGTAACCCTCGCACCCGCCGGGCAGCATCTGGTTCGACGCCGCGTAAGCCCTAAAAATGATAGGCCGCCTAACTACGACACTTCATCGACCGCCCCGATATATCGGGTAGCCTTCGCCCACGATAAGCGTAACCCCCGCCTAGCGCGGGCAGCTTCGCCACCACGTAAGCCCCGGGGACGCCTTGGCCGTTAAGTCTTCGCTAACACGTAAGCCCCGAGGACGTTTGGGCAGTTTAGCAGCGTCTCCAAAAGCCCCGGCAAAAGCACAGGCGACACGCAGGGCGTGTAGGATTATTCGTCGACCATACAAGATCTCGATCATGTTCAGGCGTCTCAATTCAAATCCCTTCGGTGGGAAAAAGTTGAACATCAGCGGTCAACATCTTTACGGCTTCCCTAGCCTCTTCTTCAAGCTGGTCTTCTTGCTCTTCAGTGGTTCCCCGCGCATACCCGGTCTGTACTCGGTCGTTCTTCACTCCCGGGTAGTGCGATCTGACGACTCCAAGCACATGGGCGGCCACATTTTCAGCAGCATCCACGCAGAAGTCTTTAAAGAATCAAAGAGCTTCCCGTCCACGTTGCACGATGTCGAGGGCACCGGGACCTTCAGCAGGCGGTACGGCGAGCGCATACTCAATGATGTCAAGCACAGGCTTAACACCACCGACCAAGGCGTCAAACCTTCCGTTGGTAGCCTCAAGGCGACCTACAAGGTCATCAACCTGCGCACGATGCTTATGTCCCATCTCTGACAAACAAAGCACGTCAGTCGCGCTACAAAAAAAAGGAAGGGGAAAGCCGAACACAAACAGGCAACCTGTCATCGTTTCCAGGTTCTTTCGGGCGGCCTCTCGCATCAGTGCCACCTTAGCCTCCAGCTTAGTGGCTGCACGTCACAAAGAATACAATCAGATCATCAAATCAAGACATTTTACAAATGGCGAGACGTCGCACATACTCCGCTTCGTGGATCCATCCAGCAGCTCTTGAAGACCTACATGCCACACAACTGGTGTTCAGAGAGCAAAAACGGGACGAATAGCTATCAAGAAGCACAAGAGTCCAACATACCTTTGTTCTCTCGCAATAGACGCTTTTCGGATTTCATAAGGTCCGAGCAGTGTAGCTCCAGGGTTTCACGCTCCTCGCGCATGCCTGCCATCACCCCCTCTAGGCGAGTCACCTCGGTCTGCAGCTGTTTGTTTTTCTCTGCTACATCCCAAAGGCGGTGTAGGGTCTTCCGGTGATCTTCGGCGGTCTCATACACTGTCTGGAAGACCAAAGGAGGAACAGATTATCAAGTCATTATATCGTCAGGATAAAATATGATAGGCGTCACCTGCACACGCGACGAAAGGTTTCCCAGACGTCCGAGAAGCTTTTTCAAATCCGCGCGGGTATCGCGGATGTCATTCTTCAGTCCATCTATCTCGGCGTCAGCAAGATCTTCCTCCGTGGCGATAGCATAGGTGCTCCCCACCATCCGATAAGTGCGAATCAATGGCACGGGCCCGCTTCGGGCGATTTCTTCGATATCCGCACTCTCTGGGGAAGCGCTTGTGGAAGGCCGAGGACATGGCCCTGTTCACGCCTCCGAGCTGGTCTCCGCTCCATGATCAGCACTCCCAGGAGGAATGGTGCTACTTTCCCTCGGCGGCGACGTCTGAGTTTTATCTTCACGGCTCGGCTCTTTGACATTCGGCTCCGGAGGAGAAGCCGGAGGCGACGGGGTAGGCATGCGCGGCTGCTTGGGAGGAGATGGTGAGCCTTGCGCATCAGCTGTTGAGGGCCTCTCGGGCGACCTCTGGGGTGATTCATGTTCTGAAGTCCAGCCAGCGCGGAAGCCCTCAGCTACACCAGCCTCCGAAGTTGTCATCTTTTCAGCACCGGGATTCTCAGCGTCTTCATTAGAAGGGTCCCTACATTTCTAAGACAAAATCTCAACACTGTTCGGATCAAAAAGGGGGAAATATGGAAAAGATCCTACTTACATTTCTGAGCGACGACGCTTTCGGCCGAATTTCTTTCTTTGACCGAAAGCTCCAGCGGCAGCGGCAGGCACATCACCCTTATGGCGTTTTGTGCTCGGTTCATCCTGATCCGTGCAAGGGGCGTCGGCGGTGGCTTGGGCACGGTCCTCGGAAATCTTTACCGGACCTTTCGCAGCTCGGACGCCACTGGAAGATCCAGCCTTTTCTGACACCGGCTGTTTCTCCCGAGCAGTTCTTTGGGCCAGTGTCTCCTCATCTTCTTCGTCAATAGACTCTCTTTCTTCTTCGGATAGTTCAATAGAGTCGTCCTCGTCACATCTCTGATGATAACTATGCATCGCGTCAACTCGGCCCGGCCAGTCAGCGGTTGGTACATCGGAGAAGTACACCTTTCGGTCCTGTCCATTTATCTTCAAGAGATCAAACAGAAGTTATGGTATAAGTACAATATGAACGATGGAAGAGCCAGGGCAGTTCGGAACTTACCTCTGGCGGGGGATTCTTCAGATTAAAAGCCGCACTTTGGCCACGGTTGCCTATATGAGAGCCTTTTCCAAAATATTCTTCCAAGACTTCTCTAACTTCGGCTTCGGATAGATCTCCGGATGAGCACCTGGTCGGATCATTCCGACCGGTAAATTCAAAGGCAGGATGAACTCTATCTTTGCAAGGTTGGACGCGACGAAACACAAAATTGGTAGCAACCCCAACTCCGTTCAGGGTCAAACCCTTGATGATTTCCAGCAATTCGTTTACTTGTCCCAGCTCCTCTACATGCGGTTTCTCCGTCCAGCTATTCTGTTTTTCTGGAATTTGATCCACGGCGCACCGGACGCTCGGTTCATGGTTGGGGATATAGAACCATCTCTTGTTCCAATCACGCACACTGGTATTCAGAGGAATATGGAGGTAATGTGCGGACATTCCGTCACGTATTTTTAGATACACTCCACCAACAACTCGAGAACCTGTGCCGCTCGATTTCACAAGAATGAAGAGATGGCGGAACAGATTGAAGTGCGGGAGAATGCCAAGGTACGCTTCACAGAAGTGGATAAAGATGGAAATCAAGAGGATAGAATTGGGATTCAAGTGGCACAGGGAAATTTGGTAATAATCAAGTAACTTACGAAGAAACGGATGGCATGGCAAACCAAATCCGTGGGTAAAATAATCAGAAAAGACTACTATTTCTCCAGAATCAGGCATCGGATATGGTTCACCTTGTGATATTCTCCAGCCTCCGGTCGCCTGGTCAGGAAGGAATCCCCAGGCCACGAGCGCATCGAGCTGCGATTTTCCCAATACCAACGGCTGCCATTCGTTCGACATGCGGAACTCCCCTGGTTGTGCCTCCTTCGACTTTTTTGATTCGCGGGTGCTCTTCCTGGTGCCTGCCATGGCAGATCTGGGCGGGGGAGAGGTGGATTCGATGATTTTTCTGTGGCGGCGGTGGAAAAAAATGGAACCCTAGACGGCGGTGGAGGAATAGGCGGAGACAGATGTGGGTTTTGGGATTTGAATGCGCAAGAAGACAAACCAACTGTTCGCTTTATCAACTTATTCCTCTGTCAAACAGCACAGAGGTATTTTTGGTTTACAAGTCGTTTGTTACAGAGAAAAGCCCCGCTCGGATACTTCGTCGTCTTCGTCAAGCGTCTCCGAGCAAACTGCTCGGGGACTCCGTTTATTTGATGCTTCTTTATTCTGCTACAGCGATTCAATGAATGTCTGCCACTTAATGTTAACATAGCTTTTCATAAAAAATTTTACATTTCAAATTGATGTGCATGTACATCTGCTGGATTGAAGCTATATGAATCCTCAATGGCTAAAGCATACATTATTCTGGTTTCAATGGTGCGCTCAGCTGTTTGAAATCCCATTCGCAAAGATGGAAAAATAACACACTTTAGGTTCTGCGAACCTAGCCAGTGTGATCTCCGAGTATTTTCTGCTTCATCACAGGTCCATATATTTTCATTCAAAATGAGTGCTCCCTTTTACAGATCCTACATTATTATATATACTTCCGTGAATAGTTACTCCCACTCTCAATAAATCACATTATGTATGCGTGCATACTATTTTATCAGTTTGAGTATGTTTAGATACTCAATTTAAAATACTTTAAATCTTAGTATGCAAATTTTTTTCAAGAGAACCCATACTTTTAAATATATTGCTAAAATAACACTGCAGTAGTATATTAAAAAGTATAAACATATACTATATGGATAATAAAAAAGTATAACCACATACTACTATAGATGGTTTAGTATGACCATATACTTCATCTACATATATTTTTTCGGACCATAAATGATCTAAATCTAGAGATATAAACATGGGAGTAACTACTCCCTGGGAGTAGAAAATAATTTTCCTTATATATATATATATATATATATATATAATGTTTGCTATTTCGTAATTTGAATTGATCGATTGCCGATGATTCCAGCGTCTCATAATTAGTGACCGCCGGCTACCATGTCCAGCAAATTTTTATGGTGCACCATGTCATGCAAGTTTCTTACTATCCTTAGGCCTGTTTAGTAGTCCTGCAGTTTTACAGCAAATTATGTATACATTGTTTCCAGTTCCTCTGCACTACTTTTTTAGTGTAATGACTTAATTTGTGACTATCTACAGATGCAAAAAAAGGATTTCATATATGCATTTTCGTTCAATCTCTCGTCTTGTCGGATGAGCCCTATAAGCAACATTTGCCTTCTGAAAAACTAAGAGGAAGCACAAATTTGTGGTGTTTCATAGTTGATTATTGCAGGTTATAGTTTGGCAAGTATATAGTTTCTTGACTGATGATTCATGAATGAAGTGAACTATATGACCTACAACCTCTTAAGGTAGATCTTTCTATAGTTCAGTTATGCAGAGCAAAACACACCATGTTTGTTGACTGATTCATCACTGTTTTGAGCTGAAAGATTTTAACTTGACCTGCCACTTTTTCAAGAGAAATATTAAAATTGCTGATTTTTTTACTGGCTTCTTTCACAAAGAGATCTATTAGGCAACCATATATGTCACCCCTTAATAGCCTTCTCAGGTTTTTATATACTGAAATACATCCTATTTTACATTCGGTTAGACCAGCCTAAATATTCTCATTCATATATCAATGGTTTACAAATTCGGATTTTCAGATCCATTGTAGCGAAACTATGCCCCTCTGACCACCCCATGCCTTGACGCGCCCTTTGTCATGCTAGCTGTGCAATGAAATGTGCTCGTCCTATTAACTACAGGTAATAATGGTACAATCTCAGATAGGTGTTTTTACTGTCCATTCTTATTTTTTTCTTTGGTCTACAAAATAATTAATTCTGTAAGAAAATCGGATCAAGCAATAAAATCCCATCTTTGAGAATCAGTTCAAACATATGTGCTTCAATATATTTTGGGTAGCTGTAGTCTGTGTAGTAGACAAACCAGGAACAATACTATTCATATTACTTCTTTTCTGATATTTTTTTCAGGTATCATATTTTTTTGGTTCAATTCATTTGGTTTTGTTATTTTCTTCGTTTCAGTCATCAATGCTTTTCTCATGTCCTCTTACATCATGCAGTTTCTTTATGTTGTGTTATTTGAAAATAAATATTTCTAGCAAAATAAAATATATTCACTTAATTCCCACCTCATAGATATTGTTCATTTGATACATTTTTTACAGCTATTCCAGGTCCGAATTCAGAGAAAGGGCAGTTGGATCAAATGTATATGGATCTGCGGGTCCCAAAATGTTGGTGAGTGAATGCTTATGGCATTTCTAGGCTCCTCTAGCTACACATATTTTGTTTCTTTTGTGACTTTCGTTTGATATAGTCATATTTCTGTTTCGTCCCATTACTTTGGTTGGTTGTCAATTCCCCCGCAGAAGATTATGGTAATGGAGTCATAGGCCGGTCAGCTTTATAAAATATGCTGTAGAATATCACCTTTAATTCCAGACTAAAATTATACTGTAAAGTTAACTGGTATCGAGTTTGCATTCATCCTTTTAGTCTCCTATTCTTATAAAAATCCCCATTGCATCAGTAAGCAAAATTGCAAGTGCTAGCAATATTCTTTGAAAACACTTGCAGATATATTAAGGCCACCAAGACACACTATGCTATATTCAAGATCTTTTTTTTTTTAATTTTGCTACTTAGGATCTTTTTACCTGACAGTCTTGGACAAAATGTTAAAGCGCCCGGAACATGGAAAAACATGCTTCAATTAAGGGACAAAAAACATGCTTCGTTTAGGAGTGATGAGGTCCAGAGAGTAACGCATCCTACTTCATCACCTCATAAAAATTTCTTAGATCGTTTACTTGATTATTGACAAAACAAAAAAAACACTCTTTCTTGCAATGCTTTTCCTAATTCATACACATAGGTTGCAAGAGGATTGCATTGGGCTGATTTTATTCCCATAAATATTGCGTTTCCGTGACCTAAATGCTAAATGGAGTCTATTAGTTTGTTTATGAGACTAAACTCGAACTGCTTCATGCATGAGTCAGAAAATGCCGATGGATAGAAGTTTGCTACATTATTGGTTCGCTTTGCAGTGATCTGCTTACTCATTGTTTCTTTCCATGTACTCTTAGTACTTCCTAGCTCAAAGCACATGCAGGGATCAGCTTCACTCAAAGCGACCTTTTATTTAGAACGGTTTTAGTTACAACATCTGTACACGATTATGGGATATATAACTGAGACCATGCTATGTTATTTACCGATTTTACAGTGTTGTAGCCCATGATAAGTTACTAATTGTGGGCTCAAACTAAAGAGGTAACTTTAAAATGTAGTCTACGTGAGTGGTTATTGGTTACAGATTATCATACCATATCTTCCATTTTACTGTCCTGCCTATTACAGTACTACAGTTTAATGGTTGGTTTGTTTTTACTACCAGCTTGCATTGCATCTGTTCCAATCCTTCACTCATTGCAGACTGTTTACAAGGAATAACTGCTTGGCAGATGCAGTAGCTTCCCACTTGATTCATCAGACAACAGTTCTTTGGACTCTGAAGTGGAAACCCAGCTCTACCTGGCATCCATCCAAGAATTAATAAGGTACTTATCAGATTGCAGCCACCATACAGATTGCAGAAGCCGTTATGAGAACTCTGGTAAATCACTATTACCTCTACAAACTCACTAATATTGTCTTTACTAAGCCTACATATATAGAATGCGTGATACACTACATGAACAGGGTCATCTATCTGGCAAATAATAGCATCCACCCACAATGACTTCTCTAATTGGGATCCGAGACTTCTTTGATCGGGAGCCAACTTAGTATCCATATCTACAAGTTGAAAGACAAGTGTACTAATAATCAATAATCAAACTATTAAAAATGTTAAATATGCATGTAGGACTAGCATATGTAATGTACACTTAGGTACTCCCTTTACCTTTCATGATGTCAAACAATATGTGTACCATATATCTATGTATGTATACAAATCTTTGTTATTAAACATACTGCAATACCGCTAAAGTGTGGCCTTTGTTCATTCATATACATACTGAAACTGAGGTTGCAGATTTAGGTTAGCCTTCAAATCTGCACCCATCGAGCATCTTCCAAACAACCGTAACTAACTTCTGAAAAAAATAATCTGACAGAGCAGACGATCTGTCCATGTACATACTTTTCAAGAGGAGTCCATCAAAGAATAGGATCGAATGACTCATTGTTTCACAACTAACACCAGGAGAAGACCAAATGAAGGCGCAGATCAAACAATTTTTTTTCCCTCTCAAATCAAATACTTGCATGTTAGCATCAAGACTTGAAAAATAATCGTTTGGTTCTGAAAATTGGTTGTGTATCTCCAGTTTCCTTAAATTGACTTTTATCGGGTGTTAAATTTTGAGTTTAGTCCACAAACTATTTGTTGTAATTACAGTTATTCTTGATCCAAATTAGGTTGTGTAATGTCACGAATTACCTAACTATTTACTTCACTGTTAACTCGGTTTTGCATCAAAATATTCAATATATATTTTCAAATGTAAATTTACCCGTGAACTTATCTATGTAAGGCGTAAGTAGACTGCACTTGACTTTGCGCTGCTATAGTTGCACATGTATGGATGCCATGGTTCTTATCTGTGAAATTGCTATACTATGGTCATGGCTTGGCAATATTACCTCTGTAGGTACGTCAGCACCAACACAGTAGTGCCACGACTCTGCTACCGAATGGAGTTATCCAGCCACCAGCCAAAATATCGTCTGCAATATTAGAAACTCTTAAGCCCTACGTCAGTTATCAGATGCCAGGCTCTTTGTTCGTATATTACACCCAGAAACATATGAAGCTGAGCTAATACTTGAAGCTTCATAACTATGGTAGTCCCTAATCTCTAATATAAAAACAACCATGGTTTTAGTCACTGCTATACTATTTTTCTAAACCATTCAAAATTATCTTTGCACGAGCGCGCAAAGGCGCGCGCCCCGCTACTAGTTTACCCCTAGAAAGACGGTAGGGTCCTCGAGTGGAAGCGTCACCCACGTCACCTTAAATGTTTTAGTCCGTTCGATCTGCAATCCTACGGTGGTAGTTGTTGCCTGGAGTCGCTTCATCCTCAATCCGGATCTACTGCTTCGTCGCCTTAAATTTTTGGGCGGCTTCCGCTCGGAGCCAATCCACCAAATATATATTGCCGCTCTAGATTCTTCTTCCTGAAACTTCTCGTCTCTCCTAGCGCCGCGACCTCGGCCCCGACGTCTCTCCTCCAGCACCGCCTCCACTCCCGCTGCCTCCATAGCCGTCCCTTCCTCTCTCCCTCCCTCTCCCCCTCCACCGATGTGAATGCGTTGCTCCGGCCCCTGGGGCGGCACAGACCCTCGACGCGGCGGCCACGTCGACCTAGGGCTTCGTCCCTGCATCAACAGCGGGGACGACGGCTCAGCTCGGTGGCCAGACCTGCAGCCTCCGAATCCCTGGCCAGTACGGCGCGCCCGGCCGCCACCTAGCGTGAACTTCCAGCGTCGGCCGCAGCCCGCGGTGTTTGGTCCTGCTCCGGCGTGGAGGCACACGTCGGTGACGGCATCGGCCTCCACCAGGTCGATGTTCGTCCTCTATCTCTTGCCCTCACTCTCTACATCTATTGTTTTATGCGGCTCTCAATTTATTTTTTATTTCATATTTGGTCTCCTGCAGGGATGCAGGCAACGCCCCCAACTTGAGCTGCTATCATGTGTTTACTCACGCCATCTGATTGGTTTTGAGCCTTTGCATATTTGCTCGTTTCATGGGGTATATACATATTACAAGACAGGCTAGAGCAGAGCAAGCTAATCAGGTTCAGTATAGCATTACATGCCTGCATGATACTGATTTTAGATTGATGTCGTCTGTTCTTTGTGCTTTACAATAGCTTTTAATGTTTACAGAAGGTTTTTTTTTTTTTTTTTTTTTTTTTTTTTGTGGCAGGGCACCAAATCTTGAACTACCATATTAATTATTAAGTAAGAGCCCAATATTGCGGGTACTGAGCTAAAATAAAAATTAAAGAGATGGTTGGTATGGATGTACTTTGGAGTCATCAAGCTAGGAGTATAACTCTTGATAAACTCAAAGTATCAAAACTCATCGAGGTTAGATTTCAACAACCTTTATTGTTCCGTCATACAGGTTATATCTGAAGTTTAGGTAATGAGAAAAAAGCATGCTGGCAGCAAGTGTTTCTTTTTCCATTTTACACAACACAAATATGAATATGTAGAATGTCAACAAATACACACGTAGCATATGATTTCCCGTTTTTCCTCTTATTTAATTCCTAGTTTTGTGCCTTTCTCCACTATTAGTTTGCCTACACTGTGCTCCTTAGCACGTTGGAACACACTGTTTGATGCTTATATTATGGACAATTTCTAAAAATAACGATGGTTGTCTACGTTCTTTAAGTAACTCACACAAAACATAGGTAAGATGGTAACTGATTTTGGAAATATGTTGATCCTGCTTTACTTCAGAGTCTTTGTTTCTTAGTCGTCTCATTAGGTAAACCTTGCCATGAATTTGGGTGTCATGGTTGAGTTAACTCAAAATGAACAGATTACCTTAACCGACAGGTTACTGTTTTCGCAATTTCTAAATTAGTGAATGCCAGTTTTCGCTGTTAGCATGACCACTACGAAATCGACATAATTGACTATTCCTCAGAGTTTTCACCAGCGAATCGCTGTCGAGTGTAGCCACCACCCCGTTTGATGCTGTAGATCAGCTGGTGTTGCCCTTCAACTGTAGGTCCAAACCTTCCCTCTTTACCTCTACATTGATCCCTAGCTTCCTGAAACAGCTTTGTTTGTTATGTTATCTTGTGCAAAACCAAACAATGAGGAAAGCCTGTTCTTGAGAGACTTCCACACAAAAAACACACAGTGGTCTAGGTAGAGTGTGATGATTCTACTGAAGTCATTTCCAGATTTATTTCTGCAATAGGAGATCGTTCTGCACTGTGGTTCAGTGGCCCCAGCAAAACCATGTTGTTTGCAGAGGGAAAAATGTATTTAGTCTATCTATAGAGCATTACAGGTGACATCAAAATATATGGTTTACTCCATAGTCCATGGTCAGGGTTCTCACTACTTGCACTGGTCATTACTGCAGCTCTCTAAATTCCTGATCCGTTTATAGGTTTCTTCAGGGACATTTCCTTAATTGAATTGTTTAGTAGTCATGTCATTTTCTCCCATCGTTCTTTGCACAAAATAAAATAAATTCTTTATGTCTCCAGTCGATGTACATGTTCCTTCCTTTATCATTGTGTGGCAGTGGATTAAGGCTCTAAATTACTTAAGGGATTTGGGGTAAAAGATCCCTGGTGACTGCTGCTGCTACTGATGCCACCAGTGAGGCATGGCAGCTGAGGCCTATTAGCAGTTAGCTCTGATAGGCATGAGGAAAAAAAAAGAAGAAATAGTAAAATGTGGTTAGGGATGTAGTGTTATTATAGCTTCCCGATAATATTTGACCACAAATTTCAATTTAAAATGCGATGAGAGTTGGATAGTCTTTAATTACATTAATGTGCATTGACCATTGCTCTTCTGAATATTACTCTTTTATACTTATCTCTTTTTGTCCAAGTGATTTTAATTTCAGTCAGTTGCCTCATTATTTGCTCTTCAATAGCTTTTTCCTTTTTTCACATACTTCACTTCATTATTGCTCAGAAATTAATTGCAGGCAATGTTGTTCTCAATCTGCAGGATGTTATTACAGAGCATGAACAAAGAGACAACTGACAGGGCATGCTGATATGTAAGCTTTGCAGTTAACTCAATGCAAAGTTTTTTAACTCAAATGCAGAACAAAGAGAGAATATGGTCGTTGCAGACAGATGCAATAGCTGTGGACTGATCTGAAGTTTGTTCAACTGATGTCTCTTTGCATCCATTCCAAATTTGTTATGTTGCTTTCAGTCCCTATATTTCTGTTACAGATTCCTTTAACTTTGTAACTGCTGCAATTGATCCTCCAGAATTATACAAGTGAAGCCTTGCAAAAAAGTCAAGTTCACAATTTGCTGTAACCATGACAATCAAGAAGCTTGGGAAGTCAGCTTCAGAAGCGGCAGCTGTGATTGACCTGTTTTCTCGGCTCATTAAAATGAGAGGGTTATTTGGAGATCCAGAACCTCGGTAGTCAACAGTAAATGGCAAAACCAACGCAGGTATTGACCTGCTGTTACTCCTTTTAGTGTGCACTTAACATCTCTGAAATAAAGTACTTGTTAGTGACCATGTCCTTTGGTGATGCATGTCAACTTTTGTTTAAATAATTGCAGCTGACTGGTGGGATTCCTATCGAGGTTTGTTAATTGAACCCAAGATCATTGCAACTGTTTGGATCCCTTCAAGGCTTCAACGTAGACCTTTCTTACAATGTATGTTGGGTTCACCTCGCTTTCCACCAGACTGTTTGGCTTCATTGAATCGCTGGGGTATGCGATACGACAAGTTCTAATCGGATACATTGGCTTTACTTGATGCGTTCTTGCTGTGAGGATTAATTACTGAAAAGAAAATTAATAAAAGAGATCATTGCATGCTATGTTTTATTGTCAAATGGGATGATTGGATAGAGGTTGTTTATATTTCTTAATGCTGAAGAAAAACAATTAATTACCAGTATTATATAGCTATGTGTTCACAAATTGTAGCCAGCAGCTGCTGCAATTACTGTGAGATCATGTAATTTCATTGTTTCTATGATGACGTCCACTCTTTTGCAGGTTCAGTGCCCCTGCCGTCCACAGCTTGCAAATGGAGCAGACCACGTTATTTAGTACTGCTTTTTGTATCAGGTTGGCTCCAGACCAATGAAGCTACGCCCCATACAAAGTGTTGTGTAGTGCTAAGAAAACACCTGAACGATATGACAATTTCCAGCCGAGTATATGAACCTAGCAAGATGACACTATTACTATGTGTATAACCTTCATTTCCCATTTATTTTGACAGAAACATGTTTGCAAATAGGTGCGCCGTATTGCTGCTGCTGCTGCATCAGTTACCATAAACTAATCCTGAATAGCTTCATTTCCTACTTCGGTAAGCCTTTAATTTAATCTTCAGAACAAGAAATAAGTATATATATTTTAAATCTATAAAAGCAACACTTTGCTCGCCAACGCCCGCGATCTTTTACTAGTTGAGAAATAAAAGGAGCACATTTAGTCCGGTTTAATTTTATGTGCTCAGTTGATATTAGTACCATATGGTAAAGTGATGGAGGGTAACCAAGTGAGATGCAAATAAAACAATAGATATTCTGCTAACAAAACTCATATTTTTCTTGGCTCTTTTGGCAAAGAGAAAAGAGATTTTGATACGCAAGTGAAACACGTATAATAAAAAAATTTATTTTGATACTCTCGAGCTGCAATGCACGGTCACTAACAATTGAGTTGATGAAAATTTATTTTGATACTCACTTTTGTTAGTATAACATAACGCTGGAATAATTTGGTGTCATGACAACTCATCATCGACTTATTGTACATATTTATTGTTGTGAACTGCCCGAAATTACATGTCAAAGCGTGTTACAGAGAATATTATTTCATCAGTAGCACATGGATTGTCGAAGTGTATCACAATCATAGAAATGTTTTGGTATTTGAAACAAAACGTACATTGCAGGTGCTACATTAACTATCCATTGGCTCCGATCAGGATCTGAGTTCGGATTGTGTGTCATCGTGGGTAGCATGGATGTGTGTTGCGCGTGCTCGATGAAGTCAAACTTAATGCGTGCAATATAAACCCAGCGATCGAGCCAGCCTTGCACGTAGATTTATATAAACGAGTCAGTAATATAATTGATGAATCGAGTAATTAATAAAGAATGTATATGTGTGTGTTTTTCATTAAAAATAGAGAAGTCAGAACCATTTCGAAGGAGTCAATGGCTCCGGCTCCTCTGAAGAAGCCTCTCTGAAGGAGTTGTGCTAAACACCCCTTAAAGACACCCTAATTAGTTAACTTGAGGAGCCAAGCCTAACTTTCGCATTGTGGATATTGAAAGTAGGGCTGGTCATACTGAGCTGGTGGGATGTAAAACGATGCTCGTGGGACCATCATATTTTGGCTTGATAAAGCTTGCGCGGCCCCTCGTTCGTCGCAATTTAGATAGTAAAAGATATGAGTTTCATCACTACACAATTTTTATTGGTGGATGTTTTGTATTTTTAGAAGCGAACAATGCAAAGCAACTGTCTTAGAGAGATAGACCTAAGAGCTAGAGAGATAGACCTAAGAGCAAGCGCAATGTATCTAGCTCAACTAGTCCATAGGAGTGGCCCCCGCAGCATTTAAATTGCAAGCCATATTATAT
The DNA here is from genome assembly GCA_038502445.1 of Eremochloa ophiuroides. Classification (NCBI taxonomy): domain Eukaryota; kingdom Viridiplantae; phylum Streptophyta; class Magnoliopsida; order Poales; family Poaceae; genus Eremochloa; species Eremochloa ophiuroides. Next base: position 7,130,141 of record JAHLJS010000002.1, read on the forward strand.
CCAGATCAACTAGTCTCTATAGGAGTAAGTCTCACAATGGAATAAAAAATATCACCTCAACCTCCCTGCATTCCTTGCGCGTGAGTGGATGGACAACTCCTTTCCATTATATTAGATCTAAGTGTAAATACTATTTTTTTATTGTCTTATAGGCTGTCCTAGGGCTATGAGTATCTTTTCCATGCAGATTGCATATGAATCAACCTCCATAATATTCTAACTACCTGACTGTAAATATTTAGTTTCCTATGAATTGATTTTTTACTAACAGTCTAGCCTCGGTTAATCGGTAAAAAAAAAAGGGAAAAAAACCATAGGTCGTCGACGAGCCCGTTGCCAACTCGCTAGTCAGACCTATACCCACCGTCGCCCGCCGTACCGCATGTAGGAGTAGTGACACAGGATGCCAACGTCACTGGATGGGGGCGCTCCTAATCCATGTGGCAACGAGCAAGCCCATAGTGCGCCTGAGATGGTAACGATCATGTCAAGCATGTTTACTTAATTCGTCCTAAATTATAAGTCGTTTGACTTTTTTAACCTTAAATTTAATCACTCATCTTATTCAAAAAATTTACACAAAAGAGTTAAATTTAACTTATTCTCGAAGAACTTTTATTAATAAAGCAAGTCATAATAAAAAATATCATATTTTGCATATATTTTTAAATAAAGCGAGTGGTCAAATTTAAGATAAAAAAGTCAAACAACTTATAAATTGAAATGTAGGGATTACCACATGTAACTGGCGAGCATTCCTATCCTACATGATTCGCGCGCGCGTGTGTTTTAAATGTCATCAGCCGAAGATGATCAGGCCTGCAATTGTATTGATCACCAGCAGAGAGTTCCGTTGGTTGAGGTCGCCACGACGCCAACGACGATGCATCTGTCATCGTCACTAGCTCGATGGATCGTAGCCAGCAGCACAATTGTCCTAAGAAACTGTTCTGGCAGCAAGTAATTAGAAAAGTTTAAAAGTTGCATAGATAATATAAACTCTAACCACTGATAAATTAAATCTGAATTTTCATAATGGTTATTGTAGGATTTTTTTAGGCCCTCCTAACGCGCGTGGCAACCAATCCCCTTGTGCGCCTGAGATGGCAACGACGATCATGGCAAGCATGTCTACACCATGTAACTGGCGCGGATTCCACTCCTGCGTCATCCGCAGAAGCACAGGTACCTACACAGATGGCCAAATAGTAGTTTTAAACAACAGGTTTTGTCAGTTAATTTGGCGGTTGAGATTTCAGATTTGGGATACGAAAGTACAAGGTCAGGTTATGTTATACTTCTGTATAGAAAAATAATGTTGTTTTATAAAAGGTCTTAGTCAAACATTGAGAATATAAATCATGAGTAACTTTTAAATTATTGAGTTTCAAAATATAAGAACTATATAAATATATTTGTTTTCAAATATATTTTTATTAAAGTATGCATATATCATTTTTGAATAAATATTTTTGTAGAAATATGAAGTTAGAGTCATGCTTGGAAGATCATGTCGTTGTCTTAAACGACATCTAAATCTTATACGGCGAAGCATAACATAACAATAGAATAATTTGGTGTCATGACAACTCATCATCAACTTATTGTACATATTTATTATGTGAACTGCCCGAAATTACATGTCAAAGCGTGTCACAGAGAATATTATTTCATCAGTAGCACATGGATTGTCGAAGGGGAAATTATTTCCTCGGCCCTGAAAAAAGTTCAACTTAATTTTTTGGTCCTGTTTTCATCGAACTTTGTTATTTAGCCCTAAAACAAAATTTGCTTATTTTCTTGACCCTTTCGTCCACTTTGAAAGATCATAACTTTTCAATATGATATCGGATGAAGATAATTTTTATATGAAAATTGTAGGTCTCGACGAGATCTACAACTTTATAGTTTTGAGTTTTTTCATTTGAGAAAGTTCAAATGCCAAAAACATCAATATATTATATTAATGTTTTTAGGCATCTGAACTTTCTCAAATGAAAAAACTTAAAACTATAAAGTTGTAGATCTCATCGAGACCTACAATTTTCATATAAAAATCATCTTCATCTGATGTCGTATCGAAGAGTTATGATCTTTTAAAGTGGACAGACGGGCCAAGAAAATAAACAAATTTCGTTTTAGGGCCAAATAACAAAGTTCGATGAAAACAGGGCCAATAAACTAAGTCGAACTTTTTTTAAGCCGAGGAAATAATTTTCTCTTATACAATCCTCCTCTTCAGAGAGGACTATTCCTTCCATCAGGTTCAGTAGTTCCAACCACATGTTCATAACATTTTCTGAAACTGATCTCCCAAACGTAAGTTTCAGATTCATACCATCCCAAACTTCAGTTAAAGTTTTGCCTTGTTGTTCATTAATAACATACAACGGCCAGTAAATAATCTCCAGGCTTGTATTGCCTATCCAATGGTCTTCCCAAAATCTCACTTTCTCTCCATTACCAATGACCCACTTGATACCTATCCTAATAGCTCGTAATAAAGCCCAAAGCACCCCTTTCCAAAAGGGGAAGCTCCTGAACCAGGGCAGCACAGAATATTTGGCTCCTCAGTTTTACATTTATAGTCAACTATTTGTGTCCAAATGGCATTTTTGTTCAACTGATATCGAAAAATCCAAGCGCTCAACAAGGCCATATTAAGACTTCTCAGGTCAGGAATATCTAGACCTCCAAAGTCTTTCTTCTGAGCGATCATAGGCCAGTTGGCTAAGTGATATTTATGATGATCTTCAATATTGTTCCAAAGAAAATGGCTTATATGGGAATTGATTAAGTCAATCGCCCATTTAGGAAATTATATAATAAACAACAAGTACATGCGAATGCTAGCCAAGCAAGCTCTAAGGAGGGTCAGCCTGCCTGCATAAGAGAGGAGCCTTCCTCTCCAACCAGCTAGAAACCAGTAGAAATTGACTTGGAAACCATAAAAACCGGCAGCAGCAAGGAGGGGGCTGCATCAATCTCTTTGTCATGAAGCTTCTTGTCCGGTTTGAGGCCATACATAGTAGGCCATGGGCAACATCACTTTACATCGGCATACGGTTCTTGCGAGTCAGGTACTGCTAAGGATGGATTCGGATCGGATAGGTATGGATTCGGATTCAGATGTCACTATTTACCACATTTTAAATCGAATTCGGATACGAATACGAATCATTTCGGATATGAATCGAATACGAATAGTTCAAATTCGCATTCGGATACATAATTGACTTGAAACATAGCGATATATAAATTATTAATTTCCTTTACTAATAATTTTATAGTAAATTAAAATTAGGATACAAGTAGTGAATAAATTATTAGTAGCGTACGCAATAGATACTTTATTTCAATAATTAAATATATCACAATTAATATTTCTAATAAAGATTTAAAATATTTAATAATAAAATAGGTACATGTATAATTATGATTTATTTATTAAATACATAAAAATAATAAATTTAAAATTAATATAATTAGATATATTAAAAGAAATTAAATTTTATCATTATATATCAAGAGTAATAATAGATTAAAATAATCAAGTATTTATTATATCAATAATTTTTAACTGTTTAAATGGTATATATCATTACTTTATTAGTATAATTAAAATTAGTATATTTATTATTAGTAATTAGTAGTTTTAAATAGTTTTATCAAATACTTTATTTTTCTCGGATACGGATAATGTCGGATATTTCGAATACGAATATTAAATCGGATAGAGAAGAATCGAATTCGAATACATCCATTCGATATCCGTATTTAATTCGAATACGAATACTAATATTCATATTAACACTTTTTTCGAATACGGATATGGATAATTCGGATTTCCAAACATCCGAATCCATCCTTAGGTACTTCGGTTTCACCGGCCAAAGAATGAAAGAATCCATAACAAAACGCCTTGCTCGCGGAAGAATCGTGCGATTCATCACAAGAGTCTGGCGCACAGTTGAGGCCACGCACGAGACCCTGACAATCCTGGTGTCGCCCTGGCGCTCCATTGCAGTCGACCAAGGATGTGGTGAGGCGCAATCGTAGTGAGCATTTATCAATTGCTTTACTCTGTTTCTCAAAAGCCTTTGCTACGTGCTTTAATTTGACTCAGCATTTCGTTAATTAATTTTTAGTCATGGACAGTAGTTGTGTGCGCCAAGGGTAGCTTATCGTTTTAAGTTTTAACAGCATCACGAGAAAACAAATATCATTAGGCTAATAAACTATTCCCTCCATTTCAAAATGTAAGTCAGTCCAAAAATTTTAGGGAGTCAACGTATCTCAAGCTTAACTAAAATTATAAAGAAAATATAAAGATTTATGACATCAAATAAGTGTCATAATATAAAAATATATTTGATGAAGAATAAAATGATATTTAATTAATATTGTAAATATCATTAGCTTATTATATATATTTGGTCAAAATTGAGATGCTTTGGAATGCCTTACAATTTTAAATGAAGGGAGTACATACTGTTAGTGGGTCTTAGTAGTGTCAAGTAGTTCTACAAAAGTATTGTTGTCAACTATAAAAGCAAATTGATGAAAAAAAGCTAGATACTCGCGCTATTTGCAAACAACCTCGCTAAGGCATGTTTGCTTGAACTTATCAGCTAAAATCAGCACTTTTTAATAGTATTTTACTCTCATAATAAATCAACATCATCTAAAATCAGCACTGACAGCATATCATGTCATTAACCGAGGAACTTTGTTCCTATGTACTCCCTCCGTCCCACGAAAACTTATAAATTTCACTTATCAAGGCAAGATTAGGGTGAAAGTGTAAAATTACGCCTCTTGCACTTCTACCCACATATCAGAACTCAAACCTAGCCATCCTACTTCTGAGTGTTCTTTGCAAGTTCAGAGATCAACATATACATATCGTAGGACAATATTGGCCACACATTGCAAATTTCAGTTTACTGCCAATTACACAGCCTAGATAAATCAACGTTACACGCCAGATCACACGTTAGTTGCTTCTTCCATTTCCTCCTCCCTTACCGTGCTTTCCCAGCTTCCATTTGCACTTCGCTGTCCGTTCTTTTCATCTTCCATCACATAGCGCCAATTATGGGTTTTGACTTTTGATTTAAATGCAGATCCACCAGATCAAGGAGAGGCCTTACCAGACTTGAATGAGCCGCCAAACAGAGAAACCCTTCACATCCATGGTGCCTTACAAGACTTGAATGAGGAACCACCAAATGAGGGAGAACCCATACATATTCATGAAGGACAGTAAACCCAGCTTGTAGGAGGACAAGTAAATAATTCAGGTAAGACGTTTCATAACTTCATCTCCGCAAGTAGTATGAGTGGAAGAATCAAATTTGATATATGCTGTTGTGCTGACCTTGCTTCCTTGCATGCTGATGATGAAGATCATCAATCAAATGTGGAGGGGCAGGCCATACCTCAATGTGGCACCTACTGATGATGCTTGGCAAGCAGCTGGAGTACTACTAGTGTACGAAGTAGCTGCACAGCTGAAAACCAGAACGGTAGATACCTACTTCTTCCGTCTAAAAAAAAAGGCTATTTTAGAATTTCAGAATATATTGTTTGATCATGTGTCTTATTCAAAAAAAAAATTAATAAATACTATTTATCTTGTTATGACTTATTTTATTATTAGATATGCTTCAATAATAATTTATTTATTTTATCATTTACTTAAAAATTTTGAATAAAATAAGCGGTCAAACATAATATATCAAAGTTAAAAAACCGATATTTTTTTTTTAAGACAAAGGGAGTACCTCACTCCGTCAGGGAGTCAAATCGTCCACGCAAAGGAAAGGGACACGCACGTCCAGGCGGAGAATGCTCTAGAAGTCATCACCTGTACGGCGCGTGCTGCGGCCGATTCAAATGTCAAATTCAACTCTGTACGCCGCGGCCGGTCCAGTCGAAACGCCGAAAGAAGGGAGACGAGGTCGCCGACGCTTCTTATGACCGACCGACTTCAGCCTCCTGCCGTCCGCACCAAGCGATGCTTCGCGTACTCCCTCGGCGTATCTCTTCTGCCTGCTGCATACAGCACGCTCCATTTGATTTTCTAATAGATATCGTTTCAATTAAATTATCTTAAGTCAAATACATTAAACTTTCAATACAGATAAATTCTTTTAGATTAAATTTAAAGATATAAAAGTGATGTAAGTAGATTTATCTCGAAATATAATTTTATAAAAATATATTACATAGAAAAAATAATGATCAAAATGTTCTTTAGACCGTGTCGCTGTTTAAAAGACATCTACCACACCTATTAGGAAACCGGAGGAACAGCCCGTTCGCTTCTTCAATCAGCCGCTTATTTCCAGTCACGGAACAGTATTTTTCTCTCACAATAAATCAGCATAAGCCAAAATCAGCGCTTATTTTCAGCACAAGCGAACAAGCTGGAAGTCCTTGGCCAATTAGGAAATCGGAGGGAGTATTTAAGCCAAGGGGAAAGGTCTAGGCGAGGGAACCAACGCAACCTCTTTTGAGTTCCCACGACCTTCTCTTCGGCAAACAAACATGGCGTTGCGCTTGCGCTTCGTGCTCGGGAGGATCCAGTCAGCCGGCCGTCTTTCCGGCGGCCACCGCAGGCCGCGGCTTCACACCTTCAGCGGCGGTGAGGCGCTCCGGCGTCCTCTTCCGCCGGTGGGGGATCGATCGCTCTGCACCAACGCGTACGGACCGCAAATCAAGACGGACACCACGATCATGGTTCGCTCCCTTCCCTGCCGTTTCAAGTTCAATCCCAGAATAATAGAGTCCGTCTTAATTATTTGTATATATGTTCATATCTTTCCCTTCTCTCTCTCTCTCTCTCCTGTGCCTGTCCACATGTCACATGGTTTCTGCTTATAAATCTTCTCTGACTTCCACTGCTTGTAACCAACGTGCAGGAACATGAGCCGCATCTCGACAGGTTTTCAGATCCCCAGGTTGCCCATGAGCACCAACAGTTCGTTCAGTTCCTCGACAGGATGCTGGACGCGATAAGGAATCCTCAGAGTCTTGCGCAGATGCAGCGCCGGAGGCTTGCCAGCGGGTTGAAAGTTTTGGATGATGACATATGAGCCCAATTCTCTCTGCGGAAATACAAGAGTTGAAGAAAAAACGTCAACAGTTTGTGTTGTATATAAAGTGACCCTGCTATGTCTTGTAAATAACAATGCGCAACTTGAGTGTGAGAGACTGCTATTGTTCAGGTTCATTCAGATTATGGATCAGAACATCGGCTTAAATACCGGATATGTATAAGTATAATATGTACTTGAAGTAGTTTCATTTCATTTAGTGGATTGGATTTGCGTACCAAAGCTGATCAACTAACACAGCATTACAGATTACAGATTCAATAATAAAGTGCATGCTTACCTTTTGTTTCAACCGTTACCAGCTCATCCTTGTAACCTTGCAGCTGAAGCAACAACACCAGCCTCACAGGAAGACATCCTAATATGTCAAGCTTCTCCCTAAAAAAATGTCAATAATATCTTTACACAGATTTTGCCTTGGCCTTCCATGTGTTCCTCATGCTTGAGAATAGACATATCCCTACAGGACATAGTACATATGTTGGTTCATCAGATAACATAACAGAACTGAGGAAAATAGTGTGACAGAAAATGAGGTACTGCAGAAGTTCAAGACAGAAATGCAGGAACAGCTTACACAGAAAGCTATCACTATTGACTTCGCTCATAAATTGAAAGATCTTGCAGAGTTGTATGAAGGGCTGTCAGTGCAAAAGAAAATGTTGGACAACACTGACCTGTCCTGTCCACATGCCATAGAACCATTTCAGTTTCTTTAGAAGAACTTAAAAACAAGAAAGAAAAAAATTCGAAATTTTATTGCTCATAACTTACATTTATATCTTTGCTGCAGATGAGAATGATCAAGTTCAGACACCATATATTAGCAGCAAAAACGAGACCTGGAATGCCTTTATCCAGCCTAAGAGTATGAATAATATAATATGTGAAGTTGCAAGCAAGTTATACTCACCACTTTTTTTTTCTCATGTAAATATCCAACTACATACACATACTGCTCTGCAACAGCCAGTAGTCTGTATAACAATGTGTTCTTCCTCAAATTTCCATCAGAAGGGCATATCAGTGCCACTGGGACAAATCATATTGCCATAACCTTCAACAAGATAAAGATACGAGGATTAAACTTAATGTCACGATGGAGACGACAGCTGCAGTTATACATAGATGTCTTACCAATATATCAAAAGTACAGAGTAGTATTAGAGTATAGACTACAAAAAAGCATAACAAATTAGACTAATTAAAATGGCTTTGATGTTCCCCGATAGAAACACATACTACAAGTGGAGACGCACCATAGCTACCAGAATGACACTCCCGTTTAGCTAGTTTTTGTACTACTTGAAGGGAAAACATAAGATGCTTTCAATCTGATCATTTGCAATAAAAAATAATAATTGAAGGGAAAACATATGCTGCCATTTTGTATATTTACTATAACAACTACATACAGTCAGTGGCCCAATAGCATGTATGATTCCTATGTTGAAGGGAAAACATAAGATGCTTCCACTCTGATCATTTGCTACAGAAAATTACTTGAAGGGAAAACATATGGTGCCATTTTGTATATTCACTATATCAACTACCTACAGTCCGTGGCTCAATGGCATGTATGGTTCCTATGTCTAATTACATTTCAGTTTGCACATGGATCAGCAGCAAGGCAGAACAGGATCTTTAAGATTGGTAAAATAGTATCACTTTATTCAAAAAAGTTGCTATCATTAGGTTCAAGAAATAATTAAGCTGCATAGAACATCAAACGATCTTTTGTACTTTTTAAATCCCACCTGTGTGTTGTTATCGTGGTGCATGGGGTGACATAGATCTGGTCTGGGAACATAGCCTTCTTCTCTTAGTTCTTGAAGCAGGGCCTTCAAGGACGTGTAGATATCTTCAGACTCAGGGTGGCTTTTATCTGATGCAACAAATAAATGGCTGCTGTTATTAACATCTACCCAGCTGTACCCAGGTATCTTCAGGATCTTATTATCCTTCATCAATCTTCTAACTTTTGATACACCATCCCATCGCCCAGCAACTGCATTGATATTGGACATGAGGACATAATAACCAGAATTACCAGGGTCCAACTTGAACAGTTCTTGGGAAGCGATGTCCGCAAGTTCAACATTGCGATGCACACGGCAAGCATGGAGAAGAGCGCCCCAAATGCCAGCATCTGGCTTGAAAGGCATATCAGCAATAAATTGTATAGCTTTATCTAACCTCCCAGAACGACTATATAGGTCGACCATGCAAGCAAAATGCTCCATTCGTGGTGCAATGAGATATTCCTTAGTCATGCATTGAAAAAGTTGGAGTCCTTCTTCAACCAGCCCAGAATGAGCACAAGCAGATATCAAAGCAAGGAAAGTTACATGATCTGGCTTGTATCCTTCCTCCTGCATACGATGTAAGAAGCTCACTGACTCTGTAACAAGACCATGAGCCCCATAGGCAGAAATTATACTATTCCATGATACTTCATTCTTATCAGGCATGAATTCAAAAACACGAAGAGCCAACTCCATGTTCCCACATTTCGCATACATGTCTATCAGAGCACTCTCAGCAAATATGTCAGCCTTTCTAGGACCCTTTATGATGACACCATGAATCTCCTTCCCATAATATATAGCTGGCAAACTTGCACATGCTGATAGGGCAGAAGATATGGTTACATTATTGTACTTTATTCCTTCCACACACATATGACGGAAAAGGTCTAGAGCTTCTTGTGGTTCTCCATTCTGTGAAAAGCTTGAGATCATCGAGTTCCATGTCACCTCATCCTTCAGAGACATTTTGGAGAAGATATAATGGCTCAGGTCAAGTCTGCCACACTTTGCATACATGTCCATCAGTGCACTCTCCACATAACATTTTCCTTCATATGCATTTCTTAGAACATAACCATGGATCTCCTGACCGAGAGGCAAAGCAGCCATACTAGCACACGCTGGCAAGACGCTAGCTACAGTAACAGCATTTGGTTTGATGCACTGTTCTAACAAATACCGGAACATTTGCAGTGCCTCTTCACTCATCCCATTAAGAACATAACCTGATATCATCGCACTGCCAATGACCACATCGATAGCCCTAGCGGCATCATACACATTCTGTGCCATCCTCACATCCCTGCACTTGAAATAAATGTCCACCAAAGCACTCACCAAAAAGGCATCCATGTGCACACTATTCCTGATAATATAACCATGTATCTCCTTACCCTGCTTGAGACCATTCAAGTGAGTCAGAGCAGGTAGCAAACTCACTAGCGTAATTGGATCTGGTCGAGCACCACTACTCTGCATATCACAGAACAATCCCAATGCTTCATCAAGAAGCCCATTTTGAACGCATCCTGAGATCATTCCGTTCCAGGTTACCAAGTCATCCTGTGGCATCAGTTCAAACAACCTCCCTGCATCATCCAAGCACCGGCATTTGGCATACATCGATAGCAACGTGTTAGCCACTGCCACCTCCTGCTCTAAACCACATTTCACCGCCAGAGAGTGAAGCTGCACCCCAGACAGCAAGTCAGACTCAGCGGCACACACGGACAGAAAGCACGCCAGGGTTGCAAAATTGGGCTCGCAACCAGACGCCCTCATGTTCCGGAATAGCCGCACCGCGCCGTCCATGTCACCAGCCTTTATGCACGCGTCCATCATCACGTTCCACAGGACGCAGTCCCGCTCGGGCATTCCGTCGAACGCGTCGCGGGCGTCCCTGAGGAGGCCAGCGTCAGAGTACATCTTGATGAGCGCGCTCCCAACGTAGACATCACTGGCGAGCCCGATGTCCCGCGCAGTGCGGTGGACCAGGCGGCCGAGGGGCACCGCTCCGAGCGCGGCACAGGACTTGACGACGTAAGGGAGGGTGTGCGCGTCGGGGCTCGGCGCGGCGGGGTGTGTCCACATCTTGACGTAGAAGAGGATGGCAAAGCTGTGGTGACCGGCCGCGGTGAACCCGCGGATGAGCCAGTTCCAGGGCAGCGACGATGCGGCGGCGGCGCGCGGGAGCGCGGAGAACACCGCGACGGCGTCGCGGAACCGGCGCGCGAGGACGTACATGCCCAGGAGGCGGGTGTGGAGAGCTGGGTGGCTGCAGAGAGCGCCGGACACGACGGCGCGAGCGTGGATTTGAAGGCCCAGCCGGAGGTGCGGCGCGGAGACGCAGCCACGCAGGAGCGCCAGCAAGCGGTCCGCGGAGAAGGCATCCGTGACGGCCGCCGTAGTGGAGAAGGTGGTAAAGCAGCATGGCAGCCGCTGTAGCTTGAGGCCGCGTTGAGCGAGGCGCATGGCGAATTGGCGACCGACGGCGGCGAGGCCGGCGTCGTCGAGGAGGAGCGAAGCCGAGGCGGCCGACTGCTCAAGCGTGGCTGCGCGTGCGATCGTGGTCGGCGGGGATTTCCCCCCGCGAGGCTCCCCCTCAGTCCTCGCAGGACCCGAAAGTGGAATGAAATCTGGAAGCCCGCTAACTGTGGCTTTTGTCCGTTACTCCTGTTGTCCATGAGTTAGTTTATTATCTCAACAAGCCTCATGTTTTGAGTTTATATTTAATTACAGAATCCTTGGTTTGAGTCTACAGATTCCAGACCTTGGTTTGCGTCTACAGATTCCAGAGAGGAGATGCCGCAACTTTGTGTGTTTGAGAAAGGTATGAGCAGCTTAGGCAACAGTTGAGACCACATAAGCAGGCAGTCGTTTCTGTTTCTGTGAACTCAACTGAATTCGGCAAATGCTTCAGCACTATACCGTCGAGATCAAGTTCGAATGCGCATTATCTACCACATTTGCAATCAACCACTACTATATTTAGAAAAGAAAAAAAGGTTATGACTGCTTTTACATTTTGCCACAGAAATGAGCTCTTATTGCTGGAGCTCCAACTTAGAGGCAAGGAAGCTAGAGGCAAAAATCCAAACAGCAAAAGGAAAGGAACAGCCACTAGCAGAACACTCCAGCTCTAAGAACTAAGCAACCAGAACATCATAGCATGTCCTCCATGTTATGTAGCTCCCACTCCTTGACAAAATATTAAAGCCACTCTCACTTGGCGCGTATAATAATCCTCCAGACGTCCATGATCATCTTCCTTCAACAAAAAAGTCCACCACTTCTGCGAGACAAAAGAGATTGTGTGCAGAACATTAGTACAGAATTTGGGGAATTTGTGCACAATAGACATTTTATTATGAGTTGTCCACAACACCCAGACTACAATTGCAAAGATAAAGAGTTTGAGATCATAAAACTGCAATCCTGGAGGTAACCAAGTTTCAGAATTTGTTGTGTACTGCAAGGGGAATCTACAATCAAACTAATACGCTGCCGGTCATGCTACTTCGAGCTATACCTGTAATGACAATCGAACGCGCGTGGGAAAAGAAAACACAAGATCAGCATTCTGAATCATAAAGAATTCAGAGAATCACACAGTCATAGTCACAACCACAGATTCACAGGGTGGTGTTTGTAATGCGCTCCGGCTCCAGCTGCTCTAGATGATAATCTGGGAGCAGAAACCCTTCCAAGCACTAGCCTAACTTTATATGATAATCTGGGAGCCGGCCATATGAGTTGTTTGTCATGATGTAACTACCATTGGCATTAGATAGTGCGTGTCAGCAGCTTGAAACCAACAAACCATAAAATGGTGTAGAGAATCATTATACTTCTATACTTCTGAGTTTTGTTGATGAGGGAAAAAATTATTTTCCTCTTCAGATTTCAGACTTCAGACAATTGTAGCGCAAAACAAACTCAATGCCAACCATTCACAGCATGACATTTCAGATTCTTTGCAGTTGATGGTGCCCTCAAACTTGCCACAAAGAATCTGATAGCATTTCAATCATGAAGCCATGCCAAAGAGCCAATCTTACTGTGGCTTTCTTCGGAAATCCATGTACGAGCAGAAAGGAGATGAAGAAATTCACCATTCACTTGATAAATCGCAGAAGTTCCGTGGCAACGTTCGCCCTCAGCTTGTCACGCTTTGCGCTCGCCCTGGCCTCTGCCGCCCGCTGCCTCTTCAGCCTCGCCTCCAGCCGCGCCGCCGTGTCGTCACCGATGCGGGCGAACGCCCTCTTCAGCGCCCCGTGGCCGCTCCTCGCACCAATCGCCTCCACCTGCGCGGAGAGGCAAGGGTAGAGCTCGGCCAGCTCGCCGAACCCCCTTGGGTCCTCGCGCGCAAGGGTCTTCTTCTTCTCCCTCTTCCCCATGCGGTTGTCCGCCCAGATGAGCTTGGAGAGCTTGTAGATGGTGACGTCGCCGTCCTTCACCGGGATTATGCCGCGTTTCAGGCGCTTGGCGGCGTTGTCGTACCGGGACCAGAGCGCGCGTAGACGCTTGTTGACCTGCTCGGCGCTGAAGCGGCCCCGCAGCGCGGCGGCGAGGTCGTCGGGCGACGGAAATCGCCCGTGCTTCTGCCGGTGCGACAAGACGGCCTCGAGGAGCGCGATCTCGTCGGAGGCCGGCCACGTGCGAAAGGGGGGCCGGGGTTTCTTGGAAACGACGGGCTCCGGCTCGGGCTCGGGCTCGGGACCTGAAGAGCCGTCCGAGAGCAGCGAGGAGGCGGCGGAGACATCGGATTCAGGAGCAGAGTCGAGGGATATCGACGGTGACGACGGGATATCAAGATGTCCGTCGGAGACGCCGGTGATGCTGCCGTCCGAGGACGCCGACGAGGGGCGCTCCTCCGACGTCATCTGCGGCGGCGGCGGCGAGGTTGGTTTCAGGGTTTTTTCTGGTGTCAGGTTTTGTTTGGGGTGAAGCCCCTCCTCGGCGATTCGCACGTGCGTTTTGAAAGCCCTCACGCGCTGCTCACGTGCCATCCATCTATCCATCTCGCGCCCCTCTCTCGTCTCTGACAACCGTAAGCCCCACCGTGTTCCCGCGCCGCCCACGAGCTCCTCCCTCCCGGCGCTGCCCATGACAACGGTGTCGCGCGCGCTCGGCTCCGCGTTCGCGGGCTTCGCGCGGGCACCCGCGGCGACCCTGCCCTCCCCGTGCGGCTCGTCGGCGCTGCTCCAGCACTGGCGCTGGAGCAGGGCCAGCCGCGCGCGGCGGTTCTCGTCCGGGCGCGCGGGACGGATTAGCATGAGCCTCCGCGCCGGCATCGTCGGGCTTCCTAACGTCGGCAAGTCAACCCTCTTCAACGCCATTGTGAGTAACTAAGCCTGCTTGTTTCGTTGCTTCCTGTTCCTGGGACTGGGAGGAATTCGTGTCGTCAAGAACTCGTAACAACCAAGGAGCCTAGATGGGAGAGAAACGTGCTTTCGTTCATTAGTTTGGTAATACTTGGAAAAGTAACGTGTATGTTGGGTGGATGTCGGTGGACGACAGCTGTTCGACGTTTTGCCTCAATGCCACATAGACATTCCTGGGAACAGCTGGCACTTTAGGTTTGTATAGTTTGTAAGAGTCAATAAAGTTCACAAAATATCCTTTTCTTTTGTGTTGTTCAGCTGCTGCACAAGTTACCCTCTGGACTTTTTTTCAGCAAAATGTTTCAAATCAAATGGAGAAATGTATGTGATATACACAGGACAGGTTCTTCCCAGGAATACTTTAAAGTTAATCTGTTTTCTCATTTTCCTTTTCAGGTTGAAAATGGGAAGGCACAAGCTGCAAACTTTCCCTTTTGCACCATCAACCCAAATGTTGGTGTGGTTGCTATCCCTGATCCTCGTTTGCAGGTGCTCTCAAAATTGAGCAAGTCGCAGCAGACGGTCCCAACCTCCATTGAGCTCGTGGACATTGCAGGTCTCGTCAAAGGAGCAAGCAAAGGAGAGGTACCAGTTTTGCTATTGTCTTCAATTTACCTGCCCCTGCAGGACAGCTCCAACTCTGCTGAGCAAAGTTTAGATGGTTTCAGATTAGTTTATACATACTGTTTTTATTGTTGACAATGACAACAGGGACTAGGAAATCAATTCCTTTCAAACATCCGTGAAGTGGATGCCATACTTCAGGTTGGTCTCTTGTACTTGTATGCTTAAGCTCTCATATATTTGCCGAGTTCTAGTGTCTGTCAATTACTGTGAGCCATCCTGCTGTCATCTTTATACTTTACATGCTAATACAATTTTCCATCAGAATCAAGGTTGGCTACTCATTTTTGCCTAACCAAAATCATGGCTTGTCAAAATCAAGGTTGCCAAAGTTAGGGTAAAAATCTTAGGTATGCATTTGGTTGATTGCCAAAATTAAGGCTTGCCAATTTTCTCTTTTATATAAGCTTAAGAACTTTCTAGAGATTTGCCAAAACTTTGGCCATAAAAATGTTTTGCCAAAACTTTGGCCATAAAAAATGGTTTGCCAATTCTTTGGCAATGGACCAATTGAGGACTACAAATTTTGGCATGCCATAGTTTTGGTTGGGCAAAAATTGGTAGCTAACCAAGCGGGTCCATCCCCTTTTCCTCCAATTTTACAGATATGTGAAGTAAAATTGGGGCAACTCTGTTATCCTTATCCAGCACTGTAACTCACTGCTGGTGCTTCATTATCATTTCGTATTTGTTGGACATAGCAAAACATTATAGGATTTATAAGATATTAGCTGTTGAGGTTCTAGAAATAACTGGTTATCTACTTTTTTACTGGATTATCAGGTTGTGCGATGCTTTGAGGATGACGATATAGTTCATGTCAATGGCAAGGTCGATCCCAGATCAGACATTGATGTCATTAACCTAGAGCTGATATTTTCGGATCTTGAACAGGTAATTTGGTGAAGGAGTCTTGTTATCACACATTTGAAAAGAAACTTCTATTGCTATCTATGTTGTCCAACTGCTGACAGTTGTATAATAACTGTAGATAGAGAAGAGGCTAGATAAGCTTAACAAGAGCAAAACTAAAGATGTGCAAGTAAAAGTAAAGGTAAGACATACGAATTATTTCATTCTGATGACCCATTTGTTCTATGTTCTTACTGTTTTCGCTACTTAGGAACAAGCAGAGAAATCAGGATTGGAAAAAATTCAGCAGGCACTTATGGAAGGAAAGCCTGCAAGATCGGCTGAATTAGCTGAGCATGAGAAAGAAGCTATACAACATCTTTATCTGCTAACTATGAAACCTGTCATTTATGTTGCTAATGTAACAGAATCTGATCTCGCTGATCCTGATAGCAATCATCATGTCAAAGAGGTGGCTACAGCAGCATCAGACTTGCAGTCTGGTATGGTTACAATATCAGCTCAGGTTTGTTGTATGCATCTAAATTACAAGGAGCTTTTGAAGAAATTTCTGTAAAATAATTTCATATTTTTGCCTTGAGTGATGTTGCCTATCCATATGTGCTCTATCTATGCTAACAAAATCATGGAATACATAAACAGGTTGAAGCTGAACTTGCCGAGCTACCTTTGGAAGAGAGAGTAGAATATTTAAAATCTCTTGGTGTTGCTGAAAGTGGACTGGGAAATTTGGTAAAAGCAACATATAATCTATTGGGACTAAGAACTTATTTCACAACTGGAGACAAGGTGCATCTTATTCTTATGTGCTGTTAAAGGTTTTTGTTCCGGCTGTTGACACAAACTGACAGACCTTAACTGTGTCCTTTCAGGAAACGAAAGCTTGGACTATTCTTTCAGGTTTCCTTCTTCGTCTTCACAATTATTCTATTGTAATATTTGAAGATGTTGTTGTAATCATAATAACTGCATGTAATTCTACATGACTACATGTAGGCATGACTGCACCACAAGCAGCTGGAGTTATTCATAGTGACTTTCAGAAAGGATTCATCAGAGCTGAAACTGTAAGCTGTGTACAAAATGATGATAATTTAATGACCAAATTTCATATTTCAGTTTACATGTCATGACATATCGCAGTTACAAAATGTAGATACTTCACCTCTATGGAATTTGGATATACTGTTACCTTTTTTTTTGTTTAATATTTACTAATTGTACAATGATTACTACCATACCTCAGGTATCCTACGATGATTTTGTTGCAGCTGGATCTCTTGGAGTAGCAAGAGAGAAAGGGCTGGTAAAGATATTTGCATTGCTACAACTTACATTCAGTGATTTGAAACATTCATTTAAAAATATGCTTTTTTTGCTTGTTTATTTGATATTTTAATCTGTCATTTTGACTGCAGTTGAGGTTGGAAGGGAAGGATTATGTCGTGCAGGAAGGAGATGTCATGCTTTTCAGATTCAACGTGTGACAACAATAGTAGCAAAAAACTGCAAAACACTGGAATTTGTTCTAGGCAGAATATAGTTTGCCCATATGTGAGATTTTTTTGGCCTCTTACCACCGACTATTGATCTACCAGCATTGTTTCTTATGAGGAAAAATACAATAGTTCACTCTGTATGAGTATCATTTGTTAAATTATGAGAAAAACACCATGCCAGTGTAACTCGATGTGACTTGCGTCTTGTTACAGCTGCAACTTCTTTGAAACTTGCCTAAATGAAAACTTTAGAATGCCGAGAAAGCTGCTCGAACAGAGTATTTTCTGAAGGTCTAAACATTAATATGGTTCAGTGTATCGACCAAAAGAAGTGGTGGAGCCTCATGGAGACGATAATGGGCATTTGCCCCTCTAGTCTAGAAAAAGACATTGATGTCTAAGAATCCATGACTCATTTATACATCTAGTGTACCACGTTTGGAACTTGGTATTGGCAAGCCTCATAGTCCATCAATCTTGTCTCCTTTCTCTCCCATGAGATCAATCTTCTACTGACATCCACTCAGCTTTATCCTTATATATCATCCGAAAAGAAACTTTATCTTTATCTGTAAAGCATGCTAGCTTTTTAACTGTAGTTTTAGCCTTATGTCATCTGAACAAGCACCGTTTCTTGGAGCCTAGGAAAAACACTAAAAGATTTTTGCATGGCTATAGCCCATGTTTGGATGTACTCTCTCTGTCCCTTTAAAACTGTCCTTAAAAAACCGTGTTTAGCTATAATGCATTTAAACATCTCATAGCTAAATCTAGCTAAAGTTTAGCTGGAGACTAAAATGTACACAATCCAATTAGCTGTTTCAACCTAGCTAAAATCAGGTAAAAGGTCTAAATGACCAAATTATCTCCAACTAAAGTTTAGCTAGAGCATCCAAATACATCCAGCTAAAGTTTAACTATCTAAACAATAGTATTAATGAGGGGTAGCATGGTCAAGATTTTGAATTAGCCAGAGCATCCAAACACCTTTAGCTAGCTAAACTTTAACTCTATCAATTAGTTAGCTAAATTTTAGCTGAGGTGCATCCAAACAGGCCCATAATTTGGAGGTAACCTTCTTTTGTCGTATATAGGTAATCATATACTGTAGTTGTCTTCCTTAAGACTGTCTCCAACAGTCACAACCTAAATGGAAGATGCATTTGATGATTTGCATCGTTCATAGTAGAAACATCTAGCACCCAAATCCTCCTTTCTCCAACAGACCACGTAAAGAAGAAGACACACTGTCCGGCGAGAGCCTCCCGGTGGCACGCTCCTTCCCACATCCGGCGAGGACGGAGGCTCATGCGTGACCCCCAACGGCGCGCTCCTCCCCACACCCGGCGCGCGAGCTCCTCCTCTCCCCTGCGGCGGCGCGCTCCTTCCCCACTGGTGGCACGCTCCTCCTCCTCCACTTGCGGCGGCGCGCGAGCTCCTCCTCCTCCACTTGCAGCGGCGCATGAGCCCTCCTCCGGTGGCGCGCTCCTTCCCCCGCCGGCGGCCTGCTAGCGCCCTCGTCCACCGGCGGCGCGTGCACCACGCCCCGGCCCCACCGGCGGACCGCCTCCTCCTCTCCGCCCTCCCCGGCGGCGCCCTCTCCTCGGCCTCCGCTTCGGGGGGCGATGGCGCCTCTGCGGCGGCAGCGGCCAACGCCTCGTCTTCCCTCACGTCGGCCGGAGGCACCCTCGCCGAGCTCCCCTCCCCTCCCCTCGATGGTCGATGCTGGCCGTGTGCCTGGCCTGGCGCTGCGTGGAGGAGACGCAAAGGGGCAAAGAGACGACTCATATTTGCACTTCCCGTCGCTGGTGATGCAAAATGGGTTGTGCCTTTGCCTACTCCGTTGGAGGCTGCTTTTGCCACCCAAAAATACCGTGCACGACTTATTTTGCACATGGATCACATTTTAGGTCTGTTGTTGGAGACAGTCTAATATTACCTCATGCTTCGCTGTTGACTAAAAGGACCAGCGGTGAGCTACTGAGCCAGTGACAACCATGGAGGTTTTTGCTGCAATATCTTTATTGTAACATCATGATTCATGAATAAGCGTAATCCAAGTAATGGGATCCGGCATGTAGCATGGTCAGACCGTCAGACACCTTTACATTGGGGTGCTTTAAGCGAACCACCTCAAAATCCAAATGGCATAGAGATGTTTGTTGCACTTTGTTTTTTTTAAAACAAAAGAATCGACTAAGTGGACTATCTCAAAATCAAAATGACGCAGGGGCGTTTGTTGCAATTTTCTAAAAAAACAAAGATGGAGGATTTTTGTTCATTTTTGGGCGCTGCAACAACGTGCTAATGTCGATTTCGCGAAAAGTGGAAACCGACGTCGCGGCAGCGCTAGTTCACATATGCTAAAGGGCCCCTGCCAAAGCTGGAATTTGAGCCCCTCTCCCCTTCTCCAGGACGCGCGCAAGCAGCCGCCGCCGCCGCTGGAGTGATGGATTCCCGCGGATTCGATTCCGCCGGCCGCATCTTCTCCAACGCCACAGAGATGTGGGCGAAAGAGCTCGGTTCCACCGCCACGGCTTCCACCGCGGGGGAAGCTGTAGCCCCCCCGGCCCCCGCCACTGCCACCGGAGTCAGCGGTGGCGCCAGCGAGGAAGGTGCCGGAGACGAGAAGCGCAAGGAGTGGTACTCCAAGGCTATCGCCTACTGGCAAGTAAAGCACCCACTCTTCCTCCCGCCAGAACCCCCCTGAGTCGTCCCTGGACCCTAAACCCCCAATCCAAATGCTTATTCGTCGTGCCTACGAATTTAGATTAGAATTTGGTCCGATCGGTGAATTTAGCTTTTGGTTCTATTGGTGCCGTAGGGCGTGGAGGCGTCGACCGAGGGCGTCTTGGGAGGTTATGGGTGCGTGAACGACGTGGATGTCAAGGGCAGCGACGCCTTCCTCCGCCCTCTCCTCGCAGACCGGTTCGGCACCGCGAAGCTTCATCTGGTTGCGCTTGGTGAGTTTATTTATTGCTGCAAGGAAGTTTTGGCTAGTGTCAGTAGAGCTTGTTTCTATGATAAAAAAGTAGAGCTTGTTTCTGTGCGAGTTTTGTTCAAGTGATTTCAATCTGCGAATGTCACTGTGTAATAATGTTCATTTTTATGGAATCCCTGTGTGCAATCTGTGATGTTCTTATGAGTAATTTTTCAAACTGTGTCAGATTGTGGCTCGGGTATTGGACGCGTCACGAAGAATTTTCTTCTCAGGCATTTCAACGAGGTATGCTGCTTGCCTTCTCTTGTTATGTTGGTTTAATCAGCATCTTGTACATTTATACGAATGGCATACCATAACCATGATACTCGCAGCAAACGACCAATTTCCATTCTTCTGATGCATACAATGATACAACAACAACAACAACAAAGCCTTTTAGTCCCAAGCAAGTTGGGGGTAGTCTAGAGTTGAAACGCAACATGAGCCCCAAGTCATGAATTCTTCTGATGCATACACGATTAAAATGTCATTTTACGTTTGATATGTGATATTTTTGTTGTGTCTTCTTATGTTTTGATTCTTTTTGAAAATTTGGAATCCAGGTAGATCTTGTTGAGCCAGTATCTCATTTTCTTGAAGCAGCACGGGAAAATCTTACTGGATGTATGGACCAAAGAGAAGACTCACACAAGGCTGCCAACTTTTACTGTGTGCCTCTTCAGGTTGTACCCGTAGATCATTATTTGAAAAACTATTCTCCCTTCTCTTTGTATAATCTAGTTTACTTCTTGCTTCAGGACTTCACTCCTGAGGAAGGAAGATATGATGTGATTTGGATTCAGTGGTGCATAGGGCAACTTCCTGATGATGATTTCATTTCATTTTTCAATCGTGCAAAGGTGACTTGAATATGACTTCTTTAAATTTATTTTCAATCGTACACTACTTTTTTGTTGGATGGTATTGAAACATTTGGTTGTACTTAAAGTGCAAATTTGATGCTTGTATTGGCAAATAAGTGATACACTACAATTTTAGGTTTTATGAAATTCTTTTCCATGGAAATAATGGCTGGCAGATAAACTTCTTGGTGCACTGGTAGAAAGATTCCCTGTATATACTTTTCAGATATCAGCTGGACAAATGTTGTATTTCTGGTTGTGTATCAAACTTTGTTCTAAGAAAATGCCTATTCACTCATATCAGCAACACTATTTGTAATCATACTACTTTTTCCTTAGATATGCAATTGAGCGAATTTGAAATGGTATTGTTTGTGTGCCTATTATTAGTGCCATAGTATCAAATTCTAATGCATTATAATCAGGCATATACTTTAATTTTCTTTCCAGGTTGGGCTCAAACCTAATGGTTTTTTTGTTCTGAAAGAGAACATTGCAAGAAATGGTGAGTTTGTTGCACCACAACATATTTTCTTGCGGAAAGCGTTGTTGTACTCAGCTGGAAATTGTTACAATCCATTGTTTCTAATGTTATACTTCAAGAAGATCATATGCTTGATGTTACTCTGAGAAGGCAATGTATGTTTCTTCAGGTTTTGTGTTAGACAAGGAGGATAACAGTGTCACTAGATCGGATCCATACTTTCGGGAGCTATTTAAAAGGTGTGGATTATATATCCTCAGTGTTAAGGTAAGCATTCATAAGTGCTGATGTTATTTAGTTTATTCTTCATCTTTCACATCACCCCATCTAACCCTGCAAATGAAACAGGACCAAAAGGAGCTCCCAGAGGAACTATTTGCTGTCAAAATGTATGCACTGGTGACCAGTCAACCAAAATTCCAGAAAAGTGGAAAGAGAAGGCGGCCTAAAAATTCACCTCGTATGATCCGCTCTTGAAGACTCCTGGTACTATAGGTGAGCAGTGAGCTGCTGGGCCTGTCTGGTCATGTATTGCCACTGGCTTGTGCTCCTCTAGGACATCAGTTTTTGCGGTGTTTAGTTTTGTTTCTATACATTTTATTTCTTTACAAGGTCAAATTTCTTTGAGATCAACTTCATTCTTAATATCAATTGATGTTGTATCACCTGGTTACTGTTGAAATATTCAAATATATGATCTCTCTTGAGTTTGCACGATCACATTATTCTGGGAGCAATATGCCGAAGTTCTGAATCAGAATGGTTGACGTGTGCTTTCCTGTCCCAGCTCATAACATGTCTAATTGTAATGCAATATCGCAGAACTGGGCTTATATCATGAGAAATAAACACCCAATTGGTAGACATGCCTCTATAATTTTACTGGTTTCCAGTGCCATCTGCAACTGCAATAAGTGTCTTCTCCAGCCATAACAAATTCTAATGGTCTGAATTCTTTACTTCAGAATGCTGCTCTTGCCTTCTTTTTCATATTTCCTTTTAATTATCACATGACAGTAGCAAGGGACCATAACTAAACTAGTTGGGCGAAAAGTTTGGTCATGTACCTGACCATCCAGATCTAATTCCTTGAGTTTAGATGACTTTTCGAATGAATGAAAAACATCCTACGAGCTGTTTGGTTTGACGAATGGAAACGCAATTGTAAATGAAATTAAACAATAAATGTTATCGGCAGGAACAGATTTAAACTAAAAGTTGTTTATGTTTGCATTATTGTGTAACCAAACAGCTCGCTAGTTCTTCCGAGGTTGGTCACATTGTCTTTATTATCATCACAGATTGAGTTAACATAAACATGACATTTGGTACACGGCAATGATTGTTTTCTTATGTGACCTTAGCTGTTGCCTAAGCTGCTCATACCTTGCACCGTTGCACGCATAAAGTTTGAGGCACCCACCTCAGTCCTGAATCTGTAAACTGAAGACCAGAATATCGGTCAGATATACCCAGTCTTCCAACTGTAATGCTCCTTGCTGTCAGATTGAGACAACTCACGATGGGGACCCGGAGTCTGGAGGAAAAAAAACGAGGGAGAGAGAATCTTGCATTTGCAAACGTCTGATGCTCTGATTTTGAGAACTAGACGGAAAGAGTTAACATGGAATTTTCGAGACAGCTGGCAATGCACACAATGCTGAGGCAGCGAAATACTATCTTCACATTCAGAATAGATACACCACATGAACTTTGAACTGAATGGACATGTCAACCACTCAATCCATCGCACGAAGACAGATCCAGGATTTTTTTTTTTTTTTGACAACAGGATTGTCCCTGGCTCGAATATATATATTACAGATCCCCTAGAATTTCTCATGCCAAGAATTGTGTATGTGCGTCAGTTCTTCTTCCCAGATGTCATGGATGGAGGCAATGTCCCAAAGACAGCGTCCCAAAGCGATGAGGTAATGCCAAAGCCCTTGTCATGAATTCTGAAGTGATGGTTGAGGTGATACCTCTGCATATATCAGGCAAAGTTTGAAGGGATCAAAACCTTGTGGACATTTGCATGGAGCACCTAGCTAATTCCTGTCTTTTAAGTGGCATCATTAGGTGCTCACCTTGAGATGTTTTGCTGGGTCTTTGGATGGTTGCCCATGGTGCAGGTAGTAGTGAGTGCAATCATACATCACATATCCCAACAGACCACCTCCAAATATTGCAGGTGTGGTAGATGGAGTTGCAAAGAATGCGACCAGGTTCCAGAACTGAAAATAAAACATCAGAGAATTCAGTTGAATCAGTTATGTTTCTTCAGAATGGTCAAAAGTTCCAGTTCATGGAATCCAGTTCGAAGCATAGTGTTCGCACTTTTGTTGTGTATAACAGTTTCAGGGCTATACCGGGAAACACAAAATTGCTGTTGCAGCAGGAGGAAAAACAAGCCTGAGTGAGTCCATAGGGTGCTTATGGTGGCATCCATGAAGCAGGTAATGCACAGTGTTCCACCTGTAACATTTGCATAAACAACAATTTGAAAAGCAGAAGGAAGACATAATGACACGTAGCCAACTTGAAGGTTGAAGTTATTCTTACCAGTAAGTTTTGGTCTCAATGTGGAATAGGAAGCGGTGCAAAGTATATTCAATGAATGTCCAAATGAAAATTCCAAATAGAGCCATCATAGCTACGTCCTGAACAGAATGACCCATCAAAAAAGATTTCGCGAGCATGAAGCAAACAACAGGCAGCCATATGGTCGGCACAGCCCACCACTTTGTGCGAGTCAAGAACTGGACAATCAAAAAAAAGTTTGTTAGCACGGTTCACGAACCAAAACCCCATGGGATATCAATACGATGGAATGCGTTACCTCCAAGACATCATTTGCGAAATAGCGTGGAGCCTCCTTGCTGACGATAGGCTGATGAATCCATTCCTGGTAACGCTCCTCAAGATGGCCAACCTTCATCCACACAAGATTAAGAGGCAACCGGAAGAAAGGTTATGTCAACTGTGAAGCAAAGCAACTGGACATCGTCGATTCAGAAACTCAGAATTTTACAACTACTACATGAGATTCCTCTTTCATAACACGCAACAACAGCATGTTTGCCACAATTATAGCCGAGGAAAAGGCACGGTCTAACACTAGATCTGGTTGTGAAAAAACTCAAAGTTGCATTAAACAAGATCAAAAGCAATGAGAATTGTAAAGTGTGCAGGACGATACCATAAGCTACTTCAACAATCATTGCAAAGAAGCAACTAGGGAGTGAAGCATACCTGGAAAACAAGGGGCTTGTTGAGATCAACTGTGAATTCCTGGACAACCATCTTCCCCAGTCAGCTGCTCAGCGCTGCACGAAGAGAATATCACATCACATACAGCATACAACACTGAGGAAGCAAAGAAAGATTCGGAAAAGTTACAGTCTCCAACAGCCCAGGGAGGGCAACTAGTAGGTGGCGATGAGCAAAACCAAAACTGACAATGGTGAGGAGAGCCGCACTGAACTAGCAAGCGTGAGGCCTAGACAGTAGACACACACAGACACAGACCAGTGAGGATATCATGATTACCACCTTTCCAGAGCGTTTCCCTGGCCGGGCAATCATCGGCATGTGGCTCCGTCACACAACAGGCAATCTTCATCTCCTTTCTTACTCGCCCACAGCCGATGCTAGCACGAATTTGGCAACCAGTAGTTGCGTGCCACAACTCACAAGAGTGCCACTAGTGTCAAAACGATTTTTTTTTTTGAGTCATAAATAACGTTTTGCATTCGCACGAATCTGAGCAGAGACTTCGTAAAGCACCGTGGCAACATTTGCGGGCAGAGCAACCTCGGTCTAGATCCAAGGCGGCATTGGGGTCCTCAAACCTGCCGCCACCCGAGCGCCGAAAAAAAGAAGTAAAATCTCCGACGTCCTACATCTACCAAAACTAGACCGCGCCGCCAGCGGCATTGTCCAATGCGGCCGGGGGACACGGTTGGACTAGCGAAGCACGACGATGCGATCGAGAGAGGGAGGGGAAGGAGTGGGATCAGGGGGCGGGCAGGGCAGCTCACCAGCGGTAGCAATGGCCGGCTCTTCCCCGGGAGCGGCGACGGAGCCCTCCTCCTCCTTCTCCCCGGGCGGCGAGACTGAGAGAGAGAGAGAGGAGGGGGCCGAAGGAACGGGGAAGAGCAAATGCGGGCCGTCGGGGGCCGAACAATAATAAGAGAGCAAATGCGGGGGGCTATCTGCCAAAAAAAAATGGCTCCTCGCCTATCCAGTCTCCAGCTCCGGTCTGCCTCTGCCGCCAGACCAGCAGGCAGGCAGCAGATCGCCTCCGCCGCGCTGAGCTGGGCGCGCACGTTTGCAATTAGCGTGGTTTTGCGAGGGCGCGTCTGTAAATGCTGATCCGCCAAGGGCTCTCGCTCTCTCAAATAGCGGCAGGGGATGGGGGTAACGGTGTGGGGCCCGCCCGCCAGCTTGGCATTGGGCTGTGCCCTGCTGTGCGTGAACTCACGATACTGTTCACTTCAATTGACAGCTCGTGTTCGTTAGTATAACGAAAAAAAAAAAATTGTTCCGTAACTAAAAATAAATGCTAATCGATCAAATGAATAGGCTACACGTAAGTTTTTGGCGAGGCTGGCGATGCACTGTGCACAGCAAGCAAAGCTCACTGAAATGAACTGTGAATGCGCCGGCCAAAGGTGTTTGATTCACTGAGCTTGAACATTTACGAGCGCGTCTGGATCTTCCATGAAATTCTCCAAAGAAAACCTATGGGATTCATGTTGATTTCTGGGAAAAAAAAACTTTTGGGGGAAGTTCCTGTAAATAAAATTCACACAGTACTACGTGGTAAGTAGACTGAGCTTGAGATCTTCGGCTGTTGCGGGATCCTTTGGATCCACTCGCCACCGATGATGGGCATGTGCATTGTGCAGCACATGTGGGCGTAGGCCCAGCACGTGAACCGGCAGAGACAGACACACAGACAGACAGAGCCGCAAGAAAATCATCTCGGAAACGGTTCCCATCGGGCCAAATCTGCGGGCCGCCGTCACTCGTCAGCTACCAACGGTTCCATGCTTTCCATCAGGCATTCAGGCCGCATGGCTGTTTGGCGGGGCCGCCCACCGCATCCCATTCCCATTCGTACCCATCCGCATTTGCGCGACCACTGCCCACTGGTTCAGAGATCAGGGTCTCCCCCGTTTCTCGGCAACCATTGACTGACCCAACTCCTGATGGAGTTTTAGTTTAGGCTCTGTTGGCTTCAGCTAAACAGCACATATTTTTCAGCTCTAAAACAGTATTTCTCCTCACAACAAATCAGTTTCAGCTAAAATTAACTCAGTTTTTCAGTTGAAGCGAACACAGCCTTAAGCCTTCAATAACTGGATGATGCTTTCGCAATCACTACCAAAAAAAATACTCTTCAGGAATCACAGGCGGCCAGCTTGAGGAGAGCACCATCAGTGCAGAGCCGTAGTTTGGCCCGAAGGATGCGAAACACAAACGGACAGCGACCTATTACAGTACAGTACTAGGTACATTACAGTGGCCGCACCCGAATCACAGACACAACCTGAACGGCAACAACGCAAAGCGTAACCAATTACCAATCCATCAACATGCCCACCATGACAAGCAGAGAAGAAAAAAAATGCATTCACAGAGACACACAACACAAGTATGTGCGGCGGGCCCTGGGGGAAACGGCACCCCACCCCCACGGAGCTCATCGCTATTCGGCCGCGGTCTCCTCTTCAAACTCTTCCTCGTACTCCTCGTCGGCGGTGGCGTCCTGGTACTGCTGGTACTCGGCGACCAGGTCGTTCATGTTGCTCTCGGCCTCGGTGAACTCCATCTCGTCCATCCCCTCGCCCGTGTACCAGTGCAGGAAGGCCTTGCGCCTGAACATGGCCGTGAACTGCTCGCTCACCCGCCGGAACATCTCCTGGATGGAGGTGGAGTTCCCCACGAAGGTGCCCGCCATCTTGAGGCCCCTGGGCGGGATGTCGCACACGCTCGACTTCACGTTGTTGGGGATCCACTCCACGAAGTAGGACGAGTTCTTGTTCTGCACGTTCAGCATCTGCTCGTCCACCTCCTTGGTGCTCATCTTCCCGCGGAACATGGCCGACGCCGTCAGGTACCGCCCGTGCCGCGGGTCCGCCGCGCACATCATGTTCTTGGCGTCCCACATCTGCTGGGTCAGCTCGGGCACCGTCAGAGCGCGGTACTGCTGCGACCCGCGAGACGTCAGCGGGGCGAACCCGACCATGAAGAAGTGCAGGCGAGGGAACGGGATCAGGTTCACAGCAAGCTTGCGCAGATCAGAGTTGAGCTGACCGGGGAACCTCAGGCAACATGTCACGCCACTCATGGTAGCAGAGATAAGATGGTTCAGGTCACCAACTGCATCGTTAGAACACACTACTATCAGTACCAACCTTCCTTTTCAATAGAATACAAGCTATACAGGACATCAAATTTCTTATCAAATATAGCAAGTAAAGAATTACTGAGGACTAACTTACAGGTAGGTGTGGCGAGCTTTAGTGTGCGGAAACATATGTCATACAGAGCCTCGTTGTCAAGCACCATACATTCATCAGCATTCTCAACGAGTTGGTGAACAGAGAGCGTAGCATTGTAAGGCTCCACAACAGTATCAGAAACCTTTGGTGATGGGAACACAGAGAAGGTCAACATCATTCTGTCCGGGTACTCCTCCCTGATCTTGGAAATAAGAAGGGTGCCCATGCCAGATCCAGTGCCTCCTCCCAAGGAATGGCAAACTTGAAAACCTGTAAGGTAAATCAAACGAGCCATTCAATTATCCAAAAACACAAACAGTATTCCAGCATGTGTGAAAAATGAAATGGACTACATGGGGGTGGAAAGGTACAATACAACAACACTTGAAGGTCCCAAGATATCAGAATTGTGATGCATTCTATGTGATCAGAGTTTGTTAACAACATCAACCATGTGTTCATATTACCATGGTTAAGTGATATTTTGAACTCATACACCACCATGCACTGGTAGTGGTAGGCTGGTGGCCCATGAACCGAT
This sequence comes from Eremochloa ophiuroides, assembly GCA_038502445.1. Taxonomy (NCBI): domain Eukaryota; kingdom Viridiplantae; phylum Streptophyta; class Magnoliopsida; order Poales; family Poaceae; genus Eremochloa; species Eremochloa ophiuroides. The sequence goes on from JAHLJS010000002.1 coordinate 7,158,830, forward strand.
CTTAACATGCTACCAAAAACTTCCCTTGGGCACACCATAGTTTATAGCACAAAACACAACAATCATATAGGAATTAAATTAAATTTTAAGAGACAAAAATTTAAGCACTGCTATATTCACCATGTAGACATGGAATCGATTGTCTGGTGTTGGATTCAGTCCAGCTACGACACAATGTTTAATTTGATTTTTTAATAGGAAAACAGGTCATTAGAAGTTGTAGGCTGCCAGAGTGGAACTCCAACCTAACACACCCAACACTCAAGCTACGCTAATCAATTCTTAAACAAGAGTATACACTCAAGCTAACACACCCAACACTCAAGCTAACACACCCTGACAGTTGATGCCGGTCCAGCTAACTTAGCCCGGAGAAAAGGTACAGGAGTTCTCAACACAAGAGTATAAATGAAGAGTTGAAGACAGACAAATTGACTAGAAAACATCTACAGAGTTCCATCATGAAAGCGCCAATATAACCACAAATAGACCAAACACGATAATTACTATAGCTATGATTTTCTCTCTGTTCAAGTGATCACGCAGGCTGTAGGGTTTGTTGCTTACCCAATGACGGAAATTAGCAATCATTCACTCCATCATGCTAGGTGAGAAAAAAAAAAAAAGAGCCGAATCCACATTGACAACCAATACTGCATGTACTGCCATAACAATCTACCTAGAGGCTAATGCTTAACAATAACACGGGCCACTTGGCGAATACATCAGCGCATAAGACAAAATTACAAGTAAATGCGACCAACGCAACGATGAAAAAAGCACCTCGCTGAAATTCCAATTGGAGGGCATTTTAATGGCGTTGACATCCCCGCGGGCTTGGATCTGAGCTAGATTTAACGCTCCCAACCCAACCGTGTGTAACCCTAATAATTAATCGGAAAAGCTATGCAAACTCGGAGAGGAGAGCCGCGAGCCGCGAGAGATGGGGGTTGGCGGAGGAGTAATAATAATAAATACCTTGAAGGCAGTCGCAGTTCTCGGCCTCCTTGCGGACGACGTCGAGGACGGAGTCGATGAGCTCGGCGCCCTCGGTGTAGTGTCCCTTGGCCCAGTTGTTGCCGGCGCCGGACTGGCCGAAGACGAAGTTGTCGGGGCGGAAGATCTGGCCGAAGGGGCCGGAGCGGAGGGAGTCCATGGTCCCGGGCTCCAGGTCCATGAGGACGGCGCGCGGGACGTAGCGTCCGCCGCTGGCCTCGTTGTAGTAGACGTTGATGCGCTCGAGCTGGAGGTCCGAGTCCCCCGCGTAGCGGCCCGTGGCGTCGATCCCGTGCTCGTCGCAGATCACCTCCCAGAACTTGGCCCCGATCTGGTTCCCGCACTGCCCGCCCTGGATGTGCAGGATCTCCCTCATGGCTGACTGACGCCTTCCTTCCTGCCTCGCCGGCGACGGGGATGGGGTCGGGGTCGGACGCGGGCGGGGAAGGGAGGGAAGGAAGGAGAGGCGGGGAGGGAGCGGCGCACGGTGGGCTTGCGGTGGGTCTAGTCTAGGTGATAATGGATTTGAAATGCTGCTTTATGCTGGAGGGGTTGTGGACCTTGTGCTGTGGCGGCCCGTGCCCGGTGGGTGGCGAGAGGCCCGGCCGCGGTGGGGGCCCAGGCGCGGAGAGCAGACGAGGGGTGGCGGTGGGGCTGGGTCCATCTCCACCCGTGCGTTTGCTGATCGGACGGCTGCAGGGCCCGTTTCCTTTTTTTTTATTTATTTAAAAAGGTGACGTCGTCGGCCTCGATTTGGTTGGGCTCTTTCTGTTGGCGTTGTCGTTGTCGTTGGGCGACTTTTGGGCAGGCTGGTCATGGGCCCACGTGGCAGGCTGTCGTAACCGAACGGCGGGCCCAAGCCGAACGGCCTGTAGCCGTCAAGCCAGCCTTGGTGTTCTCTCTTCTCGTCTTCACTCTTCAGCAGCAATGCTCAAGAGACGAGCAATGATTATGTGATTTGGCGGCTATTTAGACAGCGGATAGCGACGCCTGGCCGGTAATGCAAGCAAGCAACGCATGGGACCTGCGTGTCAATAGATATGTAGCTGTTGCTTAGAGGAATGACAAGGACCAATTACCAGCATGGCCACTAATAAGCTATCTGCATCATATCCGATCCTGCTGCTGATCAGCTACTGTTGATTGGCATGGCTGGGGCTGGGGCTGGGGACGAACTAGCTGAAAGTTGACCACGACGAGGGAAAAACACTACAGCTATTCTTTTACTAGCTTGCAACGACCGTACGATACCTAAGGCTCAAGCTCAACAGGAAAGAGAAAAAACAAAAAAAGGAAAGCTAAGGGTCTATCTGGATCATTTGGATTAGTTGTTATACCTAAGACTCAAGCTCAACAGTGGAGGAAAAATATAATCTGGATTAGTTGTTAGTGCAACTAGAATTAAGCTAAAAATTTAGACGGCTAAAATTCAGCCTCTTGCTGGTTGGATATATGGACCAATAAGAAGAATTAGCGACTAGTTAGGCTAGACTAAAAGTTAGCCCACCCGTTTAGATAGCCAACTACTGCTAAACTTTAGTTAGCCAAAACAGCGATACATCGACCCAATCACAGTTAACAAAACAGTGGGGAGACGTTAACACTTCACTTATTATTTATTGACTACCTTTTGATGCTACAGGATGGTACAGTATTGTTATCACTAGGCATACTGTGCCATTATTGCTGGCGCGGCGAGCTGTTCAGTTCATCTTCGAGTTGAAGATTATTGCTGCCAGGTAGGACGGTCAACATCAAAGCTAACCACTCTTGTCCTTGTCCCGATTCTTCGTTGATTGGTCAGGACAAATGACTTGTTATCGTACATGACTTGGCTGCTCAAATCTGTTGAAGCAGCATCAGTGGCACACTAGCCATGACAGCATTCTTTTTTTAAGGAAAATAACATTTCCACTACTCAACAGGAGCTGAATCTTCAGCAATTACAGACCGAATACAATCGGGAATAAAACTCAAAATTGGATCTACATCTAAAGGACATAATAGACTACCCAGGGGAGCTAGTTCATGCGCCACCCTGTTGCTGCTTCTTGGACGGTATTGTATTTGCTAAGAAATGAAGTTCGAGGACAGAAGCCTTCTCAATTCCTCAACTAGGAAGGCCAAAGTACTGAGGTCGTAAGTGTTCGAATTTACAGTTTGCTCCACAGCCAAAGCGTCGGTTTCGATGATCACATGTCCGATACCTGCCTCAACTGCCGCCTGGACACCCTGGATGTAGGATATAATCTTTCCATGCATTGGATCAAGAAGAGAGTCCAATCTCCCACGACAAGCTCCCACTACATCCCTATCAGAATCACGAAGAACACATTCCCACCCTCCAGCATTCGTTTGTGGATCAAATGTTGCATCACAAGTAACTTTAATTTTGCCCTCCGACGGCTTCTCCCATCGTTTCCCGGCACTCAGATTGGTTTGCTTGTCTCCTTTTTGCACCCGCAAGTCCGAACTGCCCCATGCAGCCATATAGACTTGAATACCGTGAGCTAGACTGCAGGCATCTCTTGGTTGTTCCCCTTCTCGTACCCTATTTCTTTCCGACCAGCAATACCAGAGTGCTGTTATACTTTTCAGTTTCTATTCTTCCTTCATGGCTAGGATCGACTCAATCACTTCCTTAGCTGTTTGTTTCCCTGCCAGCGCAACTCTTTCCTTCTCTAGGCCCAGAATACCCCACACTTGCACCATAGTCTTACACTTGAAAAATAGATGAGCCCCGTCCTCATTTAAGCGCTTGCAGACAGCACAACGAGTATCAATATTCATACCCCTCTGTTTCAGATTCATCCCTGGGGGTTGGCTATTATAAGCTAATCTCCAAAGGAAGTGCTTTATCTTCCCTGCATAATTGAGCCCCCACAACTTCTTCCACATCTCAAATCCCGGATTATGATTAGATGTCAAAGCACCACCCCTCCTGCTGCTGCGTATCTGGTGGTCTCTGAAGACCTTATAAGCGCTCTTCACTGAGAAACTTCCCTTCTTGTCAAAGTGCCATGCTGCCAAGTTGTCCATGCCACCGTGCACTGGGATCGCTAGTATTAATCTTGCATCTTCTTCCCAAAAGGTGTCATTTATCAGCCGGATATCCCAACTTCCAGTAGCGGGGTCTATCAGCTCAGCAACATCACGCAATAGGGAAGCTCCTCTTGGTGTGATTGGACGCCTAGATATATCACGAGGTAGCCACGGATCTTTCCAAATATTTAGATTCTCCCCGTTACCCACTCTCCAAATCAATCCCTTCTTCAGTAATTCGACACCCTGTAATATACTCCTCCATGAATATGAATACTCCTCCATGAATATGAGATACCCGTCCCCGGTAGCGCTTCCAAACAAGTTTTCCCCGGATAGTACTTTGCTTGGAGTAATCTGGAGCACAACGAATCCGGTGTCTGCAGGAGTCTCCATGCCTGTTTACAGAGCATAGCCATGTTGAAACCGTGTATGTCCCTGAACCCGAGTCCACCCTCGGTCTTTGGCATTATCATCAATTCCCAACTCAGCCAAAGGATTTTATGTTTACCTTCCTGTTGATTCCACCAGTATCGGCATATCATTGCACTTATCTGATCGCACAGGGATTTAGTAATATCAAAGCACCCCATAGCAAACGTTGGAATAGCTTGTGCTATGGCCTTGATCAACACTTCTTTCCCTGCCCAGGATAAATATTTTTCTTTCCTTTGAACACAGGGAGTACAAGATGATAGGTTCAACAGGGCAGGACAAAGTACATCGAGCACCAGATCCAATCCAATCATAAAATATCTAAATAGCAGCCTTACTCTTAGCAAAACTACAAAGATCTGATGCCAAATGTTTATTAGTATTATTATTACGCTACAAAGATGGTACACTTGCTGCCCAACTCGACAAGCTTTGCTGACAAGCCGCTGAGCTTTTGCCAGCTACGACAACGAATATCATGCAGCTAACCACGTTTGTTCCAATTCTTCCTTTGGTTATGGAACTAGAATGCCTTCTTCTCGTATGAAACCAGCCCATGGATTCCACCTTCAACCTGGGCAGCGCCGGTTCTCACCTGGTAAGGAAGATCAAAGATCAAATCTGTCAGTATGCTTTCTAGAACAGATGTTCAGATTTTGGTTAGTAACAATTATACAATTTTCATAAAACACAGATGGATATAGTACTTCCAAAACAAGCTCTCTTTTTTTGTGTGAAAAAATTGGCTAAATTATTCAGTAACACAGATGCCATTCACTATTTCCACCAGCAATAATTCAAACTCCCATGTCCATATCCAACCTCCAAATTGGTACAGCATTTTGATCTTTCCCAAAAAATAGTATAGCATTTTGACCTTTCTACTATTCAAATGGGTTAATAAAGACTATTAAATAATAATCTACTGAACTTTGGTGCTGGTTCCAAAAACAAACCTACTTGTAAGTAGTAACATAAGTCAATTTTAATTGTTTAAACAATCTGTAAATGAGCAAGATGAATTGCTCCAATCTTAGACAATTTTATATTAACATCTAAACATGTTGGAAAATAACTTGTGCGCAGCCTGAAAATACCTCTAATCTGAGAGTTTCTGATCGCAAAAGATCATGAGCTGACTGGAGAGAATCTGCGCCAAGATCTTGGAATCCTTGCTTAACTGCTTGCATTGTGTAAGGAATGAACCTCAGTACAGAACCTTTGTCAGCTACTGCTCCAACAACACCTTGCGCGACTTTGAGCTTGAGAGTATCACCAAGGTACCTTGCATCACTCCCTTTTGTCATGGCTTCAAGAGAGCCCATGCCCCTGTATTTTTTGACACGACGCCCGTCCTAAAAGTAGCATATCAAGAGTTATAACCCAAACATTTTCATGAAAGAGCAGATGAATTTTTCATGTGTCAGATATAGAAGGGCACAAAATAATATAGCAACCAAACAACACAAGTTACAATTTAAGAAAAAACTACTCATGTGATAAATAAAGTACCAGAATTGAAACAAAATGCAGATGGGTTCTCAGATACGTTAATTCTAAATATTTTTGAGGGAATTCATGGTCCTAGCAACCACATGCATAACATTGCAAAACTTAGGTAAAATAGACATAGCCAGAGTAAGACAACTTTTTAGCCATTTTAACAATTGTTATTTTTCCAAAATTCCTAGTTCAGGCCACACTAACAAACTTCCAAAAGTGGAGTGGATGAGTCATAAAGTGTGGCTTCATCCAAAGACATTTTTAGAGACTGAATGCAGTTATATAATTGTGTACCTTATATAATACATATGACTACGAAACAATCGCCTATAAAGATGAAGCTAGTCACTACTGCAAAAGGTCTAAATACAAAAATATCGAATTATAACTAAAAAGGTGTATTTGCATTTGATATGCTCCCTCAAGCAAAACGGCATAGGTTTGACTACGTTGTAAGCAATCGGCACACACTATAAATGGCAATAGGACATGAAACAACAATACATATGCATATACTGACTACATCACAAAATAAACAAGCTCTTAGAGTTATCCTAAATAAAACTATTTTAAGTTTGACCAACTTTATGTAGAAGGGTATCTATGACACCAAATAAGTGCAGTATGAAAATATATTTTACGATGTATGTAATGAAACAATTTTGGTGTAATAAGTATTGGTGCGCTTTTCGTTTAATTTGGTCAAAGATAAAAAAGTTGCAATTAGGACAACTCTAGAAGTTGATTTATTTTGGGACTGAGTAATTTCAGCCTGAATTATCTGATATTCTGGAAGCACGGTTACCCATGCACAATGCAAATATAGAAGAAATACATCCTAGTGCCACTCATTCATCATATAAACCACTTTCATTCCACTCTATTGTTAACTTTTATGCCATCCGATTAGACTTCTGTTTAAGCATAAAGGAACTTTTTATTGCAGTGGTCACATGGGGTTGACATCTGCATGTGCATGGCATGTGATCTTCAGTGTGAATTGAGTATCACACTCTACATGGCTGTAGAGACCAAAAGGCATTCGAACATTCTGTTTATGGTAATCATATATTAAATGAAAAGCAAAACCAGAACTTTAACCCATTTCAGAACAGCAAAAACATCAATAAATATACATATTGTATACCTTGTACTCATAAGTACCAGGAGCTTCATGACTGCCAGCTAAAAAGCTGCCCATCATAACAGTGGATGCCCCCAGTGACAGAGCTTTCACGATATGTCCAGAGTTTGAAATTCCACCATCAGCAATAACTGGTACATTGTGATCCTTGGCATAAGATGAAACCTTATACACAGCTGTTGCCTGTTCCACCGACACAAAAAGAACATCAATTGAAATAACTTCGTCTCTACAAGATACCATTGGCAAAAACCGCCATTTGTATCCACTATGCACCACAAGAAAACCAAAAAAATTAAAAGCTCCTCTCTATAGCATGATTGGACTACCAAGAATCCATGAGGAAATAAAGAACAACATTTCCATATATGTCAGACTGTACTTAAGGGGGAAGCACTGTACCATGTTTAGACAAATCTAAGACATATCCTAAAGAAACATGGTCCTCAACCAGCAAAAATACATAAAAATTCCCAATAATTTTCAATGGCCTAATTACTTCATAACATTATAACAAGTTCAAAGGTAAAAAATATAAGTACCCATCAGTGTCTTACAAGCAGATGAAACAAGGACAATATATGCCCTTCCTAGCTGAGAAAGGCAAAGATAGTAGATGCTTTGATGCCATCAAATCAGAATTGGATGCTTGCACTATATATAGCAATGATTTTCATCTTGGTCATGGCGATCTAAGATAACTTCAGACCATAAGACAGTTCGTAGACGGGAAAAAAAGTGTGCTCTGATCATATGTTACCTAATGGTAAAGGATTCAAGATAACCAACAAATTTGACAGCAAGCTAAATGAAGTAAGCTGATGGCGATGCATTAGAATACTGACAAAACAAGAGTTCATGATGATTTTAGCATTTACCTGTCCTCTTCCGACAGCGCAAACCTCTTGGGTGGTACAAATTGAGCCAGAACCCATTCCGACACGCAATCCATCCGCACCAGCTTGAATCAAATTCTGGGCCTGCGCAATTGTCACCACATTACCCCCGATCAAATCCACCTCCGGGTACATCTTCTTGGCAAACTTTATCATATCAAGCTGGTAAATGGAGTTTCCCTGTGAGCTATCAATCACGATAGCATTTGCCCCCGCCTTAACAAGCTGCTCCAGCCTTCCCTTGTCATCCTCACGGGTCCCAATGGAGGCCGCGACAACAAACTTCCCGTCCGCTCCAAGAGACGGCTTGCCCAGCTTCGGATAGCTCCGGATGCGCTCCACGTCCTTGGCGGTGATGAGATCGACGACCTCACCATCGTCGGAAACGAGAGGGGCGTAGTCCAGACCCTCGTCGGCAAGGAAGGCGGCCGCTTTCTCGAAGTCGAAGGAGGCGGAGGCCGAACGCGGCGTCAGTCGCATGTACTCCAAGACGGGGACAGGAACCTCGCGGGAGGCAGCATCGGCCGCGACAGCAACGCCGACGAGCCTGGAGAGCGAATCCCCGCGCTCGGTGACGAGGGCGTACTCGCTGCCAGCGAAGTCGTCGAGCGTCGGGGCGGAGGACGCGGAGAAGAAGGGCACGGAGGAGACGAAGGGGAGGCGGCGGGACTTGGCGGCGCGGACGATGGCGGCCTGGGCGTGGGGCTCGGTGTTGCAGTGCACGACGGCGGCGGCGCCGAGCGAGGCCATGGCCGCGGCCATGGCGGCCTCGGAGACGGTGTCCATCGGGGACGCGACGCAGGGGATGGAGAGCGGCACGCGGCGGGAGAGGCGCGTGGAGAGGTCGACGGCGTCGGCGGGGAAGCCGATGTATCCCGGCAGGAAGATGACGTCGTCGTAGGTGTAGGAGACGCCCTGCGAGAAGAGCCGCGGCGCCGCGAAGCCGTCGTCGGCCAGGTCGACGATGCTCGCCGCCATTGGTGGATTGTGGGGGTTTAGGGTTCTTGGCTGCGGCGGTGGCGGCGGGAAGAGAGGAGACGGGAAGTGAAGGGAGTCGTGAAGCGAGCGTGGCGTGCGCGCTGCTTGTATCCGTGCTGCCTGTGCTGGTCTGCTTGACAGGGATTTGTTTGGCGGGTAGCAACGCGCATAATGGTTCGATGACTTGTCCCGGCGGCGAGCCCGAATCGTGAGATGGGCCGGGAGCCCGGGACGATAGAGGCACAGAGCCCACCACTCTGCGAATGTGGTTCTCATGAAAAAAAATGATATCAAGTCACAAAAAAAGGAAAAAAATGATATCTTTTTCCTTTAAAAAATGGGAAAAATAATGTCCTACGGGCCACGGAATTGTAGGGAATCATATGCGGCCTGCTTTGTCTCCGGACTCCAGCCACCATTTCGGTCAGATGTGTATTTGTATTTGTATATATAATAAAGTTGACCACGTTTTTATGCACTTTAGCTCGATGTAGAAATCGAAGTGGAATGCTTGCTTGTTGTTGTGAGTAAAGGATGATATCAAATTAGTTTTGTTAAATTATGTATGAAATATATTTTGCCAGTGTATTTCTTGAAACTCGTAGATTTGTTTTTATGCACCGTTTGATTTATCGAAATCTGGAATTGTAATATTGCCTCTGTCTCTGTAACACTCGGAAATTTTCAATCTTTGAAATAGGAATTTAATTTGATTTATTTATGCAATTGATTGAGCATTTAATATATAGAATAATATTTTTTGTGAATTAAAATAAACCCTAGGGCATAGAAACATGTTATGTTGCATACATGCCGCTGCACATATTTATTTCCTGAGATTTGATTGGATTTTGCAAGGGTTCAAAACTTAGTTTGAAAAGCCATTTGGAAAACAAATTTGAAAATGAATTGAGAAAATTAGAAAAGGGAAAACTCCCTCCCCTTCTCTGCAGGCCGAGCCGGCCTATCCCCTCTCCTCAGCCCAGGGCGCTGCCCCTCTCCTCCTTCTCCGCATGGGCCGAGCCGGCCAGGCCGAAGCCCAGCTTCAGCGCAGCCCGCCTCCCCTCCTCTCGGTCTCGCTGACACGTCAGGCCCATGGCTCAGCGTCGTCTCCCTCCTCAGGACGGAGTCCGAACGGAGCACGAGCGCCGCCTCCAACAGAAGGCAACCGCCGGATTTTTCGGACGAGTCCATCCCGTGCATGCCTCCACTGGCCCGTAAAAGGAAGCCGCGACCCTCTTCCCCCGCCGCTGACGCGTAGGGCCCGTTGCCCCGCGCCATCCCCTTCCTCCAGTCGGAGTCCGCGCGAGACACGAGCGCTCCCTCCTCCGGGTCGAGTCCCAACCGAGTCCAGCTCTCCTACACCTCCCTCGCGCCCCTATATAGGTCGGCCGAGCCCTGCCGTCCCTCCCCACAAGTTCCCGAGCAAGCCACGCCCTCCAATCTTGCCCTAGCCGCCGCCCCGAGCTCCGCCGTCGCCCCGAGCTCCGCCGCCGCCGCCGATTTCTCCTCGGGAAGACTTCTCCGTCGAAATTGGTTGTTCTCCAAGCTTCGCAGCAAGGTCAGGGACCTTCCCGACCCCTTCTCCCTCGGTTTTGTGCACTATAGCCATGATGCCGAGCTTCGCCGCCACCATAGTTCCGCCACCTAGCTAGCCGCAACCTCCCCGAGCTACCTCTGTGGCAACCGAAACCATAGATAGGTTTGGCTTGAGCTCCTCTTGCTTCCCGACCAGATCCCGAGGTGTGCCGATGTAATACCCCGGGTATTACGGCTAATTAATTTTGACATGTCATCATGTTTAGAATTAAGCATTTGCATTTGATTATGCTTAGGGTCCTTAGAGTGGTTCATTGACAAATGCCTTGGATGTTGTGATTGAATTATCATTTGAGGATTTAAAATAAATCAAAAAGGAAAAATTCAAATTGGGCCCTAATCGGACCCTAAAACCCCAAATCAAAATCTACTTGGAATTTGGTGATGGTCACTTAATAGAAGTTGTAGATCTTTTTATATAGAACAACTTTTATTTTGGGTGTTTTTGAAGTTCTTTAATAGAAATTCAAATTAAACCCTAATTACCACTTTGAAATTCAAATTTGAAATGCCAATTTAAAAACTATTGAGAATCTGACCAAACTCATTTAATTAAAGTTGTAAATCTCTTCAAGTAGGACAACTTCTATTTTGACAATTTTTCAAGTTGTTAAATAAATTTAAAAGTAATTTTAAAATTTCAGATTGAAATTCAAAACCCTCTTTTACCCCCTTTTGAATAGTTTCTAAATTATTCAAAATTTGGAGTTGATCCCTTAATCAAAGTTGTTCAGAATTTGGAACTCTACAACTTTGGTGTTTACACCTTTTCATGTTGTTATACAAAATCTGGCGGGATTGGTCAAAAACCGGTTGAAAGGATTCACAAGAGCTACAGTACTCCGCCTCTGTTCTCTGTTCGCGCACAGTCGCGGCCGCCGCCGTGTCGCGCGCGCGCGCCGTCGTCCGTGCCGGCCGGGATTGTGTCCCTGGGGCCGCTTCCCGTGCTGGAGATCATGCGCCGCCCTATGCCGCTCCTGTCCCTCCCTCTGGTCGGCTTAAAGGGCAACGACATCCCCTCCCCGTGCCCTCACCCTTTCCCGACCCCGCCGCACCCGCCTCGGCTTCGAGCCAAAAATCGGCCGCACTCCGACCTCCTCACCCAAATTCCACTCGTCTCTAGCCTCACTGGGTTCTTGAACACGACTTGTGCCTTTGTGGTTCGGTTTCCGTGCGTCGAGGGTCCCGGAACGCTCGCCGTCGTCTTCGGGCCCGGCGGAGCACGCCGCAGCCACCTCTCTCGCGTCGAGCTCGCGGTGGTGAGTCTCTCTACCTTAGACTTCCCGTTTGCGGCTCTAGGAGTCATACCTTAGCTCATGCTCGCAGCGGCGTTTCATTTTGTCCCCCTAGAATCTCCGGAACACGACTTCGCCGTGGAGGCCGAGCCGCTGCACGCCGCCGCCGTCGTCTTGCTCGCTGCTCCGCTCCATCTCAGCCTCGGCCAGCCGTCGGAATAGAGCCGTGGTGAGCTCCTGATCCTTCCTGGCCCTTTTCCTTTAGTTCCCCGGCGTCCCCGCGGCCGGAACTTGGTCGCCGTGCCGCCGTGGGTGTGCGCGCGCACGGCCGCGCGAGGTGGAAGAAGGAGCTGACAGGCGGGCCCGGCCTGTCAGCGTCCCGGGGTGCGCGCGCGCGCGGGTGAACGCGCGGGTGGAGTTGGGCCGGCCCGACGATGTTGGGCCGCCTCGGGCCGAAGTGTTTTCCTTATTTTGGAGGGATTTCCAGTGGATTTTCCATTTTAATTTTGAATGAATAGTACTTACATTTGTCATTTTTATAGGAATATTCCTGTTAATCTAAAAATTATGAAAATAATTGTGAGTACTCTCTGGAACATGTAGTATTTTATAAAAATACTAGATATAGTGTTTGGATGTGTTCTGTGGGAACTAAAAATCAGTATATTAATTAGTAAATGTAACTTTGAGCAATTTTAATAAATTCCAGAATTATCCAAAAATCATGAAAATTTATGTGGTACTATTTTAGAGTAAGATCTATTTGTTGGGTAAGTTTGAGCTCATTTGGAAACTGTTAGGACACTTGTTTACTAGTTGTGGGGTATTTGAATAGTATAATTGATCTAAGCAAATAATCCCTGTTGTTTGGTGTGATTTTGGATTGATTGGTTTCAAGGGTCTTTCACCATAGTGATCCTTGACAGAAGTATTAGGGTCGCTTGTTAGTTGTAGTAAAGCTGTGTAGCGGCTTTCTGTGACCGTTAAAATGGTCAATAAAACAAAAGTAGGAAACATTGTTTTTACCTTCCGTAAATTGTTTACAACTTTACCGTGAAGGAAAGTTGTACTCAAGATCTTAAAGGTTTACTTTCAAGCATTTCATTTGTTGTTCCTCATGCCATGCTAAGCATACATCATTGCATACGTGTAGTGCCCGTTCCCGAGGAGGTCCAGGTCGAGACTACTACTGAGGAGGCCACTCCAGAAGTCATCCAAGGGTTCGACATCTGCGGGACTGATCCCGACCCGACACTGTACACGATTCAAGGCAAGCCCCGGTGCATTCAGCCCCGCCTTGTGTTTTATAAAATTATTTATCACTTGAGTCTATTATTGCATTAGGTTGTTAGGAGTTGTTTGTCTCCTATATTGATGCATTACCTGCCTTGATACATACTATCCCGGAAACCTGTTTAAAAATAAAAATATTCAAAAATGCTTAGCCCTGCTTAATCAATTTAGATTTGCATAAAAAGGCTATTTTGACCCATGAAAATGTGACAATTAGGAATCTTGAGAAAAGGAAAAAGGGGTATGAGTCCGTTCGGAAATTGTGTACTTGGGTAGCAGCCCCGATGCACCGTATCCGTCGGAAAGGGATTTTCCGTTCGTTGGTTGTGAATTTGGGTTAGAGTCCCAATGCTTGACCATCGGCGGAAAGAGGGATTTGAAAACCGTTGGGACACTTGTACTTGGGTTAGAGTCCCAATGCAATGTCACCGGCGGAAAAAGAATTAGGGACCGTTCGTTGTAGGCCTGCTGTGATCGAGAACTTGCAACTAGCCACATACTACGGAAAGCTCTGACTCCGGTGGCTCTACTACTTGAACCGACAACCACGCACTGGGAGTGGAGAGATGGCGAGAGCAGCGTGTACCCTCGTGGCCGGCGTGCCTGGAGAGGAGAGGAGTACTGTGTTCTCGGGTGGCGCAGGACCGGTTCAGGGGTAGAAAAATCGTGGTAGCCGGAGTTGGTATATGCAAGCTTAAGTGCTACATATACAGTGTGGATAGGGATCCCCAGCTGGGTACTAATCGATTCGAATCGTCGTTGCTCCTCGGATATGGAGACTTGATCCTTTGACCTACAATTGAAAAGTGGTTCGAAACTAGGTGCTTTTGAGAATGAGTAAGAATTTTGAAGGTATAATGATATATGAAAAGGAATTTGGAATTATGGATATGATTAAAATAAGACTGAGTTAAAACTATTGAAATGAGATAGTAATGCTTTTCTGCAAAACTCTTGACTCTTGCTCCAGCCTTACCTTGACTCCCCTCAGCCTGCATTCCTGAGTCTCAATCCTTTTTCTTAGTCGGGTAAGTCTTGCGGAGTACCCCAGTACTCAGGGTTTGTTAACCCCATGTTGCAGGGACGCAGCAGCCGGAGGTTTGTTTCGCCCCTTGCTGTGTAACAGTGGTACAGGAGGGATGTGAGGAGGAGTAATATCGAACCCGTGGGCAGGGTTCTTATCGTTAAATGCTTAATAATGTTGTATCGTCATTCTACTGCTACTTATTTTAATTATGGTCTGTAATATTCGCACTTCAATCGTATTTGGACAAACGGTTTGTAATCTAAGTACCTTATAATCTTTCCGCATTTTCACTCTGATGTAATTTATTATGAAATGTTGTAATTCTGTAATGACTTCGCAATGGGATCCTGTTGGAGAAAATCGGGCGCTAATGTAGCCCGGCAGAACCTTCTAGATCATTTGGGACGCGGACCCGCTGTCAGAGGTCATGAGTGACAATGACAGGCGTCTGTGGGCCATGTGATTTAGGCGGTTCTGTCACAGCTGGTATCAGAGAATTTCCATTGCTAAATCATTACTGTATTACTTTGCAAAACTTCAAAACGTTTTGGATCATAAATTTAAAATGGCTATTTTGGTCCAAATTGCTCATTCTTGTCTAAATCTGTATTATAGTTAGGGTAGCCAGTGGAATAGCACTATTATTAGCCCTATGTTAAAAGTTATTTATGCATGGGTTATGCTTGCATTGGTTTTAAATTCGTAAGTACGGTTCATGCATCATGATTAATTCACTTTATAAATGACATCCTCCTTAAAGCGGGTTATGGGTTAGGATTTATCAAACCTATTCTTGCTAGCCTGTATTATATCCTCGCTAATCCCAACTTATCTTCTCCAGCATGGCACGCTGCAAGCAGACTGCGCGTAAGATGACGGGACCTAGGGGTGTGCCGCGTCACCAGCTGGCGCCACGCGACGGGGAGGCCTCTAGCAGTCGTCGCCCCCGCCGCAGCCGCGCTGAGCTGCAGGAGGAGATAGAGAGGATGAGGGAGGAGATGAGGAGGATGGTGGAGGACTTCGCTACCGCTCGTCGGGAGCACTACCAGGACGTAGCGACGATCGACCGACTGCGGACTTCTGTGGCTCGTCTGATCGAGCAGAGGGATGCCACCTGGGCGCGAGAGGACGCGACCAGGGCGAGGCTGCACGAGCTAGAGATCTACGTAGAGCAGATCGAGGACTACAACGACACATTGCACGAGGAGGTGCATAGGCTCAACAATGAGCTTAACCCGATCCTGCAGCCACGTGTTGAGGACCCCGAGGATGGGGTGGTCGTTGGTCCTGAGGATCAGGACATGGAGGACGTGGACGAGGAGATTGAGCCACTCCAGGTGATCGTCGAGGAGGACGCTGACGAGGACGTCGAGGAGGGCGTCGAGGAGCACGTGGCGGAGGTTGACGAGGACGGTGTCGTCTCTGACGGGACCGTGGGAGACGACGTCTAGATTAGCCTTAAGTCTAGCGACATCAGTATTTGTACTCTTAAGGGTATTGTAGTATCAGTGTTGCCATAAAAACCTTAGTATGGTTTGAGAACTGTGTCGAGTGTTGGTTATGTACTCTGCCTATCGTATTGTATGGTGTGTATTGTATTAAGACCTGATTAAGTAATCTGAGACTCAGTTTGGTTTAATTATGCACAGATGCCTGTTAACACCCGCTCAACTGGTGCTGGTACTTCCGAGGACGGATCCATTCCACAAGCACCGCCAATTCCACCTACCTTGGCTGATGCCATTGCTGCCCTAGCTAATGCTACGGCATTGCTTGCGCAAAATCGGGAGGACCGTGTTGGGCGTCGTGGCCGCCTCCATGATGAGGAAACAACTTATGTGGACTTCACAGACACTCGTCCACCGGTGTTTACCAAAGCAGATGAGCCGCTGGAAGCAGACGACTGGCTCCGTATCATGGAGCAGAAATTTGGATTGATTCGCTGCACGGAAACCCAGAAGCCGTTGTTTGCAGCACAGCAACTCCGAGGACCCGCAAGCGCTTGGTTCGCAAACCTCCAGTCAGCACAGCCAGTAGGGCATCAACTTACTTGGGCGGAGTTCCGTGAGGCATTTCGTGCACATTACATCCCTGCGGGGGTGATGAAGATGAAATTGGATCAATTCTTGGCACTGCAACAAAAAGAGTCTACAGTCATGCAGTATGTCAGTCAGTTCAATCACCTGTCACAGTATGCCCCTGAGCATACTAACACCGATCAGAAGAAGAAGGACTGTTTTGTCAGGGGTTTGAACTTCAAGATTCAGCGAAGCCTGTCTAACCATCTCAACTGCACTTATCATGAGGCTATCAACAGTGCCATAGCTTTTGAAGAAAGTGATCGCAAGCACCAAGAAGAGAAGAAAAAGAAGAAATCTGGGTCAGCTGGATCTTCTGGCCATCAAAAGCGCCAGAAAATCATATACCATCCCACTCATCACACACGTCCCCAGTATCCTCATCAGCAGGTCGTAGTTCGAACTGCTGCTACTTCTCACACTTCTAATCAACAAAGTACCACCCAGCCGAATGCCCCAGGCATTCGCGTAACCACTCCTCAAGCAACTTACAACCAGCCTTGCTACAATTGTGGCAAGATGGGACATTGGTCCCGCAACTGCCCGTTTCCCAAACAATACAATCAGAATGCACAGAAGGCTCCTGGTGGACAACAGCAGCAGACACAGCACCGTGGCCACCAACAGCAGGCCCAGAAGGGAAAGGTTGTGAGAAAAGCAGGACAGGTCTACTACACGCAAGTTGGAGACATTCCTGAAGGTGAACCCGTCATGCTGGGTAGGTTCCCTGTCGCAAGTCATCCTGCTATCATGCTTTTCGATTCTGGTGCATCGCATTCATTCATCAATCGTACATTTGTTGTCAAGCATGAAATTCCGATTGGGCAGATAGAGGAAAGTTTCCTTATACAATCGCCCGGAGGGCGCATTAGTACTAAAGAGATGGTACATCGGGTGCCCATAGAGCTTGGCGGGCATATATTCCCGACCTCGATGATAGTACTGAAGGATCAGGATATAGATGTGATATTAGGCATGAATTGGATGTATCAGCACAGAGCTCTCATAGATGTGCTGAATAGAACCATCAGAGTAAACTTGCCTAATAGCCAAACTCAACTTCTCATCCAACTTCCCATACCTCAAAGAGCAGTTGGTAGGGTATGTGCAACCACAGTTAAAGAGGTGCAGAACATTCCGGTAGTCTGTGAATTTCCGGATGTATTCCCTGACGAATTGCCTGGCTTACCCCCTGACCGGGATGTAGAATTTGCCATTGAGCTGAAACCTGGAACAGCACCTATTTCCCGTAGAGCATATAGAATGCCGCCGAAGGAGTTGGCAGAATTGAAAGTTCAGTTGCAGGATCTGTTGGATAAGGGTTTCATCAGGCCTAGTTCATCCCCTTGGGGTTGTCCTGCTATTTTTGTTAAAAAGAAGGACAGCTCCCTCAGACTCTGTGTCGATTACCGTCCCCTCAATGAGGTCACTATCAAAAATAAGTACCCGTTGCCTCGCATCGACCTACTTTTTGACCAGCTTGCAGGGGCCAGGGTATTCTCGAAAATTGACCTCAGATCGGGGTACCACCAAATAAAAATCCGTCCAGAAGATGTTCCCAAAACAGCCTTCACTACCAGATATGGTCTTTACGAGTATCTGGTTATGTCTTTCGGCCTGACCAATGCCCCTGCCTATTTCATGTATCTTATGAATTCAGTCTTCATGCCCGAACTCGACAAGTTTGTAGTCGTGTTCATCGACGACATACTGGTCTACTCCAAAAGCCCGGAAGAGCATGCCAACCACCTTCGTGTAGTCCTAACTCGGTTGCGAGAACATCAACTGTATGCTAAGTTCAGCAAGTGCGAGTTTTGGTTGGACAGAGTTCCGTTTCTTGGGCATATTCTGTCGGCCGAAGGTGTATCGGTTGACCCCAGCAAGGTGGAAGAGATCTTGAATTGGAAGCCACCAACCACAGTACATCAAGTCCGTAGTTTTATGGGAATGGCGGGATATTACCGCCGTTTTATTCCGGATTTTTCCAAAATATCTAAGCCTATTACCAACTTATTGAAGAACGAGGTCAAGTTTGCCTGGTCACCTGAGTGTGAGCAAGCATTTCAGACTTTGAAGAAGTTGTTAACCACTGCCCCAGTCCTAGCTCAACCGGACATTGAAAAGCCATTCGACGTGTACTGCGACGCTTCGGGAACCGGCCTGGGTTGTGTCTTGATGCAAGAAGGCCGAGTCATTGCTTATGCATCCCGACAGCTTAAGCGTCATGAAGAAAATTATCCCACTCATGATCTTGAATTGGCAGCGGTGGTCCATGCACTAAAAATTTGGCGTCATTATTTGCTGGGCAGTACTTGCAAGATCTACACCGATCACAAGAGCCTAAAATATATATTTACCCAAGAAGAGTTGAACATGAGACAACGAAGATGGCTCGAGCTGATCAAGGATTATGACATGGAGGTACATTATCACCCTGGCAAAGCAAATGTGGTTGCCGATGCGCTCAGTCGCAAAATTCATTGCAGTTGTCTGGCGGTGAAGCCCCGAGACTTTTCCTTATGCTATGAACTAGAGAAGTTGGGGGTAGAAATAGTTGAATAGGGCAGTTTGAATCATGTTAGTATTGAGACCACCATCCGTGATGAGATAATCGCCGCTCAGAAAGGAAGCAAAGGCATCCAGCATATTAAGGAGAAAGTACAAGCTGGTACTGTGGATTGTTTCAGGATTGACGAAGAAGGGGTCGTATGGTTCAAAGGGCGGCTAGTAGTTCCAAAGGTACCCGAGTTGCGACAAAAGATTTTGGACGAAGCACATTTGACTAGATTCTCCATCCACCCTAGGAGCAATAAAATGTACCAGGATTTAAGGCAAAAGTTTTGGTGGACCAAAATGAAAATAGAGATCGCTCGATATGTAGCGAAGTGTGACACTTGTCAAAAGGTGAAAGCTGTACACATGAAGCCCGGTGGAGAACTGCAACCACTGCCTGTTCCTGCATGGAAATGGGAGGACATTAGTATGGATTTTATCGTAGGTCTGCCAAAAACACCCAGAGGTTTTGACTCAGTCTGGGTTGTGGTTGATCGCCTCACTAAGCAAGCCCACTTCATCCCCGTCAAGACTATTTACACTGCAGTGAACTATGCAAAGCTGTACATCCAGAATTTGATGAAACTTCATGGTGTGCCCAAGACCA
The DNA here is from genome assembly GCA_038502445.1 of Eremochloa ophiuroides. Taxonomy (NCBI): domain Eukaryota; kingdom Viridiplantae; phylum Streptophyta; class Magnoliopsida; order Poales; family Poaceae; genus Eremochloa; species Eremochloa ophiuroides. Next base: position 7,178,216 of record JAHLJS010000002.1, read on the forward strand.
TAGTCTCTGACCGAGGTTCTCAATTCATTTCCAACTTTTGGAGGGCCTTCCACAAGTCACTTGGAACAAAGCTTCTACATAGCACAGCATACCATCCGCAGACTGACGGGCAGACTGAGAGAGTCAACCAGGTGTTGGAGGACATGTTGAGAGCATGTGCACTCAATTACACCGAATCTTGGGATGAATGTCTGGCACTGGCAGAATTTTCGTACAATAACAGCTACCAAGAAAGCATCAAAATGGCTCCGTTTGAGGCGGTATATGGTCGTAGATGTCGAACACCTCTGAATTGGTCTGAGCCTGGGGAGAGATGGTACTTCGGCGTTGACTTGGTGGAAGAGACTGAAGCAAAGGTGAGGCAAATACAAGATAACCTGAAGGTTGCACAGTCGCGACAGAAGAGTTACGCCGATCAAAGGCGTTGTCCTTTGGTATTTAAGACAGGAGATTATGTCTATCTCAAAGTCTCACCCATGAAGGGAATTAGTCGGTTTGGAGTTAAAGGCAAATTAGCTCCTCGATACATTGGACCATTTCAGATCATGGCTCGTCATGGGAAAGTAGCTTATAAGTTGAGGTTGCCAGATCATCTCTCAGCCGTACACAATGTCTTTCATGTATCACAACTAAAAAGTGTCTTCGGGTGCCAGATCAAGTCGTGGATATAGAGGGAATAGAACTCCAACCCGACCTAACATACTCTGAGTATCCTATCCAAGTCTTGGATCGGAAGGATCGCGTCACTCGGCGAACCACTACAAGATGGTACAAGATTCAATGGAGCGAACATTCCGAGGACGAAGCCACCTGGGAGTCTGAAGACTATCTCGCCGAAAACTTCCCCGAGTTCTTTGCTACATTGTAAATGTAAAGTTTCTGGTTATAATCGGTATGAACTTCCCTTATTATCTTATGGTAGAAATTAGAGTAGGTTTACTTGAGACATTTTCTTTTCCATTACTTAACCCTAAGGTTTATCGTCTATCAAATCTCGGGACGAGATTTATTTAAGGGGGAAGGGCTGTAATACCCCGGGTATTACGGCTAATTAATTTTGACATGTCATCATGTTTAGAATTAAGCATTTGCATTTGATTATGCTTAGGGTCCTTAGAGTGGTTCATTGACAAATGCCTTGGATGTTGTGATTGAATTATCATTTGAGGATTTAAAATAAATCAAAAAGGAAAAATTCAAATTGGGCCCTAATCGGACCCTAAAACCCCAAATCAAAATCTACTTGGAATTTGGTGATGGTCACTTAATAGAAGTTGTAGATCTTTTTATATAGAACAACTTTTATTTTGGGTGTTTTTGAAGTTCTTTAATAGAAATTCAAATTAAACCCTAATTACCACTTTGAAATTCAAATTTGAAATGCCAATTTAAAAAATATTGAGAATCTGACCAAACTCATTTAATGAAAGTTGTAAATCTCTTCAAGTAGGACAACTTCTATTTTGACAATTTTTCAAGTTGTTAAATAAATTTAAAAGTAATTTTAAAATTTCAGATTGAAATTCAAAACCCTCTTTTACCCCCTTTTGAATAGTTTCTAAATTATTCAAAATTTGGAGTTGATCCCTTAATCAAAGTTGTTCAGAATTTGGAACTCTATAACTTTGGTGTTTACACCTTTTCATGTTGTTATACAAAATCTGGCGGGATTGGTCAAAAACCGGTTGAAAGGATTCACAAGAGCTACAGTACTCCGCCTCTGTTCTCTGTTCGCGCACAGTCGCGGCCGCCGCCGTGTCGCGCGCGCGCGCCGTCGTCCGTGCCGGCCGGGATTGTGTCCCCGGGGCCGCTTCCCGTGCTGGAGATCACGCGCCGCCCTATGCCGCTCCTGTCCCTCCCTCTGGTCGGCTTAAAGGGCAACGACATCCCCTCCCCGTGCCCTCACCCTTTCCCGACCCCGCCGCACCCGCCTCGGCTTCGAGCCAAAAATCGGCCGCACTCCGACCTCCTCACCCAAATTCCACTCGTCTCTAGCCTCACTGGGTTCTTGAACACGACTTGTGCCTTTGTGGTTCGGTTTCCGTGCGTCGAGGGTCCCGGAACGCTCGCCGTCGTCTTCGGGCCCGGCGGAGCACCGCCGCAGCCACCTCTCTCGCGTCGAGCTCGCGGTGGTGAGTCTCTCTACCTTAGACTTCCCGTTTGCGGCTCTAGGAGTCATACCTTAGCTCATGCTCGCAGCGGCGTTTCATTTTGTCCCCTAGAATCTCCGGAACGCGACTTCGCCGTGGAGGCCGAGCCGCTGCACGCCGCCGCCGTCGTCTTGCTCGCTGCTCCGCTCCATCTCAGCCTCGGCCAGCCGTCGGAATAGAGCCGTGGTGAGCTCCCGATCCTTCCTGGCCCTTTTCCTTTAGTTCCCCGGCGTCCCCGCGGCCGGAACTTGGTCGCCGTGCCGCCGTGGGTGTGCGCGCGCACGGCCGCGCGAGGTGGAAGAAGGAGCTGACAGGCGGGCCCGGCCTGTCAGCGTCCCGGGGTGCGCGCGTGCGCGCGGGTGAACGCGCGGGTGGAGTTGGGCCGGCCCAACGATGTTGGGCCGCCTCGGGCCGAAGTGTTTTCCTTATTTTGGAGGGATTTCCAGTGGATTTTCCATTTTAATTTTGAATGAATAGTGCTTACATTTGTCATTTTTATAGGAATATTCCTGTTAATCTAAAAATTATGAAAATAATTGTGAGTACTCTCTGGAACATGTAGTATTTTATAAAAATACTAGATATAGTGTTTGGATGTGTTCTGTGGGAACTAAAAATTAGTATATTAATTAGTAAATGTAACTTTGAGCAATTTTAATAAATTCCAGAATTATCCAAAAATCATGAAAATTTATGTGGTACTATTTTAGAGTAAGATCTATCTGTTGGGTAAGTTTGAGCTCATTTGGAAACTGTTAGGACACTTGTTTACTAGTTGTGGGGTATTTGAATAGTATAATTAATCTAAGCAAATAATCCCTGTTGTTTGGTGTGATTTTGGATTGATTGGTTTCAAGGGTCTTTCACCATAGTGATCCTTGACAGAAGTATTAGGGTCGCTTGTTAGTTGTAGTAAAGCTGTGTAGCGGCTTTCTGTGACCGTTAAAATGGTCAATAAAACAAAAGTAGGAAACATTGTTTTTACCTTCCGTAAATTGTTTACAACTTTACCGTGAAGGAAAGTTGTACTCAAGATCTTAAAGGTTTATGTCGGTGCTAATTTTGGCGAGGCTAACACCGGCTAGTAAATATGTGTTTTGCGGTTGAGGCTACGGATGGTGTGCAAGGGGGAACACAGGGATTATACTGGTTCAGGCCGAGCAAGCCCTACGTCCAGTGGAGAGGAGAGTCGTGTTGCCTTGCACCGGGGTGCTTGTAGTAGGGGGTTACAAGCTAGTCGAGAGAGGGAAGTGCTCCCAGGTCTCTTGTGAATGTCTAAGTGTTTATAAGTCGTTTGCTGTGGGCGAGAACTTGGAACTTCTCCGTCCGTTCGTTCGTCGTCGTGTTCCTGTCCTCTTTCTAAAGCTGGTCTCTGCTCTCCCTTTTATAGCCGCAAGGGAGATCCAAAGGCAGCTACGACGCTACCTATTAAAATAGTGAGGAGTTGCCGTTCCCCGTTTGACTAGCTGCTGCTTTTTCTCCGTGTCTCCGGGGTATGGGTATGGCTATCTTGGTTCGCGAGTTCCAAGGTAGAAACAGTCGTCTGACCATGTCTTGTCGTCAGCTCTCTGGGTCTTCTGGATATGGCCGTCGTGGTCCGCACGACTTTGGTGAGTTCACACCTGCCGGCTATCCTTCCGTACGATGTGACAAGAGGGAGAGTCACCTTGGGGCGCTGTTTCCCGAGGCTCGGGATCCTGAAGGCGTGCTCGTCCTTTCGTGTGGACGGCGCAGTGGGCGTCTTTCCCGAAACGGGGCGGCGCACCGTGGACCACACCGTGGAGGACGATCGTAGTGGGCCCATCAAATCTTGGGGCGTTGTTTCCCGAGGCTCGGGATCCTGAAGGCGTGCTCATCCTTTCGTGTGGACGGCGCAGTGGGCGCCTTTCCCGAAGTGGGGCAGCGCACCGTAGACCATACCGTGGAGGACGGTCGTAGTGGGCCCATCAAATCTGCTGTCAGGGAAATCCCGACAGGTGGTATGGCCATCAGGGGCATGCGAAGCACAGTCGCGTCGAGAGTCTCGCCTGACGGGACAGTGCTTGTAAAGTGGTCAGAGAGATTTCTTGTGGTCCAAGATTGCTCCGCTGACATCACCCGTGCCTTGGATGCCGACTTTGGCGCCGTGGATGCCGCTCTCCCGAGTTCTCCCGAGGAGGCTTCGGGCGAGGCTCGGGCGAATCGGAGACTTGGGCGCCCAGGACGCCGCCTCCCGAGCTCTCCCGAGGAGGGTCGGGCGAATCGGAGGTTTGGGCGCCGAGGACGCCGTTCTCCCGAGCTCTCCAGAGGAGGCTCGGGCGAATCGGAGACTTGGGCGCCCAGGACGCCGCCTCCCGAGCTCTCCCGAGGAAGCTCGGGCAAATCGGAGATTTGGGTCGCCGAGGACGCCGCTCTCCCGAGCTCTCCCGAGGAGGCTCGGGCGAATCGGAGACTTGGGCGCCGAGGACGAGACGCCGCTCTCCCGAGCTCTCCCGAGGAGGCTCGGGCGAATCGGAGACTTGGGCGCCGAGGACGCCGCCTCCCGTGTTCTCCCGAGGAGGCTCGGGCGAATCGGAGACTTGGGCGCCGAGGACGCCGCCTCCCGAGCTCTCCCGAGGAGGCTCGGGCGAATCGGAGATTTGGGTCGCCGAGGACGCCGCTCTCCCGAGCTCTCCCGAGGAGGCTCGGGCGAATCGGAGACTTGGGCGCCGAGGACGCCGCTCTCCCGAGCTCTCCCGAGGAGGCTCGGGCGAATCGGAGACTTGGGCGCCGAGGACGCCGCCTCCCGAGCTCTCCCGAGGAGGCTCGGGCGAATCGGAGACTTGGGCGCCGAGGACGCCGCCTCCCGAGCTCTCCCGAGGAGGCTCGGGCGAATCGGAGATTTGGGTCGCCGAGGACGCCGCTCTCCCGAGCTCTCCCGAGGAGGCTCGGGCAAATCGGAGACTTGGGCGCCGAGGACGCCGCTCTCCCGAGCTCTCCCGAGGAGGCTCGGGCGAATCGGAGACTTGGGCGCCGAGGACGCCGCCTCCCGAGCTCTCCCGAGGAGGCTCGGGCGAATCGGAGACTTGGGCGCCGAGGACGCCGCTCTCCCGAGCTCTCCCGAGGAGGCTCGGGCGAATCGGAGGTTTGGACGCCGAGGACGCCGCTCTCCCGAGCTCTCCCGAGGAGGCTGTCATTAGTGGAATGATGTCGTGGGCCTCTGTAGACGCGGCCTTCGTGGGCTTCCACTGGCCTTACTTGGGCCAAGCCAAGTTGGGAATGAGCTTTTTTGCATCGAAGTTGGGTACCCCTAACTTTGGTAACCGACAGTAGCCCCCGAGCCTGTGGCGGAGTGAAGGCACTCCTCCACAGGTTCACGCTGGTTCTTCCTGTCAAAAAAGATAAAGTGTGGGTTGTTTTTTCCGGGGGGTGCGCGCGAGCGCACCCGCCGGGTGTAGCCCCCGAGGCTTTGGAGGGATGATATATCCCTAAATCGTGCTTGTTAGTCCTCGGGTGTTTTTCGATTTATTTAGGTGGGTTGTTTCCTTGGAAGTGGAGCCCCCGAGCCTCCCACCGTGTTGGGAGATCGTTCGGTGGTCTTTCCAAGGTGCGGGGCAAGTTTCCGAGCATCCGTTTTCGTATCGGAGATCGATCGGGTCCTTCCCTGTCTTTTTTAATTCGACCTTCACGCTCTTTTTTCGGGAAGAGGAAGGTTTGGTCCTGCTCGACTTCCCCGCTGGGGCACGAGTCGGCATTTCCGGTGAGCTACAAACGGGTTGGTCCAAGTGGAGGTCCGTGCCCTATTCGTTAAGGGTCGGCTAGTGGCCTGAGCACACTCCAATTATTTCCCGAGGGTCAGTTAGTGGATGTCGGGTCCCTTCGACGGGTCCCGAGGGCATGATGCCTCCCACGGAGGGATTCCACGTAACCGACTCACTACTGGGACTTGGACACAGCATGGGATGTCCCTTGTGACGTTCCGGGCGTCGGGATACTGGCCGTTTTCGTGACCCATCCACTAGCTGTCCCTAACTCGATTTCCCTGGGGCGACTGTTCGAGCCTCGGAGGGCCAGTCTTCGATCCCCTGGGAACGTAACGGGCGCCCGAGCCCGGGGTTTCTTCGTTGAGAAAACGTAGGTGGAATCGAAGCGCGCGGTTGTAATGATTTGGCTCACCTTTTGAGGCGCGAAGCCTGACGGACGCGACGGTTCGGCTCAGTCGAGGCGGTTTGCGTGCGCGGTGATGGCGGGTCTCCTCCAAGCCGAGGTCGAGCTCCCTCCTCTGAACCAGCCGTGAAGAAGAAGCGGGCCATAGTGCCCTTGTAAAAAGTAACCTTTCGGGAGTGGTTTGAAAGGAAACAAACAATATGGCCCTTCGTGGCCTTAACATTTATGTAAATATTTGCTGAATGTTTGTTTCGCTTTGTTTCGTGCTTTTTTCCTTAGGCATTTTTTCTTGCCGATCCTGTGCCCGGGCCATCGAGCCTCGGGGGACGCTTTTCGGGTGTCGTAGCTTTAGTGGCATAGACGCAGCCGATGTCCTAAGAGCTTTGGCAGAAAGAATCCTTTAGAAAAGAAGCTTAGGTGTTTCCTCCCGAGCTTCCTCCCTTGGCCGAGCGTAGATCTTATAGGTTTTCTTCCGAGTGCGGGTTAGCTTTCGAACACGGAGTGGCGAGGGAAGATGCTGTGGCCCTGGGGCATAAGCGGTCTCCGACTCGACCGGCTCTGTCTTCTGGGGCTTCCCTCATTCTTCGAATTCTATAAGCTCATGCTTGATTTCCGGAAGGAAGCGTGTTTTAGGGAGAAACGAATTTGACAAGTTTTAAAATTTTTGCGTTTCCAAAATTGTTTAATCTCGGGATAGTTCGGGGGTTCCCCCCGTCCTAGCCCCCGAGGGAGGGTCGGCCTTTCCGTAGGATAGGCCGGGCCTCGCTTTCAATGCGTGGTGAAATAAAGGTTCATTTCAGATCCGAGTGTAGGCTTGGATTGAAAGTCTAAAATCATGTTAAAAAGAGCAGAAGTCGGGTCTTTTCATCGATTTCAAGATTTTCAAAATAGTACAATGCATGGAATCTTAAGGATAGAAGCGACGTAGCTGTTCGATGTTCCAAGCGTTGTTGTAGACCTCGCCGTTCTCGTTCGCGAGCTTGTATGTGCCGGGGCGTTGTACCTCGGCGACGATGAATGGTCCTTCCCACGGCGGAGTGAGCTTGTGGCGCCCTTTGTTGTCCTGCCTGAGCCGTAGCACCAGGTCGCCTACGCTGAAGGTTCGACCTCGGACGCGCCGAGCATGGTACTTGCGTAGGGATTGCAAGTATTTGGCCGAGTGCAGCAGGGCCACGTCCCGAGCTTCGTCGGCTTGGTCCAGCGCGTCTTCCCGAGAAGTTTGATTGCCTTGTTCATCGTAGGCTCGGACTCTCGGGGCGCCGTATTCCAGGTCCGTAGGGAGGACGGCCTCTGCACCGTATACCATGAAGAAGGGCGTGAAGCCCGTGGCTCGACTCGGCGTAGTCCTTAGACTCCATATCACTGCCGGAAGCTCCGTCAGCCACCTTTTGCCGAATTTATTCAATCGGTTGAATATCCTTGGCTTAAGGCCTTGGAGAACCATGCCATTGGCGCGTTCTACCTGGCCGTTCGTCCTCGGGTGGGCGACGGCTGCCCAGTCCACTCGTATGTGGTACTCATCGCAGAAAGCCAGAAATTTCTTTCCGGTGAACTGCGGGCCGTTGTCCGTGATAATGGAGTTCGAGATGCCGAACCGGTGGACGATGTCGGTGAAGAACAACACCGCTTGAGCCGAGCTGATTTGGGTGATCGGCCGAGCCTCGATCCACTTGGAGAACTTGTCGATGGCGACAAGCAAGTGGGTGAAGCCCCCCGGGTGCCTTCTGGAGGGGCCCGACAAGGTCTAGTCCCCAAACAGCGAACGGCCAAGTGAGCGGGATCGTCTGGAGGGCTTGAGACGGTAAGTGAGTCTGCCGAGCATAGTACTGGCACCCTTCGCAGGAGCGTACCACCTCAGTAGCATCGGCCACGGCGGTTGGCCAGTAGAAGCCTTGTCGAAAGGCGTTACCGACCAAGGTTCTCGGCGCTGCGTGGTGACCGCAGGCCCCGGCATGTATCTCTTCGAGCAGGCGTTTGCCCTGACTGAAAGGGATACAGCGCTGAAGCACGCCAGAGGGACTCCGCCGGTAGAGGCTACCATCGATCATGGCGAAAGACTTGGCTTTACGAGCCAGTCGTCGTGCTCTGGTCTTGTCCGGGGGCAAAATGCCACGGACTAGCCAGCCGACCAGCGGCTCGCGCCAGTCTGGTTCGTCGTCGTCCATCTCGGCTTCAATCTCCATTGCCTCGGCTTCGTCGCCGTCCCTACCCATGACCTCGGGTGACTCCCCTTTGTCGGAAGGGTCGGCAGCCCCCGAGGGATCGGCATTGATCGAGGGCTTGTGGAGGTCATTGGCGAATACGCCCGTCGGGACCGTGGCCCTTTCGGCTGCAATTTTTGCCAACTCATCGGCCTCCTCGTTGTACCGACGCGCAATGTGGTTGAGCTCGAGGCCGTCGAATTTTTCCTCGAGCAACCGCACCAGCGTGCAGTAGGCGGCCATTCTGGGGTTCTGGCACGTCGACTCCTTCATGACCTGATCCACGACGAGCTGGGAGTCGCCTCGGACCTCGAGGCGTCGGATCCCGAGCTCGATGGCGATGTGGAGACCGTTGACCAGAGCCTCATATTTGGCCACGTTGTTGGAAGCCGTGAAGTGTAGCCGTAGTAGGTACTTGAGCCGGACCCCGAGGGGTGAGATGAAGACGATGCCTGCGCCAGCACCAGTCTTCATCATCGACCCGTCGAAGTTCATGACCCAATATTCCTCTTGGGTCGGGAGTGGCGGTAGTTGTGTCTCGGTCCACTCTGCCACGAAGTCCGCAAGTACTTGGGACTTGATGGCTTTGCGTGGCGCGTAGGTGATGCCGTCACCCATGAGCTCGATGGCCCACTTGGCGATCCTCCCCGTCGTTTCCCGATTTTGGATCACCTCCCCGAGGGGGAAGGACGACACCACGGTCACGGGGTGGGATTCGAGGTAGTGCCGCAACTTGCGTCGGGCAAGGACGATCGCGTACACTAGCTTCTGGATCTGAGGGTAGCGTGTTTTGGTCTCTGACAAGACTTCACTGATGAAGTAGACCGGTCGCTGTACCGGTAAGGCGTGTCCTTCTTCTTGCCGCTCTACGACGATCGCTGCACTCACAACCTGGTTGGTAGCCGCGACATATAGTAAGAAATTTTCCTCCTTCGTAGGAGGCACAAGAACCGGCGCTTTTGAAAGTAGAGCCTTAAGCCTTTCGAGGGCTTCCTGGGCCTCGGTGGTCCAGGTAAAGCGTTCGTTTTTCTTAAGCAACCGATACAAGGGAAGGCCCTTTTCGCCGAGCCTTGAGATGAATCGACTCAAGGCCGCGAGACACCCCATAAGCTTCTGCACGCCCTTCGGGTTTCGGATCGGACCCATCTGTGTGATGGCCGATATCTTTTCCGGGTTGGCTTCGATGCCACGCTCGGAAACAATGAACCCGAGGAGCATGCCCCGTGGGACCCCGAAAACGCACTTCTCGGGGTTTAGCTTTATGTTTTTCTTTTTAAGGCAGTCGAATGCCTTTTCTAGGTCGGCTACTAAGTCACTCGCCTTCCTGGATTTTATCACTATATCGTCTACGTAAGCCTCAACGGTTCGCCCGATGAGGTCCCCAAAAAATTTGAGCATGCAACGCTGGTAAGTTGCGCCCGCGTTTTTGAGGCCAAATGGCATGGTTACGTAACAATATGTGCCGAAAGGAGTGATGAAAGAGGTCGCTAATTCGTCGGACTCTTTCATTCGGATCTGATGGTAACCGGAATAAGCATCAAGAAAGCAAAGCCGCTCACAGCCAGCAGTAGAATCTACTATTTGGTCAATGCGAGGTAATGGAAATGGATACTTAGGACAAGCTTTATTTAAACTAGTGTAATCGACGCACATTCTCTATTTTCCATTTTTCTTTTTAACCAAAACAGGATTTGCTAACCATTGTGGATGGAAGACCTCCTTGATGAATCCAGCCGCCAAAAGCTTCTGCACCTCCTCCCCGATGGCCCGGCGCTTCTCCTCGTCGAATCGGCGCAGGCGTTGTTTCACCGGCTTGGATCCGGCCTGGATGTCTAAGGAGTGCTCGGCGACCTCCCTCGGGATGCCTGGCATATCCGAGGGGCTCCACGCAAACATGTCGGCGTGTTTGCGGAGGAAGTCGACGAGCACTGCCTCCTATTTTGGGTCGAGGGTGGCGCTGACCTTCAGCGCCCTGCCGTTGGGGGAGTTCGGGTCGAGGAGGACATCCTTCACCCCCTCAGCGGACTTAAAGGTGCCCGTGGCCTTCTTGGGGTCGGGGACCTCTTTTTCTAACCTGTCGAGGTCGGTCATGAGGGCTTCTGACTCCACCAACGCGCCGGCGTACTCGCAGCACTCGACGTCGCACTGGTACGCGTGCTGGTAGGAGGCGCTGATGGTAATCACCTCTTTTGGCCCTGGCATCTTGAGCTTGAGATAGGCGTAGTTCGGAACTGCCATGAACTTTGCGTAACATGGCCTCCCGAGGATGGCGTGGTAGGTGCCGTGGAAGCCTACCACTTCAAATGTCAGGGGCTCCTTCCTGAAGTTGTCAGGAGTCCCGAAGTAGACGGGCAGATCGATCTGCCCGAGGGGTTGCACGCTCTTTCCGGGCACTATCCCGTGAAATGGGGACGTCGTGGCCCGGAGGAGCGAGCGACTGATCCCCATTAAGTCGAGGGTCTCAGCGTAGAGAATGTTGAGGCCGCTGCCTCCGTCCATGAGGACTTTGGAGAGCCTCGTGTTGCCGACGACGGGGTCGACAACAAGTGGGTAGCGTCCCGGCGATGGGACGTAGTCCGGGTGGTTGTCCCGGCTGAAGGTGATAGCGTCGTGGGACCAGTCAAGGAAGCATGGTGTCGCTGGTCCGGCGGAGTAGACCTCCCTGCGCTCGCGCTTTCGCTGCCGCGGCGTAGGGGCGGTCCCGGGCCCCCCGAAGATCATGAGGCATTTGTCGATGGGCGGGAACTCATCGTCCTTCCCGTCCTCGTCCTCCTGATCCCTGGCGGGCTTCTTGCCGGCGTCGTCCTTGAACGGCTGCCGGCTGTAGTGCTTCTTGAGCATCACACACTGTGCGAGTGTGTGATGTACTGGACCCTGGTGATAAGGGCACGGCTTGCTGAGCATGTCGTCGAAGCGGCCTCGAGGGCGTCGTTCCCTCTTGGGTTCGGTGGCCGCCACGAGGGAGTCATCGCGGAGTGGGGCCTTTCCCTTCCCCTTCTTCTTCTTGTTGTTCGGTCCTCGGGAAGAGGTGCCCTCAGGGGCCTCCTCCTTCCGTTTGCCCTTGGGGTCGGAGAAGAGGGCTCCTACCGCCTCATCCCCTGAGGCGAAGCTGGTAGCGATCTTCATGAGTTCAGAGACACTGGTGGGTGTCCGGCGTCCGAGCTCATGAACGAGCTCTTTACAGGAGGTTCCTGCAGCAAACGCTCCGACGACATCGGAGTCGGCGACCTGGGGCAGCTCGTTGTACTGTTTGGAGAAGCGCCGGATGTAGTCCCAGAGGGACTCGCCCGGTTTCTGCTTGCAGCTGCGGAGGTCCCAGGAGTTACCAGGGCGTACGTACGTGCCCTGGAAGTTTCCTACGAATATCTTGACCAGATCGCTCCAGTCGAAGATCTTTCGTGGGGGAAGGTGTTCCAGCCAAGCTCTTGTGGAATCGGCGAGGAACAGGGGGAGGTTGCGGATGATGATGAGGTCATCCTGCGCGCCGCCAAGTTGGCACGCAAGGCGGTAGTCCGCTAACCAGAATTCGGGGTTAGTTTCCCCCGAGTACTTGGCTATGTTGGTTGGTTGTCGGAATCGGGACGGGAACTTGGCCCTTTGGATGGCCTCGCTGAAGACGCGTGGTCCCGAGGGCTCGGGTGAGGGTTCACGATCCTCATCCGAGTCGTAGCGCCCGCCCCGATGGACGCTGTAGCCGCGCGCGGCTCCGTCAGTCTTTCGCCGACCGCAGGCTTGTAGGATGGCTCGGACGTCGACGTCCTTGCCAAGCCGTTGGTGGACTGGCGGGGCCCTTAGAGCCTCGGGTCGAACCGAGGCTTCGCGCTTGTGACGTGCTATGCCACCATGCTGGTGACTTTCGGCGCCATGGTGTCGCGACGCTGAACTTTCCGCCTGGAGGACGGCGGCATCCTCCAGGAGGTCTTTGAGCTGATTCCTGAGCTGTCGCGCCTCCTCGGAGGAGGGCTCAGGTATGCTTCGGAGTAGCATGGCTGCTTCCGCGAGCTTTCGGCTTGCTCGGGGGGCGACCCCTGGTGTCTCGGCCCTGTCGTCAGCGATGATTCGGGCCTGGACATCTCGGGCTCGACGCCGAGCTGCTCCTCCATCGGTTTGCCGCTCTCCAAGCTCCAGCGTAGCTCGCAGCTGGGTGAGGCGCAAGCGGTCCTCGTCCATCCGTGCCTCAAGCTCCCGGAGCTGCTCTAGCTCCGGGGTTTGAGGTGCGGAGCGAGAGGTTCCTGCCCCCTGACCCAGCGGCGGGGCTGACCGCGAGGGCTTCGGGGCCGCTGGAGGGGGCGTGACTTGTTCGTGCTGGGGATGCGACGGAGGGGGTATGTCGTCGTCACCCCCCGAGTGGACATCCTCTACTCGCCCCTCATCAGGGTGCATCAAGTTGTAGCACTCCCGAGAGGGGTCGATGTAGGTCCTCTGTGAGCTGGGGACGACGCTCGGTGTGTTCTCCCCTGAGTCGTTGGTGTGTGCGGCGTTGTCCACATTTGCCCAGAATTCGTCATCATCGTCGCTGTAGCTGCGACGAGGCGAGTTCCGGTCATAACGATTCCCCCCCTCCGAGCGTTGTCGAGGGGTGAGGTTGGCGGTGGTGGCTGTTTCCCCACCGCCGTGTGTCCTGGCACTTTCCCCAGGGGATGGCGGTGAGGATGCCACGTGGTCTCCCACGAGGCTGTCTTGGCGCTCGAGGCGCTGGACCGGAGTGTCCGACAGTTCGTGCAATAATGCATGAACTGCACGCACGTGGGCGTCCGTGGCGGTCTGAAGCCCAAAGAAGGACGACGGCGCCGTTCCCCTCTGCCGGTGAGGGCGGAGAGAAAAATCGGCTGGCGTCGCGTTTCCGCCCTCGCCCGTCCCTCGGGCGGTAAGCGGATGCGTGACCACTGGTGCCGGAGATTCCGGGACCGCGGTCGGCGCTGTATTGGCTACGCCCGTTGGGGTTGCCTGGTGAGTCGCATCTCCCGCGGCGGGAGGCTGGTTGGCGCCACTGCGCCTCCTCCTCCTGATTCACCGAGGGCGGCGTGCAACGTCTCCCCCGTCCTCCAAGGCGGGCGGAAGCGTGGCGGGGGTCCTTTCTCCGGCCGTCTGCGGGGCCAGAGTCGGGACGACCGTGACACGGGGCCCGGTCGGGCGCAGGTTCATCTCGAGCCCATGGCCAGTGGCCATGAACTCGAGAGTCCCGAACCGGAGTTCCGTGCCAGCGGGAAGCGTGGTGGAGCTGGTTGCCATCCGAAACCTATGTCAACGCGCAAAAGGCCCCTACCTGGCGCGCCAACTGTCGGTGCTAATTTTGGCGAGGCTAACACCGGCTAGTAAATATGTGTTTTGCGGTTGAGGCTAAGGATGGTGTGCAAGGGGGAACACAGGGATTATACTGGTTCAGGCCGAGCAAGCCCTACGTCCAGTGGAGAGGAGAGTCGTGTTGCCTTGCACCGGGGTGCTTGTAGTAGGGGGTTACAAGCTAGTCGAGAGAGGGAAGTGCTCCCAGGTCTCTTGTGAATGTCTAAGTGTTTATAAGTCGTTTGCTGTGGGCGAGAACTTGGAACTTCTCCGTCCGTTCGTTCGTCGTCGTGTTCCTGTCCTCTTTCTAAAGCTGGTCTCTGCTCTCCCTTTTATAGCCGCAAGGGAGATCCAAAGGCAGCTACGACGCTACCTATTAAAATAGTGAGGAGTTGCCGTTCCCCGTTTGACTAGCTGCTGCTTTTTCTCCGTGTCTCCGGGGTATGGGTATGGCTATCTTGGTTCGCGAGTTCCAAGGTAGAAACAGTCGTCTGACCATGTCTTGTCGTCAGCTCTCTGGGTCTTCTGGATATGGCCGTCGTGGTCCGCACGACTTTGGTGAGTTCACACCTGCCGGCTATCCTTCCGTACGATGTGACAAGAGGGAGAGTCACCTTGGGGCGCTGTTTCCCGAGGCTCGGGATCCTGAAGGCGTGCTCGTCCTTTCGTGTGGACGGCGCAGTGGGCGTCTTTCCCGAAACGGGGCGGCGCACCGTGGACCACACCGTGGAGGACGATCGTAGTGGGCCCATCAAATCTTGGGGCGTTGTTTCCCGAGGCTCGGGATCCTGAAGGCGTGCTCATCCTTTCGTGTGGACGGCGCAGTGGGCGCCTTTCCCGAAGCGGGGCAGCGCACCGTAGACCATACCGTGGAGGACGGTCGTAGTGGGCCCATCAAATCTGCTGTCAGGGAAATTCCGACAGGTGGTATGGCCATCAGGGGCGTGCGAAGCACAGTCGCGTCGAGAGTCTCGCCTGACGGGATAGTGCTTGTAAAGTGGTCAGAGAGATCTCTTGTGGTCCAAGATTGCTCCGCTGACATCACCCGTGCCTTGGATGCCGACTTTGGCGCCGTGGATGCCGCTCTCCCGAGTTCTCCCGAGGAGGCTTCGGGCGAGGCTCGGGCGAATCGGAGACTTGGGCGCCCAGGACGCCGCCTCCCGAGCTCTCCCGAGGAAGCTCGGGCGAATCGGAGATTTGGGTCGCCGAGGACGCCGCTCTCCCGAGCTCTCCCGAGGAGGCTCGGGCTAATCGGAGACTTGGGCGCCGAGGACGAGACGCCGCTCTCCCGAGCTCTCCCGAGGAGGCTCGGGCGAATCGGAGACTTGGGCGCCGAGGACGCCGCCTCCCGAGCTCTCCCGAGGAGGCTCGGGCGAATCGGAGACTTGGGCGCCGAGGACGCCGCCTCCCGAGCTCTCCCGAGGAGGCTCGGGCGAATCGGAGACTTGGGCGCCGAGGACGCCGCCTCCCGAGCTCTCCCGAGGAGGCTCGGGCGAATCGGAGAGTTGGGTCGCCGAGGACGCCGCTCTCCCGAGCTCTCCCGAGGAGGCTCGGGCGAATCGGAGACTTGGGCGCCGAGGACGCCGCTCTCCCGAGCTCTCCCGAGGAGGCTCGGGCGAATCGGAGACTTGGGCGCCGAGGACGCCGCCTCCCGAGCTCTCCCGAGGAGGCTCGGGCGAATCGGAGACTTGGGCGCCGAGGACGCCGCCTCCCGAGCTCTCCCGAGGAGGCTCGGGCGAATCGGAGATTTGGGTCGCCGAGGACGCCGCTCTCCCGAGCTCTCCCGAGGAGGCTCGGGCGAATCGGAGACTTGGGCGCCGAGGACGCCGCTCTCCCGAGCTCTCCCGAGGAGGCTCGGGCGAATCGGAGACTTGGGCGCCGAGGACGCCGCCTCCCGAGCTCTCCCGAGGAGGCTCGGGCGAATCGGAGACTTGGGCGCCGAGGACGCCGCTCTCCCGAGCTCTCCCGAGGAGGCTCGGGCGAATCGGAGGTTTGGACGCCGAGGACGCCGCTCTCCCGAGCTCTCCCGAGGAGGCTATCATTAGTGGAATGATGTCGTGGGCCTCTGTAGACGCGGCCTTCGTGGGCTTCCACTGGCCTTACTTGAGCCAGGCCAAGTTGGGAATGAGCTTTTTTGCATCGAAGTTGGGTACCCCTAACTTTGGTAACCGACAGTTTACTTTCAAGCATTTCATTTGTTGTCCTCATGCCATGCTAAGCATACATCATTGCATACGTGTAGTGCCCGTTCCCGAGGAGGTCCAGGTCGAGACTACTACTGGGGAGGCCACTCCAGAAGTCATCCAAGGGTTCGACATCTGCGGGACTGATCCCGACCCGACACTGTACACGATTCAAGGCAAGCCCCGGTGCATTCAGCCCCGCCTTGTGTTTTATAAATTTATTTATCACTTGAGTCTATTATTGCATTAGGTTGTTAGGAGTTGTTTATCTCCTATATTGATGCATTACCTGCCTTGATACATACTATCCCGGAAACCTGTTTAAAAATAAAAATATTCAAAAATGCTTAGCCCTGCTTAATCAATTTAGATTTGCATAAAAAGGCTATTTTGACCCATGAAAATGTGACAATTAGGAATCTTGAGAAAAGGAAAAAGGGGTATGAGTCCGTTCGGAAATTGTGTACTTGGGTAGCAGCCCCGATGCACCGTATCCGTCGGAAAGGGATTTTCCGTTCGTTGGTTGTGAATTTGGGTTAGAGTCCCAATGCTTGACCATCGGCGGAAAGAGGGATTTGAAAACCGTTGGGACACTTGTACTTGGGTTAGAGTCCCAATGCAATGTCACCGGCGGAAAAAGAATTAGGGACCGTTCGTTGTAGGCCTGCTGTGATCGAGAACTTGCAACTAGCCACATACTACGGAAAGCTCTGACTCCGGTGGCTCTACTACTTGAACCGACAACCACGCACTGGGAGTGGAGAGATGGCGAGAGCAGCGTGTACCCTCGTGGCCGGCGTGCCTGGAGAGGAGAGGAGTACTGTGTTCTCGGGTGGCGCAGGACCGGTTCAGGGGTAGAAAAATCGTGGTAGCCGGAGTTGGTATATGCAAGCTTAAGTGCTACATATACAGTGTGGATAGGGATCCCCAGCTGGGTACTAATCGATTCGAATCGTCGTTGCTCCTCGGATATGGAGACTTGATCCTTTGACCTACAATTGAAAAGTGGTTCGAAACTAGGTGCTTTTGAGAATGAGTAAGAATTTTGAAGGTATAATGATATATGAAAAGGAATTTGGAATTATGGATATGATTAAAATAAGACTGAGTTAAAACTATTGAAATGAGATAGTAATGCTTTTCTGCAAAACTCTTGACTCTTGCTCCAGCCTTACCTTGACTCCCCTCAGCCTGCATTCCTGAGTCTCAATCCTTTTTCTTAGTCGGGTAAGTCTTGCGGAGTACCCCAGTACTCAGGGTTTGTTAACCCCATGTTGCAGGGACGCAGCAGCCGGAGGTTTGTTTCGCCCCTTGCTGTGTAACAGTGGTACAGGAGGGATGTGAGGAGGAGTAATATCGAACCCGTGGGCAGGGTTCTTATCGTTAAATGCTTAATAATGTTGTATCGTCATTCTACTGCTACTTATTTTAATTATGGTCTGTAATATTCGCACTTCAATCGTATTTGGACAAACGGTTTGTAATCTAAGTACCTTATAATCTTTCCGCATTTTCACTCTGATGTAATTTATTATGAAATGTTGTAATTCTGTAATGACTTCGCAATGGGATCCTGTTGGAGAAAATCGGGCGCTAATGTAGCCCGGCAGAACCTTCTAGATCATTTGGGACGCGGACCCGCTGTCAGAGGTCATGAGTGACAATGACAGGCGTCTGTGGGCCATGTGATTTAGGCGGTTCTGTCACAGCCGAGCTTCCTAGCCCCGAAAACGCCGTCTTCGGCCATCTTGCCGGCGAGGAATCGGCCGGGCGCCGCCCGACTCCGGCGACCAGAGTCGCCCCTCTTTTTCCCCGAGCTACCTGCGCCGTCCACGGCCGATCCAACGGCTCACAGTGAGAGATACCCTTTCGTCGGCACTTTTGCAAAAGAGCCCCTGAGCTTTTTAATGTTCTAACCCGCGGTCCTTTGGCGTATTTCTCTGATTACGCTTTCCTATTTAGAAAACGTATTCCCTCGGTTTTAATTTAAAAGGCGTTTTCAATATTTACAGATTTGCCACTCAGTTTATTTCGGCCATATTTTATTCGTTTTAGCTCCGATTTGATCCGTTCAAGTCTCGTTAGATTCGTAATTTCGTAATCTATCTAATGATGCTACTGTTAGTCATGTTTTCAACATTTAAAATTCGAGATTAGATTTAAACTATTATTTTATTAAAGTAAAACTTGTTTATTTCATAACTTCTCCGTTTGAACTCCGATTTTCGTGATCTTTATATCGTTGGAATTGTAGCGACGCGTAGATTATTTTTATAAAATTTTCAATCTGTTTTTCTACTGTTGGTGTACTGTTTCTAATCTAAATCTTATTTGCTTCGTGTATGATTGCCTCGATGATTGTGTGGTGATTTTATGATCGAGTTCAGACGGTGAGCAATACGTTGGTGATCAAGAGTACTCCGTTGAGGATCCAAATTCTCAGGATCACTTTGATCAAGGCAAGTATAGCATGGACCATCCTTGTTGCCTATTCACCTTAATCACCAAATTCATGATGCATGTGTCTACCTTGGCAACCATAGTGTTTATTCCTAGCTTTTGATGACTTCATCCTTGTTACCTATGAGATTGCATTTGAGTAGTGATGCTAGTGCTTTGATGGGTCATGATCTTATGAACCTGAATAATTGATTATGAAATAAAGATTAAAAGATGCTTTTTAGCAACATGGACTAAGGACTTATCTGTAAGTATGACACCGGGACTTACAGCGTAACCATGGGGGCTATATGGCTCTGGCTTTAGTCAAGTAGGAAGTTACTTTCTACCATGCTATTAATCTTGAAAGGTTTCTTGCCGAGCTGGTTGTTTTGCGGCTCCTGTCCTTGTGTGTACCGCTGCGTGTGTGCCACTTGGAAGGAGGGCTCTACCGCCCCTTGCCATTGCGCCCGGATTGATTGGTAACTTGTTAGAGAGCCTTTTGAAAGACTTCATAGTGAGACCCTGTTATGCACCTTGGCAGTGTAGTGTGGGCCTTGCAAACCCCGATACATGGGAATCACGACTCATGGTGAAAGTGTGCAACCTCTGCAGAGTGTAAAACTGATATATCAGCCGTGCTCACGGTCACGAGCGGCCTTGGACGTCTTACAGGAATTTAACTAATTGAATATTGATTTATTTGAAGTTTCTATTGATGTTTATTCCATATTAATTATCATGTTTATATGATCATGCAAATCTTGTTCCTTAGTATATTCTATTGCTGCTACTCAATTGCTAAAATGTGATCAACTAAAAGCAACCGTTGTCAACCAGTGTCATGCCTTATTTGAGCCTCATAAACCCATGATATTCTTGTTGAGTACGACATGTACTTACGCTTGCTTTATTTTTCATATTTGGATAAAAATCCCGGATGGGTAACAGATGACTATGAGGATTCTTCTGAGGATTATTATGATTGTGTTCACCAGTCAACTATTCCCTGTGGATTGGAGTTTCCGTGAGAGTTATATATATTCCGCTGATATTTATGTAAAGACTCTGTGATATTATTCATTATATATTGAACCTTGTGATGGTACTATGTAATTTGTCGCTTATGTGTGTGATTGATCTCTGAGCGTACATAAGTTGGTTCATTCAATTTTATCCTTAAAATTGGGTGCGACAGTCTCCGAAAGAATGCAATTATAGGATCCACGCTGATCAATCTACCTCAACTCTGACCAATTCTTTTGTGTCCAAATAATTTTATTATAATAGTATATATTCTATTACTAATTTATAATGATACTTATTTTCTTAATCATAAATATTAGTATATTTGTTTATATAAATTTAGTCAAAGTTTAAACTGTTTGACTTGTCGACAAATGAGAATTATATTTTTTTGAAGAGGACGAAGTGTATTTTTATTTTTGAAATGAAGTGAAAATGTAATAGAAAGTGGGGTAATATAGGAGCAGTATAGTTGGTACTTGGTACATCGCGTGTCTCCCCCGTCTCCCGATACTATACTATCCACGTTGATGCGCAAGGATAATCACGAGAATGACCATTTCGTCCACGCGTGAAATGCTGACCCTACAAGTTCAAACTTGTGTCGAATTTGCCCACTTTTTATTCCCCTTCCTCTTCAAATCAAAAGAGCCCAAGATCATCACGGCACCACTAGAGGGCCCACTAGCCCAGTCAGATCCAGCGGGCCACCGTACCCCCACCGTCCGCAGCACCACCCAGGCACCCAGCCTCTTCACCGCCCAGCCGGCGTGTGCTTCCACGAAAGCGATCGTGTCACCGACATCCCGACCCCCGCACGTCACATGGCCCACATGTCACCCCTCTCCCTCGACCCACGAGCCGTGTACGCCACACACGCGCCCACACCCACGCACACCCACACGAAGCGGCGCGTCGTCCTCCGCGTATCTGAACGCGCACCTCTTCGGAGAATTTCGCCCCACCACCACACGAAAACCCGCAGCAGCCCAGCCCGCATATATAAAAAAAAAACAGAAACAAAAAAAGAGAAAACCCCCGCAGCCAGCAACAGAAGAGGAGAGGGGTCTCTTCTCCAGTTCTCCTTGCCTGCGCCTCCCTCCCCGTCTGCCTTCGTGCGTGCGATCGACGCAGAGGCGCGGGCGCTCGCACCACCCTCCCGAATCGATCCGATGGCCTTCATGCGCTCCCACGTGAGTACCCCGCTCCTCCCTTCCCCCCTCTCGTCGATCCGCTCGCGCTCCGTGGCGATTCGCGCGCTCTGCGGTGTAGATCCGTGTGGCGTGTGCGAATGCGGACTGGGTCCGGTCGGTTCCGCGTGATCTGGATGCGCTAGTTCCTGGAGGGCTGCCCCGGGTTAGATCTCCTTGCGAGGGTTTGATCTGTGACCTTACCGACGGTTCCTCCGGATGTTCATTTGTCAATTATTTATAGCTTCGTCGCATATATGTACATGTTTATTTGTAAAATAAAGTAGATATATGTAAGTTGCTAGTATAGTAGATATTCAGAACCTGAGTTTGAAAATCCGTGCTGGAAAAATGGCTTTAGCTCTGAAACTGGAGGATGGGGGTGAAATTGGAGTTGAGCTGTAGAAGCCGAACTGGGTAGTACTTAAGTCAAGACCCCGCACTGTTTTTTTTTTTTTTAGTTATGAGTTGGGGATGTTCTTATCTCATTCCTGTAAGGTTCGTCCCCAGATGCAATACTGCCTGTCTTGATAGTTCTCTGGTTAACATGTGCTGTAATTGACGCAGTTTTTCTTTTCAAACCAGTCGGATCAATATGTGGCTACTTCATATCTATATTTTTTTTTAAAAAAAATGTGCTATGCTTACTTGCGTTGAGACTTTTCATTCCCGGATGCACATGGTGGGCATAGTCATATTCCTGCTTCCACTAAGTGGAGATATTTGCAGTATGCCTCGTACACTGGAGAATTTCTTTGATATTCTAGCTGCCTTTTCCGTTATTGTGGGGATGGTGAACTGCTTCTCACATGGCTGGCCATCTAGATTGGATGGATTTGGTTGAATTGAGATTAGCATGTATGATTGAGATTCTGTTAGGCGCTGGGTCTAATCCTGTTCATTCTTGTGCAATCACTGAACTGTTTATTTGTCCAAGTGATTTTACATGTTATGAAGCATGGTTCCAATTTTCAATCCTGAATAGGGAGTATCTGGGGGATTTTTGTATGTCTATGTAACTTTGATTAGGCAAGCTTGCTGGATAAAAAATCTGTGTGGTTTCCTGTATGTGCATTGGATGATACATTGGATGATCGGAATGTTGTTAATCTTCTAGTTACTACTTAACCATTATATATGCCTGTTCGTAATTGAACAATTCATCTTGCATTTCAGTTTTCTAAGCCTTGATTCCCTTTTAATGTGTCCATAACTCTCTGCAGTCAAATGCATCTTCCGGCATGGGAGTTGCTCCCAACATTCGGGAGACATTTGTCGAGCTTCAAATGAAGAAGGCATTCAGATATGTCATCTTCAAAATCGAAGAGAAGCAAAAGCAGGTGGTCGTGGAGAAGACAGGGGCTACTACTGAAAGCTATGATGATTTTTTGGCCTCTCTCCCAGAGAATGACTGCCGATATGCTCTCTATGATTTTGATTTTGTTACTGGGGAGAATGTTCAGAAAAGCAAGATTTTCTTCATTGCCTGGTGAGATTCAAAATCATATATGCATGTATCTTTATTTTTTTTATTCATGTTTAGCAGTTGCATTAAGCTGTAAATGCCAATGCCCGTGCCAATGAAACCAAACTAGAATTCATATAAATAGCTAAAGAAGTAAATTGTTGTTGAGTTTAGTCATTTAGGATTCTATGTGCTTAAAAAAACTTGGATGCTTCAAATGCATCAAACAATTCAGCGCAGGAAACGAAACATGCTAATTATTTAAGTACTTATAATCTTTTAAAGAGTTATTAAATTATTGAACTATAAAGCTGGATTGGATCTTGTGATGTGATCATGCTATGATAGCACTCATCACCCCTCCTTTATACTGTTTGCTGGTAACCCATACTATTTAGCAATTTAGTAGCTCTGATCAAAAGGAATAACAATGCATGTGGTGTAACAGTTAGGAATATTCTTGGAAATAATTGTTAATCTATTATGTAGACTCTGAGGTTCACTTTTTGGACTTTACTATATGTACTCTTGTGTTGTCTCTTATTCTTTCATGCTCAATGCATCCGCTCCGGCCTTCCCGCTGATCTCGCTTCACCAAACCCTTTACCTAATCCGCCATTATCCCAGGTCCCCATCTACATCCCGCATCCGGGCTAAGATGCTGTACTCCACCTCCAAGGACCGCATCAAGCACGAGCTCGACGGGTTCCACTACGAGATCCAGGCGACCGATCCATCAGAGGTGGACATTGAGGTTCTCCGGGAGCGGGCTCACTGAAGCTGGTTCGCCTTTGAAGGGACCTGTGGAGGGCCGTGAACTTTCAACCAGATGCAAATTCTATTATCAACAATGATGATGAAGCTCCTGCCGTGCTATTTGTTAATAAGTTCCTGTAAGCATATCATTTAGTCGTGGCGACGCATGACTCTGGCTGGTGAAGTGTTGTCGAAGCTGTATCGGTATGAGGTTTGGTTTTTTGCCGAGCCTGTAAAACGAAGCAAGATTCGCAAACCTGTTATATTGTGGTATTGATGGTACTGGATTACTACTGGCTGTGGGTTGTTCGGGAATGCCTCTGTTGGTCTGGTTTGGTCTGGTGTGTGGACGTAGTTGTGGTTGGTTCGGGAATGGCTTGAATGGCCCCTGTTGGTCTGGACGTCTGAATCTGTTGGATATACTCGTGTGTCGTGTTAATCAAATGAGTGCTGTATACTGGAGTCTTGGGGAAGCTTTATCCGTTGTTGTGTTGGCAAACTTTAGGTTCTCACATCATGGCTGCAGTCTTGCATATGAAAATGGTTGCGGTCCACGGAACCATTCTGCGGCCTTTTGCCTGCCTGTTACTTGAGAGGCCAGATCAGGACGCGATGCCATGTCCACCAAAAAGTGCTCGAAATTGGACATCTGGGCGAGCTTGGCACCAGGCAAAGCTGCCTAGTGCTGTGCCGCCAGCCCGCCACCGGCCCAAGCGGCCATTCCAGTTGCACGACAGCGCCTCCAGCCTGTTAACCCATGCCATTAACGGCAGAGGTGATGTCGTGATGATGTTGATGATCGGAGAGGAGTACATAGGGAAGAAAGGTGTTCCCAACAGAGTGCGGTATTGTGGATGCCGGAGAGCTGGCAGCCAGGTACCACTATCATGGAGAAATCAGATGAAAAAAGGATTGTCCTAAAAAAAAAAAGATGATGAAAAAAGGAAGACAAAAAGATTCGTGAGGTGTTAGATCATGTGCTCAAACTCCATGTTCAATGGCACTCTTTCGTTTTTGCTCCAAAGGAAAGATTCTCATTAATGATCGCAACAAATTAAACAGATATTATCTGCAGCACTACACTAATAGTCCAAAGCACCAAGTACTATGCTGACAGCACAGATAGCAATATAGCGCATAGCCACATATACGGTGATACTTCCTCTACATCTAGCTCAAAATATGTACGATGTGCTAGCTGTGAAATCTTGGAAAAAAGATACTAAACACGGTTAATTACGCTGATGATGACTAGGACATAGCAAAGATAATACAGAAAGAAAGGTGACAGGAGAACCTCTGAAGACCAAGACCCTAACTCTCTCTCTCTCTCTCTCTCTCTCTCTCTCCGATTAATGTTACATGAGCTTGAGGAAAAGGAGGCATGAGATCGACACCTTCTTCCTCCTCCGCGGTCTGCTCCTGATGAGCTGAACAATCGCGTGGAAGCATCTGATGTCGCAGGGGATCCTGAGCACGCCCTTCTGATCATGCCCAAACTCCATGGCCGCGAGCTCCAGCAGCCCGGTGAAATAAGGGTGCTGAAGGACCTTCCTGTGCACCACAACCCTCTTCAGCTCCTCTGCCTTCCCCTCGCCGACGAGCACCGGGATGTGCCCTCGCTGCACTGACACGCGCTTCCCCATCCTCCTCTTCTCTGTCTCTCTGACCTGTGCTCGAGACTTGGTTTTGCTGTATGCGCTGGCTGGAGTTATTCTGAACCCTCTTGTTTATATATATACTGAATGAATACTTGCTGTGATGGCTGACGACTTTCAGATGTTTTCACCGGATACGATTTCGTTTATGCATTTGCTTATTATCTTGGCCTTTTTTTTTACAACAGTTTTGATTTCCTCTTGAGTCTTGAGCAACCAGTGTCTGTTTCCCTCATGACAGCAGAAAACGCCAACGGTGTGAGGACTACTAGCAATTACTGATGGTGCAACAGTGAAAAAAATAAGCGCAGATAATTACCCCCTATAGGCATTCTGTTCTAATCCAAAGCTACGTGTTCAGTATGTCAGGTTCAGGCCGTTTCTGCATAGAGACGTTTCACATTGCACACCCATCCCCTAATTGTAATTTAGAAGGCATGTACACCACACTATTGGCGACCAGAGGAAGCGTGCCTGAGCTTAAACTTCAGGTAGCACCTCCAGAATAAAATTTATTTATGAATTATCAGTGACTATATGTAGTTGTCTTGTTTTTTGAACGAACGCATGTAGTTGTCTTAATCTCCCTAGTGGACCATCTAATGCTAATATGTACCTTTCATAAGTGTTTCAACCATTTCTTTATTACCATTATCAACATATGAGCGTCAATCGTTTGGTTTTAATATCTTTCTTGTGGTGCAGTAGATGAGACTTTTAATTAAGGTGATGGTTCCCTCATATCCTAAGGATGGGCCGGCCTAGCTCAGGGGAACCCTAGGGGGCGCGCCCCTGGCAGCCGCCCCCCACCCCGCGCCGCCGACGCCGCCGGCCGCCGTCCCGGCGCCGGCGGGCCCCGTCACCACCACCGACTCCCCTCCCTCTCCTCCCCACTTCCCTCGCCGTCCCGCGGCCTCAGCGGGCCCTGCAGTGACGCCGCCGCCGTTCCCCTCGCCATGGGGCGGGGCCGTGATGGCGCCGACCAACTCGCCGGCGGCTGGGCCTGAGGCCGGCGCTGGGGAGGACGCGGTCGCGCCGGCCGAAGCTTCGTCGACCACGCCGGTGCCCACGCTGGGGCTCCCTTCGCGTGCCGCCGACGCTGCTGTCCGGGACGGGGCTGCTGTCAGCACGCTGGCGTCGGCCATGGCCACCGCTTCCCCGAGCCTGGAGGTGGGGGACACCTCGGCTCGGGTTGAGGCTGCGGTCCTGACATCCGCGCCGTCGCTGGTGGACGTGGTCGTCGTCGAGGACATCTCGGAGGAAGAAGATGTGGAGTCGCACATGGGCGAGGAGGGGGGTGCCACCGACCTTAGCCTCGACGCCTTCCTCGTCAACCCGTCGGCCCCCGCTTCAAGCTTGTCATCACCGTCGCCGGCCATGGGGACCTCACGCTCGCCGTCGCTCCCCCCTAGTGATGACGAAGCAGTTCCTGCTCCGGCCACCATCGCCACCCTCTTCACCGAGCGGCCGGACGGGTGAAAGCTCTAGTTTGGTTTTGGTTAATTGATGACACATAGCATCTAACCTTATGCTTAAGTCTTTGATTACAAGTATGGTTAGAAGATAAAGTGTGGAGCAAATGAAGGCATCCAAAGACTTGGATTAAGCCCATCAAATGAAGATCTAAGGTTCTAACACTTGGTGATGTGGATTGAGCTCAAGGTAAAGGTATATCAATAGGGCTCTTTCCATTTTGGTGATCAAGACACTATAGAGAGTGTGATCACATTTAGGATAGATAGCCGTACTATAAAGAGGGGAGTAATTCCATAGTTAACACGGTTATCAAGTGCCATTAGATGTTTGGATCATGCATTGCATTTAGATCTAGTGGCTAATTTAAAACCTTTACAAAACACTTTAAAAATGGCTAACACACTTCAAGAAATATTTCATAATTAATATGTGCTAGCCAACATAAGCAAATGACTTGACACGGGCTCGAATTCACTCAAAACGGAGCGTCTGACGCTCTGTTTACCTGAGCGTCGAACCAATCCCCACGGCCCGACGGCTGACTGCTCTGCACAGCGACAGAGAGCGTCGGACCGTCGATTTCCGAGCGTCGGACTATTGCCCCAAAGCGTCCGACGATCGTTCGCGCAGTAGCTCGACACGTGGCAGACACTGAGAGCGTCGGACGATCGCCGTTGGTCCGAGGCCAAGCGTCGGACCGCCGTCCGGCGATTTTTAGCGCTCGTGGACCTCTCTGGAACCGTCGGACTGTCCAGCGTTTTAGTCCGACGACCAGAGTCCGACGATCACCGGACTAAGTTTCTCAGTCCGACGATCGGCGGCAACGGTCGAATTCAAATGGATCGCTGACGTGGCAACGCACGATTGGCTGGGGAAGAAAGCGTCGGACCGAACCCTTTAGTCTGACGCCCCGCGCGCGAGCGTCCGACGCCTCGCTGAAAGTGAGTAACGGCTATTTGTGTTTGTGCAAGTTTATAAATAGCTCTTAGCCAGTTCTAACTCACTCTCTTGGCTCCCTAATTCACTGATACACCTCTTGAGCATCTCTCTAACACTCTCACTCACATAGATTGCATAAATCTCATCCATTGTGAGCTAGAGAGTTGATCCAAGTGCATTGCTTTGTTCTTTGCATCCATTGGCACTTGTTGATCGTGTTTGCTGCGGAGTTCTCTTATTTCTCTTGGTGATTGCCAGCACCTAGACGGCTTGGAGCAGTGGAGGAGCTTGGCGGAGTTGGTGATTGTCTCCGGCCACTCCTGGTGATCTTGTGAGGGGTTTTTGGTACCTTCCCCGGCGGAGAGCCAAAGGTAACCTTAGTGGATTGCTCGTGTCATTGAGTTACCCTTCTCATGGTAGGTTCTAGTGGCGCTCATTTGTCGAACTTGACATTCGTTGTCAATTAGCCACCGAACCATCAAGTAATGGTCGACACAACGAGGACGCAGCGTGCCGGCAAGCACGTGAACCTCGGGATTAAATTGGTGTCCTCTTGTGTTGATCATTGGACTTCTTGTGACCATCACCTTCGAATGCATTGGTATTTATATTGGTGATTGGCAATCTTTACTCCTCGGCGGTATAACCACTTCTACTCTTTTCTTTACATTTGAGCACTTTACTTGTGTAGTGGTAGCTCTTGTAGTTTGCTTGTCCATCTAGGAGTAGAGTAGCTCAACCTAGACTAGCTTGTTGTGTGCTCCTAGAGATTCTAAGTAGAACGGTTAGGAGGCTTGCACCCTTTTGAGTAGGCTAACGCATAATTCGCTTCGCTGTTTGTTATACTAACCACTTTGATCAAGTGTTGTTTGTAGAGTTTTAAATAGGCTATTCATCCCCCTCTAGCCTCTTTGGACCTATCAACGGGGTGCCACGTCCGGCTGCCCCTCAGCTGTGTGCGGCCGGTGCGGGACAGGAACCCCCAAGCCCCCACTCTCTGGTCGCCTCCCTAACAGCACCGGCAACGTCGCCGGTCATCGATCCGTCGCCGGTGGGCACCCCTGCCCACACGACAGCCGGATCCGCCGCGGCCCCGCCTGGATCCGGCGGATCCTCCCCTCCCAGTGCTCTTGCGCGCGTTAGGGTGGCGCCCTCGGCTCCGCCTTGGCCACCAACCCCCTTGACAGAGGATGAGCTGGTCCTCATTGAGGACGTTGCTGAGAGCGAGGATGAGGAAGACAACGAGGTCGACGGCGTTGTTGCCAGTGGAGCAGCGCTGGCGTTCGCTCCCTCGTCGCCTGGTGTCGGCCTCGACGCGTTCCTTATACACCCGTCTGCCCTTGCTCCGAGCTCGTCGTCCACCTTGTCTCCCAAGGCCGCCCCTTTCCACCCTGGGAAGTGCACGACTGGACGGACCAAGGCCCGTCGGTGGGCTGACGAGGACTTCCCTGACGTATGCTTGGCGCCAGTCTCCTCGTCGCCCTACCTAGACGCTATTCGTCGGGGACCGCTTTCATCTTCGACGCGGTTGACGCCGATCCCGCCGCGCGCCCGGCCTTCCTTGGGTGATGCAGTGACGAGTCGTCGGTGCGCTGGCCGACGGGAGGAGCGTCGGCGTCCGCAACCACAGTTGGTGCACGGCATGCCGCCTCGCCCGGTGGAGGGCCGCACGCCGGCTCGCCAACGCCTCGGTCGCCGCCGTCAGGTCTCCGCCCCTGACGCCGGCGGGTGGCGAGAGATCCTTCACCGCCAAGAGACGCGTCCGGCAGCCACAGCAAACACCACCGTCCTCGCCACCGATGGTCGACAGCAGAGCGCGCGGGGCCGACGCAGGCGTCGGAGGCACCGCAAGAGGCCGGCTGGTTCCGTTGTCGAGCCCACGGGATCGCCTGCCGACAACGTCAACGATACCACTGCCACCGCCTCCACTACTACACATTGCTCCCCTGAGCATGATCTGCTCGCGGAGGTAATGTGTCGGTCTGTTGTGCCTGCGGTGCGATTCGTCTCCACCGACCCGATGCTGGACGAGCTTGCCGCTTCACTCCGGACGAGCTTGCCGCATCACTCAGTCTCCGTCGACCCGATGCTGGATGAGATTGCCGCTTCAAGTGTCGACCTCGCTGCAACGGCCAGTGCTTCGGCCGTTGATTACATCGTCGATGAGGATGTTGCTTTGCAGGGAGCAGGGGACGATGGTGCCTGCAGTGACGGGATGGAGGACATTGATGCTTGCGCCTCCTTCTGCATGCGGATGTTCAAACCGATTCCTGATCCGCTGCTACCGACGCCAGCCTCACCTCCGGGGGGTGATGTTCAGAAGCGGGCCGACAAGCCGGGTACTAGAAGACGCAGAAGGATGATGGCTCCCACCCACTCTAGCCTGCGTTTGGCAGCTCGTCCGCACACCGTGCCGGTGGCAGAGCGCGCCCAACGCAAGCTTGAGAGCGAGTTGGAATTTCTCAACCGGAAATCGGCGGCGCCAGATGCAACAGTCACGGCGTACGTCGACATGTTTGGCGAAGGCCTGCCGGAGCAGGCGATCGAGGCACTTAAGGCCGCGACGAAGTTGAACAACAAGGAGATTTGCGAGGCCCTTGCTGCAGTGGCGGCGGAGTCAGGAGTGGCCGAGCTGGAGAGCCCATGATAGTGGGATTTAGCCACCTGTTGTATCTGTGTGTGAGTAGTCTGTATTGACTTTGCGCCCAGTTTAACGGTATGTCAAACTTGGAAGGTTGTTTTGCGCTTCTTACGCATGTAACTCTCTTCTTCTTATTAATATATGCCGGTCGTGTGCTAGATCTTTCAAAAAAAAAAAAAGTCATATACTTCCATTTGGACTATGTCAAATATCAACTGGCTTGTACACCATGGTCTGTATTGGGTTCCAATGGGCTTGAGCTTATTTTACCACACGATTATCTTCGCCAAATGTTACTTAGCCTTCCAAGGGCATCATTCCTTATAAACTTGCCAAATTGACCAAAATATATTTTACTTTAGTATATCTAGTACAGTTAACTTTGGGAAAAAGACTTTTCTTCCGAGTTAATTGTACTACAAATGAATTACAGTCATTCAGGATCTAGAGAACAAATGAAATGACAACTTCTAGCCTCTTCAGAGAAGTTCTACAAGCGAAACTCTCATGCTTGACCAGACTGATGATATGCATGGAGTCTCCAAAGACCCATGATTTTTTTTTGTTGTTTTGGCAAAGATCTTTTGGTCGGTTTTGTGTGCAAAACCATGTTCTTCTCTAGTCCATTAACCACAAGCCACCGGCATCCTTGGCGCACTTAGCTTATTCGAAAACAGAGGCTAACTATGCACCACACAAGTCCAACTGACATGATTGTGGACGGTGAGACTAGGGAAAACATGATTGTCTCGAACAAAATCACACAAGTCTTCCCGGGCCCTCCAATTTAGACTTTGAATAAATGTCACTGAGATTGCTTGTAGCCAAACCTTTTATAAAATACTAATGTCCGAATGGCAAAGCAAGAGCTCCAACTCGTACGAGCACACAAGAGAGTGATAGACCACGAAAATGTTTCATATAATTTGTCTTGGAATTGGACGCATGCTGTGCCTAGATATGTGTTCTAAAACTCGTATGGCGAGGAAGAGAGTGAAGGACCACAAAAATGCTTCATATTTTGATATTAGGTATGGATACCTACAAACCATCACATTTAAAGTTTCAACCCTAAAAATACATCTATAATGTTGAAATCATACTAGGTTCACATTTAAAGTTTCATCCCTAAAAAATACATCTATAATGTTGAAATCATACTAGGTTTTGTTGATACGTTTCATAATATTTGATAAAAGTTGTCTCATGGAGACGATGCTGATGTTCCAAAATGTTACTTACTTGTCACTTAAGGAAGTATATACTGGACATGCTCTCTCTTCTAGGATATAAATTATTTATGATTCACATAATCACATCCTTCAAACTTTTATAGCTTTGACCATCAAGAAGAAGAAAGGTCATAATGATTACTAGAGTATGGTTCATGACATTAGACTCATCATGAAAAATAATCTCAAACGTGTCATTTTTTATTGATGAGATGTGTAGTGCATTTTACTTTTGACAATCACAACTAAAATTTTAGACTTCTCTTAGTGAGTGGGTTTCTCCTAATGTTTTGACATTCAAAATTTAGTATAAATTTTCCCTGCTAAACGTCTGCTAGTGAGATTCTTCGTGCTATAATTAGGGACAGCGTTTTACTACTAAATAAAAGAGAAATTTTATAATGATCGTTAAAAATATGGACCATCCATCAGGAGAAATCTAACGGTACAAAAATAGGAGGTACTGCGTTGAAAGTAATAGCAAGTACCAAAAACATAGAGATAGTACCAAAAATAGGTGGGAGAAGCCTGCAACTTTGGTAGTGAATACTGTTTAGTCAAAGTATAAATACCAAACCGGCAAATTCTTTGGGAAGCTAGTATTTTGGATCAGGCGGTGAACAGGTGCAATACATCACACAATACTACAAAAAAGTTGTATGAGCTGTGCTGCCTGCCATAGAATCGTATAGGAGTATTTGTATGAGCTGTGCTTAAGCACAAACACTGCTTTGACAAAAGCGGACACCGTCACTTTTGGACGCAGGAAAATAATGAGGCGATTTTATAAGCCAAAAATGAAGGTTGCAGAGAAGTCTAGAAGATGAATCACGAAGGAATCAGGGCTACTAGCTCATTACACGTCTACATCACGCAGTCCCTGTCGAAAAGAGATTCCCAATTTCTTGATTGGACTGAACGAAGGAGCGCAAATGTGTGAGTTCTTTGTGGTGACCTTGGAATGGAATTTGGAAGGAGAGACGACGACGAGTCGCTATACTCTCCCCGTCCATGAGAACCTTGATTCATAGATCGGCCAATCAATAATTACAAGTTTAATCAATTAGATCTATAAAAAACTAATAATGTCTGGAAAAAGATATATAACAAAAAATATCAAATTAATTATAATATATATATATATTTATGATAGTTTTATTAAATATATCAACATTTTTAAAAACAGATGGAGAATACTTCTATTCTAGTACTCATTTGGAGAATTTGGAGCATACACAAAAAGTGTTGGACACTTGGAGCACATAACCAGATATCCCATCCCATTGAAGGTGTCCACATCGTAAGTTTGGTGATGAGAAGTTAAGCAAACTTGTCTAGACGTTCGATTTTAGACGATTAAGGTTAGGATTATGCCCTGTTAAGGAGCAACCAAACACCTCCTTAAAGCATACCGATATAAGTGGCGATCCGTCAAAGACATATATGACATTGTCAGGGTCAACTTTAACAGTATTTTGCTAAAGAATTTATAAAATTTATTATGGTTGACGGACCATTAGCCCTCATCCCTCCCTCCCCCAACCTAAATTTGCCCCTGCCGATACAATGGAACTCTAAATTGTACTTTATCCATGTAGCTCAAGTCCGCATAGAGCATTTTGTCAATGTCCTGCTTGAATTTTCGGGAGATTCATGTTCTCACATAATTTTATCCATGTAGCTCAAGTCAGCATAGAGTGTTTGATCAATGCCCTGTTCAAATTTTCAGGAGATTCATGTTCTCACATAATTTTATAGCCATTTTCAGTGTCAGATTTAGAAAAACAAGTTATCTTTCCTCTCTAGTTTCTCCTCTGATGAGTGCAAATTGTAGGGAAGCTTGGAAAAGTCTCTTATAATAAATCAATAACTTCTATTTGTATATAGTTGTATATGAAATATATTTGTATAGTTATGATTAGATATACAAGGAACACATATATTGTACTTTTTATTGTATAAAACTGAGTTAAAAAATGTATTCTAGATTGGAGAATAGAATTGTAGCATAATGATATATAGAATCTAATTCTATTTTTCACCTTATGAATTGAAGATAGGGTTATTTGTAAGCTTAGAAAAGCTGTGGAATCTCAAATTCTAAGCTAAATAGTATATTTGAAATCATCCGATTCTAAAGAAACGAACGGGCCTGATAGAAATCAGCCGCTACTAAAAATACGTCTCGCCGAACAGGGTGCTGCTGAACTGTAATCTCAAATGCCCACGTGGAACGTGCTACCATGGAAGCAGTAGAAGGTCAGAAGGACAGCACGGGGCATTCGTCGCTCTCTCGACCGTTGCCTCCGCTCCAGCCCACCAACGGTCGGTCACCCACCGCTACGCTTGCCAGCCAGTAGCTAGCACACTCCACAAGCTTCTTCTCTTCCAGCTGCAGCCCGGCCGCCTCCTCCCCTTCCCTTCCCTAGGATTCTCCTGCAGTTTCCATTGTCTCCGCCGCCTATTTAACTCACCCCGGCCCGCTCATCTCTCCTCCCAAAGCAAAGCAAAGCAAATCAAGCTTGAAAGCATCTCTGCTCCTTTTGCTTTTCTCACTGCACATCCTCCCCTGCGACTTGAGGCAGCAGGAGCCAGACGAGAACAGAGGGCATGGGGTTTGTGCTGGTGGTCTCCCTGCCCTTCATCTTCCTCTGCGTCCTGCTCGGCTTCGGCTGCTACTTCCTCGGCAAGCACAGGGGCCGGGAGGAGATGCGGGCCGGCGTCGGCGCGCAGATCTACGGCACGCCGCTGCCGCCGCCCGGCGTCATCGGAGTCTCCTCGCCGCCGCCTCAGCCGTTCCACACCAAGAAGCAAGGGCCCGAGGCCGTCTGACTGAGATTCAGACTCGGCATTCATCCTAGCTCCTACTGCGTGTATGTCTTGGTGGTGATGTTGGATTTATTCTTTCTTCTTCGATTTCGTCCAGGCCGTGTTGGGAGTGCAAACTGAGCTGAGAGTGAATAATCTGTGCTTGTGTCTACAGATTATTCACTGGTATGAGGGGGAGGGGTCATGGTGTTGTGGATGTTGTGATATGATTGCAATCACAGTTTATATCTCTGTATGTAAGCAAGCAAAAACCAAATGCAATTGCAGTGGGAATATCTTGTGTTCCTCACTGTCCTGACTCCTGCATGCTGTATCTGTGTTCTTCAAGATTGCAATTAGTTAAGTTTCAGATAATCTGCTATGTTATTGATCTCTTATATCAAAAATTGTATTCTCTAAAATAATTTATTGATATGACATCAGAAATAGTATTATCTAAGACAATTTATATAAAAAGATCTTATTTATTTTGAGAAAGAGGCTGTTTTTAGAAGATGTCTTGGAAGTCATAGGTACAGGGGATGAGATAGGATACTGCAGCACCTCCTCTATCTCTTAAAATGTGCTGTTTGCGTCCATCTGATGTTGCCTGGGTGGATGCAATGGGAACATAATGGGCGCCCCAAACGTTTTCTAACCTTTGGTCGCAACATAGGAAGAAAACCAAAATAGCGGACTACAATCACAAGTTACTAGATGCCTTGGACTTCGTACATGGTGACGGAAGTGTACATGGTGGCGGATCGTGGTTCGGCACGGTCGAGGACCGGCCGGACACGGCCCAAGACGTGGGGGACGCGCCGGAGGGAGCTACTCGCGGAGGTTTGGTGGTTGAGCCCAAAACCACCGCAGGTTTTCCGGGTTTGAGCCTCAAAACTTGGGCGGAGGTTTCGAGGAAGGACGGACAACACATGGCGGCATCGGGGAGGTCGCGTCAAGGCGAAGCTACCGGTGAGATGCCGATGGACGTTGGATCAAAAATATCCTCGAGTTAGGTCGCTGTGGTCCGGCTAGTGGCTCGCTCCTCGGTAGTTTGTAGGAAGTGCAGGGGGTTAAGTGCGATTATGTCTTCCCCTTATAAATAAGGGATGGAGGGTTTCAATACCTCTTCTTATCATTAGGCCTAGGGTTTTCTAAACTCCTCTCTCCCTCCCCTCTCTAGCTAGTGAGATACAGACTTGTGTTGTTCGTGAATTCATCAAGGAAGGGTGGCCGTAACCACCTTGTGCTCTCGTGGGTTTTGGAAGATTTTGTACTTGTGATTTGCTTTTGTTCGCGATCTTTGTGTTCTTCTCGAGCTCCCCTTCCTCCCCTCTAGTGCTTTGCTTGGATCTCCCTCTACGCTTCGTTATTCTCGAATTCCTTTGGTAGACTTGTTCCTTGTGAACTTATCTTCATTCCCACCAAAGGAATCGAGCAATATGACTTGAGCAAAGAGATTAAGCGAAATCCCCCTTTGCTGTCTGGTTTTTGCTTTCCACCGAATTTCTTCGATTTCTAGAGTTTTAGTTGGGTTCGAGCCATGATCTATTAGGGATAGCTCACCAACTTGCTTGTGATCACCTCTGCAAAGTTTCAAGTCAATCCTAGGTGATTTGATCAAGTTTTGCTCTTGAAACCGAAATTCTCAGAAATCTGCCCGGCAATACCTGCGACACTCTAGTCACTAGATGGCCTGAGTATTTGAAATTCGGGAACTCTCTTCTTGTCAATAGGAGTCGAGTGTCTCATTTTCAATCCTTCAGTTCGGGGAGTGGATTTTGGTCGTGTTTGGTGTCCTGCTGTGTTCCTTTGGAACTTTCACCCTCTCTTTTAGGTCGTGGACATCACGTTACTTCTTCCGTGTGCTTTGGGTGATTTTGGGACAGCGGGTGAATATTCACCCTCCTCTACTCGCCAAACCTCCTTCAGGCGCAGAGGTGTCCGTGATCTTGGGGTGTCCTGCGGTCTCGTGCACTCTGTGCTCCTCGTTAGCCACGCAGCGCGTACAGCCCTCGGTGGCTCGGTGCCTCGTTATCCGCCTTGGCTCGCTCGTAAAAGCCCGCTGCCTCCTCTAGTCGTGTCTGTGCTTGTTGCTGCCTTCTGGGGCCAACATTTTGGTGTTCAGTTTTCGTTCTTGGGCCTTAGCCAGCACCCCTGAGGCCCAAATGCTTGGCCAATTGGCTTGGGCCGGTTCGTGTCACCTCCTCCGACGCATTCATTGGCACAGCGGCGGGCCTCGCTGGGTTTCTAGCCGGGGAGGGAGAGCGCAGGGCTGTCGGGCGCGCCATGTGGCGGGTCATGTCGCCGTGGTGTGCGACCTACCCGGCCTCTTCTTGGTCCTCTCGCACGCATCCTGCCAATTAGCCTGCGTTGCATTGTCCTCTGCCTCTCATCCACTTCCTGCCGATTAGCCAGCGTTGCATTCTCCTCCTCCTGCTGCTCCTCGCATTGCAGCCTCCGGCAGCCCTGGTCCTGGTGCTCTGCTCGACGCCAAGGGCCTGGATGTGTGCTGCTGCTCCTCGCTCACGTGTTTGACAGTGTGTCTTGAACCTATCAGGGAAGAGGTAACTCTATTGCTAACCAAGCAAAATTAAATGAACTCGTCTTAGCTAGACTCGGCATCGCAGGCAACCAAACAAACAGGTCTTGCCTTGCTAGAAGCAGTTTTAGGCTAGCATGATCCTGTTTTTGCTAGTCAGGCTTGTATAGGAAACGAACCAAACGATCCCTACATTTACGGACGAAACTTTTAAGTGAAGCAAAACTCTTAAAACAAATTAACATGCGTGGCGTAGTACATGTACAAACAGGTTTTTGAAGAGAAGGGCTTGCATGCGGTGAACTAGTACTTTGCACGCACGTGCGCTGCCACCCGAATTGCTGCTGGGAAGCCGAAGCTTATTATGACGGACCAGAAGTTTATAAACACAATAGTAAACACGCTATAGAATGTAAGCCCAAGAGTCCATGCGACATGCATCCGAGTTCCCAATCTGGCACGGGCCGCATCTGCAACACGAAGGATCTGGCAGGCTTCCGAATTCCCATAGAGTGAACATGTGAGGATAATCACACAGACCGCACCCGCGGTGGCGTGAGCAATTGGAGCCAGCACCAGGTATAACCCTACCGCGAAAGCGACCACCAAGCTTCTTCCAGCACTCCGCAGCAAGAGGGCAGAGAATTCGAAGTACCAGTAGCGTAGGGAGATGTCGATTGCAGGCACCCCAACAAAGATGAGGCTGAAGGTAGCCATACACGAGCAGATGAATGCCAGGGTGTCAGAGAGGATGAACACGTCAAAGGCATAGCTCCCAGCAAGCAATGGCGTGCCAGCGATACCATCCGGGCCGGCTGCTTGGTAGTAACCTCCGGGCAACGTGAAAGCTGATGCAAATGTCACAGCCGCAACAAGCACAGACACGACGCCCAGCATCTGCGCTGCGCTTGTTAGATGCGCCGAGAGCATGTCCTTGTCTATGTTCGGTTTGTGTTTTTGGGATAAGAGGTCGGGGCGGCTTCCACCGCATGGAGCTCCCACAAACTGTAGCGATAACTGTACGAGACCCCTTGGATTCTGCATGCATACATGCCGGGCAAATATTATCGACAAATTAAAGATCGAGTAACTAATTAACAACTAGACTTAATAGTTACTACTCCTTCCGTCCCAAAAAACATGTCGTTTTAGAATTTCAGATATCTTGTTTGACCATCCATCTTATTCAAAAAAAAT
Organism: Eremochloa ophiuroides; assembly: GCA_038502445.1. NCBI lineage: Eukaryota > Viridiplantae > Streptophyta > Magnoliopsida > Poales > Poaceae > Eremochloa > Eremochloa ophiuroides. The sequence continues at coordinate 7,215,527 of JAHLJS010000002.1, forward strand.
TTACAAATATTATTTATCTTGTTATGACTTATTTCATCATTAGTGATACTTTAATAATAATTTATTTATTTTATAATTTGCATAAAATTTTTGAATAAAACGAACGGTCAAACACGATATCTGGAAGTAAAAAACGACACGTTTTATGGGACGGAGGGAGTACTACTTACCATATCATAGTAGAAGGACGAGGGGACTCTAACCCATGAGAGATCATAAGGCGTCAACGCATCCTTGTTGGGTACATTCAGATGCACATGCCGATTCCGGATCAGGCAGTTAGAAACCGGCAGGTTCCCGACATCGACCGCTCGGTGTATAGCAGTATCCCCGTTGTTATCCTGCATGTTGAGGACATCGTCCTGATTGGGCATCCGACCACGGCAGGCATATTCAACAACTCTGTATGCCTCCGCCTCGACCGCGGCGTGGAGGAAAGTCCTTCCCCTGGCGTCGCGCAGGGTGGCGCAGTCGGGACACCTGTCCAGCATGGCCCTGACTGCGTCGAGGCTGTCAGCCAACGCGGCGACATGGATAGGGAACAGTCCTTGAGCGTCAGGTAGGTACGCTGCGCATGTGTTGGCATCTAGCAGTAGCTCCACCGCTGGTTTTGGGCGTGGCCAAACATCTGGGAACCACTTGGAAAGAGTCCCCACGTGTGGCCACACCTCCAGCGACGCAGCCAGGTGAAGAGGTGTGCTCCCCGTCTGCGTGTCCCTCTGCTGCGCCAGAAGCGAGACAAGAGGAACGCTGCTGCTGCTGCCTTGTTGCACCGTCAGGTCCAGGTCCATGAGCCACTTCAGAAGCGTAGGCAACGCTGCATGCATGTACTTGCACTTGCAGTGAAATATATATGGAGAGGTACGGTACGGTACTCCCTCCCAAATTACTATATATATATATTACATTGAACTTTGACCAAAATCAAACTACCTTAATTAAAATCTGCTAGTTCATATCCAGCATGCATGCTCCTGTGCATGCACGGGTTAATTATTTTAAAAATTAGATTTCACATTGAATTTTTTTCCCCAAGGGGAGGATTCCTAGCTAGGTAGCTTCGTGTGGAAGCCTTCAATCAGTAATAGTATAAGATGACACTGAATCAGTACCAGCAAATCAGTCATGGAATATATATTCATGGTCTACTTAATTAGTTTGTGTTGTAGATGTGATTTTTTTTTTGGTATAAACTTAGTCAAACCAGATATAGGATTTTCATAGGAAAAATCTAAACCTGTCTATATTTCGTGAACCAAGTTAGATATTTAAGAAAGAATAGCTAGTGACGACAGTATCATTTTTACACGTACCTTGACCACGAGAAACAGCCGCATGCAACACGTTTTGTCCGTCCGGTCCAGAGTAGGAAAGCTGGCCGTTATTTTGGTCGAACAGATGGCGCGCAATATCCACTTCACCTAGAGAAAACGCCAGGTAAAATGGAGAAGAAGCGCAAGCGCCCTCCTCCTGGCCCTCACCTGGAACTGGAACGGTGGTCACCAAACCTGGATCCACCAGCAGCAGCTCGTCTATGCAGGGCTTGCTGGCAGCGCGGACCGCCTGGTGCAGGGCGGTCTCCCCGCAGTTGTTCCGTGTCCGCAGGTAGTTCTTCACAGCTTCCATGTCGCCGGCCTCGGCGGCGGTCTTGAGGGCAATGAGGCAGGAGATCATGGCGGCTCTCCCGGCGCCGGCGGCGCAGTGCAGGGGTGTGTCTCCCTTGTTGTTGCGTGCGACCAGGAGGCCGTTGTCTCTGTGGTAGATCGTCGTGGCGCAGTCGAGGAACCGATCATCGCCGGCGCCGTCGCCGCCCGCAGCGACGACATGGAGTAGGGAGTCCCCCTCGTTGCTGGTCACTGCGCCGGATGGAGCAGGCGCAGGGTCGACTTCCACGGCGAATGCCTGCTGTGGTTGCCCCTGCGGGATGTCGTCCAGCCCCAGCAGTTCCATAAGCCGGGCGTTGTCGCCGCGGCGAGCAGCCATGAACAGCTGCGGATCTAGTGTGCCCACCAGCCGAGCTGCTGCGCCTGTTGGCATGGCTTCGCCAGCGTCTGCCATTGCCAATGATCACTGGCTACGCCGCCCCTTTTTTTTTTTTTTTTTTTTTTTTTTTTGAAGAATGAACACTGGCTACCTTATTGTCAGTGTGATACATGGAATTCTCTCAGTACGAGGGCATACGCATATATAGTCGTGTCCCTCGTCGATCGACGCGCTTGGAATTAGTTTTCTTTACATTTTGTTGCTATGAAAAGCTTTGGACGAAAGTAGCTTGCAATTGTGCAAGAACAACCTAAACCACACGGCGCTTTCCGGGCGCTTACGAGGAGACGCTTTTTTCTATTAATTTTACTGAAATAGTACCAATTGGACAATGAGCATGCATTGAGCACGAGTCTAGTGTTCACGTCTTTATTTTTTATTCTGGGGTCCTAATTAAGTATACGCACGCATGCCTTATAGAGCCATATTCGTAGGAAAGGATCAGCCTGTACTATTAGACGTAAATAATTAAAGTGCCACCCGATCGATCTCATCATTATACCCATGGATGCTGATAGACTTTGCGTTGACGGATGACCGCATGGTCGTCCACAACCACCACGCCCACCTAGCCTGCAGCGCATCTGCAACTGCAACGGTGTTTCATGAGCGCTACCGCTAATGAACTATTTTATTTTTTTTATCAATAGCTTCATTCATGATTAACCACCAGGATTACAATCAGCCTCCAACAGGGCACAGGCCACACACGAAGGCCGGGGCTACATGTGCACCCTTAGATGACTGGTGCTCTGCACATTTCTTTGTAATTACTAATTACCACATGCCGGTGATTACTTCCCCTCCCGAAGCTAGAGCAAATGGTTGCGTGGTGCCCAACTTCATCACAAATGCAGTGACCCATAATCCCATATGATGTTCAAACAAATATATAGAAATAATCCACAATTTTTAACATCAAAATTCAACTGGTAGGGGCAACGCCAATGGCACTCACCATTTACAACTAAACTAGTATAGTGTCCGTGTGTTGTAACGGATTATTTCTATGGGGTGCGCGTAGACCAAATAATCATATCTATCATTAGTTTAAATCTCAAACAATATTATTTCACCATGTTTATGATCTGATGCATACTGAAAACATAACAGGACATATCGGATACTATAAAAATTTAAGCAGATCTCTGATTTAATCCCTCAAGCAGATATTTGATTTCTCTAAAGATATTAGTAGAGATTTCATTTTGACCGCTCTTCAGGATGTCGACCAAGAATTTCATTCTCGGTAATTGTGATTCATGTGTTTGCTAGCGTAAAATTTAGCTTTTGGATGAATTTCTGGTACTCATCGTCACTGTCGCAAGAAGATCTGTGTAGCATTAAAAAAGATGGTCCTTTCCTATATACCACTAAAAAGTTTGAGCGCACCTAGATACCATACTACCATGCACGTAAACTTTTTTTTTCCTCTCATGCCATTCCATCCACCTTCAATTAGTGTTTCAACGTTTAACAGACCTGACACATGGGGCAGACCGGCCAGGTAGTCCAAAATACCCTTTTCTTCCCACTTCTTTATCTCTCTGCCTAGTGGGGCCTAGATGTAAGTGACCTGGGCGCATTCTTCGTCCTCAACCAGCGTCGCAGGCTCGCAGCGTGTCCGCGGCGGCCGGGGCGCCCTCGCGCACGCCCGTGGAGGCCAGGGCGGAGCTTCCCCTCGTGCACGCCTGTGGAGGCCGATGGCAGAGCTTGACCTCGCTCGCGCCCCGGGCCCCTTGCGGCGGCCACGGCGGCCAGGTCGCAGCTTCCCCTCGGTCGCTCGCTACCCTCGCGCTGACACTGCCGATGCCGTGGCCGCTGGCTCTGGAACCGGAGGCGGCGACGATGTCGCTCGGCAACGGCGGCTTGGCCAGGAAGAGCGACCGGATGTACTCCCTCGACGCCCACCGCTTCACCACCATGAGCTTCTTGGCGGCGCACGTCTTTCCAACGTCGGCGTCTCCGCGCTCTGCCGCGCATCCCGCTTGGCCCCACGCAGCGGCGGCGGCTGCTGCTCCTGGTCCTGCTCACGATATCTCTCTCCTGCTCGCACGCGCGTCCAGGTTGCGCCGCCCTAGATCCGGCCGTCATGCTGCAGCGGGGCGGCGAGGTCGGATACAGGCAGGGTCAGCGTCTCCAGCGCGTTCCCCGCGGTCACGTTGACCGCCGGCGTCGAGCATCAACCCACGGTGTTGGGTACTCGCGGCGGTGCCCGTGCTGCCGGCGTCCAGGACGGCCCGCGCGGCCGCGGGGCGAGGGCGGGGCAGGGCGCTCTCGGCCCGCGCTGCCTGCATCCGGGACAGCCCGCGCGGCCGCGGGGCGGGGGCGGGGCAGGGTGCTCGCGGCATCCGGCCGGCGTCCTGATGGCCCAGAGGAAGCACGTACGTCCCGGTGAGCTGCAGGTCGTGGGAAAGCTCGCGGAGCAGCTCGACACGCAGCGGCGCCTCGGTTCCCGTAGAACCTCGCCAGGAGCAGGAAAGCTAGCGGAGCCCGTGACGCTTGCAGCGCATGCAGGAGATGAGCATGGCGCATGGAACATTGCGGTCCTGGGCAGGAGCAAAGCTCGGCTGGCTGAGGACTTGAGGTGCGATCTCAGATACTGAATTTTCAGAGTATGGCATACAATCATCTGTCTGATGTTCTGTTTTGATGATGACGTTGCTTAAATGTATGACGTTGCTTAAATGTGTCCATTCATTTCGCAAAAAAAAAAAAAAAGCGTCCATTCATTGTTCAGTTCAAGAAGGAATTAGACGGTCTGAGGGCCAAGCTGCAGCCCTTGATCATGAAGTATAGGAAGGAGAAGGGGAGGATCGATGAGATGAGGATCGCGTGCGCCAAGCTCAAGGCCATCACCGAGCGCGGTGCTCGATCAACTACCCGTCGCTGGTGGTGAAGCTGCTGTCCCACTCCCACCCGATCACCGTCCGCCGCACCGTGACCAACGTCGGGAAGGCCAACTCGGAGTACACGGCCGTGGGCCACACGCGGAGCGCGCGCCGCGCCAGCGCCTCCGCGAAGGCAGCGGCCAATCGACACGCGCTACGTCTTTGGATGTGGCCATTTTCCTATAAAAAAAAGTAAATTTAGAAATACTTTAACAATACACTTATACCAGCAATGGATCTCCACCGTTCATCTCAAATGTGTGGCCAATATTAAAAGATCCCATGGGCTTATACCAACCAACTTGAGGGCAGTTTAGACTTTTTTCAGCACGGTTTAACGATAAAAGTGGATAGAATGGCGTGGAAGATAAAAAAATTAACGCAATGGCACCGAGGCGTGTTCGAACTTTTCAGTAACACCTCATTCGTTAATGTTCAGTGCTTCTCGCAGCTACAGATTCAGATGGACTAAGAAAGTAGTACCTGCCTACCTAGAGCCTGAAAAGAGGAAGCAAAAAGTGCTTCTCGCAACTGCAGATTCAAATGGATTAAGAAAGTAGTACCTGCCTACCTGGAGCCTGAGAAGAGGAAGCACCAAGCGAGGCTGGAGAGAAGGGGACAAGGGGCCGGCATCGGTATTTAATTTCCATCATCTGATTAATTGAACCATCGATTCATCATCAATCAGCAACGTAGTGTAGTAAACATAAATAAATAGAAATTCAGAAATTAGGTAGGGATACCATCCTTTTTGAGGCAACCAGAAGGGGTCCATCCTGAATGCCAGTATAACACAAGGATAAATCAAACTCATTATCTTGACTAACCTATGAATGTTTTGTACCCTCTAGCACAGATTCGTCAATTATCTTGTGCCCACTTTGGTTCATCACATTGTAGACTGACGATAAAAACAAAAAGCTTAGAAATTGTTGCACTATTTTGAAGAAGGGAACAGAGGGGAACCAATGTTAAATTTCTCCTACCATCCATGAACCATCCTCTGTTTGAGGATATGTATGCTTTCTTGAGAAGTTTGAGGTCAGTGAGGATCTGCAGTACCTTGACGTTGTCCACCTATATCGTTCAAACAAAAACTATGTCAGCTTGAGCCACAAACAAGAAAAATAAACAATGAGAAGCACTTGGTTTTTGAGGGACTCAACATGAATAACTGTTTTTCAGAAACAAGGACATGGTTGAAAATTCTGGTCAGTACTGCCTTGGAAGGGTCATCTTTTAGATGAATTTCTGGTACTCATCGTCACTGTCACAAGAAGAATAAGCCGCCTCTCCATCTACTAATGCTGATTCATGAATTGAAAAAAAAAACACCCAGTCAAGATTGAATCAAACCGCAGCTGTAAACCCGAAATGCAAGAAAAAAAAGTGTGGCCGTGTCCACACGGTGATTACACCTATTGGGGCAAGAACAGGTAACTGGGTCTTATTAGTTCCGAGGAAAATAAATATAAATCACCAACACATAGCTCGACGATGTTTTACCCAAACACGATGAAATATAGACTAGAAGAACCCGATGGAACATCTCCCCGTACTCCTGTGCCGGTGCCGTGGCCGCCACCGGGCCCGTACGCCTGGCTGCCGTTGCGCCGGGGCTGCGGCCACCAACGGACCTGTACGCCTGCGTCGGGGCTGCCAACGCCATATCCTCCACCTCCGCCCCTGCGAGGGCCGCCGCCATGCGGCCCTGGAGCAGGGCAAAGCGTCCTGTGTGGGCAGCAGCGCGTGAGGAGAGATCGGCAGCGTGTACGTGATCCAGATGGAGGAGCTCGGATAAGCGCGTGAGGAGAGATCGGCAGCGTGTACGTGATCCAGATGGAGGAGCTCGGCGAAGTACGTACGTGATCCCGGGCGTCGTCGCGTCCTGCGTGGGCAGCAGCGTGTGAGGAGAGATGGCTTGGCGACGTATACGTACGTGAGGGGTGACGGGTGCTGTCGTCCAGCGTGAGGAGAGAAGAGATCGGCAGGGTGAGGAGCGTACGTGAGGGCAACGTGAGGGCTCGGCAACCTGAGGAGAGAATCATCGCATGCACGTGATTGCAGTGATCACGGACGATGATTGCGGGCTGATCGCGTTGTCGCGGATGATCGCGCCGCGCCGTGTGGGAGGCGAAGGGGTACCAGTGATGATGTGAGATTCGAAGACTCTGAGCTGTTAGATCTGAATGAGTAAGAAATCATGGTGGTAGGAACGTGGTTGGAGCGTTAGATTAAAAATAGTTAGATTTATAGATACATAATTTAGGGTGGGTTTAGTGAAAATTAAGAGAGATATACACTATGAGATTATTTTGGTGAAATTAGATTGTGCCTTTAAATAAATCTAACCGATGCCTTTTATATATAGACGACATTTACATAAAAAGATATCTTATATAGCAAAATATGTGATCAAACCACCTGCCTAAAGAAACGATAACAAATAAGTCAATTATTTAACAAAAGATATATAAATATCCATTCAAACTAGATGTGTTTTGCATGAGCAGTCCATAACTAAAGGTACATATAGTTCTATGAGTTGCTCATAAGGAATAAATAAATAATTATTCTCTTTGCGCTCTCTCTCTTTCCCATCTCTCACATATGAACTATCTAGTCCATATACATTGTGAAGGCAACAATAACTATAACTATAGACTATCGACGCAAAAAGCTATTTGGTCCATATAGCGCTCACACAGGTGCGGCGGAAAGCCGGCAGGCCCAACGCTCGCAGTAGCTGCCAGCCAGACGGCCAGGAGTCAGGGTGGGGCAGGCTAAACGAGCTGACATGGAGCAGCTCTCAGCCTGCTGACTAACCACCGTACTTGCTCTTAGGACGTGTTTAGCTATTCAAAAGTGTTTGCCCTTTCTCGTGGTAATATGTGAAGTATTAAATATAGATAAAATAAAAACTAATTGCACCGTTTGGTTAAAAATCACGACATGAATTTTTAAGCTTAATTAGTTCTATGATTAGCTTAATTGCTACAGTAACTTACATGTGCTAATGATGGATTAATTAAGATTAAAAGATTCGTCTCTTGGTTTTTAGACGAGTTATGTAATTAGTTTTTTTATATGTATCAGAAAATCCCTCCCGACATTGCACGGAACACATTCCATGTGACGACCAAATATTTTTCACCGCCCCAACTAAACACACACCCTTGTGGCCGATGCGGAGTGGCCGAGTGGGGCGCCTGGACGACAGGATTGCAGGGGCACGCGGCATGGCTTGACTGGTGTGAGCCTGTGGGGTGTCCGCGGTGGCAACTAGGAATTATATTATATATAATAATGTTGTAGGGGTGCTTTGGAGGTCATCCCATTTAGACCAGTCTTAATAGAGAGTTTCACCTCTCAGTTTTCAAGACATAACATATATCATTAAACTAGATAAAACGAGATCTCTCATTGCACTGTTTCATAGGAATATTTTTTAGTCATTTGTGGATCTCACCGCTTTCTTCCTAGGCTCGCGCTCGCGGCGGCGGCGTCGCGGCCGGCGGAGGTTCAGCTCACCCAAATCAACTCGTCCTGCACGGCGTTGACCTTCACAAGATATTGGAGGTGAAGCCTCGCAGGTTCACAAATCATTTCTGATTTCCTACTGTGCTAGCTCCATGGACGCATGTACCTCGGCGAAGCCTTGGATGGACGCCGCACGAAGGTCCCGAGGGCCAGGGCGTTTCGTAGGGGTCGACGAACCAAACCTTCCACCCGGGGCAGGAGTAGCTGCGCCCACGATCGGAGGAACCCTGGCGGTGTGTAACAGAACCGGCTAAATCACCTGGCCCACCGGCACCTGTCATTGTCACTAACGACTTCTGACAGCCGGGCCCGTGCCCCAAATGATCTAGACAGGTCTGTCGGGCTACATTAGCGCCCTTTTCTCCGACAGGATCACCATTGCAGAATCATCACAGGATTACAACATTTCATAATAAAATACATCAGAGTACAGTGCGGAAGATTACATAACATTTAGATTACAAACCAGTTGTTCAAATAGGATTCAAATATAGTTATTACAGGCCAGAGGACATAACAGTAGCAGTGGAATAGTTACACAATACTAGAAAAGATAGCTCGAACCCTGCCCACGGGTTCTACTTCACTCATCGCTGCTTTCTTCTTCGACCACGGTCACGCCACATGGAGCAAGACAAATCTCCGACTGCGGTCCTCCTGCAACGGGGTTAACAAACCCTGAGTACTTGGGGTACTCCGCAAGACTTACCCGACTAAGGGTGTAAAATGAGACTCAGGAATGCAAGGCTATGGGTAAGGCTAGCAGAGGATGAGGGGTTTGCAGAAAAGCAATCTATCCGGTTCCATATTTTATTTTGTCATTATTATAATCATATTTATGGCTCCAATATTCAGACTCATGTATCATCATTCTTTCAATTACTTTATTCATTCAGATAACCTAGTTGAGAACCACTTTTCGGTGTAGAGTGTGAGGATCAAGTCTCCATAACCGAGGAGCACGTCGATTCGAATCCAGAAAGTACCCAGCTGGGGATTCTAACCACACTGCATATGCAGCACGCCGGCATACATATACCAACCCGTCGTCACGGCTTTGCTATCCCGAAACCGGTCCTGCGCCACCCGAGAGCACAGTACTCCACTCTTATCCAGGCACGCCGGCCACGTGGGTACAAGCTACTCTCGCCATCTCTCCACTCCCAGTGCGTGGTTGTCGGTTCCAGCAATAGCGTCACCGGACTCTAGGCTTTCCGCATTGGTATGTGGCTAGGCTGTTCATCATGATCACAGCAGGCCTACAACGAACGGTCCCTACTTCCTTCCTGCCGCCAATCCTGCATTGGGACTCTAACCCAAGCACAAGACTACCCGACAGTTTTTATTATCGTGCCTGTCGGGTGAGTGAGACATAGGGAACGCCGCCCCATGAGCTGGCCACCCAACGAAACACGTTTCCAAGACATCGACCAGTTCCAATCTACTCCGAAAGCGACCATGCATTGGGACTCCAACCCAAATACACATCGACCAACGGATAACCAGTTCTTCACCAATCAAAGTATAAGTATAATCATGGCACAGAAAATAGTTTTTCTTTTACGCAAAGCTAAGTTCATTAAGCATGCCTAAGCATTTCTCAAACCATTTTATTTAAATCAGGTTTCAGGGTATTTATTTGAGACAATGCATCTGGATAGGTGACAATCAACTCCTATCAACCTAATGCAGTAGATTAACTCGAATTATAAATATTTTGTAATAGAGGGGCTGAATGCACCGGGGCTTGCCTTGGATCGTGTACAGCGTCGGATCGGGATCAGTCCCGCAGATGTCGAATCCTTGGATGACTTCTGGAGTGGCCTCCTCAGTAGTAGTCTCGACCTGGACCCCCTCGGGAACGGGCACTACACGTATGCAATGATGTATGCTTAGCGTGGCATGAGGGCAACAAATGAAATGCTTGGAAGTAAACCATTAATACCTTGAGTACAACTTTCCTTCACGGTAAAGTTGTAAACAATCTACGGAAGGTAAAAGTAATGTTTCCCTACTTTTGTTTTATTGACCTTTTTAACGGTCACAGAAAGCCGCTACACAGCTTTATGACTACTACCAAGCACTAAGTTCTCAAATTGCCAAGGATCACACAGCGAAAGATCCTTGGTCTTCATTCAACCCAAAATTTCACACAACAAAGCTAAATTCATTTTTCTATTTACTTTATTAATCCCTAGTTTCACATATATTTATTAATTGACCAAACTAACTTCAATTGCAACCAAACTTTACCAATAGCTAGGTTTTATCACCAAACAGAGCCACAATAAATTTCATGATTTTTGGATTTACAGATAATTAATTAAAATTACACAAACTTGCATTTATTAATTACTTCACTGATTTATACAGCAGATTAAAGGCACTGGAACACCCTATATTATATTTTTAACAAATACTACATACTTCAGAGAGCATACACAATTATTCTCACATTTTTCCATTCAACAGATTAATTCATATGAAATAAATAAAATTCAGTACTATTCATATGAATATATAAATGAAAAGCATTTTGAAATTCACTGGAAAAAGAAAAGACCAAACCAGCCCACTACGGCCCATGTCCAAGCGAGCCGGCCCACTCAGCCTGCCCGCACCCGGCGCCGGCGTTTTAGCAAAAGAGACCTTGGGAAAATCGGAAATCAACCCGCGGTCCGATCTACACTATTCACATGAGTCACGGGATTTGCACTTAACCCCCTGGAAAAACTTATCTTCTAACCCGAGGCCCCTGGCCTCTCCTCTGTTTCTACAGAGGCGAGAGCGCCGGCGGTCCGCCGCCCCTAGCTCGCCGACGGTGAGCCGAGGGACGAAGCCGAGGGCACCGACGGACTCTACACCCCAAGGCGAGTCTACCAAGCTAAGACACGACGAGATCCGAGGCGCACAGCACCTGGAGACACGGACGCGGCGGCTCGGTGGCGGCGGCGAGCACGTCGCCGGCGAGCACAAGCCGGTAAAGAGAGGGGGAAAAGGTGCGCGAGCATCTGGGGCTCACCACGAAGCTGGCTGACGGGTCGGCGGAGACGGAGGTGGTTCGGAGAAGACGACTTGGCGACGGCGGCGGATCCCGGCGGCTCGGCACAACGGCGAACACGCGTTCCGGCGAATCTAGGGAACCAGAGAGTACGCCGACGCACGCGTAAGGTTCAAGGGGTCACGGAGATCACGGTACGCAACAATCCGAGGCCCAGAGCTTACCCAGACTAGCTCGAGACGACGGCGGAGCTCGCGGCGGCGCTCTGCCCGCCCGCGAAGAGGACACCGGCGTTCCGGTGGTTACGAAGCTCTATAGCTCCCACCGACGGACGCAGGCGATGCGCAAGGAAGCTAGCTAGCTGTCTGCAAGATGGAGAGGGTGGTGATGGACGGAGTGCGGCGTATTCGGCCGAGAACCGCGAGGTGGCGTTGGCGACCGGGAGAAGGAAAAATGGCGTGGAGAGGGGTGGTCTTTGCCCTTTTGGAGGGGCAACGGGCGGGGACAGGCGCGGCACGACGCGGCGCACGCGCGCCCGTATCTGCCGAGGTTGCGGGGGCACGATCCCGGCCGGCACGGCTCGCCGCGCGCCCGCGCGCGACACGGCGGCTGCCGGTGCTGTTCGTGAACAGAGCGAGGGGGCGGAGTACTGTAGCATAGATCCCTAGGGGCTGTCGGTTTTTGACCAAATTCGACTGATTTTGCATACAAACATGAAAAACTGCAAAAACAAAAGTTGTAGGGTTTGAAATTCTGAACAACTTTGCTTTGGAACTAAATCCAAATTCGAAATATTTTTGAAACTACAGAAAAAGGGGGTAAACTAGAGTTTTGAATTTTAAAATGTATTTTTAAAATTACTTTTAAATTTTCTCAACAACTTGAAAAATTGCCAAAATAAAAGTTGTTCTACTCAATGAGCTTTACAACTTCTATTTAGGAAGTTTTGCCAGATTCCAAATAATTTTTGAAATGCCAATCCAAAACTAAGTTTTAAATCATTGTTTTGAAATAAATTTGAATTTCCACCACAGAACTTTGAAATCTCCAAAAATAAAAGTTGTTCCATTTTAAAAGATCTAAAACTTTTATTAAGGGACTATCTCAAAATTCCTTTTAAATTTTGAATTAGGTTTTAGTCCTAAATAAAGTAAGTTTTTAAACCTTTATTTAGGAATTTAATTTTACAAACAAATGCTAATTAAATTCAAATCACTCTAGGGACCTAATCACAATCATATGCAAATGATTAATTTAAATATGATGACATGGCAGATTAATTAAATCCGTAATACCCGGGGTATTACAGCCTTCCCCCCTAAAAGAAATCTCGTCCCGAGATTAGGTACATAACCAAGATTGGAACAAGGCATAGGAAAAAGAGCTAACAACAACCAGTTCATGCTTAAACAAGAGACAAGGGGAAAACATGCATTAAAAGACAGGTTTACATTTCACAAGGTAGCAAAGAACTCAGGGAAGTTTTCTGCCAAGAAATCTTCAGATTCTCAGGTAGCTTCATCTTCAGAATGATCACTCCATTGGATCTTGTACCATCTGGTTGTGGTCCTTCGGGTAACACGGTCCTTTATATCCAAAACTCGTACTGGCTGCTCCGAGTATGTCAATTCAGGTTCAAGTGCTACTCCTTCAACATCGATGACTTGTCCAGGTACTCGGAGACACTTCTTCAGCTGAGAAACATGAAACACATTGTGTACTTCCGAGAGATGTTCTGGCAATTCAAGCTTGTAAGCTACCTTTCCCACGCATCCTATGATTAAGAACGGTCCAATATAACGCGGGGCTAACTTGCCTTTGACTCCAAAACGGTTAACTCCTTTCATAGGCGAAACTTTCAAGTATACATAGTCTCCAACCTGAAATGTCAAAGGTCTGCGCCGCTGATCGGCATAACTTTTCTGTCGTGACTGTGCCACTTTCAAATTTTCCTGTATCAGTCGAACCTTCTCTTCGGCTTCATTGACCAAGTCAACTCCATAGAACCATCTTTCTCCAGGCTCGGACCAATTCAATGGAGTACGACACCTGCGGCCATATACTGCCTCAAACGGAGCCATTTTTATACTTTCTTGGTAACTGTTGTTGTACGAGAATTCGGCCAATGCCAAACACTCGTCCCATTTCTCAGGGTAATTGAGTGCACATGCTCTTAACATGTCTTCAAGTATCTGATTTATTCTCTCTGTCTGTCCGTCAGTCTGAGGATGATAGGCCGTGCTATGCAGGAGTTTTGTACCCAATGATTTATGAAAGGATCTCCAAAATTGGGATATGAACTGAGTGCCTCGGTCAGAGACAATGGTCTTGGGCACTCCATGTAGCTTCATCAGATTTTCTATGTATAGCTTGGCGTAGTGCGGAGCCCTGTACATTTTCTTGACAGGCAAGAAATGAGCTTGTTTAGTGAGGCGGTCCACAACAACCCAGATGGAATTGAAACCCCTAGAGGTTGTTGGGAGACCCATAATGAAATCCATGCTGATGTCTTCCCATTTCCATGCAGGAATAGGTAATGGTTGCAGCTCTCCACCAGGCTTCATGTGTACAGCTTTTACTTTCTGACAAGTGTCGCATTTTGCTACATACTGAGCAATCTCGATCTTCATCTTAGTCCACCAAAACTTCTGTTTCAAATCCTGATACATTTTGTTGCTTCCCGGATGAATAGAGTATCTTGTCAAATGAGCTTCGTCAAGAATCTTGCCACGTAACTCTAGAATTTTTGGAACTACAAGCCGATTCTTGAACCATACAATCCCTTCATCATCAATTCTGAAACAATCTGCTTTCCCTGCTTGGATTTTCTCTTTGATGTGCCTGATACCTTTACTATTTTTCTGAGCAGCCACGATTTATCACGGATGGAGGGTTTGATGCTGATATTGTTCCAACTGCCTTGAGGGACTATTTCTATGCCCAATTTTTCTAACCCGTAACACAACGACAGATCATATGGCTTCACAGTCAAGCAATTACAATGAGCCTTCCGACTGAGTGCGTCGGCAACCACATAAGCTTTACCAGGATGGTAGTGCACTTCAATATCATAATCTTTTATCAGCTCAAGCCATCTTCGTTGCCTCATATTTAATTCTTCTTGTGTAAAGATGTATTTCAGGCTTTTGTGATCAGTGTAGACATTGCATGTGCTGCCTAACAAGTAGTGACGCCAGATCTTCAATGCATGAACCACAGCTGCCAATTCAAGATCATGAGTGGGATAATTCTCTTCATGAGGCCGGAGTTGTCGTGAAGCATAAGCATTGACTCGGCCCTCTTGCATCAAAACACAACCAAGGCCAGTACCCGACGCATCGCAGTACACATCAAACGGCTTTTCAATATCTGGCTGAGCAAGGACTGGTGCAGTAGTCAAACATCTCTTCAAGGTTTGAAACGCTGTCTCGCATTCTGGCGACCAGACAAACTTGACCTGAGTCTTCAATAGGTTGGTTATAGGCTTAGCTATTCTTGAGAAATCCGGAATGAATCGGCGGTAATATCCCGCCATTCCCATGAAACTGCGAACCTGGTGCACAGTGGTTGGTGGTTTCCAGTTCAAGATTTCTTCCACCTTACTTGGATCTACGGACACACCTTCCGCTGTCAGGATATGCCCAAGAAATGGAACTCGGTCCAACCAGAACTCACATTTGCTGAATTTGGCATAGAGTTGATGTTCTCTTAAACGGTTCAAGACGATACGGAGGTGGTTGGCATGTTCTTCGGGTGTTTTAGAATAGATCAGGATGTCATCAATGAATACGACAACAAATTTGTCGAGCTCAGGCATGAAGACGGAATTCATGAGGTACATGAAATAGGCGGGTGCATTGGTTAGGCCAAAAGACATGACGAGGTATTCATATAGGCCATATCTAGTGGTGAAAGCTGTTTTTGGGATGTCTTCGGGACGGATCTTTATTTGGTGGTAGCCAGACCTAAGGTCAATCTTGGAAAACACCTTAGCTCCAGCCAGCTGGTCAAAGAGTAGGTCAATATGGGGTAAAGGATATTTGTTTTTGATGGTGACCTCATTGAGTGGACGGTAATCAATACAGAGTCGGAGGGATTTGTCTTTCTTCTTGACAAAGATGGCAGGACAACCCCAAGGAGATGAGCTGGGTCTGATGAAACCCTTATCTAGCAAATCTTGTAGCTGCACTTTAAGCTCTGCCAATTCCTTGGGAGGCATTCTGTAGGCTCTACGAGATATAGGTGCGGTTCCAGGTTTTAGCTCAATAGCAAATTCCACATCTCGATCAGGTGGCAAACCAGGCAACTCATCAGGAAATACGTCTGGAAATTCGCAGACCACTGGAATCTTCAATACTTCTTCAATTGCGGTGGCACACAACCTTTGCACGGTATTTTCAATCTTTCTTACGGGCAATGGAAGTTGGATAAGAAGTTGAGTTTGACTATTAGGTATGTTCACTCTTATGGTTCTATTCAACACATCAATCAAGGCCTTGTGCTGATACATCCAATTCATACCTAATATCACATCTATATCCTGATCCTTAAGTACTATCATTGTGGTTGGGAATTTATGCCCTCCCAGCTCTATAGGTACTCCCTGAACTACCTCTTTAGTAGTTATACGCCCCCCGGGCGAATGTATAAGGAAATCTTCCTTTATCTCCCCAATAGATATATCATGCTTAACCACAAATGTACGGTTGATGAACGAATGAGATGCACCAGAATCAAAAAGCAGAATGGCAGAATGACTAGCAACGGGAAACTTACCCATCATGACGGGTTCTCCAGCAGGAATATCTTCAATCTGAGTGTAATAAACCCGACCTGCCTTCTTGACAATCTTGCCCTTCTGAGCATGCTGCTGGTGACCACGGTGCTGAACTTGCTGTTGCGGAACACCAGGACTTCTCTGCACATTCTGGTTGTTCTGCTTCGGAAAAGGGCAATCACGGGCCCAGTGTCCCACCTTTCCACAGTTGTAGCATGGATGATTATAGTTGGTCTGTGGAGTGTTGATACGAACGCCAGGGGCATTCGGCTGAGTGGTGTTTTGCTGATTAGAGGTATGAGAGGTAGCGGCAGTGCGCACAACTACCTGCTGATGGGGATATGACGGACGGTTATGATGGGTAGGATGATAGATAACTTTCTGGCGTTTCTGACTGCCAGAAGAGCTAGACCTTTTGCTCTTCTTCTTCTCCTCTTGGAGCTGACGGTCGCTTTCCTCAAAAGCTATTGCACTATCCACTGCCTCATGAAAAGTGCACTTGAGGTTGTTAGACAGACTGCGTTGAATCTTGAAATTCAGACCTCTGACAAAGCAGGCTCTCCTCTTAGAATCAGTGTTGGTATGCTCAGGTGCATACTGTGCCAAGTGGTTGAACTGCCCAAGATACTGAGCGACAGTGGACTCATTCTGCTTCAGGGCCAGAAACTGATCCAGCTTCAATTTCATCACACCCGCAGGGATGTAATGAGCACGAAAAGCATCACGGAACTCTTGCCAGGTATGTTGATGTCCAGCATCCTGCGCAGCCAAAAGGTTGGCATACCAAGTAGTCGCTGGGCCCCGAAGCTGTTGAGCTGCAAACAGAGGTTTCTGGACCTCGGTACAGTGAATCAAGCTAAACTTCTGCTCCATGGTACGGAGCCAATCATCGGCTTCTAAGGGTTCATCAGCCTTAGTGAACACCGGTGGGCGGGTGTCAGTGAAGTCAACATAGGTGGTATCCTCATTATCACGGCGGCCACGACGTCCACCACGATCTTGCTTATTCTGAGCTAGCAGCGCTGCAACATTGGTCAATGCAGCGATGGCCTCTGCCAGAGTGGGTGGAAACTGAGGTGGTTGGGGAACACCAGTTGCATTATCAGAGTTGTCTCCCATCTGTTAATAAGCAAACCCGACTTGAGTCTTACATTAGTTAAGCAAACATAGCAGCACACAGCAATATTACAAGGCTCACACAACATGGCTTGCATCCAGGCAAGACCCACAACCCATAACTAAGGTTTTCTAGGTAAGCACCTACATTACAGACAAAAGAGAACATCTAGCTGACAACTCTAGGCCACACCGGCCTAGTCCTCATCGATCCCAGACGCGCCAGAAGCGTCACTGTCCTCGTCGATCTCCTCGAAGTCCTCCTCGGCATCTGCCTCGACGACCTCGACCGGCTCGACCTCCACGTCAACATCCTCCACGTCCTCATCCTCCTGACCGAGGACAACTCCCAACTCAGGATCCTCCTCCTGCGGTGCAGGAATAGGGTGGAGCTCACCATAGAGCTCATGCACCTCCTCGTGCAAGACGTTGTTGTAGAGCTCAAGCTGACCAACACGCTGCTCCGCCTCGAGCATCCTGTCCATGATCGTCTCCTCACGATCCCAAGCTTCATCCCTCTGCTTGGTCAGGCGATCGATCTCTCGACGCAGATCTCGATTGGTCCTCACGTCACGGTAGTGGTTGAGACGTGCCACTCTGTATTCTTCCTCCCACTGCCTGACTACATCCTGCAGCCTTCCAACCTCAGCCTCAAGCTCCTCGCTGCTGCGACGAGGTGAGCGACTCCCAGAAGCTCCGCCCTCGCCAGCGCGTGGCGCCAACTGGTGGCGTGGAACGCCACGTGGTCCGGTCATCTTGCGTGCTGTGAGCTTGCAACGGGCCATCTGGAGAAGGTAAGTGGAATTTTAAGATATAATAGGTTAGCAAGAATAGGTTTGGTAAACTATCCCAAAAACCCACTTTAAGGAAGAAGTTAATTAACAGGTGTGATTATCATGATGCATGTACGTACTTACGAATTTAAATCATGCAAGGTACCTACATACATAAATAAACTTTTAACATAGGGCTAATAATAATATTATTCCACATGCTACCTTAATCCTATAAGGTAAAATATAGAACAAGACAAGAACTACTGAATAAGATAAGGATAGAAGCAATTTGGACCCAAAATAATAGGTTATACTTTTTATGATCCAAAACATTTTGAAATTTTTGAAAAGTAATCTATAATGATTAGCAATGGAATGCTCTGGTACCAACTGTAACAGAACCGGCTAAATCACCTGGCCCACCGGCACCTGTCATTGTCACTAACGACTTCTGACAGCCGGGCCCGTGCCCCAAATGATCTAGACAGGTCTGTCGGGCTACATTAGCGCCCTTTTCTCCGACAGGATCACCATTGCAGAATCATCACAGGATTACAACATTTCATAATAAAATACATCAGAGTACAGTGCGGAAGATTACATAACATTTAGATTACAAACCAGTTGTTCAAATAGGATTCAAATATAGTTATTACAGGCCAGAGGACATAACAGTAGCAGTGGAATAGTGAAACGACCTCGATTTCCACGATGGGAAATCCACAGGCTCGAATTGTAATTCAACAGATTGCTTGGGACAATCCATGAAATTACCCATATCTCAGTTGTCACCAGGATCCATACAACGATAAATAAGTCTTACATAAATATTTATTACATCGCCACACTGGCGGAATCAACAATCAGAGAAGCTTTAGAAGATGCGGAAGCGATTCATCCTTCACGGCCAACTTGAGTGTAGCACGCGACCCTATTCCTCGTCATCATCTCCCTCGAAGTCGTACTCATTCTCGTCACCTGACAGCAAATTTATCAGTACGATTTGTACTGGCCACGGAGCCCACCTATGCAGCATTTGCTTTGTGGAAAGTGGATGCAAGGCTATACAAGCAGACCTATAGGCTGAGGTTTTCCTATGCAGCTGTAATCAATGTTTTAATTAGTCAAGTTTTATCACCAGTTAACACCATCATCCCTTTTCCCATCACCACACCTCACATACACACACCTCGCTCTCATTCGACAGGCCCAACTCCCTCTCGGGCCTATCTCAGCGGCACACTACCACAACGGGTACACTGCCGGAAAAATGTCATCCAGGGGGAGAAGAGAACACTCACTACACTAGTAGAAGCTTCACAGGAAAGGTCCATAGCCAACAGGTTGGCATATGTATCGATCGATCAACCGTACACTCTGCAGAGGTTTCACTACTCACAAGATTAGCCATCATAGGTGTTGCGCAAACACCTAGGCAGAATTCCGGGTGCTTGCTTGCCTAGGTCGATGCCACCCTACCACTCAGCCCTGGGATATTCCGGATCCTACACCGTTATGCTGAGACTGGGAGACACAGTACCGGGCCCATCCAGTGGTACTGTGCATCTAGGACGGAACGGGAACCCATCGACCGTCTCCGCCCACCCTTATCACCTTTCAACCTAGCAGTAGTGGCACCGTCCTACCAAGTAGTCCAGCCGTCTCCCGCCCATCAGAAGCGAGTGAGTAGAAAAGGATTCCCATGAACCTGAAACTAGTCCATCCTAGGTTTGACCAAGCAGGCATCTCCACTTAGGGGATACTCTCCCCGTGCCATCACAGCACCTCCGTCCACGGGCTTCAAACCACCAAGGCTATCCCACCCGGAACCTCCTCAACAACTTTACCCGCCACAGGTATCTCGCTTGGGGATGCCCAGGTTGCACCCCCGGCACGACTTGCCCCATGGGCTCGTCTCACATCCCACTTGGTCGACATCAACCCTTACCACGCACCCAAGACGCACGCAGCACTCTCTCCCAGTGGTTATAATTAGTTATACACCGTCCCAATTCCACCACATAGCATAAAGCAAGTAGAAAGTAGTGGAAGAGTAATAGTAAATTAAGCAGCAGCTAACCTAACAGCGGATAGCAGGGTAAAGTCTTATCAAGGCAGGGAATTCAAATATACTACCATGCAACCAATCCATACATAATCATAAAGCAATAGCAACAATGTCATTTGCAATGCGTAATAGGATCTAAGGATTTGGTGGGACGTGGCACCTTCGTAGTCGTCTCCTAGCTCTTGGAAGTACTCGTGGTCGTCTTCCTTAGTCAGATCCTCCTCCGGCTCTGAAATCGAACACGAAATAGTCGCGTCAGCGACTCCTATAGAGTATTTCAGAAAAATCCAATAAAACAAAGAGCCAAATGCACTCAAACATAGTCTTAGATTGTAGATCTCATTTTCCTGAGAATTTTGATATATGGTGCGCAATTTTTGGTCATCGTACGAATAAGTTATGAATTTCCGAAGATTATCCTATTTTCTGAAAATGGGAAAACTGGTCGGTTAATCAGGGGCAGCTCGGGATGTGGCGCGCGGGTCCAGTAGTGCGGCATGTGGCGCCTCAACAGAACACAGACCCGATGGTCGTCCAGGTGTTCGATGCTGGTTCCCAGAGAGTTGCCGGAGTTGGCGTAGCTCGGCGTGGCTCGGCGGTGGTCGGTGGTAGCTCGGCTGTGGTTGGGGGTATCTCGGCGGAGCTCGGTGGAGCTCGGTTTAGCTGGGCGAATCGGAGATTCGGGGCGCCGAGGGTGCCGCTATCCCGAGCTCTCCCGGGGAGGCTCGGGCGAATCGGAGATTGGGTGCGCCCGAGGGTGCCGTTCTCCCGAGGTCTCTGCGGAGGCTCGGGCGAATCGGAAATTTGGGTGCCCGAGGGTGCCGTTCTCCCGAGGTCTCCTGCGGAGGCTCGGGCGAATCGGACATTTGGGTGCTGAGGGTGCCCTTCTCCCGAGGTCTCCTGCGGAGGCTCGGGCGAATCGGACATTTGGGCGCCCGAGGGGGCTGCTCTCCCGAGCTCTCCTGGGGAGGCTCGGGCGAATCGGACATTTGGGCGCCCGAGGGGGCTGCTCTCCCGAGCTCTCCTGGGGAGGCTCGGGCGAATCGGACATTTGGGCGCCGAAGGGACTGCTCTCCCGAGCTCTCCTGGGGAGGCTCGGGCGAATCGGAGATTTGGGCGCCGAAGGGACTGCTCTCCCGAGCTCTCCTGGGGAGGCTCGGGCGAATCGGAAATTTGGGCGCCGAAGGGCTCCAGGGCGTCTGTTCAAGGCGGCGGTGTCTCTCCGGTGCGGCGGTCGGTGACAGGGCGGCGATGGCCATATTTCGGCAAGACAGGGCTCGGCTATCTAGCGGCGGTGCCGAGGCAGACTTGGCGAACCTCGGCGGCCTTTCTTCGCAGCGCGAGGCGACCGGGGGTACTCGGAACGGATCTTAGGCGAGGCGGAACCTGTCGGCGGCGATGTCGTCGCGACGGTGAGGTTCCGGCGGGGTTAAGGAGGTCTTCTAGGAGATGTATACGCGTCCAGGGTCCAAGGCGATGGTATACCAACTACCAATTTTGGCTACCGAGCTTTCCAAGGTGCTCGGTTGTGGCGGCGGCGTGTCGCCGACGACGGCGGAAAGCGGCATCGCGGCTACGACCAAGTATTGGTTCAATCGAATGCGGTCTCGTCAAATTGGTGAGGCCAGAGAGGCATTCAACACTCTGGTGGCGAACTTAGCCATGGCATGACCTTCTTTTGGCTACGGCTCACGGCGGCGCTCCGGTAAGGTCGCGGCGCATGCGGCCAAGGCGATTCAGGCTTCCTCTAGCGCTTAGATCCGCGTAGCTAGCTCAAGGGGGTCGTGGCGGTGCTCCACGACGTTCTAACCTGTACGGGTGCTAGTCGGATTGCTCGGAACGGGTGATTCGGCGTCGGAACGCGTCGGTGGTGAGCGCGCTCCGCCGAGAACGCGTCGTGCTGCGTTCTCGGTCTAGCAAGCTTGTAGTCCGGGGGTTTTGGCTGGTCGAGTGAGTGCATGGTGCAGGTGATCTTCCCGAGCCGGTATAGGCTCGTGCCTGCGCGTCCCGAGGGTGGAACGCCATGGCAAAAGCAGGGCAAGGTTCGGACATGGCGTGTGGAGGCTCACCGTGGTGTCGGTGAAGCTAGGATGGCGGTGCAGTGGCGAGTCGGAGCCGTGCAGCGCGATCGCAGTGCCGTGCCGCTCCTCGTCCGCAGCTCGGCTTCTCCTCCGTGTCCGGCTCCGGCGTGCTCCGCGGCGGCGGCGCTCCGGCAGCTTCTCCTCCTCTGCTCCGCCCTTCTCCTACTCTCTCTCTCTCGGCTTGGTGCGGTGTGCCGGTCTGTGCTGCGGTGGCGGCGAGGGGAAATGAGGGTAGGGCTTCGGGGTGCTCCAATTTATAGGCGAGCTTAGCCAGTCTCCAATGGCGAACGGTCCCGATTGCGCTCGGCCGATCGAAGGGCCGTGGCTCGAGTGGATCTAGGGCTCCGGATGGCGCGGGTTCGCTTGGCGGCCAAGAAAGGAGGGGACAGGAGGGGGACAGCGGGGTCCAGGGCTCTGCCATGCTGTCGGCTGTGGGACCGGGGTCACGCCATTCGCGCGACACCCCCGGCTGGCGCGTCGCCTTCGTGAGGAAGAAGAACAGTGGAGGCGAGAGTGGCTGACAGGCGGGGCCGGGTTGGCAGCGAGCGCGAGCGCGAGCGCGTGTGTGCCGGTCGCGCGCGTGCGCTGCCGAGCCGCGACGTGGGCCGCGCGCGGTGAGATGAGGAGAGGAAGGTCGGGCGGGCTCGGGCTGGCTTGCTGGCCGAACTCTCTTTCTCTTTTTTTATTTTCAGTTTAGTGTATATATACATATATTGCCCATTTTAATTATTGAGTAAATACAAACATAAATTGCAATAAATCCCAAATGTGATGCATAAGTTATTATTCTATGTGAATGGAATTAAAATGCAAACTACACTCCTTTATTTACCAATTTCATAATGAAACCTATATGCTTGCACAAGGAAAATGGGTCTTCACAATAAATAAATGAAAAATTTTAATTGGTTGGGATTTTTAGATTGTGTGGATTTTTAGGGTTGTTACAGTCCTCCCCCCTCATTAGGATCTCGACCTCGAGATTCAGAGTTAACGTACCCATCGAAGAGGTAAGGAAACATAATCCGCAAGTCCGATTCCTTCTCCCACGTAGCTTCCCTTTCAGTGTGATTGCTCCACTGTACCTTGCACATCGGAATGGTTTTGTTTCGAGTCTCCTTTGTATCCTGTGCCAAGATCTTGATCGGATGTTCCTTGTATTCAAGTGTGTCTTGTAGGTCTAATGCATCTGTAGGAACTTGCTCCTCGGGAAGCTTCAAACACTTCCTTAATTGCGAGACATGGAACACGGGGTGTACTCCAGATAATTCCTCCGGTAGTTCCAGCTTGTAAGCAAGCTTTCCAACCCTTTTGCAGATCTTGTATGGCCCAACATATCTTGGTGCCAATTTCCCTTTTACGTGGAATCTGACAGTGCCACGAAGTGGAGATACCTTGAGGTAGACATAATCCCCAACCTCGAACTCAAGCTCTCTACGTCTTCTATCTGCATAGCTCTTTTGCCTACTCTGTGCAATTCTCAAATTTTCTCTGACCTGTGCTACGCCTTCCTCTGCTTCTACAATCTTAGCAGGGCCAAAGAAGGCTCTCTCTCCGGGTTCTGACCACATTAGTGGGGTCCTACAGGGTCTCCCATACAATGCCTCAAACGGTGACATCTTGAGGCTTGTTTGATAGCTGTTGTTGTATGAGAACTCGGCGTGGGGTAGACAGCTCTCCCATCCTTCCTTGTACCTCAATACACAAGCACGTAACATGTCCTCGAGAATCTGGTTCACTCTCTCTGTTTGCCCATCCGTTTGCGGGTGGTATGCGGTGCTATAGTCGAGCTTGGTTCCGATGGACTTGTGCAAGGATTTCCAGAACTGTGATACGAACTGTGAGCCTCGGTCAGATATAATACTCAGAGGCGCCCCATGTAACTTCAAAATGTTTGATACGTACAGATCTGCTAGCTTTTCGACTCTATATTTCCTTTTGACCGGTATAAAATGTGCAACTTTGGTTAGACGGTCCACTATTACCCATATAGAATCATATCCATGCTCGGATCGGGGCAGTCCTATTATGAAGTCCATGGATATGCACTCCCACTTCCATTCTGGTATCTCAACTGGTTGTAGCAACCCTGCTGGTCTCTGATGTTCGGCCTTGATTCTATTGCATGTATCACATCGGGCTACATGCCCTGCAATGTCTGTCTTCATATTCTCCCACCAGAAGTGCTTCCTTAGATCATGGTACATCTTGGCTGACCCTGGGTGTATGCAGTATTTGGAGTCATGCCCTTCCGACAGAATCTCTTCTCGTATCGCCGAATCCGTCGGTACACAGATTCTATCTTTGTACCATACAGTTCCCTGCTCATCTTCTCGGTATTCAGGGCCTCTTCCCAGCTTCATCAAACCACGGATATAGTCTATCTCAGGACAGTTCTTTTGCGCTTCACGGATTCGTGAGGTGAGATTGTACTCGACGCGAAGCTCATTTAGCATGCCATAGGAGATTACCTCGAGCTGGAATGCGTCGAACTCTCTCCTAAGCTCAGGTGGCATAGAGTTGGTGATGAGGGTATGGCAGTAGCTTTTGCGGCTAAGTGCATCAGCGACAACATTAGCCTTTCCTGGGTGATAATGGATCTCAAGATCATAGTCCTTGATGAGTTCTAGCCATCTGCGCTGCCTCATATTCAAATCTTCCTGAGTGAAGAAGTACTTCAGGCTCTTGTGGTCAGTGTAGATGTCACACTTGTTGCTTATCAGATAGTGTCTCCAAATCTTGAGTGCATGTACCACGGCTGCAAGTTCTAGGTCATGAGTCGGGTATCGCTGCTCATGCTCCTTCAACTGCCTTGAGGCATAAGCTATCACTCTTCCTTCTTGCATTAGTACACAGCCCAAACCTTGCCGAGAGGCATCACAATATACAACAAAATCCTTGTGAATATCGGGCAGGGCTAGTACAGGTGTAGTAGTGAGCTTCTCCTTCAAGGTCTGAAAACTCTTCTCACATTCAGGAGTCCATATAAACTTGTTCTCTTTCTTCAGCAAGTTGGTCATGGGTCTTGCAATCTTGGAAAAATTCTCAATAAATCTGCGATAGTATCCTGCAAGTCCCAAAAAGCTTCTGATTTCTGACACATTACAGGGTTGTTCCCACTCTTTCACAGCTTCAATCTTGGCTGGGTCTACTACGACTCCTTCTCCTGACAGTACGTGTCCAAGGAAAGCAACTTCCTCAAGCCAGAATTCACACTTGGAGAATTTGGCGTAAAGCTGGTTGCGAGACAACCTCTCCAATACGGTCCTCAGATGATGTTCATGTTCCTCTTTTGTGGCTGAATAAACCAATATATCATCAATGAATACCACCACAAACTTGTCTAGCTCATTCATGAAGATCTTGTTCATCATGTTCATGAAGTATGCCGGAGCATTAGTGAGTCCAAATGAGACTACTGTGCACTCATATTGTCCATATCTAGTGACAAATGCAGTCTTCGGGATATCTTCTTCCCTGATCTTCATCTGATGATACCCTGATCGGAGATCGATCTTTGAGAAGTACTTGGCATTGCTCAGTTGATCTAACAGATCATCGATGCGGGGCAATGGGTACTTATTCTTGACTGTAACCGCATTCAGATTCCGGTAGTCAATGCACATCCTCATCGTGCCATCCTTCTTCTTGACAAACAAAACGGGAGATCCCCAGGGCGAAGCACTAGGCCTAATGAAGCCCTTCTCCAGTAATTCTCCCAGCTGTTTCTTGAGTTCCTTCAACTCATCAGCCGACATTCTGTAGGGTCTTTTGGCAATCGGTGCAGTCCCTGGCATCAGCTCTATAACAAACTCCACATCTCTATCTGGTGGCATTCCTGGCAACTCCTCTGGAAATACGTCATTGAATTCACAGACTACTGGCACATCTCTGAATGTCAGCTCTGTTTTATCTGCTTTAGTCTCCAGGGCACATAGGAGGGCTTGGACTCTCTCGGTTTGGGGTACACATCGGACAGCTGTTCCCCAAGGGTGGGTTACCTGAACATATCTAGGTGAACAAGATATCACTCCCCGGTGTTTGGTTAGCCAGTCCATGCCTAAGATGACATCTAAGCTATTGGAGGGTAATAGGGTTAGGTCAGCTCGAAAGTCAAGTCCCTCGATTGTGATTATCACTCCCCTACATATGTGAATGCTCCTGAAGGTTCCTAAGGGCGAGCTAGTTAGGATGGGGTTTGCTCTCGGGGTTACAGGTATGTTATGCTTACGTGCATATGCAGATGAAATGTATGAACATGTAGCTCCCGAATCGAACAGAACTGTAGCCATGTTACCCTGAACTAGAAACGTACCATACACAACATCAGGTGCAGCTTCAGCTTCCTCAGCAGTCATGTGGTTCAGTCTCCCTCGGGTAGCAGATCCCCGGTTCGGTGTGCCCTGTGCAGCTGCTGGTGCGCGGTTGAGGTCGGGGCACACAGCCACACGGTGTCCAGGCTTTCCGCATCCGAAGCAAGTGAAGGGCGCACTGCCTGCTGTAGCTGTCGCAGGAGCCTTCCAATTGCCTGTCCTTGGCGTGTTGGCAGCGGGGGCGGGTGTGCTCTGCACAGCTCGAGTCGGCGCAGGGTAGGTCTGAGCGGGGCGGTGATAGTTGCTGCTGTTGGTACCACCACGGCTCGTTCCCGAAGAAGGTCCCTGGCGGGTTCGGAAAGACGGAGGTGCACCCGTTCGCTGTCTCTGGGGTGGAGTAGTGCGAGCGGGTCCCTCAGAGCGGCGCTTCTTTCCCCTGTTCTGGGCCTCGAATTCCAGTCGTGCTTCCATGCGATCCTTCTCGATCTCAATACAGCGGTCAATCAGCTCACGCAGAGTGTAGCTCTTGTTCCCTGACAGAGCCAACCTGATCTTGGTCTGAAGTCCCTTCCTGTAGTAGTACATCTTTTCCTTCTCGGAACTCACGCAAGACGCAGGTGCGTAGCGGAGCAAGCAGTTGAAGCGGGTGGTGTACTCGTGGATCCGATCAGCTCCCTGGGAGATGTTGCGAAACTCGTTCTTCTTGGCCTCCATGACTCCCTCAGGAATGTGGTGGTCACGGAAAGCCTCGGTGAACTCATCCCAGTCAATGCGGGCTGGGTCCTCGTGAGCGCTGGTGTAGTTGTCCCACCATGCCCGTGCAGCACCGGTCAGCTGGTGGCTAGCAATCCCAACACACTCCTCGTCGGAGCAAGTGGTCAGGTCCAGCTTCTTCTCCATCTCCTTAAGCCAATCGTCGGCAGCGAGAGGATCGCTGTCGGTTCCGTCGAAGGTAGGTGGCCTCAGCTTCAGGAAACCCTCCAGTTTCCTTTGGAAGTCATTCTGGGGTGGCCCTTGGTGCCTGTTCATCCCAGCAGCTATGGCATTCAGCAGCTGGGTCTGCTGAGCCATCACTTCCGCCAACGTCGGTGGCGGCGGCGGTGGCGGAGGCACGTTCTCGCCTTGTGGTGGCGGATTGATCACTGGCGGTGCATCCTCTGCCCGGCGCAGCTCTTCTTCCAGGTTAACTCCAGCACGTCTGCCAGCTGGGCGTCCACGGTTGCGACCACGCCCGTATCCTGGCGCAGGTGCGGGGGAGGGCTGGCGGTTCTCCAGGCGCGCGGAACGTCTCATCGACATCTGAAGCTATTAGGTACGTGCTCAGTGCAGTAATAATCTTGTAGTGGTTTAAGTAGGAGTTAGATGTTTTCAACGATTTAAATGAATTAAAACATTTTTCAGGCTATCCTACACTCAACCAAAGAAGCATAGAGAACCATAAGAAGCATAAGATCCAAATGTCACTCATCACATGGTTATTATTATATAAAGGATGTTCCTAGCTGTTAAGAAGATCGTGCTATGCGCAGATAGCCAATGACAGGATAACTCATGGTATCACTAGTCTAAAGGCCACGCAGGGTCCCATAAGCTACTGGTGCATAAGGTCAATGGCCATTTGATCGGGATCTCAATAGTGTCATCGCGCAGTGGACGAAGTGGTGGTCCAAGGCTGGTCATCTACAAATTTTTCAAGAAACGGATTAGCAGGTCCTCGTATTAGATAAGCCATTGCATAAAAAGTGAATGCAAGGTCGGTAATATAACCGAAAGAGAGTCTAGTTTCCTATTCTAACGTCCATTTTCTATGGGTCTCGTCCTACAGTCAAGTATGGCTCCGATACCAACTGAAACGACCTCGATTTCCACGATGGGAAATCCACAGGCTCGAATTGTAATTCAACAGATTGCTTGGGACAATCCATGAAATTACCCATATCTCAGTTGTCACCAGGATCCATACAACGATAAATAAGTCTTACATAAATATTTATTACATCGCCACACTGGCGGAATCAACAATCAGAGAAGCTTTAGAAGATGCGGAAGCGATTCATCCTTCACGGCCAACTTGAGTGTAGCACGCGACCCTATTCCTCGTCATCATCTCCCTCGAAGTCGTACTCATTCTCGTCACCTGACAGCAAATTTATCAGTACGATTTGTACTGGCCACGGAGCCCACCTATGCAGCATTTGCTTTGTGGAAAGTGGATGCAAGGCTATACAAGCAGACCTATAGGCTGAGGTTTTCCTATGCAGCTGTAATCAATGTTTTAATTAGTCAAGTTTTATCACCAGTTAACACCATCATCCCTTTTCCCATCACCACACCTCACATACACACACCTCGCTCTCATTCGACAGGCCCAACTCCCTCTCGGGCCTATCTCAGCGGCACACTACCACAACGGGTACACTGCCGGAAAAATGTCATCCAGGGGGAGAAGAGAACACTCACTACACTAGTAGAAGCTTCACAGGAAAGGTCCATAGCCAACAGGTTGGCATATGTATCGATCGATCAACCGTACACTCTGCAGAGGTTTCACTACTCACAAGATTAGCCATCATAGGTGTTGCGCAAACACCTAGGCAGAATTCCGGGTGCTTGCTTGCCTAGGTCGATGCCACCCTACCACTCAGCCCTGGGATATTCCGGATCCTACACCGTTATGCTGAGACTGGGAGACACAGTACCGGGCCCATCCAGTGGTACTGTGCATCTAGGACGGAACGGGAACCCATCGACCGTCTCCGCCCACCCTTATCACCTTTCAACCTAGCAGTAGTGGCACCGTCCTACCAAGTAGTCCAGCCGTCTCCCGCCCATCAGAAGCGAGTGAGTAGAAAAGGATTCCCATGAACCTGAAACTAGTCCATCCTAGGTTTGACCAAGCAGGCATCTCCACTTAGGGGATACTCTCCCCGTGCCATCACAGCACCTCCGTCCACGGGCTTCAAACCACCAAGGCTATCCCACCCGGAACCTCCTCAACAACTTTACCCGCCACAGGTATCTCGCTTGGGGATGCCCAGGTTGCACCCCCGGCACGACTTGCCCCATGGGCTCGTCTCACATCCCACTTGGTCGACATCAACCCTTACCACGCACCCAAGACGCACGCAGCACTCTCTCCCAGTGGTTATAATTAGTTATACACCGTCCCAATTCCACCACATAGCATAAAGCAAGTAGAAAGTAGTGGAAGAGTAATAGTAAATTAAGCAGCAGCTAACCTAACAGCGGATAGCAGGGTAAAGTCTTATCAAGGCAGGGAATTCAAATATACTACCATGCAACCAATCCATACATAATCATAAAGCAATAGCAACAATGTCATTTGCAATGCGTAATAGGATCTAAGGATTTGGTGGGACGTGGCACCTTCGTAGTCGTCTCCTAGCTCTTGGAAGTACTCGTGGTCGTCTTCCTTAGTCAGATCCTCCTCCGGCTCTGAAATCGAACACGAAATAGTCGCGTCAGCGACTCCTATAGAGTATTTCAGAAAAATCCAATAAAACAAAGAGCCAAATGCACTCAAACATAGTCTTAGATTGTAGATCTCATTTTCCTGAGAATTTTGATATATGGTGCGCAATTTTTGGTCATCGTACGAATAAGTTATGAATTTCCGAAGATTATCCTATTTTCTGAAAATGGGAAAACTGGTCGGTTAATCAGGGGCAGCTCGGGATGTGGCGCGCGGGCCCAGTAGTGCGGCATGTGGCGCCTCAACAGAACACAGACCCGATGGTCGTCCAGGTGTTCGATGCTGGTTCCCAGAGAGTTGCCGGAGTTGGCGTAGCTCGGCGTGGCTCGGCGGTGGTCGGTGGTAGCTCGGCTGTGGTTGGGGGTATCTCGGCGGAGCTCGGTGGAGCTCGGTTTAGCTGGGCGAATCGGAGATTCGGGGCGCCGAGGGTGCCGCTATCCCGAGCTCTCCCGGGGAGGCTCGGGCGAATCGGAGATTGGGTGCGCCCGAGGGTGCCGTTCTCCCGAGGTCTCTGCGGAGGCTCGGGCGAATCGGAAATTTGGGTGCCCGAGGGTGCCGTTCTCCCGAGGTCTCCTGCGGAGGCTTGGGCGAATCGGACATTTGGGTGCTGAGGGTGCCCTTCTCCCGAGGTCTCCTGCGGAGGCTCGGGCGAATCGGACATTTGGGCGCCCGAGGGGGCTGCTCTCCCGAGCTCTCCTGGGGAGGCTCGGGCGAATCGGACATTTGGGCGCCCGAGGGGGCTGCTCTCCCGAGCTCTCCTGGGGAGGCTCGGGCGAATCGGACATTTGGGCGCCGAAGGGACTGCTCTCCCGAGCTCTCCTGGGGAGGCTCGGGCGAATCGGAGATTTGGGCGCCGAAGGGACTGCTCTCCCGAGCTCTCCTGGGGAGGCTCGGGCGAATCGGAAATTTGGGCGCCGAAGGGCTCCAGGGCGTCTGTTCAAGGCGGCGGTGTCTCTCCGGTGCGGCGGTCGGTGACAGGGCGGCGATGGCCATATTTCGGCAAGACAGGGCTCGGCTATCTAGCGGCGGTGCCGAGGCAGACTTGGCGAACCTCGGCGGCCTTTCTTCGCAGCGCGAGGCGACCGGGGGTACTCGGAACGGATCTTAGGCGAGGCGGAACCTGTCGGCGGCGATGTCGTCGCGACGGTGAGGTTCCGGCGGGGTTAAGGAGGTCTTCTAGGAGATGTATACGCGTCCAGGGTCCAAGGCGATGGTATACCAACTACCAATTTTGGCTACCGAGCTTTCCAAGGTGCTCGGTTGTGGCGGCGGCGTGTCGCCGACGACGGCGGAAAGCGGCATCGCGGCTACGACCAAGTATTGGTTCAATCGAATGCGGTCTCGTCAAATTGGTGAGGCCAGAGAGGCATTCAACACTCTGGTGGCGAACTTAGCCATGGCATGACCTTCTTTTGGCTACGGCTCGCGGCGGCGCTCCGGTAAGGTCGCGGCGCACGCGGCCAAGGCGATTCAGGCTTCCTCTAGCGCTTAGATCCGCGTAGCTAGCTCAAGGGGGTCGTGGCGGTGCTCCACGACGTTCTAACCTGTACGGGTGCTAGTCGGATTGCTCGGAACGGGTGATTCGGCGTCGGAACGCGTCGGTGGTGAGCGCGCTCCGCCGAGAACGCGTCGTGCTGCGTTCTCGGTCTAGCAAGCTTGTAGTCCGGGGGTTTTGGCTGGTCGAGTGAGTGCATGGTGCAGGTGATCTTCCCGAGCCGGTATAGGCTCGTGCCTGCGCGTCCCGAGGGTGGAACGCCATGGCAAAAGTAGGGCAAGGTTCGGACATGGCGTGTGGAGGCTCACCGTGGTGTCGGTGAAGCTAGGATGGCGGTGCAGTGGCGAGTCGGAGCCGTGCAGCGCGATCGCAGTGCCGTGCCGCTCCTCGTCCACAGCTCGGCTTCTCCTCCGTGTCCGGCTCCGGCGTGCTCCGCGGCGGCGGCGCTCCGGCAGCTTCTCCTCCTCTGCTCCGCCCTTCTCCTACTCTCTCTCTCTCGGCTTGGTGCGGTGTGCCGGTCTGTGCTGCGGTGGCGGCGAGGGGAAATGAGGGTAGGGCTTCGGGGTGCTCCAATTTATAGGCGAGCTTGGCCAGTCTCCAATGGCGAACGGTCCCGATTGCGCTCGGCCGATCGAAGGGCCGTGGCTCGAGTGGATCTAGGGCTCCGGATGGCGCGGGTTCGCTTGGCGGCCAAGAAAGGAGGGGACAGGAGGGGGACAGCGGGGTCCAGGGCTCTGCCATGCTGTCGGCTGTGGGACCGGGGTCACGCCATTCGCGCGACACCCCCGGCTGGCGCGTCGCCTTCGTGAGGAAGAAGAACAGTGGAGGCGAGAGTGGCTGACAGGCGGGGCCGGGTTGGCAGCGAGCGCGAGCGCGAGCGCGTGTGTGCCGGTCGCGCGCGTGCGCTGCCGAGCCGCGACGTGGGCCGCGCGCGGTGAGATGAGGAGAGGAAGGTCGGGCGGCTCGGGCTGGCTTGCTGGCCGAACTCTCTTTCTCTTTTTTTTATTTTCAGTTTAGTGTATATATACATATATTGCCCATTTTAATTATTGAGTAAATACAAACATAAATTGCAATAAATCCCAAATGTGATGCATAAGTTATTATTCTATGTGAATGGAATTAAAATGCAAACTACACTCCTTTATTTACCAATTTCATAATGAAACCTATATGCTTGCACAAGGAAAATGGGTCTTCACAATAAATAAATGAAAAATTTTAATTGGTTGGGATTTTTAGATTGTGTGGATTTTTAGGGTTGTTACAAATAGTTACACAATACTAGAAAAGATAGCTCGAACCCTGCCCACGGGTTCTACTTCACTCATCGCTGCTTTCTTCTTCGACCACGGTCACGCCACATGGAGCAAGACAAATCTCCGACTGCGGTCCTCCTGCAACGGGGTTAACAAACCCTGAGTACTTGGGGTACTCCGCAAGACTTACCCGACTAAGGGTGTAAAATGAGACTCAGGAATGCAAGGCTATGGGTAAGGCTAGCAGAGGATGAGGGGTTTGCAGAAAAGCAATCTATCCGGTTCCATATTTTATTTTGTCATTATTATAATCATATTTATGGCTCCAATATTCAGACTCATGTATCATCATTCTTTCAATTACTTTATTCATTCAGATAACCTAGTTGAGAACCACTTTTCGGTGTAGAGTGTGAGGATCAAGTCTCCATAACCGAGGAGCACGTCGATTCGAATCCAGAAAGTACCCAGCTGGGGATTCTAACCACACTGCATATGCAGCACGCCGGCATACATATACCAACCCGTCGTCACGGCTTTGCTATCCCGAAACCGGTCCTGCGCCACCCGAGAGCACAGTACTCCACTCTTATCCAGGCACGCCGGCCACGTGGGTACAAGCTACTCTCGCCATCTCTCCACTCCTAGTGCGTGGTTGTCGGTTCCAGCAATAGCGTCACCGGACTCTAGGCTTTCCGCATTGGTATGTGGCTAGGCTGTTCATCATGATCACAGCAGGCCTACAACGAACGGTCCCTACTTCCTTCCTGCCGCCAATCCTGCATTGGGACTCTAACCCAAGCACAAGACTACCCGACAGTTTTTATTATCGTGCCTGTCGGGTGAGTGAGACATAGGGAACGCCGCCCCATGAGCTGGCCACCCAACGAAACACGTTTCCAAGACATCGACCAGTTCCAATCTACTCCGAAAGCGACCATGCATTGGGACTCCAACCCAAATACACATCGACCAACGGATAACCAGTTCTTCACCAATCAAAGTATAAGTATAATCATGGCACAGAAAATAGTTTTTCTTTTACGCAAAGCTAAGTTCATTAAGCATGCCTAAGCATTTCTCAAACCATTTTATTTAAATCAGGTTTCAGGGTATTTATTTGAGACAATGCATCTGGATAGGTGACAATCAACTCCTATCAACCTAATGCAGTAGATTAACTCGAATTATAAATATTTTGTAATAGAGGGGCTGAATGCACCGAGCCTTGTCTTGGATCGTGTACAGCGTCGGATCGGGATCAGTCCCGCAGATGTCGAATCCTTGGATGACTTCTGGAGTGGCCTCCTCAGTAGTAGTCTCGACTTGGACCCCCTCGGGAACGGGCACTACACGTATGCAATGATGTATGCTTAGCGTGGCATGAGAGCAACAAATGAAATGCTTGGAAGTAAACCATTAATACCTTGAGTACAACTTTCCTTCACGGTAAAGTTGTAAACAATCTACGGAAGGTAAAAGTAATGTTTCCTACTTTTGTTTTATTGACCTTTTTAACGGTCACAGAAAGCCGCTACACAGCTTTATGACTACTACCAAGCACTAAGTTCTCAAATTGCCAAGGATCACACAGCGAAAGATCCTTGGTCTTCATTCAACCCAAAATTTCACACAACAAAGCTAAATTCATTTTTCTATTTACTTTATTAATCCCTAGTTTCACATATATTTATTAATTGACCAAACTAACTTCAATTGCAACCAAACTTTACCAATAGCTAGGTTTTATCACCAAACAGAGCCACAATAAATTTCATGATTTTTGGATTTACAGATAATTAATTAAAATTACACAAACTTGCATTTATTAATTACTTCACTGATTTATACAGCAGATTAAAGGCACTGAAACACCCTATATTATATTTTTAACAAATACTACATACTTCAGAGAGCATACACAATTATTCTCACATTTTTCTATTCAACAGATTAATTCATATGAAATAAATAAAATTCAGTACTATTCATATGAATATATAAATGAAAAGCATTTTGAAATTCACTGGAAAAAGAAAAGACCAAACCAGCCCACTACGGCCCATGTCCAAGCGAGCCGGCCCACTCGGCCTGCCCGCACCCGGCGCCGGCGTTTTAGCAAAAGAGACCTTGGGAAAATCGGAAATCAACCCGCGGTCCGATCTACACTATTCACATGAGTCACGGGATTTGCACTTAACCCCCTGGAAAAACTTATCTTCTAACCCGAGGCCCCTGGCCTCTCCTCTGTTTCTACAGAGGCGAGAGCGCCGGCGGTCCGCCGCCCCTAGCTCGCCGACGGTGAGCCGAGGGACGAAGCCGAGGGCACCGACGGACTCTACACCCCAAGGCGAGTCTACCAAGCTAAGACACGACGAGATCCGAGGCGCACAGCACCTGGAGACACGGACGCGGCGGCTCGGTGGCGGCGGCGAGCACGTCGCCGGCGAGCACAAGCCGGTAAAGAGAGGGGGAAAAGGTGCGCGAGCATCTGGGGCTCACCACGAAGCTGGCTGACGGGTCGGCGGAGACGGAGGTGGTTCGGAGAAGACGACTTGGCGACGGCGGCGGATCCCGGCGGCTCGGCACAACGGCGAACACGCGTTCCGGCGAACCTAGGGAACCAGAGAGTACGCCGACGCACGCGTAAGGTTCAAGGGGTCACGGAGATCACGGTACGCAACAATCCGAGGCCCAGAGCTTATCCAGACTAGCTCGAGACGACGGCGGAGCTCGCGGCGGCGCTCTGCCCGCCCGCGAAGAAGACACCGGCGTTCCGGTGGTTACGAAGCTCTATAGCTCCCACCGACGGACGCAGGCGATGCGCAAGGAAGCTAGCTAGCTGTCTGCAAGATGGAGAGGGTGGTGATGGACGGAGTGCGGCGTATTCGGCCGAGAACCGCGAGGTGGCGTTGGCGACCGGGAGAAGGAAAAATGGCGTGGAGAGGGGTGGTCTTTGCCCTTTTGGAGGGGCAACGGGCGGGGACAGGCGCGGCACGACGCGGCGCACGCGCGCCCGTATCTGCCGAGGTTGCGGGGGCACGATCCCGGCCGGCACGGCTCGCCGCGCGCCCGCGCGCGACACGGCGGCTGCCGGTGCTGTTCGTGAACAGAGCGAGGGGGCGGAGTACTGTAGCATAGATCCCTAGGGGCTGTCGGTTTTTGACCAAATTCGACTGATTTTGCATACAAACATGAAAAACTGCAAAAACAAAAGTTGTAGGGTTTGAAATTCTGAACAACTTTGCTTTTGGAACTAAATCCAAATTCGAAATATTTTTGAAACTACAGAAAAAGGGGGTAAACTAGAATTTTGAATTTTAAACTGTATTTTTAAAATTACATTTAAATTTTCTCAACAACTTGAAAAATTGCCAAAATAAAAGTTGTTCTACTCAATGAGCTTTACAACTTCTATTTAGGAAGTTTTGCCAGATTCTAAATAATTTTTGAAATGCCAATCCAAAACTAAGTTTTAAATCATTGTTTTGAAATAAATTTGAATTTCCACCACAGAACTTTGAAATCTCCAAAAATAAAAGTTGTTCCATTTTAAAAGATCTAAAACTTTTATTAAGGGACTATCTCAAAATTCCTTTTAGATTTTAAATTAGGTTTTAGTCCTAAATAAAGTAAGTTTTTAAACCTTTATTTGGGAATTTAATTTTACAAGCAAATGCTAATTAAATTCAAATCACTCTAGGGACCTAATCACAATCATATGCAAATGATTAATTTAAATATGATGACATGGCAGATTAATTAAATCCGTAATACCCGGGGTATTACACGGTGCCTGCTCGTGGCCGGCGGAACCCGAGCGTGGCGGAGATCGTGCTCGGTGGTGCCTGCTCGCTCCCATGGCCGGCGACTCGAGGAGCTTGCTCCCACGACCGGAGGAGCTGCGCCCATGACCGGAGGAGCCCGACGGGGCCTGCTCGTGGCCGGCGGAACCCGCGCGTGGCGGAGCTCGCCTCCAGCGGTGCCTGCTCGCGGCGGAATCCGCGCGTGGCGGAGCTCGACCCCGGCGGTGCTGCTCGCGACGGACTCGAGGAGCTTGCGATCATGGCGTTCGGCGGAGCTATGCTCGCACGGGCGGCCGCCCGGCTCTGTCGTACCCACGTCAGGTCGCTTCTGTGATGGAGCTCGCGGTCATGGCGCTGGCGTAATGGCGGTTTCATCCAGGAGATACAGCGGCGACGGGACGAAACGACCGAACAGTCTCAGTGGGAGTTTCATGCGATTTCTAACGTGTTGGAAACGACGCTGATAGGTTTCATCCCCATGAAACGTTTTCCTTCCTTCTCTTCGTCGTTTCATGCAAAAACACTCAATCTCCTGATGTGGCACATCATTTAATGTGCATGACATCCTCATGAAACCCTATTGAGACTGGCCTTAACATGCTGTGTTTCTTTCTTCATTACAAAAATTACTAAAATATTGAACTTCTAAAAATTTCCAAACTGAGTTTGGTTTTCGTGCAATATACTACCACTTTCTTAAAAAAAATGAAACAGACAGTTGCATCAATACAGCATTGATCACTTGTGGAACAATAACGAGTTTCTTTTAACCTTCGCGTAAATGGCTGCTAGGACGTCGCTCAGAGATAAATTAATGGCAGTATATAAAATGAATGTGCTAATAAATAACTGGTGACGGTGATACATAGATCAGGCCAAAAGCACTGCGTATATAGTATATATTATATAGTAGGGAATATTCTCTTTGACAGGTAGACTGTACTTTTTTTTTTTAGTGGCAGGTAGACTGTACTTATTATACTCCGCATACCCGGCCTAAAGCTCTGCCCGATCGATGAGAAACCACGTGCTGCGCACCGCAGCTCGCCTCGTTGCATACCCACCCACACGGCCACACCCACCTGCTTCGACCGTCGTCGTCGCATGCATGCAGACTCCACTAACTGATGGCGCCGCGCCTCTCTTGCATCCATCCTAGCTACGCCTTGCTTGGCCGACGACATCCCACTGTCCCAGCACCCTGTGCTAGTTGAAGCGCGAGGAACGCAGGCCGAGTTCTCGATCGATCGATCGCGACGCCACTGCACTGCCAACGGCCGGCCGCCGCTGGTGTGCTACGGTGAGCTCCCTTTTTCCTCCCCAGCCCGCTCGGCGGCCACCTCTCGTTCTTCATATTGTCTATAGCTAGCTAGCTAGCCAAGTGCGCTAACCTTGCTACCTACCTACCGTTGGCCGATGGTCGCAGTCGCAAGAGCCGTCGTCGTCCGAAGCTGTCGGCGCCATGCATCCTCCTCCGTTCCCTCGCTCGCCGTCGATGTCGAGAGCCGCCTTGATGCCGCGGCATTGCCACCATCGGTGAGTCACCGCTGCCCTTCTCCACATCGGGTGTCACATTGAATCTGTCGCGTAACTAGGCCGGCCCAGCGCCATGGGCCGATCAGACTTTACTGCTGTGTTCTGGAATCATTTGACCCAC
Source organism: Eremochloa ophiuroides (assembly GCA_038502445.1). Taxonomy (NCBI): domain Eukaryota; kingdom Viridiplantae; phylum Streptophyta; class Magnoliopsida; order Poales; family Poaceae; genus Eremochloa; species Eremochloa ophiuroides. The sequence goes on from JAHLJS010000002.1 coordinate 7,253,843, forward strand.
GCCTAAGGTCATGGGCCGATCAAACTTTACTACCGTGTTCTGGAATTCCAATTATATTTGACCCACGCCTAAGGCCATGGGCCGATCAAACTTTCCCTCAAGTTTTTGTTGTAGATTTATATATATGCTTTTTAGTATTACCTATGAGATAACTTAAAATATAACTCACTAATTTTGTAGATTAATCACATCTATCATTATAAGAGATGATTTGAAATACATTTGTATCTAGGTTACCCACATATATTATTATAAGAGATAACTTAAAATATAACTGACTAATTTTGTATCTGCATTACTCAAATCTATCATTATGAAAGATAATTTAAAATAAATAATAATTATTTTTACATTCAACCTACATAATATTAGCTTAATATTTGTATCTGCCTCAGTTATTATAAAAAAAGAAAAAATATTAAATACCTTATAAATAGTATTGTGTGCTACTACAAAAAATAAATCGATATTAATAAAGTTCGAGCACATATTCTAAATCATATACTTTTACAACCATGAAATTGATAATTTTCTATTCAAAATAAGTTTAAATATTTTAATTAAAACATTATGTCATATTAGTATTGGAAACAATACTAAACACATATAGGTATATGATATAGCAAATTCAACAAGTTTGGTGCTAAGATACAATCTAAATTTTCACTTAATTAATGTTTGGAGGAACAATCCTACTAGGACTTAAACTTTTTTAACAAAAATATTTTTTTAAATACCTAACATGTGAAAAAAATTACACAACTTAATTGAAAGCCGCCGATTAAAAGCTAAACTATGATTGTTTACTGCTGTGTTCTGGAATCATTTGACCCACGCCTAAGGTCATGGGCCGATCAAACTTTACTACCGTGTTCTGGAATTCCAATTATATTTGACCCACGCCTAAGGCCATGGGCCGATCAAACTTTCCCTCAAGTTTTTGTTGTAGATTTATATATATGCTTTTTAGTATTTAACTAGAATAATTTATAATTGCAGTTTTTATGGTCTAATTGTAATGAATTTTTTTGGTGACCTAATTATTGTATTCTTGAACTGTGCTAAAAATTTCATACCCATTGGATCAGCTATAACTTAGTTATAGATTTCTTTAGGGTATATGCTTGCTAAATCTAAATAAATCTATACCTAATTTCTACATGATCCAATAAGTACGAAATTTTTACCATAGTTTAAGCATACAATAGTTAGTCCACTATAACAAATTTCACCACAATTGGACCATAGAAAAACTGCAATTATAAATTATTCTAATTAATTACAGAAAAGAATAGATCTAAATCTACAGCAAAAACTTTATACTAAAATATATCATATTATATGTTAACTGTGTAGATCTACTCATGTGGAGTCCAACAAAATTTAATTTTCCATTTTGTGATTTGTTTGTGATTTACTATGATTTTTTAAAGATTTAGCTAAAATAAATAAAAAAGAAAAAGACAAAACCACCTTCAAAACCACTTATAACTGGACCAGGGAGGTAAATCGCATTGTTTCAAAAGTTGAGGGAGGTGGTTTGTCCGGTTTTATGATTCAGGGAGGAAAAACAGAATTTCGCAAAAGTTGAGGAAGGAAAAATAGATTTTTTCCTAGTATGGAGGACCCCTAAGGCCATGGGCCGATCAAACTTTCTATATTGGGCCTCTTCTACTATGGTGTTCTAGTATAGAAGAATTTGGCCCATGCCTAAGGCCATCGTGGCCCTCCACTAACTAGCCATGTAAACCCCACACGAGTACAGAGCTTACGCAAACTCAAACTTGGGCATGCAACACGAGTAGTAAGTGGTCACCAGAGTTTGAAATGCGCTAAAACATGAACATATCCGTATATCCGTTTCTAGTGCGGTAACTAGAGTGGATACATTACAACTCGTTTAGCTACTACGGATCGCAAACTGTTAATATTGCTTTTAATCTTTAATTGCAGTTAGATAACATACCCTAAATTGATCTTATAGTAATTATATGTTGGCCACTCAAACTAAATTACAATAATTCGATATCGATAAAATAGGATTATTCTTGTTTAGATTCAGTAAGAGGTTAAACTAATATATTATATCTCAACTAATTCATATTTATTGATTAATGATAACTCTAGATTGTCGTTTCTATACTTAAATTCCCATCTTACGGATGGGACTTCAGATCAAATTCACGCAAATTCGACATGCAAAAAACACCTAAATGAAAAAGTCTATGTCAAATAGAATAAAATATAGTTAATCAACCAGGCAAGAGAGGTGCCGGTTATATTAAAAAAAGTCTGGGTAGCAACTCTGGTGTCTTAATAAGGCCCCATATCTTATGAGGTCCCCAAGTTAAAAAAATCGACTCACGCACTTGCTACTGCCTATTGTTCCCTCCATTCTTAAATACACGGCGGCGTTTCGCCATATGTTTAAGAACGGAGCGAGGTATGTAGTACACAATTCTGATCATGACCATCGATCATATGTATCATATCCTGAACAGTGCGAATGTATATCACCTGCTCTGCTTAGGAGACCGTACCAGAAGAAGCTGCATCATGGAGATGCATGTGTGTCATCACCGTGGCACATGCAGTCCACCTTGAGGCTGTAGATCGCATCCAGCTCTTCAACGTCCACCCACCTCTCGGGGCCATGGTTGCTGTGGTTGTCGAGCACGCAGACATGCATTTCCTCCTTGCCCTCGCTAATTTGGCACACTCGATATTGGAAGCAGACGATAACGTGCGAGCCGATATTTTTCTCCTTAGGGTTTTTCTCTCTGCAGTCGTCCCTGGTAGCTTGGTCTCGCCCGCACCCACGGTAGACCCAGTTGTCATTCTTCTTGGCATCGAAGCGGTTGTACCAGGGAGCAGCAAACAGTCTCCCAATGCATGGACCTTGGTCTAGGAGATCAGCCACGCGTTCCGGGGTGAGCTCTCGGCCGCTATGCTTCTTATACCCAGCCAATGGCATCACCTCGCCGCTGGCAGTCCTCACGCCCCCAAGTTTTTTCTGTATGTGATATAGAACATTGTCCACGACGGCTCCCTCGTCCTCTTTCCAGATCCTCTGGTCCTTGCACGTCCTCACGAGCTGGTCAGTCCAATTCCCTGAGGCCTTCCAAGCATCAGGGAATTTTTCGTGGGCGTGGAACGTCTCGAACACCTTGCAGTGCATCCCCTCGACGGCCATGGTGGAAGCCACAAGGGAGCAGGTACCTACACGCCATCACACCATCCATGCATGGCAGCACAATAAACAATATAAGCTAGTAGTATACATACAGTTCCGTCAGTGCGATTAAATTAATCGACGGTAGGAGAGATCGAGGTCAGAGAGAGAGGTAATACGTACTTTGGTATTTTTCTTGCTGCTTCATGGGCCGCAGAAAATCCCTCCAGCTCCTCGACAGCCTCACTGGGCCGACCGGGGCCTGCCCCAGCGTCGAAGTATTCAATCGGTATGTGTTCTCCCACGTCTTCTCAATAGGCCGCCGCCAAGGCTCCATTAACGGCTCCAATAGCTGCTCCGCGCAATGTAGCAGCCAGGACCCCTTCGCAGGTGAACCCTCCTCGTCGACGAGATGGGGGCCCTGGCGGAGCCCGCTCAGCTCCTCCCTGGTCACAGCAACAACATTGTGGCCGGTATCTGCACGTCATCGCGCGATATGCCAGGAGGAAAAAAAATCGATTAGCTAGCTACCTAGCTACTCTCTCCATTCCAAATTATAAGACATTTACAAGAATATCTGATAATCAAACTATCTCAAGTTTGACCAAATTTATATATAATAAAATACCAACATCATGACCTCAACTAAGTACCATTACATTTCCATAGTATACCAATTCGATGTCAAATTTTTTTGTGATTTTCTCTATAATTTTCGGGTCAAACTTGAAATGTTTTAACTTTTCAAGATTGATTCTTGGAATGTCTTATAATTTGAAAGGAGTAGTTGTTAAGGGAAGACATGTACGAAGAACAAAATATGAGTTAGAGCATTAAATTCTTCCCTTGCCCTACCTGGTACTGTCTGTTCCATGAACCGGCCACCGATCGGCTGCCACAACACCAAACAATAAATTTAGAAATTGGAAATTCTCACAATAATCATAATTATCTAGCCTTTCATTTGGTACACTCCAATCATCATCACCAATAATAAACACTGGATCTATTTGTTATTTTTTTAAAAAAATATCCACACCTACTATTATGAAGAATGCATAAAGGAACTCTCTAATTTTGCTTCTAAACTCCCCACATCTGTCATTATGACAAATCATTTAAATTTAATCAACTAATTTGTATCTAAATTACTCACTTCCTCGATTATGAAAGGTAATTTAAAATAACTCTCTAACTATGCATCTTAACTATACACCTCCATCATCACAAAAGGTGATTTAAAATAACCATCTAATATTTTATTTGAAAAATTATCCACATGTGGCATTAGGAAAGATAATGTAAAGTAACCTAGACATTTTCATCCAAGCTACCAATATATGCAATTATGAAGTAAAATGTAAAATATAAATTATCACACTTAAATTGTTCCTACATTACCCACATCAGCCAAACTACAAAAAATAAAAGTATAAAATATGTCTCAGACCTACATATAAATAATAAAATAAGTTGTCAATTAATATCCATAAAGTATGTGGTATATACTCTAAAGTACACACTTCTACATTGTTAAATTAAAACTAAGTGTGATTATATGTTCCACCATGTCGATGACGTAAACATATACACATTAAGATAATAAATATTTATTTCAATAGTTTATCATGTGTGTAAAATATGTTTATACAAAAGGTGTGTAGAAATGTTCCCTTAACAAATCACACTGATAATTAACTTTAACTTATTTAACATTAATACTCTTTAAAATACAATAAATTCCAAGTTGTTATTCTCAAATACATTTATATTTTTTTTGCTAAAATAAAATGTTCTAAGCACTCTGTATTCTATAAACAATGCTGCTACAAATAAAATTATGTGGTAGTGCCACACAAGGTACAAGGCGAAATAACTAATTATACAATAAGAACTGAGAGAGTATCGTCGGACATATAATAAAATAAAAGATGGAAATTGTTAATAAAGTATTAAAAAAGTACTAGAAATTCAATTAAACATGATAGAAAGAATTGCAACACACTAAAAGTTGAATTTAAGATATAGGTTCATGGTGGAACACAAAGATATACGGAATAATAACATATATAACATAATCTTAGGTTTCCACTAAATAATTGAACAACAGAGAGAGTTTTCTTATAATATAGCAATGGTACTGGCTAACTGGAGAGTCTCAGTTCTCGAGGGAGATCATGGATTTATCTGTCTGCTGAATGCTAGATCAATTCTTATAGATCAATTACACCAAACGTGTGATTCCGTTAGATAGACCCCAAATACCTAATATATTTTCTTTTTCATACCAAGCACGAGGGGGGGGGGGGGGGGGGGGGGATGTAATCTTCTCCGGTCACCACCAGGCTGACGCCCCTTTCAGTCGAAGAAGCAGCGGCAAGCCAGGGTGGCGAGGAAAAGCAGATGGGCGTCCTTCAAATGCCGGATGAAGGAGGAAACGACCCCAATTCTTGTTCCCTGTCAGAGAAGAAAATGGCGATAAAGCGGCGCGCGACCAGTGAGCGGTGAACATGGAGTAGAAAGAGAGGTACTAGTAGAAAAAAATCGCATATTGCTGCTGGCTAAATTTTGCATGCACTGCTAGTGAAATCGCAGCTGATCTCGTAAGAGAAGAAGCCAGGGCACAATATAGGTGTCCCCATACCTCATGAGGCTCCACGGTTAGGACGGTGTGGAGGAGGCGACGGGATCGCAGAAGACTAGCTCCGGCCAAGGTGCGGAGACGACGCCGATCGACGGCACTTTTTTTTTTTTTGAGCGTACAGGAGAGGAACGCAAGCGGGGCGGGGTTTATGCCGCCCTGTCACACACTTGCCAGTTGTCACTTGCACATTGCCACCGGCGGCAGCTGGTGCCCGTGCGCTCTACGGAAACCGTGCCGGGCAGCAGCTGCACCATATTTGTCTACATCATCTCAAATTCCTCGGCCGTTCGATTCGCGCGCTGATGTCGATCGAGCCGTCCACACATCCATTCTCTCTCCCTCCCCTCCTCTCCCTCTCTCTCGAAACCTCCCCCTCTCACGGCGCAGCAGCTGCTCCTCCGGCGTGGCGGTGCTCGGGCGGGGTGGATTCCGACACCGTCGCGGGCTACGACGTCGAGTGAACCTGAGGTAACAGCGGGACCTCTCTGCGCCATTGTTGCCTTGCTTCGCTCCGCTACGGGCCAGTGATATCACTGGACATTGCATTGCTTCACAGATAGCCTGCAAAGGCACTGCTCACCTCCACTCTCTGGTACAACTCCTGTTTCTTCTTTGTGGTTTGTAGACGGCACTCTTGAGAACTGACGGAAGGCAGGCTCAAGAGCCAGAAAGAGAGTAATTGCCCAGTCTACTTTACCTCCTCTGTCTGCCTTTGCCTCCCCTGCTCCCAGCTGCATATTCTCTTTTTGTATATAGGCTAACAGTAGCTGTGATTGGTAAGTTACTAAAGTGAAGGAACCTTGTTTGATTGGCAATTTCTGATTTCTGTAAACTGTAGATGCTATGGAGTTTTAGCTGATCCATAAGAGATGTATTCGGCTACTTGTACATTCGATGCATTGTTACAAGTTCTAGAAGAAAGTTTTTTTAAAAAAAAGTTCTAGAAGAAGGGATGTGCTAGTAATAGCTTTCACCCTTTGTCATAATTAAGACCCCATTGGTACTGCCCATTGATCGATTCCTTATTTTAGTTTACCTTACCGTAACCAGATGCTAATGGAAATTTCACTAACATTTTTTTTTCTAATCTTGTATAGTGCGAGAATCAGATTATTTGATTTTTTTTTTTTTTTGTAATACATCCCCATTATTACATTGACATTTTTGTGCATGTGTTGGAATATGATCGTTGACATGTAGAGTCATATCTCATAGGTTAACAATATATAAAAGAAGATCCGACTAAGGCATGATGAAGTGAATTATCAGTAAGGATTTCTTTTGTTTTTCCTCTGGTTCTGTCCAAGAAAAGATGTTCCATGACAAATATTGACATTATCATGTACTTTGCCACAGCATTTTAATGTTGTTATGTTTTTTACCTAGGCAGCTAAAGCCGTTACTGATGTGTTGGCCTTGTTTTGTAATTTTTTTGAGTAGTAATGCAGGATACATCATGAGATGGCCGTAGAATATACTATTCTCTGTCCTCAGCTGCCTGCCTACCATGTTATCTCTGTTACAGAGTTATTAAGATCAATCCAAATTGTTTGCATATTTCATATTCCACTTCTACTATGAGCAGTGTGTTCATTTGCAACACAATAGTCTGTAGTTTTTTCTCAGTACATGTTGATCAGCTACATATATTTCTACTGATAATATTGAAAATATTGTAGTTGTATATTTAGATTTCAAAGGAAGTTATTTTCTGTGTTCTGCTTTTGGTCTATTAAATTCAATAGCTAAACATTTTTCTGCCTTTTCTTATATATTAACAAGACAGTACAACATTTCTATAAATAAGCTAGGACTAATTTTTATTTCGATCAGGTGCATGGTTGAGGTAAACATGGCAGATTTCCGCAAGAATAAGAATCCTTGCCATTTATTTGCATGAGAAGCAAAACAGAAAAAGAAGAAATAAAACGAAAAATTGAGCTATTTGCATGAGAAGCCAATTTTTTATAATTACATGTGGTATGACACTGCAAATTGCTCACCATATTGCCTATTTTCTAATGTTCATGTAATTGTGTCATAATGGCAGATACTTTTTTACAATGATAAACATGTAAAAGTGTGATTCTCTACTAATAATAGTTCATAATCCCCAGCCTATTATGTTGAGTGCAGCCATCAAATTGTCAGGTTCGACTATGCTTACAAGTTACAGCTGCTATAATATCAGACACTGAATAAAGATTATAACATGTCCCACATTTATGTTTCTGATAAGCTGTCTGCATACTATCATGTAATTTATTTTCTGAACACAATTTTATCCATGTTGCTAAATTATTGTCAAATTCAAACCATTTTGAGCACAAACTACATGCAGATAACTGCTGTTCACATTTTTAGCTAAAACCATAGTGGGGTGACAGAGAGCAATGGTTCGTATTAAAACTCCATCCCTAAGCATAGACATCAGTAATTCATAGTTTTATTTCATTGTGCTTCACATTGCTTCCATTAGCAATAATATCTCTGATGTCGTCTCCTATTTACTTGATCTTTTTAAGAGGGAACACTATTGAATTATCATGGTAGGCCTGTACCTAAATGGATCCTTCACTTAGCATGGTTTTTTTTTTCTATTTCATATATATTTCTTTAATAATCCTTTGCCTGGTACAGAATGAAGAATGAACACGAGCTGTTCCACACCAAGAAGCAAGGGCTCCTATACTGCGTGTATGTCTTGGTGGTGACGTTGGATTTATTCTTTCTTCTTCGATTTCGTCCAGGCCGTGTTGGGAGTGTAAAACTTAGCTGAGACTGAATAATCTGTGCTTGTGTCTACAGATTGTTCACTGTTATGAGGGGGGAGGGGTCATGGTGTTGTGGATGTTGTGATATGATTGCAATCACAGATTCACAGTTTATATCTCTGTAAGCAAGCAAAAACCAAATGCAATTGCAGTGGAATGTCTTGTGTTCCTCACTATCCTGACTCCTGCAGCTGCAGGCTGTATCTGTGTTCTTCAAGATTGCAATTAGTTAAGTGCTGAGCATCTCCACAAGATCTCTTTATATTTTGCATCTCCTATAAATTGTCTTAGAGAGTCAATGCTATATCATATCTATGATATAAGAGGTCAACAACATAGCAGATTATCTGAAACTTATCGCATCTTAGGAGACCTGCTGCTGCCGCACCTCCTCTATCTCTTAAAAGGTGCTGTTGGCGTCCGTCCATGTTGTTGCCTGGGTGGATGCAATGGGAACATAATGGGCGCGCAATACGTTTTCGCAACATAGGGAGAAAACCAAAATAGTGGACTACCAGATGCCTAGGAAACTGCTACCTTGGACACCATCGTGTTTCCAGTTTCTATCAGAAGCACTTTACTGGTGATCTTCTGATTATGACTTCCTCAGTAAACAGATTGCTAAGTTTAGACCATTGACATCATACTACTGTTATAATCAGAAGAAACGCAAAGAGAGAAATAAAACGTGACACATCAAATGCTTTCCTTCTGAAACCAAGTTTCCGAACCAGGTTACCAGTTCCATCCCAAAATGAACCGGGAAACTCACAAGTATCGTGTGCACGAACAAGTACGAATTTCTCAGTAGACAAATTGCAAAGTTTTAGACTATCAAGAAAGACATTAACATCATATTTGTATCAGCGTAAATTTCATAATACCGAGAGCATTTTACTCTCTGTTACAATCAGAATAAACGCAAAGAAACACATGACACATCAATTCCTTTCGTTATTATTAGAAACAGACAAAACCCAACACCAAAATTCGCAGAACAAACAGTTCTGCCCAGAACGAACGGTGCCCTTGGCCCAGCAATGTCATGGCGGTTATCAAGAACAAAGAAGGAAGGGGGGCCAAGAAGGCAAAGGCAATAACGCAGCATGTGATGATCATGATCCGATCCCTCTCCTCCCCACCTGCAATGCCGCATGCTAATTGCAGAACAGGAACCTGGTGAGCACGAGCACCCCGCAGGCGGCGGCGAAGAGCGCGAAGACGGCGAGGTCCCTGGGCTGCCACCTGCTGGGCCTGTCGGCGCCGGCGCCCCCCTTGGCCTCGACGCGGAGGCTCTTGGCCCTGCGCAGCGCGTCCACCTCCTTGAGCAGGTCGAAGTGGAGGCCCTTGCGCTTGAGCTCGGAGACGCAGCGGGCGAGGAGCAGCGCGTCCTCGCGCTCCCGCGCCAGGAGGCGCTCCAGGACGGCCTCCGTGTCCGACTTGTAGCGCAGCGCCCAGAGCATGGCGAGCGAGGAGAGCAGCGAGACGAGGCAGGGGATCCAGGACCGCCTGCACGCCGCCGGGTTGGTGGTGCTGGGGGCGGCGGAGGAGGAGAGGAAGAGGAGCAGGACGGAGGCGGCGTGGAAGGCGAAGAAGGCGCAGTAGAGGAAGGCGATCTCCTTGCGCGCGCCGTCGAGGCGGGCCTCCCGCAGCGCGACGCGCCGCGCCAGCAGGTCCTCCTCCTTCACCCACTGCTTCAGCAGCAGCCGGTGCGTCCCGCTCTCCGCGATCTGGCTCAGCGGGTGCTGCTGCTGCCGCCGCTCCTCCGTGACGACAAGGGCGCCGCAGTCGATGGCCATGGGGCTCGGTGGCGGTGGCGGTGGCGGCGTCGTGGAGCGGTTCGCGTGCGCGCGCGGCGGCGGCGGTTTCGTCTCGTGCGCGTTGTTGGGAAGGGGATCTGGAAATTCTGGATGGAGGAGGGGAATTTGCAAGTGCAACGGTCGGGGGAGGGCGCGTGGGCTTAAAAAGGTTGGGGAAAAAGGGAAAGCGGCGCAACGGTCGGAATTTTCTTCTTGGGCCGAATCATTTGGGTTTTGCGGTGGCCCGGCCTTGTACGTCTAGGACTGGGCCACTGTGGACAGAGATTTTGGTCCATTAGTTGGCGTCAGTCCGGGAAAGGCACCGGCCCACTAGCCCCACCGGGCGGTTGTCTGACCTCAAAACATCTACATGTCAGTAATGCAAAGCAACTGCTAGCTCATGGGCAACGTCTCCGGCTCTGCAGTACGACATAAGAGAAGCCTTGCTTCAACTGGTATTGTCTAATTGCAGAGCTTGACTCATGTCTCCAAAATGAATAGTAAGTACTACATGAAAAAAACGTTGCAAAAGACATTGTTATCGAACAAATAAATAAACAGCAAATGGAGAAGTGCAGAACCACATATTTCACACTTTAATCATATATATAGGGTTTGATTGGTTATCTATTTTTTTTAACCAAAGACATTCACCCGGCTTTATTAAAAAGCTTAACGAACACCAACGATCCGATTACTGGGGATACCAGATTTACAAACTGACGCACTGACATAACCAAAGTTTACTAGCTCTAATACAACTGCAGAAAAGAACTCAACTAAGAAAAGCAGGGTGCACAGCTGCTCGAAACGTTAAAGAGTTAAACTAGACATCACAAAAGCAGCCTTGCATCAAACTTGGGTCGCCACCAGCAGGTGCATCATCTCATCTGCCGTCGGTTGCAGCTTCTTGTTCAGCATCGGGCGCCACAGCTTCGTTGTTGCCAGCACTTTGTGAATGATCGCCACTGGGGACGGCAAGATCTTCTTGTTGATTGCCGCATCGTTCCTCGTCTTCCAGATTGTCCACATCGCGCCTGCACAGAAAAAGAGAGTAGCCTTATGCTTCTTCCCTCTGCCACCCTCTGCGAACTCTAACATGAACTCGACACAATCGGAGGGAATTTTCTCCCATCCGAAGGCCTCTTTCAGAACAAACCAGACAAAGACCGCTATGGGGCATTAGAACAAGATATGGTCACTGGTTTCTAAAGAGTCACAGATAATGCACTCTTCAGGACCAGACCAACTACGCTTCTTCAGCTGAACTGCGGATTGGATTCTGTCATGGACTACCATCCAGATGAAAATTTTGACCTTTAGTGGTATATTACAATCCCAAACATTCATCATCTGATTATCTCTAATACCTCCACATGTCATCACTTTGTATAAAGATCTCACAGAGTACTTCCTGGATTGCTCCAACCCCCAAAGTACCACATCCTGGCCCTCCTCCAGAGAGACTACCTCTAACAGGTTTTGGAGTTGAGTCCATTTGGCTCTCAGTTCCTCATTTAATTGTCTTCTAAATTGTATATTCCATCTGCCATTATCAAATGCCTGTGCTACCTCTAAATCAGGATGATCAACGATTTGAAACAGCTTATGAAACCTAGTTTTCAAGGGGCTTGATTGGTTATCTATATTATTCTATATTAGGCTTACGCATTGCATTTTGCACATTAATCGGCCTGCGGTGGCCAACAACGGACTACTATAGAGGCCATCCATAATTACAACCTGCAGCACATGGAGTGACACAGAAGCAGCTGGACGACACACGAAGTCACTACCAGCCCAATGCTGGCCGGAGCCACCACCAGCGGCCATAGGCTCAACGGTAGATTAGAAGAGGCCCAAAGGGAAGGATCTCTTGTGCACCTCAATCCAGTGCCCATGCTGGGCAACTCCATCTCCGCCACTGGCTAGAGATTGGCCAGAAGCCAAGGAGACCAAATATGTGGCAGTTCGAACCCGTTCCAAAGTAGAATCGGCTAACCCTGATGTGATACTGATAGTGCTTAAATCCCAGGCAGAGAACTGCTACCGACATGAACCTCATTGCTTGATTTGTGTGCGTGCTCATTTTATCTTCCAACGATCAGCCAATGCGTCATCCATCTATAAGAGCATCATTACCTTGGGATTGATTGGCTTCTGCAAAAATGTTCGATGGCTATTGTAGATTTGTAGCTCCGACAATCTACCAGCTTGATGAGCAAAAGGGCAATCAGAAACAATTATTTCAGAGGCATTCTTGCTAGCAGTCTTCATTGCCCACAAATTCTCAAGTATAGTAGTACACCTTCGGCCTCCTCTTGTGGAGGGTTAAGAAGAAATACTTCCCCCAAAAGAGTTATGCTTAGAGCAACACTATTACAATGCAGGGATACAGTAACACCAACTTGTGTTACTATAGGTTAGAAAAAGTGTTACTAGCTCTCTTAGTAACACATTTTTTTGTGTGTTTCAATTGACCATGTTACAATAGACTGGTTTATTGTAATACATTTACTTGTCTATAGGAATATTTATTTAGTGTTACAATGATTTTTGTTGTAACACCTTTTTTTTTGTATTAGTAACACTTCACATTATGGCAGAATACACAGTTTGCAACACATTTATTTATCTATCGGATCACTTAACAACTGTTACAATGATTGTCTTCTGTAACACTTTTTTAGTTATAGTAACACTTCTACATTAGGGTAGAGCACGGTATTGGACACAGGAACACATTGTTTGTAACACTTGTTTATATCTATTGTAACATATTCATATTATATGAACCAAATATTCATTTTGCCTCTACATGTGGCACATGAAACATGACACTTTAGTTGGCAAGTTGTGTAATAACTTCGATTTTTTTTTTGTTTCCTGAATTTCTCCCATTCCTTTTGCTTCTTTTTCACCCTTTTTATGTCTTTTCTGCAACCCTCTTGGTTGTGTTAATTTTCAGTAGGAGCTACTGAGCCCCTCCAATTTCTAAAAAAAAAAAAACTACCAACTTGATCACCGAGCTTTCTCTCACCATCCGTCCGTTTCGACGAAGAACACTCGGAGCAAAAAATTTGTGAAACAGCACAAGACCTCCAACGCTAATCGTGGTCCAATTGCAGGATCCGGGTTCGTACAACATGCCAACTAAAGTGGTTGCACTGCTAATCAAATGCAGGAGCTACCAAACTGAGGAAGATGTCCATGTGCATTCTACACTGTAATGAGCAAAATTTTGTTGTACTAAATGTACGACTCCCCAATGGTCTGCTTATTAAGATACCTTTGTCCAAGTACTGAACTCATTTCCCGTAATTTTAGTAGGCTTGATTTTGTCTGGTGGAGGCTCTGTAATTTGTTTCCCCCCTCTGCTGGTAGCTCTCAACAAGAGTATGCCACTTACTACTAACAAGAGGTGTTAGCTGCGACTCTGTCCCCACTACTGGTTGTCTGGTCCACACCGTAAATACACAGTCCCACGACTGTAGCCCTTACGTGATACACACAGTGAAGGCATCCATGAGATCGTTCATAATTTGAATATGTTGTGAGACTTGTAGTGCGCAATTGTAGGCTCATATATAGCTGCTACAAATCACCCGTGCACGTGCAACAGGACAAGTTCTGCTTGAGGTTTAGAAGAATTATGATTCTGACGAGTGTAAATGTAGCAAAAATACTGCAGTTTCATCCTCAAAATAAATAATCACAAATTGAAACGATGTGTTCGATCTATAAATACTACCAACCGGAACCTCGCTGCATACAGTCCCACTCTGCACTTGCGCCTGCATACTCATTTTATTCTCCCTAGTTTGTCACCCCCAACACTCATCCGAGGAAGCCAATGCGACATGCATATGCTTCAGCATGTCACTAGCCTGTTGAGATTGAGCGGCATCAGCGAAGCATATCCCACATATCGGGTTGCTCCAATAGTTTGCCGCCTTGGCCTCTGTTGAGTATCTTCTGCGACCGGCACGCATGGAGAACAGCTGCTTACTCTCAAGCATGTCATTGCACAGAAACACGAGAGAAACGGTTGTGCTCTTCCGAAACATGGCAGCAACCCAGAACTGCGCTGTAGTCGTTCAAGCCCTGAAATGAGTTGCCTGGTGTCAAGACCTGCCTAGACTGCTTGTACATGGTTGTAAAATTGCTCGACCAGGCATGTCACAACCAAAATTTTTTACTTCTATTGTGTTGTGGGCTTCTCTTGGTGTTTTAACATTCAAAATTTAGTATAAACTTTTACTACCAAATACCTCCCTGTGAGGATTCTCATGTGCTATGATTAATGGTAGTGTTTATTACTATTTTAAAACACTCGGAGAATTCCACCATTTTCGTAGTGTAAATCAAATATATAGTAACCTTTGATTGGTGACGAGAGACACAATGCCTGAATGATCAAAGGGGAAGATGGTGATTTGTTGATAGTTTTCCTGTGTCTATCGAAGTCGAAAGTGACTAGCGAGCATTAGATGGTTCCACACAATTCACAAGAGATCCAATTCTTAAGCGACCGATTTTGAAGGACCGGCGCCGAGTAGCAGATACAAGTAGCTACAGCTAATGGAATGAGGGCCTCTTCTTTTTGCAAGTGTGCAAGTAATTTTATATGTTATATTGTTGTAGTGTACATGTTGGTAACCTTCGTGCACCACTACCTTTTCTTTCGGGTTAACCACTCTCTGTGGTTCTCTTCACGTACTTTGTGATCTTCCGGGACCACATAGATGCGTTGTATTTGCTGTTTTTTCGACCTCTTCTTAATGAAATACGCGTGAAGTCGTGATCGTAAAAAAAAAATACCTTCGCCAAATAAAAATCATGTTTCCAATCTTCTGCACTGCATCTATCAAACTTAAAAGAAGTCATGCCGCCGTCCTGCTCTAAGTGTAAACTGTTATTTACGTAGCAGAGCTTAACTTATGTCACCAAAAATAAATACACGAACAATTTTTCAAAGGCCACATTATCTGAGAAATAAATAAATGTAAAACCACATAGGCATATTTCACTAGTAGAAAAATCATATCTCTCAACGGTGGGTTCTTTTCTTCGCACGTGGTGTCTCTTGACATGAGTCAATAATCAAACGGTTCCGAACCGCCACTAAAACTACATCTTTACCGGCGGTTTCTTAACAAACTACCACTACTGTTACTGAAATTAGTTCTGCAGTACTTCTCTTGTCCCAATTTATAAGTTGTTTGATTTATTTAACTCTAACTTTGACTGTATCAGTCGTCTTATTCAAAATATTTACGTAAAAAGAGTTAAATTTAAATCATTATGGAAGAACTTTTATTAATAAAACAAGCAATAATAAAAGAAACAATATTTTGCATAAATCTTTTGAATAAGACGAGTAGCCAAACTTAGAGGAAAAAAATTGAATAACTTATAAATTGTAAATTGGAACTGATTTAGTAGTATCGGTTTTATGGTCAATACGGCCCTGGTGGGCATGGTTAGCATGTTCAATTCAGTCGTGCAGATATTGCCAAAGCGCTGGAACAAGTGTGTGGCACGGCTTTATACATTGCCAAGCTGCTCGATTGCTCGCTGGTGATTGAAACCAAACGGTACGTTAGGGACTGCTCTGTGTCATGAGCCACTTTTGCATGTGTTTATAGTGGTATAAGTTCTGTAATTTATAAACATATGTAGCATACTTTATGGTCACTGAAGATTTGAAGGATATTTTAGATAATTTTCGTAATGGTAGAGGTGGATGCTTTATCGGGTACAAATTAATTAAAGAAAAAGTTTACGTAACCCCTAATCTTTGTCCCTATGTCTACTTAGCAGTTAGCACCTTAAGTTTTCCAAAACCAGATATTTAACCCCTATAGTGGTTTTAGCTTCTGGTTTTGCCGATGTGGCAGTCCAAAGTGGCTTATATTGACATGTTTGCGGTTGCTCCCACACCAGGCCGCTCATGGCTAGAGCCTCGGAGGCTGCCGCCGCTGCCGCGGCCACCGCCGTGGGGGCCCGTGCTGTTCAGCCAACTGCACATTCTGGGCACCGCCGATCTCCTCTAGCCATATGCACTGGCCTCCTCCTCCTCCAGCTTGTGCCGCAGAGAATGTGGCCTTCCTGCGCGGGCAGCCTGCCCAGCACAAGCAGCTGGCTCTCCCTCAGCTGGCATCGGAACAGCGCGGCCTCGTCTCGAGTCACCAGAGACGCCACTCATGACTTGGCGTGCTATCTGATCCCGATCTCCGAATAGAGCCAGACCGTCCTACGAGAGATCTTGCGCATCAGCTTGATGTTAGCTAGCGACACGCCGCCGCCTCCGAGGACCTCTGAGCATCTGAGTCCGTTGGAATATGCATTTTAGATGTAAATCTAGGGGTTTATTTTAAATAATCTTTTCTAATGGAATAGGTGATTAATTTCAATGCTAATTAGGGTGTTACACTTTTTTTTTTCATAAATGATGATAGGGGTGGGTAAATTGTTGGAAAGCAATGTATAGATCCAGTAATATTCTTAGCGATGATGATGAGAATGTAACAAATGAAATCTAGATGTTCCTATTACAATATTATTATGAAAATTTCTAGGATTAATCTTATATTTCTCCTGCGTGTGTCTCGTGATTGTTAACGTGAGACTCCGTTGGAGGTTTCTAATTAGTAATTTGAAGATTAAGGTGCATAACTAATTTTAAATCAATGTGGATGTGTATCATATGAAATGCTCGTCTGCACTTGTTTTAATTAGGAAAGAGTCCTCCCTGATCGAGTGACAGCAGCACGTCACGATCTAACGACTCAGCTGGTGCTGCGGCCAGTCAGATGATGGCCCAACACACAGGTAGAGTGGTAGGCCGTTTGGTTTGACGGTGATGGGGTCGGCTTCTTATATGAGCTAAAAAAGAAGAATGTGCGCTGGCTGTGATTATGGTACCACATGCCCTTACCGATCATAGTTGAAGCTTTTCTAAAACTTGTGGCAAGTGACAGTACTTTTGTTGTCGCAATGAATTACTTGGCCACCTGCAACAAGTTTTACCCTGCACCATGAGAAGTGTAGTTTAGTAGTGCTGTACTTTCAAACCAAAATAAATAGCAATACACCTAATAAATGTTCTGTTCTCTATATGTATCACATGAAGGTTGCTGCACCATAGTCCCATACTTCACTATGGCATACCTCCATGCTCGTTTTATCCTCTAGTTCGGTTGCTTCTTCCACTATCAACAACCCACTGGAGGAGAGTTCAGTGCAACATGGGCTTTAGTATGTTGCTAGCCCTTGTTGGGATTGAGTAGCATCAGCAAAATGTTGTTTCCATACCGATCAGTTCCCACTGGCCACAGGAAAAATTAGCTTGGGCTGGTCTAGAAAAATACTAGTGGACTCAATGAAATTTGGATTCCAGCACACCGCAGTGAACCTCCGCTCGGAGGCTGACCTGATCCTTCGCCCGGATGTTCTCTTTTCTGGGTTCACTCAAAGGCGAGGAATCAGAGAGAGCAAACTAAGCTCCAGTCAGTCAGAGTACTAGGGTTTCATTTAATTGATCTCAACTAACTCTCATAGGAGCTACTCGTGGGGGTCAAATGACTTTAGTAGCAGAAAAGCTTATATCCATCTTATTGGATCCTCTTTCAACCAACCCCTTTTTAACTGGATGTGGCAGTCCAGCAACTTAGGGAAACATAAATTTCTCTTCTGGCTTCTCCTGAGGGACAGAGTTAACACTAGAAACATTTTGAGAAGGAAAAATATGGAACTAGATGATTACAATTCGATTGCCAATTCAGTAGAGACTGCTGGGCATACTGTCAAATTTCTTGGAACATCGACCTCAATCCTATGGACATGATTCTGCAGGCTCGAGAAAATTTTCAGAATCCCATCTTCAGGGAGGTGGTCATAACTGGCTGTTGGGTCATTTGGGTCACAAGAAACAGTATCATCTTTGATAATCAACAAAGAGATTTGACACGCCGGAAAAGGCTTTTCAAGGAAGAAATTAGCCTGGTTTGTACTAAGGCTAAACCTAGATTAAAATCTTTGCTTAGTGCTTGGAGAGATAGCCTGTAAGTAGCTCTTTTATTTTTCTTTTGGGCCTGGATCCTTGTAACACTCTCTGTACAACATTCTTTCATTTAATTGAAATACAAAAAAAGGTAGGGGGTGCCCCTACTAATCCTTCAAAAAAAAAGAACCCCCCTTTATAGCCTACTGTTCATAAGAGGTTTGTTTACATTTGTGGCCTTAACCATTACAAGCATATTCCCAGTATATTCTTCTAACTGTGCAGAACCACTTGATGGTGCTTTCGATCTTCTCTGCTAGCTCTCAGCCACTCCCAGGAGTGGGTCCGCACTTAGGCTAGCCCATCCGGCTTGTGGCACTTCAGGGTGACTTCTCTTCTACAATCTCTGCTTCTTCGTGCCCGGTGTCCGCGAGTGCGGTCGGCCTCGAGTAGGCGAAGGCTTATCCATCCTCCACCTTGGCCTGCCTGAGCCTTCGCTACAGGCGCTGTCGAAAAGCCAAGGCCCCCTTCGCTACCCTAGCCTTTGCCTGCGAGTTGGCGAGAGGCAAAGGCTTCCTTTGCCGCCCTGGCCTTCGCCCGGAGGCTGGTCAAGGCGAACACCCCCTTGCGGTCCCGCTGCAGTCGCTTAGGCCCTTACACTTTTGCCTGTTACCTGTACCAAATAATGTTACCCCTCCGTGACCCGAGTAACCATGTTACAACATGATTGACCTAGAATAAATAGAAAAATCTGGTACGAGCTGACTAGAAAAATACTGGTTCATTTTTTATGTCTTGAACAATATATAGCTCAATACTTGTTTGAAAATAGAATAGAAAAGGGCTTAGTAGTTGGAAAGAAAAAAATGCCTTTACGAGAAAGATTAGTGCTCATCAATTTAGTTTTATCTAGCCCACATCTCTTCATGCTCTTTTGATGTCCCAAGATAAGTATAAAAAATAGAATATTTTAGATCAAGATTTTTATGGCAAAATGAGCAACATAGATATGAGTATAGGTTAGTTCAAAATGGGGTATTCTCTGTCATCCAACGGAGCAAGGAGGAATGGGAATTTTAAATTTGGACTTGGAGAACAAGTGTTTAATTTGTTAAACAAATGGTGTTCAAACTTTTTAATGAAGATGGTATGTAGAAGATCTCTTATGAAATAAACTTTTAGGGAATCAACATTAAGAGAATCCTGTAAAAGAGCCGTCTCTGTCTCTTGTATTGATAAGAGGGAGCCTAGAGAAGGAACCGTATAAACATATAAAGGAATATACTTTGGACCTAAAACTCTAGAGCCTTCGTCTCGAGCGAGGCTCACAACAAATGTTCAAAAATATGTTAGAAACGTGTTTTTGCTCCCGCCATTGTCCATAAACCCGTTTCGTCCTTAATTTTTTTGGAGGAGCCACATTGTCATGAATTCCTTGTGCTCGAAGGAATATTACATTATTGACAGGGGCTGCGGCGGTGTGCTGGGCCATTTGGCTCACAAGGAATGATTTTTGTGTTTAGCAATTGCCACTCAAAAACATTTTTGCAGGTATTGTTCAAGGGACACATTGACTCCATGGACTCCACCTTCTGGGCTCTATTACAGTTTAGTACTAAGGAACTCAATAACCACTAGTATACTCTTGCCAGCTAGAAGCAAGATCGACGATGGAGTTCGTTGCCTCCTGATGGATGACCTTTTTTTTTTATATTGATATTAATGGTAAACATATTGTGTGGAGATAGCGAAACTTTGTAATAAGCCGGTTTTATCCGTTACCGAAAAAATGTTCCTATATATCGGAGGTCTGTAACGAGACATCTCTTGTATTAGCTGCTGAATATATGCTGGATCAGTGTGGTGTAAACCGACTCCGATCTAGAGCCATATTACACCACACTCAGAAGCTGGACCTATATATATGTCACCACTCCTAGATTTAAAAAACATCATTGACGATCAATAATAACTAGGAGCAGATCACAAAGGAGTAGGGCATGCATGTGTTTAATTTAATTTCACACTTTCACCATAGTCCGGGCTATATATAACGAATTGCCATCAACCAATGGCTAGCTAACTTTACACACTCCTGCCCTTCCGATTGGGTGCTATTTCTTCACAACTGCCCTCTGAGCTTTTTTTTTTTTTTTTTTTTCTGCGTTCGGAATGAGCGGCATCAGGCAAGTCTGGTGGACGACGTTACTTCTATGAAGTCTGTTGGACCAACGGATTAGCTGCAGCGCCACCTTGATGACCGTACCTAGAGGAGGTGGAATTTGCTCTATCTCTGATGTATTCGCCCTAGTTGTGTGGAACCTGTACAGGAGATGCCACGGTCGCCGTCATTCGGTACCTCAGGATAAGAGCAGCCAGTATCATCGCTTTGTGTGCTGCTGCCGCCACCACCGCCGCAGGTAAAGCCCGAGGCAGCTTCAGCTCTCACGTGGCCACTGGCGATGAGGAAGTAAGTCCCAGTCGGGCTGTTGTTGTCCGCTAGCTGCAGCTGTAGCTCATAGCATCTTTGCCGCTGTCAAAATAGTACTATGGCTTTTGTTGCGACCAGTAGAAGATAAGTATAAACTTATTAACTGTACTAGCTAGTGCGTAGTCCAATAGAATGTTAACACAAATGTAACAGCTTTAACTCTTCCCCTTGCCAGTTCCAGCGCCACACCACCTCAGTCCACATGGAGCGCGTGGCTGCCCATTGTATGAAAAGTGGAAATTTTTTACTCTGACTTTTCAATATAGATGGATTTGAAGAATATACCCGTGTGTTCACTGTTTAGCCAATAATCTTTGTAGGAATTAGATACTTTATATAGCTACAATAATTTGCTTTTTAGAAGAAATCAAATCACACAATGCACTATGGCTTAATTTGGAACATTATAATAAAGTTGTGAAATGACATTGAGATGTGTTAACATCGGAAACTTCTTGACTACAATATAGTTGTCATAAACACAAGCATAACGCAACAGATGTAAAATGGTCATTCAAGCTAGGCCCGGAGTGAGCACAAGCATAACCCATCCTTAGTCTGTAGGTTTATGAGTTAATGACAACGTGTGCTAAGGAAAACACATATACTTCCTTCGTACTGTAAAGGTTGTCGTATTAGACATGATTTTGATCAAACATTGAGAATATAAATCATCAATAACGTTTAAATTGCTAAGTTTAAATGAAATATGAAAACTACTCCCTCCGTCCTAATAAACATGCAACTACGGGTTGCGTGCTACATAAAGTAGTTTATGTTTGACCAAGTTTCTAGTAGATACTATTCATATTTATAGCTCTAAATTAATATATTATGAAAATACATTTTATAATTAATCTAATGGTGTTTATTTGACATTATAAATATTTATATTTTTTTATTTATAATTGGTACACTGAAACATGCTACTGTGTGCTAGAATTGCATGTTTTTTGGGACGGATGGAGTATATAAATAGATTTATCTTTAAATATACTTCCATAAAAGTATGCATATATCTCTTTTTAATAAATATTTTTATACAAATATGAAGTCAAAGTCATGCTTTGGAGACCATCCTTAGCCTGTACCTGTACGTTCATGAGTTAATGACAACATGTGCTAAGGAAACCATACACACACATTGACATAGAAATAATAGTGTTCGCACTCAAATTTGGCGTAGTCTGCAAAATAGGCTAGGCCGGGTATCGAACCCGGCTAGGTCGGGTTTTGGCCCTTGTGCCAGGCCCCGTCAGCAGGACACGTGTCGCCCTAGGAGACCCCGTGAAACCCGGCTTGGCCGGGTTTAGACCCGGCTTGGCCGGGTTTGGTCGAATCCGAACCGATTAATAGATCTAATCGGTTTGTGGTAGTTTTTTGACATGGGAAACTTGGAGGCTTACCTAAATACGTGTTTCCTACTGGGATAAGACCACCCCCCTCTATATATATGGAGGATCATGGCCGATTGAGATCTTAACCATCCAATCGTCAAAACACATCTTCCAAGTAGATTCTCGCGGTGGTTCATCTCTATCCTGCTGTTCGGCTCAACTCTCTGCGAGTTTAGTTGGCGTTCTAGATGATCTCCGCGATCCCTAGGGCAATCTCTACGTGCATCTCTCCGACGGATCTTTCCGAGGGGTGTTCGAGAGTTTCCGGCGAAGGACGGGCGCTACATCGACCACCAAACGTCCTCTGCTGCTGAAGACGGTCGTCCCGACGACCGGAAGACCCGAACCCTAGCTTCCTCGGCGAACCCGAGGAAACCGGCTCAGCCGACTATCAAAGTCGGCCAGGCCGGGTAGGCGGCTCGGCCGGGTTTCGCGGGCGTGCTGCTCCGTGCTGTTTCGTTTCGTGCGCGACCGTGCGATCTAGCACCTTGTTGTGTGTTGTCCCGTTTCGGCGTCAACACACTTTTTGGCAACTCCGCTGGGGAAGAAAGCTCAATCCCAGATCCAATCTACTAGCGGCATGGTGGCCGACGACGGAAAGAAGACCGACAAGAACGTCAATGAAGACAACGTCGTCCGCCCCAAGACTATCGACGAGCTTCCTGAGGAGCTCCGGAAAAGGCTGGAGGCCAAGCTTGCTGCCGATACCCAAGCCTTCCTGGATAGCTGTACTAAGGACCGGCGCAACAAGGTCACCCAAGTCTCCGAGCATAACTTCGGCAACTCGTCTTCTTCATCCGGCGGAGGAGGCGGGAAGACTGAAGCGGAGAGGGCTACTAAAGAGGAGGAAAAGCTCAAGGCTAAGGTAAATAATGATGAGAACCCCTCCACTACTACCCATGATGGTCTTGCATATTTAGTTGAAGATATGGGTAACCAAATTAAAATTTCTATTGATGCATCCAAAGCTAAAATCGGCAAGCGCATATCTAAAATTGAGAAAAAGTTAGTTGGTTTTTCAGATCCTGATAATCAACCTGAATTTGGTATGCCTTTCGATTTTTATGAAAATCAACCTGATTTTGCTATAGCTAGCCAACTTCAATCGGGTCCTTCGGCGCATGAAACCGATAGAACCGATCGCGGCATGGGTAGCTCTTCAGCTAGGCAGGTGAATCTGACTAGGCCATCGGCGGGTCGTAACACTGTTTTACCTAATCCCCGCCGTCACCTAGTTAGATTCCAGTGGCTAATAATGCGGTCACCGATTCCTTTAAGACCGATGTAGACGCTATCGTAAATCGGTTTAAAGCTGAGATGACTAAATCCATTGAGAGGAATCTGGGGATAACCATTAAGCCTATTCAGAGCTCATACCAAAAACTATATCCTTCCACCTATGATGTTTTGCGGGCACCGATTGGGTGGAAGATGCCCGATTTCCAGAAATTTAATGGTGATGATAGTAAAACCACTATGGAGCATATTGGCATGTATCTGGCTCAGTTAGGAGAAGTTAGTGCTCATGATTACATGAAAATTAGATGTTTTCCTTTATCTTTGTCTGGTACAGCATTTGCATGGTTTTCTTCATTGCCACCATATTCAATTAGTACCTGAAATGATTTGGAGGAAAAATTTCATAACTATTTCTTTACTGGTGTTCAAGAAACTAAACTGTCACATCTCACATCGGTTCGTTAAGGGCGTGATTCCGTACTTGATTATGCTAAACGTTTTAGGGACGTTAAGAACCGATGCTTTAATTTGAATATTTCTGATAGAGATTTGGCAGATTTATTTCTTAACGGTATGAACTCTAATATTAGAGAGAAATTGGAGCACTATGAATTCTATAGCATTAATCAATTATTGTAAAAGGCTATTGCTGTAGAATCTCGTTTAGCACGTGAATCCAAGAGATCTTATCGGACCCATGTGTTGGAATGCTCTGACAACGAGGACGATGAGAATTTGGAGTGTAACTCTGCTGAATTTGTTTGGTCTCCAAATAAAAAAGGAATTTCTTTCCCATCTCTGATACCGATTTCTAAAAATCGGCAGGATGAAATTAAATTTATTTTTGATGTTTCTAAATGTGATCGGATCTTTGATGAATTGCTTAGAACCGGTAACATTATAATTACTCATACCTTGCCGTCTACTGAAGA
This sequence comes from Eremochloa ophiuroides, assembly GCA_038502445.1. NCBI lineage: Eukaryota > Viridiplantae > Streptophyta > Magnoliopsida > Poales > Poaceae > Eremochloa > Eremochloa ophiuroides. The sequence continues at coordinate 7,278,296 of JAHLJS010000002.1, forward strand.
ATTGAAAAAACGGGCGTATTGCAAATTTCATAATTCTTCTAGTCATGCTACTAATGATTGCAACTATTTTCATCGACAGATACAATCGGCCCTCAACGAAGGACGATTGAACTTAGCTGAGATGATGGTTGACAAAGTGCCTTTTCCGATGAATGTCATCGAGAAAGGGGAGCCCGCTATTTTGATTCGTCCAGAGCAAGCCGATACAATGCAAGGCAAGAACGTGATTATCGGCGAACCACGGGAGGCACCGAAACAAGTTTCGGGGCGTCTAGTGGTGCTTGAAAAGGACGAAGACGGTAAGACGAAACTGACAATCTCTGCAGGGTCGTCGCAGTACTTATCTCGGCAGCGGCGCTGGGAGGCCACGGCGGCACAGCAGAGGCCGGCCAGGCCTGTTCCAGGAACCGGCCCAGCCGGGAACACGGCCCAGCCGGCTACAGAAGCCGGCCAGGCCGGTTCTGGCGCCAACCCGGTCAGGCTGGGTACAGTAGCCGGCTCGGCCAGTTTTGTCGGGGGTGGCGGCTCTTTTTCCTCTGCTACTCCCAGGGCCGCCAGCGCTGGTGGTGCCCAGGTGATCAGGACGTTCGTCCCAAAGCGTCCAGAAATTGGCTCTTGGAAGACGAACGCAAGTTCAAACAAGGGGAAGGTCGTTCCAAAGAAGCTTTGCACGTTTGACCGACTCATGGAAAAGTACCGGTAAGAAAAGGCCGATTACCAGAATCGGCCCATAAAAAAAAGAGAGGCTACACCGCCAAAGTGAGAGGAGCAACCAATGAAGATGACGGTGACTCCGGCAGCGTCTCCGGCGCAGGAGGTTGCTCGCCCTCGTGTCTCTCGTTGGGGTCCCCCACCTCCACCTCAGCCGCATTGGGGCACTAACGGGGTGTTCATGCCATATCCCTTCCTCATGCAGCAGCAGCCGATGAACGGAGCGTCTTCATCATCGGTGTTTAGCCGATTAGGCTACGGTCAATCGGGCTACGGCGACCAAGGGGCGTCGCTCCCGCCGCCGCCAGCGAGGTTGGTGATTGGTGATGGAAGAGAGAAGGCTCCACCGCGACAAGTCTATGTGCCTAAGAGGGTCGTGGAGTCTCCCATTGTTCCTATTGCTCCTACTGCACCGCCGCCGAAGGAGGCAGCTTCGGCAACAATTCTTATCAGCTCTCAAGAGGTGCAACCGAAGTGGTGCCCGCAGGGATTGACCAAGACGCAGCGGCGGAAGTTACAGCGAGCGCGCCAAACTCAGCAAAAGCGGGAGAAGTTGGAAAAACTGAGAGAGGAGATCTTCAATGCTGCACACCCAATTTTTTCGCAAACTCAGAAAGGAAGTGATCCGGCGTGCTTCACAAAATCTGCAGAGAAGGTTGCTGGGCAGAAAGATCTGCCAGAAGCGAAGTCTGCACTGGTCGCAGAAACCGGCCAGGCTGGGTCAGAGCCGGCCCAGCCGGGTTTCCCAGGAACCGGCCAGGCCGGGTCAAAGCCGGCCAGGCCGGGTCTGCCTGAAGCCGGCCAGGCCGGGTTTTGCGGCTTCGTCTCCCACCGCCGCCGCCGACGCCGGTTCACTGGAATCGGCTATCGCTGCTGTTTCTTCTGTTGTTGCAGGTTCTGGTGACACAGAAGATGAGAAGATGGTCGATTATGAGCCGACGCCGCCACGCGCCGAACTTAATGTCGTTTACCTGTCTTCCGATTATTATGTAATCGATGAAGATGAAGGTTTGCCGATGGCTCAGTTTTGCTTTGCTGCCGAGGATGCCATCTTCAAGAAGCCAGAGGATTCCGTCAACCACCTTCGGCCGCTCCATATCAAGGGGCATATCAACGGCACGCCGGTTCATCATATGTTGGTGGATAGCGGCGCGATTGTCAATCTAATGCCGCATTCGCTCTACAAGAAGCTCCGCGGCACGGAGGGGGAGCTAGTGAAGACCAACATGACGATCACCGGAGTTGGAGGCAGCGAGCCAATTCCAGCTTTGGGCGTAGCGACGATGGAGTTGACCGTCGGCAGCAAAACGTTGGCAACCGCGTTCTTCGTCGCCGAGGTACAAGGTAACTAAAATCTCATCCTTGGTCGCGATTGGATTCATGCCAATCGTTGCGTTCCATCCAGTTTGCACCAGACTTTAATTCAATGGGTGGGGGATCAAGTTGAGGTTATTCATGCTGATTCATCGGCCTCCATTGCTACAGCCGATGCTCCTTCGCTCGGGGGGCACGATGGTATTGCTTGCTTATCTGGTCATGACTTGTCTGGCGTTGAGTTTATTAGCGTCACTAAGGAAGGACTTGTGTCTGTGTCATTGAAGCCGATTGATAATCGGCTCAATATCATCGTGTAATTAATTTTTTGCAATGGATGATAATGTCGAATGGTTGAAACATCGTGTGGATCAATATCAGGCTTGTATGACCGATGTCTGTGAAACAATTGATGATTTTGATGAGCTCAATAAGTTGGGCCAAGGTTTCACGTCGGTCGACCCATTGGAAGAAGTTGACATTGGGGATGGTTCTATACCAAGGCCGACGTTCATTAATAAAAATTTGAAAGCCGATTATAAAGCTGAATTAATCACGCTTTTAAAAGAATATGCTGATTGTTTTGCATGGAGCTATAATGAGATGCCCGGATTGAGCCGAGAGCTTGTTGAGCATCGGCTTCCCATTAAGCCTGGATTCCGGCCTCATAAGCAACGTCCTCGCTTCTTTCATGCTAAAATTTACGACCGCATTAAAGAAGAAATTAATCGGTTGTTGGAAGTGGGATTTATTTGCCCATGTAGGTATGCAGAGTGGATCTCTAATATTGTGCCCGTTGAAAAGAAAGGATCGGACAAGATTAGAGTTTGCATTGATTTTAAAGATTTGAATAGAGCCACTCCAAAAGATGAATATCCTATGCCTATTACCGATATGCTTATTAATGATGCTTCAGGACATAAAATTCTTAGCTTTCTTGATGGTAACGCTAGTTACAATCAAATATTTATGGCCGAAGAGGACACGTCTAAAACGGCCTTTGTTTGTTCTGGGTTTGTTGGATTATTTGAGTGGATTGTCATGACATTTGGATTGAAAAATACCGGTGCTACCTATCAACGTGCTATGAACTTAATCTTTCATGATCTAATTGGCGTGATCATGGAAGTATATATTGATGATATTGTGATCAAATCGGCTGCCAATAATTCTCACTTGGCCGATTTGCGTCTTGCTTTTGAGAGGATGCGCCGGTATGGTTTAAAGATGAATCCGCTTAAATGTGCTTTTGGTGTATCGGCGGGCAAGTTCTTGAGATTTATTATTCATGAGAAGGGCATAGAAGTTAATCCCAAGAGAATAGAGAGTATCAAGCAAGTTTAGGCGCCTGTATGTAAAAAAGACTTACAAAAGTTTCTGGGAAAGGTGAACTACTTGAAAAGATTTATTGCTAACTTGTCCGGGAAAGTTATTCCTTTCACCCCCATATTGAGATTGAAAGATGAGAGTGAGTTTGCTTGGGGGGCAAAGCAACAAGAGGCATTTGAGAAGATCAAGGAATACTTGTCGAAGCCACCGGTTCTTCGTGCTCCAAGGAGAGGAGTTCCTTTTAAATTATATATTGCTGCTTAAGAAAGAATAATTGGTGCGGTTTTGACTCAAGAGGATGATAGCAAGAAGTATGTTATTGCTTATATTGGTCGTCGTCTTCTTGATCCCGAGACAAGGTATGCCAATATTGAAAAATTATGCTTATCGTTATACTTTGCTTGTACTAAGATGAGACATTACTTGTTAGTTAGTACATGCATTGTTGCTTGCCAGGCCAATGTAATTAAACATATGTTATATCAGCCAATTCTTAGTGAAAGGATCGGTAAATGGGCATATGCATTGGTTGAATATGATTTGACTTTTGAGCCTTTGAGAGCCATGAAAGGTCAAGTTCTTGCTGATTTTATTGTTGAGCATGCAATTGATTTAGGAGATGAGATCAATTACATAACTTTTACTCCTTGGAAACTTTATTTTGATGGATCGGTTTGCAAACAGGGCCAAGGTGTTGGTATTGTTATTATTTCACCACATGGTGCTGAGATGGATGTGTCAAACCGATTAGAAAATTATTGCACTAATAATCAAGCCGAATATTTAGCTTTTCATTGCGGCTTGGAGATGTTGAATTCCATGGGAGTAAAACATGTTGAGGCTTATGGTGATTCTTTATTAGTGGTGCAACAAGTTTCTGGTGAATGCCAATGTTTAGGGGAATCACTTAATGCTCATCTTGATACTTGTCTTGATTTAATTGCATCTTTTGCCAAATTTAAAATTCGGCACATACCGAGACATGAAAATTCAAGAGCCAACATGTTAGCTCAGCGAGCATCAGGCTTTGACGTCGTGGGCGTAAAGATTTAAAGCCGGTGCAAAGCATCTTTTCTGATTTCTGTGCAGGTACGTGGAAACCGGCCCAGCCGGGTCTAGGAGTCGGCCAGGCCGGCTCTGGACCAAACCCGGCCAGGCCGGTTCTGGCCAGGAACCGGCCAGGCCGGGTGTTGAAGCCGGCTCGGCCGGATATTGCGGCTTTGATCCAAATCGGCCAGAATTGTGCCAAGTTGATAGGCAGGCCGATTTGGAGGATTGGAGGACTCCCTTGTTAAATTTTCTGCGAGATCCCAGCACTAAAGCCGATAAAAGTATTCGACAGATTGCTTTTAAGTTCACTTTGCATAATGATGAGCTTTATCGGAGGACCGCCGATGATTTGTTGCTCAAGTGCTTGGGACCTGATGAAGCTAAAGTGGCTATGGGGGAAGTCCATGAAGGTGTTTATGGTACGCATCAATCGGCTCCTAAGATGAAATGGCTTTTGAGAAGGGCTGGTTTTTATTGGCCTATTATGATAGCCGATTGTTTTCGCTACTACAAAGGATGTGAGGAGTGCCAACGGTTTGGTAATATTCAGTTAGTGCCTGCTGCAATGGTTCATCCTATAATCAAACCATGGCCTTTTCGTGGTTGGGGACTAGACTTCATTGGCCAAATTCATCCCCCTTCTTCAAAGGGTCATTGCTTCATGTTGGTGGCCACATATTATTTTACTAAGTGGACCGAAGCGGTGCCTTTGAAGAATATGACACATAAGGAGGTGATTGAGTTTGTGACTGAGCATATTATTCATAGATTTGGCATTCCTCAGACTTTGTCTACGGACCAGGGGAAGTCTTTCATATCAAAAGAGGTGCGAGAATTTGCGCTCAATTCATCTCCATACTATGCTCAAGCCAATGGCCAGGCTGAGTCTAATAACAAGACCTTGATTAAGCTTATCAAGAAAAAGATAGAGGACAATCCGAGAAGGTGGCACGAGGTATTATCAGAGGCTCTGTGGGCTCATCGTATATCTCGTCATGGTGCTACAAAGTTGACTCCTTTTGAGCTAGTATATGGACAAGAGGCCGTGTTACCCGTTGAGGTGAATTTAAATGCATATCGGCTTGCTAAGCAAGATGACTTGTCTGCCGTTATGTATCATGATTTAATGATGGACAATATTGATGAGGTGACAGATAAAAGGTTAATGGCTCTAAAGGAGATAGAGAAGGACAAAGCACGAGTTGCTAGAGCTTATAATAAGAAAGTGAAGACCAAGTCGTTCCAAGTTGGAGAACTAGCATGGAAAACAATATTACCAATTGGGATCAAGATCAATAAGTTCGGCAAGTGGTCGTTTAGTTGGGAAGGTCCTTACAAAGTGGTCAAGGTGATATTCGGTAATTCTTATATGCTAGAGACATTGCAAGGTGATCGTCTCCCAAGAGCAATTAACGGGAGGTATTTGAAAAAAATACTTTCCAAGTGTTTGGCAAGAAGTCTAAGTGCTCTCCAAGCAATGGCCGGTACATGTATCGCCCTTAGAACAAAAAATGGCCGATGTATACATCGCCCTTAGTCACTAAACAGAAGTTGGGTTAAGTATCATCGCTGTTTGGTTTTGCTTGTATTTTCAGATCCATATGCAGCAATTCACCTGAAAACAGGGGGGCATATGTTCGCACTCAAATTTAGCGTAGTCTGCAAAATAGGCTAGGCCGGGTTTTGGCCCTTGTGCCAGGCCCCGTCAGCAGGACACGTGTCGCCCCAGGAGACCCCGTGAAACCTGGCTTGGCCGGGTTTGGTCGAATCCGAGCCGATTAATTGATCTAATCGGTTTTTGGTAGTTTTTTGACGTGGGAAACTTGGAGGCTTACCTAAATACGTGTTTCCTACTGGGATAAAACCACCCCCTCTATATATATGGAGGATCATGGCCGATTGAGATCTTAACCATCCAATCATCAAAACATATCTACCAAGTAGATTCTCGCGGTGATTCATCTCTATCCTGCTGTTCGGCTCAACTCTCCACGAGTTTAGTCGGTGTTCTAGGCGATCTCCGCGATCCCTAGGGCAACCTCTACGTGCATCTCTCCGACGGATCTTTCCGAGGGGTGTTCGGGAGTTTCCGGCGAAGGACGGGCGCTACATCGACCACCAAACGTCCTCTGCTGCTGAAGATGGTCGTTCCGACGACCGGAAGACCGGAACCCTAGCTTCCTCGGCGAACCCGAGGAAACCGGCTCAGCCGACTATCAAAGTCGGCCAGGCCGGGTAGGCGGCTCGGCCGGGTTCTGAAGCCAGCCAGGCCGGGTTTCGCGGGCGTGCTGCTCCATGCTGTTTCGTTTCGTGCGTGACCGTGCGATTTAGCACCTTGCTATGTGTTGTCCCGTTTTGGTGTCAACAAATAGTATTGGGTTGGCCCACAGGGGCACTTCACCATCCGCCCAAGCAGAAGATCGCCTCGAAATTAATGATGCACGAGGTGAATGTGCGCATCATTATTCCTAATAATTCCGTGAGCTCTTTTCTGACAGATTTGCAAAACATTACTCTGGCAAACAAATAGACATATACAAATTTGCAAAAAAATATCAGATAACAAATAAATTTAAATGTAAAAGCTCAACAGCACGATTCTGAATTTCACCTCCGTGCTTCACTATATATATATAACAACTCTTCACCGGTGCTCCCCTCTCGCAGCCGGTGCATCCTCCATTTACTACTTCTTTAACCTATTTTCTTCTACTACCGAGCTCAGCGCTCAACGACGACCATGCATCCAATTATATTTGCTATACCCTTGGTTTGGAAATAAATCGGAATGCGTGGCATCAGGCATGTTTGGTCACATTCCTTCCACCTGCCTTCTTCACCTGCACGTCTGAGTGGATGTTGCTCTCAACCATCTAGTGTGTGACTAGCGAAAACCAGAATAATGCTATCACCAGGAGGCTTCTGCGCGCGATAGCGAGCTTTTCTTCTCATCCATGGACATAAGCAAACATTGTGCATTACATTCTTCCAATCGATTCCTAACTACATCCACATCGCGGTGCCTAGAGCATGGTAAGCCAGGAGAGCACAAAGCAACGAGAGGAGGCAGGGGATTCAGGACCACCTGCACACTGCCACGGCGACCGAGGCAGTGGAGCCAGAGGAGCCGTTGGAGGAAAGGAAGTGGAGCAGGACGGAGGCGGGGAGTGGTGTGGAAGGTGAAGAAGGGTAATAGAGGAAGGAGATCTCCTTGCGATTAATTGCAGACGCATTGGTATAGGTGAAACCATGAAAGTTTTGTGTAGTTGAGCTTGTCGAAAACAACTTTGGGCATGACACTAACACTTCTCCAAATAATGATCTTTGGGCATGAGACCCAAATAATGATCTTTGCAAAGGTAAAATAAGACCTAAATTTTCCAGTAGTATTTTTTTCTATCGGAGCCGGGGAGGCAATATCGACAAGACAATTTTAGTTTCCGGCAGCGATTAGTAACTAAAACTAGTGCTCTTCTTGACCACGGATCACAAGCCTTAAAAGAACAACAAAGGCAATCCATGTACTTGGGGCCTCTCGTAACATACGGCCTCAGGAGTGTGTGAATTCAAGAGGTCTTAACCTTTTTTTGTCAGTTCTTACGCTGACCCTAACTCAAAAAGTTGAGACCCGGCCTTGACCACAAGAAATAAAACATATTTTTTCCTTTCATCACTGTCTCACGCGTCCACGTCTAGGTCCAACAGAGAAAACAAGCATCCATGATTCCACGCGCATGCATGACAGACACATCTGAAAGGTCAGTGGAAGAACACGTGCTGGAGGTTCCACAATGTCCTAGACCCACTAGGAAAAGCCTACTCTCCAATCAACTGGCCAGTCCGTGGAAACGACCAATAGCGCACCAACAACATAACCCCAGAGGCCGTCCACAGCTGTAACAAAGCAACATATGGAATGCCATGGAGAAGCAGCAAGACGTGGCCGGCTGCCACCGCTGGCCAGAGACACCACCAGCCACGAGCTCGACGCTAGACACCAGGACGAAGGGGCAAAGAGCAGTGGCGGATCCAGGATGACGTCAAGGGGAGGCTAATCCTTAAAAATGTTAATTGATAATGAAGATCTCATGCTAATTTAAGGCTAATCCTTGAAAATATTGATTGATAATCCTTGAAAATGAGGCTAATCCTTAAAAATATTGATTGATAATGAAGATTTCATGCTAATTTAGGGTTAATTCTTTAAAATGTTGATTCATACTCCTTCATAATTGATGCTCGGGGGGGGGGGGGGGGGCTGGGGTGGCCCCCCTGGATCCGCCATTGGCAAAGAGTGAAAGGGAAGGACCTCTTGCGCACGTCCATCTGGTGCCCACGCTGGTCGACTCCATCTCCACAATTGGCTAGAGATCAACCAGATCATAGGCCAAGGAGACCAAATCTGTGGTGGATGGATCAAGTGGGTTCTGCAGTGGAAATGGCTACAACAATAGCCACCGAATATGTTTTGCTGATGCCACTCAATCCCAAAGAAATGGTGTGCTGGTATAGATGCATGTCACACTAACTTCTTGTTAGCAACCCTCTCTCTCGATTAGTTCACAGGTAACCAATTCAGAGATACAGAACCTAAGGGGAAGGGAGGTTGGATTGAGCAAGCAGGGGAAATCGGACAGAGTAGGAAGCTAGGCACAGGGGAAGAGAGATTGGGGAAGAAGAGGAACAGTCATTAGGAGAGGATGGCTATTGTTTGAATAATTATTCCATGCCTGGCTTGACCCCAGCTTGTTCCTTTTGTAGCCGACGCACCACTTGCCAACCATCCAGGGCCCACCTGGCAGCCGGTCCAACACTTCTCTCCGTTGAGTGTTGGAGGATAAAATGAGCGACGCACGCAAGAGCCAAGTGTGATCGAGCATAACAACACTCATGTCGATAGTATTTATTTATAGGACAAAGTGAACGTGTGCAATTGCATATTTATTATTATATTATTTATTTTTGAAATGATTGTGTAGTGTGTAGTACTATATATACAATACTAGTCAATTGTAATGGATCACAATTATAGCCAGGGCCAGGACTGGGACCGCCCTTTTTCCTGACTAAACCCAAGTGCCTCTTGGGTTCCTTAGCCAGCATTGCTCCTTGCCCCTTCTCTCTTTTACCCTCAACAACCTCATCGGTGATAAGGGGGCGAGGACCCTTCCTTTAGCCATATGGTGGTCTTGTCTGCCTAAAGCCTAGGCAGAGAGATCATAATCTGGAGAGTGGTGAGAACAATCATCCAGAGGCCAAAGGCGTTGAAGAGTGTGACAGATTGGACGACGGCGTTAATAAGGAGGAGGCAGGACTACCATGACTAAAGGAAGACTCCTCGCCCCTCGCCGCCAGTGAGGTTACTAAAGGTATAGGAGAACCGGGAGGGGGCACAAGGAACGACGACTCCTAAGGAACCCTAGGGTTTGCTTTGGTTGAGTCAGGAGGACGAACAGTCCCCTAGCTGCAATTGTGGTCCACTCCAATTAACTAGTGTTGTAATAATTCCATAGTACTTAGCCTTTATCTCAGAAATAAATGTCTAGTGGCACATTGTTCACTATGTGCTATAAATAAATAACATGGTCATGAACCTTGCCGCTCAATTATACTCCGCTATTGCAAGTGTGCCTGTGTGCTCATTTTATCATCTAACACTCAATGGAGAGGTCAATGTGACATGCATCCATACCAGCATCATTGCCTTGGGATTGAGCGGCATCAGCAAAACGTATTCGGTGGCTATTGTAGACTTGTGGCTCCAACATTTTCAAACCATGATCTATGTGCTCTCTCTCACCATGGGGAGCATGGCAGCAACCTGAGTGGACATTTTTGTGATCCATAGAGTTACCCAGAGGAATAGTATACCAGATCTACATGCATGTTACAAGCGGGGTGAGAGCAAATCATGCCGCAACTGCTCATGCTGGACAATTGAGCAAGTACATCCAAAACAACTCTACTACGAAAACTATGTTTAGAGATGCCACATTTCATTTTTGTATAGAAAGTACCTTACTGCCGTAGGAACCAAATGCAGCAGTAATCTACACTCACTATCATACTGTACTGAGTAAAATTCTGTTGTAGTGAATGTTCAACTTCCCAATGGTTTGCTTATTAAGATAGCTTGTGCAAGTAAGTACAGAACTCATTTCCTCTAATTTTGGTAGGATTGATTTTATTGGTGGAGTCTCTGTAATTTATATCCCCCTGCCAACAAGTGGTGCGTGGCATTAGCTGCGATTGTGTCCCACTACTAGTCCACATCATAAATCTCAGGATTACCCTTAGTGAAGGTATCAATTTTTTTTTGCGACGCAAGAAGAATTATACTATATGATAGCTGGGTAAATCAATTCGATACAAGCACTCTGAATCACAGAAAAATACCCACACTGTGAATAGCACAACTCCAAACCTAACCTGTTTGATGCTTTACAGTGTGGATAACCGCACAGGCAAACACTCGGCAAATAATGGCCTGAGAACAAATGCCCAACGAACGACGGCCAACATTCCTGTAGGCAGAATTGACAAAAATTTTCTTTCTTGTGTCTTCCTTCTTCTTCTTTCTGCCTCCAAAGAATGAGGAAGACTGATCCAAAACTTATTCTCCCTAGTCCTTCATTATGTCCAGATCTAACCATAACAAAACGGAGAAGAGACTGGAGAAAATAATTCCATGACGACGAAGCCATCTCCGCCTCGATGTCGCCGTCAGGAAACAAAAGTCTCCATGTCGTCATGTTGATAAAGATGCTGACGCCGAGGTTGTCGCCCTCATCTTCAACGAAATTGCCATGGAGAAGACGATTCCACCCTTCTCCTTCGCCGTCGCCGGAGAAGAGAAGAAGGAGAAGATAAAACTTCAATACCAAGAACTTTGGCATGGAGAAATACTAACCCTAACAACTCAGTCTACTAGAAAAACTTAATAAAAGCAATGGTTCTCCACTCCTTTCAACCTCCGGCGAGATGCCGGAGGGGAAGGGAGGGGGACCAACGGCAGTGGACGGAGGGAGGAGGTGACGGTGGCGGCGGCGGCCTAGGGCAGGGCTCTCCAGTGCGGCTCTCGAACGATAGGTAGTTCTAAGCCAGTGAAGGTATCAATCTCTACTAATATAAAAGTCACCAGTTAGAACTATCCTACGTGCACCCCACCAAATCCTCTCCACAGTCTATCTCTCTCCTAATCTTCGCTAAACGCACCCCAAAATGTGTACCTACAAAACCAACTCTGTTTAATCCAACGCTCCTAATGCACTCTTACCCCCTAATCTCTTACTCACTCAGATCCAAAGGTCCAGATTCTTTGGATTAAACATCATCACTCATTTCCCCTTCCAACTCTCACGCGACACGTGCGCACTCCGCCCCTCCAACACCACGATTCGATTCCTCATTCCTGCGTTGTTCGTTTCCTCAAAAAAAAAAGAAATTCCATCCTCTCCTCTCCCTGTCTGTGACTGACCCGCGGCTAGGGTTCTCTGGCCAGTGCTGGTCGCCACCCATCCCCAGGCTGCGCGAAGGACTTCACAAGGTCACGTGGAGCTACGCTTGCCGGCCCGCCCAATGCTGTGAGTCGCCTCCCTGTCCCACTGTTCACACACCCCTCCATCTCTTTCCCGAGGCGGCGGCGGGCGCAGGGCGGCGCGCCAGCACGAGCGATCTCCGGCGGCCGTCCTCCCTCACCCCCACGCGTGCGAGTTTTGACCCCGACCTCCCCATTATCGATCCACACATCAGGCCACGCTGTGCTGCCCCTGCAAGGCCACGCGTCGTCGATCTGACAGCAGGCCATCGGCACGCCCCCAAGGTGAGGCCTTCACCCTCACGTGGATTTGTATGCAGCCTAGGATAATGCAATATAGGACTCTTCAGGCCATTGCGCTCAAGATTCCCTCTTCCAGTGTTGGTGACTCCAATGAGGATGAGAAGCACCTACTGGTAGTGGGTGGCTGATGGATTCAAGAACATCAGGATGATGGACAGGGACTCTGCACTCCGAGGTCAAGAAGAAAAGTAATGTAGGAGAGTGATGTGGTCCATTCCTAAATTTTTACCTTAGCTTGTTGGGTTCTAATTGAAACTATTGACTAATGATTAGGTGGTGGGCTTTTAATCTCGATTTCTTTATTTTTTGAAATATATGCAGGATGAGCTAAAGGGGTTTTGTCACCTGGTGAACCTCAAGCTCTAAGTCCACGGCCAACCCATCTACGGCAGTCGCGGAGGTTTGGACGGAGAGGCATTCGGCGCCGACGAAGGTCGGCCCGGGAGCTCTGACGTTTAACTTCGACCATGGCTGTGTTGGATCGAGGTTCTGGGCGATTGAAGATGAACTCAGCTCGGATGAGGAAAGAGATGTGATGGACGCCAGGTTGGTGCCTACAAAGGTGTGCGTCCGTGGGGCGTTAGCGGCGGGCTACTCGATCGACGATGTCCTTATGCCTGAGGCTCAGGCAGAGGCGGTCAAGGTACCATCCCCAGAGGTATGGTCGAGCTCTTTTTTCACAGGGAAGAAGAGTGGCCGACTGGCTGGTCGCCTGGTGGCTGATGTTGCCCGGAAGCTGAACTCCGGCGGTGGCAAGCCATGGAAAGGGCCGCTTCCTCCACGACGGGTCTCCCTGAGCATGACGCTGGGAGATGTCCTGGTGAAGGCAACGAGGACTCGAAGTGTTCGAGGGGTGGGGATCTCGGCGATGGCACCTGCGCCCTCCCCGGCGATGGCGGCGGTGGCGTCCGATGTACAATCTGACTGGTGGGCCTCCTATGATGCCGATGGTGATGCTGCATGCCGGGCCTTGATGGACCATGTCAGGTTTGCGACCCAGTACACATTCTCAAGCGGGAAGCGCGGTCTGGGGCTTTTTTTTCTCTCGAGCAGGGCGACAGCGCACTCCTTACGTCTGCAGCGATGATCCTCCCCCGATCCAGATAATACAGGGTGTAGATGGTGATCACGGGGGCCGGGGGCGGGGCTCTGGCTCCTCCCGTCAGGGGGCCTCCAACACGGTCAGCGGCGCCAGGATGCCGCCGGCACCGGGTCGACCGAGAGATGGCGCTGGTGAAGATCGACGAATCTGGCCGGGATTTCAAGGCGGCAATCAGCGCTTTTTGTCCTGGCTATGGAGGTTATGGCCCCCGTTCGCCCTCAACCAGGGTGGCCACAGGCGTGGGTTTCGGCCGGGCAATGGCCGGGGTCCAGTGCCGCGGCAAGGTGGGCAGGCTGGTCGTTATGGTTGCGGCGGGCGTGCGCGCTCATTTGCAGCCGTGACGAAGGATCTGGCCCCGGGGGCTGGAACAAGGAAAGGATACTCTGTCGTTGGAAGCCAATGAAGTGGAGATGTCGGAGCCTGCTGTAGATGCGGATGGTGGCAGAGGCAACAGGCAGGTGATCTGCAGTAGGTGTTCACAGAAGGGCCATCAAGCGGCGGAGTGTACAACGGAGGTTTACTGTGTCATCTGCGACGCCCATGATCATGTTAACCATCGCTGCCCATTGCTAAAATTGCCAAAGCCTGTGGCGCACGCGGTTGGATATTCAGTGGCCGGTCTAGGGTTCTTTCACATACCCCATGCCCCGCTTCCAAGGAAGAAGGACTCCAAGAGTGCAATGGTGTATGTAGTGGGGGGATCTCTCACTTGTGATCAGCTTGTGGTTCAGCTTCAGTGATTGGTGCCTGGGAAGTGGAGGTGGACGCCGGCAAAGCATGACGATAGCTCCTTTGTTGTGCAATTCCCTTCTAAATCTGAGCTACAGAGATCAATCGCTTATGGGGGTGCGGATGTGAAGGTGAATGGTGTGGCGACGGGAGCTCGGCTCATTTTCAAGGAGTGGCATGTGAAGGAGGAGGGCTTTCTTTTGCCCAAGGTGTGGCTTCGTTTCTCCAATATCCGGAAGAACCTGCGGGAGTATCATATCCTGTGGGCAATTGGCACAATTTTTGGATCCACTCAGGTGGTAGACATGGTGACTACCCGGAAGAATGATTTTGGGCGAGTTTTGGTGGTAGTGTTGGACCCTGCTTTGATTCCTGATAATATGGATGTGGTTGTTGGAGATCATTACTTTGAGCTAAAGATCGAGAAGGAGAAGTTGGGTTTTAATGAAAATGGAGATGAAGTGGAACTAGACTTCGGGGATGGCGATGGTGCTGGAGATGGTAAGGGTGGGGAGAACGGGGCTGCTGGGAAGGAGGCAGGTGGCAATGGTGATGGGGCTGGTAAGGATGGGGAGAATGGGGATGCTGGGAAGGAGGCAGGTGCTGATCAGACAACTCGTATAGATGAAGACATTGTGCCCAATAAGGAGGGGGCACTTGGCGAGGATTCAGCTGGCAATCCCTCGCTGTCCGAGCATGATCTGATGTCCATGGCTAATAATATTGTGGATGTGGCGGTAAATAAACTGTTGTTCGAGAGTGAGGGTGTGGTCCTTAATGAGAAATCAGATTATGTCATCGATGAGGGGGCACGAGCGGCTGAGCCGGATGAGGAGTATGACCTGCTTGATATGGAGGTGGACTTGGCTGATGGTGTAGGGGTGGACCTGCTGGATGGTGCTGCTCTGCAGAATGCGGCGCTGGGGAAGGCTGCAGCCCCCTTGGCAGGTTCTCAGCCCTTGCAGGAGGGGCGGCCTGTCTCCTCGGACCTGCTCACCTCTGACATTCTTGTGACAAGTGGGGGTGCGGCTGCTACGCAGCTCGTTCGGGCAGCAGCGGCCATTAAGGAGGCATGCTGTACTTCGAAGCGCGCGAGTCCCCGGCTTGCTAGGAACGGTGATGAGGACTCCATGAAGAAGGCAAAGAAAAGGGCGGCGTGGAAGAACCTGGACGCTGATGGAGGTAACTCTTCCAAATCCCCTTTAATTTTTAGCGATATTGCTTTCAATGTAGCACGTCTTGGTGTCTCCCTTGGGGTTAGTTCACAGGAGGTGGCTCATTCGGTTTTGCTTTTAGAAAATGGGAAAAAGGAAATTTTAAATAGTGACCAGCCTTGTGAACAAAATTTATTTGGGCATGACATCGTTAGCGATACTGATGATATGGACGATGGTAGTCTATTTGAGGTCAGTACCTTGAGTCACTTATGTGACGATTTGTTGGAGGATATTTCTGAGGACGACATTGATCACCTAAGCTGTGATCTCAGGACAGTCTTTAAAAAAAATAAGGCCCGATCTTCAACTAGATTCAAGAGAAAGCCGAAGGTGAAGGTTCTAATAAATCATATGACAGTTGCTAAATGAAGGGTATTTTCTGGAATAGCAGAGGTCTAAGCGACTTGGCTAAATTCAGATTCCTTTCCGAATTATCCAGAGAGCAGAAGCTAGACTTTATTGCTCTTCTGGAAACGGGAAAAAAAAGACTTCTCAAAGATTGTCCTAGCAAATATTTGCTGGGGACAGGATTACATTTGGCATTGGTCCAAGCCTCATGGCAGGTCCGGGGGTATCCTGCTTGGAATCAATCTCATGACCTTTGACATTGGCAGCATCGATGAAGGCGACTTTTATGTCAAATTCAAAGTGCGAAATAAGGCGGATGGTTTTCTTTGGGCTCTCGTTGCGGTATACGGGGCTGCTCAAGAAGAATATAAAGAATCTTTCCTCACTGAATTAGTTCAGTCCTGTACTGAGGAGTCAGATCCAATAGTGGTGGGTGATGATTTTAATATCATCAGAAGCTCACATGAAAAAAAACAACGATAGGTATGATAATCGGTGGCCCTTTCTCTTTAATGCTGTTATTGATAGCTTGGAGCTAAGGGAGCTAGATTTATCAAACAGGAAATATACATGGGTTAATTCTAGAGTGACGTCAACTTTTGAGAGACTCGACCGAATACTAGTTAGCACAGAATGGGAGACCAGGTTTCCGCTGGCAATGGTTCCGGTTCAAGCGTTGACCAGAGAAATCTTGGATCATACCCCATTGCTACTAGATACGGGAAATGGCACGCATGTAATAAACAACTAGGTTTTAAATTTGAGCTAGGTTGGTTATTACGAGAGGACTTCTACGGATTGGTGGCTAATGTTTGGAAAAAAGAAGTGAGAGGTAAAACTCCGCTGCAGAAGTGGCAAAACAAAATCCAAAGGCTTAGACAGTTCCTAAGGGGATGGGCCAAAAATGTCAGTGGGAATTATAAAAAGGAAAAGCCGATTTAATTAAACTGGCAGAAGAGCTTGATATTAAGGCCGAGTCACAACCGCTCTCTAGTTGGGAAATTGACCTAAAAAATTCTTACAAAGATAGGCTCGCCACTCTCTTACGAGAGGAGGAGGTCAAATGGTATCAACGGGCCAAGACAAAAAGGCTACTGGAGGGTGACTGTAACACGAAGTATTTCCATCTTGTTGCTAATGGGAAACACAGGAAAACACGGATCTTCCGTCTGGATCAAGAAGAAGGAATGATAGTGGGTGATGAAAATCTAAAGAAATTCATAACCAACTATTATAAGGGGCTTTTTGGCAAACCAGCTAGAAATAATTTTTCCATGGTAGAGTCCTACAATAGCGATATTAAGCAAGTATCGCAAGCTGAGAATACCATATTAAATATGGAATTTTCAGAACAGGAAATCAAAGAAGCTATATTTCATATGGAACATAACAAAGCCCCGGGACCAGACGGGTTCCCGGCTAAGTTTTACCAAGTATTTTGGGAGGTAATTAAAGCTGACCTAGTGTCGCTTTTTGGCGAGTTCCATAAGGGTGACCTGCATCTGTATAGCCTTAACTTTGGTATAATAACCCTAAACGCAAATCCAGCAATTTCGCCCGATTTGTATGCTAAATGTTAGCTTCAAAATTTTTACGAAAGTGTTGACCAACCGAATAGCATTAGTGGCTCAGAAGGTAATTCAACCCTCACAATCGGCTTTTATGAAGGGGAGGAACATTTTGGAAGGTGTAGTTGTTTTACACGAGACTATTCATGAGATGCACTAGAAAAAAATTAGATGGGGTCATTTTGAAGCTAGACTTTGAAAAGGCCTATGATAAGGTTAAGTGGTTATTCTTGCAACAAACCTTGAGGATGAAAGGTTTCTCTTCCAAGTGGTGCAATTGGATCGACCAAATCGTAAGAGGGGGGAGTGTAGGGATTAAAATTAATGATGATATAGGACACTTCTTCCAAACTAGGTGAGGATTGAGACAAGGTGATCCTTTATCTCCCATTTTGTTTAACCTAGTGGCAGATATGCTGGCAACCTTGATTTCCAGAGCTAAAGCTAATGGAAATTTTTAGGGTCTGGTCCCTCATCTGGTCGATAATGGTCTGTCCATCCTGCAATATGCAGATGACACCATTCTTTTTTTGAACCATAATATTTCCAATGCTAAGGAGCTCAAGCTAGTGCTTAATACCTTTGAGCAATTGTCGGGTCTGAAAATTAATTTTTACAAGAGTGAGCTCTTTTGCTATGGGGCCGCCAAAGAGTGTGAGCAGGATTATGCGAGGTTATTTGGTTGCAAGGTGGGTTCAACACCATTCAGGTATCTAGGTATACCGCCGATGCACCATAAAAAATTAACAAACAAGGATTGGCTGTGTATAGAGGAAAAATTGCAGAAAAAACTTTGTGGCTGGAAAGGTAAATTGCTCTCTTATGGAGGTAGACTTCGGTCCTTTCTAGCATGGCCCTGTTCATGTTGTCTTTTTTTTGAGGTCCCTAAAGGAGCTTTGCGAAGGTCATATTACTATCAGTCACGTTTCTTTTGGCAATGTGATGAACACAAAAAAAAGTACTGCCTCGCAAAATGGAGCATCCTATGCACACCAAAAGCGTACGATGGATTAGGTATACTCAACCTTGAAATCCAGAATAAGTGCTTACTAAGTAAGTGGCTGTTTAAAATGCTTAATGAGGAGAGAACTTGGCAAAATATTCTTCATAAGAAGTACCTGTCAGGCAAGGCCCTTTCTCAGGTAAAATATAAGCCAGGCGACTCACACTTCTGGGCTGGATTAATGAAGGTGAAGAATGAGTTTCTGGAAGGGGGTGTTTTCAAAGTGCAGAGTGGAGAGGGAGTTCGGTTCTGGAAAGATGTGTGGGTGGGAGATAAACCGTTTATGGATGTTTACCTCCCCTTTACAGGTTAGTAAGAAGGAAAGATGACACTGTGGCAAATGTCCTAGGGACTGTACCACTTAATGTCTCTTTTAGAAGATGTTTGATTAGTAATAACCTGGTATCCTGGACCAAGTTGGTTTCTAAGGTAGTTCCGTTTCAGCTGACAAGTGGGAAGGACACATTCCACTGGAAAGCGAGTCAGAAGGGCAAATTTTTGGTAGGATCTATGTATAATCTAATGATTAGCCGAAACGTACTACCGGAAAAATCACCTCTGTGGAAGTTAAAAAATACCACTGAAAATTAAAATTTTCCTCTGGTTTTTAAAAAGGGGTGTCATTCCACCAAAGGACAATTTAGCTAAAAGGAATTCGCAAGGAAGTATTAAATGCTGTTACTGCAGCCAGGATGAAACCATCCAACACCTTTTCTTCGAGTGTTACCTGGCCAGATTTATTTAGAATTTCATACTTATCACATTCAAAATTCAACCACCCACCAGCATGTCTGAGTTATTTGGATCTTGGCTGCTTGGAGTACATGCCAAGCTTAGATCTCAAATTATGCTAGGTGCGGCAGCGCTTTGCTGGTGTTTGTGGTTGAATAGAAATGAGATGGTATTTGATAAACCTAAGTCTAATTCGTTTGTGCAGGTAATCTTTAGGATGACGCACTGGATCCGCCAGTGGTCCCTGTTGCATGATGAGAAGGACAGGCCGCTTATCAAGAGCGGTTGCAGGAAGATGGAAACTTGTGTTATGGAGGCCTTTGCTAAATTTGGATGGAGCTCCCGGAATCGCATTGTTTTTTAGTCCTCTTTTCTTTTCGTTTATGCCGTTGGTGAACTGCCTTTTGTGGCTTTGCTAGAGCTGGTCGGATTTGTGTGAAGCTTTTGGCTTCGGTGTGGGTCGTGTATCTCAGCTGTGTACCGTCTCTGGATGGTAGAGGCTGGAACTTTGTTCCTTTATCTTAAAAAAAAAGAGGCTAAGAAGGTACCTCTGTTTTCCCTTTATTTATCCAATTAGCAACAGTATTACCTTGCAATGATCATGAGGCTCTAGAAAAGGCATCAAGTTTGCAGTATAACATTATTCGAGAGAACCCTATTGTCTGATGATACTTCAGTTTCAAACATGTTTACTGAAAATGAGACAGGTGATCAATATTATGAAGTGGACATATGCCACTTTATGAGCCCTGTGTGAAGTAGGACTGTAGGAGTATTTAAGACTTTTTTCTTGATGTTTTTTGAAACTCTTTTTTTTTCTTAATGTTTACTGTAATGAAAAATAGCAGAAAGAGAACACTAATCATGGGCAGAGCAACCTCAGGTTAATGGCAATACAAAAACAGTATTTTAGTGTCATTCCTGCCATACAATCATGCACTGCTCATTGGTATATTTTTGGTAGTCTGTTGGAAATTACACCGTTCCCCTGGAAACTGGGCACAAGGTATGCTCTCTTTTTTAATACAATTGCCTCTCAATTGATCGAATAATCATCCCATTTACATGTTGTTTGGTTCTTGCTCATAAATTATTTTTTTTCTAAATTTGGTGGGAATATTCATTCTAATGTTGTGGTTAGTATGGTGCCTAGTGGCCCATGTGAGAGCCTTGGCAGCACCGGCATTCTCAAGCATATAGTATGCAATGTAGATCCAATTTCAACTCGGCTGTGCTCACGGGCTCCAATGGCCTCACCAATGCCTGACTCGGCTTCCTCAATTACCCTGCACAAATCATGTTCAAGTTAACCAAGGTAAAATTGGCCCCCTTCTTTTTTTCACTGTTTCCCATACAATGGAAAATGTAGTACTCTAAAAAATGTTGGAAGAACAATGCCCAATGTCTTTTTCAGCTGGCAATTTGAGTAGCATTGTAGCACAAAGTTCCTGGGTTCATGATTTTTTTTTTCACCTGTACCTTCTATACAGGGTCTTTTTGTTTTAGCAGAAATACAGTTCCTTTTGCAAGGAAAAAGAAAAAGAAATATAGTTCATGTGATATTACAATGCAGTCTGAAAGACTGAAACATTGAACATAGTTAGCACAACTAAAAATTCAGAGAAAGTCTTAGGGACACAAGAAATGTGATTTTACCTTATTGCATTTGTTGCGCTCTCATTCTCATGGTCAGAATTGCATTTCCACTGTTCCAGCCTCATGATAGATATGGTACTTAAATTTTCATGTACATCCCTCTAAAATAATCTGTTGCAACGCACGTGCACTATACTAGTGACATCAGTGGAAGAACAGGTGCTGGAGGTTCCACAATGTCCTAGACCCAGTAGGAAAAGCCTACTCTCCAGTCTCCAATCAACCGGCCAGTCGTGGAAACGACCAATAGCGCACCAACAACACAACCCCAGAGGCCGTCCACAACTGTAACAAAGCAACATATGGAATGCCATGGAGAAGCAGCAAGACGTGGCCGGCTGCCGCCGCTGGCCAGAGACACCACCAGCCACGAGCTCGACGCTAGTCACCAGGACGAAGGGGCAAAGAGTGAAAGGGAAGGACCTCTTGCCCACGTCCATCTAATGCCCACGCTGGTCGACTCCTTCTCCACACTTGGCTAGAGATCGACCAGATCATAGGCCAAGGAGACCAAATCTATGGTGGATGGATCAAGCGAGTTCTGCAGCGGAATCGGCTACAACAATAGCCACCGAATATGTTTTGCTGATGCCACTCAATCCCAAAGCAATGGTGTGCGCTGGTATAGATGCATGTCGTACTAACCTCTCTCCGTTGAGTGTTGGAGGATAAAATGAGCGAGCACGCACGCATGCACGCAAGAGCCAAGTGTGATCGAGCAACAACACTCATGTCGATAGTATTTATTTATAGCACAAAGTGAACGTGTGCCATTGCAGATTTATTATTATATTATGTATTTTTAAAATGATTGTGTAGCGTGGCACTATACAATACTAGTCAACTATAATGGACCACAATTGTAGCCAGTGCCAGTCACTACAGCAGCAACACTCGGCAAAGACCATATTGCACTCGGCAAAGGCTTTGCCGAGCAAAGTGAACTCAGCAAAGAAGCTGTCGGCAAACATTTCTTTGCCGAGTGCCACGTCAGCACTCGGCAAAAAAATTTCAACCGTCAACTTTGACGGCTTCTTTGCCGAGTGCCTGCAGAGCTGGCACTCGGTAAAGATTTTTTTATTTTTTTTAAATTTTTTGCCGAGTGTCTGACCGTTGCACTCGGCAAAGAAACTATTTTGTTTATTTTTTCTTACAAAAAACTTTGCCGAGTGTCACAGCCGTGGCACTAGGCAAAGAGATTTTTTTATTTTTTTTGAAAAATTCTTTGCCGAGTGCCATGGTCCAGGCACTCGGAAAATTTAGAAAACCAGTTCTCCGGTTCCCAGATTTGCCTAATGCCTGTGTCATGGCACTCGACAAAGCCGTCTTTACCTAGTGTGGCACTTGGCAAAGAGGTTAAAAATGCTGTTTTTTTATTTTTGCTTTCCATCAAAACAAAGAAACACATCACATATATATCATATATATCATCACACACAACACATAATATATCACATTCATTATTCATAATCCATCGAATGCACAAATATCGTCCGTCCATCGTGCATCACATACACATATCGTCCATAAAACATCATATGGAATTCATAATCTATCACACATATAAATATGTCTCTATAGTGTCTCTAGTGCAAGTCGAACACAAGTCTAAGCCCTGAACAAGTCCGAAGAACATAAAGAGAGGTACCTACTGCCATCCTGGCCACCTGGGCTGTTGAGGTGAGTGCCCGTACTGTGGAGGAGGGCCAGTTGGCCACCTGGACGCTGGAGAAGGGCCACCGTGTGGAGTCGGGTTCGAACCCGCCGACTGTGGCTGCACAAAAGAGAAGCGAAATCATGAGTATGTGCAGGAGGGGCGCAAAAGCTAAAGGAATCAATAGGTTCACGTACTAACTCGAGTCTCTACAACAGGAGCAGGAGGCACAACTGGAGCGAGCAGTGACGGAGGCACGACCACACCTGGCAAGGCCTGCAGACTCGCCATGAAGCTGAACATGTCCCGCATCCTATGCTCCTCGGCCACCCTCTGTGCTTATACAGCCGACATCTCTAGCCGATGGGCCTCCGCCTGGGCCTCCATCGTTAGCTGTTGGGCCTCCACCTGTGCCGTCTGCTGGGCCTCCAACCTGCGCACGTTCTCCTGCAACATTTCACCTGCAAAGATTAAACAATGCAAATGCAAGATACATATGTAAAAGCAATGGACGACGAGTTTGTGAGTCCTGGAGTTTTGCCATCTGCTGCTGTGAGCTCGGCTGCCGAGAGCGTATGGGGAGGGAGGAGTCCGTCTGCTCCTTGCCATCACTAGTGTCGACCTCCAGATACCTAGAGGATTTACACTTTGGACAGTGCGTTGCTTTCTCGTGATCTTCCCTAAATAGGACGCACCCATTCGGACAAGTATGAATATGCTCATACGGCATCTTAAGTGCACGAAGAAGTTTCTGTGACTCGTACAAGTTCTTCGGCAGCATGTGACCCTCCGGAAGCAGGGGTCCAAAAACTGCCAACATACCATCGAAGTGGCCTCGACTCATGCTACACTGCGACTTGAACGACATTAGGTGTCCAATGGCATCCAGTTGCGAAACCATTGTATTTTCATGAAGGGGGTTCTATGCCGAATCCAGCATAACATAGTACACCTTTGCGGATTCCTCTGGGTCATCCTCCAATCCTTCACCGAACCGTGCCTCGTGAAAGTCATCCATCCAGTCTGGTACCCCGGAATCTCCATCAAAAGCCTCAAGGCGTGGTCTCACCACCTCCTCTCTAATACAATCAACTTCACCATGGTGGATCCAGCAGGTATAGTTTGGCGTGAATCCATACTTGCAAAGATCTTCCTCCACGGCCTTTTTAGTCTTTCTTACACGGTTGTCACATTTGTGGTAGGGACACGACATCTGACTCGACACTTTAGCAACCTCACCAAATGAATGCTCCAAGAAAGCATTAGTCTTAATAATCCATTCTGAGATCATACTTGGGTGGCCCGTGTACATCTAATCACGGTTCTCCATACTCTGGCATATACATATATAAGCGAGTAATATAACCATGGTACATCTGCTCGGTGTGCCTACTATCTAATAGGTGAGGATAGGTCCTAATCCCACCCGTGGATGCGTAGATGAGGTCAGTTTCCATGCTTCGATCCTATCCAAGAAATAATTTCGGCAGCACCTCCTCGCTGTTCTCCCGATACACATTCTGCAAGGGAGAGTGTGTATCCGGAGAACAACAGGGAGGTGCTGCCGAAAGTCTGTCTTGGGCCGGAACGAATCATGGAAACTAACTTCATCTACGCATCCGCGGGGTGTCCAAAATACGTGGACAATCTGAAAGAGATACGGTCACAGATATGCAAAGATCTGCATACCTCCAACCGTATCTCTTTCGAACGGGAGATGCCTAACTGGGCTACGTGACTATATAAAATATGCATACAAAGGAGGAGGGGGTTATACCTAGGGTGGCGGTGGAGTCAGGCTAGTGAGGCAGTAGCGTGTCAATGCAGTGGTGAGGCGATGCGGTGCAGGCAGACCTACGACGCCGACAAAGTGCTTCGGGTCCCCTCCGACAGGTCCTGCTCTACAAAAGAAGAAACACGTCGCTATAATTTCAAAAATTCGGCAACACCTCCCATGTACGGGGAGATTTCCAATACCTGCAAGAAAAATTGTCGGCACGAAGGCCGACAACCACAAACCTGGCTTGAAGGCCGTCCGACTTGACACGATGGCTGACAACCACAAAGGCTTTACCTTCTTCTCCAAGGAGGGCCAGGGACGACGATGGGCGGGCACGACGACGGGGATAGGGCGGCCGGGGCTTCTTCTTCCTTCCTTCTCCTTCTCCTTCTCCTTCTTCTTCTTCTTCTTCTTCTTCTTCCTCCTCCTCCTCCTCCTCCTCCTCCCCTTCTTCTTCTTCCTCCTTCCTCCCCTTCTTCTTCTTCCTCCTTCCTTCCTCTTCTTCCTCCTGCCGGGCGGGAGGTGCAGCCGAGGCTTGGGGCGGCCAGGGTTGATCACATGTGGAGATGTCTGGATTTTAGGCATCCGACATCACAACTAACTTGAAACCTTCTCAATTTTTTATCATAGCCTCTACATGCGATAGCACGACACCTCAACAAGTTTCATGATTTTCGGACTTTGTTTGAATTTTATATAATGTATTAAATACACTCCGACCACAAGCGGGTGCCATGTTTCGCGAATAAGGCGTTCAAAATTTTTGATGAGTTCCTGGTTACGGCCTCAAAATACACCCTCCAACATGAATATCATTTATTGAACGGCTATATTTCATTATTTCATGCATCTGCAGTTCAAACTTATATTTTTTGCCCAAATTCAAGAAAACTAAATAAACTAAAGAAATATGTCAAAATGCAATGAAAATGTGCCAAACTTGAACATGTTGTTTGTGTTACTGTAGTAAAGCTTCAAAAAAATCTGGGTGCCAAAAAAAAAAGAGATGACGGCGCCCGACGCCGTCGCCGTCGATCCCAGCAATTTTTTTGCTGAGTGCTATTCTTTGCCGAGTGGCACTCGGCAAAAGGCTTTCTTTATCGAGTGCCCTATTTTGCCGAGTGCCAAACTCTGGGCAAAGAACCCTTTGCCGAGTGCCAGGTTTTGCCGAGCGCGGTACTCGGCAAAGAAGGCCTTTGCCGAGTGCCCGATATTTGGCACTCGGCAAAATACCAGGCACTCGACAAAGCGCCGGTTTCCTGTAGTGAGGACGGGGACCGCCCTTTCTCCCGACTAAACCCAAGTGCCCCTAGGGTTCCTTAGCCAGCATTGCTCCTTGCCCCTTCTCTCTTTTACCCTCAACAACCTCATCAGCGACAAGGGGGCGAGGACGTCCTTTCCTTTAGCCTAGGTAGAGAGACCATAATCTGCCTGCCTAAAGCCTGCTAGAGAGACCATAATCTTCACTCTGCAAAGCTTCCGTCAACGGCAACCCACCGTTAGGACACATATTTTTGCCGACGGTCCATTTAGCACTTGGCAAACAGCCCCCGCACACGGCAAACGGTTTGCCGAGTGCCTGATATAAAACACTCAGCAAAGAGCCTGTTGCCGTCTTTTTTTTTCAACGTGTGCGCTTTGCTGAGGCTTTGCCGAGTGCTAAAGGCCCTTTGCCAAGTGTCCCTTGCACTCGACAAAAGCAGCCGCCTCCTGTAGTGCACCCCTCGCCGCTAGTGAGGTTACTAAAAGTATAAGAGAAACGGGAGGGGGTGGCGCAAGGAACGACGACTCCTAAGGAATCCTAGGGATGCTTTGGTTGAGTCGGGAGGACGGACAATCCCCTAGCTGCAATTGTAGTCCACTCCAATTAACTAGTGTTGTAATAATTCCATAGTACTTTTATCTTAAAAATAAATGTCTAGTGGCACATTGTTCACTACGTGCTATAAATAAATAATATGGACATGAACCTTGCCG
Source organism: Eremochloa ophiuroides (assembly GCA_038502445.1). Lineage (NCBI taxonomy): Eukaryota > Viridiplantae > Streptophyta > Magnoliopsida > Poales > Poaceae > Eremochloa > Eremochloa ophiuroides. Next base: position 7,304,306 of record JAHLJS010000002.1, read on the forward strand.
CTCAATTATACTCCGCTATTGCATGTGTGCATGTGTGCTCATATTATCATCCAGCACTCAATGGAGAGAGAGAGAGAGAGGTCAATGTGACATGTATCCAAACCAGCATCATTGCCTTGGGATTGAGCGGCATCAGCAAAACGTATTCGGTGGCTATTGTTTTTTTCGAAAGGCGGCAAAAAGCTTTTGCCGTATTTTTATTAGAAGATGAAAGGGAAAAAAAAAGAAAAAACAGCTTACAAGACCAACTAGTACTGGAAAACCACTGTAGGCATTAGGAGAAACACCAAAACAACTGCAGAGGGCCTAACAAAACCAAACTCCGCAAACTGGAGAAAAGAGAGAGAGAAAGGACAAAAAGGAAAAAGGAAAAAGGAAAGACACCCCGCAAGAAAACGTCACTGCTGGACTTGAGCTTCGGGTCTGTTGGCCATCTTAAACTGGTTGACCTCTTCTTTGCATAAGAATGCTACTTGGCTGTAGACTTTTTTGCTGGAATGTTCTTCTATTTCTCTCATTCCAAATAATCCACCAAAAGTAGATCATGAGGCCATCAAAATCCTTCCTTTGCCACTTATCAATTCTCCTTCTACACCTAATCCAATAGCCGTGTAGAGATCCGCTATTTCCTGCCATGTCCACTGCTGAGATAGCAAACCAGGATTTCAGAATTGACCAAACTTGTTTGGTGAAGGGGCAATCTTTACATAAATGTGTGGGAGTCTCGGGTTCAACCCCACACAACTTGCAAATGGGGTCATTCGGCCAATTCCTCTTTAACAGATTATTCGCCGTTAGAATCTTCTTATGTAATAGGGTCCACGCAAAGAATTTGCATTTTGGCTCCGCTCTTGCTTTTCCAAATCAGCATGATTCGCATTTTACAGTAAGAGCCTTCAAATTGAATGTGATACGCGCTCTTGGTTGTATACTCGCCATCTGTCGTCCAACGCCAAACTATGCTGTCTTCTCTATTAGCATCAAATTCCGTTTGTTGAATGGCGTCCCATAGTCGGACGTACTCTTGTAATTCTTCCGAAGTCGTGATAGGAGTTATGTGAGAAATCCACTTGTTATCGTGTAATGCCTTGTAGACTGTGACATTCTTCCTTTTAGCCTTCTTGAACAGGTTTGGCGCGATGTTCCTTGGCGCATTGCCTTGCACCCATGAGGACGACCAAAACCTAGCCGTTTTGCCATCCACGATTGTGACTACTGTAGATGCTGCAAAAAGTTGTCTATCTCGGTCATCACATGGTAATTTCAGCTTAATCCATGCTCGTTCCTTTTGGCGCCATTGGAACCACAACCATCGAAGCCGAAGAGCTCTTGCAAAGCGTTCCAAGTCTGAAATTCCTAGTCCGCCTTTGCTCTTTGGTCTACATGACGTAGACCAATTTACAATCAAGCCACGATCTATGTGCTCTCTCTCACCATGGGGAACATATGGCAGCAACCAGAGTGGATATTTTTGTGATCCATAGAGTTACCCAGAGGAATAGTTTACCAGATCTACATGCATGTTACAAGCGGGGCGAGAGAAATCATGATGCAACTGCTCATGCTGGGACAATAGAGCAATTACATCCAAAACAACTCTACTATGAAAACAATGTTTAGAGGTGCCACATTTCATTTTTATAGAAAGTACCTATTAAAATATGGTTATTTTCATAAAGGCAGACAAATAATGTTCAACTATTTCGTCACCTCGATCAATGTAGCATGTTCTGTCGGAGATTTCATAATCAACCAAGGGCTTGTTTGAATGCCTATGTACTCCTCTCAATATATGTGTTAGGGTAGTTTGGTGTGGAATTTATTTTAAATTCCACACCAAACCACTCCAACACACATGGATTAAGGAGAATATATAAGCATCCAAACAAAGCTTAAGTGGTTGGACATATTTCGCCACAACAGGCATGCTAGCTAGGCTTTGCAGTCAAGGACGCCATGAGGCCATGTTGTGTCGCTTGGCTGCATCGGGGCTAGAATTTCGTAAAACAACACATGAGCTCCAATACTAATCGTGGTTCAATAACAGGATCCGGGTTAATGCAGCGTGACAACAATAATGGTTGTACTGCCGTAGGAATCAAATGCGGCAGTAATCTACACTCACTAACAATCTACCATACTGTACTGAGTAAAATTCTGTTGCAGTGAATGTTCAACTTCCCAATGGTTTGCTTATTAAGATAGCTTCTCCAAGTACAAAACTCATTTCCTCTAATTTTGGTAGGCTTGATTTTATTTGAGTCTCTGTAATTTATATCTCCCTGCCAACAAGTGGTGCGTGGCATTAGCTGCGATTGTGTCCCACTACTAGTCCACATCATAATCCTCATGATTATTACCCTTATATGATACACAGAGTGAAGGTATCAATAATGAGACTGTTCATAATTTGAATGCTCTGATACTCGTGGTAAGTAATATTGTAGGCATATATCTGCTACAAATTACTCAGTCACATGCAACGAGTTATGCATGAGGTTTAAAATAATTCTAATTCTGGCAAGTACAAAAACGTAGCAATGCTGCATTTTCATCTATCTAAAAAAAGACTCCACAACTAAAACGATGTGTTCAAGGCTTCCAGCTACAAATACTACCGACATGAACCATGCTGCATAAAGTACCACGCTTTGCTCGTGCGCCTGCATACTCATTTTATCCTCCACAAATAGTTACCGAAAGAGAGGTCAATACAACATGCATGTGCTTCAGCATGTCACCAGTTTGTTGAGATTGAGCGGTATCAGTGAAGCGTATCCCGCAGCTCGGCGGTGCTGTAGATCTGACAATTTTCCACAGTGGCCGCTGATTGGTATCATCTCCAAACCACATGCACCCAGAACAACTAAAGCTCCTTAAGCACAATTTGCATAGAATCATGACCGAAATGGTGCTCACTTGAGAAACACGCCAGCAACTGGGGAAGTGATTGTCGCAATGAAATGGATTGAGCAGCAGCAGCAACTGTGGAGTAGGATTTGCACTCTCTTTCTATTCTCACACTCTGGGCGATCTCGAGACATTGTAAGACAAGGCAAGTCCATTGTCATTGACGGAAAACAAGCACCTATCTTTAGAAAATGGAAGATAACTTCTTCCTCTGCATGTTCACACACAGTGATTACAATATTACATAGTTAGTATTGCTGATGAATCAGGGGAACAAGAGATGAAGAAATCATGTATGGCAAAGCCTATCAACAAATTTCCATCGTTGAGAGGCGAACAGCTTTTTTTTTTTTTTAGAAAAGGTGCGAACAGCTTCAACATAGTGGTATCTAATTTTCTGCTCGCTACTCGAAAAGACTCCATTGTTTCAAAACAAGCACGTATCTGAAGTCTGCACTACCGTCTGACAACCATTAATTATGGTAGAGGGAGCAAAGCCTCGTTTAGCTAGCATGCTTTGGCCACTTCTATTAAGCATGCTGAATATTTGCATCCACACAAATTACAAAAGCTTTAGTGCGTTCAATGATATGCATGCGTAATTTGTCTCCTTATTATTAATTATGGAATCAAACTCAGCAGCTCCCAACCTGAGTCAAATGTCCATATGCAATCTACACTCACTACTGTACTGTACTTAGTAAAATTTTGTTGTAACGTTCAACTCCCCAATGGTCTGCTTATTAAGATAGCTTTGTCCAAGTAGTGAACTCATTTCCTATAATTTTGGTATGATTTATTTTGTGTGGTGGACGCTCTGCAATTTGTTTTCTCCCCCATCTGCTGGTAGCTCCCAACCCGAGTATATCACTTATTAATTAATAAAAGGGGTGGTGTTAGCTGCGATTGTGTCCGATCCCACCATTGGTTGTCTGGTCCATACCGTAATTCATCATGATCACCCTTACACGATATACGCAGTGAAAGTATCCATATGAGACCTTTCATAATTTGAATATGTTTTGAGACTCGTGGTACACAATTGTAATATTGTAGGAGAATTTTTATTATGGTTGAAGAAAAATAGATGGCTCACGAGGAGCGATCCAATGGCTAGAAAGGCAGAGTAACCTAGAGGCACCAATTTTAGAGGTATCGAGAAGTACCAGGTACCTTTTAAATGGTGGGACTGTAGGTACCAAGCACACACTGAAATTGGTGGGACAGGCACTTAAAAATGAAGTGGGATAATACTATTTTTGAAATTTCTTTTTTAATTAGGGTATAATGGCCAACACATGTTTATAATTTGAGAATTGCTAAGGTACACCCAAATAACTGTGAGCCGTCCATTTTATTCGATCGGACGGTCACGATCAGATCTTACCTCCTAGGAGGTAATATCTTAAATACATTTTTATATATTTATTTAATATTTAAAAAAGGATAAAAAATGATTATTTAGGATATAGAAAATCCTTTATAGATTTGTTTCCATGTATTAGTAGATATCATTGCATGCATGCATTTTTTTTATGGAAACACCCCACCCTAGGCGTGGATTGCACCTCACGTGGATTGCATCTCACTTTTTTTTTAAACATTACACGTGTAAGGGTGGGGGGTTAAGTTAGTCTTCATCCTAAGTTTAGATAGTGTTCTTGATAGGTTGGAGATAATAATTGTATTTTTTTCTTTTAATCTACAATAAAATTTCATAACTAGTCTTTCTTCCTCGTGATAGCTCCAAATTTAACGATTCTTTTTTGTAAATCTTTCTAAAATCATTCTGTATAAATCTGAAGCATTCTTTATTTATTAGACTTTGTTCTGTAATTTGAATTTTAAAATTTGAAAAAATAGCAAGTCTAAACAACATTTTGACGTAGTAAATGACATCGGTTAATAAAATCATAAACATGAAAGTTGTATAACTAATTAAGATGTACAACTTTTATTTGGGGCATTTGCTTATCCGACAAAACGATAGTAATATTGTTCATAAATTTTACATTTCTCCCTAGTAGTCTCATGAACTCTAAAGGAGAATCTAAAATTTGTGAACAATGTTATTATCACTTTCTCGAATGATCAAATGACCAAAATAAAAGTTATAGATCTTGATGAGTTGTGCTAATTTTGTGTACACGACTATTCGAACTGAAGTGATTTAGTCTTTCAAAATGTAGTTGGAAGTTGGCATGTTTTGAAATTCAAATTTTCAATTGAGAAAAGTAACTCAGATGAAAAGTTGATCAAAATAAAAGTTGTAGATCTGAAAAAGTTATTCAACTTTGTATTTGATAACTTTTTCATTTGAAATGACTATGCCTTGATAAATTTGAATAAATTTTTTTATTTTTAAAATTAAAATTTTAAATTATTCTAACAAATCCGAGTGGACAAACAATCAAAACAAAAGTTATAGATCCCGATTTACAGAAAATTTTAGTTGATGTTTTGTGCATTTGAATTCTTAGTGTAGCTTTTAAATTTTGTATTATTCAATTTGAGGTCATTTTTTAATTTTTTTCCAAAATTGCCCCTCTGTCTTCACCTTCTCTAATTTCCCCGTGTCTTGGTCATCGTTGGTTTTTTCACGAGCCGCCATCCTGTCATCGCGAAAACATGGGAATAAGAAACATACTGCAGAAGGGACGCACCCCGTGCTGCCGGCGGGTTCGTCGTCGTCGTACGGCGAGTACGTGGTGCAGCACCACAGGAGGCGCTCGTGGCGGCGTGGGCCTGCACGAGGCGGTGCTCCACGCCACGCACCAACACCGGCGTCCGCGCCTACGCCTTCTACGGCAGCGAACTGGAGGCGAACCGGGTGATGCTCCGTCGGTGGCGTAACGTCCGGGCGGCGGCGCGACGTTGAAGGGCTGCGAGGTTGGGCAGCGGCACGACGACAGGGAGAGAGTCGTGGGCGCGGACGCGGGCAAGTAACGCGGCGATTTCGCGTTGATTGCTTGATATGTTTCTCCCTAAAATTAAGGACATGCAAATTATTTGCAATTATCTATCTAGATTCTAGGAGTAAAAAAAGGAAAATAAAAATCAATTTTCAGATTTTTAATTTATTAAATAATTCAATAAATCATAATATTCAACGGTCTAGATTCGTTTAAGATATTACCTTCTAGGGAGGTAAGATTTAGGTAAGGGTGTACCTTAGCATTGCCCTTATAATTTCAGGCACAGCGTTGCAGAGATTCCTATCTTTTGGCTGAAGCCTGAATGTTAACGAGACGCAAAATGAAAATAAACAAGCTGGGCCTATCGTTATCGGCAAGCTACCAGATTTCAGAAGATGAACATGGGGCATTCCGGCAGTTTCCAACCTTCCAGTCCAGGCTCAGTGACATGGAACTACAAAATCATAATAATCAATCCCTGCGCAGCTTCTGGCTTTTTAGGAACATCAGCTGGTGGAGAGTCCTTGCTGGGCTCCTCATCTGTAACAGCAGGGACAGTCGCGGTCGAGATGGGATATCTTCAGGGGTTTCAGAGACATATATGTTTGTGAATTCGCTGTCCAATTCCCTGTATGCTGCAGGGATCTCTGATATGTCTGCTCGGCGCTGGCGGCGCGCAACGGCACCGGGGAGGATTGAGGAGGAAGGAGCGACGGGCTCGGAGACAGGCAGGCCAGCGGCGGCGGCGGTGAGCGAGAGCAAGGGCGGCGACGCGCGAGGGCGAGCGCGCAATGTCTGATCGCGACAAGCGAGTAGTGCCTCGGGGTTGGGACTTGGGGTGCCTGTGCTGACGGGTGGGAAGAGGGAAGGAGCGAGAATGACTGTATTAACCTTAAACATATACAATTAATTGAAACTTTTATCTTGATTAGGTACCCGGAGGTACTAGGAGGTAGCTGCTAGAAATCACTCGGGCACGTGCAACAGGATATTCTGCTTGAGGTTTAGAAGATTATGACTCCATGTGTAAATGTATAGCAATAATACTGCACTGACATCCACAAAATATAAATAATAATAAATGGGAACGATGTTTCAATCTATAAATACTGCCAACCTGAACCTCGCTGTAAAACGAGAAATACCATCCCAGAACTATGTGGTGTAACACCCACCAATCATGCTGTGACATGTGTCCAAACATGCAGCCCATTTCTTTCTCTCTCCTTCATTTATTGGTTCATGAACATGTTATACGAATCTTGATGTAACATGAACCATTGGATAATATGTGTTGCAACACATGGTTGTGAAAAATGCACCTTGCTGCAAAACAGACCCACTCTTTGCTCTTGTGCTTGCATACTCGTTTTATCCTCCCTAGTTCATTACCCCCGACACTCATCGTCGGAGGAAGTCAATACGACATGCATATGCTTCAATATGCATGTCACCAGCTTGTTGAGATATTGAGCAGCATCAGCGAAGCATATCCCGCCTTTGGGTGTGTAGCTTTGGTGGTTTGGCACCATGGCCTCTGTTCGTGATCTGCTCAGACCTGCATGCACGAAGAACCTCTCCTCAAGCATGGCAGTGCACAGAAAAACGAGAGAAACAATACCCTGTTCAGAAAGATGGCAGAAACCCGGACATGCACAGTTGTGATGAAATGAAGTATTGTCTTCATGATCAGTAGAGTTGTTTGGTGATCTCATATACCAAACTTACTATGGGAGCGGCAGCAACAACTGTGGAGCAGTTGTGCTCTCTTTCTTTACTCTGAGGAACAAAACCTCGTTAGGATGCTTTTGCCGCTTCTAGTAAGCATGCTGAGCATTATTTGCGTCCACAAGCTTTAGTGCGTTCCCTGATATGTGGGTGTAATTGTCTCCACCTTAATTAAGTACGGGTCAGTTACTCATCTTTAAAAAAATAAGCAAGAGGTACATTTGTTCATCTCCAATAGTTATAGCCGCTTGTAATATAATGCCTGTGTGCCAGCTCCACTTCAACAAGTAATTCACATGGCCAAGCGTATGCCTATATATTGAAATTGAAGCTTCGGTACCAGACATTAATAAAGTGAACGCTCCAAGTATTTTAAAGCTTTGAATCCCTCCCCAGCGCCCAGCCTGGAAGATTGATGGTGATTCTGATGCTGCAAACAAATCTGGTGGTTGGGGTTTTGTTATTCGGGATCATGAAGGATCGAGCCTCTTTGCAGGAGCTGGTAGTACATGGTGCCCTGTGTGCAGAGGCGGAAGCTTGTCTGGCAGGTTTACGAGCAGCAGTTGTTCATGGTATCTCACATATGCATGTGAAGACCGACTCTTTGGCGCTGGTCATAGCCCTTAGGCTTGACCTTGCTCCAGGTGGTGTCTTGTTTAGGGAGATACGTCATACATCTTCTTATGCATTTTGCTTTCTCTTGTCCATATTTTTTTTTCTCGCCTTGTGCTTGTAGCTAGTTTTTGTGCTCATGAGCTGTTTGGGATCAGGTTGGGACCTGGGTAATGCTGATAGTTTTGGGCTGGCCACGATCCCGGGTTTTGTAAATAACTTTGTGATCAGAGACATGTCCCATCGGGAACTTTAATAAAGGGGCAGGTTTATTTAAAAAAGGGTTAGCATATATAAAAGATCACTTCTCTCATGGTGCATCTTTTACACGGTGTCAAAAGGGCTAACGAAAGCGTCGAAGGAATGGGATATGTTTGTAGGGAATTTGATGCTATTCTATCTTAACTATCATTCGTGCCTTGCTTAGGCGGCCTAACATTTAAATAATTACATAAAAAGGAAAATCAATTATATTCGCCTTGGAGTCTGCAGAAAGGTATGGGATCTCCAGAGTGGAGCTGCAAACTGATTCTAGCCAATTGAGGGAAGCAATCACGTCTGATGCGAGGGATATGGCATTATGTGGAGTTATTTTCTGTTCGATTCATGACCTTCTGCATGATCATTTTACTTGTAATAAAACTGGAAAAATTTCATGGCTGTGTAACTTGTCTGCGGACGAGATGGCCAATGTTGCGATGAGTTGGGACCCGGGTCAATCTCAAGTGTGGAGTGACCCCCTTTCAGAGTTTGTATTTGATTTAGTAGCTCGCGATTTGGCTGAGTTTACGTCCATTAATACAAGGCCCTGAGAGCCGAGTATGTGATAAAAAAAAAGTTGAAAACCTACACAAGCCCACAACAAGCCCTTACTCTTTTTTTTTTTTGGAGAAGCTAGAGGGGTTGGAAGCCCCTACAGGAATTTTATTAACGGCAAAAGAAAGGAGAGTAGTTCGACAATTACAAAGTTAAGAGACAAAAAAAACAAAGAAAACCAAATAAAGGAGAGCAATTACAACAGAGATTTTGAATCCATATATAAATTAAAAGTATGCGAGAGTCTCGTCCTAGACCTTAGGGCGAGGAGCTTCAATTCTTTTGTGTAAACTGTAAACCAATTTGGCTATTGCAAGCTGGGGCTGAATGCCAGCCCAACACATTAGGATTGAGACCAGCCCTTATTCACAGATAAATACATCTAATAACAATCCATCGGGCTTTTTTTTACAGCAACCACAGAAATAGGACAAGACATCTGTTCATTAGCCACTCGACCCTTTATTTGACGCCGCGAAAACACCGTGTTCACAGGGCATAGAACATTCGATTTTTTTTCTCGAACTTGTAGGAGAATTGAGCGAAGTGGTCGATTGTCTGTACGTCATCCAACAACTGGTTGGAACCTGGCTGAACATTTGAATGTGAGGTAGACAGTCCCTAAAAAGAAGGGTGTGTTCTAACTCTGACAAGTGTAGATATAGTAGTGCAGAGCTTTCATCTTAAAATAGTCAATCATTAAATTGACACCATGTGTTTTATAAATACTATCATCATGACCCTGGTTGAACACACTGACCCATATAAATTTTAGATCAATTGTGCCAGCATGCTCGTTTTATCCTTCACTGCACAGTTCCTTTGTTTATTTTATATGCCGGCACTAACACTAGCTCATTTGGAGGAGTGGAGCCACATTGCTTCAACATGTCACTAGCAGCTTGTTGGGATTGAGTGGCATCAGCAAACCGTATTCCGTGGCTGTGGTTCATATAGCCACCGGCATCTTTATTTCTACCTTCTGTTTGAAAGTTTCTTAACTCCTATGGCATGAATTTCCCAACACAAGAGGAAAGTTTCTTAACTCGTAAGGCATGAATATCCAAAGCCAAAATTGTTGTGATAAAAAACATCATATAGTCTTAATTAGTAGAGTTACTTGATGGCCAGATATACCATACTTAGTGCTTGTTTGGTCGTTCGTCAATCCCTGAACGACTTGCCTGGTCTCAAAACCTGCTTAAGACTGCCTGTACATGGTTCCAAAATTGCCTGACTAGGCATACAGTATATCAAATCTATAGTAATGTTTTCGTTGGTGATGTGACACAATGCCTGAGTGATCAAAGGAGAAGATGTTTTTCCTGTGTCCGTTGAAGTTGGGAAAGTGACTAATACGAGCATTAAATGGATCCAGACAACGCTCAAGAGATCCAATTTCCAAGCGACCGATTTTGAAGGACCGCCGCCAGGCAGCAGATACAAAGTAGCTACAATTAATACAATGAAGCCTTTTTTTGCAATTGTACAAGTAATTTTATATAGTATACACGCATGCATATGACCCAGTTCAAATTTGCCTTCACCAAATCAAAATCATGTCAAAATTATGTGTCTAATTTTCTGTACTTTATCAAAGTAACCTAAAATAAGTTTTTTCTTGAGCGGGTGTACCCATATTTCATTAAAAAGAATATAATTGTACAACATCGATGAATTCCGGCTACTTCATGTCCCCTAGCAAGTCGCTAGCGTGCATGACCAGCCAAAATTGTCGATCAGCTAGAGCAAAAGCACCTAACAGTTACAAAGAAGCAAATGACTATATGGCCGTGGATACAACAAGGTAACAACGTCAGGAACACGTATCTACTCGACGTTCATCACTGGATCACGGCGCCGGCCCACGGAAAGAGGACCTTCATGGCTTCCCACCTTCCAGAGGGCAGCGGTGTGGCAAAGGGCCTGCTAAAACTCCTGAAAGGTCGCCTCATTAGGCTTCGCCGTCTCAACTTCAAACCCGACCTTTTTCAAGAGCACCTTTCTTGTCTGGACGTTCGGTTTTGATGCTCAGAACTTGCTCTTGACAGCTAAACAGGCACTAGGCTTAGGGACGATATCATCATGATCGCCTTAGGGTCCTTGGTGATGCACAGGCTAGGCGGTGACATAGTAAGTGGCTAATGAAACGGTAGCTTGATGGCATCAATGAAACTAGTGCGCATTGCTTATGTCCGAGGAGGACAACATGCCATTGTGCCCCAGAGGATCCAAAGCTGTCCCACTATTTGAACCAGTGTCCAACACGGAGTGGAGAGGCTCGAGGGCCCTTTGTTCTCTCAACCTTCGCTCGATGGCAAAGGTCCATGATGTGGGTGAACAAGTAAATAAGGTGAAAACAGATCGCCATATATCGTTCTCAACTAATCCTTACACAGGACAATGAATCCTCTTTTATAGCTCACTGTTCACCTGAGAGTCATTTTACACTGAAGCCCCCTAATGATTACAAGCATATTCTTGGCATATTCTTTAGACTATACACACACCTAGGGATCGTCTCGGCATTTCCTATTGGTGCTCAACCACTACGTGACCGGGGCCCGTAGCTAGCCTTTGCTCGCAACAGGATGTGCTTCGGTCCTTCGTCGGACTTCACTACAGGCCGAGTCTTGAGCACATGTGTCTTCAGCCCGTGTCCTATGCTTCGGCCTCCGCCCGGTGGCCAACCTCCACGAGCGGTCTCCCCCCTTGTGCTTCCCTAGTCCATTTCTGGCCTTCATCGAAGGCTGGCCTTCGCGCGAAGGAGGATGCTTCCCTGGTCCGCCACTGGCCTTCGCCGAGGACTGGCCTTCGTGTGAAGGTGGATCTCCGGCCGCCCGTCTTTATCTCCTGATTGAGCTTCGCTCGGAGGCTTTCCGCTCCCCTGCTTGGAGGTTACCTTCATCAAAGCAATACCCGATGTCTTGGTGACCCTAGTAACGTGTTACAACACCCACAACAACGCACAGGCGATGGTGGTGGTGTGGGAGCTTCATGCTCTACTGGAGCAGCAAGCAGGAAGAGGAAGCCCCCATTGTCTTTGCTCCAGCTAGCTGGCAAGATGATAGGGAGCGAGGCAACAAGCTCCACCATCATCGGATCCTCTGCCACCTCTCGATCGTCATGCCCCACGCCTAGGTGTAGCAACCCACGGCTATGTGAAAGCGAAGATGGTGTGGCATGGGGGCTCCATCCTCCGTGGTCGCAGCAAGCATAGCAGGCAGTGCTCCAGCTGTTTGGATGACACGGAGTGAGGCAAAACGAGCCCCGAAATCATCGGATCATCTGCTATGTCCTGACCGGCATTGCCCCGCGTCCAGGCACAATGACAAAATCAACGGATCGAGTCCAGAACGTGCCACCAATGCTGGTCACGAAAATCGACGCCTTGGGCCAGGGGACGGAAGGCCCCCCAACACCGTGTCGTTTGTGCCTGGCCAGCTTGGCACCCGCCAAGCATCGTCGAAGTTGCGCCTTTCATAATTCCGGACGTCACTGCACATGGCCTGCCTTGGACGCTTTCTCGCAAGGTGCCTGAACCTGCAGCTAGCGAGACCTTGTGGGAGAAGGATAGGCAATTGAAGCACCTGTCCCGAAGCGCAGCGATGCAGTAGTCCTGCTCCAAGTGATATTTACGTAACAGAGGGCTTAACTTATATGGCCCCAAAATAAATAGACAAACAAATTTGCAAAGGCAACATCATCCGAGAAATAAATAAACGTAAAGCGGCATGTTTGACACATTCACTTGTATCTATGCTATATATACCTACTATTCACCAGTGGATATCGATCACTTCACACTTCCTACTGCTGTACTGCATCCATCCGATACATGCTCCATTTACCTTTACCAAACATATTCTGTTCTTCAACCGAGCAATGGATCCACAGTTTTTGCTACCTTCGGAATGAGTGGCGTCAGGGAAGTTTGGTGGAGGCACGGTGCATGTGCATTCCTGTTCTAGTGGGCAAGTCCAGTCGAATGTGTTGTGAGACCTAAGGATGCAAATATGAAAATGGATATCCGAATTATCCGCGTTCGTATTCGTTCGAATTATATATATGGATATCCGTATCCGTATCCGTTTTAAAATGGATATCAAAGTGGATACATCCGTATTCGTATTTCAGTGTTTTCTCTATCCGATTTCAGATCCGTATTCGACAATATCCGGCAATATCCGTATCCGAATAGAAAATAAGCATGAACTTATTTAAAAGTTTTCTCTTCATAATAAGTGAACAATTATTTAATTTTATTATTACTAATAATGCATGTAACATATTTAATAGTATATATAAAATTAAATTAAGTATTAATTTTAAATTATTAATGATACATAAAGATTAACTAATTTTAGCACTTTTATAATTTAGGTTAATCTAATATATTTGTCCTTTTAAATTATTTTAATCCTTTACTTTATTTATTTATTGATATAAATTATTTTATATAAATTTAAAATTTCATAATAAATATTTATATAAATATAATATTGATTGATATATTTATTTATTAAATATATATTGGTAACTAGATTATTTTTTGTGCTATCTTTCTCTATGCTATATACACAAATGCTTTATCTCTAGTTTTTCGTAATTCCAATACTAATTATAAAGTAAAATGGCTATTTGTTTTCTATCATTTTTATTTGAACTTATTCAGTTGATCTATTATTTTGTTCAATATTATCTCTTATAATTTTGTTTACTTCGCTCTTAGAGATTAATTAGAAGTGTACTTTCATTTAGTTCACTTTCGTTAATGATATACTTAATAATAAAATTTTATTCATGTATGTTAAATTTCATAATGTACGTTTTGAGTTAGATCAAGTAAGTATCCGATTTCGGATCCACATTCAAAGCATCCGTTTTGTATTCGTATTCGAAAATATCCAAATTCGTATTCGTATTCGAATTAAAATATAGTAGAAGGTGACATCCGGATTCGATTCCATGCATATCCGATCCGTTTTCATCCTTAGTGAGACCACGGAGTCAAGTGACAGTAAAACAATAATCCTCAGACTTGCCGACGTGAGTGGGTACAGGTGCATGTGCATTCCTGTTTGAGTGGACAAGGGCCGCAAGTCTAGCGCATGTGCCGCATTCCTGTTAGAGTGGGTCAAGGTTGTGTAACATCAGCACGGATCTTTATCAGTACCTGTAAAGGAAGTCGTTTTGAATAAAGTTTTAGTCAAATATTGAAAATGTAAATTATAAATAACTTTTAAATTTTCGAGTTTAGAAATATAAAAACTATATAAGTAGATTTGTCTTCAAATATACTTTCATAAAAGTATGCATATATCACTTTTTAATAAATATTTTTATAAAAATATGAAGTTAAAGTCATGCTTTAAAAACCGTGTCGTTGTCCAAAACGACTTCCTTTACAAGTATGAAGCGAACACTTTTTCATAATGTTAGTGGTGGATAATTTAGGTACAAATTAAATGGGGTTACTTTATCTTTCATACATTGCATTATTTATCATGATGACAACATACGTATTTTATATACAAATTTTGGGGGTTGTTTTAATTAATTTTCTACAATGGAAGATGAGGTTAACTTTGAAAACGATGCAGATCCAATGATATTATTGTTGTTGATGATTATGGTGTAACAAATGAAATGCCAGATGTGTATGGCAACTTGGGATTCGATCGCTCAAGTGCCACCCAAGGAGGTAGAATTACTCTATGGCTAAAGGAAGGGCCCCCACTCCTGCCGCTAGCTAGGTCACAGGAGGAAGAGGAGAGACAAGGCCAAGAGGCGAAGGTTGAGGAATGCTATGCGCTCGGGTTGGGTTGAGAGGATACGCGGTCCTTGGCTGCACAGTTGTGGCCTGGGTTGAGAGGATAGGCGATCCTTGGCTGCATAGTTGTGGCCTACTAGAGCATACTAGTAGTATTGTACTAGTGCTAGAATACTTAAATTCAAAATAATCTACTATACCTAAATAGAAAGAACACACTACTATATTTCTCTGCGATTTAGTGAAGCCATGTCATCTGGGGGTCCCACAATCAAAGTCACCTCTCTGTCCTCTACTGTGTCAACCTCCTCAAAATTGGAAGAGGCACCAATGGAGAATTGGAAGAGACATTGATGGACTTTTGGCCTTCTCCGAGCAATTGATGAATATGAGCACGAGTGGACGGACTCATCTCTCCTACATAAAGCCACGACTACACATCACGCCGCTCTCTGTTGTGCCTTGCCCTCGCTTCGCTCTTCCTCATCTCCTTACGCTCTGGTCAGAGGGGCTACTCCACTGCGGCGAGATCGTGGTGGCACGCTGCAAGGCTGCCTGCCACAAGCAGATCGCCGGCTCCAATATTCTCTTCATTCTCACCGTGGTGGCGTGGCACTCACCGTCCTGCACTCCTCCTCGAGTTTCTTTAGTTGGAGCCGGGTGGCCTGTAGTCTGGAGCCTTCTGTCTACTCAATTTCCATGAGTTGTTCCCGATGCTATGGTCATGTTGTTCAACCAATTTCAGTTAGGTGATGAGGGTTTTGAGTTCAGTTGATGTGTAGTAAGTGCTCGATCAAATGCCTGCTTGAGTTTGGTCATGAGTAGAGTAGATAAACAGGAATAGCTGATGTTTCATGTGAAGTGATGGTGAGTTTATTTGATATTCATACTTGGGATGGTTCGCTTTTAAGCCTCATGGTTTTGTGTTTCGTTTAACTGCTGTGAATCATCTATCCTCTATCCATATATCCTGCTCAAATTGGAATCGAGCGTACGTCAATGATGGTTAATTTATCCTTTTTCTAGGTATAAGCTCTTTAGTATAGTATATACGTGTTCAGATGTGATCTTTTTCATATTAGTATATGGAAACCACAAGAAGAAACCTCTTTGATATTGCTTTATTCCACGACATGTAGGACGTCGTCAACCATGCTTGAAAGTTGATTAGAACTACACTGCGCATTACCTGCAATTACTTAATACTGTTGATTAAACCTAGAATTAGGGACAAGTCTATTTAACCCCCTCAAGTATTGGTGGTTGTCTACTTCACCCCCTCAACTATAAAACCAGGTATTCTACCCCTCGAACTATAGAAAACCGTCTAAATAACCACCTGAGGTGGTTTTGAAGGTGGTTTTGCTGACGTGGCATATTAAGAGTCTATATAGCCCCCTAACGTATAAAAAGTTGTCTATATAACCCTCTTGAGGTCTATATACCCCCCTGAGACGGTTTTGAAGGTGCTCAATTTTTTTGGAATTACACTATGCATTAGGCTTATCATCTAGATCCTCCCACATCCTCGCCCTCTTTGGCTTTCTCCTCCAATGGCTATACCTAAAAATTTTAAGGGCAACATGATAGAGGATGTGGAAAGAGTTGAAAGATGAAGATGTAGGCATGGCATGCTTGAGCTTAATGCCATCGACAAGTGATGAGAGGTGAAGTAGAAGACAAGATTTCATATGCGGCTCATTGGGCGGTGGCTCAGTCTAGATAGAGTAAGGAAATGGAGGCAACAAAGTGCCCTGGGTGCAAGCATGTGTGTTTAGGCCAGTGTAATAGGATACATTGTCCAAAATTACCCTAAAGAGATCATCTGATGAGTCATTTGATCATTATTAGAAGTTTTACGGGTTTTAATATCATGTTTTATAGTTGAGGGGGTCATGCAGATAATTTTTATACGATAGGGGGTTATATAGACTTTTAATATGCCACGTCAGTAAAACCACCTTAAAACCACCTCGGGGGGTTGTTTAGACGGTTTTCTATAGTTCGAGGGGTAGAATACCTGGTTTTATAGTTGAGGGGGTGATGTAGGCAACCACCAATAGTTAAAGGGTTCAAGTTTTCCCTAGAATTAGTGAACACGAGATTGATCATTTTATAATAGTTGTGATCAAGAATTGTTAGTATTTTTTTTCCTGATGATGCAGTGCATGCATGAATAAAATATATCAATTCCCAAAAAAAAAGAACAAAATATCTCGCATCAGCCACAAATTGAAGGCAAACATATGCTCCATCTAGCTTTTCAACATAATAGCCAAGAAAGTAGCATCTTATGCAGCAGCCATCGCACAACACTTTCTTCACAATTAAATACAACAAAAATGAAAAGAAGACATGTGAGTGTTGTCCTGACAAAGAAGAAAAACACTTCTCATTCTATAAATTCTATAAATCCCTATTATATGCATTATTACAAATTCCCCTACAGTAATGTGCGGGATATTATTTAGTTAATACTAAATCTACAGTGACACACATTCACTATGTGCTGTAAATAAGTGCTATCGACATGAACCTCGTTGCTTGATTTTGCTCCGCCTTGTTTGTGCACTTTTCCAACGATTAGTGGAGACAGGTCAATGCAACATTCATCTATAACAGCATCATTACCATGGGATTGAGCGGCATCAGCAAAAATATTCTATGAATATTGCAGATTTGCAGCTCGATCAAATAGTCAGTCATGGTCTCCGTTCTTTCTCTCACAATCCAGCCAGTTTCCGCCAAGGAAACCCAGAGCTAGAATTTTGTGAAACAAGCGCAAGAGCTTCAACGCTAATCTTGGTTCAATTGCAGGATCCGGGTTCAAACAACATTACAACAAAAAGGGTTGTATTGCTAATTGTTGGCTGTGGTTTAGTGTGAGTAAATTGTCGATCCATGCATGTGCAATCTATGCTCACTATTGTACGGTATGAGTAAAATTTTATTTGTTGTAATGAATGTTCAACTCCGCAATGGTCTGCTTATTTAGATAGCTTTGTCCAAGTCCTGTTCGAACTCATTTCCCGTAATTTTAGTAGGCTTGATTTTGTTTAGTGAAGGCTCTGTATTTTGTCGCCCCCCCCCCCCCCCTGGCGGCTCCCAACCCAGGTACGCCACTTATTAACAAGAGGTGTGGACCTTCGATTGCGTCCCACTACTGATTGTCTGGTCCACATCATAAATCATCATGATTACCCTTATATGATACACATAGTGAAGGGCCAAAGGTATTCACGAGACTGTTCATAATTTGAATATGTTCTGAGACTTGTGGTACACAAATTGTAGGCTCAGAGCTGCTACAAATCAATCGAGCACGTGCAACAGGACAAATTCTGCTTGAGGTTTGGAAGAATTATGACTCTGTCAGGTGTAAATGAAGCAATAATACTGCAGTATCCTCCTCAAAATAAATAATCACAAACTGAAACAATGTGTTCGATCTATAAATACTACCGACCTGAACCTCGCTGCATATAGTCTTACGCTTTCCTCTTGCACCTGCATACTAGTTTTATCCTCCTTAATTAGTTTATCACCCCCCAAAAACTCATCGGCGAGATACGAATTCAATACGACATGCATATGCTTCAGCATGTCACTAGCTTGTTGAGATTGAGCGGCATCTGGGAAGCATATCCCGCGTTTTGGGTAGATCCGATGGTTTGCAACCATGGCCTCTGTTCGGTATCTTTTGTGACCTGCATGCACAGCTTACTCTCCTCAAGCATGGCATTGCATAGAAACATGAGAGGAATGATTGCCCTATTCAAAAACATGGCAGCAACCTAGACATCAATTGTTGTGGTGGCTGTTGAAATGGAGTATTGCTTTGATCAGTAGAGTTGTCTGGTAGCCTCATATACCAGACTTAATACAGGAGCGTCAACAGCAAGGGTGGACAAGAGCAGGATTTGTGCTCTCTTTCTATTCTTGCGAGTCAAGTGATCTCAAGAAATTGTAAGACAAGGCAATATGGTCGATGATGGAAAACAAGCTGCGGGAGTCGGTGGTACGGTCACTGTCACGAATGGAACAAAGCCTTGTTTAGGATGCTTTTGCCGCTTCTGGTAAGCATGATGAACATTTGTGTCCATACAAGTTTTTTTTTGAAAGATCTGGTTACCCAATTTTGTTTTATAATTAAGGAGAAAATAGCAATGTTCATTACAAATGCGAGTAGCGCTACTCCCCGCAGCCTAAGCTATGGAGAGTTAAAGAATGAGAAAAAACCCTATTACATATTACTGGAATGAGCAACAAAGAGGGCATTTAAGAAGGACCCTACAGTAAAAGACCACTACTGACATGTGTCTTTAATCTCCGCGAATAAAGCATGTTTTGCCTTCCTACTGTCCCTAAAGACCCTCGCATTCCGCTGCTTCCACATGCACCATAAGGTTTTAATACAAGTTACAAAAGCTTTAGCGTGTTGCCTGATACGTGGGTGTAATTGTCTCCGTTATTTTAATAAATACAAACGAGTTACTGATCTTTATAGAAAAAGAAAGAGGTAACTTTGTTCATCTCCAATAGTTATAGCCGCTTGCTATCTCTGATATAATGCCTGTGTGCTTGCTCCACTTCTTTCATGGTGTATACGTTGTCAAAAACGCTAACGAAAGCCTCAAAGGACAGTAATATGATTAATTGGAGGGAATTAGATGCTATTCTATCTTAATTATCATTCGTGCCTTGTTTAGGCCCAACATGTAAATAATGATATATTAAAAAACAAATCAACTTGTTAGTTGGAAACCTCCAGAAGCCCAGGGTCAGTCATTACTCACAGATAAAGATGTCCAATAATAAATTAATGATCCATCGTGTTTGTTTACAACAACCACAAATAGGACAAGACATCCATCCGTTGGCTACTTGTCCCTTAATTTGATGGCGCGAAAACACTCTGTTCAGAAGGTATAGAACACTTGATTTTTTTTTTTCTTGAACGCACAGGAGGATTGAGCGAAGTGGTCAATTGTCTGTGCATCATCTAGCAACTGGTTGTAGGAACCTGGCAGAAGCAGAACATTTGAATGTGAGGTAGACAGTCCCTAAACAAGCCCTCATTAACACTAGCTCATTGGAGGAGTGGACCTGTTGCCTGCATGCTCGTTTTATCAACATGAACCTGGTTGAACACTGACCTGTATACACTTATTTAGCTCTTGTGTGCCTGCATGGTCGTTTTATTTTGCAAATAGAGTTCCTTTGTCCATTTTATATATCGCCACTAACACTAGCTCATTGGAGGAGCAGAGAGGTCAATATCAAATTGATTCAACTTGTCACTAGCTAGCTTGTTGGGATTGAGTGGCATCAGCAAGAAATATTCCGTGGCTATGGTAGCGTCGACAGTTTGCCACCAAGATCTGTGTCCTCTTTTTAATTCAGGATGTCCCGAGGTTTGAATTTCTCTACAACCACGAGAGGAATGGTTACTACTGTGTGAGACATGACAGCACCAGAGCCAGAAACTGCTGCGGTAAAAAACACTAGTCTCATTGGTTGATGTTGTGACATAACACAATACTTGAATGATCAAAGGGGATCAGTGATTTGTTGATAGTTTTCCTATGTCCATTGAAGTTGGGAAAATTACTAGCAAGCATTAAATGGATCCAGACAAAACTCACAAGAAATCCAATTCCCAAGCGGCGGATTTGAAGGGCTGGCACTGAGCAGCAGATACAAATTAAGTATCTAGAGTTAATACAATGAAGCCTTGTGATGGAACCCCAATTCTGACACGTGGATGGAGCCTCTACCCGAAGGTTCACCCCTTGTAGATAGCTCGCTCGATGACGAGGGCCCAGAGAGAGTGAACTATGGACACAATCAAAAATAGGGTTTCATTTAATTGATCTCAGCTCCCCCTTCAGGGGGCAATGAAGTTCTCTTTTATAGTTCATTGTACATCACTAGAGACTCATTTATATTTGTACCCTTCATCATTACATGCATATTCTCCAAATATTCTTCAACCACATGGCCCCCCATGGGCGTTTGTGACCTTATTCATTGGATTCCAACTCACGTTGGGTTTCAACTCTAGCCTACCCCAACTTACATTGCTTGGGATTAAAAGGCTTTGTATGGTCCAGTTTCAATTTACCTTCGCCAAATCCAAATCATGTGTCCAATCTTCTGCGCTGCATCTATCAAACCTAAAAGAAGTCATGCAGCCGTCCTGCTCTAATTGTTATTTACGTTGCAGAGCTTAACATATGTCAGCAAAATAAATAGTAAAAAAAATGCAAAGGCAACATTATCTGAGAAATAAATAAACGTAAAAGCACATGGGCATGTTTATTTGACACTTTCACCTCCATCTGTGCTATATATACCTATTACTAGCAAATGACGAGTTCATCAGGGTGGTGGTCAGACTGTGGGCGATCTGGCACGCTCGTAGAAAGGCTCTTCACGAGAATATCTTAATTTCAAAGCCCACTGTCCACACACTGTTTTGTGGAGCGCTTCATTTCAGAGTTGGAGATGACGCTGCCGAGTCCGAGTAACTCGCAGTCAAGCAAACCTCAGGGCGACAGGGCCCGAGGTGGATCCTACCTCCGACCCGCTATGCAAAAATTAATGTTGATGCGGCAACCTCACATGAACTCGAACACGGTACCAGTGGCTGCATGCGGTTGCTCGAGATGCAAGGGGGTCGTTCTTAGGAGCTTCAGCAGTTGTGCTGAAAGGGATAAAAGAAGCAGAAATTGCTGAATGTGTTGCTTGTAGAGAAGGTATGGCTCTAGCTACTGACCTGTTCATCCAGAGGCTTCAGGCTGCTGGCTTCCGACTGTGCAAACGGTTGTAAAAAATCTCGCAGGCGACCATATGGGTAGCTACAGCCAGATAATCAGGGAGGTAAAAGCGCGGCAGGATGAAGTTTTGAGGCGATCGAGTTTGTACATGAGAACCTGCAAGCCAACAACGATGATGCACGCATGCTAGCTTGCAGCTCGATTTATAGTCAAATGGGTAGGCATATATATGTTTGGTTTCTACATCCACGGATCCACCTAATGGTACTTATAACTCTTATTCCTATAGTAATTGAATATATTAGGGAGAGCTTCTCAAAAAGAAAACCTTTAGGACCCCATGTAGTTCATTTTTTTGGGCCATGTCCAAATTAGTGTTAGTGGTCTGATTAACCATGATTAGTCATCCTAGTAGATATCTTGGACTCAACAGGGGCTACGATTTGATTAGGCCACTTAGTTTTCTAGTCATCGACAACGACAAAGGGTGGACGACCATAAACGTAATGGAATTATTGGCGCAGCTAGAGTATGGATTGCTTCTCATGTAGAATATGGATTACACCACCACCTCACCCCTGTTTTCTTCTAGTAACTACACCAGTTATCGTGTTAATTAACTCAATATATAATAATAACTCAGTGGAGATCAATAACCCATGCATCTTAGTGGAGTGATTGGGTATCATGTATTGAACCACAAGCAACCCAGCTTTGTCGATCACCTATAAATTAATCCATCACGGGCAGGCAGTGGTTCGTAAAAGAAACAAGGCATCAATGCATAGCACAGCTAGTAACCAATGAGTTGTCAGGAAAGCTACTTTAGTTAGCACAGAAACAATCAGTCTGATGACCCAGGTCATCATGTACATATCAATAGTAGCAAAAAAGGGCTTGATTGGTTGGCGTCTAAAATTTGCCACGCCAAAATATTGGCAAATCATGATTTTCACTATTGTTTGGTTGTCTAAAAATGCTTACTAATATATACTTCTCATATTTGACTTGCCAAATTTATGGTAAAAAAATTATTTAACGTTGGCTTGAATCTTTGGTAGGGCAAAATTTTGATCTCAATCAATCAGACCCAACATGCCAAAAAAAAAAACAAAAGGGACACTTTAATCAGCAAAGGTAGGCGTACAAGCAGTCCCGGATTGACACACAATACGTGGCGTAGCTTAAGGGTCAGTTTACGCAAACTATGAGCAGGAAGAGTCCGTGGCGCCCGAAAATTAATGGACCGGTAGGAGATTGAAGGGAAAGCACGTTACATTACAGGGGCTACGGCAAACCCACGTGCAGTGAGTGCTCGAGGTTGGCGTGTTAAAACTAAATAAATACTACTAGCTCACTGATGAACTTTAAGAGTACCGATCGCAGATCTCCATTAGCCCGACAATAGTTAGCTAGCTAATAACACATAGGTCGCTATATATCTATATTGTCTAGAAGATGTTTCGATACACAACCAATTGACGAGATTGATTTGTTGGTCCTCCTCTACTAATTGATATTATCTAATTTAATCTAAGTAGTAATTAAGATAGTTGTTATCTAGAGGTGCTACTAACAATTAATAAATTTATTATTTATATACCTGTTTGGTTCCATAAGAGATAATTATCAGCAGACAACTACTATCCACAACAAATAAGTCTCTCTAGATGATCAGACCCCCAACATTTGCTCATGTAAAGACAAGGCATACCATCTCCATGCATAACACTTAATTAAGCGCTAGAAGCAAAGGATGAGAAGTTGCTTTTATGAGTTAGCAAAATAAACGGCAATCTAACAAACCATGTCATCACGTATACTTGCTGATAAAAAAACCAACTCTACGAACAAAATAGGATGAAGCTTAACAAACCATTTTCACAAAGCGTATAGCAACCAATTAACTAATTAAGTACGTACTTCCTTTGTCCTGTTCAATTGAGCTTAAAATCAACGTTTTTTCTTATCCATGAAGAGTCATTACATAAAATGCACTATATTTTTCAATACAAATTTTAGAAGTCACAATACACTATATATTTTAGGACGGAACAAAGTAGGAGCAGAAGACATGATAACACTCTCTTCCGACCATGTCACCATGCTAATAAGAAATTAAATTGATGAGCACAGGCCCGTACTGGAAGCCTACACTACCAAAGTAGTGGGCTTTACTTAGTATTTTTATTTGGTAGTAAAATACTACCACTAGTTATAACATATGGGAATATTACTAGAAGACATACTGAAATTTGAATGGCAAAACACTAAGAGAAACCCACATTGCTAGAAGAATTCTAAATTTATTTGCAGGATCCTCGGAGGCACATACTGTTAGCAGGGCCTATTCATATTTAGTCACTAATAATCAGAAGAGACAAAGATTGCATCATTAACAAGAAAAGAGCCTTTTTTTTCAGAAGTATCCCAAGAGGATACAGCTTGTTGATTGATAATGTAGACCGTAGAGGATATTGTGTGTGTGTGTGTGTGTGTGTGTGTGTGTGTGTGTATATATATATATATATATATATATAGGAGTATACAATACAATGATTGGCAATGGTACATGTACTAGATATAATAAGGACCTTTTCTTGTCGTTTCTTTTTTTCTAAAAGTTATAATGAGGCCATTTTCTGATTTCGCACAGTGCATGCAGGGTCTCGAAAATTGTCTGGCACGGCACGGCACTGGGTAAACAAACGAGCCTTTAATAAAAATACAGTAATAAGAATAACAACTATACCGGTCAGTGTTCTGAAACGAGTAAACTGCTGACAATGGAGTACTTATAGTATAACTAGCCAGTTCCCCCGCACATTGCGCGGGGCGAGAATACCATTCAAAATAGGAATATTTGTGTTCCATTATTTTCAAAGTGATTTCTGCATAGATAATCAGCGGCGATAGTTAAGCTATCTACAAATATGGAGTTTGAAACTGGATTAACCATGAACGGAAAATATGAAATCCATGCAGATCACATAAAAAGGAAGAATGAAATCCATACAAACCACACTGGTATTAGGCAAGGGAACAAAACCAAGAACCCTTGAAACATGATAACTGGGCAGAACGCATAATAATGTGTATAACCTATGTATGTCACATTAGGGGATATCAGAGCAATTTATTAGGTATCTTACAGACTGTCAGAAAGAAGCACCCAGATTTTAATTTTTCTCGTATCCCAACATTTTTATTTTAAGGTTATATATGAAATTGGTAAGCACTTTCCGTGTAACAAACTGTAAGACGTTTTGGCTTCTTAAGACTTACACTTTGGAATGGAAGGAGTAGGCTCAAAAACGAAAATAGTTTCCTAAAATTAAGAAGCAAAGTGGATGTGAGAACACATTCCCTTTTTTTGTTGAGTTGACACTCTGCATCAAATCTGAGTAAGTAGAGTTCGTCTCTAAATGAAAATCAGACACATTTGTGGGACCCATTTATAACAAAAGGGGAAGACAGCTGACCAATCCTTCATCTGTAAACCCAAAAAAATGTATCATATTTAGTTTTGACAGTGTGTTTATTGGCAGTCATTTACTCAGAGCCAAAATTTACCTTTTTGCGGTACAACGTGTTTGGCTGATCTCACTTTGTCATAACTGGAGATCAAACCTTGAATAAGTATATCTGTGAAAAATAAAGCACAATCTTAAGCACTATGATTAATTTATTTTCAGTAAGAATGGATAGAACTGAAGCTTTATAATAAGAAATGAAGATCTAATTTGACTCAGATATATGTGCATTTTTTAACATTAAATTTACCTTTTTGCGGTACGACGTGTTTGGCTGATCTCACTTTGTCATAGCTGGAGATCAAACCTTGAATAAGTATATCTGTGAAAAATAAAGCACAATCTTAAGCACTATGATTAATTTGTTTTCAGTAAGAATGGATAGAACTGAAGCTTTATAATAAGAAATCAAGATAACTAATTTGACTCAGATATATGTGCATTTTTTAACATTAAAGGTAACATATTCATCTTTTAACAAATGTTATGGAGCAGATCAGTAATATCTCACATAACTCCACTCAGCAGGTTTTTGTCTTAAGGTAGCACAAATGGATGAGTGCATTTGGCAGGTTAGGTACATGTGATGTCTCACTCTATCAGAAAATAGATATTTCTATGAATAGAGGGTAGAAAACATCGAGTAAGAAACGGAGGCTGTAAATATCAGATATTGTAAACCATATGCTGGACGTGATAGACGGTATTGACATGTATGTGCCTATTTGCAGAGCAAACCTTGAACGGTTAATTTGATCTCAATTGCTTCAGTTGGCACATCGCGCTTCAATTGCACATCACTTTAGACATAATATATTTTAGTTATGTACTATCATCTCATGCGCCTGACCTGTAAAAAGCAATGACCATTAGGCGAACTTTTGCAGTTTGAATAGAATGGTTCTTGCGTTACAATATAGAAGCATGGATTTGCAATTTCGTAAAATGCTCAGACTATAAAAAAAAACCTAGCAGACCAAAACATGGAGAGCAGGCCTAATCATTTGTAAATTGAGATTCAATTCCCTTGCACAAACCATAGAAGAGGGAATATACAATTCATATTGTAAATCGAGACTCTATATAATTGGTATTGACATTCGACGGAATATGCATTGGATCCACATCTGCAAAACGTTTCGAAGTAAATGACAAGCATAAAAAGAAAGCATACCTTCAGAAGCTCTAGGCGGACGGCAGTGGTGCAGCTGTCCTGTGAGGGATAGGGCGGAGGCGCGGGCGTGGGTGGATGCGGGGCTTTCGCGAGGGCAAGGTGCCGCAAGCACCGTGCGGCACGGAGGACCGGGCGGTGTGGCCTTGACCCCTTGAGGCAGCTGCGCGGAGCGGCGGAGGGCAAGCGTGGCGGCGGAGGGCAGGCGGGGCGGCTGGGGACGACGGAGGGGACCGGGGCGGCAGCGACGGCGTGGAGGACAGGCTGGGGCGGGCACCGACGCGGTGGCGGCATCGGTACAGCCGACCGTCGGAAGCTTCGAGGGCGTGGTTTTTTTGAAATTATTACCTTGGCTCTCAAAAAAGTTCAGGGTTAGTTTTTTTTCTATTTTTATCGAACTTTGTTATTTGGCTCTAAAACGAAATTTGCTTATTTTCTTGGTCCTTCCATCCACTTTGAAAGATCATAACTTTTCGATACAATATCGGATATAGCTGATTTTTACATGAAAATTATAGGTCTCGACGAGATCTATAACTTTATAGTTTTAAGTTTTTTTATTTGAGGAAGTTCAGATGCCTAAAAACATGAATATATAATATTAATGTTTTTGGGCATCTGAACTTCATCAAATGAAAAAACTTAAAACTATAAAGTTGTAGATCTCGTCGAGACCTACAATTTTCATACAAAAATCATCTTCATCCGATGTCGTATGAAAGAGTTATGATCTTTCAAAGTGGACAGAAGACAAAAAAATAAGCAAATTTCGTTTTAGGAGCCAAACTAACAAAGTTCCATGAAAACAGGGACACGAACTTTTTTTCAGGACCCGAGAAAATAATTTTCCCTTTTTTCTTCCTTGGAGGCGAGGGTTTTATTTTTTAGGCAGGTCCTGTGTGTGGGCCGGGGCCCGGGGCGGTAAAAAGAACGGTGATGGATTGGGATGGTTCGCCATCGGGCGGACAGGAGGAACCGATGACGTGGCCGCAGGAGGGTTCGATTTTGGTATACAGAAACAAAGATTTGAGAAAATCCCTTCTATGCCATTGAAACTTATACTTATCCCTTATGTGCCATTGAAAAATATAAGTTCCCTTCTATGCCATTGCTTTATATTTTCTCTCCTTTATATGCCATTATCGTTATATTCTCTTTCAAGAATCTTTCGTTAGCGCTATATATGACACCATTTTCACTCCGCGTATGTCTACATCGCTGCAAGAAGACTGACCTACCATTTGACATACGTATCATAATTTGTCTAGCCATTTGACGTACACGTGTTATAATTTAGACTTATGTAAATATGTTTATCCTAGTGTTTTTCTAGTCTACCATTTGACGTACACGTGTTATAATTTAGACTTACGTACACGTGTTAATTCTGGATCCCCGTCCGTTCCCAGCCTAGCACGTGAGATTTTTTACGGAGAATATAACGGTAATGGCATATAAGGGAGAGAAAATATAAAGTAATGGCATAGAAGGTAACTTGTATTTTTCAATGGCACATAAAGGATAAGTATAAGTTTTCAATGGCATAGAAGGGAATTGGCCCCAAAAATTTAGGTAGATTCACTAGTGGATATCGATCACTTCACACTCCCTATATATTTGCATCCATCCGGTGCTCGCTCTATTTACCTTTCTGTTCTTCAATTAATAATTAGCTAGCCTATTTTCTTCAACTGAGCAATGGATCCGCAGTTTGCTACCTTCGATCGAAATGAGTGGCGTCAGGCAAGTTTGGGGGACGTTCCTTGCCTTGCGTGCATCAAGTACTCATCTTCAAGAAGGAAAGTCTAGTGTAACATGTTGTGAGACCATCGGATCAAGTGTAACCGTCTCACAGTGATAGAAATCATGGATCATTTTTTGGATTAGCTAGCTTAGCGGGAATCCAGCTGAAAAAACTGATGAATTCGTCTTAGTCTTAGCACTATGAAGAGGTCCTTTCTTGGCACTAGGCGTGGAGCAAGTAGCTCACAAACTACTTTCTTTTTAACATAAGTAGGAAACATGCATCCCTTAGCTTGTACTCTCCTCTGTCCGGTTGAATATGCAATTGTGGGAAATGTGCCGGTCAAACTGTGTTAACTTTGACCAAGTTTATAACACAAAGTATTAACATTTATGTCTCAAAATAAATTTATTATGAAAATATATTTCGTAACTGATCTAATGGTACTTATTTTGTCTCATAAGAGTTAATATTTTTTCATATAATTTTAGTCAAATTTTGCGATGGTTGACTCCCTCAATATATGAGAATTGCATATTCATTAGGGATGGAGGGAAGTACGTGTTCAACAAGTTGAAGGAATAAAAAAGCACCATACAGGCATATTTCACTTGGAGTTGCTGACATGGCACCACCCCAGCCAAGTATTTTTCCTGACGGACCAGTTCCATCAGGTGAAAAGTGTTAAAAACCGTCAGGAATGATAATCCGTGACGGTTACCGTCAGAAACATGCTCTTCTATTTTAGACAACAAAAATCAGCATTATTTTTCTTTTATGATGTTATAGCAACAGAGCAAGTTGAGCTTCTTGTACTGAATAACCATCTCACTCATTTTGAGTTGCTGGAAAATGATAAATTGGTAAATCTGTTGTGTGCTATGATATTTTCATTGTTGAGAATATTATCAAGTAATATACCAGCCTATATTGGATTATTGAGATATCATATTGTTAAAATTGAGATTGGGATTATTTAGTAATTTTAACTACAAGTGCTTCTGTTAAGCTGCTGCTGCTGCTGCCACTACCACCATAGTATATCCCAGCTAAAAATGAGATTGGGACTATTTAGGAGTAATTTAAGATCCACATTTGCAACACTAAATCAGAAAAAAAAAATACAGTTGAACGAAGAGTATTTTTTCTGTCTCTTGTTCCAATCTCAGAAGCAAATCAGCAACTATGTAGTGGGCAATGAGCCATATCTACATGCATAAGCAGGGTCACAGGTAAACAACGATCCCAACAAGATCTGACTTTGAAAGCGTGAGAAGATGCTACCTTCCATCCTTCTTCTTCTCCCTCCCTCTCGGGTACCAGGCTGATTCTGGGGCTTCCATTGCCGCTCGGAGAGGAGGCGCCTGCCATGGCTGGTGTAGAAGGTGGCACCAACGTGGTCTGCAGGCCACCAGATCTGGGGGGCCAATCGTCACTGGGAGAGGGGCTGCCGCCGGTGGGGCAGGAGCAACCGTGGCTACCTGGTGGGGGAGGAGCAGGCGCCGTAACTGATGGGGGAGGAGGAGTCACCGCCGCTGGTGGGGTAGGAGTCGCCGCCGTTGTCGCCATTCAAACTCCTCGCCTACAGCCAAAGGCATGCGGATCTGGCAGTAATACATCGATGGCTTATCTGTGGATTTATTGGTGCACGAAAGAAATAGAGATATCAAAGATTTTTCTTGCGTATATAAAACATTATTGATTAAAACTAAATTTAACTTTGACTTTAGTATTTAATTTTTTGTTATCTTATCATGCGATTGGTATGTTATATAAAAGTTTACTGTCTCGTCGCTATATGCACGGGTAAGAACCTAATGTGTGTGTATATACTCCCATATCACCAAAAGAAATTCTCCTAGATTTACAAAACACATTATCGACAATCAATAATAAATAGGAGCACACCACAATGGAGTATGCACTCATCCCTGTGAACACACGCACGTAAACCTATCCCTATGAGCACCTCCGAAAGACTGTGATGGCAGATCTCAAAATTGACAAAGTCACCATAGGCGCCTCGCTGTCGACGGGAACGTCGCCTACCACTGAAAGCACAACGCCGTTAAATCCTAAAATAAATCTAGAAAAAGGTGTGACAACCAGAATTTAAACCCTGATGGATAGCGTCCACTGAACAGTCCTACTATTAAACCACACCCTCATTCGCTCGGCTATATATAACGAACAATGGCTAGCTCACTTTACACACTCCAGCCCCCGTGCTGCCATGGTCCATGACTCGTCTTTTATTCTGCGTTTGGAATATATAGGCAAGTCTGTGAGACAATTTCCTTGACCGCGGCTGGCTCATCTTGTGAAGGGACGTGGAATCAGGTTTTTTTACACTCGGAATACCCTGTACCGACGGTTACCGGTCATACGTCTGCCGTACGGTACGGCCGGTTTGAAAAACCGAAATTTTAAATTTAAAATCGGAGGACAAATGGTAAAAAATTTCTAAAAATTTCATGATTTATGATTCCAATGGTGTCCAAATTTTTCAAATTTGATACATTTAGAATTTTTTTCGAGTCCCGAGTAAAAAAAAAGCCATTAGGCCGTTAGGCCCATTAAATCAGAAGGTCGAAAAATATACTAACGCCTCAATTTGAAAACTTGACATCATTGGATTCCTTAAATCATACTATTTTTAGATTTTTTCAGCTTTTTTTTAAAAAAATAAATCTGAAATTTGAAAAGCACCTACCACCAAACCGGTCGGTAAACCGCTCGCCGTCAGTCAACTGGCGGTATACCTCCGACCGATGAACTGGGTTCAACTTAAATTTGATTCGACCAGTAGACGGTCAACAGTGGAATACCGCGGCCGCGGTTACCGTACGGTCGGTAAAAATAACCCTGCGTGGAATTGGCTCCATCTCTGACCTATCGTCGCAGCTGTCAGGGACTTGTACAAGAGATGAACTATCGGTACCTCAGGATAATAACAGTTTCGATCATGGCTCTGTGCTGCCGCCATCATCACCGCCAATTGTACAAAAGTGTGGAAACGCTTGATTCTGACTTGTAATTATATAGATGCAAACCCATGTGTTCAACCAATAATCGGTTTAGGAAATTAAGTACTGTATATAGCTACAAATATTTTGCTATATTTATAAGAAATAAAATCACACGCAAACATATACATCGACACACTAGTTTTAGGTTGGTCCACCTAGGCACTTAATAATAGCCACCAGCCCAAACAAAAGATTGCCTCGAAATTAACTGTGCACGATATGAATGTGCACATCATTGTTCCTAATAAATCAGTGAGCTCTTTACTGACAGATTTTCGAAACATTACTCTGGCAAATAAATAGATAATAAAC
This sequence comes from Eremochloa ophiuroides, assembly GCA_038502445.1. NCBI lineage: Eukaryota > Viridiplantae > Streptophyta > Magnoliopsida > Poales > Poaceae > Eremochloa > Eremochloa ophiuroides. Next base: position 7,335,628 of record JAHLJS010000002.1, read on the forward strand.
AAATTGGCAAAACAGTATCTTATAACAAAGAAATTTAAATGTAAAAGCACAAATGCACGTTTCTGAATTTCACCGCAGTGCACCACTATATATAACAACTCTTCACCCATGCCTCACTTCACACTACTACCTCTTGCATCCGGTGCATGTTCCATTTATTTATGGTTCCTTCTTTTAACCCATTTTCATCTACCACGCCCGAGCTGAGCGCATTTGACAGAGGCCTCACACACGTCCACAATTATATTTGCTATACCTTAATTAGATTGGAATGAGTAGTGGCCTCAGGAATGTTTTGTTGATGGATGTTGCTCTCACACAGACGGCCTGGTTTGGTGTGACAGGCGGAAACCAGAATAATCCTACCACTAGGAGGCTTCTTTGTGCAATAACACAGAAGGACCTCCTCAATTCTGGATGTACGCAAACAATTGTGCATGATGTTTGCTGCAATAAATTCCCAAACCCGATGGATCATATCAGGATGCCATAGTGTTGTCTCATGCAATTGTATGTGCCAGAGCGTCTACGAACATGCCAGGGCGTCGACAAACATGAACTGATTAGGTATAGCAGGATTATTGCGTACCACGTTTGGGTGGGTCCAATGAAGCCATCAATAATAAACAAGGGTTTTGGATGGGTTGTGCTTCAATAATAAAGTGTGGCATTAAAATGACCTTAATTATTACAATTTTTAATATTTGGAAAAAAAAATCTCTCTTACATTATAAACACATATGCATGCTCACATATAAGTATGCACACCTGGAGCTCCTGTATTTGCAGGGAAGGGGAGCGCCAAGCGACACCCAGGCTGTATGCTCCTCTGGCTCCGGTTCCTACACCAATGCGCATTCGATCCTCCACCTCCGGCTGTGCGCCCATGGCAGCCCACGCCTATCACACATGTCTCCCCGTCCCACGTCTGCTCCCTGTGGGCTGTGGCCTCCTACCATAGATGCCGTCAACATCAAGCAGCGGCATGAGGATCAAGGAGTGATCTCATGTCCCTGCATAGCACTTCTAATGCAGACTCTATAATAGTTTCCATCTCTATTAGTTACCTTCTATTTATTGTATTTTGCTGATGTAGCACTGTATTTATTTACTGAAGAAAGGGGAATTGAAACCATGACACCATTTCTTTTTTTTTCCTTTTTTTGAAACGAATGAAACCATTTCTAAAGTGAAAATAGTGTTTACGCGTGAATCGAAAGCGTTGGGGACTCTTAGGTCGTTTCTTTAGATGTCGGACGACACGGCAACCTCGCAACTTACCACACTGCTCTTCCCACGTGCTCTTCGCTCAAGTCCCGCGCGCGACCCCAATCCTTCACACCGCGCGCGAATGAACGGCGTGATCCTCTGTCTAAAGACAGGGCTTATGTCATAGCGGCTGCACTTATCAGGTATAGCCAGCTATATCCGACTATATATATATATATATATATATATATATATATATATATATATATATATATATATATATATATATATATATATATATATATATATATATATATATATATATATATATACCACCAAAAGAAATTCTCTAAGATTTACAAAACACCATTGACTATCAATAATAAATAGGAGCATATCACAAAAGAGTACGGCATGCGTATAATTTCGTTTCACACTTTCAACTTAGTGCGGGCTATATATAAGGCTATATATACCGAACTACCATCGACCAGTGGCTAGCTCACTTTACACTCCAGCCCTTCCGATTGGGTGCATTACCTCGTCATTTCTTTATTATAAGCTACTGTTATTTCTTCGCAACTGTGCCCACACTGAGCATTTTATTTGCTGCGTTTGGACTTTGGAATGAGCGGCATCAGGCAAGTCTGGTGGATGGTGCTTTTCCTGTCTCCGCCGTTTCCTTGATCTGTGGCAAGTGTGGTGGACGGTGTTCTCACACCGACACATTGCTGCATATGGTTGCCGTGGAGGTGGAATTTGCTCTTTCTGATCCATCTAGTCGCAGCTGTGTGGGACTTCTAGGAGAGATGCTGGAGTCGCCGTCACTCCGTAGCTCAGGGTCTGTTCAAGATGGAGATCTTTTAGGGGAGAATGACTTGCAGGTTGATGAGGAGGTCCATTATTTGCTTCAGCGCTTGAGAATGAAGTGTTCCAACCCACAAGAGCAAGAATTAGAAGTTGCTCAGCACCAAGACCAGATTATTAACATTCCTGTCATCCAAGGATCTCCAGTGAACTGACTAGCTGAGGAAGTGCCAATAGACCAACTTGTTGAATCAGAAGAAGAAGGCTCACCTGTTCAGACTAACTCTCCTCCTGAGTAGCAAGAAGAAGAGATTCAGGAAGAAGAAAATCAATTAGAAAACTGGCTAGCGAATGCAGTGCTCCATGTCCAGAATAACTCTTGTCCTGAGCAGCAGATAGATATAAGGCAGGAAGGGGAAAATCATTCGGAAAAGATCATGCTGCCATAGGCAAGTAACCAGGACCTCCCAAATGAAAATGAGTTCTTTGAATGCCAGGGCGTTGACACATATGAACTGATTATTGCGTACTGCGTTTGGGTGGGTGTCCATTGAGGCCTTCAACAGGTGTTTTGGATGGGTTGTGCTTCAATAATAAAGTGTAGCATTAAAATGACCTTAATTATTACAATTTTTACTATTTGGAAAAAAATCTCCCTTACATTATAAACACATACGCATGCTCACATATAAGTATACACACCTGAAGCTCATGTATTTGCAGGGACGGCGGGCGAGCACCAAGCGACGCCCAGGTTACCCATGGCAGCCCACGCCTATCACACATGTCAGCCGTCCCGCGTCTGCTCCCTGTGGCCTCTTGCCGTAGATGCCGTCAACATCAAGCAGCAGCATGCATGAGGATCCAGGAGTGATCTCATGTCCCTACATAGCAGGATGCACTTCTAATACAAACTCCATAATAGTTTTCATCTCTATTAGTTACCTTCTATTTATTGTATCTTGCTCATGTAGCACTATATTTATTTATTGAAGAAAGAAGAATTGAAACCATGAAACCATTTCTCTTTTTTTTTGAACGAAATAGTGTCTACGACTCTACGCGTGATTCGAAAGCATTGGGGACTCTTTGGTCATTTCTTTAGATCCTGGACGCCGGCCTCCACTCCCCATCGCTGCCGGCTGCCGGCTGCCGACAGCCATAGCAATCTCGCGACTTACCGCACCGCTCTTCCCGCGTGTTCTTCGCTGAAGTCCCGCGCGCGACCCCAATCGCTCACGTGCGCGGACGCACGGCGTGATCCCGTTCGCTAGCAGGGCAGGGTGGGAAGGCGGTGGTGCCACGGCGGTAAAGGGCAAGGACAAGGTCGACGCCGACAGCGCCTGCATGCTATGCTCTGAAATGGCCCTATGGCTTGCGAAGCACGTGCTCGAGCGCCGGAGCACGGACACCCACGCACAGTTGTTGTTTTCACTCTTGTTTTCATCTGCTATTGTATGGTGGATTATTTAATAAAACTCTAAACTCTATACTCGGCACAAATCTGACCGATATAGAACTGGCTTCCATGATGCGGTGATCCACTGTCCAAAGACAGGGCTTATGCCATAGCGGCTGTACTTATCAGGTATAGCCGGCTATTTAAAACAATCTTTATATATATCACCAAGAGAAATTCTCTAAGATTTACAGTTTACAAAAAACCATTGACTATCAATAATAAATAGGAGCAGATCACAAAAGAGTACGACATGTGTATAATTCTGTTTCACACTTTCAACTTAGTGCGGGCTATATATAAGGCTATATATACCGAACTACCATCGACCAGAGGCTGGCTCACTTTACACACCCTCCAGCCCCTTCTGATTGGGTGCATTACCTCGTCATTCCATAATCGCAACTGCCCACTGAGCATTTTATTTGCTGCGTTTGGACTTTGGAATGAGCGGCATCAGGCAAGTCTGGTGGATGGTTCTTTTCCTGTCTCCGCCATTTCCTTGATCTGGCATGTGTGGTGGACGGTGTTCTCACACCGATACATTGCTGCATGGTTGCCGAGGAGCTGAAATTTGCTCTTTCATTCCATCCAGTCGCAGCTGTGTGGGACTTCAACGAGAGATGCTGGAGTCGCGTTTCAATCGGTAGCTCAGGGTAAGAACAGCTGCGATCATGGCTCTGCGCCTCCGCCATCATGGACGCCGCAGGCCAATCCTGAGCTGCCTTCATCTCCCACCTAGCCAATAAGGTTGTGGATTGCAGTCGGGCTGATGTCTCCTCACTAGTACAGAAACGGATTGTAGTCCTAGCTGGAAAACATCATTAATCTCGGTTTTTCAACCGGGACGACGAATGTGGGACACTATAGGCCAATCAGAACAGGGGCTAAAAGTGGATATTTAGTCCCGATCCGTAATCCCAATCGGGACGAAAAAGACGCCGAGAGATGCCATGGGGCTCACATATATCTTCTGTCTTGGTTAGTGTTACCAATCGGGACTAAAATATTCTCTTTTATTTTGGTTTTTGGGTTTCTTTTCGATTCATGATTCATTTATTATTTTAAAACTGGTTTTTGAATACGTTCTAATATTGTGTGTGTGTATATATATATTATGTCTCATAGGCCGCTTTTCTCGTCTAATTCCAAATTCACCAGATGAGCTGCATTAGCCTTCGCACTATTTTCCTGTTCCTTCTTTAACCTAGCAAGATATGCTGACCACTTCTCTTGACCACGTAGTACCTTCCACATATGCTGTAGATGGAAGGCCTTATCATCATTTTGGCCAGCCCACATCTCTAATGCTTTGTCAGTCAATTGATCATCACTCATCCCACTTTGCCACACTCTACTGGCATTAACCCAAACTCCATGAAAATCACTTAATGGTTTCTTAGAACGATCCCAACGTATTTTTAGTTGGTTTTTGTTCCTCTTACGGTTACTTTCCACGGTCTTGTTGTATTTGTTGGTAACATCTGCCCAATAAGCATCTGCCTTCTTGTCATTTCCATCTACTGGGTCCTTTGAACAACGCAACCAAGCACTAGCCTATAGAAACAACAAAACAAAAACATAAATAGAGTGTGGCAGAAAATTTGAGAACCCTCCTGGTGGGTATAGCCTGCAACCATATGAATTTCCATGCTCTAATTAATTATATCTTCACCAAAATAGCACAGCATGCCATACACCACTAGTTGCTAAAATCCACAGAATGTAGATAAACTTAAGAAGCACGTGTCAGGACTTAATAACCATGTATTTTCAATCACCCTTTCAAAAAAAAAAATGTATTTTCAATCAAAAGTGCAAATAGATTCTGCTAAGGTTGAACTGAAAATTAACTTCCCACATAATAGGAACCAAGCAGACCGATTATTTTCTAACTTTCAAGCGTGATTGCCATATTGCTCAACATCTGTTACGACAAAAAAGAATGTCATTATTCCTATGTAGGACAGTGCCTAGCAACACCACGACATGTCATATTGAGAAGAACATATAGGAAAAAGAATGGCTATCAAATTGGCATTGCCTAGCAACACTACGACATGCCAATTTATGCATATATACATTCTGCATATCTGTTCATAGCTGCCATCTACGCAATTCATCTAGTTAACAAAAAACCGTGTGACTAAAATCTATAACTACAATGCACTGCAACAATCTGTAATCCATAGAACCATAGCTCTGACCACTTACCCTGCGCTAGGAGATGATGTTGGCCACCATCCACCAAAGGGAGAAGCACTGACTGGAGGAGTACTGACAGGAACAGGAACACTTGCTGTTGCAGCGCTGCCAGCGGGAAGGCTCCAAGTTGTAGAAGCACCTGCGGCTGGAACATGATGTCACGGGACCACGGACGGACGGAGATTGGGTTCCACGGTCACCATTGCCTTTCCGGGAACTACACTTCCTTAATCGGTTCATCCTTGATTCGAGATTTGGGTAAGGATTTCGGTTAAAGATTGTTGTTGGGAGGAGATCAGATGGGGAGGCTAGGTCTGGGGATTGGGGACGTACCGTGGCCGACGCTGGCACACCTCGTGGCGGTTGTGGCCTTGGTCGTGCTCACGCTGCTGCCGCCATTCGCCGTGGCCTTGGCGCCGCACCTCGATTTGGACCTAGCGGAGCTTGGTGCCGCACCTCGATTTGGCTCAGTGACCTGAGATGGCGAGGCAGAGCGGGTAGAAGAAGCGGGATGGTGAGAGAGGGAGCTCGCGCGGGGGGGGGGGGCATTGCAGAGCGCGCGGGAGAAGGCTGGCTCGCGCGGGAGAATTGGAGGGAAGCGCGCGTAGAGGAATTGCGGCGGCGGCCGCGCGCGGGCGTACGGGATCGGAGGACTCCACGCTGCCTTCCCCATTGCGATAGCGACTGGAGTCTTTGGCCTCGAAGGAGAGGCCGACTCGACATCTTATTTAGACTTCGAGTCTTGTTTTTTTTCCTCTCTTTTCTCATTTAATGACTTGTCACATCACCAAAATACCTACGTGACACTATAATTAATAGGATAGACTCTATGGTAAAGTTTGCACCTGTGAGTGCCCTAGTGAAGCAGCTTTATTGGAGAAGTTGTCCTAGAATAACTCTGCTAGCAGAGTGAAACTGTTTCGGTGGCCCATTTGTTGAATAGTTTCTTCTATTGGCAAAACAAATAAACGGTGAAAAATCCATAATGCCTTCCCCTGTTTCTTCTTCTTCTTCTTTTTTTTCTCTCCTTTACGTCTGCTTTCACTTCGTTATCCTCATCCCCACGCGCGGACCTCCACTCCACCCACACAATCCGTGCCGGCGCCTCATCCGCGGCCACGCTGGCCTTGGCAGTTCCGCTTCCGCAGCGGCCTCGCGCCCCTTGGCCGTCGGCGACCCGCGCTCGGGCGGTGGCGGCCGTCGGCGACCAGCGCTTCCGCGGTGGCGGCCCTCGGCGACCGGCGCCCGCGCAGAGGCTTGGCGAGGGCAAACCCGCCCATCGCCCTGCGCTTGGAGTTGGACCCACAACAGTTCCTGGAGCCGGGCGAAACCAGCCAGCGGCAGCAGTGATGGCGGAGACGGACGTCGACAAGCTCCGGTTCATCGAGGAGGTGACCGCCGACGTGGGCGCCGTGCAGGAGCGCGTGCTGGCGGAGATCCTCGCGCGCAACGCCGACGCCGAGTACCTCGCGACGAGGTGCGGCATGGGCCTGGGCCTGGGCGGCGCCGCCGACCGCGCCACCTTCCGGGCCAAGGTCCCCATGGTGACATACGACGACCTGCGGCCGTACATCCAGCGCATCGCCCACGGCGACCGCTCCCCCATCCTGTCCGGCTCCGGCCACCCCGTCTCCGAATTGCTCACCAGCTCCGGCACCTCCAGCGGCGAGCGCAAGTTCATTCCCGTCGTGGAGGACGACCACAACCGCCACCATCGACTGCACAGCCTCGTCATGGCCGTCGTCAATCAGTAAGCACATATAGATAGAGCCACACTAGTTTTCGATGCTATGGTCATGGTGCGTGCCATGATCGACGATGCTTGCTTGCAGGTACGTGCCAGGGCTCGACAAGGGGAGCGGTCTCTACTTCCTCTTCGTCAAGTCGGAGACGACGCCGGGTGGCCTGCCTGCGCGCACCATCCTCACCAGAGTCTTCAAGAGCGACGGCTTCTGGAAGCTCCCTTACAACCCCGAGCGCGGCCTCACGAGCCCGGCGGCGGCCACCGTCTGCGAGGACACGTTCCAGAGCATGTACGCGCAGATGCTGTGCGGCCTGTGCTACCTGCCACGCCGTGCTGCGCGTCGGCGCCGCGTTCGCCTCCGGCGTCCTCCGGGCCATCCGCTTCTTCCAGCGGAACTGGGCGCAGCTCGCCGCGGACATCGACGCCGGCACGCTCACCGACCGCGTCACCGACCCCTCGGTGCGCCAGGCGCTCGCCGGCGTCCTCCGACGGCCAGACCCCGAGCTCGCGCAGTTGGTCCGTTCCGAGGGCTCCAGAGGCGACGCGGCCGGCATCATCGCGCGTCTCTGGCCAAACACCAAGTACCTCCACGTCGTAGCCACGGGCTCCATGGCGCACTACGTCCCGGCGCTCAACTACTACAGCGGCGGCCTGCAGATCGTCACCACCGCGTACTTCTCCTCGGAGTGCGGCTTCGGCATCAACCTCCGGCCGATCTGCGACCCGTCCGAGGTGTCCTACACCGTCATGCCCAGCATGGCCTACTTCGAGTTCCTCCCCACGGACGCCGGCGGCGGCACGGCGTCGGAGAGCCAGCTAGTGGAGCTTGCCCGCGTGGAGGCCGGGCGGGAGTACGAGCTGGTGGTGACCACGTACTCCGGGCTGGCCCGGTACCGCGTCGGCGACGTGCTGCGCGTGACGGGGTTCCACAACTCCGCGCCGCAGTTCCGGTTCGTGCGCCGCGGGGACGCGCTGCTGTCCGTGGCGTCGGACAAGACGGACGAGGTGGAGCTGCAGCGCGCGGTGGAGCGCGCGTCGGCCGCGCAGCTCCGCCCGCGCGGCGCCGCCGTGGCGGACTACACCGCCCGGACGTGCGCCGAGACCGTGCCGGGGCACTACGTCGTGTACTGGGAGCTGCAGCTGCTCGGCCTCGGCGCCGAGGGGTCGTCGTCAACGGACGGCGTGGTCGACGGCGACGTGCTGGACCGGTGCTGCCTGGAGATGGAGGAGGCGCTGAGCTCGGTGTACAGGCAGAGCCGGGTGGCGGACGGCTCCGTCGGGCCGCTGGAGATCCGGGTGGTCCGGCCGGGCACCTTCGAGGAGCTCGCGGACCAGGCCGTGGCGCGTGGCGCCTCCGTCAACCAGTACAAGGTGCCCCGGTGCGTCACCGCGCCGCCGGCCATCGAGCTGCTCGACTCGCGCGTCGTCTCCAACCATTTCAGCTCGGCATTGCCGCACTGGGCTCCTGCTCAGGGGAACAAGAACAACGGGGAGAAATGTTGATGAGGCTCTGCTGCTCTGTATATAAATGGGAAAGCTGGCAAAAGTCCGAAAACACACATTCACAAGACCACGCTATTATAACTGTCATTCCTGTTTATCTTCCAATAAAAAGTAAAATTTATCATGTTTTTAGTTCTACCGCACTATTGACTACTCTCTCCATTTCAAATTATAAGATCTTTTATTTTTCTTTCGAAATGCGTAACTTTTGTTACACATTCACATATAAATTATGTCCAAATATGTAGTAAAAATATATAGAGAGAGAATCGAAAATGTCATATAATTTGGAATAAAGAGAGTACTGTTTTGTCACATTGGAATGTATTTTACCACGAATTTGAACTGTGCCACTTTACAGACTATTTATCTTTTTTTTCTAAATTATAAGACATTCCAAGAGTCTTGTAGAGTTAAAGCATCTTAACTTTGATTAAAATTATCAAGAAAATTACAAAAAATTTATGATATTAAATAGGCTCAACACGAACTGGGCTCTTTCTTGATAGAGCAAGTAAAAAAAAATATACTTCCCAGAAATTGAAGATTGCTAAATCACTTGTTGTAAGTTTCTTCGTATTGTTTCCTCTCCGCATGTATTTTTGTGCTAGTTTCCCATGTAATATACTCCCTCCATTCCAAATTAAGTCATCTCAAGAATCTTGAAGAGTCAAGCATCTCAAGTTTGACCAAAATTATAGAGAGAATTATAAAGATTTATGACACCAAATAGGTATACAATAAAAATATAATTGATAAAAAATCTAACTATACTTAGTTGAAATCATAAATATTATTATATTATCGTATAAATTTGAACAAATTTAAGATGCTTTGACTTTCTAAAATTCTTAGATTGACTTATAATTTAAAATGGAGAGAATAATAAAAAGCTTCAGTATGGCCTGCCCCTCTTGTTTCTAGAGGTGAGACTTTGGTCAAACCGATTCCGACCATAATGGTCCAAGCCCGACCATTGAAATATCTTTACTTGTTTTCTCCGTCCACTCGTGACACACTATTTTCATGTAATGTTTCGACGATTTTCATAGTCCTTTCAAGAAATATAGGAGAGGTATGATAGTAAATACTAGATAATTGCATAGAAATGTTGTAATCGTGCTTACGTTTCGTGCTGTTGTACCCATCATGTTAATTAAGATCCTAGATATGGTGAGACTCAACAAATTTTTACACCGCGCCATGCTCCGGCCCATGTCAAAAGATTTATGCCGTTACCCTTCCTAAAATAGCACACAGTCTAGTAAGTCTCTCTATATATATAAAAAAGAAAGTAGTCAATCACTCATTTTATTGACTAAATTTATTTAGCTTTACAATCGCAAAATGAAACTCCAAAAATAGATGTAGACAGCCGGAAAAAAAAAACAACAACATATATTTACACACTCTTCCTATGTGTCAGTCGCCTGAAATTTTTTATCCATTCAGTCAACATGTGCTCCGTCGATATTGCTTCAGGATTTGTGGACCCTAGTAGTGCAAATACCTGTCGCCTGAACAAAAGTGTAGTATGAGATGAGACCGACGCCGTGATCGTCATCCAGCACTTCCAGCCACCTCCCTTCTCCTCACCTGCACCGGCAAGCCCCCTTTCATCCTGAGCGTCACGGAGAGCACATGCTCCGGCACGCCGGCGCCGCCGGCGACCTCCTTCCTGACGTCGACCACGAACTCCTCCAGCACGCTAGCGACGATGGACTTCATCTGCACGTACGCCATCTCCTTTCCGAGGCACATCCTGGGGCCCGCATGGAACACGGTGTACCGGAACGGGCTCTCCGGCCGGAACTCCCCGCCGTCGCCGAGCCACCGCTGCGGCCTCGGCGCAGTCGTCGCCCCATATGGCCGGGAGCCGGCCCATGGCGTAGGCGCTGTAGGTGACGGACCAGCCCTTCCCGACGTGCGTGCCGTCGGGGAGCGTGTCGTCGGCGGCGCACGACTGCGAGTCGAGCGGCGCTGGCGGGTACAGCCGCATGGACTCGGTGAGCGCGGCGTGCAGGTAGTGCATGCCGCGCAGCTCGTCGCAGCCGAGCGGCTCGCCGGGGCTCGTGCCCGTCGACGCCGCCCGCGCCGCGCGGACCTCGGCGAGGATGCGCGCCGTCACGGCCGGCCACGACGACACGAGCCAGAAGAACCACGTCAGCGCCGACGACGTGGTCTCGCGGCCGGCGATGAGGAAGCTGAGCACGATGTCCCTCAGCGCCTCGTCGCTGTGCTCGGCGCTCGCCACGAACCGCGACAGGACGTCGTCTCTCTGGCTCTGGTCGGCCGACGCGCTCGCGCTCTGGCGCCGGGCGCGGACGATGCCCATGGCGAACGCGTGCACGTCCGCGATGGCCTTCTTGAGCGGCCACTCGCTGCCGACGTTGAGCCACTTCTTGACCTTCCACGAGACCTCGACCGGCCGATGATGAGGTCCTGCGCCTCGCCGAATGCACTGGCGGAGCCACCGCCCGGCCACCCCGGGCGGTAGGCCGGGCTCCTCAGCGAACTTTCCTCCTATGCCGCATGCATCTTGATCATGGCCTAGCTAGCTCGCTTTTCTGCATGTAGAGATTTCCAAACATAAGCTCATCTGACGTAGATACATGCTATATATAGATGTTGCATTGGATTGGTTTGTATATGTCTTTCTATATATATATCAAAAAAATGCTATAGTTTACTAACTAAATATTTTTGCTTAATGAAATCGCCCAGGCTTCGAAAAACTTCTGGCTCCGCCACTGGCCGAATGCACGCATGAACTCGGATTTGGCGTCGTCAGCGGTCAGCCCAGCAGACCCCGGCCCCGCCGCCGCCGCCGTCGGCGAGGCAGAGGCAGCAGGGGTATGCAGATGGTGTCGAACGCGAAGCGCTCCAGCACGTGCTGCAGGTTAAGGACGACGCGGCGGTCGTCGCCGTCCGTGGCGCGCCGGAGCAGAGGGAGCAGCCTGCCGGCGACCTCGTCGCGGACGATGTCGACGACGAACCTTCGCAGGGATCGGCTGCTGAACTCGTGGCTGGCGTTCTTGCGCTGCCAGAGCCACTGCTCGCCGTCGGAGTTGAAGAGGCCGTGGCCGAGGAAGTCGCGGAGCATGGCGGTTGCGCGGTCGCCCTTGGGGTAGTTGGCGAAATTGGTCCGCAGGACGTGCTCCACGTTGGCGGGGTTCCCCGTCACGATGCCCGTCCGCATCCCGGGGATCCAGAACCCCATCCGGTGGTCCGGGCTGGCGACGATGTCCTCCGTGGACCAGTCGAGGAAGCGGTGGCGGTTCTTGAGGAACGCCGGGAGGTGGCCAATCAGCGGGTGCGATCTGAGGCCGTGGGTGGTGGGCTTCTTCGTCTTCTTGGTCGGCGTCAGGGCTCGCTTGATGAGGTGGTAGGAGATGTAGAGGACGGGGAGCAGGACGAGCAGGGAGAGTGGGCTAGCTTGCAGGTCGTCGTCGTCGGGGGAAACCGTTGCCATTGCCGTTGACTTGGTAGCTTTTGCTGTTGACATTTGATGGAGTGGTGAGGAGCTATATATATATAGGGAGAACATATCTAGATGCAAACCAACCACTTCGTGCAAATTTGTAAACTTTTAATCTGAGCCATATGATGTTGATCCAGGGGGCGTAAAGGGACTGGGTAATTTTGCGCTTAACCGCCCGCTCTTAATCACACATTTGCAAATCCCCCCTTCCACATCTCCCTCGTGACCCCTTGGATCAACATTATGTGGCCCAGATTAAAAGTTTGTATGGTTACACGGAGATGTTAGTTTACATTTGATACAGTTGCCATATATAGGCCCCGTTTAGTTTCCTGAAATTTGCAAAAATTTCTACTGTAGCACTTTTATTTTTATTTGGCAATTTTCAATCATGGGCTAAGTAGGCTCAAAACGTTCGTCTCGCGATTTACAACTAAACTGTGCAATTAGTTTTCATTTTCGTCTACATTTAATGGTTCATAGCACTTTTTGGAAAAAATTTGGAAGTAAACGGGGCCTTATACTGCATGTGCACTGTGCAGTGTCCAAGCCAAACTTGTTACTCTGAACTAAAGATAGCTAAAAAATATTGTGAAGAGTGTGGCTACCATGGTCATGGATCGTCTAGATGAATCTTTTGTCAGTGACTACTTGAGTGCCGTCTTGGGTGGATCCGCCTCATCCTTCCATGTCAGTCAGTTTGAAGAAAGGATTTTCTTTTTCTTGGTGTCAAGCAAGAAGATCGGCTTTGAAATCTATAAGCTGCGACGTTTTGCTTGTGCCGAGTTTGAGCTCTTTTTCCAACTCTTCATTGAATCAGGCCTGGCTTTTGCCCGCAATCATATCTGTTCGGTTCCGAGTTTTCCCTGGGTGGAGGTTAGGAAAAAAATCGAATGCCAGTGCTACCATGAAACAACCTGCTATTCTCATCGGAGCCAACAGCATCCCGTTGGGCCATGGAGTAAACAGAGATTGTTCTCAAAGCAGAGTGTACTCTGGTTCTCAAACTTTTGCTTATCAGCGCCATGATCAGACTGTTAGGAGTGCAGCTCTCGGGGTCATGCTCGTCTGCAGAATCATGCTCGCAATACTGCTGTTCCATCAAGTTAGTTCAATCGCAGCAGGATCAATGTTGTTCATTCTTCAGTTTTGGAGCATAGTCAAACTCAGCAACGGTCGACAACATAGGTACCTCATTCAAATATTGATTTGAATTTGAGTCTTAGTCCTAATGGCTCTGGGGACTTGAAAAAGGCTTTAACTGAGAGTAATGTGCGCCGCCGTCGCTGCCATTCCACATCGCACTCGAGGAGGGAATGTCAGGCGCCCATTTGGTGTGACTCGTGCCTCAGGTGGGGCCATGTTGCAGTGAATTGTGTTGAGAAGTGGAACAGCCTCCTCGCCAGTATGAAAGGGAAAAAACTTGATAATTTTGCTAAAGATTTGTGGGTTAATCTCGACCCCTCTACTTGGTTTCGCTCTGTGAGTATGACAGTGGGTCCGTTGACCCCACCGCGCTTCCCAGACTTCCTCAAAACCCCTGGTACCCCTTCGGTTTCCCGCGCTGTTGTTCTAGGCTATTTAACCAAGAGCACATAGTGGATGATTTCTTTTCGTCTCCAATGCTCAACCCACTCCACCACCAATCTTCCTCCACAACTGTGTTGCTCCCGAGGGACCAATCCATGGCGTTCTAGCGAACTGATCCTAGGCCTTACATCCCTCGTGGCCTCAATCAGATCGAAGTGCACCATCGCAAACCGGTGGAGCGTGCTATGATGCTGAAGCCCAGGCAGAAGCACCACAACCTGGCGATCGTCTACATCGAATCGATGCCGGAGCATTAGGTAACCTTCAATGCAATCAGAGCGGTTGTCAATGATTATCTGAACAATGTGCAACATGTTGAATTCACCAATATGCAACCAACTCACCTGGGTCAAGCCTACATCCAGTTCCATAATGTTTATGATAAGGATAGATTGATTCAGGATAGTCCTTTTTAATTTGGGGATGTCTCTATCAGTTTTGTGGATCACAATAGAGGTCGGAATTGGCGTGTTGTCAACTTTAATAGGGAATGTTGGTTGCTTCTGCTTGGTTATCTGCCTGACTATAGGGAAGATCAGTATGTTATCAACACCATCAGTTCATTTGGTCGTGTCCGCTCTTGGGTTGATGATGAGAATCATATGTCTACGCTTCTTGTCAGGGCACGTGTCATTGATTATGAATCTGTCCTCCAATTTATCGTGATGACAGAAGGTGAAGGTTTTCAGGGTGAATCTTGGACCCTGCAATGTGAGATTCTGCAGGGTAATTTGCTTGGTGGGCTGCCTCAGGATGAAGATCCTGCTCCAGGGCCTGATGATTTCCCTCCTGGTGGACCTTATAACTTTAATGGGTTTGGATAGCCCGGCCCAGGTCGTGGTGCTCAGCCTGGTCATCAAGGTGGTGCTGGACAGGGTGCTCATGGTGGGGGGTTTCCAGGACACAACTTTGTCAACCAGAATGAAGGCCTGACTGATAATGAATGGAATGCTTGGCCTGTCAACCAAAATATTGCTCAGCCTGTTGTGCAGAATGTTATCCCTGATCTGAATCAGAACAATGATGATGGAGCTGCTAACCTTGATGGAGTTGACCTAAATGCTCCTGCTAATATGGAAGAAATGGTAATTGATCCTGTCTTTCCTAGACCTTTACCTCAGGAGATGTACCTAGAGCTGAATGATCTGCTCAATCAAGTCAATGAGGCAGAGGAAGACCAGAATGTGGAGGAAGTGGAACAGATTCAGGATGTTGTGGCCAATCTTGCCAATGCTCTACAAGCTGAGGAGGTGCAAGTTGACCTTCCTATCCTTAATGGTCCACCTGTGGATGTCCTCCCTCTTGAAATTCAGGAAGATGACCTGATGAATGATGCTGAGATTCAGCAACAGCTGGAGGAGGAAAATCTAAACTAGGAAATTCAGGAGGGTTCTCAAAATTTACAAGTTGGCCTTGCTCTGACAAACTTTGCCCCAGTTCCAGCTCTGTCTTCTGCTTCTCAGGCCTGGGTTGGCCCATAGGATAGGTTCTTTAGGCCTCAGGTAGACTCCATACCTACATTCGTGATTCCAAGAGACTGGGCCAGTTTTTTCTCTGCAGTGCTACTTTCTCCTAGTCATTTTGAAAAGGCTAAGGAGCTGCTGAAGGCAAAAGACCTGCTGTCCATAATCAGTAATGAGAAGAGAGTTGGTTATGCTCTGCCTGACAAGTGTCCTGTCAAGATTGCTCCTGTCTGCTGTTCTATTGAGGAGATCCAATAGGAGATAACATATGTTGACCCCCTAGAAGCTCCACCTGTTGAAAAAGAAGGCAAGCTCAGTAAGGCTAAAGGCAGAGCCAAAGTCATCCTAGTAGAAAGTGAATTGAGGAGGAGCCCCAGACTTCAGCATAACAGGAAGGGTTTTCATGGCTTTGTTTGCAAAAAGAAGGAATGTTTGGGATGCAACTCCAGCCCTCCGACCCTATCCCCAGCAGTCATCAGGAACCTTTGCTCAACACTCTGTGATCTGGATGCTGCTCTCATTGGTGGTGAAGCTCTAAAGAAGAAGAGGAGGACTTATGCTCCTATTGGCAAGAAAGCTGCTGACACGGGGAGTACTAATCAAGCCATAGCAAAGAAGAAGAATGTGAAGAAATCTGATGGGGGCCCAGTAAAACCAAGAAGAACAAGGAAGACCTGAAGACTCCAGCTCCTGAGGATGCTGGTCCAGAACCTGTTGAGCCTGAAGATGATGAAGGCCCAACCCTGCTGCCTGAAGCCATGATGAATCAGGACTTTGCTATGTTGCTGCTTAGTCTTAGTGGTGGCATAAGGCCCCACATTCTATCTTGTTTTTTTAGTTTGATAAAACTACTTTTATAAGTTTGCTTTGAACAACTCAGATCTCTGGCTCTGTGAGCATGAATGCTTTTGTATTAAGTACGCTAAGGTTACCTATTTATGCAACTTTGCTATGCAATGTTGTGTTTCTATGCTGAATGTTTTTTATGGATATTGCTCGGGGTAGAAAGGAGTGGAAGGTCCTATGTTGGAACATTAGGGGCATCAATGCTCAAGGTAAATGGGAGTCCCTGAGAAACAAAATTCTAGAATCTGGCAGTGACATTATTAGCATACATGAAATCAAGAGGGAATTCTTTGACTTAGCTTATGTTAAGAACTTCTGTCCTCTGGGTTTCGATCACTTCTGCTTCTTACCTTCAGTTGGCAGTTCTGGTGGGATCCTTATTGCATGGAAGTCTGTTGTGTTCAAAGGAACAATGATATTTCAAAATGTCTTCTCTATCTCAGTTGAATTTAGCTCCGTCCACAATCATGATTCCTGGGTCTTAACCTCGGTCTATGGACCATGTGACTCAGATGGTAAGTCTGTTTTTTTGAGCTGGCTGGAGAACATTCAAATGCCAGATGATATGGACTGGCTGCTTATAGGGGATTTCAATTTGCTTAGAAAGCCTGAAGATAGAAATAGATCAGGAGGGAATGCTTTGGAAATGCTTAAGTTCAATGATGCTTTGAGTGCACTTGGAGTTGTTGAAATTCCTTTGCATGGGAAGAAATATACTTGGACAAATAAACAAACACCTCCTCTTCTAGAAAGGCTAGATTGGTTCTTTATTTCTCAGTCTTGGACTGTTAGCTACCCAACACTGCTGCTCACTCTCTAGTAATGGAAGTCTCTGACCATTGGCCATGTGTAATAGAAATCAAGACCAACATTCCTAGAAGCAGAATCTTCAGATTTGAAAACTGGTGGTTGAAACATGAGTCTTTCCTGCCTCTTGTCAGTGATATATGGAATAAAAATTATCAACAGACTGATCCTGCCAAGCTCATAACAGCCAAGTTCAAAGCTCTCAGAGGTGCTTTAAGGGAGTGGCAAGCTAAGCTCTCAAGGCTGAAAGAAACAATCTCTACATCAAGATGGTTCTTTCTTTCCTTAACCTCATTGAGGAATGGAGACACTTATCACTAGAGGAATGGAACTGCAGAGACATTCTCAACCAAAAATTATCAGAGCTCTTGCATCTTCAACAGATTTATTAGAGGCAGAGGGGTGCAATAAAATGGGTTAAGCTTGATGATGAAAACTCCAAGCTTTTTCATGTCAATGCTACCATCAGGAATAGAAATAATGTTATCTCTGGTTTGGCTGACAACAATGGTAACATGGTATATGACCATGCAGCAAAGGCCTCTTTAATTTGGAATGATTTTAATGATAGGATGGGCTCAAGTTGCTTTGAACAAATGCACTTTGATCTTGACTCCCTGCTTAATCAGGACTTGGACCTTACTCACCTAGAATTACCTTTTAGTCACAATGAGATTGATAATATCATCAAGGACCTACCTCTGGATAAGTCTCCTGGACCTGATGGCTTCAACAATGAATTCTTTAGACACGGCTGGCACATCATAAAGGATGACTTTTACAAATTGTGTGATGCTTTCCATTCTGAAAGACTCTGCATGCAAAGCATCAATGGCTCCTTCATTACTCTGATTCCCAAAGTGGATGGTCCAACCAGAGTCAATGACTTCAGACCAATATCCTTGCTCAACACTTCAGTAAAACTGGTCACCAAGCTCTTGGCAAATAGGTTGCAGCCTATAATCACCAAGTTGATCCACACAAATCAATATGGATTCATCAAGTCTAGATCAGTTCAAGACTGCTTAGCCTGGTCCTTTGAATATTTGCATCTTTGCCATACTTCCAATAAAGAACTTGTTATACTAAAACTAGACTTTGAGAAGGCCTTTGATAAGATTGAGCACAGGGCTATGTTGGAAATTATGAGGAAAAAAGGATTTGGCAATAAATGGTAGTCCTGGATGAATTTGATCTTTAGCTCTGGAACTTCTTCAGTGTGGTTGAATGATAATCCTGGCAAAGTTTTTCATTGCAGAAGAGGAGTCAAACAAGGAGATCCCCTCTCCCCTCTCTAGTTTGTGCTAGCTATAGATCTTCTTCAGTCTATCATTAATAAAGCCAGAGTTCAGGTCTTAATCAATCTTCCAATTCCATTACAATACACTGAAGACTTTCCAATTCTCCAGTATGTAGATGACACCCTCATAATATTGGAAGGATGTGGCAGGCAGCTATTTGTGTTAAAAGCTCTTCTGAACTCCTTTGCTTTCTCCTTTGGCCTCACGGTGAACTTCAGTAAATCCATGCTTGTCCCAATTAATATTTTTGTTGAAAGAACCAAGCATCTGGCAGCAACTTTTGGTTGCTCTCTTGGAAGTTTGCCTTTTACATATCTTGGTTTGCCTCTTGGGCTCACCAAACCAAAGATTGAAGACTTCCTTCCTTTAGTGACAAGATGTGAAAGAAGATTGGTCAGTACCTCTCAGTTCCACAAGCTGGTAAACTCCAAATGACCAATGCAGTGTTTACTTCTTTGCCAACCTACTACATGTGCACTTTCAATCTCCATGTCACTGTGAGAGAGCAGGTGGACAATTTCAGAAAACATTGTCTTTGGAGAGGTTCATATGAGAATAAGTAGAATAAATACAAAAGTTGCCTGGCCAATGGTCACAAAATCAAAATCTGAGGGGGGTTTAGGTATTCTTGACCTTAGGTATTCTTGACCTTAAAACCCAGAATGAAGCCCTGCTAATTAAAAACCTGCATAAGTTCTTCAATAAGGCTGATGTTCCTTGGGTTCATTTGGTTTGGGAAAAGCATTATAGCAATGGTAGATTGCCCAACCACATAAAAAAGGGATCTTTTTGGTGGAGGGACATTCTCAAGTTATTGGATAAATTTAAGGGAATGACATCTGTCATTGCTGGTAATGGTGATACCTGTCTTCTATGGCACGATTGTTGGGAAGGTCAACCTTTGAAACTCAGCTTCCCAGAATTACACTCTTTTGCCAAAAAACCAAACATTTCACTCAGCTGTGCTTTGGCAACTCAGGTTAGGCATGATCTATTCAACATTACTTTATCAACAGAGGCCTTTGATCAATATCAGAGATTAGAGCAATGCTTGATGGTTCAACAGCATGCTCAGGGCCCTGATAAATGGCAGTACATATGGGCTAGCCCAATTTTCTCTTCAAGCATGGCTTACGAACATCTTAAAGGTTCTTCTCTAGCACGCCCAATCTTCAGATGGATCTGGAAGACATCTTGTCAACCGAAGCATATGGTTTTCTTTTTGGTTATTGGTTCAAGACAGGCTCAGTACTGGGAACATTTTGAGAAGGAAGCATATGCACTTACCCTCATACAATTGTGTTCTTTGTTCATCTCAAGTCGAGGAATCGGTTGAGCATCTCTTTTTAGAATGCCCCTTTGCCAGAAATTGCTGGAGCCTTTTGGGATTAGCTATTATTAGCACCCCTGACAGCATATTGAGGCTAGAGAACCTCAAGCAACAGTTAAATGTGAGGTTTGCCATGGAGATCATTTTGATCATGTGCTGGAGTATTTGGACCATTAGAAATGACTTCATTTTCAGAGGGATCCCTGTCGACTGTTTGAGATGCCTTTAGCTATTCAAGATGTTTTTTGGCCAACTCTTAGGGAGAGCCAAAAGGAAATACTTCCCTCAGATTGAATCATGGCTAGAGCAAATTGTGTAATTGCTTTGATCTTTTTTGTTTCTTTTTTTTTTCTTGAGCAAAGCTCCTGGTTTGTTCTGCCTCTTGTCTGTCACTCTCAGACTTTTGGTATTAATCTTTGCTATAATTTTTCTTTTGTACTCTGTTAGTTTCTGTTTTAATAATATTTTTGGTAGGGGCTCGTCTGCCCCTCCTGTTCTTTAAAAAAAATGGATGGACACATGCCAAGTTGTTTGTGCTTGTTGACCAAGGTACGACCTTGCAGTGCATTGCAGAGCAAGGAAGGTCAACTGGGTGTTTCTTTAATCGAACTGAGGATAATAAATATTTCAGTGGAAGCTTCCTGCTTCCTATTCTTGGGATAGGGCCATAGGGGACTTGGTGGTGCTGGAGGCCCAGATAACATTTGCGCAGGCCATGGGCTGAGACGAAAAAAGTCCTCAGCTAGTCAGACAGTGCCAGTGCCATCAGAACAGTCCGACTTGTCTCTTTTAGGGCTTGTTTGGCATAGCTCAACTTCACTAGTAAAGCTATTTTTTAAAAAAATAGCTTCATAACTAACTTTTTAGGTGAAGCTGAACTATTTTAGAAAAATTGTTTGGCAAAACAGTTTTACCAATAACTTTATGCATGGATGGGAGAGAGAGAAATGAGTGAGAGAGCTATAATAAGCTACTTTTTTCAGCTTCATACCAA
This sequence comes from Eremochloa ophiuroides, assembly GCA_038502445.1. Classification (NCBI taxonomy): domain Eukaryota; kingdom Viridiplantae; phylum Streptophyta; class Magnoliopsida; order Poales; family Poaceae; genus Eremochloa; species Eremochloa ophiuroides. Next base: position 7,356,367 of record JAHLJS010000002.1, read on the forward strand.
CTCATGTCTTTGTGAGAGAGGGAGAAAAATAACTTCATTGATGAACCTGTTTTGGAAAAGAGTGTTTAGCAAATAAAACAACTCACAACAGCTCATGGAGCTGTTGAGCTATGCCAAACAGGGCCTTAATTAGGGAAAAAGTCTATTTTTCCTCCTCCAACTTTCACGAAAGTCCGCTTTTTCTCCCTCAACCCCAAAACCAGACAAACCACCTCCCACAACTATTTAAACCATGCATCTTACCTCCCTAGAGCGGTTTTGAAGGCGGGTTTGCTACGGTGCAATCATTTTTGTCTTTTTCTTTTTTATTTATTTTCGTTGAATCTTTAAAAAATCTAAGTAAATCACAGAAAAATCATAAAATGAGAAATCTAATTTTGTTACACTCTAAATGAGTAGATCTACACAGTGAACATATAATATGGTATGCTTTAGTACAAAGTTTTTGCTATGAGGGTTTTGCATTTTTCTTTTTTATTTATTTTGGTTGAATTTTTGAAAAGTCATTGTAAATCACATAAAAATCATAAAATAAAAAATCCAATTTTGTTGTAGCTTTAGATCTATGCTTTTCTGTAATTAATTGCAATAATTCATAGCTGCAGCTTCTATAATTATTTTGTTAGACTAATGCATACCATATTATATGTTCACTGTGTAGATCTACTCATGTGGAGTCCAACAAAATTAGATTTTCTATTTTATGATTTTTATGTGATTTACTATGATTTTTCAAAGATTCAGGCAAATAAATAAAAAAGAAAAAGATAAACCTTCATAACCAAAACTTTGTACTAAACCACACCATATTATATATTCACTATGTAGATTTACTCATGTGGAGTGCAATAAAATTAGATTTTTCATTTTATGATTTTTCTATGATTTACTATGATTTTTTAAAGATTAAGCCGAAATAAAAAAGAAAAAGACAAAAACGATGGCACTGTAGCAAAAACACGTTTAATGTAGCAAACCGTCATTTACTGTAGCAATACCGCCTTCAAATCCGCTCTAGGGAGATAAGATGCACGGTTTAAATAGTTGAGGAAGGTGGTTTGTCTGGTTTTTGGGTTGAGGGAGGAAAAACGGACTTTTGTAAAAATTGGGGGAGGAAAAGTAGACTTTTTCCTTTAATTAGAAGGAAAGCTAGATTATACTTTTAGAATAATTTACAATTTATTAGAACATAGAGTAGTCCAACATTTTAGAGGTCGTTTTGTGTCTTTTTGTCCATCATTTACCCTAGCCTTTGTTTTTTTTAAAAAAAATCATATCTAAACACCCTTTTGAGTTTTTTTAACAAAAAAGAAAAGAAAAGAAAAGAAAAGTGAGTGAGTGAGTAGTTTACTTTGCTAATGATTAAAGGTACATATGATCAAGACTAAAATATCCATAAAAAAGAAAAACTTTGAAAATATCTAGAGAAATTACAATTTAACTATAACTTTGTGCTGCTTCGTACTTCCCTTGCTAGAAAATGAGCCATTTCTGAACAGAGGGAGGGGGTGTTTAGTTCGTGAAAATTTTTTGGGTTTGACTACTGTAGCACTTTCGTTTTATTTGGTAATTAGTGTTCAATCATGGACTAATTTGACTAAAAAGATTCGTCTCGCGATTTCTAGCCAAATTGTGTAATTAGTTTTATTTTTCGTCTACATTTAATGCTTCATTCATGTGCCGCAAGATTCGATGTGACACTTTGGATGAAAACTTTTGGAAACTAAACACCCCCGGAGTGGTTCGGAAGCCCCTAAAGTATCACTACCCTTAACTTGAAAAAGTAACTCAAGCTTTATAAATGCGACCAAGCATTCATCGAAATATTGATTCTCCATCTTTGTACTCAAATTATCCTTCACATAATTCACTGAGCTAGCAAAGGACTCTCTCAACACTAGTAGTTGCAATGAAGGCATCAGCACCAATTAGAGGAGCTTGTAAAATTTGAGGAGCTTAGAATATCTCCGGGAGTTGTAAAACATCTCCGTATTTTGTTTTGTTTAGAAAAAGGAAAAAAAAGGTTTACTCAAACAATTTGGTAAAAGAGCTCCTTAAAAATAAAAACTTGTCAAATATTATCTCAAACTTGTAAGTTTCTGCAGTCGAGAAGACCTTTATATCCGCTCCCTATCGGGCGTTACAATAAGAGCTATTAAAAGAGGTTTCGTTGGTTAGAAATAGTTGGGTTCCCATTGCAAAATTGTTTAGAAAGAAAGTTAATATAGTAAGCTGCTGGAGAGAAAAATAAATTGATGTTGCTACTTATTCTGTTAATTCATTAAGTTTATTGGTTTAGCAAGTTAATTATAGGAAGAAAAATTTCGCTTAGGGACACCCGCTCAGACATGGAATATGCCGTTGGACACTGCCATCTCGCTGTCGGAGGACGCCGGCGATCGCCTGACGCACTGAGGGGCCAGTGACGCGGTCGGTGAGCATGGCGGCGTCGATGTGTCCGCGGCGAGCTGCGCCCAATTCCGCTGGAAGAAGCAGATGGCCCGGAGGACGCCTGAGGCGAGCAAGGCGCCGATGCGCACCACGGCGAGGCGGTGGCACACGCGGGGCACATCATCTGCGCGTACATGCTCTGGGACGCGTCCTCACACAGCACGGCCGCCGCTGGGCTTGTGTCACTGTGGTGGGGGTCGTCGTGGAGCTTCTTGAAGCGGTCGCTCTTGAAGATGCTCGTGAGGACGGTGCGCGCCGGTAGGCAACCCGGCATCGTCGTCTCCAGCAGCTTGACGAAGTGGAAGTAGAGGCCACGCCTTGTCGAGCCCTGGCACGTACCTGCGCACGCATCCAATTAATGCATGCGCCATGACGAGCGAGGCTATGCTGTCGATGGCGGCGATCGCGCTCGTCCTGCACGGTGGGAATCAGCTCGGCGTGCTTGAGTGGGAGGCCACAGACGATGGAGTGGGAGGCTGGCTGAAAAGTACCGTTCGCTAATTTGTCGTGAGAAAAAAAACACTGCTTAATGACTCGCTGATTTCGCTGATTTGGCTGAACGAACAGGTGAGCCTGCTCATCAGGTCCTCCCCCTCCTGCTCCTGTACCTTGGCTCCACAACCACGATTGCAGCATCTCCATGTCAGGCGGGGGTGCGATGCAACTTGCAAGTGCGGGATCACTTGGTTCAGACATTTGGTGTGCTTTCACGAAACCTTAATGCTACTCGGCAGCAGGATTGGGCAAAAGACAGAGCAGAAGCACACAGCTTGAGCTAGTGACAACGACCTGAGACGGTTGCGTTGCATTGCACGCCTCCTTCTCCTTGTCTCGCAAGCAGGCGCCAACGCCCAACGACCCTCCAGGCCATGATTAAGCCTAATTAATCCGGCATTAGCAAATGTGGGTTACTGTAGCAGTTGCGGCTAATCATGGCCTAATTAGACTTAAAAGATTCGTCTCGCAAGTTTATGACAAACTATGCAATTAGTTTTTATTTTTATCTACATTTAATGCTCCATGCATGTGTTTAAACATTCGATTTTGCTGCGCGAAAATTTTTGGGTGAGAACTAAACACTCCCTCAATCTACTTTTTGCATATATTGTCTATCTAGGCAGTATATATTGCGATGGCAAATTGTATACTCTATTTGTATCGAAGACGCTAAGAGCACGCTTACATATAGAGGGTGTTTAGTTTCCAAAAATTTTCGCCCCAAAGTGTCACATCGAATCTTACGACACATGCATGAAGCACTAAACGTAGAAAAAAAACTAATTACACAGTTTGGTTGGAAATCACGAGAGAAATCTTTTAAGCCTAATTATTCCATAAATGAACATTAATTGTCAAATAAAACGAAAGTGCTACAGTAGTCAAACTCAAAAAATTTCGCGAACTAAACACCCCCCATATTTTGAACTGAGGGGGTAGTTTATGGACTATCGAACGATGTGACAGTATCTGTTGCGCATAGTTTTCTCCACAAATTCGTGTTACCACGGTACTTATGAATTCGGTAATGCTCCTTCCCGAGCGTCCGTTCGCATCGGACGGACTCGACCCGTGCGAGCGCTTGACTCGGCCGAGCCCACCCGACCCGCCATCCTTATCCGCTCGCTCCGCCCTGCTCGCGCTGCGCTCCCGCTCTCTGTTCACGCCGCGCACTGCTGCTGCTTCACGCCGCGCGCTGCTGCTGCTTCACGCCGCCCTCGCTGCTGCTCTCCTAGGGAGCCACGCTCGCTTGAGCTCACCGTCGCTCCGTTTGTTCGCGCCCTCTTCCTCCCTCCCTCCCTCCATTCCACTGAGAGAGGGCGTCGGCGGTGGCTTTCCGGCAAGCTGCTTGGTCCTCTCCTTTCCTGCCCCCTCCCCTTGGCTCTAGTGACCTCTAGCCATCGGAGAGAAGCCCAACAGCGGTGGTTTCCGGCAAGGTAGGTGGATCCTTCATGGATCTGAGCCGTCCCCTTCCTCCTCCTCCTCCTCCTCCTCCTCCTCCCCTACTCCTCCCCACTCTGAATCTAAAGGATGTGGTGGTGGCTAAGGGTTCCGGCGAGCTTTTTCTGGTGTGAACTCTCACCATGTTGCAATGGTTTTCTTCGTTTGTTGCATTAGGTCTCGGTTGATGTTGCAGTAGGTTAGAGTTTCGGCGAGCTCTCTGGGTTGAGCTCTCGTCGTGTTGCTTTGGTTTTTCTCCGTTTGTTGCATCAAGTCTCAGGTGATGTTGCAGTAGGGGTTCCGGCGAGCTCTCTGGGGTTGAGCTGTCACCGTGTTGCATTGGTTTTCTCTGTTTGTTGCATGAGGTCTCGAGTGATGTTGCAGTGTTTCGGCGAGCTCTCTGGCTTGAGCTCTCACCATGTTGCATTGGTTTTCTGCATTTGTTGCATTAGGTCTCAGTTGATTTTGCCTTGGTTTTGAGATTTTGTTTCAATTTTTGCTTCAACTGCATGGTGCTGGGGGGCCGGCGAGGTCGGGAGAGGGGGGCAAGGGCGTGCTTTTCTTCTTCGGTGCGGAAGCGGGGGTAAGGGGTGAGGCCGTGCTTTTCTTCTTCTTCTCCTTCTTCTTCTTCTTCTTCTTCTACTTCTTCTTCTGTGCAGGAAGCGGAGGCGGGGGCAAGGCCGTGCGAACGTAGAGGCGTCTGATGGGAATCAATCCCATCGGACGTCCGGGCACGAGCACAGCCCTTATGAATTGGTGGAAGTACATTTCGGTTAGGGGACTTATCAAAACTAAGTGACGAGAAGCAGGGACTCCATGATAAGCTTGAAGTAAGAGATTTGTAAATTCTCGTCAGAATGGTGGAAACAACAACAATGAGGGTGTGTTTAGTTCCAAAATATTTTAGGTTCACACTACTGTAGCACATTTGTTTTTATTTGACAATTACTATTCAATCATGGACTAATTAGGTTCAAATGATTCGTCTCGCGATTTCCAACCAAACTGTCTAGTTAGTTTTTTTCGTCTAAATTTAATGTTTCACATATGTGCCGTAAGATTCGATGTGATGTTTTGGAGCGAAATATTTTAGGAACTAAACGCACTCTGAACTATCTCGGGACTATCTCGGGTCAACGTCATCGTATTGGTTGTCACCAATGGAGTACAAATGACAGTAGAATGAGTAGAATTTTCTCAAATATGTTGACATGGTCTATATTAAAGTTATAGTTCTTAATACGATCTACAACTTCCTTGTCAATTTTTTTTTGAGTCATTTACTGTTCAAAATATGTATTCTAATTTAGAATTCTTAATCGACCTCGAATGTAGACATAGTTAATACCAAAGTTGTAGAGGCCGACTTGAGAGCTACATGTTTGGTGTCGACAGGTTTTTTTTATTTGGAATCATTTAGAATCTCGAATATTTATTTTAAATTCACATATTTTGAGAATCAATTTTCTGAATTTTCCAATGAACAGAGCACTCATGGATGGCTTCTGATAGAAGGAATAGCTATGAAGAAGAAAGGCCCTGGAGCCTTAACGTGGAAGGAACCCGGAAGGACCAAACAATATTATGTGCTTTGAGATTGTGGAGAGATAGGTGTTCTATGATGTGGAAAAGACGAGCTACATTCTATTCTATATAATTTGCTTTGCAGATTTCTCCTCAGCCTTTTTGCCCAATACTTATACTGCGCTGTAAAGCAGCTGGTACTGCCGGGTATAAAGGGAGGGTTTGTGAAAGCAGAAGCACCGAACCAAATTCCTGACCTGGAAATGCAAACGCACCACCCGAGCAAGCGCGGATCCATGGAAGAGGAGGACAGGCTGAGCAGCCTCCCCGACGACGTCCTCCACTCCATCCTCCGCTTGCTCCCGCTCAAGCAGGCCGTCCGAACCAGCGCCCTCTCCCGGCGGTGGGCGCCGCAGTGGCTCCGCGCGCTCGTCTCCTCCCGGGTCCTCGACTTCACCGACCGAGACTTCGCCCGCGGCCAGCCGTCTGCGCGGGCCGCGGCCACGGTGCGTCGCTGCCTTGAGCTCCACGCCGAGCACGGCGCTCCACTCGACGTGTTCCGCGTGGCGCTCAGGTCCCCGCCAGCAATGTGGAGCGACGGCGCGTTCGGGCGCGACGTCGTCGGCTGGATCGCGTCCGCCGTGGCGAGGGGCGCCACGGAGGTCGAGGTGTACCTGACACCGGCACCGGCACCGGCACCGGCACCGACACCGACACCGACACCGACACATAGGCTCCGACGACGCCGCCGCCGCCGACGACATGTTCCGGACGCCGGCGACGGAAGCGCGGCGTTCGTGGAGCTGCCCGGCGACCTGTTCGTGGCCAGGAACTCGCTGGCGCGCCTCGCGCTCGGCGGGTTCAGCCTCCGCGCCGTCCCGGCCGCCCCCACCGGGCTCGCTGGCCTCCGCTCGCTCTCCCTCAGCCACGTCAACCTCGCAGGCGACGAGGTTAGCGACGTCGTGTCCAGCTGCCGGGCGCTGGAGCACCTCAGGCTGAGCAGCTCCGGGTCCTGGCCATCGGATCCTGATCGAGACCGTTTTCGAGATCGATACCTCGCAGCCTCCGTGTCGATCAGGATCGCCAGCGAGACGCTTCGGGTCCTGGAGATCGTAGCATGCAAAGCCGTGAGGCAGGTCCGGGTCACCGCGCCCACGCTCGAGTCCATCGCCTTCCACGGCACCGATCGAGTTCTTCTGGAGCAACGAGTACGACGTCGTCGTCGACCCCGACTTCGACGACCGCATCTTCGTCTTCGACGGCGACATGCCGGCTCTGCGGGACGTGTACCTTTCTCGAATATGGTACGACGCCGACGCTAACACGGCCAACTATAACTCCTCGTTGAGCTACCTCGAGCATGTCCCGGTTTGGACGATTTCCTGCAACGGCTACCAGTTGCCATTGCGGTTCGAGACGCCGAATAACATACAGGAGCTGCAAGTGCTGATAGTCTCCGAAGATCATCATAGCGGCGACCTCGACTTGGCCGTTTTCTTCGAGGAGAACGAGCTTCCATTCCTGGACCGCTTGTTTGTCCGCGTAAAGCTCTCTGCCTCATCTCATCCTGCACTATCCGCGATTCCACGTCCATGCAATTTGCAAGGAGATACTTTTCGAATCGGCTCATGCTCACAGCAAGTTAATTACTTTCTGAAATCTGCAGTACCCCGGCCACGTTACAGATGTGCGACGCGGACGCGGCGGCAGCACTGGCCGGCGAGGTCGTCGACGACTCCGAACTCGAGATCCACGACGAAGAATTTGTGCTTGGCAGCCTCAGCTTCATCAAGCTGGTGAATTTCAGAGGGACGAGGTTGGAGCTGCAGCTGCTCGCCTTGTTGCTGGAGAGGGCCCCTGCCCTTGAGCACCTGGTGCTGGTCACGGTGGGAGAAGAGGAAGGAGCTCCGGGTCCCGGAGATGAGCACCTGGAGGTCATCCAAAGGCGGGTGTCGGCGATGCACAAGGCATCCCCACACGCACGTCTCACCGTGTGCCGGCCGTGCCAAGACCGCAGCCAGAATCCTTTGCGCACGAGGTTCTACGAGGGAGAGTAATCGGGGCCCCCATTTGATCGAGTGTGTTTAGTTCCGAAATATTTTAGGTTCACACTACTGTAGTACTTTTGTTTTTACTTAGCAATTACTGTTCAATCATGGACTAATTAGGTTCAAAAGATTCATCTCGCGATTTCCAACCAAACTGTGCAATTAGGTTTTTCGTCTACATTTAATGCTCCATACATGTGTGCCGCAAGATTCGATGTGATGTTTTGGGGTGAAATATTTTGGAAACTAAACACACCCTGAGTTAGAGAATCTCCGAGAGTTTCCAAAACTCACTCCCAACGACTCCCTATCTTAACTTCCAATCTCTGGATACTTGAGGAAAAAATCGACCTAATAGCATGGAAATATACGCATGCCTAATGATCGGCTAATACGGAGATGGAAGGATGTGGGGAAGAATAAGTAGTAAGATATGTTTTCAATTCAAATGTACAAGAGAAAATGTAAAAGTGGTTAGAGTGATTTAAAAATAGTCTAGGTTTCCCGATATAAAGTTGACTTATATATTTTAGGATTGAGATTTTGGAAAATGTTGGCGAAGCTTAACAAATATACCCTTTGCCTTCTTTTGATACTAAAAATTCATTAATTTACCGGTTGATATTCTGGGAGCTATTGGAGATGGAACTCCTTTTTTTCTTGAGGCTTACTGTAATCACCGGCTGTATAGCTCGTATATGTACGCCCGCGTGTACCATGTATTTTCGGTATAATAATTGTACGACAAATCCAATTTTACTATATTGCTACTGACTCCAAGAACACAAGAACATAAAGAAGGTAGTAAAGTCTGTTGACGTCCGCTTGGTCTAGGATAGCGGATGACACAGGAAGGGATGACATAAACATTTCAACGGTCGATGTCATATACAATCAGTGTTCTTTCCCTCTCTAACAAAGAAAATCAGATTCCATTCTAGGTGAACTGCAATAACCGTGTAGTTGGCATGACAAAGCTCAAAATCAAATTTAATATTGTCCTATCCAAATAGCTCCAGTCCATTTATTAATATCATAGTTTGGGAGGTTGAAGTGGAGGATGTCGTTAGGGAGCCTGCTCAGCCGGCCCTCCTCCTGTTCCTGTACCTCGCATGCACGCTTGCTCCGGTGGTGCGATTGCGGCCGGGATGCGGTGCTGATTGCGGGATCACTTTTGGAGTGCGTTCACAAAACCTTTATACTACTCCGGCAGTATTCGGTAGTACTAACAGCTTACATCGCAAGACTGGGCAAAAGACAGAGCAGAAGCACACAACTTGAGTGAGGTCTTGTTTAGTTCGCGAAATTTTTTAGATTTGACTACTTTAGCATTTTCGTTTTTGGCAATTAGTATTTAATTATGGACTATTTAGGCTCTAAAGATTCGTCTCGCGATTTTCAACCGAACCAGTGACAACCACTTGAGAGTCTGAGACGCATCTTCTCCATGTTGGAGAGTCGTTGGCGCCTGTTTGCGAGATAATAAGATGTCCTACGCAACCGGTCAAACATAGGTTCAGCCTATTGATCCATCCGGTAAACAATTAGCGCATAAAAATTAGCTAGGGTGAAATGGAATCGAATAATTGCAGAGAGGGTAAATATAATAGATTTTGACCATTAACTCTTTTATAATATATTTTATATTATTATTTGTCAACAAATCAACATCATCACATAGGCACTTTTAATACATTTCTATTGATATAAGTTTTATGTCCTTAGCTTACATATTTTTTGTTTTTTTTATCAAAGTTTATATAAGTTTGAATTTTTTAGTATAAAATATAATTATCATTTTGAACTGAGAGGTAGTTTATAGGCTATCCAACGATGTGGTACATCGTTTTGAACACGAGAAGCAGGGGCTCCATGATAAGCTGACGTGGTGGAAAGCTGTCCTCGGAGTGGCCCCAGGTTCTGTGACGAGTGGCAGGCAGCGGCTGGTGCTAGGAATCCTATTCCTATTCGATTTATTTTCTACTATTTATATTTGATTTATTCAGGCTCGGAGAGATCTATTTGTCCTAACTATCTAGGGTCATATAAGTATAAGTTTAGATGAAAGAAACTCTCGACTACGGTAATTATGGAAGGTGGATGAAAAAATAGATGGACGGAAAAAATGGCCGATAATTTTGCCTCTTTATTGTTAGATACAGATATAGATATTGATATAGATATATATTTGAATTCAAAATCAAATTCCTATTCAGTTTATTCAGGCTCAGAGAGATCTATGTGTCATAACTATCTAGGGTCATATAAGTCTAGAGGGAAGAAACTCTCGACTACCTGTAGTTAGAGGGAGTGGCTGAAAAAATGGATGGACGACAAAAATGGCCGGAAATTTTGCCTCTTTATTACTACTAGCAAAACACGCACGTGCGTTACAACGGGAGAAAAAACCGTTCATAGACCTACAATGTGAATGGTATATATCTATTTATGTTTTATCATTTCTATAAAATTTAAAAGCTAATTTATTTTGTGATGATCATAACATCCATAATATGCACACTCGCGAGTGGGGTTAACGTGTAGGGGGTCGTGGAGTCCGTTTAGGATTGTATGTGGGCATATCCGTTTTTTTGTCGTGTTGACACGAGATTGAGTCTTACGTGAGATTGAGTCACAGACAGTTACATCTTACATCTTACACGTAAGATCATTGGTGGAAAAAAAATCATGACTTGCGTTGCAACGGAAGAATAAAATAAAATTCTCTATAATGTAAATATCAACATATATGTAGTATTGACCTATTGTTCTAAATAAAGTATTCGTCCTTTTAGCTCTGATTTGTATGTTGTGCCCAACGAAAATAAATCACCTTGAATTAATTAATTATCACATGAACTTTGCATGAAAATGTTGTTGTTACCAATTTTTTTCAACAAGAAATATCTCGACTTTTATTGAAAGCTAATATTAGTTTGATGCATCCTGGGGACACCAGATTAGAGGAAGTGCAAAGAGACCAAAGAAAACCATCCAGATAAAAGATACCACTTTAGACTAACTAATTTTCTCAAAAGAAGTATATGTCCTTTAGCTCCAATTTGATCTTCGGTTATGTTGAGCCCAACGACAATAAGTCGCCTTAAATTAATTAATCATCACATGAACGTTGCATGTTAATGGTTGCTGTTACCAAAAATTTTTTGAACAAGAAATATCTCAGATTTTATTGAAAGATAATATCAGATAGATACATCATACCGGGGTTACACAAAGTGCAAAGAGACCAAAGAAAACCATCTGGATAAAAGATACTACTTCAAACTAACACAACCATTACCATGAGATCACTTCTTTTGCTCACAACCATTACCATCAGATCACTTCTTTTGCTATTTTATGATATGATTTTTCTATGATTTACACTTAATTCACATGTCTGCTATTTTATTAAAAAAGAGAAAAATGAAAAAAAAAAACGAAAAGGAGCCAACATTGGGCCACGGCTCGGCCTAGTCCACTGGCGAAAAAAGCCAATGTGGTGGATTCTAGCTCAGCAGGTGTCCAACGTGAGCTGCACTTTTATACTAGGAATCCCTGAATTTCTTGATTTTTCTTTCTCTCTACTTTTTCGCTGGAATCCCTTCCTTCTATTCTACTCCCTCCATCTCCAATTATAAGGCATTCCGAGAATCTTGAAGAGTGAAACTATCTCAAGTTTGACCAAAATTATAGAGAAAATTATAAAAATTTATAAATCAAGTGGGTATACTATGAAAATATAATTAATAAAGAATCTAATGATACTCAGTTGATATCATAAATATTATTATTTTGTTATATAAATTTGGTCAAACTTAAAATTTTTTTGACTCTCCAAGATTCTTAGAATGTCTCTTATGTTTTGGGATGAAGTATTTCTTTTTCTTGTCTTCTCCCCACGCTCAATCTTGGTTGCGGCTAAGGCCAATATGGACTCGAAGGACCTGAGGCGGATGGAGGCAAAGCAACCAAAAATCAAGCGGAGGCAGAGAGAGAGAACACCACCGTGCAGTCCGAGCAGAGAATAGAACAACAACATCGAGTGGAGTCCCAGGACAGTACGGAGAGGTGACCAAAACCTGAGCGGAGTCCGGACTAAACAAAAGAGAAACATGGACATGGATGGCACTAAACAGGATATTAAAACGTGGGAGAGTTAAACATGAGCGGAAGGTTGGACGAAAAAATATAGGATAGAAATTGTCTTTTTTTAATAGCAAATATGCCCGTACGTTACAACGGGAGAAGAAATAAACTATCAAATGTTAATAAAAAACAGATAAATATTGTTATATACATGTTTGGACACCAAAAAATTCGCCTCAAGCGGCTTCTCGTGTGGGAAAATGCAGACGTGCCAGTGTACCAAGTACACAAAAATAAAAGACAGGAATATATATTTTATTAACTATCACAAGTTTAATAAATACAAATCCCTAATGCGCGCGCTACATAGCCAGTCAACAGCGATCTAACATGGGCGATAGTGGTCTTCATGGTTCCTGTAGCCTTGGGAATCTCCCAGTTAATTACTGCCGTGAGCTGGCTCACAGAGTACCTCTGCTGCTGTGGTCGCGTCGTCGTCGGTCTTTACTTCACGTCTCCATACAGGTGTGGTGGTGTAGGCGTGGGTGGCGTCGGCGTGTCCATGGCCTCATCGATCCATGAGCCGGTACAGCGTAGCTGGAAAATCGGCTACGCCCACCTGCGTCGTTCGCCTCGTCGGTGTCGAACGGCGTATGGTGTTGTAGTAGTAGCACTTGCATGGTCGGTGTAGTTTGGATCGCTTCGGACTTCTTACGCAGCGTCGTCGGGATAGGCTCATCAGCTTGATCACGTGTAGTTGTTGCTGTAGAAGTTGATGAAGACCTGCACCCGGTGTGACGGATGCGCCATCACGGCGTCTCGCTCCTGGCTGCCCGCACCGGCCTCGTTGCTCGCCTCTTGCTTGTACGTAGATGCACCGGACTTGGTCTCGATCTGTACGCACGTGCATATGCACATACAAATCCGTACATGCATGCATGGCTTATACGTGTATATGCACATGCATGTTGACATGCACGTTCCACTTGAATTTGAGTTGCTTGCATCTTGACAATTGCTTGCAACCTGGTGTAGTACATACTTGCATCTTCATGCTGTCGTCCGGCGGCCGCGTTCGTACCTCGGCCTCCGGCGCAATATCACGGGCACGTCCAATACCGGCAAACCGAAGCCCGCCGACGATGCTCCGTCTCTTCATGACGCGACGATTCTCGCAGTTTGGCGCCGCCTTGATCACCCAGCTTCTTGGCCAGCTGCGACATCGGCCAACGTCCATGCCGCTATGCAAGATTGGAAGAAATAATAACTAGATTACTAAAGTAGTTTCTTACTCGTGGAAAGTGATATGCACGCCATCTCCTCTTGCTCGTGGCTTTCAGCTTCAAGATGCAGAGACGCCTTGCACCCCTTTAGAGGAAGACAGGCTGATGGACCTCGCCGCCGGCCGAGTAGGCACGTATAAACTTGATGAAAAAAAAAGGGTAAAGTTCACTTTTGGACCTCGAACTATCGCAAAGTCTGGTTTTCAACCTCTAACTTCAAAACCGGATAACATTGACCCTCCAACTCTTGAAAAAGTTCACTTTAGCACCCTGACCGGTTTTTGAGGCGGTTTTGCATGGCACTGTAGCAGTGCTGACGTCAGCGATGACGTCAGCACTCCTTATTAATTTGCGAAATTGATATCTTTTTATTCGGAGCTCCAAATATAGCAAATAATATATCAATTTTGATCGTCTCGACGAGCCCTTTGCAATGGTGTACTCCATTTTGTTGTTTGAGATAATTTTATTTCATAAAAAATTATATTTAACACGAAATGTTGTCTTTTTAGGTTCATTTGGCCATAGAATATATAAGTTTGACCATTTTTGAAATGCAATAATTCAAAACTTGTTTTGTAGAAATATTTTTTGTTTTCAAAACAACATTTCGAGGTTCAAAAGTGCGACGACGACGTACGCTCGTCAAGTTGGCAGTATTTTTGTTTTTTGAATATATTTTGGATTGGATCCATTAAGAGCTAGCGCGCGCACGGAATAAAAAAATGTCACTGCCATGCGATCGTCTTGGTGCTTGCTCGCGCGCCATGGCTCGCGGCGACGGCGAGCTGGAGCTGTCGGTGGGGGTCCGCGGCGCCGGCGGTGGCGGCCACGCGGCGGCGGACCACGTGGCGCCGATCAGCCTCGGCAGGCTCATCCTCGCCGGCATGGTGGCCGGCGGCGTGCAGTACGGCTGGGCGCTGCAGCTCTCCCTCCTCACGCCCTACGTGCAGGTATACACCTCCTACCTTCATCACCACCAACATAATCACCGCGCATGCAAGGTATTATCAAATACGGCCTGAGCTAGTCCAACACGCAAACACAATAAGAATAATAATAGTGCCTGGTGGATCGATGGGGTAGAGATCGACCGTGTGTGTGAGATCGACTGTACGTGTGTCCAACGCTTTTATTGCGCGCGCACCCGATCACGCCCGCGTATTTACGTACGTATACGTAACAGTTCTGCTTGTTGTGAGTGAATTACATACAAATATACTACGCATGCGTTGAATTAAATATACGTACCTAACAGTTCGCACTTTTGGACCTCGAAATGTTGTTTTGAAAAAATTTAATATTTCTACAAAACAAGTTTTGAATTATTGCATTTCAAAAATGGTCAAACTTATATATTCTATGGCCAAATGAACCTAAAAAGATAACATTTCGTGTTAAATATAATTTTTCACGAAATAAAATTATCTCAAACAACAAAATGGAGTACACCATTGCAAAGAGCTCGTCGAGACGATAAAAATTGATATATTATTTGCTATATTTGGAGCTCCGAATAAAAAGATATCAATTTCACAAATTAAAAAGGAGTGCTGACGTCATCGCTGACGTCAGCACTGCTACAGTGCCATACAAAACCGCATGGAAAACCGGCCAGGGTCTTAAAGTGAACTTTTTTAAGAGTTGGAGGGTCAATGTTATCCGGTTTTGAAATTGGAGGTTGAAAACCAGACTTTTACGGTAGTTCGAGGTCTAAAAGTGAACTTTACCAAAAAAAAAAAAGAAAAAAACTGCTGCCCTAGGCTAGCCTTTACGAGAAGAAGAAAGGGCTAGTAGCTGTTCTCCTTTTTCTCCGGATGCAAGTCGTGATTAGCTTTTTCCTAAAGCCTAGGGACTCCTTTATATATGCAGTGACTAGAGTAGCAATTGGCCTCCAGGATCACGTACACACATGCGCCGTCAAAAATCTGTTGAGGAGCACGCTAGATATCCGGAGCCGCCGGCCTCTTCCATTCGAGATTATTATCTCTTGTCCATGTACATCAGTTCGAGCGTCCTCCCTTGAACCTGGACACTTCTATTCCTTATACGGTGGGCTGAAACTACACCAACGGTTATACGGTGATATGGATTATTGAACTCTTTCTTAGATGCAGTCCCAGAGACATGGGTACGGTCCAGCCAGATGGAGCTCCCTTGCATCTCTCACGTGAAAGTCTAAACACGTACACGTATTCTCTTGCTTTCAACAGTTCTTGCGGCCTTGCCTAGTACGTAATCCATATACGCGTATACCCAAGAGAGTTCTAGAATATTTTAGATAACGTACCGAGTCATGCGACGCCTCGACACACCGACCCGGTCAGCGCACAATTATTATAACGAAAATATAATACATGGTACACGCCGGCGTACATATACGAGCTATACAGCCGGTTCTTAGAGTATACAAGCACACGTCCATATACGGCCGCACTTGTTAGCTTTTTCCTATTTGCATGTCACAAACATAACCACGTTCGTGCATGACCTGTAACATGTTAGCTTCCTCTTTTGATCACATGAAGAAACTAGCTAGCTTCTACAACCTGTAGGCCACGAACACACGTACGCACATGCATGGAGCATACAGGCCCATGCAACTATTGCTAGCTTCCTTCCAATATACATTCATGACCAAGCACGTACATTTTCCATATATATCCTATTTGCACACTAGCACACACAAATACGGATGCATGCATGCATACAGAGGATTTATAATTGACAAAAATCCATCAAACAATACACACACGCTAGGTGACACTGGTGTAGGACCGGCCTTCAATCCCGGTTGGGAAACCCCTTCAGTGACGGTTTTCCAAAAGGGATTGGGAATATAGGACTAAAGGTCATCTAAAAACCGGGATAAAAGGGGGACCTTTAGTCTCGGTTGGTAACACCAACTGGTACTAAATGTGCCGCCTGACATTGCGTCAGGCGACACATTTAGTACCAGTTAGTATTACCAACCGGGACTAAAGTTTTTTTTTTCTGTTACTTTCCTTTTCATTTTGGGGTTTCTTTTCAATTCAATTGTTGGTTTCAATTAGGTTTTCGTATACGAATTCTACGCTGCTAATATACGTACGTCGTGTAAGTTTCCATTTGAGCATTATACATACATAACTAACTAAAATGGATGTAAACTAAATATATACACAGATATTACAAAGACGTTGTGCATGCATGGAATTTGTACACAATTAACCCCCACTTTGCTATACACATGGTGGCCTGACATTGTGCAACCCTAATCTCCCGTCGTTTGACTATTAGGTATTTGTTCTTTGGGATCATAGTAGTATGCGCCCTTGGGATCGATCACTTCGTCCAAAAGAAACCCTGACAACGCCTCTTGAATTGCTTTGATTCTTTGATCTGGCAGGACCTCGCGCGTCTTTTCTTCCATATAGCCTTTCACAATTCCAATGAAAGAACAGAGTATGAATATATGTATCATTATATATATCAACACAATGGTAACAAAAAATTGTGTATAGTTTTTATGTACTTCGAGGATTTCTTCTGGAGTTCTCCTAGAGTACGTACTCCATCATGAACTCGCAGACGTAGTAGCCACATAAGTTGTTCCCCGATCCCTGCTGCAGACACCACTTTATGAGGAAAAAGATGCATCATCAACCAATGAAGCATGGTAATAATGAGTTGAACTAAATAAAGATGCGTTGACCTAGCTATTACTTACGGGGTATTGGACTACTTTCATTGGCACCACCCAATTACCATAACTGTGTTTCTGGGTGAACGATTTCCAAGCACTGCTCAAAAGAAAATGGAGTTATAGCATTAAAGTGGCTTAAGAGAGTATATAGTGTGTGCGAGTCCGAATTTACCTTTGGAGTATATCGAGGATTTCTTGGTACTCTGCTCGGGGTTTTGTCGCTGAGTCAAAGATTTTTACAGAACTCCTGGACATATCGATGACCAGAAGTATCTAGTGGAAGCTACATTCATACGCAGGCATAACTCATTAACTAAAGTCAACATAGAGTAAGCAAAATAAAATGGTCTCAAGACATTCACACTTACTTGTAGTTGTAAGGAAATAGTATTAGTGTCTTGTTAGCGTTCTTTTCCAAGAACTTGAACAGATTTAGCTCCATCTGAGGTCGCCATTTATCATATGGCATAACTTGCGCAGGCGCCTTGAATACGCGATTTGGATCGACAAAACCAACATCAGTCAACCCTTTTTTTCTTGTGGGTCAGCATCTCATGTCTGCAGTGTGAGAATATAACTATATATGAACAACGAACTAATAACATAGGACTATAGGAGTTACTTCAATTCGGTTGTAGAAAGAATCACTTACAGACACCAGCAGCTAATGAGAGATTTGTCCAGAGCTTCTCGGTGTAAAAGTTGGTGTAATTCACTGAACTCAATGTGGAGTATGTCATAGCCTAAGTAATGCTCTGGTCTCACTCTGGCAATAATCCATGCTGCTTCATTAGTGCTGGACACTCTTAGGTACCACTTGTTGAGCAAGAACATCTGAGTGCCCAGTGATTTGTACTGATCAGGGTTGACAAGACTCCAACCATACTCATAGTTTCGGTATGGATCATAGCTGGCTCTTGGTATCGTTGTATCATCCATGTTCATGACTTGCTCATGTGTGAGACCTGTATCGGCCATGAAAGCCTCAAGTGCCGCCTGATCTATTCGGGTCCCTTGAACAATTAGCGGGTCAATAGTTTGCTTTGACTGCTGCCTGAACTGCGCAACATCTTTCCCTGCTCTCCTCGCTTTCACATTCTTCTTTCTTGACTTGCTGAGAGAGTGCTCATAGTCTGATAATGGTTGAGGCTTATATGAGTCATGCTGCTTTTGCTTTGCCTCAGCAAGTTTTCACCTAAGTTCTTGGTGCCTAATGTATTACGGCTTTGGCGGGTTTTTCTCGAGTTCTCTCTTGAGTGCTCTTTCTTCTTGGCAACGTTTCTTCCAATCATCATATTCCTTCTGTGCCGTCGTTCTTGATTCTTCTTCAGACTTCTCTGAAGGACCGGAAAGGCGACCAGAGGGGGGGGGGGGGTGAATGGGAGCTTTCAAATTTCTTTCGAAACTTTGAGCCTCTGTCCCAAATTCACGCCCCAAGAGCCAAACAGCACGACGTGGTGATCATGACCATGAAGAAGGGTGGATGTTCTCTAGGAACACAGCAGATCACCACAAGACATAAACTGCCAAAAACGAGATCCTCAACTTCTATTGAAAAGAAGCAAGGTCCCAAACTTCCAGAGTTCAAGCCAGCGGAAAACAGCACAGCGTAGAAATGATCTGCACGACAACAGAAAAATAACGCAACAAACCGTGTAGGAAACAGAGTCCAAACGAGCAAACGGGAGCCAAGACAGCCCTAGGGGCAAGCCAGTCGGCTTGGCTGGCCTGGCCGGGTCGACCGGCTTAGCCGGGTCAAGGGGCCAGCTTAGCCAGCTTGGCTGCCTGGCTGGCGTGGAGCCGGCTCAGCCGCTTGGGCAGCTGGCCTAGCCGGGTGGAGCCGGCCTAGCCAGTTCTACCAGCCGGCCTGGCCGGTTTGCATGGCCAGGGCTGGCAAAATCCCCAAATTTGATGGATCTTCTCCAAATCAACTCTAACTGCAACCAAATTTTTCCTAAAAAAGTTGGGGAGCTATCTCTAAGGGATCATCGCTCAATTTGGAGAGAATCGAGAGAAATCGAAAAGGGGAAGAAAAATCATTCTTGAGGAGACCTAGAACAAGAGATGCATGGATCTTTGATCTCGTGAGGATTCAGCTAAATTCCTTTGGTGGAAACCTTCCACTCACGTCTGTTGGTATTTATTAACGTCGCTACCAAAAATTGGCAACGACGCCAGAAACGCCTGTGTGGGTATTTCTTATGTCTATTGAATTATTCCGCAAGCACACAGAATATACTGATGTAGCACTTCACTGAGGATGAGTATTCCAAGGTATCGTTATTTATTTTATCCCAAGGAAAAAGCAGTGCTAGGAATGTTTAATAAAAGGGGAGAGAGATCCTTGTGTCTGCTATGATCTAGTACCAACTAGTGGAGAAGGGGGGTAAATAAATTATAGGAAGGGTAGGTAGATAAGATAGTAAAAATCTAATCTAAGAATAACTGGTAGAGTGTTAGCTAGGTGGGAGGACAACGAGTGAGTAAAGGACTCCTATGTATCTAACGTTACTCCTGTGGACTTAATCCTAATAGATAGCCGACGTAGCTAGACTGGCTCCTACAACTTGTGTGTGAGGGATAACCGAGAGAGTAGGAGACAGAACCCCTACTCAAGCGATTATTTGGCTTATGGACGCCTTACCTTTTAAGAACTAGTTCGAACGTGAGGGGAAATCCTAATGCCGAGCAGGGCCTGTCACTCCCCGCCAGTGTGCCCCTACTGTCCATGCAAACCAGCGGCAATCAAAGATAAGACTAAGTATGAGCACCACGCTCACACTTACTCTTATAACTCTAGCTAACGCGCAGATAGCTAAAGCTCCTATGCAAGATAGGACGATGATACACACACAAGGAGTTGGTACAGGAAACCACTCCAACTAAGACAACTATTCTACTAAGACAAGCACACAACAAGACTATTGTGACTATAGACTTGCACTAAGTAAATACTTAAGTAAATACTAAGTAAAATAAAGAAAGAATAATATATTAATAAAAAGGAAAGTCTTACAAAAGAGAAAAGGTAAAAGAGCTATACCAGACTCTCCAAAAGACGACTCCGGAGACCCCGAGCTTCGCTCGACTCAACTCTAACTCCCACTCTAGACTAACTACTACTACTCTTGATCTTTGAAGGAGAAATGAGATATGAGAAAATGAGAAAGATATGAGAGATGATTCTCAAGGGTGGAGGCAGCCTCTATTTGTAGGGGAAGGTGGAGTAGGGGCTACTCCACCGCCACGTCAGCGATCCGCGTGCTCCTCCTTCTTGGCCCTTGTATGAAACCGACCTCAAAACCGCCTTAGATGGATGGCCTTGATGAAACCAGCTTAGGGGTGGCATGCAGGAGTCGGTGGGAGGCCAAATTTAAGCATTTCTCAAAAACGGGGTTCACCATTAAGACTAGCACATAGCAAACATAAGCAGAAAATCAACCTTGTGTTATCCCATGTACCCCAAGGGACTACCCCATACATTTGCCTTGTCAAAGGCACACCAATCCCTTATGCTGGTCTTTGAATTTTGCCACAAGGTCACGTAGGCACTTGCCAGTCCCTTATGCACTCAGTGTATTTTGCCACAAAGTCACGTAGGCCCTTGCCAGTCCTTTGTGCATCATTTTATTTTTTATGACCATGATAAAGAGTCTTTCATGAATTTTGCCACAAGGTCATGTAGGTGTTGGCCAGTCAAGTAAACAAAGCATGAGCCATAGGCACTTAGGATACACAAGATAGAACAAAGGATCTCACAAACCTATGCGTGCTAGGTACCAACCTCAATGGTAAACATTTTTCAGATTTCATCAAGTATTTAGCAAGTTCACATTTAAAAATAGGCTTAGCTCATAACATGTGTCAATATGATCAAAAGGAGCCTAAGCTGCAAGCACCATTACATATAACAAGGCATACTAGCAGGAGCAAAATTGTATTCAAACTGCTATAACCATGAAGCGTGGCAAATGCTCTATAATACATGATGAGATGCAATGCAATATGATACAAAAAACAAAAGCAAAAGAAAGAACAAAAGAAGAAGCAAAAGAGAAAGCCAAAGAACTATACAGCAAGATACAAAACTTCCCACATCTAAAATGGGAAGCAAACACCCAACTCCCCGTGCAAATGGGCAAACTGGGCTTGGTCGAGAGGCTTTGTGAAGATATCTGCAATCTGGTGCTGGGTTCGGATATGCCTTAGGTCAATGTTTCCTTTCTCTTGGTGGTCTCTCAGGAAATGGAAGCGGACCTCAATGTGCTTGGTTCTAGCGTGGAGCACTGGGTTTTTGGCAATGCTTATGGCACTGGTGCTGTCACAGTAAAGGGGCACTCGAGTGAAGTTTAGGCCAAAATCCTTCAGGCTAGAAACTTTCCAAAGCAGCTGAGAGCAACAAGTAGCGGCAGCAACGTACTTAGCCTCACAAGTCGATTGGGAAATGTTCGACTGCTTGTGAGAAGACCAAGAAATCAGAGACGAACCCAAAAACTCACAAGTACCAGAAGTAGATTTCCTCTCAACTCGACAACCCGCATAGTTAGCATCAGAAAAGCCCGAAAGAGAAAGAGTAGAAGAGGTCGAATACCACAGACCAAGCTCAGGAGTGAAGCATAAGTACCGCATGATTCGCTTGACGGCTTGATGATGCGAAGTGCGCGGCGAAGACTGGAAGCGTGCGCAGAGACAAACAGCGAACTGGATGTCAGGCCTTGTCGCCGTAAGGTATAGCAACGACCCGATCATGCTGCGGTACTCCTTCTGGTCTACGGCTTCTCCTTCCGGTTTCGGGTCCATCACCGTCGTGGTCGACATGGGCTTCGGAAGAGGCTAGGCCTCGCCCATGTCAAATTTCTTCAGCAGATCCTTGGTGTACTTGCCTTGGTGTACAAACGTCGCTTCTCGAGTTTGCTTGATTTGCAAACCGAGAAAGAACGTTAACTCACCCATCATGCACATTTCAAACTCCCTGCTCATCATATCTGAAAACTTTGCAACAAGAGCATGTGAAGAGCCACCAAAAATGATATCATCCACGTAAATCTGCACCGAGAGTGTGTCGTTGCCATGCTTGAGGAGAAACAAGGTTTTGTCAACAGTGAAGCCCTTGCCTAGTAGAAAAGACTTCATACGCTCATACCACGCTCTGGGGGCTTGTTTTAGACCATACAAGGCTTTGTGGAGTTTGAAGACATGGTCAGGATGCTTGGGATTTTCAAAACCTGGGGGTTGCCTCATATACACTTCCTCTTCTATGAACCCGTTCAGAAAGGCACTCTTGATATCCATTTGGTATAGCTTGAACCCTTTTGAAGCTGCAAAGGCTAGGAGGATCCTAATGGATTCTAAACGAGCAACAGGAACGAAGGTTTCCTCAAAGTCTATCCCCTCTTTCTGGCAAAACCCCTAGGCAGCGTGTAAAACCCAGACTTGGTTTCTCTCAAAGTTCTCTAGTTCCTCATGCATAGCATTGACCCAATCTAGATTAGATAAAGCCTGTCCAACATGTTTGGGCTCAAAATTGGCAACAAAAGCAGAATGTGCGAAATGTGAAATCTCATAAGACCTGTTGCGTGTTACACGCTCATGGATGTTACCGATCATGGTCTCAGGAGGATGGCGATGCTGAATGTGCCAAGGTGCTTCCCTTAAATAAGTCGCCTCCCCCTCAACCGCAGCTGGAGTTCCCTCAGGTGCAGCCGGTGCAAGCTGAAAAAACTGGTCGTCTAGCCCCCAAGTCGTCGAAGAGGAAGGACTGGGGCCGTCAACTGAAGTGGTCATCACAGGGTCGACTTGGGCAGCCGGTCGAGTTGGCTCGGGATCACCCCAATCGGCGTCGTCCTGCTCCTCCTCCACAAAAATGCTCTCACCAATCTCCTGGTCACCTGCATGCTCAAAGACAGGAGAAGAACAAGGTGCGGTTTCATCAAAGGTAACTTCACAAGTCTCCATGACACGGTTAGTTTCAAGGTTAAGTACTCGATAAGCATGGGAATGTGTTGCATAACCAAGAAATATACCGTCTGAAGATCTGGACTCGAACTTGTCCAAGTTACCTTTCTTCAATATGAAGCACTTGCAACCAAACACTCGAAAGTGACTCACCTTGGGCAATCGACCAAAATGCGGCTCATAAGATGTTTTCTTCATGAAAGCTCGAAGAAAAATGCGATTGGAAATATGACAAGCTGTGTTGATCGCTTCGGCCCAATACCACCTAGGAGTCCTATGCTCATCGAGCATTGTCCTGACCATCTCAACAAGGGTTCGATTTTTGCGCTCAACAACTCCATTCTGCTGAGGAACATAAGGTGAAGAAAACTAATGTTCAAGACCCAAAGAAGTGCAGAAGGATTCAAAATGAGTATTCTTGAATTCTGTGCCATTGTCACTGCGGATAGCTCACATGGCATTCTTAGGCAACTCATTTTGCAACCTTAAGATCAAATCATGAACAGGAGTGAAAGCCTCATCCTTGCTCTCCATGAAAAAGACCCAAGAATAGCAAGAATAATCATCAACAACCACAAGGACATACCATTTCCCACCATCTGACTAGACCCGAGCTGGACCAACAGTGTCCATATGAAGCAACTCGCCGGGCCCTTTGGTCATCACTTGGTTCATAGGGGGATGGGAAGCAGCAACCATCTTCCCATTCCAACAAGGGTGACAGACCAAATCCTTCTCAAATTTCAACTTGGGCAATCCTCGGATTAGGTCAAGTGAGCTCAACCTAGCTAGTAAGTCCAAACTCAAATGACCAAGTCTCCTATGCCACTTCCAAAGCTTAGAAGAAGAACCAGCCACCAAACATCGAGAAAGGCCAAAAGAGCGAGAGAAATCAGCTCGAAAGACTTTGCCAAATGGAACAATCCGACACACAAGATTTTCCTGGGCATCCAGAACACGAGAAAAGCCTGGCTTAAAGTGCACCTCATAACCATCATCAAGGAGTTATGGAACCGAAAGCAAGTTGAAATGCAAATTCGAGACCAAGGCAACATCCTTGAGAATAAAACTCTCATTGAGTCGAACTGACCCATGAGAAAGCACTTTACCCTTGCTGTTGTCCCCAAATGTGATGTACTCTTTACATGTCATGGGGTCAAGGCTGGAGAACCATTTTGAATTTTCAGTCATGTGGCGCGAATAGCCAGAATCAGCTAGCCATGTGTTCTCCAAGCCTACATCCTGCATCATTAGTAAGACATGTGGTGAGCAAACGATCCAACACTGGAGTTAGCAAACTGAGAGGGAAACCAGTGTTGGGTCATTCGTCCATGAGAAGTGTCAGGAAAAACACCATACATGCCATGTCCCATTTGAGTAGAGCGATCACCACGATGAGGAAAGCGTGGCCCGCACAAGCTGTAAGACTGAAAGCCATGGTCACGAGGTCCAAGGTCATAGCCACGACCTGAACCCCACCGGGCATGACCACCACGTGGTCTCACACCCTGAGGCCTAGGACCTAGAGGAGCTGCACCTCTAGGCCTAGCACTGTACCTCTGAAAAGGTGGAACAAACACTCCATGAGTAGAGTTGTGGTAAAGCTCATACTCATGCCATTCATCTCTCTTCCTCCTAAAGCAAAACTCAAACAAGTGACCGTCCCTATTGCAATACTCATAGTGGTACACCTCTCTCTTGGGTGGTGACTGGCTCACTCTCTTGTGGGTATGGTTCACTCTTGGTTATTGCTTGCTCTTTGGAGGGGGCTCAACAGAGATGTTAGGAAGAGTGTCAAGTGAGTTCCTTAGGTGGTTTGGCTTTGGAGTCCACACTTGCTTTTGGGGTGGAGCTTTGGATGGTTCTTCAAACACACCATTTCTCACAGTGGGTTTGTTAGGCTGTGGTGGAGTGATTTTGATCAACTTGGGGGTAGTGGAAGGCTTTGTGGGTTTCTCAGATGCACTCAAACCACTGTGTTAACCAACCTTACCAAAAACATTCTCACCCTTTCCACCTGCAGCAGAGCCTAATCCCGTTGTGTCAGTTCCCCTCTTGAACTGACTCAACATCATACCCAACTGTGGTTCACTGCAAGACAGCCAACTCAACATGGACCGAAGATTTGTGATTTCTTCTTCGGCCCTTTTCTTGTCATGCCTACAAGAGTCAAGTTCTAGCTCCAAAGCCTCACAACAAGCACATCTAGCAACCTAACTTGACTTCTCAAGCAAGGAGATCCTAGCAACTTTCTCAGCTAGATCAGACTGCAGCTCAGAACAAGACTTGCAAACACCCAGAGAAACAGGTTTAGCCCTAACCTCATCAAACTCATCTAGCAAAGTAGCATACTTGGACTGCAAATCAGCAAAGTTAGCCATGTGAACTGCACAAGCATCGCACTCTGACTCATCAGAAACAGCAACAGACGACTTAGCAAACTCAAGCTCTTTGACCGCAAGCTCCCACTTGGCTTTGAACTCTTTTCTCTTACGAGCAGCAAGCTTGAGCAACTTATCTTGACTCAGCAAAGCATCACCCATGGACTCAAGCTCGGCAGTAAGGGATTCGAGGGTTTGTTCTACCTCAGGCTCGGTGTCAACATTCTTGTCGTTGCCGGTAGTTGTCGCATCGAGTGCCATGGTGCAGAAGCCTCCGTGCTTGGAGTCGGCGTAGAAGCATAGCCCGTTGAACTTGTTCTCGACCTTCTTCTCGTCCTCATCTTCACTTGGAGGTGAGCCATGGTCGGAGTCGTCGTCGAGGTCACTGAGCAATGCGAGGAAGGCTTGCTGCTTCGCCTCATGCTTCTCCAGGAACTTCTTCTTGACGGCTTCCTTGTCGAATCCTCCCTTGGATTTGTGCTTGTAGGAGGAGGACTCGTGCTTGTCTCTGTGCTTGCTATAGTCGTACTTTTTGTAGGAGTTCTTGTCACTCTTGGGGCAGTTGGCGACGTAGTCGTCGGGGTCTCCACACCCGAAGCAGCCCTGCTTTGTGATGCCACGTCGGCGATTCAAGCGGTTGTTGTGGAACTACGAGAACCAGCTGATCACCAACGCCAGCTTGTCGTCCCCAAGAGCCTCCATCTGCTCCTCTATAGTTGAGACCAAAGACGACAAGGCAAGAGACAGTTGTGAAGGGTTAGCCAAAGAACTTGAACTTCCGGTACCTAAGACCAACGCCATGGTTGGGGCAGACGGATTCCTGATCCTCGCCTGCGTCTGGTGATCAATCTCGGTGGACTTGAGCTTGCTGAACAGCTCATCCACGGTGAGAGTGTCGTAGTTGGGCGACTCAATGATTGTTGACACCTTCACCTCCCAAACCCTCCGATCAAGAGCGTATAGTAACTTGAGTGCTCTCTGGTGATCGTCATAGGGCATCTGAGGGTTGTTCGCCTTCATCTTGTTCACAATGATTTGAAAGCGAGAGAACAAAGACGACACTCAGATCTGGGTGAATGGGAGCTTTCAAATTTCTTTCGAAACATTGAGCCTCTATCCCAAATTCATGCCCCAAGAGCCGAACAAGATGACGTGGTGATCATGACCCTGAAGAAGGGTGGATGTTCCCTAGGAACACAGTTGATCTCCGCAAGATAGAAACTGCCAAAAACGAGATCCTCAACTTCTATTGAAAAGAAGCAAGGTCCCAAACTTCTAGAGTTCAAGCCAGTGGCAAATAGCACAGCGTAGAAACGATCTGCACGACAACAGAAAAATAACGCAACAAACCGCGCATGAAATAGAGTCCAAACGAGCAAACGGGAGCCAAGACAGCCCTAGGGGCAAGCCACTCGGCTTGGCCAGCCTAGGAGCCGGCCTGGCCGGGTCGACCGTCTTATCCAGGTCAGGGGGCCGGCTTAGCCGGCTTGGCTGTCTGGCTAGCTTGGAGCCGGCTCAGCCACCTGGGCAACCGGCCTAGCTGGGTAGAGCCAGCCTAGCCGGTTCTACCAGCTGGCCTGGCCGGTTTGCATGGCCAGGGCTGGCAAAATCCCCAAATTTGATGGATCTTCTCCAAATCAACTCCAACTGCAACCAAATTTCACAGGTATGTTTCTAAGGTAGTTGGGGAGCTATCTCTAAGAGATCATCACTCAATTTGGAGAGAATCGAGAGAAATCGAAAAGGGGAAGAAAAATCATTCTTGAGGAGACCTAGAACAAGAGATGCATGGATCTTTGATCTCGTGAGGATTCAACTAAATTCCTTTGGTGGAAACCTTCCACTCATGTCATAGATCAATCCAGCACAAAAGGAATGGATCAAAATGCTCAAGAAACAAAGAAATCGCAAAGTTCTCAAAGGGGGAAAAGAGCAACTCGTGATGAACAAATCGATCACCACATGAACACAAAGAAATCTTTACTCCCGGAGGAAATAGAGAGGACTAGGGGCCTCTCTTCCCTTGATCTTGGTTCAAGCACAAATTCTACGAATCCATGGACCTCTCTCTCACCAAGAACACTAGAGGGGGAAACCTAGCAAGGAAGAAAGAAAAAACTAGAATGCAAAGAGGTGAGGGGGAAGGGGAACCCCTCATGCCTATTTATGGGCACTATTACACATTCCCTTTTTGCCCTTGGATACATAGAGACCAAACCACTTAGCCAGGGGCATTATGGTCCAGTCCAAGCTTCTCATGATCCGACGGCCACCGCGCCTCCTCACCGGTTGCCTCGCTTCCACGCGATCTCCCTGATGTCGCCACGTGCCGTCCGTCTGCATCGGGACCTCCGCCCGGGTTTTAAGGCGCAAACCCGCGAAACCCGCCGCCGATGGTTTTGAGGTGGAACCACCAAACCATCGCCGATGGTTTTGAGGCGAAACCACCAAACCGCCGCGAGTAGCGTAGCCCGTACGCATCCCCCGCCGTGTACACTTGCGCTTGTCGATGTCCCAAGTGTTAGCCACCACGGCTGGCCACCCAGCCTCCAGGTTCCTCGGTCCAAGCCTCACGTCCGCCCTTCACCACACCCGGTCCGTCGGCACGGCACGTCCTCCTTGGCCTTCACCACACCGTCGACCACCACCTCCGGACTCCACACCTACACACCACAAGCCAAGAGACACCATTGTTCGACACGATCCGCGTGCCACGGTTAGAGAATCACACCCACACACGCCATTGTGTTGGCATGTTGACAATCGCTCATCACAAAACTGCTACACCATGGCTATGGAAAAGCCATGTGTTCGCATTCTCGTAAGGCAACTTTTCTGGAGAAGGCTTTTTACCAGCATGGCTAGCTCTCTTCTTTAGCGGGGGCTTCGCGTGGGATGGGGGTGCCTCTTCTAGGTCTTTGGCAGTAGGGGTGGTGGAGGAGGGGGAGACCGCCTTGGAGGAGATGGAGATGGAGACGGAGATGTAGCCATGCCATGGGCTGGAGGACTCCGGGTAGGTGACCTATGAGTTGGAAAAAAGATTGGGACAAAATGGTTATTAAGGAGAAGAGGCAATAATTGAGAATGGATATTAATTATTGAAAAATTGTTTCATTATAGCTTTAATCCCTGCACCTATCATGAGGTGGTTGAGAAGGAGGCGATGGTGCCCTTTCCCTATCTTGAGGTGGTTGAGGAGACGGCGATTGTGCCCTTTTTGCCGGACTTGGAATAACGATGTAGCGCTTGCGCATAGAATGCATGCATGCTCCGCTTGTCCTAGGGTCGTCTCGTCATCACCTCCAGGAATGTCCAGAGCCACATTCCTATACTGCTCGATAACTCTATCCACCACGACACTATAATAGCCAGGGAGAATTGGATTCCCATGGCTTGTTGCTTGCTCACTGGGGGCCACAGGAGAAACAACACCGTACGCCACCAACACTGTGGCCTCGGTATTCATCACGGGAATGTACAGCTCACATGGCGTCAGATTCATCGTGATATCATCCACGGGGAAGTGCTGCAATGCGTCAGCTTGATTTGCAGGGAGCTCAGTGGAAGCGCAGCTGCTTCTATGCTGAGTGGGGCTAACTGTGGCTCCGTGCTTTGACGTTGACTGCCTTTGGCTTTGTACCATCTCCTCTAACTCTTTCATTCTCGCTTCCATGCTTAGCTCTCTTTCGCGTGATTCGCGCACCATGTCCTCTAACCTGTAGAGTCGCTCTGCCTCCTCATCCTTCCTTCGCTGGCGGCTTCTGTACGTACCTGCGTCCTGAGGGAAGCCCAACCGCCACAAAATCAACCCTTTGCCTCATGTTCGCCCAGGGTGTTCAGGATTCTGGAGGGCGTACGTGAGCTCATCCTTCTCTCGGTTGGGCACAAAGACATTACAAGAAGAAGCCTCTACAATGTTGAAAAGTCTTTCTGTTGCCGCTCTAATTTTTGTACCCATTATGGGTGCCCCGGTCTCTGGGTTCAGTGATCCCCCATGTGCGAAAAACCAATTCTTGGATCGTTCGGGCCAGTTCAGTGAAAAAGGATGGATCCCTCTGCTAGCCATGTCTTCTTCCATTTTCTGCCACTTTGGAATGGCTATCCTGTAGCCACCTGATCCCATTCTATGATGGTATTCCTTCTTTCGAGCATTCTCTTGGTTCCTTCTCACCCGTTCCTCACCCTCTTCCGAGGTCTTGTAACTCACAAATTCAGCCTAGTGGTCCCTCAACTTTTTGAATGGGCCATTCTCACTGAAATTTGGAGTAAGATTCTTCTTCACAAACATGTTGTATAGCTTTTTCTTACATGTCTGGAATTGTGTGGCCATCTTCTTGAAAGTCCAACTTTTAACTAAGATTCGTAAAGCTTCACCTGGCGGTAGATTGAAATGTTCGGTGACTGAGTGCCAAAGAAGCTCCTTCTCTAGATTAGAGACAAAAGGGATCTCAGGATGATCCTTCCTTTCTTTCCATTCACGGATACTGATCGGGGCCCTATCCCTAACAAGAACCCCACAGTAGTTCACGAACTTCTTTGCATTGGCTTTTGGCTCGAGAGGTTCGCCGGTATTAGGATCGACTTCGGTGATGTTGAAGTGGCCCTACAATGGTTTTGTTGGGCCTCGCACAGTTCTTGTCGACGTCGATCCTGAGGGCTATACGTACAAACACAAAGATTCAGCTATACATTTATATATATTGAATGGGATGAATTATTTAATTTCATATATAGAGGTGCAAAATTATTAACAAATATACCTCTTCAGCACTTTCTTGCACGGAAGGTTCTTGCAACCGAGGTTGTTGCTGATCTTCTAAGTTCTCTAAGTACTCATTGAACTCTTGGTCAGTCTCATTGGGGCCAATTTGACTGCCCACATTGACAATGTTCATCATGGTCTCCTCATCGTATTGGTTGTCTCGTGGGTTAGCCATCTTGATTACCACAACTGTATATAATGAAAACCATGGTCATGTTAATTAATGGAACGAGCCAGGGGGCTTAAACTTAAAACAATACAGGGTTTGGGGTTGGGGTTTAGGGTTTAGGGTTTGGGGTTTAGGCTTTGGGTTTAGGGTTTAGGGTTTAGGGTTTGGGGTTTGGGGTCTAGGGTCTAGGGTTTAGGGTTTGGGTTTAGGGGTTGGGGTTTAGGGTTTAGGATGTGGGTTTAGGGTTTGGGATGTAGGGTTTACGATTTGGGTTTAGGGTTGGGGTTTAGGGTTTGGGTTCTAGGGTTTGGGGTTTATGGTTTGGGTTTGGGGTTTAGGGTTTACGGTTTGGGGTTAGGGTTTGGGGTTTTGGGTTTAGGGTTTTGGGGTTAGGGATTGAGGTTTGGGGTTGGGGTTTAGGGTTTAGGGGTTTAGGGTTTAGGAGTTGGGGATTGGGGTTTGGCCAGGGTTTGGGGTTTGGCGGAGCTCGGCTTCGTTAAGGTTTCGAGCGGAGGTGACAACAATAATTGATCAATTCGTCGCATGCAATAGTAATTCATCAACACATGTATATATGCACAAGTAATTCATCAATTCGTCGCATGCAATAGTAATTCATCAACATATATGTGGCATTCACTCGTAATTCATATATTAGCACTAACATCATAATATATATATATACGCATATGTGTGTGTGTGTGTCTATATATATAAGCAGAATTCAGATGCAACACAAAAAAGTATTTCTGACAAAATGAATTTATACTATTGTTAATTATCCAATTTTACATTAATATATTTCACAAAAATATGAAACATTCCAACACATGGCAACCACAAGAACAGAACTTATCATTTGTCCCATAACCATATAGCATCCTCTGCAAAAGCTCACCGGCGGACGGCAGAAGAGGCGGCGCACGCAGGGCGGTGAGAGGTCGAGAGGCGCGGGTGGACGAGGGGCGCAGACGCCGGCGGTGTGGACAAGGCAGTGCTCGGCGGTGAGGTCGACGACGAGGCGGCACGCGTAGGGCGGTGAGGTCGTCGAGGAGAGGCAGCACGGGTGACGAGCAGAGAGGACGAGGGCGAGCTCGTTGGGGCCGCGCGGGGGTGATGAGGCGGGGCCGGCAACAACACGGGCGCAGGCGGCGGCGCTCCGGCGATGAGATCGATGGAGGACGGCGGCGGATCTAAGATCGGAGATGGCGTTGGCGGCGGCTGGGGGCGCGATTGCTCGATCGGGCAAAGAAGAAGAACAAGAGATGGAGGGGGAGAAGAAGGGAATATAAAGGGGGACGTACTTTAGTCCCGGTTGGATCCATGAACCGGGACTAAAGGTACCTTTAGTCCTGGTTGGTAACTCCAACCGGAACTAAAGGCTCACCTTTAGTCCCGGTTGGTAATGGTATTACCAACTGGGACTAAAGGCGTTTTGGCTGGCCGGGAAAACCACGCCCACCTTTAGTCACGGGTCATTGATCCAACCGGGACTAAAGGTGGTTTTGGCGCGTGCAGCGAAACCCAAAACCACCCTTAGTCCCAGTTGGCGTTACCAACCGGGACTAATGGTGTTGTTTATGTTCCAGCTCTTCGCAGCACAGGAGACGTTACTTTTTTTATATATTTTCTTTTATATAAATATGCAGAGACTTTTTAATTGCCTGGTAAATAAAATATTAGCCAAAAATTTACAAAAAAAAATTCCTAGACCTGGTTTTGCATTATTATACACAACAAAAATATGTAACGCAAATTCTTTTGTTTTACCCTATAAATATTTAACATATTGTGAAAAATAATCATAATTTGCACCATGCAAAAATGTATTACTTGATTAAAATCATTAAAACTATTACTTTCCGACAGGAAATTAGTTTTCATATGTTATTAACGTTGATCATTTGGTTTTTTTTTCATCACACATTCTCCACGGGAAATTCAATGCGGTCGATACACTGAAGTCACAATTAATTAATTATTACATAATAGGTCTATTACATCTTATTTGTGCCATCGTAGCAACTTTGCATGCTCTTTGTTTCTGAACAAACGTTGTCCAAGTAGTGCTAGTGTAAGAGCACTTGCGATGAACACTTCAGCCACAAAAGGCATAAAACAAATGCCACAGTCTATCGACTTAGCATCCGAATCCAGCCATACATGTCTGTCTTCCTCCTCACCCTTCTTGTCTGTACATGGCCTTTTTCTTGGTGAATGCCTCGTCCTCGCCGAGGGCGCCTTTGCACCGTCTTTCTCAGTGGCCTTCTTACCGTTCCTCTTCATCTCGGCCTAATCTGGAGATAATAATAACGACATCAGCTTCTACACTACGTCAAGGAACAGTACACGCATCAAGTAAATGGATCACTGAACCGTCAACACACAAGCCACAGGCATTCTCATACATCAATGATCAATGAAGGTTGGAGGAGAAATGGAGCTACACCTTTGCTCAATGCCGACTGTGGGTTGGGCTCGTTCGAGTATTGCGAGCAGGGACTACAAACTGGTTGCGGACCAGCGGCGCAGGTGCCGCGCCGAGGAGCTGTGGATCCCACAGTACTAGCTCGGAAGAGAATGGCCGCCCCAATGGCCTTCCATATATCAAGCAGGAACAGTAATGAACTTCTTCTTGACATATGTTCTTTGGTTATGATCGCGCCGTAACCATGGAGTGTCCTCATTAGCTAGCAGGATGCTTGGGTCAATGTTTACTGTGAATGGTGCAATTCCATCATTCTTTTCATAGTCTTCTGAAATGTCAGTCCTGTCCTCGATTCCAACGATGTTTCTTTTGCCCGATAGAACTATGTGGCGTTTTGGCTCATTGTCCGAGCTGTTGTCGTTGGTTTTCACTTTCTTTGGTTTGGTAGACATGTCCTTCACATAGAAAACCTGATTCACATCCTTTGCTAAGACGAATGGTTTGTCTCTATACCCAAGATTGTTGAGGTCCACTGTTGTCATTCCATAATGCTGGTCCACTGTTACCCCACCTCCTGTCACCTTCACCCATTGGCACCAAAACAAAGGGATCTTAAAATTAGGTCCATAGTCTAATTTTCATATCTCCTCTATGCGGCCATAATATGTTTCCTTCTTCCCATTTGGGTCAGTGGCATCTATGCGGACGCCACTGTTTTGGTTGCTACTCCTTTTATCTTGGGCCATCGTGTAATATGTATTGCCATTTATCTTGTACCCTTTGAATGTCAAGATATGCCAAGATGGTTCCCTAGACAACAACTACAGTTCGGCATCCAAGCTTTCGTCACCCTGACATCGTTTTCGCAACCAACTGCCAAAAGAGTCCATATGCTGACGCGTAATCCAGGCTTCAGTCCTTCTCGGGAATTTGGATCGTACAATGTCCTTGTGTTCCTCGATATAAGGCTCCACCAAGGAGGAGTTTTGCAGAACTGTATAATGCGCTTTATGGAAATAACTGTCCTTCTTGCCAGTATATGATTTCTTCCCTAGTGTTCCCTTTCCACTTAGTCTCCCCTCATGCCGTGATTCAGGAATACCAATCAGGTCGAGGTTAGGAATAAAATCAACGCAAAACTCAATGACCTCCTCTATACCATAGCCCTTGGCAATGCTTCCTTCTGGTCGAGCATGGTTGTGAACATATTTCTTCAGGACTCCTATGAACCTCTCAAAGGGGAACATGTTGTGTAGGAACACAGGGCCGAGAATACTAATCTCTTTGATCAAGTGGACTAGGAGGTACGTCATAATATTAAAGAAGGATGGCGGGAACACCAACTCAAAGCTGACAAGATATTGGACCACGTCATTCTGTAGCTTTGCTAGGTGCGCTGAATTGATTGCCTTCTGAGAAATTGCGTTGAGGAATGCACATAGTTTCACAGTGGCTAATCGTAGATTTGGTGGTAGAATCCCTCTCAATGCAATCGGAAGCAGCTGTGTCATAAGCACGTGGCAGTCATGAGACTTTAAGTTTTGGAATTTCTTCTCTAGCACATTTATTATCTCCTTTACATTCGAGGAGAAGCCAAATGGGAACTTGATGCTATTTAGGCATTCAAACATGATTTCCTTCTCTTCTTTGCTAATAGTGTAGCTGGCAGGACATAAGTATGGACGTCCATCATCTACCATCTCAGGATGCAGATTCTCCCATTCTTTCATGCGCGGCAAGTCCTATCTTGCTTCCAGTGTGTCCTTAGGCTTCCCATACACACCCATGAAGCCTAGCAGGTTCACACAGAGATTCTTCGTCAAGTGCATCACGTTGATCGTGCTGCAGACCTTTAAGACTTTCTAGTAGGGTAGCTCCTAAAATATTGACTTCTTCTTCCAGATAGGAGCTTGTCCGTTAGCATCATTCGGAATAGGTTGGCTGCTAGGTCCCTTGCCGAAGACAACTTGTACATCTTTGACCATATTGAATACATTCTCACCGCTATGGTTCTCGGGCTTTGTTTGGTGATCTGCCTTACCTTTAAAGTGCTTGCCTTTCTTTCTTAGGGCATGATTCAACGGAAGAAATCAACAATGGCCCATGTACATGACCTTTCAATATTTTTTCAAAAATATACCTGTCAAGTCATGAAAACAGTGCGTGCATGCATTATATCCCTTGTTCGACTGTCCTGAAAGATTACTAAGAGTTGGCCAATCATTGATTGTTACAAACAGTAATGCTCGCAGGTCAAAGTGTTCCTGTTTGTACTCATCTCACACACGTACGCCTGTGCTGCTCCACAATTGTAGAAGTTCCTCAACTAATGGCCTTAGGTACACATCAATGTCGTTTCCATGTTGCTTCGGGCCTTGGATGAGCACTGGCATCATAATGAACTTCCGCTTCATGCACAAGCATGGTGGAAGATTGTAGATGCATAGAGTAACAGGCCAAGTGCTATGGTTGCTGCTCTGCTCCCCGAAAAGATTCATGCCATCCGTACTTAGAGCAAACCTTAAGTTTCTTGCGTCTTCTACAAACTTTGGGAATTCTCTGTCGATTGATCTCCACTGAGACCCATCAGCCGGGTGTCTTAACATATTGTCTACCTTACGGTTTTCTTTGTGCCATTGTAGCAACTTTGCATGCTCTTTGTTTCTGAACAAACGTTTCAAGCGTGGTATAATGGGAGCATACCACATCACCTTGGCTAGGATTCTCTTCCTCGGACGTTTGCCCTCAACATCATCAGGGTCATCTCGCCTGATCTTGTACCACGATGCATGGCATACCGGGCATGCATCCAAATTCTCGTACTCCTTGCCGCGATAGAGGATGCAATCATTAGGACAAGCATGTTTCTTCTGGATTTCTAATCCCAAAGGGCAGACGACTTGTTTTGCTTCATACGTTCGGAAGCATCTTCTTTTGGATAGTCAGTAACTGCCCAAATCCCTTGTCAGATACACCATTCTTCGCCTTCCATTGCAGCAACTCTAGTGTGGTATCCAACTTTTTTTGCCTCTCTTCGGCGGTCGGGTATAGCAATTTCCTGTGATCCTCCAGCATGCGCTCAAACTTGATCTTCTCCTTTCACTTTCGCATTCTCTCTGTACATCACGGATGGCCTGACCAAGAAGATCATCAGTGGGCTCTACCTCACCAGCCCCCTCTTCTTCAGCTTCCCCCATTGCAGTATCAACAAATGCACCGTATTCAAAGAATCCACAGAAAATCATCTTGTCATCCCCCTTCTTCTTCTTCCTCATCTTCTTCCATTATAACACCTCTTTCTCCGTGCTTAGTCCAATAAATATAGTTTGGCATGAAACCAGACGTGAACAGGTGTTCATGAATTCTCTTTGGTCAAGAAAAATCCTTCTCATTCTTACATAGTGCACATGGGCAGTAAATGAAACCATTCCGCGTGTTTGCCTTGGCCACATTTAAGAAATCATGCACACCGTTAATGAACTCTAGGGAGCGGCGATCAGTGTTGTACATCCATTGTTGGTTCATCTGCATTACAGGACGTACCATATCAGAAACGTGTAATAACCCATATTATACAACATGCATTGTCACTAGTTAATTAAAAGATCCAAAATATCCATCAATCAACATGATCAATCAACATAAATTCATTAAAGCCTTGATACAATATAGACCATCCCAAATAGCACTAAACAAACTAAGCCTACAATGCACTTCAGCAGAAGAAGGATTTCGCGACCAATTCCAACTAGAACAGCTAGATCAACGATGGGCTTCTTCTGTTGGCTCACTGCCTCATCATACACACTTGCACTCTCATCAGCCTTCCTAGCTGCCTTAGCCGCCTGCTCTGAAAGATATTTTTTGACATGCGTAACATACTCTTCCTCCCAGTACCATCCGCTACATGATCCAGTGCCATCCCACTGAAATTACAACACCAAATTAATTAGAAGAACATTAATCAAAATTATCACGAAAAATGGCTACAAACCGTAAACAAGCATGGCAAAAAAACAACTCACATTGCGATCCGGACACGTGTAGAAGATACGACCCTTGTTGGAACACTCCTTCTTCACTCGATACTCCAACACAATCTTCTTCTCACACTTGCCGCACGGAATGAGAGGGAGGTCCGGCCTCAGTCTCTTACGGAGCCCATGCAAGGATGAGGACCCGGAGGCAGTCGCCATCTAAGACTCTCTATACTCATTTTCATCAACTACTATAAATTTCTTATTTTGCGAACCATTAAATTAAATGAGCTATATTCTTTAAAAAAACCTTAAATTTCACTATTCCTAAACCATGAATTAATTGAGGCAAATAAAAGGTGCATACTGGTTTTCATGGGCTACTATAAAATTCCTTCATCCACATAAATAAAGAATATTCACCATGAATCAAAATCTAGAAAACCTAAGTTTCTTTATTTCAAGACCATGAAATGAGGCAATGAAAGGTGCAAAACTAGTTTTGATGAACTACTATAAGCTTCCTTCATCTTCATATTCAAACTATCAAGTGACTTCGAGCTCAAATGGTATATAAATAAAAAAAATTCACCATCATTCACAATCTATCTAGAAACCACAAATTTATCTATTCTAGACCATGAAATAAGCCATGCTAGTGATGAAACATGAGAGGACGAAGCTGCTAACCTTTTAGAACCGAAAAATGATGGAGTAATCGGATGGAGTCTTGAAATGGCGGCCGGCAGAGCAAGAACACACGAGGAAGAACAGAGAGCTTGTAGAAATGGCTCGGGCTGGGGGGAGGAAGAAGGAGACAGGCTATATGCGAGGACCTTTAGTCCTGGTTTGTGGCCCAAACCTAGGCAACAGGTGGACTTTCAGTCTCGGTTGGAGCCACCAACCGGGACTAAAGCTTTAATCCTGGTTGGTGGCTCCAACCGGGACTGAAAGTCCACCTTTAGTCCCGGTTCATGCCACGAACCAGGACTATAGGTCCCTTCAAGATTCCCTGCGGCAAAAAGCTGCCAGTAGCCATTGGGCAGGGGCCTTTAGTCCCGGTTGGCACCAACCGGGACAAATTTTTTCTTTAGTCCCGCGCCCAAAAATGGCCGGGACTAAAGCCTTGAACTAGAAGTCTGTTCTCTACTAGTGTGACCCAGTCCATTGGTCCAGTTGGGCCGGACCAAATTCGTGATACTGTAGTGATGAGATAATAGTTCTAGTTTAGTACCATACTGGGAATTTAAGGAAAGGTAGACCAGCTTAAAAGCTTGGACCTGAGAGGCTGTTAACTTCGTATCGTTCCTTTTGCACGAAGCGGGGATGAAAGCGCAATCTTGTGCAGCTTGGTATTGGTATTTTGGCGTTTTTTCAAACGTGGCCGCGAGCTGAATTTGGACGCGAGTGAGTGAACAAGCCAAATTAGAATGGGATGGACGAAAAAAGGGCCTGAAATTTTGCCTCTTTATTATTAACTAGCAAAATTGCTCATGCGTTGCAACGAGATTAATAAAATACTAACTTTATTGGACTAAAGATTTAGGTGTAAAATAAATAATTGTTTATGTCAAAAGATCAAATTTTGTTTAGTGTGTGAACACTCATGGCAGTTGTGGTTCATCTCCTCCACCTCGTCGACCTCTCCTTAGACGCCGCTACTATCACCTCCCTCCGCCTCGTCGACCTCTCCTCAAACACCGATACTATCACCTCTAGCTCGTCCATGTAGGGCACGACATCTTTTCTCTATACCTTTTGAAGTGTGCGCTCCTATCGCATGGCTACGTTGTTGCTTTCAGCGTAATATGTGATGTAGGACAGGGTGTGGCGTGGTCAGAATACCAACACTGCACCTAACCCTACCTTTGACGAGCAATGTCTCAGATAGAGCCTCATCGTGGGCTTCACATATAGCAGGAGCCCTAGTTGCCGAGCTTGGCTCTGCACAGTCGCTCCATAGCATCGCACTTCGTGAACACCATTCCTATCAATTCCTATTTCTGATGTCGATGCAATGAGGTGCATCGGCACCGTGATGGCAAGACCAAGCATAGGGTTGAGCCATGTAAATACATAAGTTTTGTAGGCTGCTGATGTGGCATTGTGCGGGCCACTTGTAGGAGTATTAAGCCCTCTTCCATCACTATTTGTAGGGAGATACACTTGTCACTTGTGGTGGTGTGGCCTCCAGTGCTTTGTGCTCATACGTTGTATTTCATTTGGATTGTTGTTTCTTTTTAACTTTAACTCAGTCAACACGCGTCCATTGTACATGAAATTTTTACCGTAGATTCTACAAATCAATAGAAGATTACCATTAGGGATGAAAGTGGTATGGATAATCCTCCGTTGTGATCCGCTCCGAATCTAAATTTTAAGGATATGGAGATGTGTTTTTAATATCCGTGCGGATATGGATAATCCAAATCCGATTATATGCGGATGTAGTGTAGGATATGGGATTGGTCAAATCCGGTAGATATGGATTATCTGATAAATAAAAGCAGATTATCTGATGCTTATAATAGGATAATCCGAATATTTTAAGGAGCCCAAGCGGCAATAATACAATTCAGCCCAACCCATTATTATATTTTAGCCAAAAACAAAGAACGTCAACTATTATATATATATATATATATATATATATATATATATATATATATATATATATATATATATATATATATACTAATTTACGTATCTTTTCACACTATAGATGGAATGGTAATCCTGTGACTGCCTATTTAACTATTTTCCTGATTGGTGGCTAATCATCAACTGAGAACTTGTATTGATTTTGTGAGCTCCTAAATCAAAGTGGTGGATTGATGGTGATTATTTTGAGTTGTATTGCCGCTTTATGAGTTTGATTAATAAATTGTTTCTCATAAAAAAATAATGTGTAAGCACATATTATCCAACTTAAAAAAGTCCGCTTTCGATCCGACACCGGCCCAAATCCGTACCATTTTCGACATCCTAAAACATCCGTATTTGCATCCAAATCCACATGATATCCGATCCGCTTCGAATCCGATCAAGAAAAAAGGATTAGGATATGGGGAAGCCATTATCCACTCCGATCCAATCTGATCCGTTTTCATCCCTAATTACCATAAAATTTCACTGTAAAAGGACTAAGGAAACACCCTCTATCAGTTTATGAAAGGAAACGTAGATATACAACTGCACGAAATATTTTATTATAGTGTAGACATATAGTCAATAGGAGTTCAAGAAAAATATAGTTTTGCTATTTTCTTATTTTTTTCTATTTCTATAATTTTCATATAATTTATAAGTTTATTGTTTTGCTAAGAAAAAATAAAAATGAAATAAAGAATGCTCAGCTCAGTCCACTAACGCAAAAGGCCCACGAGGCAGATTCCAGCCTAGTAGAGGCCCAACGTGGGATGAACTTTTACATCAGGAATCCTCAAGTTTTTCAAATTTAATTTAGATCCTTTCACCTTTCCTTTCTCTCTTGCATTTTTGCACGTGGAACCCTTCCTTATCTTTTATTTCTTTTTTCTCATGTCTTCACTAAACCCAGATATAGATTAGAATTAAGAATCCTATTTCTATTCAGTTTATTCTGGCTCGGAGAGATATATTTGTCCAAATTATCTAGGATCATATAATTGTAGATGGAAGAAACTCTCAACTACCGGTAGTTAGGTGAAGGTGGACGAAAAAAATGGATGGACATAAAAAATATGGCTGGAAGTTTTGCCTATTTATTTTTAGGTATAGATATAGATATAGATATATAATAGATATGGGGATGTTTGAATCTAGGTCCCTGTCACATTGGACATTCGGATGCTAACTAGGAGGCTAAACATGAGCTAATTAAAAACTCCCTTGCACATACCCTCCTCTATCACTGCACCACAATGTCACTTGTGTCTATATCCTATTCTGGTTCTATACATATTATACTAAATCGAGTGTAAATTGCTTGTTTGAGGCCC
The DNA here is from genome assembly GCA_038502445.1 of Eremochloa ophiuroides. Taxonomy (NCBI): domain Eukaryota; kingdom Viridiplantae; phylum Streptophyta; class Magnoliopsida; order Poales; family Poaceae; genus Eremochloa; species Eremochloa ophiuroides. Next base: position 7,397,037 of record JAHLJS010000002.1, read on the forward strand.
TAAACGAATTCAAATAAAAAACTTGTCAACTACACAGTTTCATAATTTTCGAGATCTACAACTTTCGTTTTGGTATTTTCTTCATCCGAAGTCGTTTACAAAACTTTGAATTTTAAATTTGAGAAATTCAAACGTAGTTTTCGTTGACAAGATGATTTCAAATCAAAAAGTTGTCTACTACAAAGTTTCATAACTTTTCGAGGTCTACAACTTTCATTTTGGCCGTTTCTCCATCGAGATCGTTTGAAAAATTCAAATTTTAATTTTTTTGAAATTCAGACATACTTTTCTCAACTACGAAGTTATATAACTTCTCAAGATCTATAACTTTTATTTTGATCATTTCTTCGTTCGACAAAGCAATACCAACATGTTTACAAAACTTAGAGATCCTGAACTACATATGAGAGATGTAGATTTTGTGAACAACATTAATATCACTTTGTCAAATGAAGAAATTATTAATACAAAAGTTGTAGTTCTTGAGAAGTCATACAACTTTGTAGTTGAACACTTTTTAATTTGAAGTCGTTTAGGGCCTCAAAATATTCTTTTAAAATCTTGTTTGCTGAGTGAAACAAAAAACACTCGTGAAAGAAGCTCTTTGCCGGGTGTCAAAAAATAACACTCGACAAACAAGCTCTTTGCCGAGTATCGAAAAAACACTAGGCAAACAATCAAGTTTACCGAGTGTTTTTTTGACACTCAACAAAGAGCTTCTTTGCCGAGTGTTTTTTTAACACTTGGCAAAGAGATTTTTTGTCGAGTGTTTTCTGTTCGCCGAGTGTTTTATTTTTGCACACGGCATAGGGCTTCTTTACTGAGTGCCCGAAAAATTGCACTCGGCAAACCATTTGCCACTCGGCAAACTTCGGTTTTCCGGTGTGGTTGGAGCGAGCAGATCGGGGAGGGAGCAGGGGCTACGAGATATAGACTGTAGAGGCTAAAATGACTCTTTCTTTGTGACAACTTTTAAATCATAAAACGACCCTTTTTTCAGGACGGGTATAAATCTTCTCGTTTTATAGATAGGTACAGATTAAGTTGGTCAGTATACTCATCACAAACCAACTTATTTACACATACATACATGTATATCAATCCATGCATCGTTCGACGATCCTACTGAATATGATATTATCATAGATCAATTACACACAAGAAAAAGAAATTAACACGTACGCATATGCAGGGGCGGATCTAGGCTCCTGGCTGCCCGGGCTGCAGCCCGGAGCACGGCCTAGAAATTCCTTTAACAACTCATTTGTCCAGGCCAATATAGTCCATGAAAATATAGATTTAGCCCTATATCTGACACAGCCTAGAAATCACTTACACTATTTTTAGCCCTTCCCTTTGAGACGTTTCTAGAATCTAGATCCACCACTGCGCATATGCATAAGTGTAAACACACATGCTACATGTAGACGTGCACTATCATCATCATCGTCAACAACAACACTTATATTAGCTGCATATATAATACTATATATATTACATTATAATAACGATTGCACAAACAAATAAATCTACCTTTTTATTACCAATATGTACATAGCCGATAATCAGATTACAATAAAAAAAAATCTAGTACTAGCCTATAGAAGAATATTTTCCCCCTATTTTCTCTTTTTTTTGTTCTTTTTTGTTTTTTCTCCTTTTTTTTGTTTTTTCTGTTTTCTATTTTTTTTTCTTTTCTGCTTGTAATCTCTGCTACACCTCAAATAAAAAGTCTAATAAAAACAAAACGTCACTGTACGTAGACCGTCGATGACTCCCTCGAAACCAGCGGCAGTGTCCTGCGAGAGGACGTGCAATCTCAAGATTGTATGTATCTCTACCGGAAACCTGCTCTTTGCCGATCAAATGATTTACTGAGTGTTTTTTTCGGACACTCGATAAAAAGCTAGTTTGCCGAGTACCAAACTAAAAACACTTTTTTATACTCGGCAAACATGTCTCTTTGCCGAGTTTTTTTTTACACTCGACAAAGATAATTTTTAAAGCATATTTTGAAGTAGTATATTAATTTAAATGAAAAGGTTTTCAACTACAAAATTGTCTAACTTATCAAGATGTACAATATTTATTTTGGTTATTTCTTCATATGACAAAATGAAAGTAAATTTGTTCATAGATCTTATCCGTCTCTCTCGTAGTTTATGAAACTACAAGAGAGATACTCCCTCCGTTCCAAAATATCTGTCGTTTGCGCTTCCCAAGAAACGACTACCGACAATTATATATTTAAAAATATTAACATTTATAATACATAATTAGTATCATTAAAAAGATCTTTGAATCTAGTTTTTTAATAATTTATTTAGAGATATAAATGTTGCACATATTTTGTACAAATCAAGTCAAACTTGTGGCATAAAAACCGAAAATGACATATATTTTGGAACGGAGGGAGTATATAAGATTTGTGAACAATATTAGAACGGATAATGACCAAACAACCAAAATAAAGTTTATAGATCTTGAGAAGTTATAGAATGTTGTAGTTGGAAACTTTTTGATTTGAGTTCATCTTGCCATGCAAACTACGTTTGAATTTTAAAAATTAAAAATTTAATTTTTCAAACAACCTCGGATGAAAAAACACTCAAAATAAACTTTGTAGATCTCAAAAAGTTATGAAACACTCAGCAGTGGATCCGGCCACCACGAAGTCCTAGGCGCCAGATCCGGCGGCCACGACGTCACCGGCGATGATTCCGGCCCTGCGGATGGGCTCGGCTGGTTTCTGTTTTTTTTATTTTTTCAGAGAATCTTTGCCGAGTGCTGACTCGGCACTTGGCAAAGACTTGCCTGCTTTGTCGATATGGCACTCGGCAAAGTCTCTTTGCCGTTACTCTAGTTGGCGAGTGTGATATGCCGTGAGTGGCACTCGGCAAAGGCTTTGCCCGAGTGCTTCTTAGACTTTGCCGAGTGCCTCAAGCACACGGCATATGACCTGGTTCCGGTAGTGTATGTGGTAGGCGGTGACGCTCTTGGTGCCGGCGAGCCACGGCTGCATGTCCGCCACGGCGGGCATCGCCGCGCCGAGGTTGGCCGCGACGCTTCTGAGGCCGACGCCGTGCAGGTCCGCGCGGCCGCAGTTCTCCGCCATGAACTTGGCGTCGAACACCCGGCCACCAAGGAGCTCCTTGACGCGCGCCATGAACTCCTGCCTCGTCTCCGGCAGCGGCTCGCCCCCGCCGAGCATCTTGACGAGGTACGCCAGGTCGTAGGCGCCGCCGAACGCCACCCACGTCAGCTCGACGTTCCTGTTCCTGGAACGCTGCAGGATCTCGGCGAGCTTCGCCCCGAACGCCGCCGAGCTGACGCCGCGCGCGCGCGCCGCGTCGAAGTCGACGCCCTGCGACCGGAGGAACGCCACGGACTGCGCCGCGTGGCGGTCGCGGCCGACGTCGAAGTCCGAGAAGTCCACCTCCCACGCGCGCTCGGCGTAGCCGCCGCCACCGCCGCCGCCGTAGCGGTAGTCGGGGACGCAGGGTAGGTTGCCGTGCGCGTCGCAGAGCGTGATGCCGAGCTGCACGACGGTGAGCTCGTCCACGTTCGCCTTCACCAGCGCGTACCGCTCGTCGGGGCTGAGCTCGCTGTCGCGGCGCCCCGCGGGTGGGTGGTGCAGGGTGCCGGGGTACTCAGTGTCGACGACGACGTAGGGGTACCTCGGGAGCAGGGAGCTGATCCGGTCGAGCTCCGCGGCGAAGTTGGACGCCGTCACCGACTGCAGGTGCACCGCGTGGACGGCAGGCGCGGGCATCGGGTGGCCGAAGTACGGAACGCCGGCGGCATACGGCAGCTGATGTCGTACAGGGCCCCCGAACCCGTACGGAGGCGGCGGGTAGACAAGCATGGGTAGCGGCGGCGGGGGCTCGTACAGGATCATAGGCGGCGCGGCGTTGCGCCACGGCCGCCGCGGAGGAGGCCCGTGCGGCGGCAACATGCATGGCTGGGGCTTCGCCGGCGGCTTTCGTTGGTGATGCAATGGATCGGTGGAGTTGGAAAATCGATCCGCTCACAACCACGTAGACTGAGCTAGCTACGTTCAGGTTCATGGTGTGTACGTGTATATTTATGAAGATTCACACACGTTTTTAGTTCGTGAGACCGACTCCGACTATTGTTGGAACTCTGAGTCCTATACTGATACGCAGGGCGGGCCAGAAAGGACACGGTGCACCTAACAATGTTTTCGGCCAAAAAAAAAAGGAAAAAGAAGTTTATAACTTGTGATTGGATCAGCCGATTAGATCATACGAAGTATATACGAACCGAACCTATACAGATTGAGGTATACTACTTGGGTTTGCGCAGTATCGAGCTGCCAAATTTGCACGCGAGACGGAAACGCTACGCGCACCGGGGGAGTGTACACTTATTAAGCCCTTTCACCTTTCCCGACAATCCCTATGAATGAATAAATCCTAGACACTCTAGAAACCTACCCAAACTATTCCCACTCTTTTTCCGGCACCCAAATTCCCAGAAATATTTTTCCCAAAGCACTTTCCATACGCCCCTTTTTCCAATATAATCAGTAGATTAATTAGTAAAGTTCTATTAGTTAGTATTTAACCACTAAATTATATGCCAGCATCAAGCACCTTCTCCCGACCTGCCCAGCAACAAAGGCCGTAAAAGTGCTCCAAATGTAACGACATCCGGAGTATGCCCTCACAACCATATTGCTTCTCTAATCGACAAAGTAATTTGCTAATAATTCGCTCCTAAACACATTATCCGGACTCACGTGAGTTACAGGCACAAGGATGGCATTCTTCAACCCCGGTGGCACTTCCTTGGCGCTGCCCTCTTCTTACTAGCGATGCTTCCTTAGACCCTCCCTAGCCACCTTGCACTAGCTCCCATGGGCAGAGGTCTCCACATGTCATCCTCTGCAAAGAAGGATTTGGAGATCAGTTTTATAGGTCACGGGCAACAAAATATAAGTAGTATGAAAACTGGTATCTATCTAAACAAAATATGGATTTGGGGTGTGTTTTAGATACTATTGCTAGAGATGCTCTAACCCAAACTGATCGTACCACATATGAAACTAGGGGCACATGCCATGCTCAGGCCTATGAGGATCCTGAGTAGAACTGGAAGACAAGAAAGGGCTTCACTAACTACTGTGAGCACCCTATTCCACCTACTATGACATAGGCATTACCACACAAAACCAACTGGACCCACGACCTCCCCATGAGGCCACGAAGATGGCGGAATGGTGATATAGTAGTGAGACTACCACCATGACATGACCGAGAAGACCGCTTTAAGACTACCGCCATTAAGAATGGTGATATAGTAGTGAGACTACCACCATGACATGACCGAGGAGACCGTTTTAAGACTACCGCCATGAAGGGCCCTCTTTCTTTCTCTCTTTTCCATTTGTAAACTTCCCCTAAGCTATATGTGGAGTGGTAGGGGGTTCACTCTCTTCTTCTTTGACTCCTAGCAATCTTAGAACTTTCTTGACAACTCTTATCACTATACCCATTTGTAATCCCTACTATAAACCTAAGCGCTTGGGCTTAGGAACAAGATCAAAACACCCGACTCGATGTAGGGCTCTTGTCTAAATCTATATAAATCTTGGGTCATTGTGTGCTAGGTCATTTCGAATGAAATGTGTGAACACAAATTTACTAGTCGGCAGTACAGAACACCAACACTAGTCTTGTGCTCAACCCCATAAATAGCCATGGTAGATTAACATATAAGACTAATGATCTCCAGCACCTTTCATGATGGGTATTGACTACAAATAACTACAAATTCCGCTAGTTGAAAAATATGTTCTATAAAGAAAAAATTTCCTCAAAGAAGGAAAAACTGTCCAAGGGTGCTAATGGATGAGCCCTCCTTGTCATGCATGTATGTATAGAATACATATGCAACATGCATGTAACATCCATATGAGGAACTTTCTAGACAAATGGTAAGCATGGGTGAACCCTACATGTCCTTCATGGTAAGTACATAATACTCCAAGATATTTTTGCATGGTTAAAATTATATCAAAAATGGATAAATATTAGAGATATTATAGAAATATAGAAGAGTGTGGAAGGTTATCACATCATAACATAATAATGACCATAAGAAACTATATATAGTCGTGCTCTCTATCAATACAAAGCCACATGAGAGATATAATGAGGCATAGAAGTAGACACTATAACTCAAACATAATAAGACTACTATGGTCCTATACTCTTGGTATGATGCTTAAATATATGTCCACTGCGAGAGAGAGAGTCAAGTCCCAACACCGATCGGCTCCGGAACCGTGGAACAATTTGGACTCACAAACTTAGGTTCATAATTGTTTGCACCATTGATTTAAAATAATTATATATCTTCATCAATCTCTTGGAGACACATGGACAACATTTCTAGCAAATTATAGTGGTAGAGTTGATGAATCGATGGGCTCAACAACAATGCAAACTACTAAGACTATGTTCATGTAGTATGTATTTATAGGGATTCAAAGGTGTGGCTTTAATTTAGGATGTTAATTGCAGTGGATGAGCTCGGGAGTAGGGAGGCGGCTGGTAGCACCATAGGCGACGCGGTGTTGTGCCACGGCTGCCGATGAGGCCCGTGCGGGTACATGCTAGGCGGCGCGGGCTTATGCAATGGAAGAGTTGATTTGTGTTCACGTTCATGGAGCGAGGGAATATTTATGGGGGTTCGTTCCTACGTGATTGACTACGTGTACGCACTGACTGACTGCGAGTATCGAGTCCTACTGCTATACAGACTATAGAGTCCTGCCCCAAATAGCCAGGGGCTTTGACTTCATTGCTGCTCTACCTCCTGTTTAGGTGCTGCTACGGTGCTGCCAGATCAGAGAAGGGCAGAGAACACATGGGGACCTGTACAATTCTTTTGCAGATTTTTTTTTATTTTTCTTTCTCCTTTTTTTAGTTTCTATTCTCTCTACAATCTGTATTTATCTTTCCGTAGAAAACTGTCAATGGCTAAAGAAACATTAGTTATAAATTAGTGGAACCAATATTAATATTATAATATTTATTGGAATATTTGCGTGAGGAGATTGGCTAGCTAGTTTGGTAATGATATTTCCCCTCGAAACACATTATCCGGACTCACGTGAGTTACAAGAACAACGATGGCAAGCTTCCTATTCAACCCCTGCGCTACCATACTGTCATTACATCATGAGTGGTACTTACACTTTTTTACTTTTTTTTTGCGAACGCTACTTACACCATTCTTATCAAACTACAACACATAACATAACCCATGTACAAAACAGCATGACACCTACCTAAAAGAACAAAAAAAAAAGATACGAGGTACTGATTTTCCCTTGAATTATCCCCACCAGGCAACCAGCGAAGATACTCCTCTCCATCAGCCAATGCTGAATCCTCACCGAGGATGGTCACCCTCTTGCGTGTCAACGTTTCCACCGTCAACGCTTTCCTCTTTCGTCCACCTCTTGGCTGGGCACGCAACTGCTCATCTATCTCCTCAAAGTCTCCCTGCATGAGGCAACTTGTTATCCACAAGTTCATATGGTTTGATCACAAAACAAATGCGAACATATGCTTCAATCAAAGCACAAATATAATCAGGAGCTGACAGTTTGATCTATAATAGACTAAAATCACAAACTGCAAACACAAATTTGGGATTAGTATAAGTCAGGTAGCAGAACTCACTTGAAAGTACACATGAGCACCGGATTTCTCATGGTTGTCCCTGACATGCTTGTAGGTGAACATCTTGCCACACCCAGCGATTTGGCACTTGAAAAGGTTTCAGCTGATCATGGCATGCCTTGACATGCTTGGTCAAATTTTATTTCTGCAATAAAACGGGAAAAAAAACATAGCCATTCACAATGAAACATTTTTATTGATTCGAAACAACTACATGTCCTAGTAGTAGAAAAAAAACATCTATAAAGAATAACTGTCCTCAATGAAGAAAAAAGTATCCAAGGGTGCCGATGGTTTGGTACATCACAAACGCAACATATAACATCCACGTGGGGAACTTTCTAGACAATGGTAAGCATGCATGCACCCTAGTGTCATGCTTCACGGTAAGTGTTGAATACCCAAAGATATTTTGCATGCTTAAAACTATAAAATAAATGGATAAATATTAGGGAGATTACAGAATAGAAATATAGAAGAGTGTGGAAGGTTACCACATCATAACATATTAGTGACCACAAACAACTATATATAGGAGTGCTCTGCCAATACTAGGCCATATGAGACATATAATGACCCATAAAAATAGAAACTATATCTTAAACATAATAAGACTATTATGGCTGTATTAGAGCTTAGAAGGATATAAGAGTTATGTACTAGTCCATGAACATATTGATGTAAGTAGATTAATTTTATAGATGAACATATTTATTAAAAAATAGATTGTATGGAATGAATTGATGAATCGATAGACTAATGGAAGCTCCATACGACAGTGACGAGTACATAAACATGGGTGATGGTAGTGGTGCTGGGTGGTATAATAGCATGGGCAATGCGTTGCGGGCACCCGAACATTGGCGGTAGAAGCGATGGCTGATACAGGACCATGGGCGCCCCGGTGTTGTGCCACGGCCGTGGAGGATGCCTCTGCCCGCGTGGCAACATGGCTGGCTGGCTACTTCGGCTGCGCCGGCGAACATTCGTTGGATGATGCAAATTTGCAGTACAAGCTTGGTGAATTGGCAGATCACAATAACCACGTAGACTACACGAGATTATGTTTATGAAGTTGCAGTGTATATTTATAGGTTGGGGATCAGTCCGTGACCGAGTTGTATGAGATGAGGATTCAAGAAATGAACTCGAGTTGTATAACGTTTTGCTTTTTTTTCCCTCTTCCCATACGGTTTCCGATTCCGAGGAGCTCCCAGCCATCGCTGATTTTCCTTTCCTCATGCATGCGCGCCACCTCCCTTTCTACGCACTCCTCGGGGCCGCTACATCGCCGTGTGGTGGTCAACGACGATGCTTGCGCACCTCACCGTCATCGATGCAATGGCGTCGATCGCCGTTCGCCGATGATGCCTCTGCGGTGGCACTAGACAGCAGGAATAGTGATGAGATGGCTTGACGTAACCTCGGTGATCATGAGGCCTACTCCGGTTGACTGTCATGTATGTGGGGCCAAGGTGAGGGCCAATGCTAATCCAGAGCTTCATGTCGACAGGCGGGTAGTGGCCGGCGGCAGGCCATGGCACGGCTGATGTCCACACTGCTGTCAGACACCTAAGTGAGCGGAGGCACTGTGCAGACATCACTACGTGACTAGATGCGTGTATATCCAATATTAAAAAAAGCATAAACACAAACCCCTCATGTCAGCCCCGCGCTTTGCCGCGGTGGCCGACGACGAACTACTCTACCGGAGGTGAGGGAGGAGGGAAAGTTCACCAGAGGAGGTTCAGCTGAGTACAAGTTCTTAGAGTGTTTGGTAATGAACTTGCTTATAGACTCCAACCCTGACTTGGATACTTATCTACCACCGACACAGAGTAGGCAACACATGCCCATATTAGGCCAGCGATGTGTGAGCTAGGCTTCTTAGGCCACTTCCCTTGTCTGGGCTTGGCTTGGGGTTCAGGGTCGCTAGGATGAGGCCTGCTAACGTCCCCCCTCCTTGAGTACCGGGCTGTCCCCAGGCCAGAGCAGCGGGAAAGCATTGCTAAATAAACTCTGAATCTTCCCAAGTTGCCATATTCTCATTCAAACCAGACCATTAAATCAGCAGTTGAGGGACAGACCTGGAGCCACGATGATGAAGTCGACGCTGAAGCACACGTTCAGGGATCTGAAGGACATCATCTTGCTCTGGTAAGTCAGCGAAAACTAGAACACTGGGTGGAGGAGCAGCTTTCAGCAAAGAAACATGAAAGACCGGGTGTATAGTCGAAGAAGAAGCAACTGGAGCCTATATGCGATGGAGCTAATCTTCTCTATGATCTTGAATGGCCCAGAGTATTTGAAGCACAGTTTATGGTGGGATCGCGGAGCTAAGGAAGCTTGCACATACGGCTGAAGACGCATAAACACTGAGTCACCCACTGCAAAAGAGCGATTTGTTCTATTCTTGTTCGCTTGAGCTTTCATGCGTTGCTGCGCACGGAGTAGGTGTTATCGCACTGTTTCTCTCATAGTGGCACCCTCTTCCAGCATAGCAGCCACGTCAGGAACAGGAGATACAACTTCATCAGTGATACCGAAGTGATGAGGGGAGTGTCCATATAATACCTCAAATGGAGAGCGTCCCAAGGCAGAGTTGAAGCTACTGTTGTACCAAAATTCGGCAAAGAAATAGCCAATTTAGCCACTTCTTGGGACAAGCATGAACGAAACACTGAAGATAAGTTTCTAGACATTGATTCACCCGTTTGGTTTGGCCGTCAAACTGTGGATGATACACTGAGCTCATACACAATTTGACCTTAGCAATTCTAAACAGCTCCTTCCAAAAAGAACTTGTGAAAACCGGATCTTGATTAGAGATAATGTAAGTAGAAAATCCATGAAGACGGAAAACCAAATCAAGAAAATCTTGAGCCACCTTTTCAGCCGTGAAGGGTTAGTGAGGAGGTACGAAATGAGCGTACTTACTGAACTTATCGACCAAGATATAGTTGGTTGTACCCGAAGTAGGGAGGCCCTCAATGAAATCCATGCTCACTACTTGCCATGACTCGGTGGGCACTGGAAGGGGTTCAAGCAGCCCTGGATACTTCACCTGATTAGGATTTGCCTGGAGGCACACAGTACTAGCAGCAACATAAGAGCAGACATCGGCCTTCATTCCACGCCAAGAAAACAACTTTTTGATCTAGCTATAAGTTACAGGAAACCTAGTATGACCCCTAAGGGGCTGCCATGAAGAGCTGAGATGATCTTGCTCTGTAATGAGGGGTTGTTGCCAATCCAGACTCACTCTTTGTAACGAATGAGACCACTAGATATAGAGTATGGAGGTTGTGCATCAGGTCTGACCGATAGCTTATGCATCAGTAGAGATGGCTTGGAGTTGAGCTGGGGCAGCTGGGTGGCGGGAAAGAGCGTTAGCAACCAAATTGGATATACCTGGCTTGTAGACCACTTTATATTGAAGGCCAACCAATTTTGCATACATCTTAAGCTATCAGGGAGTATGTAGCCTTGGGTCTCGAATGTGAGTGAGACTCCGCTGATCTATAAAGATGGAGAATTCAGCATGTTGCAAGTAAGAGTGCCATTGGTTAACTGCCACCAAGATTACAAGGTATTCTTTGTCATAAGTAGAGAGGCCACGTGTGCGAGGACCTAAATCCTTGCTGACAAAGGCCAGAGGAAATCCATCCTGTAGCAGAACTGCGCCCACCCCAAAATCACTAGCATCAGTTTGTATTTGGAAGGACTTGCTGAAATCTGGTAGAGCTAGGACCGGCGCAGACACAAGGGCCTCCTTCAGAGCAGCAAAAGAAGAAGAATGAACTGGTGTCCAGACAAAGAGAGATCCTTTCTTGAGGCGATTATTTAGGGGATGAGCCAGCACTGCAAAGTTCCGAATGAACTTTCTATAGTAGCCCGCTAGACCGAGAAGACTTCTTGGCTGCTTGACATCCGAAGGGAGAGGCCACTATTGAATCAAATCGATCTTAGAAGGGTTAGTCCCTACTCCTTTAGCACTCACAGTATGCCCCAAATAAGCAATTGACTCCGGGGCAAAGCGGCATTTGCTCAACTTAACTAGCCATTGATCCTTGGTGAGCAACTCGAACACTTGACGGATATGAAGAAGATGAAGCTCAGTGTAGGGCTATAAATCAGGATGTCATCAAAGAAAATAATGACACAGACCCGAAGCAGCGGCTCTAAAGTTGCATTCATGGCTCCTTGAAAAGTGTTAGGAGCTCTAGTCAAACCAAAAGATATGACTGTATATTCGAATTGACCCTAATGGGTTTGAAAAGTAGTCTTGTACTCTTCGCCAGGAGCTAGGCGAATTTGGTTGAAGCCAGCACATAGATCCAAACAAGTAAACCATCAAGACCCAGACAACTCATCGAGCAATTCATCTATAACTAGAATGGGAAACTTCGACTTCACCGTAAGAGCATTAAGCATGCGGTAGTCGACACACATGCACCAAGACATGTCCTTCTTCTTGACTAACAAAATTGGTGAAGAGAATGGACTCTTGCTTCGCTGAATCATCCCATTTTTGAACAATTCAGAGATCTGCTGCTCAATCTCGGTCTTCAACTTAGGGAAATAGCGGTACTGCCGGATTGAGACGGTTGTGCTCCTGAAACCAAAGGGATGTTGTGATCACATGGACGCCGAGGAGGTTAAGCCGTAGGTTTAGCAAATAGACTATCATATTCATCAATCTGAGCTTGGACAGCAGGTGGAACTGAAATTGGAAGTGAGCTGGTGGATACTGAAGAAATACTGAACAGTTGTATCGTATCAGAGAATAGGTAGCCTTAGGAGGACAATCACCATGCAACAATGCAGAACCAGAGCCATATGGAATCTGGTGCCATTTAGCCTTCCAATCAACTCGCATCGGAGAGAAAACCTCCAGCCAATCCATCCCTAGGATAATATCATAAGAGCCCAAAGGAATATTCCGAAGAGAAGAATGAAATCGGTGGTCGTGGACTGTCCATTCAGCATCCCAGAGCTTAGAAGTACAGGAGAGACAACTGCCATCTGCTAGAAGAACCTTCATCGGAATAGCCAAAGGAACAACAGCTGAGTGACCTAATGCCATAGAAGGACTGACAAAAGAATGACTACTGCTGGAATCAATCAGTATCCGCACATGCTGGTCAGTCAGAAATCCAAAAAGTTGCATAGCAAGAGGCGCTTCAGTGCTAGACGAAGCAGCTGAAGAAAGAGCCATGCAAACTTGGCCTTCTAGTTTAGGTTCAGATGATTCTTGCTCATGTTCCTCCGACGGCAACTCAAAATCAGTTTCACAAATAGCCCAAACCTCCTGTATGGCATGCAGCTGAGGAGTTGGGCCACAATGATGACCATGAACCCACTTCTCACCACACTTAATACAGAGTCCGTGAGCACGCCTAAAGTTCTTGAGGGAGGAGAATTTGTCCTCTGTTCCAGCCTCTCTTGACAGTGGCTGCTTCTCATTGGCACCCATCTTATCGCTTGCTGGCCGTAGAAGTGGGGGTAAAGGTGGAACCCCACGCCTATTGACCATTCTTGAGGAATACGACATAACTGAACGCTTGTACTCTTTGCGTCTTGAGGATTCGACTTCTTCCTATAACAGGGCAAGAGTATAGGCAGCATCAAGTGTAGAAGGATGAGCGGCCATAAGAACGGCATGAATATCATCACGCAAGCCATCAACAAAACGCTGAATAAAAGAGACAATATCGGGGTTTGGGTTGTATGACTTGAGTTGGTCGAAGAGCTCAGTGAACCTATCAACGTAATCTAAAACAGGACCCATTCGGCGAAGGTGGAAAAGCTTACGATGAAGGAGCTCATGCTGATCACGACTGAAACGCGCATAAATCATAGCACAAAAGGAGGGCCAATCGGTGGTGGTAAGGCCGAACTCAACGGATTGAAGCCACAGCTTGGCCGGACCAGTGAAGTGCATAGTTGTGACTCGAATCCACATAGGTGGCTTGACAAAATACATGTCGAAATAGTTCTGAGCGTAGGTGATCTAGAATTGGGCATCTTCACCGTCAATCTTAGGGAAATCGAGCTTTGAAAGGCGGCCTAAGTTTGGAGGACGATGGTGGTATTGTTGTTGTGGGTTTTGGTTATAGTAAAGTATCTAAAAAATCAACAAATCCCTAAAAAAGTCCAGACCAGGATAATCATAGATGGTTCCCCAAGGCAATCTTAAACAGCAGGGCCGTTTTCCGTCTCGCACGAGGCCATCTCGGCCCAACAAAGCCTCGGATGCAATCTTCGTCTCGCTCGAGGCTGGCTCGGCCAACAGAGGCCTCGGACACAAGTGTCCGATTCGCTCGAGGCTAGCTCGGACATAAGAGGCCTCGGTTACGGATCTCCGCCTCGCTCGAGGCCACCTCGGCCAACTACTCCGACAGGGCGACAGGCTCATTTAATGAGGTCGTGGGCACAATGCCATTACAGGACTGACGAGACTGGCGTCCGATCAACTTTACACCGCCCATGACCAGGTTGTGCAGGGGCTTACCGAGCACTGTGCCGCCTTACCTGGCACTGTGCTGGCTCCCGAGACCCCCGCGGCATGGCCCGTCCTATCCTTGCTCCCGTATCTATAGGGCTGACACCAACTCCTACAGTTTCGACCCCGCCTCGGCTCTCTACGCTGGTCAAACTTACAAGGACCGGCGCGAGCTCCCATGGCTGATACAGGGATCAGCACGCCTCCAACAGGGACACCCACATCGAACAACAGAGACAGGCGTCTCCTGGCACGCCGCTCCAGATTTTGAGGCACGGCGGCGGCCACTCCTTCAACCATGCTGCTACAGGAAAAGGCTACAGGCCTCGGGTCTACCTTCCCCGCCAAGGAATTCCACTGCACTATGCATGTAACTTGCACCCCCTTGTGGCTATAAAAGTGGGAGTCCAGGGCCAATTCTAGGGCACGACAACACTCACACACGCCTGAGATCAACATCTCAAGCAATCCTCCACGCTCTTCTAGGGGGCACACCACTACACACTCAGAGACTTGGGATCAGCTCCCTCTCTCGCCCGCTTGTAACCCCTACAACAAGCACTTTGGTGCAAGGCAATACAAGATCTCCTCCCCCTACTAGACGTAGGGCACTCTTTGCCTGAATTCTTGCATCACCATCCGGATTAGGGACACGCAACATAAATTCACTAGTTGGTTAGGATCCACTCATCCGAACACCGACAAATAAAAAATAGCTCAGTTCAAACAAAAATATTTTATAAGAAAATATCGTCCAAATGTATCAAGGAGGGATCTTGTTTCTAAGATTTTATTGTGAGAAACACATTGGTGCAATCATAGTTTCAATAGGATATATTGTTTAGAAACCGTGACTTTTATGTCTTAAATCTATATATCTATACCTATAATCTATAAACTTTAAATTTGGGTACATCTATTCACTGTAGATCAATAGTGCTTCACCGATTCTCAGACTCATATTCCTGTAGACCAACAGTTAATGCATACCTGCCGTCCGATGACCTCCCAGGAACTCCTCACCCATTGGATTCTAACCACGTGCTGCATAAGAAAGGACCTCAGGTGCTGGAAATCGTTGGGTGTTGCTGACAGCCATCAAAGATGCTGCATAAGAAAGACTGACCGGTGCAGCGAAGCTATTCTGCCTGTAATTCTTCAAGGTCGGCGCATACATGGCAAAACACTACAGCTAAATCCCTGTCACCAATTCTTTTTCCATGCATGAAAGGATGTTCTTGCAAAAGCAAAGACAACGACATCAAAACATATGCCTTTTTCGAGCTCATTGCTTTAGACTAACTGATCAATTGGAGTATTGGAACGCTTTGTAATTTAAGGGATTTGTTACTTATGGTGTCTAAACACACAGGTACATTTTAAGATTGACAACTAACACTATTGACGAGGGCATATCTTCAAAGTATTAGAATTTTCTCTCATCATGTTAATTCTTATGGATGTTTCTTCCCCTATAATGGTCTGTGTTACATGTACTTCTCTTTTCTTTTTTAAACAAAGCTTGGAGGCCGCTGCATAAATACGGTACCAACAACTACTGTTTCAATGCCTATGTGTAAACAACACAATTTTGTTGCAATATGTGCACATACATGGTTTATTGCCGAACCATTGCAGAATGTTCATGTACCAAATTTTTATGCTTTCACAAGACTGCATCCAAACACAATTAATCCATACACGTCGGAGCGTGCGGATCGCATCTGCACCATGGGAGGCTAACTCAACTAAGCAAGCGCAGGTGGTGCTGCTGAAGAAGCTCAGGGAAGTCCCTCCCTCCCCGTCCGTGGGGGCTGACACGGCCCTGCTGTCGGATGCCAGCCACGACAATCTTGAGAAGCTTTTGGGCTATGCTTTCGACCCAATCGCGCTGAAACTCAATATGCTTGGCTTGGAGGACGAGTCATCCATGCAGTGAGGATGACTGGATAGCAAACAAGTAGCGCCATTTGTTTCATGTAATTACAACCCCGTGCGGGCTGGTGGGGGTGACGGTTCGGTAATCTTTGGATTACTGAATGTGTATATAACAAACTATTCTCTTCTTCTTAATGAAATACATGCCAAAGGCATGCTCTTGAAAAAACCTATCACTCTTACAATACCTCTCGCGCGGGGTCCTAGCTAGTTTCTTTGGTACAACGGTAAAATTGGCAGTGAACTGGTTCATTCAACCAAATTAATACCATTCCAGCATGATCCGAAATGGTTGGTAATACCTATGACTAATCTAAATTGGTACATAACTAAATCCATCACATCCTGGTCTTGACATGGGCCAATGCTACTATGCTAGTTAACATTGGCCACCGGTCAATACAAGTCATTCTGGTTATTCCATGACTAGTGTCAAAATTAACTCAAGTAACACCTTATTTGATGTGCAAATTTGTAATATTTTCGCTAAGAAAAATTAGGCTAAAAATGATGTAGTCCTACAACGACCGATCTGTCATGTCTTCAATTTAATTTGGATTACTCTTTGAAACTGCAAGTATTCTAACCTTGATGGGTCAATAGTCTAAATGCTACACCAAGAGAAAATGAGAAAACAGGACAAATGAGCATAATACATGGGCTAAAAAATCCAAAACCCCTCGAACATGTGTTCTACACAGAAACCACATGATCGGCGTTACAAAATGTTCCAAACAATCAAAGAGCTAAGGCAGTGAATCAGACACCCCCCGCCCCAGGCAGCAAGACATTCCGCTCCACACCTATTCCATGAGATTAGCAACTAGGAGCGTTCATGGGAAAGGAAGTGACACATGCCAAATAGCACAACCAACTAGCCTAAGCCCTAAGTGGCTTCGACCGAACCCAACTTTGGCGTCATCCACTCCATCCTTACAAATACACCCTCGCTATGATCTGACTCTTAAGCTCAGGATGAGAGTAAGGATACAATAACCCCCGACCCCCGTAGTTGAAGAGTTTGGTTAAGCGTGATTGGTTTTTCATGAAACCAGCATGGCTTACTCACGCAATAAAATGAGTGATTGACTAATTCTTAAAACAAATTGCAAATGAACGTTTTTCTTTATTGCTAGAAGGGGGAAAGAAAATACAATGCGCACAAAGATCGATTAGAACAGTGCAAAGATGCCCTAGTCGTCGGCATTTCATCAGGCTCTTCTTTTCTCCAATCGCCTATAACCAGTACATAAAACACTTGTATGCTTTTCTTCCTCCAATCGAAGTTCTATTAGTCAGTACATTCATTAACCACACTAAATTCTATGCCAGCACCAGACATCACCCGAGTATGTGGATAGAGTAATAGACTAATGTGGTAACTCCCTCCTAAACACATTGTCCGGACCCACGTGAGTTACAGGTACAAGGATCACAAGCTTCCTACCAAACCCATGCACTGCCATACTGTCATTACATCATCAGTGCTACTTACACCACTCTTATCAAACTACAACTTACATTGCACTACCCATGTACAAAGCAGCATGACACCTTCCAAAACATCAAAAAAAAAAGAATTAGCTACTGAGTTGCCCTTGAATTATCCCCACCAGAAAGCAAATAGCGAAGATACTCCTCTCCATCAGCCAACACTGAATCCTCACTGAGGATGGTCACCCTCTTGCGTGTCAACGTTTCCACCGTCAACCCTTTCCTCTTCCGTCCACCTCTAGGCCGGGCACGCAATTGCTCATCTATCTCCTCAAAGTCTCCCTGCATGAAGCAGCTTGTTATCCACAGGTTCAGATGGTTTCATCACAAACATATGCTTTAATTAAAGACACAACTCCAGAGCTGATAATTTGATCTAATAGGCCAAAAACACAAACTACAAACACAAACTTGGGATTAATATAGGTCAGGTAGCAGAACTCACTTCAATGTATACATGAGCACTGGACTTCTCATGGTTGTCCCTGACATGCTTGTAGGTGAGTGCCTTGCCACACCCCGTGATTTGGCACTTGAAAGGTTTCAGCTGGTCATGGCATGCCTTCACATGCTTGGTCAAATTTGATTTCTGCAATAGAAAATAGGAATGTGGTTGGTTTAAGAACTCAGTGGAAAATATCATTAGGCGCATTTGGGAAAACTATTCAGTCTTGCTTACATTGGAAAAGGAGTGTTCACAACCCTCAAAAGTGCATTTCATCCTTTCACCAGAGGGCGCCTTGTCATGGGATTGCAGGTGCCGCTTGATGTTTTTCTTCAGGTGCTTTTCTCCACATATCTCACACTGAACATGCTGATGGCAAGATTGGTTATGAGCCCTAAGATATTCAACATTTGTAAACATCTTCATGCAGCCTGGTTCACCACACAACACCTCCACATAGTCCAATTTAACTGCAAGAAAAAACCTCAAATTTTGAGATCCCATACACTAGACAAGGGAAAACACGTTACATGGACATGGTGCAAATAACAATAAATAAGCTACATTTATTAATTTCCTCATTATCTGGTAATGCTGACCTACCATGGGATTCCTCATTTTTCTTCAGCTTTGATGAATACTTGAAAACCTTGTTGCAGCCCTCCTCCTTGCAAATAAACTCCTAGTTGCTCTTACTAGCACTTTCATCTTCATGGAGTTCCTTAACATGCCGTTGCATATTTGCCTTCATACTAAACCTCCTATCACAACCATCCACAGTGCAACTAAACAATTTGCCCTCATGCTTAAGCATGTGTCGGTTCAAGTGATCAATCCTTTTATAGCTGAAGGGGCAGTCTTCAAGTGGGCAAATAAAGAGTCTCTACAGTCAAAGAAGAATGTGTTAAGACCAAAATATTTATAATGCCCTTTGTTTAACATTGTGCTAGATGCGTCAAGTAATTAACCAAATGATTATCAGAAATCAAGAATTATAAACACTACTGGAACATGTTCAGAAGGACCTACCAAGGAGACATCATTTTTATGTAATGTAATAATTAATCAAATGTGTCATCTTGTTAAAATTGAGTTTGAGGAGAATGTTATGACACATAATGGAAGATAAGCTAATTAAACAAAAAAGGTAAAAAAAAACATATACATTTGAACTATGAAACTACAACAAAGAAACTAAATGTCAAAGATTTACTACAAATAAAACTAAATGTCAAAGATTTACTACAAATATAACAAGTTCAGCGCTTCCATTCAGTACATCTGTTCTTGCAGAATGACAGGATACAGGACTATTGTCACCATTGCGAGCTGAGAACCAATGAAGAATGGCCGAAGCTTTCTGAGACGACATTTTGACATTGGATCCTAAAGCATCTTCTGAAAGCTCCCATAAGGAGCTCAGGATGACATGGCAGAAAGGACGGAGGATATTTCCACCCTTATCTCCAAAAGATCCATAACCCATATATAATCCTTACAGCATTATAACAAGTTCCGCACTTCACTTCATCATACTTTTTCCTCGCAAAATGACATGGTTTAGGACTATGGTCACCATAGCGAGCTGAGAACTAATGAAGAATGGGCCTAGCTTTCTGAGACGACAATTTGATATTAGATCCTCAAGCATTATATCAAAGCTCCCATAAGGGAGCCCGTGGAGACATGGCAGAATGAAGGGAGGAAGTTTTCAGCCTTATCTCCAGGATCCATGCACATCTAATCCTCACAGCACTAAAGAAAACTAGAGGTAAAGGAGACTATAAAGTGATGCCCAAGCTTTCTGAAATATTTTGAAGTTTGATCACCAGATTGACACAACTAAAGGCCCCAAAGTCAGAAGCCCAAAGAAATAAATAGAGAACTAAAACTCCAAAATTCACTGAATTGACCCATATGAGAAGGCACAATACAAATTAGCACTGAAAACAATCATGTATGTCATGAAATGCAGAATTTAGTATATATATATATAAACCAAGTCATACATAAATCATTTCATTACACACACTCATATCAAAGTATTCCCCAATGTGACTACCGACATAATATGTCATACATAAATCATTTCATTACACACACTCATATCAAAGTATTCCCCAACGTGACTACCGACATAATATGTTACCGCTACTACCTATAAAGTTATAAAAAGATCATTTTCTCGTATTAATCCCAATTGGTAACATAATCTAGGACTAAAAGTAAAGCCTTTAGTCCAAGTTATTAACAGAAACCGGTACTATAAAATTCTTTAGGGCGGGCCTGAGACTACAGGGCACCTTTAATCTCGGTTGCTTTTTACCAATCGACAAACAAACTGGAACTAAAGGTGACATGTAATTTTGGTTCCCGCCACCAATTAATCGGGATTAAGCTTTTAGTCTTGTTTGGGGGAATCGACCGGGACTAAAAAAGAACTTTTAGTCCCGGTTGGTAACCCGGACCGGGACTAAATCCCCTAATGCAGTCAGTAGTCGTTGGATAGGGGACTTAAGTCCCGGTTGGTGTCTACAATCGGGAATAATTCTCCCTTTATCCACCCCCCCAAAAAAACAGAGATTATTGCCAAAATTCGGTGCGGTTTAAAGGCCTAGCATATAGCTTATTCCAAGTTAGGCTTATCTAATAGGACATATAGCATGTGGTGGGATATGACTATATTAGCATATAGCTTATTCCAAGTTAGGCTTACCCATGAAATCACTACAAGAGATTAGGCCTTCTATGACTATTCACTACCAGAAAAGAGCTTTCTCCTGTCGGTTCGGATTTTTCCTGTCGCTCGGTCAAAACAGTGAGGAATGCATAGGAATACTCTTGACGGCGCTTAGAAACCCACAGAAATCACAAAAACTGTCATGAACATAATTAGACTCCTGACGGCCGGGTCCTAACCGTCAGGAGTCCTCTCCCACGCAGGTAACGCGAAAAAAACGAGGACGCACCCAAGCTGAAACCCTATCGACACATCCGAGGCCCTCCCCTCTTTCTTCTTCGCTTGCCGCCTCCGCCGCTTACCCGAGGGGATCCAGACGCCCCCGCCGCCCCTTTCCCAAGTGGGCTCCCCCACGGTCGCGCCGCTGGAAGACGCCGCCTCAAGGTGGATTTCCAATGCCCGCACTGCCACTGTCGTCTCGAGAAAGCTTCCCCATGCCAGCGCTACTGGCCATGGCCGTCTCGACGTGGATCCCCAAGCTAGCGCCGCCCGAAGCCATCGCTCGCGCCGCCAGCTGCCGCGCTGTCCATATATAAGTCGCCGTCCGACCCGGCCCGAGAGGATCCCCATGACCGAGCCCTCGCCACCCCGAGGGGCTCCCCATGCCCTCGCCTCCCTCGCCCCTAGGGCTCCCTGATGCCCGTGCGACTGCCTGGTCCTCTGCTGATCTCAATGGATGCAAGAGATGAGGCCTTCTATGACTAATCTCCTGTCATAAAAGGCCCGTTATTAAAGACCTTATGTGACAATCACAAGCTACTTTTATGACAAATTTGTGATCTCTGACAATTATAACTGTCACAAAAATTGTCACAGATCAAAAATTGTCATAAAAATTGACACAGATTGTCACAGAAGGTCTTAAATGACGGGGCTTCTATGACAGGAGATAGCCTTCAAATTGTCATAGAAGGCATCATCACTTATAGTATGGTGGTATTTTAAATTGTATTTCTGTTGTATTTGAGTTTCCTGTCACTTTTGTTTCCCTAATGGCAAATTCCTGACGGTCTTTCTGACAGGATTAACATTTTGCTGGTCAACGCAAAACCGTTAGGAGCTGCCGTCAGGAATTATTTCCAGACCGCCGACAGATAGGAAAAGCTACTCATTCCTGTCAAGTTGTTCCTGAAGGCCTGTTCCTGATGGCTGCCCGTCAGGAATTATACTCCTGGCAGTTTTTCTATATTTCCTGAAGGTTTCTGGCCGTCAGGAAAAACACCTGGTCTAGTAGTGATTTTCATATGACAAAGCAGTTTTTAGTCATAAAAATGATGCATTTATGATAATTTTTTAATGGATGACAAGCGTTTGTGACCAAGTTGTGATTTAGTCATAAAGAACCACGTGCGCTTCCCAATCTTTGTGACAATAGCTCATGACTAAAATAATTGAATGTAATTGTCATTAATTGAAAAATCTACTTTTCCAATCTTTGTGACAATTGCTCGTGAAAAAAATGATTGAATGTAATCATCATTAAATTAAAAGATGTTTTTTAAAAAAAAATCCACCTGAAACATACAAAAAAAATATGTGCGGTGAGGAGGTATTGAACCAACACCGTTATGCTTCCCAAGTGACAAACAAAGCACTGGGCTACAAAAGTGTTTTTGCATTTGGTTTGTTTCTATTTTATTTGTATTGATACCTTGGAGAAAAAAAGAAAAAAACGCCTTCACGCATGATGGAAGAATTGAACTTGCAACCTCAGGCTCACATATCTGCACGATTGTAGAACTTATCGAGATGTTTCAACAGGAGGGCTGAGTTCTGAGCTTTCAGGTCAGTGATATATACCTGGTCCACCTTCCTTTTTGGAATGACATGCAGTTTCCCTGGTTGCTAGGTAGGTGCCCTTTCTATTGATGTCTTCCCCTCTCCAGAGAGGCAGTGTTTTCTATACCTGTCAATCTATTGAATTACTTGAGGAGGGAGCTGAAGTGAGCACATGTAAAAGCATAGTAAGGATGAGAATTGAGTTGACTAGTACCAATCTCCTTTGATAAGACAACATTCTACTAAAACTGGACGCTCTTTTTTTCATTTCTGCAGATGAGAAAGCTGAATTCATGAATGGTGGGTTTGGTTGTCCCTAGAGGCAGGCCAAGACAGGTGAAGGGCATTGAAGCAATCTAACATCCAAATGTTCTTTTCAGGTGCAAGGACTGATCATTGGAGGTGCTGATAGTCACCAAGAAGGTTTTTGCTGAAGTTTACATGAACCCTGAAGCCCTGTGGCATCTAAGAAGGATCTCAACAGTCCTTTGAAATAAAAAGAGGATTCTAGCATTCGCTGGCAAGATTACCAATATATCATCAGCATATTGAATTAGTAGGAAATCACCACCAAAATCCTCGCATTGAGGATGTTTCAGGACTACAAGCTGCCATCCTTTGTTTGCAATGGTTTGAAAACTTTGCAACTAGCGCACAAAATGGAGGGGTGATAAGATATCACCTTGTCTGACTCCTCTCCTGCATTTGAAGGGCCTCCTTGTAACTCCATTAAGTAAGATTGAGGAGGTAGCTATGCTGACGAAACCTTTCTATCTGAGAATCACAATAATAAAAGGATGTTCTATTTTGTCAATTGCTTTCTCAAAATCTATTTTGAGGATGGCAATCTACTTCTTTGAGTGATGGCATATATGCAAGAACTAGAAGGCCTAGGCTAAGTAGTCTTGTATAGTTCTACCTTTTAAAAAGCCATACTGATTCTTTTACACTAGGGATGGCATGACAGACTACAACCTTTTTAAAAGGATTTTAGTGATGCTTTTGTGACTGTAGTTGAGGAGGAAAATAGGTCCGAAATCATCTACAATTGTAGGATTAACCCTCTTAGGCTTCAAGGTAATATATGTGAGCTATTGATGCTACTAATGTCACCGACATTGTTACTGAAATCAATCATCATTATTGTGAAATCTTGTTTGACACTACAAGAGATATGACCTTCAATGACGATGTGTTTACGTCACCAACACTAAGATTTTCATCACGGATGCGCATTTGTGATGCTCAAGTGACGAAAATGTAATCGTCACCTATCAAGCGTGTTAAATCATGATCGGTGACTGTCGACACTTCTTAGCGCAACCACCAGAGACATGGTGTTAGGCTATCTCTGATAACGGCGCCAGAAGTGCCTGAGGTATTTCTTATGACTATTGGATAATTCCACAAGCGCACAGAATATACCGTTGTAGCATTTCACTCGGGAGTATTCCAAGGTATCGTTATTTATTTTATCCCAAGGGAAAGAGATTGCTAGAAACGTTAATAGAAAGAGATCCTTAAATCTATCTCAACCTAGCACAACTAGTGTAGAGGGGGTAATCAGAGTATAATGGGAAGGTGATGATTCAAAGATAACAAATGAATTGTTAAAAGATAACTAGTGTATTATAGCTAGGTGGGAGGACAACGAGTGAGAAAGTTTCCTGTGATTCTTGCTTTACTCCTATGAACTATCCTATCAAATGGACGAGATACACTAAGACTGCTACCTTACTACTGGTGTGCAGGGGGTAGTGCGAGACAATAGAGGACAAAACCTCTACCCGAAGCGCCTACACTCTTATGGGAGCCTACCTTTTAAGAACTTGCCTAAAACACGTGGAGGGATACTAAGACTAGACAGGGCTGTCACCACCTGCTAGCACCCACTAACAATCCGTGCGACAAGCGGCATTCAAAGGCAAGATCTAGTCTAAGCACCATGCTTACACTAATTCTCACTAATCTAGCTGTGGCCAAGGCAACTAGAGCACCCTATGACAGGCGATGAACTAACACACGTTGAGTTGGTTACAGGATCACAATCTAATGCATGCCGACCAAGTAATATAATAACTCACAACAAAACTATTACTAGAATAGTAATGCACTAAGTAAAGACTTAGTAAAGTGAAGCAGGAATATATTGTATTGAAGTAAATAAGTCTGAAATAAAGAGAAAGATACAAGAGCTATACCAGACTCTCCAGCAGACGACTCCGGAGACCCCGAGCGCAGCTTGACTCAACTCTAACTCCCACACTAGACTACAACTACTGCTAGAGGTGGAACTACATTGTTTCTCACTTGTATCTTGAATGAATCATGTCTTGAGAGGGTGGATGCAGCCTCTATTTATAGGGGAGAGCAAGGGGGTGCCACGTCAGCGATCCGCGTGCTCCTTGCCTCTCCACCCTTGGATGAACCGACTTAGAACCGCCTCAAGATGGACGGCCGTGATAATTTTAGCACATGGAAAACATGCAGAAAGGCGGTGGAGTGAGTCGGTGGCCAAAACCCACATAGGGGGGTTCGGCCGACCCCTATGATGGGTGTGGCCAAGCCAGGTGTGGGCCCCACCTGTCATAGGGTCTCCCCTGGTACTTGTTATGTCTTGATTGCTTCGTTTCACGCCTCAATCCGTGTGCCTTTGATCTCCATCGTTGAATGGAAGCACAAGTTGATTCGATGGATGAAATGACTTGGTTGGAGTGTCACACGGATTCTGCCACGTCACCAGAGTCAGGTGGGCTCCATGAGTGGTTCGGGCGACCCCACCATAGGCCCACCCTTAACTTTCCTCTCTTTCATTTGATGTTGTATGCAAGGTGATGGAATGTGGTGGCCTGGGGCAATCAGACATGGTTCGGCCGAACCACATAGGTGACCCCTAGCTGCTCACTTTTGCACTATTTTGGTCTTCCCTGCATTCACAAGCTTAAGAGTACAAGTAGAACTAGTTATTGATAAAATATGTTCATGTTATGTTTATTCTCCCTTAAATCTGAGGCCTGTTGACGGTGTTTGAATGTAGAATATTATGGTATATCTACCGTCAACAGTGACGAAACGAGTTGTTTCATCATTATTCATTTGGTGACAATACTTATGGCGTCACGAGCTTTTGACGGTTGATTTTCATCATAAATAGGTTGTTAGGCCTTGCTAGGCCCATCCCCTTAACAGGTCATTAATGGGACAAATTTAGTTGACAGTTGATTTTAGCATACAATACACATTAGAAGAATATTCCATTGAAGCCATCAGGGGCCTGGGGCATGGCTTTTGGGTAGCTCTTTGATCACTTCACCAATTTCAGACCGGGAGAAATCCTCTTCTAGATGGATCAGATCGATCAGCAGGCTGAATGAGGGTTTAAATGTTATACCCAATGCCAGTAAAATCGCTTACTCCAAGTCTTGCTCTAAATGCTTCAAGAAGTAGGCCTGCTTTCTGTTCATGGCCAGAAAAGAGAATGGCATCTCTGTAGCCGTTACGAATTACCTGCTACAAGTTCTGCCATGAGGTTTATGAGATTTTTTTTTACTACAAATGTAAATGCATGGAACTAGTTCTAGAATTTCATCTCAAAATAAGAAACCCTTGAATTATAATATAACTGTGTGTTCTATATAAGTGTCGACAGAAACCTCACTCGCTTGACATAGTCCCATATACTTCACACTTGCATGGCTCCATGCTCGTTTTATCCTCCATAGTTCTGTTACCTATCCCTATCTATCAGCATTAACAACAATTCCTTGGAGGGAGAGCTCAGTGCCACATCCACTTGGATGGGCTTCAGCATGTCACTATCTCAGTGCCAGCATGCCACATAGCGAGCAGTCATTTCAGGTCTCTGCTATCAAACTGTTCAGATTTTCGTTTTTTAGATGACGAGTGGTAATTTGATTCAAAAGGGTGTGTTCACTGCAAGCCACAGCTGCTGCATGCAGTTGCGGTTTGCGGCCTGCAAAGTACTGCAGATAGAGGTGCAAAAGTCACAGGCGGCTT
Source organism: Eremochloa ophiuroides (assembly GCA_038502445.1). Taxonomy (NCBI): domain Eukaryota; kingdom Viridiplantae; phylum Streptophyta; class Magnoliopsida; order Poales; family Poaceae; genus Eremochloa; species Eremochloa ophiuroides. The sequence goes on from JAHLJS010000002.1 coordinate 7,423,670, forward strand.
TGTTGTTGTCTTAAGCATACACCAGTTTGGCAGTTTTTCAGCCCACTGGGCAGGACCGATGTTGGTAATATGCTTTGTATTGACATGGTTTATACTTTAATCGATTTGATTCAAATGTTTATTAGTTTTAGTGAATGCTTGTTGTAACCTTACTGAAGTTTGGTAGTGACATGCTGCCGGCTACTTATATGGGTTAAAATGAAACGTATGTGCTAGCTGCGATTATGGATCCCCGCCCTCACTGTAAATCCTCACGATTATATGGTACAGTTGACCACCAAACCGTTCATAATTAATTATTGAATCTCTTAACTCGTGGTACATGACATTAAACTGCTAGGAATTACTTGGTCGCCTGTGACAACGTCTGCCCTGGGTTTAAGATAGTTCTCTGACTAGTGTAATTCTAGTAGTGCTGGCCTTTCCTCCCAAAATAATTAATCACTGAACCAAAATTATCTGCTGTATACGTATCAACTTCAACATCTCTGCACATAGTCCCATATATGATATATATTTCACTCTAGCATGCCTCCGTGCTCGTTTTATCCTCTGTAGTTTAGTTACCTATTCCATTTGTCAGCACTCACTACTGATTGGACGAGTTACACGCATATGCTTCAGCATGTCGCTAGTATTTTTGGTTTGATCGGCCGGGTATCAGCAAAATGTCTCAACTGAATGCCAGTTATTTGCTTATTTGTGATTGCAAGCAGGCCTAGATTAGGCAAGAAAAGAGAGTTCAGAGTTGGATGTCTTCATGAGCTCCAATCAGGTAAGATCGGCGACAGCTCGTGCCGTGGGCTCGGTGGCTCACCCTTGGTGGCATCGCGTAGCTGCGGCTCCTATGACAAACACTATCGGTGTACCACCGCCACCTCATGAGGATATAAATAATGACCCTACCCATTAAAAACATGTTCTGCTCTGCAGTCTAAATATAAAAAAGTCCTGATCTACACCCGTGTAGCAAAATTAAGAGACAAATTCACCTCTGGTCTTCGAACTTGACAGAAGGTGTCACTTAGATCTCCGAACTTCCAAAATAATATTTGTGGGTCTCTAAACTTGGCAGAGTGTGTCATCTAGGTCCCAAACTTTTAAGGTGGTCCCTAAACTTGCCAGGGTGTCATCTAGTTCTCAAATACTAAAGTCAGTTTCAGCACAAAATATTTAGAAACAAAATCTAATGTTAGGTACAGTAGCTATAATCTCTAAAATACTTGAAAATTTATATCTTTTTCATACGATCTCTGATCAAAATGATTTTTATATAAAAATTGTAGCTCTTGACGAGATCTACAACTTTCTAGTTTTAAATTTTCTAATTTCAAGTCACTAAAATGCTTAAAAAATTAAATAAATTTTCAGCAGGAAATTAATCGCGTACAAGTCTTTGTCATCCTGGAAAAATCAAATCTTCGTTATACGCCATCGGAGATACTTTCTACATCAAAGTTGTAGCGTTCGAGGAGATCTACAACTTTCAAGTTTTGAGTTTTTAAATTTGAGGTCGTTAAGTTGCTTAAAAAGTTTAAAATACAAAACCACTATGCATAAACCGAAATCAGCGGTTTAATATACTGCTGAAAATTTATTTTTTTAGTATCTTAACGACACCAAGTTGGAAAACTCAAAACTAGAAAGTTGTAGATCTCATTAATTACAATTTTGATATAAAAATCATCTTCATCAGAGATTGTATGAAAAAGATACAATTTTTTTTAATATTTTAGAGATTGTATTAAAATTAATTTCTTTAAAAAAATTGTGCCAAAATATTTGAGACCTGGATGACACCCTTTACCAAGATTAGGGACCTCTGGTGATCACCTTGAAAGTTTAGGATCTGAATGACACACTCTGCTAAGTTTAGTGACCTATAGATACCACTTTAAAAGTTTGGGGATCTAAATGACACCTACTGCCAAGTTCGAGCACCAGAGGTGAATTTTCCTCCAAAATTAAATCTGAACTTATCTCACCAAAAGTAATACTCCTAAATAAACAAATCTACAAAACATTATGTACAATAAATAAGAGCTGATGACAAAGCAGATCGGCATTTTCACACCTTCACCGTAGTGCTGTATATATACTAAGCCTATATATATATATGACTACAATGGGCCAGAGAGGCTCAGTTTATAATACACACTCCAGCATTAGGGTGCATCCTCTTGTTCTACCTCGCTCGTCGTTAACAGTATTCCTTTATGAGCCCTATTTTCTTCACCACTGTCCACTGGGCATCCGCATTTTGCTTCCCTCGAATGAGCGGCATCAGGCAACTCTGGTGGGCGGTGCTATCCTTGCCTCCACAGTTTCCTTCACCTGGCAAGTCTGCTGGACGGTGTTGTCACACACACTCCCCTATAGGACCTGCCTGGCAGCCAGCATGGATTTGCTGACTGGACGGTGTTGTGATGGAGAATAACTGCAAGGGTGCGACTGCCTGACACTACCCCACGAAAAGGTGTGCTCTGACGGATGACAACTGGAGCTGGAATTGAGCGTGGGAGGCTTGCCTCCAGCGAGCGAACGGGGGCAACAATTGCCGAATTGGGCTGCCCAATCGACGGGAGGGTCTTTTCCAGTCCTTTCTTTTGGGAATGCACATGGAGAATTTTGTTGGGTTAAGAGAAGTCCCAACACACCACATGGCCCAAACTCCATATCGACACCGTACTTCCATGTCATTCCGGCTGATGGCTCTGCAGGGGTTTAGAGTAGCTTGCAGAGCCATCTAGGGGTGTTTAGTTCCTCTCCAAAATTCAAAAACTTTTGTCACATCAATTTTATGGCACATGCATGGAATATTAAATGTAGATGAAACTTTTGCATGTTTGCACAGTTTGTCTGTAAATCACGAGATGAATCTTTTGAGTCTACTTAGGCTATAATTAAACACTTATTGTAAAAAATTCCTCGTCGCTGCAGTGCCAAAATCCTAAAAAAATTGGGATCTAAACACCTCCCCTAGAGCTTCATCTAACACGATGCAGAAGCATTAATGGAGCATGTGTTGTAGGGGGAGAAAGAAAAACTTTATGATGGGGGACCATGATTAAAAGGACGGTGAAAAGTAAGAGGTGTGTGCTGTGGCAAAAATAGGTAGCGTTGTCCTGCGTTGGGGCTCATTTGGCTTCATCTAGTGTTTGTTTAGGTGGACTGCATCTTTTTCACTAGGCTAACAACAACGTATGCCAAGGTTGGGCATGGTCTAACGGGAGGGTGCGGGACGACGGGAGTATCTCAGACCTTATTATTACAAAAATTGATTCCAGAGGTAGTGCAAGTGAAAAGCAGAAATGTTCAGTTTCAACTTTGTAGTTATAAGTAGATGTTATGGAATTCCCTGTGTATTCAACCAATAATCAGTTTTATTATGAAACATAGCTACAAATTTAGTTATTCAAAATAAAGAAGTGAACAATGCACTGCTGAATTTGGAAAGAAAATTCCAATAATAAGTTGTGAAATGAAATTTAGATACATTTAAAGTAACTTCTTGATTACATTATCATAAACAGATGTAAAATGGTCACTCGGTTTGGAGTGAACATACACACGAGTTAAGGACAACATATTCACAGGAAAAACATACACTACGGGAGACTGAAAATTTGTCTAGTGCCGTAGGCTTTACCGAGTGCTAAAACACGGGCACTCGGCAAAAGCCACTCCTTGCCGAGTATTGCACTCGGCAAAGAAAAACACTCGGCAAAGAGTGGCTTTGCCGAGTGCCGCGGTGTTTACTGCACTCGGCAAAGCTCAGGCACTCGGCGAAGGCGCTCTTCGAGGCAACACTCGGTAAAGAGTGGCACTCGACAAAAAAAATGGTACCTGATGACCCGACAGCGAACGATGTTAAAAAAAATTGTTTTGCTGAGTGCCAAGAACCGGCACTCGGCAAAGAGACTAGGTTTGCCGAGCGTCGCGACCTAGCACTCGGCAAAGACCCTCTTTGCTGAGTGCCCGGACCCGGCACTCGGCAAAGAGCCTAGGTTTGCCCAGTGCCGTGACCTGGCACTCGGCAAAATATTTTTTTTATTTTTGGCCCAAATTTTTTTGTGGTGTCTTCCCACAGTTATTATAAACTCCCTATTCAAATTTGGCACAATTTTGACATTTTTTGCTATATTTTGGCCCAAATTTGGTCTCTTTGCCGAGTGCCAGGCTGGGGCACTCGGCAAACCAATTTTTTTCTTTTTTAACAAATCTTCCAAAAGCCCAGCAGCCCACCTAGCAACCCTAACCGTGCCCCAGCACAGCCCGACCCACGCCCTCGACCCACCCGCGCCCCCTGCCCCTCGCCGCCGCCACCCCCCCACCCGCCGATCTGCGCCGCCGCACCCGCCCGCCGCCGCACCGCCCCCGCACCGCGCCCGCCCCTTGCAGCGGCCCCGGCCCCGCACCGCGCCCGCCGGAGGCCGCCTGCCCGTCCCCGCACTGCGCCCGCCGGAGCGTCGCCGGCCGCCCACCCCCGCGGCCGCCCTGCACCGCTGTGCACGCCCCGGCCTCCCTTAGCCTGCCTGCACCGCCGCGGCCGGCCCCGGCCGCCCGCTGCAGGCCCCGTACTCGTCTGCCCTGCACCGCCACGGCCGCCCGCTGCTGGCCCCGTCCTCGTCCGCCCCCGGCCACTGGCTGTCGGCCCCGTCCTCGGCCGCCCTGCACCGTCGCGGCCGCTCTGGCCGCCCGCTGTCAGCCCCGTCCTCGGCCGCCCTCTGCTAGCCCCGTCCTCGTCTGCCCTCGGCCGCTCGCTGCCGGCCCCGTCCTCGGCCGCTCCTCCTTGCCGGCCCTGTCCTCGGCCGCTCCTCCATGCCGGCCCTGTTTTGCCCGCCGCTCCTCGCCGGCCCCATTCTGCCCAAGGCCGCCCGAGCCCTATTCTTCGACGTCGTTCGTCCCTGCTCCTCACAAAAGAAGAAGGTAAAGCCCTAGGGTTATCGGCCATCATGCCAAGTCATTGACGGCCTTCGTGCCGGGTTTGTGGATGTGTGGGCCATCGTGCCGAAAATGTGGTTGTCGGCCTTCGTGCCGACGTTCTTCTTGCAGGTTTTGGAAACCTCCCCGTACAGGAGAGGTGCTGCCGAATTTTTGAACTTATAATGATGTATTTCTTCTTTTGCAGAGCAGGACCTGTCGGAGGGGACCCGAAGCACCTAGGCGACCCTGATCGTCTTCGTCGGCACTGCGGTCCTACCTACACAACGCCGACTCGCACCGACTCGCCACTGCGCCGCTAGCCTGTCTCCACCGCCACCATAGGTATAATTAAGCTCTCTTCCTTACAGCTGCCGTACGTAGCCCAGTTAGGCGTCTCCTGTCCGAAACAGATACGGTTGGAGGTATGCGTATCTTTGCATATGTATGACCGTATCTGTTTCGGATTGTCCACGTTTTTTGGACAACCCGCGGATGCGTAGATGGGATAGTTTCCATGTTCTGCTCGGATCCAAGATGGAGTTTTGGCAACTCCTCCCTGTTGTTCTCTGGATACACACTCTCCTTGCAGGACGTGTATCGGGAGAACAGCGGGGAGGTGCTGCCAAAATTTTGTCTCGAATCGGAGTAGAGCATGGAAACTAACCACATCTACGCATCCGCGGGTGGGATTAGGACCTATCCTCACCTATTAGATAGTAGGCATGCCGTGCAGATGTAACTTATGGTTATATTACTCTGTTATGTGTATATGCTAAAGGATGGATAACCGTGAGTGGATGTACACGGGACGCCGAAGTCAGACTCAAATCATCCCTGAATGGATGGCTAAGACCGAGAAATTCTTGGATCAAGCATTTAGCAAGGCAGCTAAGGGGGCAAGTGACAACTTTTGTCCCTGTAGTGAATGTGAAAACAAGAAAAGAAAAACAAGGAAAGTCATGGGGCAGGATCTTTGCAAGTATTGATATCTAGTCGCCCTCCCTTCTGCATGATTTCTAACCACATGTTGTTGTCTTTCTCGCAGTCGACGACGCGCGGTGGACAGCCAATTGGCCAACTCGCGGCGTATGCTTTGGCCCACATGGGCTCGGCAAAGTCCAACATCGTGTACAACCCAGATACGAGCCCAGAGGCGTACACTAACTCCAGTGTCCACACCCGCCTCACTTCTTACACGGAGGCGGCATGGTCAGCCCACGGGCTGGACTACGATCCAAGGAGCGAGGAGTGCCTTGATCCAGAGCTCGTGATGAGCTTGGGGGAAAGCAAGAAGCATGGGCGGTTCTGGCTTGGAGGTCAAATATTGCAGGTTGAGCTGCAGCAACTTCGGGCCGAGCGGGAGGCTGAGCGGGCCAAGCGGGAGGCCGAGCGGGAGAGGCTACAAGCTTTGGAGGTCCAGCAAGACGGTTTGCTCAAGTTCGTTCAAGAACATGGGGAGCAACAAGGTTGGCAGATCCCACTAAACCTGCTTGTACGACGACCACCACCGCCACAACGTCCAGATTCTACTCCGGCGAGTATGGGTATGGATGATTTACTTTTTATGCACATGCTTAGTGTCAAACCTAGTGATGGCCTTTGTGCTGGATTTGTTGATGTGTGGACCTTCGTGCCGGGCTTGTTGATGTGTCGGCCTTCGTGCCGGAAATGTGGTTGTTGGCCTTCATGCCAACGTTTTTCTTGCAGGTTTTGGAACTGTAAGTGCATTCGCCCCCTATGTGGGATTTTGGTGATTAATGACAATCAAATTAGGGACTAACGGTTTTATCAAGATTATGTGCAGGTGTTAGTCCATATTAATGAGCAAATTGAAATATTCGGTGAAACAGCACCCCTCCAACTTGACCGAGTTACTTGGTGATCTTTACTCATAATTTAGCAAGTTTTATCTTTTATTGAGTATAGGACTACCGCACTATCAAGAGGGATGCATAGCTAGTTGACTAGTAGAAGGTTTAAAGTGCTCAAACATTGACTTAAAAAACATGCTTGAGAGACACCTAAACACACTTGTGCACTGCCCTATCCTGTTCTGCCCCTGGAGAATCGGTAGTACCGGTCTTGGACCGGTAGTACCGGTAGGACTTAGAGCAGGATCCTCTCCAGCGAACTGCTTGCTCTCGGGTTCCAGAAAAGTTTATTTCGGTAGTACCGGATTTTAATCCGGTAGTACCGATGTTGAACCGGTAGTACCGACTCTGCATCGGTAGTACCGGTAGGACTTAGCGCCGAGACTCCTCCCAGCCAACTCGCTGCTCTCGGGTTTCAGTAACTATATTTCGGTAGTACCGGATTTTAATCCGGTAGTGCCGGTTCCAGAGCGGTAGTACCGGTCCTTGACCGGTAGTACCGGTAGGACTTTGCCCAAGCAGTTACTCAGGGTCTGGATCGGAGTAACGACTGTACTTCGGTAGTAGGTTGACTGTTGTATCGGTAGTACCGGTGTACCACCGGTAGTACCGGTCAAGTCAACGTGACTGACAAACTTTTCTATCGTTGGGGCCTCGTGCAGTGCGTGTGTCAGGCTTCTATCGTTCGATCTGCTGAGGTAGCATCGGTACTACCGGTGGGAATCGGTAGTACCAGTAGCTCCCAGATGGAGGAAGTATAAATACTTCTTCCCTCTTGTTTAGAACGTTACCCACTTCATTTATTGCCTACCAACCCGAGACAACAGCTCTCTCTTGCTCTCCCACTCTCTCTCTCTCTCACACATTCATTGCTCCTACCTCAATCCATTGCAAGTTTCAAGTTGAGAAGTGAGATTCGAGTGAGGAAAACTTAAATTCATTGCTTGAGCACTTGATTCCTCCCTCTAGCCGGTTTTGCTTTGCATTTGTTACTCTTGGGTTCTTGGAACCCTAGGCGGCTAGGCGTTCTTCGGGAGAGCCCGGTTTGATCCATTTGTGAGGGCTCCCCGAAGTGTTTGTATCACCCCAAGATTCTAGTGAAGAAACTCAAGTGACTTTTGTGGTAACCTTGAGTGAGGAAAGGAGGTGAAATAGACTCCGACCTTTGTGGTCACCTCAACAACGAGGAGTAGGCCTTCCTTTGTGGATTGACCGAACCTCGGGATAAATAACTTGTCCCTTGCTCTCTTTGTTGTTGTGTCTACTTGTGGTGTCACGGCTTCGACCGTGCTCTTTCTCTCTCTACCTTGTTCTTAGGTTTGGAGACCCGATTTACGATTTGGTGGTGATTCAAGTTAGGGTGAAGGTTGCAAGGAACTCTACATACACTTGGGTGGTTTGGTATAGCATAGATCTAAACTTACTCTGTAGTTAATCTTGGTTTCGTAGCTATCTGTTCATGACTGGTAGTACCGACGGATTGCATTGGTACTACCGACAGGTATCGGTAGTACCGGTCCAATCCCGGTTGTACCGGTCTCTGTTCTCACGTTTCAATTGAGTTTGAGTTTCAGGTTTTATACTACGCCTATTCACCCCCCCTCTAGGCATTGTAGATCCTTTCAGGAACCTCCCCGTGCAGGGGAGGTACTGCCAAAATTTCTAACTTTTTGTTGAACTGCTTACATTTTTATCAAGTCACTCACGTACAATTTGTTATCTTTTGTGCAGCATCAATCGGGGGCGGCGTCGAACCACGTCGGCGGGTCGCCCTCATCGCACGTAGGGCCATCCCCACCTGGACCGTCACCGGGATCGCAAGCTGGAGCGCTGCGACCCTCAGAGACGCCGTGAGCCGCCTGCAGAGTCGTTTTTACGTATTGAACTTGTGATTTTATGGATTTAAACTTGTGGTTTATAATATATTGTGGATTTCGAACAAATTTGGACGTTTGTGATATATAAATGTGGTTTGTGATATATATATATATATATATATATATATATATATATATATTGTCTGCATGGAAAAGAAAAAACAAAAAAAGAAATTTTTGAGGTGGCTTTGCCGAGTGCAATGACCAACAAAGAAAATTTTTTTAAAAAATAAAAAACAGTCATTGCACTCGGCAAAGAAAAATTTTAAAAAAATAAAAAAACAATCTTTGCCGAGTGCCCGGTTGGTGGCACTCGGCAATGAAATTTTTTAAAAAAATAAAAAATAGCCTTTGCCGAATGCTGGGGTTGTGGGCTCTACTTATCCGATCCTCCCTAGCTACTAGTTCACTCAAGAAATCTATCGCCACTAACAATCATATTACAGGACACATAACAATGTTTTATTGCGATTGAGTGGCATCAGGAATACCTATATCGCGGCTGATTAGCAACCTACATCTATCGGAGTGCTCGGGGTAGCAGGCAGCATGCATGTGTCATGCACGGTAGTGGGTCAAGCTCAGCGTGCCACAGACTGCATGGCACTGGGAGATGAGTTCTCCATCATGCAAGCCGATATGAGTCCAGAGGTGGACCCAGCTCTAAAATAGAGGTAGGACGAGTTTAGACACCCATGAATGCCCTGATGCCCAGTTCGTCCGTCGCTATCTCTCTTGATGAGTACGCTAAAACGAAGCGGTGCGCTGGCTCTTCTTCTACCTCAGGCCATCGAAAGAGATCACAGAGCGACACCACGGACTAAGGGTCTGCCGGAGGGGAGTAGGGCAGCCGCCCCACCTTGCCCTATGGATCGGTCCGTCTATGGATGTGACGACATGCAACTCTTTGTTCTCCTGGCACTTTGCGATCTTGACACAGTTGCATGCGCGACCGTGCCGCCAGTTGGTCCCTCTGGGCCGATCGTGCACTTGCATGTGTGCTGTAGAACAGGATTAACCTGTTGGCCCGTTTAGCATTACTTTTGGCTGTGGGGTTGCTTTTTTTTTTTTTTGGCTTAGCTGATCGTGATCGAATTGTATATATCAGATGTTTCTTATCAACTGTTACTGGATTTTGGGCTCTTGTAAAACTGCTTATAAGACTTGAGGTGTTTCTGGTTGTCTGTTCAGGTGCTAGAGCAATTTCTGGAGTAGAGGCCTATTTCGTTGCTGGTAGCTCGTTTTTCTGATAGTTTCGCTTTGCTTCTTTCTAATATGTTATCCGAAAACGGTTATGCAAAAAAATATGTAGTAGAACAGCTGGTTGTTGCATAATATGGAAAAGTTTGATTGTGAGTTCTACATTCCTGATGTGGAGGAACTTCAAATGATGGTGACACAATACTTCTTCCTGAGCACTTTATCAAGAAGTTGGGCGAGATCTACAGTATGAAGAAGTTGGAAGATGCAATGATGAAGCAAGATGCACAGAAAGATGGAGCTTGAATGAAACAACAAAATCAAACAAGGAAACGCAATGCCATTGTCGTCTTCTTCTAAGCCAACGGTCAGATCCAAGCTCTTGTCATCATCTTCTAAGCAAACGTTTAGGTCAAAGGCAACACCTCTATGTAAAAGGCCACAACAAGCAAATCTGCGGTAGGATGGCGAGCTTGGAAGCAGGCTTCTCAGAAGACGCCGCCAGCATGGAACGTGCCATAGCAAGGACACCGCACCACCACGACGGAGTCTGGCACCACCTCGACGGACTCCGGCACCACCTCGACGAAGTCCGGCATGCACCTCGACGGAGTCCAGCGCGTTGACGGAGTCCGGCACCTCGATATGAACTCCAGCGACTCGACGTACTCCATGGCGTGACTGAGCTTTCAAACAACTATAGCCAGGCGGCGAGGAAGAGAGGCACGCGTGTGCGCGCGCAATTAAGGCAAGTGAAGGCGGCGGGTGAAACGAAGCAAGTGCATGCGGCTTGTTGGCTGTAAGTGTACACAAGCCAGCTATAAGTTTACAGGCCACTTTTTCTCTCTTCTCTCTTCTCTCCTCCATGTTAGCATTTAGTCGATAGAGGCATGCGATTGTGCATGTGTGCTGTCCTAGTGTTTTAGACAATGATTGTAGCTTGTCCTAGTGTGCATGTGTGTTGGCTGCGATTGTGGCTCACTAGGACAAGCTAGTCGATAGAGGCACCGATCCACAAGACTGATCCTCGGAATTAAAACTGTATCGAAAGAGTTGATGTAATTTTAGGTTGTTATTAGCTGATATAAATTACTTGGCCCACGTACTAGAACATGGGTTTTACCATGAGATTTAAAAAGAACTCTTAACCCTCTCACAAGTGAAGAAGTAGTAGTGTACTTTTTTTCTCACACAGATAACGTAACTCTCACAATGAAGCGTTCTATAAATACCATTTGGTATGAACACCCTGCACTGCCCATATATAGTCCTACACTTCTCATGCAAATCTGTATGCTCTATTTAGCCTCCCTAGTTCACTTGAGTGACATATCTCGACTAACACTCGATGTCAATATACGACACACGACCACATTCTGTTGGGATTGAGTGGCCTCAGGAGTACCTATATCGTGGCTTCTGGGTATCCTACTTGTGGTGTAGTGCTTGGGGTTGCAGGCAGTACACGTCGTGCAGCACCGTCGGCAGAGCTCGGCGTGCAGCAGGCTGCACCGCAGTGGGAAGAGCGTTCTCTCCATCATGCAAGCTGTGGTTATTGCGTGCAACTCTTGATTCTCATCGCACACTTGGTTCTTGAGTCTTGACAGTTGCATGCGAGACTGTGCAGCCAGTAGATGCCTCAGGGCCTATATTTCCACAAGATCTGGCACCCCTGAAAGAAGTCTGTTAGTTGAAGCTGAAACTAAAAGCTAATAATGACTTATGTTGATTTCTTCAGAGATAAAAATACTGTTCTATAATTGAAAAAAGCCAAATTAAGCAATTATAATTCCTCAAGTTTCGGTTTGTGCAGAAACGGGAGAAGAACAGTCGGCATTGAGAGTTCGGTAAAACCACCGGATTGGAGATTGTTGTGATATAAAGTACCATTATATATTGCTCTGATGAGTAGAGTTACCCTGTGGCCCTGGTCTAATATAATGGACTTAAAACAACAAAGATCTAAGGAGCAGGATGTGCGTCAGTGTGTGCGCTCACTGCTTTCCTTATATAAAGGAATACTATCGATCAACATGTGCACCTTATATTAGTTATCCACACGGCCACACACCATCTTTCTTGCATAAGCATATATAATAATTGTATGCGTGTGGATGCTCACATTTCTCGTCCCCTGAATTAAGTTGTTTAATTATTTTTACCTGTTTTTCCTCTCACACAACCAACACAACATTTAGTGGATATGTAGTTACAAATTGCTAGCTTCGGATTGAGAGCTAGCAGGAATGCGTATTCAATAGTTGCACGTGCTATAACTTTTGGTCACCATGCTCTGTGCTCAATCACATTCTTCTCAAGCATGTTTATGGCATACTTCCACGCTATACGTTGGGACTTGATTCTAAATGGCTAGCAGGAAGTAGTTACACTCCTAAACCAAGCCGATGCTCACCCGAATCCACCATCGGGTTTCGGGTATCCACGAGTTTCAATTTCGGGAATGGATTTTCATCCGAATTGGTGTTCGTTATGGGTTCAAGTTTTAAGTTCTGGTTTCGATTTTGGGTGCCCAGACTCCACCTGACAGCCTGCAACGTCATCGTCTCGACAAGATAGCACAACGAGATAGCCCATGCAACGTCCGGCAAAGAGGTTTAGGGGTGTGTTTAAATTATCTATTTTGTAAATTTTGTTTACTGTAACAACGTGCTAATTTTTGTAATAAGAGTTTAATCATGACCTAATTAGACTCAAAAGATTCTTCTCGCAATATTTTACGAAGTTATCAAATTAGTTTCAGTAATTATCAACATTTAATGCTCCATGCATGTATCCAAATATTGATGTAACGGAACTTTTGGTATTTGGTGGTGAATCTAAGATTAGTCTTCTATTCTTTTTATACGTAAATACTTCTATATGTCTGCATTGGTTATAGTGAAATCAAAGTCAAGAAATAAGCTAGGTGATAGCGTTTTGGATGATTGTCTAGTCACATTCATTGAGTGAGATATTTCTTCAAAGTTGATGAAAGATGATATAATTGAGACATTCATGTCATTAAGAAAGCACAGGATAAACAAGTAATATTGTAATAAGTCTTTTCTATGGCTATATTTCAAACCATTTTTATTTTATTTGAACAATTTATATCGAGATTTGTCATCATTTCTAATTTAATCTTTAAATTTATGGCTTATCATGTTATTTAATATATCTGATTTTACCGAATTAGAGTATGGTTTTATTGAATTGTAAATGGTTTATCAAATTGCAATAAAAAAATTTTAGACATACCTTGAGATAAAATCGTAGATCCGCCATTGCATCTATATATGGTTGGCTACGATTGTGGCCCACTAGGACAAGCGGGTCCAAACTGGCACCGTACCACCGGCCCACATGACCAATCCTCAGAACTAAAACTGATTTGAGTGGGTTGCTGCAATAATTTTAGTTTGTTTGCTAATATATAAATTACTTGGCTCACTGGAACACAGACTTTGCCATAAGATTTAAAACCAATGTAACCCTCATAAGTGTAGAAGTAGTGATGTGCACTTTTATCTCAAAGTGAATAGCCTTCATAATAACGATGCGTTCTATGAACCCCTTTTTGTTTGCGATGCAGTAGGTATGAACCTCACTGTCCATATATAGTCCCACACAATTCTCTTTCATTCCCGCATGCTGCACTACTTATCCTGCGTAGTACTAGTTCACTCAAAGCAACACTCATATTGTAGGACGTCAGTGCGACACGTGACAATGTTTTATTGCGATTGAGCGGCATCAGGAATACCTATGTCGCCGCTGCGGAGAATCCTACATCTGGTGGAGTGCTCGGGGTAGAAGGCAGCATGTGTCAAGCACGGTAGTTGGTCGAGCTCGGCGTGCCGCAGACTGCACGGCAGTGGGAGGAGCATTCTCCATCATGCAACACTATACCAGAGCCCAAGCTAGCGACCGATATAGTTAGAGTAATTTCTGAAATTCTTGAAATTAATTTTTCTCCATGTTCTAAAATTCCGTCAAAACAAGAAGTTTCTGTTTAATGCCATTTTAGGACATCTTAGTGTCCTGAATAATTTTTTTTAGTAGGTACAGAGTTGTTGAGGACTTCTATCGTACTTTGGACATCAGGATCACCTTAAAGCCTTTTTATTTTTGTAGATGCTGTTGTTTTAAGAAGGCTGTTATGTAGTGACGAGAATCTGGATAGTTTTATATCTATTCAATGTTTAGCCCTCCTACTGGTGCCTAGCTTTTCTGAGTGTGTTAGATTATTTTAAACCTATTGTTTTTTTATAAAAGAGAAGTTTTATTGATTTCAAGATTGTTACATCAAGGTGATACAATAGCTTGAAAACCTTCTAGACTCTGTCTGGATGGCACACAACCTTACACATAATAACAGGGATACATTAATGGCTATCAATCCGAAGACTAGGCTGTGACCCATGTGCATGAGTAAAAACTCCTTGGCCACCTTCTTCAAGAATTAGATTATTTTAAACCTATTGTAATGATAAAGTAATTAAATAGATGTGGATGTCCTCCCTCCTTGAGCCAATGTAGACATGTATAGCTTAGACCATGGATCCGAGGACCGGGGAGTGGCCAAGATAACAATGATTGTAACTGTGATGAGTTGCATTATATATGGCTGGCTATATAGATATCCGGCCGATTAATAGTAAACAAAAGAAGTGTGCATATGTGTTGGCTGCGATTGTGGCACTGATCCACAGGACCGATCCTTAGAATTAGAACTGTATGGAAAGAGTTGATTAGTTTTAGGTTTTAGCTGATATAAATTATTTGGCCCACTAGAATATGGGTTTTCCACGAGATTTAAAAGAACTATTAATCCTCACAAGTGAAAAAAGTGGAGGAAGAAGGAGATGACAGGTGGGGCCTTTACGTCAGTGACAAGGGAGAAAAAGGCCATGGTGAAGTATACGTATTCATATACACCTGCAGATGGGCCCAAGTAGTCGATCTTTATACATATTTCATGGTATTATTGTGACCAACAAAAAATTATAATAGTATGTTTCAAAATAGACGAATAGTAATGGTGTTTCTCTAAAGTTCAAAAATTGTAATGGTATGAATAAAAAAACTCTTGTACTTTTTATCTCAAAGCAGATAACCCTCATATTTAATGAAACATTCTATAAATATCATTGATTTGATCCTCACTGTCCATATATAGTCCTACACTTCTCATCCAAGCATGTATATATGCTCTATTTAGCCTCCCTAGTTCACTTGAGCGATGTATCTCCACATTAACACTCATTACAGGAGGTCAATATACAAGCATGTATATATGCTCTATTTAGCCTCCCTAGTTCACTTGAGCGATGTATCTCCACATTAACACTCATTACAGGAGGTCAATATACGACACACGATAACATTCTGTTGGGATTGAGTGGCCTCAGGAAGACCTATATCGGCTCTGTTCGCTTCAGCTGAAAAGCTGAGCTGATTTGGGCTGAAACTGATTTGTTATGAGGAGAAATACTGTTACAGAATTAAAAAATATGTGCTGTTTAGTTGAAGCGAACAGAGCCATCGTGGCTTCTGGGTATCCTACATGTAGAGGTGTGCTTGGGGTAGCAGGCACTACCATTCGTGCAGCACCGTCTGCAGAGGTCGGCGTTCAGCAGGCTGCACGGCAGTCGGAAGAGCGTTCTCTATCATGCAAGCTACGGTGATTACGTGCAATTCTTGCTTCTCGCCGCACTCTGGGTTCTTCACAGTCGCATGCCAGACTGTGCAGCCAGTAGGTGCCTCAGGGCCTATCTTGCACCTCACAGCGTTCTAGAGCAAGGAAGTAAGCAGGGTCGCATCGTCTGTCCACATGGGACGAAGCTCAAGCCTGACACTGCAGACTGTAGTACTAATTAGACAGGGTGACATTTTTTTAATAATGAAACAGCCAGCCTCTACTATCCGAAGATGATACACAACCGAGATACATAACTTACATACCAACACTAATATATAAAAGCTCCATGCTGGCGGTTGAGAACGCATTTCTACAGGCGTTTCTCCCAACCGCCAGCAGGAGAGGCCATTTCTACTTGCGGTTTTCTATGAACCACCTGTAGAAAATAGATTTCTACAGGCGGTTACTAAAGAGAACCGCCAGCGGTTGAGTTAACAGACCGCCTGTGTTTATTTTTTCGTCTTTTTTCAAAACAGGTTGTGCCCTGTTTTTTCAATATTATAATATAATATAATATTGAATATACTATTATCAACACATATATCGAAACATGTAATTATTTAATTATATGTACACATATTTATACAATTCTATGTGTTTTTAGATCACATGCGATATCGATATAATACACACATATACATCAATGTTTTCTTCATATGGTTCCGTGCCCTAATAATCTTCACGATGAAGATTTAGCCTACCAATGTCTGTTAGGGTTCTATACTTGGGCTGTGGTAAGATGCCAATAGTATCGTGATATTTTCCATCGAATGATATGACTTCTTTCATCATGAAATTGCACGTGTCCTCGACGATACCCAGCAAAGTTTTCTCTGACACGTTATTTGCCCTTTCTATCTGTTGGCGCAAAAAGGGGTTCCCTAAGCCCAACACACCAGCGAAGCCGGAAGCGATCCTTGAGGCAGTGAAGCTCTCGCAGATCCAGCTAGCTTCGGACCCGGTCTGAGAGTGTCAGTAACACCTAAACGTGCCAGTCAATTTGACCTGCAATTGACAAGGAAAAAGATAGTAATCAGTAATCACAGGGCGGAACTAACCGGTATGTCCAGGTAGTTCCAAATGTATGGCTCGAAGAGCCGATGTAATGGGAGATCGACTAGAAAGCCAATTCCGTCATGTTATGAACCGATTGTAGCGAAACATGCATTATAATTCAAGTTAACCGATTCAGACATGAATTCATTGATATATACTTGCATTAGACAGAAGTATACTATAAAAGATGTAGCCACAGCAAGCTAACATGATCATAAGATGTCTCAATGTAAAATAGGATGAAATCGGCTACTTTAGCCGATTCAGTGTATACGAGCAGCATACAAGCCTATAAAGCAAACAATGTTTCAACTCTCCGGCTAATGGATCTAAATCGCAATCTTGCAACAGTGGAGATCGAGCGGATCGAGGCAGTCATGATGAAGTTGCAACTTAAATCCGTTAACCTTTGAATCTAGACAATGTTTATTTTATTACTTGAGTGCGACCCGTATCTAATCTAGATCCAAAATACATTCGGCTAGTGCAAAACATTCAATATGAAACGTATGGCAAGCATAATTCGTTGAACATATAGATCTATTAGATATAAGCCGACGCATATGGATCAAGACGGGCAAGTTGATGATTGCTTTAAATAATAAACAATAAACATAAGCAACATCGGTAACTTAATGAATCTAGCTAAACTGCCAAATTTAATTAGAACCGATAACTAATCCTGCATGCAAACTGTCTTAATCTATAGCATGTCCACCGGATAACGTCAACTAATAGATTAATCAAGCAAACAAACACGAATCGATAACTAATCCGCGCGTGAAAACCGTCTTAATCTGCATCTCGTCCACCGGATGACGGTTAACACAGATTGATCGGGTAAACCAGCGTGAATCATCCTTGACTCACTATGCTTCCCGCGTCCACCGGATGACGCCAAAGAAACAGAGCTTAGCAAGGACCCTGGTCCGCCATGCTTCCACGTCCACCGGATGACGCTAAAAAGACATAGTTTAACAGGGGGTTGACGATACTTACAAGCAAGCCTGCGTCCACCGGATGACACCCAGCCTGGATGAAGTAACTCGCCGGACTCGACTGACTCTAGGGTTTGTTTGGCCAGAGCCGAAAGTTGTGTTGTATTGATGTTGTTGTATATTTTACAATGGCTGAGGGCTTATATTTATACCCTGAGCGTAGCTAGAGTCCTAATCGAATTACAACTCATTAATAGATAAGGAAACCAACAAACTATCCTATATCTAAGGTAACTTGGAGTCCCAACTTCCCTTTCATAACGGACTCCGATCGTGATCGCATCTCGGCGGTGCAGACTCTAGATGACGTCATCAATACTGACGCTGCACGCCTTCTGTCACCTTCGCCCGATAACCGATTCACTGTTCAATCGGCTATTCTCCTTCCTTCGGAATCGGCTATCGGCTTCTGGCATCGGCTATCGGCTCCTAGCCCAAAATTTGGTGTTAACATATGTCCCCCAATTTTGGAATAAACTGGTTTATTCCGAAATTAGCGCTTGAGCCTTCAAATAGCCAAACCGCAGCTTCCTTCTTGGCACTTCAAACTTTCGCACCAAAACGAAACCCTAAACCGTCGCAACTTCTGCCACGAGTTTCAATCCGCCGCCGTCAGCTTCGATTCGTCGCCATCAAATCACCCCCGAGCTAATGGCGACTCCTTCCGAGGTCCCTGAGGTATCAATTTCATCGATCCGCCCCCCTGATTTGTGAATCCCTTTTTCAACCTCACTGAGTACGAGTTTCAAATCCAGGTGCTGAGGAATGATATTCTGATTCCACTGAAGGACATCCCCAATACCTACTATCTGGGCCCGATGGGCGATCCGATCCCCAAAGACTTCATCATTCATGAAACCAACCAGCTCCCATTCCGAAGCTCCATGATGGGTGCCTCCTCTTGGGCAAAATCTTTCAGAAACTGGCCAAGCGCACCTGCTGGGTGGAGGAACTGGTTTCGTCGCGTCGCGGCAAAGAAGCACGCTGACTGGGAGATGCAGCATCTGAGCCAATATCTTGATCTATCATTATCAGAGATGACAAAGAATGAGCCACTCCTGATCGCTGCCAGTCATTTTTGGTCCAACTCCTTGAATGCTTTCGTGTTCGGAGACGGTCCAAAAACCATCACTCTGGGCGATATCCATATGCTCACCGGGCCTCAGATTACTGGATCATATGATTTCTGGGATCTTTGCTCTAGTGGCAAGAAGGACCCCTATTTCCCAAAGCTGGACACATACAAAGGATGGAGTGGTTATATTCAACACCACCAGAAAAGCTCTCCCTCTGTCAGCGAGAAAGAACATGTCGCATTCTTGACCATGTGGCTTGAAAGGTTCGTGTTCTGTGGCACCACTGCCGGGCCAGCATATCCTTATCGGGTCTTAGCAGAGAAACTGTCTCAAGGGCACTCCATCCCCCTGGGCAAACTCTTGTTGGGTGCAGCATACAGGCTTATGAGCCAGGTATTCAGTTCCTTGATCATAGGTGAAGAAGTGCAATGCATAACAGGCCCTTGGTGGCTAGTACAGCTATGGCTCAACCTGTATCTGCATAAGCTGGTAAGGATGCAACTCCAAGGCCTCAACTTTCCATCCATCGAGTATTCAGAGGAGGAAGACCCAAAAACCAGAGGCTGTCAAAGTTTTGGTGAAGCTGCCTCTGCCATAACCATCTCAACCTCAAAGGGCAATATGCTGGAAACATTATACAGGGGCTTGGGACCAAATGTTACTACCTGGTTCCCTTATGAAGATGAAGATGAATTTCCAGCACCCTCCAGCTTCAAATTCAACAATGGGTGCTCTGATGACGAGGCTATCAGTATCTTGAACACAATCATCAAACCCTGTGCCTTG
This sequence comes from Eremochloa ophiuroides, assembly GCA_038502445.1. Taxonomy (NCBI): domain Eukaryota; kingdom Viridiplantae; phylum Streptophyta; class Magnoliopsida; order Poales; family Poaceae; genus Eremochloa; species Eremochloa ophiuroides. Next base: position 7,443,161 of record JAHLJS010000002.1, read on the forward strand.
CCAGCAGACTTCAAGCACCTTAGGAGCGCAAGCGGCAAGGCAACTAGCTATCCTTCTTATGAATTCTATCATCCAAACATAGCAGCAAGATAGCTAGGTTTCGGCCAATTGCCCCCTCGACTCCCTTTTTTGAATACATTGAAACCCAAGGAGAACATTACAGAGCACCTTCAGGCTGTCAGAATTTTTTAACTCGGAGCAAACCTGCCCACATTCTCGCCGAAGCCGTGGAATCAAATCTGCATCGTTCATCAAAGTTTTGACGATTGGTGGCAACAATGGCACGCTCACTTGTTCTGCCAAACCGTCCATGACAAATGCAGAGCCCTGGATCCAAACTTCCAATCTCCCCGAGCAGTAAGTGTTCTCAGCCGATTCCAATAAAAACGGCTTTATTCAAACATGTTACTTAACAGATATTTCTTGCAGGACCCATCATCCAATCCACCAGAGCGAGTGGAATACTATCCACCTTGTCCAACAGCAAGACTAGGCTCCCGAGCGCCAACGCTAAGACAACTAATGGCAGGCCCTGCTGTACTGACTTCCTCTTCTGCTTCAAAACGACCAGCTGCATCTCAGCTCCAAAAGCAAACTCCCAAGAAACGCCGATCGATAAGAAAAATTTAGGTACCTAGTAGCATTTTTCCTTTACTTCAATACGCCTCGACTCTTAAATTGGCTTTCTACCAGGTGAACCCTCAACCAACTCAAGGTACCTTGGGAGAGAAACAGGCCGAAGAACCACCAGAATCTACCGGCCATGAGGAATCAACTGCTCAAGAAGAAGGGATCCGGGAAGAAGGAGCAAAAACTCAGGTACTACTCACTGGGCTCTTCTTTCTTAAATGTTCCAATTGACCAAATCTTCTTTTCAAAAATACAGCCGAACAGCCCTTCCGAAGAAATCTGGGCGAACCTTGAAGAAGAGGAGTTGCCTCCTGAGAGGAATCTAGGTAACCCCTATTCGACTGTTAGCAATTATCTTTGCTTCCATACTGTTCTTACTTCTGGTTTGCAGAAACCCAACTACCTGAGGCAGTGACAACCGTGGATCCGCATGCCGCAACCGCTTTAGTTGAACAAACAGCATCGGCATCAATTCTACAACCTTCAGGCCTCATTCAGGTATTCCACCTCTGCCAGAAAACAATTAATCTATATTGTACCCTTTTTTGATGAGAGAATGCATATACTGTAGGCACCGAAGCCCTTGTCTCCCAGCTTTCCAATCGACATAGAAGAGTTCTGTGATAAAGATGAACTGGCCACCTCCTCCGAGAGACTTTCAGAGCCAGATTTCAACAATCGGCTGAGTGCACTGTTACCCCATCTAGAGGGTGATCTGGTCGCTCTGGCCACAAATTCCGACCTGATTGATCAAATAATGGAACTCGTCCAGTAGCAACCCAATCTATCAGCCTTGAAGTCCTTGCAAAGACTTGACGATCTTAAAGTGATAGCATCAGGGATCATCACTGCTCACAAGAACCTGGCAGAGCTTGAACAGCTAAGGAGCAACAAATCGATCAACAGACAAGAGGCCACCGGATTAACCGATCGAGCCAGGTTGCTCAAATCCTCCATCAGCACGGCCGAAACAGAATTGGAGACATTGAAAACAAGACGAGACCAGCTGAGAAAAGAATTGGAAGCAGTTGAGTCGGCTATCAGTGAGCGCGAAATCACCATCTCCACCAGCACGATCGAGCTCTCCCAAAAAAAAGAAGGAAATCAGTAGCTTGATCGTTGCAGACAGAAAGTCATGCCAACGCCTAAACTTGCTACAGTTCACTGAAAACCGAGATCAACAACTGCTGCAGGCTGGCCACGCGCTCCGTGCTGAATTAGTAGAACTGATTCGATCCTTATTACCTTTGTAATACAATGGGTATACTGCTTGGCATGTGCTGTTCACCCTGAATGTGACAACTTAGCCTGATCTGTATTTCGATTTTACACCTTAATACCAGCTTTGTCTTGTTTCGCACTGACTCTGTTCAGTCTGATATACTTCTGTATGCGAATCGGCTTTCGAATTGCTTTGTACCTTAGAATCAATCACATAACCTGACCCGTTCTGCATACGAATCGGCTTTCGGGCGTACTTCTTAGTATCGGCTTTGTTCGGCTTTCCTTTGGAACTAACCCCTCTGCCAAATCCATTACGAATCGGCTTGTGGGTACTCCCAATAGGATCGGCTAAAACAGCCTGACCCAAAAAACCGATCGGCGTGCGACCATTGATGGTGGTGCTTCGTCTCCCCGATTTGGCAACTGTTCCGGATTCAAGAAACGTGGATTAACTGCAAACTAAAATCCGCCGTGCCGTCTCGCCTTCCGAGGAGGAACCGTCCCAATACTCTCATCTTTATAAACACACACTCGGCCTGGACAAGCAACCGCAACATCGAAGCCTTCGCTCTCCCGGCCTTCTCTCCTCAGACCAGAGAAAACAAAATCCCCCAAATCCATGGCTAGCGACGAAAACCACGGCAAGCAGCCGGCCTCAAGTTCCGCCGAAGGTGACAACTTCACCCGGAGCCTATGAGCCGTGGGTGAACGAAGGCATCGCCTGCAAGCCTGGTTAGGGTAAGGCTGCTGCTCACTTCTTGATAGATAGACCTGATCCAATCTGACCATTACCGTCCTGCGCAGCGATGCGGGCACTGCCGGCATCGGAGGTTTGAGAACCGGTGCCGGGCTGTCTCAAGCCGTCCCTGCAGCCGCTGGAGCCACGCCTGGCTCGGATGCCGCTGCTGACCCGCATCACGGCCGTCGTCGCTGGGTGACGCCCCGGCAGTTAGCCATCTACAGCAGGTAAATCAGTTTGTGCCCAAGACATTGGTTTTCTTTCGACTCTGACACATCTACTTCCTTGTCAACCTTCAGTCAGGCCTGCGTGATTCCTTTCCCACTGGGAGCACCAATTGGCGTGGACACTTGGCCTCTCAGAACTGCGCCTCCTCAGGAACCCCTTCAAAATCCGGCCCCGAGCACTGGATCAGAATCGGGGTCTTCTGACGGGTCCTACACCGCCGCCGACGGTCGCCGATTCCATCACCAGATGGTGGAGTACCGTAACCTCTACTCAGAGGCTACGAAGGAGAATGGCCGGCTGCAGGGCGTCACCGAAGCCCAAGCCGCTGCCCTTACGGCCACCGAAACCGAGGTGGCCAGGGTGCAAGCCCAACTCGCCGCATCGGACGCTGCAGTGGCCGGTAAAAACTTGAATTGTGACATGCTAACAATCACCTTCATGCTGACACTTCTTTCTTTTGCAGTCCTGACTGCGCAGCTTGAAGAATTACGTGTGGCCGCCGAGGCCGCTGCCAATGCCGTTAATGCGCATGGCAACACGCAGGCGGAACGGCTCCTGGATGTTCATCACCGCGTCTCCCAGGTGGCCATGGCCGGCGTTCGTCACGGCGCCACTGGGGCTCTTACAGCCGCGCAACTCTGCTCCGGCATTGCTCTGGAAGCCGTCGAGCCTGGGTTCCCGGAGGGCCAAAACATGGAGGAGGCCAGCGCCCAACTGGCGAACTTCTTTCCTCATGCCGACGAGGTCGTGGCTATCACCGATGCCCAGGACATTATAGATAAAGCCACGCATGATTAGAATGTAATAGGGCTCCTGTAAGCACAACCAGAAATAAAACTTCCTTCAAAAGCATCAATCTGATTTCCATATGTGATCGGATACATATATGTATTTTCCAGAATTTTCCTTTTTTTTTTCTAAGGGCGACTCATTACTACGATGTCGGGTATTTTTGTTCTCAAGGCGACCCGATTGCACGGCGTCGGCTGTTAGAGCCAGATTCACATGAATCGGCTTTTATCCCCCAACTGGGATGCTAGGGTCGTATTTCTTCAGATGCTTTCCATTGATGGCTTTGGCGAGTCTCTGCCCTTCCAAGTCTTCAAAGATATAAGCATTACCCGGAACGCATTCCACCACGCGATACGGGCCTTCCCAGTTTGGCGACCATTTACCGAATCGGCTATCTTTGGTACCAATAGGTAGAATGACTTTCCATACTAGCTCTGATTCGGTGAAGCTCTATTTAAATCCCTGAAATCAATACAGACTCGCAGTTCACCATTTTTCTTATACACAGGGACGATGTTCAATATCCACTCGGCATATCGGCAAGCTCGAATGAACTTGGCTTCTAACAACCTCGTGATTTCGGCCTTAATGTCGGGTAGAGCATCCTCTCTAAAACGACGTGGAGGTTGCTTGTGTGGCCGAAACCCTGACTTGATAGGTAGCCTGTGCTCAACAATAGATTTGTCCAATCCAGGCATTTCATAATATTCCCAGGCGAAACATTCTTTGTACTCTTTCAATAGTTGAACCAGCTCCTGCCTGAACTCTGGGTCTAAATTGGCGGCAATAAACGTCAGCCTTGGTCTGTCGCCGAGTCCAACATCCACTTCTTCGAGCTTGTTGGCCGACGTGAATCCTTGCCCCAACTTACCCTCTGTGCCGTCAATCGGATTCTCCATTTAATAAAAAGACTCAGAGCCGATTGCTCTGATCGGCTGTTGACTCTCATCATTGACCTTGATGGAGCCTCCTTCCCAAGTCTTGCCAGAGAAACAGTCATGATCCCCAGCTTCCCAGTATGTGGCATCTGTTGTCGCCACGCTGACCGAGTCGTCAGCCGGGATCACTTCGACCTCATCGCCGTGCCACTGAATGAGACACTGATGCATGGTCGATGGCACGCAGTAGTTGGCATGAATCCAGTCGCGTCCGAGTAGCAAGCTATAGGCACCTTTACTGTCGATCACGAAAAAGGTGGTAAGCAGTGTTTTCTTCCCCACTGTTAGCTCGACGTTGATTGCCCCCGAAATCCTTGAGCATTAGATCAGTTTCTATTAGATCATCGGGACCACCGTCCACCAACATCTTCGTCATGGGCATGCCGTCGACATAACCTTTGAGACAGAGGGCCTTCAAATGTCGATTCTTGGCTGGCTTATCAAAAGTAGCTTGCTGTGCGAGCACTAACTTGGCCACTCCGTCTTCTGATCCCAAATCGTCTGAGTCGGACTCGGTATCATACTTCTTGGCTCTGAATTCTGCAGGCAGCACGAACACCATCTGTGCATCGGCTACAGCCTTTCCATTATTTTGTGGAGGCTTCTCGCGCCATATCTGTTTGGCACGTCCTTCAGCTTGGAGCTCTCTGTTTCTGAGCCGTTGCACCCGGCACCTTTGGCTCCTAGTTAGATCCCCTGGGCACCACTGATTCTCTTGCCAAACCGGCTGTCGGCGTTCAACTACCACTTCATCAAGCCGATCGTGCGAGTCCCTTTTTTCACGCTGATCCCGCAGGCTGTGGGGGCTCCCCAGCCTCTGATGTACAGACCGGCGGTTGACCTGGGACTGTCTGTACTCTCGGTACTGATCGCTGCATTCTGGGTAGTTGCGCAGCGTTGGCAGTCTCAGGCCTTTATTCCAACAATGTCGGAAGAATGGGCAATGCCAATGATCCTCCTCACCTCCCCAGTGGCGGGTCATTTCTTCATGATAGCGCGCCTCTTCTTCTTCGCGGAGCCACCTGCGGTCCTCCTCTTCTTCGCGCTGCAGCCGCCTCTGATGATCTTTCTCTTTCTGTCGCCACCACTTGTTCAGAAGGTGCTGGTGTGTGGGCCTCCTGCTCTTGGTGCCACTGGATTCTCCCTGCTCCGGCTGTCTCTGATTTTGTTCCCTTCTTCCTTTGATCAGCGCCAGCTCCTCAGCTGTGATTTGTGCATCGGTATCAACTAAGGAGTTCTTCCTAGCCCGTTCGGAGGTTAATACCTTTACTTTAGTCAGAGGATTCGCAATTTGGACCATGTTCTGCCCTTTCGGGAATGGGAATTTATCGATCTTCATCTTTCCCTTGGGAGGAGCCTCAAATTTCAACAAACCGCGCCTAATAGCATTCTGGATTGCTGCTTTGAAATTGCGGCAATTGTTTGTAGAGTGTGAGGTGAGGCCGTGGTACTGGCAGAACGGTTTTCCCTGCAAATCTTCAGGAGATGGCTTGACGTAATCAGCTGGGAAGGTGATGTGGCCTGCACTGACTAATAGGTCAAAGAGTTTGTCCAGCTTGCGTGTGTCGAAGTCGTATTGATCTTCCGCGCTCCAACCCTTCGGTACGGCCATGGGCTTTGTTCCCCATTTAAGCTCAACAGCAGCCACTTCTTCATTCTCTCCATCCTCTGAGTCGGAATCACAGACGTAGGCCTGCTTGTATTTTGATTCCTTCTTGAAACTCTGGGCCTGCTGTTCTAATACGGCCACCCTCTGCATCACCTCGCTGATGCTGTTGAAGTTGGTGCCCACAAGCTTCTCTTGGACGTGTGGGAGCAACCCACTGACCACTATCTTGGCGAGCTGCTTGTCGTTCAGGTTCAAAGAGTAACACATGTTCCTGGTTTCCCTGAACCGCTTGATGAAAGCCGATCCAAGTTCATTCGGGTTTTGGCGCATGTTGGTGAGATCTGTGATGTCTTTATCCCCAGTGCCGGAAAAGATGTAATTATGGAATTTAGTCTCCAAATCTTCCCAGCCTTGAATCGAGCCAGGCTCCATAGATGCAAACCAGCTAAACGCCGACCCTGTCAATGATAGCGGAAAGAGCCGGACCCTGTGAGCTACCCCATACGAAGCTTCGCCGAGCTGGGTCAGGTAACGGCTGATGTGCTCCATGGTGGTGATGTCGTCCTGCCCACTGAACTTGGAGAAGTCGGGTAAGCGATACCTGGGCGGCAATGTCACTCGGTCGTACCATTCGGGGTAAGGGCGCCTGTATTTGATTCCAGTCCCGGTCTTCGGCTGTAAACCGAACGTATCACGGAGCATGGCACTCATCTGCTCCAGTAGCTGATTGTTGCGTGTCTGGGCGTACCCCGGATGCGGTGCAGCCTGAAGGTCTTGATATGTGATCCCCTCATGGTATCCAGGAGTTGGGTTGGCCACGTCTGCCGCCGGCGTATTTCCAGCTGGCGGATTCACTGCTGATGAGTTCATCGAGTTCACCGACTGTCCAGTGGCCTGCATGAAAGCGGCGAGCTCCTCCGGAGTATGATCTTTGTATAATCTTGGAGAAGCTGCTATTTTTTGAGCCGAACCGGCCGCAGTGGCACCCTGTCTTGGCGTTTTCGACTGGCTTGGCTGTTGCGGTGAGGAATTGGAGGTCCCTGCCGCTGCTTTTGGATCTGCATCCTCTGCGGGTATGTTGAAGTAAACCGGACCCAGAGACTCCCAATCCTGCCGTTTAAGAACAGTCTTCATGATGTTATAGAATGTCTGCAGGAAGGATTTATGGTGATGGCCGACTGCTGAATAGGCAGCCTCCCAGGTCGCTTCTTCCAGCATCTGCTTGAGGTCGGCCTTGCACTCCTCTTCAGATTTATCAGAATGGCCGTCCATGATCCATCTAGGGAATGCATTCTTCTTCACTACCGAGCCATCACGCTGCTTGCTGAATGAAAGCAGGCAGCCATCAGCGAATTCTTCAACAATCTTGTTCAGCACTGCTGCGTCCTCCTCACTGACATCTTCGACCCTGACCCTGAGGACACCGTCATCCCTGGAGGGGCCGTCCGCTGCAGCCTTTCCTTTTGCCATGGTCTACAATGAAAGGTCCTACCGGGCATGCCAAAAAGTGTGTTGGCGCAAAAAGTGGATCCCTAAGCCCAACACACCAGCGAAGCCGGAAGCGATCCTTGAGGCAGTGAAGCTCTCGCAGATCCAGCTACCTTCGGACCCGGTCTGAGAGTGTCAGTAACACCCAAGCGTGCCAGTCAATTTGACCTGCAATTGACAAGGAAAATGATAGTAATTAGTAATCACAGGGCGGAACTAACTGGTATGTCCAGGTAGTTCCAAATGTATGGCTCGAAGAGCCGATGTAATGAGAGATCGACTAGAAAGCCGATTCCGTCATGTTATGAACCGATTGTAGCGAAACATGCATTATAATTCAAGTTAACCGATTCAGACATGAATTCAATGACATATACTTGCATTAGACAGAAGTATACTATAAAAGATGTAGCCACAGCAAGCTAACATGATCATAAGATGTCTCAATGTAAAATAGGATGAAATCGGCTACTTTAGCCGATTCAGTGTATACGAGCAACATACAAGCCTATAAAGCAAACAATGTTTCAACTCTCCGGCTAATGGATCTAAATCGCAATCTTGCAACAGTGGAGATCGAGCGGATCGAGGCAGTCATGATGAAGTTGCAACTTAAATCCGTTAACCTTTGAATCTAGACAATGTTTATTTTATTACTTGAGTGCGACCCGTATCTAATCTAGATCCAAAATACAATCGGCTAGTGCAAAGCATTCAATATGAAACGTATGGCAAGCATAATTTGTTGAACATATAGATCTATTAGATATAAGCCGACGCATATGGATCAAGACGGGCAAGTTGATGATTGCTTTAAATAATAAACAATAAACATAAGCAACATCGGTAACTTAATGAATCTAGCTAAACTGCCAAATTTAACTAGAGCCGATAACTAATCCATGCATGCAAACTGTCTTAATCTATAGCATGTCCACCGGATGACGTCAACTAATAGATTAATCAAGCAAACAAACACGAATCGATAACTAATCCGCACGTGAAAACCGTCTTAATCTGCATCTCGTCCACCGGATGACGGTTAACACAGATTGATCGGGTAAACCAGCGTGAATCATCTTTGACTCACTATGCTTCCCGCGTCCACCGGATGACGCCAAAGAAATAGAGCTTAGCAAGGACCCTGGTCCGCTATGCTTCCACGTCCACCGGATGACGCTAAAAAGACATAGTTTAACAGGGGGTTGACGATACTTACAAGCAAGCCTGCGTCCACCGGATGACACCCAGCCTGGATGAAGTAACTCGCCGGACTCGACTGACTCAAGGGTTTGTTTGGCCGGAGCCGAAAGTTGTGTTGTATTGATGTTGTTGTATATTTTACAATGGCTGAGGGCTTATATTTATACCCTGAGCGTAGCTAGAGTCCTAATCGAATTACAACTCATTAATAGATAAGGAAACCAACAAACTATCCTATATCTAAGGTAACTTGGAGTCCCAACTTCCCTTTCATAACGGACTCCGATCGTGATCGCATCTCGGCGGTGCAGACTCTAGATGACGTCATCAATACCGACGCTGCACGCCTTCTGTCACCTTCGCCCGATAACCGATTCACCGTTCAATCGGCTATTCTCCTTCCTTCGGAATCGGCTATCGGCTTCTGGCATCGGCTATCGGCTCCCAGCCCAAAATTTGGTGTTAACACTATCTTACATTCCCGTCTCTGTATAAACATCATATTTTTTAACTTGATTATTATTACACATTAATTTAAATTTTAATGACAGATTGTTGCTTGTGTATTACCTGAGGGTCGTTGACGTATCGTCCGTTCATTCTCATAAACTCGCACACATAGAATCCACAGTGGACCGATCCGACTGATTGCTTATGGCACTATATATAACAGATAAAGATGTAAACATTATATATTGTCTTATATATGTCATGTGTATAGCAAATATATATCTATATGTATGACGTATTTATTTATAAGTTTACATACCGGATAATCATAAATTATATCCATTGGCTTCCCCCGTTTGTTTGGGTTATCGAGCGGTCCCTTTTTGATCTGGTACCACCGCCAAGCCCTATGATCTCAAATTAATCATCACCAAATTAATTAATCTCAAGCTCACATCGATAAAAGTTTATATGCATGCATACACATCTTTGCTTACCGCTCTATCAAGGTCAGGACTGTTGCATATGATGAGAGATCGTAGCCTGCGGAGTCATAGACCACCACCCGTCCCTGATTTGGATAAATATAAAGGCAGATCCAGTGGTCCTTGCACAAATCAAATTCGTGAATCCAAGTGTATTGAAATTATAAATTAGTGATGTCGTAATGTACGTGTACTCTCACATAGTACTTACCCAAAGTGGTACAGGGCAATTATGACTTGCCGGTTCCTCCACTGCTTCATCGCGTTCCTAATGTAGATGGCATATTTGGTTTCAAAGTTCTTCTGCATGTCCACAAGTTTCAAGGCAGCTTCTTCCTCATCCAAGCCCTTTAAGTTATCGTGTCCCAGCCCGATCCTGAACGTATGCTCGTCCGCGCATATTTTCATTGGATTGAGATACTCAATCAATTTGCTTTCGCCTCTACCAGCACGATTCTCCTGCTCATCATGCTGCATTCTGCAGGACGATTTTTTCTGTCAAAGATTCTCAAACTTGTTCATACAACAAAAAATGATAACAATACAAGCATATGTGTGTAATAACTATCAGTTTATACCTACAATGCAAACAACATGACGGTCTGTACGTCAAGTCTTTTGAGATTCATCATCAACAAGAGGTCCTCGAAGCTGATCATTGCCGTATTGTGGGGACAAAGAAAAGCCACGTATGGCATACTTACAGTTATCGAGTCGATGTCTGCGTGAGAAGCTCTCATGTACCAGTCGTGCATCCTTTTTATACCTGCAGAGATGCTTGTTAGTCGCTGCCAACTGAGAAGAGGCTTGGTAAACACATATTCATGTGGGACACGTTTGTAATCTTTCTTCGTTGGCTTCCTGATCTCTATGACTGTCTGTTTTGCTGCCTTCTCGTGCTCAGCCAAGTCAACGATACGTGTCGAGCGAGATTTTCCAATTCCTTTCATAAACTGAGTCGTGCTAGCAGCTTTCTTCTTCGGCTCACATGGGGATACCAATTTGGGTATCGGGAATTTCTTTTTCTTAGGCGGCGACGATGCTGGTGGAGTCGTAAACAACTGTTCGGATTCTTTGGCTGGTGGGAAAGAGTGTGGATGGGTAGGCAGCGGTGGTGGCGGAGTTTGTTGCTTAGGTGATTGTGGTGGGTTAGGAAGACGAGGTGATGATGGGTCAGGAAGACGAGGTGATGGTGGTTCAGGCAGAGCGTGTCCAGGTGATGGTGGGTCGACAGGAGAGGAGTGGGGAGGTGTTGGTTGTGACAGAGACTGGCCATGTGATGACTCGGCATGTGTTAGTGGCTGCTCCTGAGTCAACTGAACGTCTCGTCGAGGCCACAGGATGAAATTTTTGATAGCCTGCCCAAGTTTCTCAATACCCTCTGGGCCTGCGATGTCGAGCATGTCGTCCTCATATCCTTGAACGACCGTCAAGACTTCTACCTTGCAGTAGTCCTCTGGAATGTCGCTGTTATGATACCTGCGTCCTAGGATCGCAATGCAAGGCCACTGGCCACTTCCCTTGTACTATTATTATTAAAACTGTACCTTATGACTAGGGAACAAGGTGTTGGCACAGTGATGTCATCAACTGGATAGCGAACCTTGTTGGCCGTAGACGCGCACTGGTTTTAATCACTGAACTTGTTATCTGTTGATCAGTTGCTGGGACGAGCTGCATTTGGGGCGGAGCTTGAGTGGTCGTCATTTGTTGATTGGACACCACACTCGCCAATTGTTGCACCAAGTCACGATCAGGGTTAGCTAGCATTGCAGATAACATCTGTTTGAAGTCCTTCTTGGCCTCTTGCTCAAAATAATTCTTCATTTCCTCCTTGTATCTATCGCGTTTCTTGTACATGTTCTTCCACTCCTTACCAAATCCTTCTTTCCATCCCTTCCTGAATGAGATCCCTCGTACACGTTCAGGATGCTCGGGGTTACCCAGAGCAACAGTCAGGGTGTCCTTCTCCCTTTGTGGTCTGAATGATCCTTCCTTTTCCTTAGCTGCCACCGCGTAGATTTTCTTTGCAGCTTCTTCCACCAATGGATCATGAAAGGATGCGCCGGTATCTCGTTATTTCTCTAGGTTTTTGAGCACGAAGCCAATTCGTGCTCCTTTCGCCTACTTGCTCAAACAGTACAGGCAACCCCGCCGCCTTCGTTTTAGTCTCTTCTCTTCTCCATTTCTCTACCTAACGGTCATATCCACCTGAGCCAAGGTGGTGCTGGTACACATTCTTCTTTACTTGTTCTGAAGCGGCTTGGCTCATAGCTAAGAATTCTGTCTGATTCTTTTGCTCTTGAAAAATAGCCCACTGACCTTTCGCGATCTTGTACTTTATTGTCGGGTCCAACCCGAGCTTCAGGTATTTTGCATTCAGCTCATACATCCAGTTTCGGAACGAGATCGCAATATGCTTCATTGCAAATCCCTTAACGAGGTTTTCTGAACCCTGAGGGAAAACAAACCTCGTACAAATCTTCTTCCACATGTCTATCTTTGTATCATCTAGCACATCCTTCCAATTAGATATTGTGCTGTCCAGATTATCCCTAACTAAGAAACCAATAGTGTTCCGAAACTTAGCTGGCACTGGTTGAGGAGCTACGGGTTGTCCTTTGGAATTGTCTTCTATAACACTATATGTGTTGTCCGGCCACTTGTTCACTCCCCTATCACCTCTTGCTCGATCACTCTACTTCCTTTTTCTTGAGCCAGTCTCGGTGGTCGTCTCGGTTGTTTCCGGTGCGTCTCCGTGTGGCACTGCTTCTTCTTCAGCAATTTGGCGGAATTGAGACAACACCTCCTATATGTTGGCACATGAAATCACGAAAACATTAGATTAGGGTCACACATGAAATCATGTCATTATGGTAAACACATGAAATCATGCATGTAATTAGGGTCACACATGAAATCATAGAAGGTAAACCCATGAAATCATATAAGAGGTAAACACATGAAATCATGGATGTATTACCTCGTCGGTTTCCGGATTGTAATCCGGGTCACGCTGCATTTCACGGCGAGCTGCCCTATCGATGCTAGGGCACGGATGGCTAGGGGTGTGGTATCCTTCGCCTTCCAATTTGTGCTCAAGTCCTTGCGAGGCACTCTTGTCATTGTGGGAGGGCCCTTGTCGTCCTTGGTCATCATTATAGGGCGACCCTAGTCTTTGGTCATCATTATGGGGCGACCCTTCTCCTTGGTCTTTCGTTGGAGAACTCATGGCGGAAATATTTCTAGCATATACAAAGGCAATAGATTATAGCGGAAAATCAAGGTGGGATTCTCTAGTTAATTATATATAGTGAATTATAAGCAAAGATCTTTATATACACAAATATATATTTATTTAAATAATCATTTATAATATATATATATAATATAAAAATAAATAATATATATAATAATAAGCATTTCTACTGGTGGTTCAGTTAAGAGAACCACCTGTAGAAATTTCTTTGTACAGGCGGTTCACTTAACTGAACCGCCAGCAGAAATAGAGTGTTTCTACTGACGGTTCTGTTAAGAGAACCGCCTGTACAAAGTGGTTTCCACAGACGGTTGATTCTTCTGGACCCACCATTTTTTCTGTTGGCGTCCGACAACTACAACCGCCTGTACAAATTAAACAGTAGTGTCAGCATAGAGCTTTTCTGTACTAGTGCAATGCCAAAAGGCAAAATGTGCACGTTCGAAGTGATAAAACGCGAAAGAAGTCTACCCTTACACACTCCACCTAGGAAAAGAACTAAAAGCTAAGTTCCAATTCGATCCCGGAAGTTCCATCCAAACTTTGCGAAGATCTCCATAGCACACGTTTCCAACTTTATGCATCCGGTATGAAATGCCTGTCTTGCTTCCTCACTATGCAACAGGGACTGCAACAGAGACCACTTCCCATGATCAGTGGTAAAGTGCACTTGCACTGTTTTTCAAGGCGGACAAACATTATACTAGGGCCCTGTTTAAATCCTTACAAGTTTCAATTCCAACTGGCAATATCAATTTTGCGGCATATGCATGGAGCATTATATATAGACGAAAGTTTTGCATGTTTGTACAGTTTGCATATACATGACGAGACGAATTTTTTAAGACTATTTAGACCATGATTAAACTCTTATTGCAAAAAATTCATGACTGCTACAGTGTTTCAAACTTCCAACTTCAACTATCTAAACACAGCCAAAGTGATTCCGCGCTGCACCTCTCTTCACTCTGATTGTGTGCACGCAGCATGAGCTGCCACATGGGCACAGCCCGCCACAGGTCGGACCGAGCATCGATCCTCTATTCCTCCGTTCATGGACCTCGGATCCATGGCTCGCTGACTTGAGCCTCCTCCTATGTTGCCACTTGTCACAACCAGAATTTTAAAGTTTTCCTAGCTAGTGAGTTAGACTTTTTCTAATATTTTATTATTCAAAATTAAGTTAATTTTTTCTATTAAACGTCTCCTATTAATATTCGAATGTACTATAACTAGTGAAAGTGTTTTACTACTAAACACTAGGAGAAACCCACCACTTTGGTAATGTGTTTTGCGTAAAGGTCTTCACTACATGGAAGTGTAGAACTCGAGTTATGCTAGGTGACTTCATGGGAAAACCCATGAACATGTTGAATTACATAGTTTTACCCTTACTGAAAAAAAAAATGTGGACCTAGCTGGCCTTTTTTTGTTTCTGGCTCTGCCGTTTGTTTGGTAGCTCCCTTTTTTCTGTACTTGTTAGTACTTTTGCTTTATTGGTTTTTTTTTTTTTTGGTAGCACCCTTTTGCTTCATTGGTAGGCCACCTCACGGACTGACACTGGGCACCCGGCAAGTCAGACGGTGGTAACTCTCTCCCAATCACAGCACCAGTCTAGTAGACTGTATGGCGGCGCTTACTGACCACTTAAGGTCGTTACATTAGTACTGATTATTGAACACCTTTGCTTCTGAGTTGTAGGTGGTGTGGATCGACGTCACGTGGAAGCTTGTCGTCGTACTCGCTGTGATTGCCCTAGGGTGAGATGCCAAATACTAATCCATTTCTTTTGAACAAGTTTTGTGGATCAAATCATTGAATTAGAACTGATATAGTGAGAGTAATTCCTGAAATTCTCAAAATTAATTTTTGTCCATGTTCTAAAATTCTGTAAAACGAGCAGTTTCTGTTCAATGCTATTTTAGGGCATCTTAGTGGCCTGAATAAATTTTTTTAGTGGGTAGAGTTGTTGAGGACTTCTATCTTTCTTTTGACACTAGGATCACCTTTGTAGCCTCTTTATTTTTTAATAATACGGTTGTTTTAAGAAGCCTGCCATGTAGTGACGAGAATCTAGATAGTTTTATACCTATTCAAAGTTTGGCCCTCGTAGTGGTGCCTAGCTTTCTCTTTTTTAATTGATTTTTTTAATAATGGATAGTTTATAGAGAAATTTTATAATGGTTGATGGAAATTTCGATGACTCACAGCGATCGATCCGACGGCTTAAAAGGTTAGAAGCGTTGAGAGGCAGTGATGAGGAAGCGTCGGAAGACGTTGGACGTGTGTATGACCTGTAGGGCCATATATATGGGGCCGTAAGCACCGTAACGCTTCTCTACGCCTCTAAAATTAAGGAGATTAGAAAAAAAAAAGAGGGAAATAGAATCAGACTAATTATCCGGTTTCATCTGGTAATAAATAGAAAAGTTCAGCCCGTAGGCCAACACGCTAACTGTACTCTAACTTACAGCCACCCACACAAAGGACAAGGAAAACTTTTGACTAAGCAAGACCAATTTGACAACTGCCCTTCGGAAAAATAAATGTAAGCACGACGTCTCTTGATGGTTCCTCGTAAAAATGAATTGGTCTCGTTGATCATCACACAACTGTATTATTGGCTATTGGCATAGCTAGTTGATTCCCCTAAAAAGGACCTGAAAAAAGAAAAATTGATCGACGAAACCACCTCGTTATACCTATTATAATGATAAAGTAATCTACTATACTTAAATACGGAGAACCCACTAGATGAATTCTCTGCGATTTCGTTCAGCTACGTCATCAGTGGACCCCACAACCACAAGTCAGTATGAAGTGTCGCTCCTAGCCTGATCCATTTCCACCGAGTCATCCGAGCTCCTTCGCCTCCCTATTCCGTTTCCACCATATCATTTGAAGCAAATTGAAGATATGGAGAGCCAACGTCGTTCTAATGTGAAACTGATATCTCCACCAAATTGGTAACACATTACCCCACCGACGATCTTCCCAATTTATTTCACGGCCACCACTAGAACCATCACCTCTAGAACCAGCACCACTACTTCTTCCTCTTCTCAGATACGGAGGCAGCAAGCACGCCGGTCATGAAGAAGGTGGCGTTCGCGGAGGCCCCTCACGACCGTGGGCACTCACGGAAGCAGCAACGCTGCCGGTGGTGTTAGCATCCACTCAGGCTCCTCGCCGTCGCCGGCGCTCGCAGAGTTCGTGATGGCAGTGGCGCTCGCTGCCGTGCTCCTCGCGTGCGGTCTCCTCGAAGGAGACAGTAGCCCCAACGCTAGCAACCAGCGGCACTTGCGGCCCATGGAGCTCGCGAAGGGACCTCTACGCTTGCGGAGGTCACGACAGCAGTGGCGCTCCACGCATGCGGTATGACGATGGCGTTCTCGTAAGGAGACTACTTGCTGCCGATGGTGCTCGCAGATCGAGGTGCTCGGGGAGGTCGCGATGGCACTAGCGCTCGCGGCCATGCTCCTCGTGTGCGCTCTTCTCAGAGAGGTTCGCTGAATCGCTGTCCTGTTCCTCACTCACTTTTGACCTTTCCATTTGTTCAAATCCACTCTCTCATACCGGTAAAGCTCTTCAACTATCAGGTCCACAAGAGTGTGGCTGGGTCCCACAATCTACAGGACTGATCCACATTGCACACGGCAGGGCCAACGGTGTGGTGTGCTCTACTACAACCTGAATGCCATGGATGAGGCAGTGAGGACAGACTTGTGTTTCGTACTCCATCCATCTCAAATTGTAAAGAATTTTGGAGAGTCAAAGTAGCTCAACTTTGACTAAGTTTATATAACAAGATAATAATATTCACAATATGAACTAAGTATTATTAGATTTTTAATCAAATATATTTTCATAATACACTTATTTGGTGTCATCAATCTTCAAATTTCTATCTATAATTTTGGTCAAATTAAAGATGTTTTGACTCTTCAAGATTCTTATAATGACTTACAATTTAAAATGAAGAGAGTATTATCCATTAAAAATGCAAGAATTATTAATTGGTACTTTTTCATATGCTCAGTCATACTTCCGTCCTATGGTTGTCTTGGTAACCTAGCTTTTAGAATTGTCTTCTATTTGCAATTTTATAAATTCATATTTTCTTTTGTTTCACCAAATGTTCAAATAGATACGTGAAGCTATAAATTTCCGCAGCAACGCGCGGGGTATCATCTAGTTAAATAGATGTGGACGTCCTCCCTCCTTGAGCCAGTGTAGACCTGTAGTTTAGACCATGGATCTGTGGGGTTGGCCAAGATGACAATGATTTTTTAGAGATCAAAGGCCCCCGGCTTTATTGAAGGCTTAACGAAATCCCAAAGTCCAACTGGGATTACCAGTTTTACAATATAAGTTCAATCAGCTAACCAACAAAAAGCATAGCTCTAAGGATAAACTCGAAAACTCGACAACCGAATTCAACCAAAGCACTAGTCCAACTAACTCCTACCAAAGTACCCACAGTACAGGCACCAGCTCAAAAGAGACAGCTACGTTCCAGCAGAAACCTAGAAACTACACAGCGCGAGCCGCCAAGAGTGCAATGACATCCTCTGTCTTGTCCTTCATCGACAGTTTAAGGAGCGGCCTCCATGCTTTAGTGATCGTCAGCATCTTGAAGATAAGCGCCCTCGGAGAGCTCACCACCTTCTTGTTGAAGACTACGTCATTATGTGTCTTCTAGATCGTCCACATAGTACCTGCACAAATGAATAGATCGATTTTCTTTTTAATACCTCGAATATCTTGTGCAAACTACAGCAGGTTGGTGACTTGTTCCAACCAAGACTATCCTGGAGAAAAGACCACACAAACACTGCCATGGGGCAATGGAACAGAATATGATCTGTGGTCCAGCTGGCCCAGTCCATTTTTTTCTTCTTTAACTGGACTTTGGATTGAATTCTATCGTGGGCAGCCATCCAAATGAATTTTTTTTTACTTTCAACGGTATGTTACACTTCTAGATATTCAACATTTGCGTGTCTCCTTGTTGACGGTAATTATTGCATGATTTTACCCATCAACTAAATATGAAATAAGGGTATAAAGGCAAACACACCATAGAAAAGGGCTTTAAGTAACAGAATTCCACAGTTTTAGTGAATCAGTGTTTTGCAGGGGGGTTATACATAAAAGAACTATGGGAGGCCCATATGTCGGATTAAAATAACGAAATATGCCGCGAAAGGAGATCAAGAATATTCTAGAGAACACCAGAGACTCGCTGGCAGAAGCGGGGCCCACTTGGCAGCTGGGGGAGATCGGCCAACCCACTGACCAGGTCGACCAATCTGTCAGTAAGAGGTCTCGGCCTCCGCTTCGTCGCGGACTCACATCCCGAAATTTCACGCAATCCTAGCCGCCCGTCGAAGTCGGTTTGATCCAAGAGCTACGGTTCATCCTACCGACCTATATAAGGACCCCCAGACCCCCCAGGGTTTCAGATCATTCAATCAATCATTCAGTAATCAACCAGTTCAGAGCCAGAAACCCTATAATCATTAGAGTTTTACCATCTAGAGCATAGTTACATAGATTAGAAGTAGAAGGAGGCGAGTTCTACTCGAGTTCCGGATCTGTCTGGAGCTAGAAGGCTTCTCGGAGCCATTGTAAGCTCTCTCTTGTATCTTAAACCTCTTTTGAGTGCTTGAGATAAAGTTGATTGACATTGTTCTATTATTGATTCTGTTCTCAATTATGCTATTCATTGCTTATTTAGATTGTATACTTTGCATAGTTAGGATGCATTCATATTCATACATAGGTTTGTATAGCGCTCATTCATTGACTTCATGGGTGGGTGATGAACATCATGTAAGCATGGTGCATAGATGTAGTTTATCTGCAAATGCACCCTATATTCTAGGTTCTGTGGTAGATCGCGGATGTGACACTCCCGTTGAGTCCTTTGTAGTCCACACTCCGAATGTAGGGATAGTAGGAAGTTATTATTACTTTAGAAGGCCGGCTATGATCTTGATCTTCCTTCGTAATATTCCCTTAAGTATGAATATGAAGTGTCTTCGCCATGATTGCTAGTATAATTGCACCAATCTTAGATGTCTTTGATAGTATATTTAGAATGACTTAGGATATCCTTATGCTTCAATCTAATCCATGCTAGTGCCTAGATAGAAAGTGCTCTAAGTGATCATTATTAATTGATTGATTGATCATTATGCTTACCATACATATCATTATTATTGTGACATAACCCCTATTCTGAGTAAATAGGTTATGCATGGTTATCTCCATATTTGCATATGCATATGACATCTATCTATCTACCTGCATCCCATTTATTGCCAACCCTTCCCAGTGGTAAAATATAAATGACAACCCGGTTTAGTCCTGGTAATGCTACAATGGTGTATATTTTATCTGTGCGCTTGTGGATACAATATAATATATTTCAGTCACTTGCTAAGAAGGAGAGATCTTTTAGAATCATACTAGGGATGATAACCTAGTTACTTCTAAGAGATAGAGGAAGAGTCCAAGTGATCTGTAGACTAATTAGGTGGCACATTAATTTATACCTCCCATCATTTTTAGCGCCATTGCTAAGGATAGAGTCTAACTCTATTTTTGGTAAACAAGAGCCTTCGCGAGTTCTCCGCTCCCACCACCGCTAACATCCGTACAGGACCACCTATTGATGTTGGAGACAACGGATTCGAGCTCAAGCCTGCGCTCATCAACATGGTGCAAGCTAGTCAGTTTTGTGAAAAGGCGCATGAAGATGCGAGTGCCCATCTCTAACACTTTCTGGAGATATGCAGCACTTTCACCATTAAGGGAGTAACCAGAGATGCAATCCTGCTCCGCCTGTTTCCATTCTCATTGTTGGCAAGAGCGAAGCAGTGGTTCTACGCAAATAAAGACAAGAACACTACATGGGACCTCTGCTCCAGTGCCTTCCTTGCAAAGTTCTTCCCTATGGGCATGACGAATGCTTTCAGAGGAAAGATCACCAGCTTTCAGCAACAGCATGATGAGCCAGTCCCGGAAGCTTGGGAACATTTCCAAGATTACATCTTAGAATGTCCTCACCATGGGATGGAGAATTGGTTGCTTATGCAAAACCATGGGTTGACTACCAGCACCCGTGATATGATGGATGCTGCTACTGGAGGAGCTTTTCTGTCACTCACCATTGAGCAAGCTACCTTCCTTGTGGAGAAGATGGCATCCAACCAGGGTTGGAATGAAGAACGAGCCCCGACCCGTAAGAAAGGAGGAATGCACCAGCTCAAGGAGACCGACATGATTTTTGCCAAGATGGACCTGCTGATGAAGAAGCTTGATGACCGAGTTAATGACAAGAGAGAGGTCAACCACATCCACGATGCCTACATGACATGTGAAGAGTGTGGAGGCACTGGCCACTCAGGTCATAGCTGTCCGGAGATTCATGAGGATGTGAACTACGTGGGCAACAGCAACAACAACTACCGTCCCCAGAATCAGAATTGGAATCAGAACCAAGGTTGGAATCAGCAACAGAGGCCCAATTACCAAAGTAACTACTCTGGTAATTACCAAGGTAACAATTTTAATACACCGTTGAGAGATCTAGTCTCTGGCCAGACCAAACTGCTAGATCAAATTTCCAAGAAACTAGTCTCCAATGACAAGTTGCTAGAAACCATCAACAACAGGATGGATGGTTTTGTCTCTGCTATCAAGAACCAACTTAGCTTCAACAAAATGCTAGAATCTCAAATAGCTCAGCTGGCATCCTCTATCCATCCAGCCAATGAAGGAAAGATTCCATGCCAACCAGAAGAACTAGAAACTGTAAACCTGGTGGATATCTTCAATGCAAGATGGTACCATGCAGAGCATCGGTCCAAGGGATGGAACGATGACTCTCTACCGGAGAAGAAAGGATACCCAGGAAGGCCCGTCAAATGAATAGCCATTGGTGAACACGCCTTCGAAGAAGCAATGTGTGACTTTGGCGCAAGCGTCAACATTATGCCCAAGGTGATCTACGAGAAGATCCATGGAGATGCACTCCTATACACCAACATACGCTTGCAGCTAGCAGACCAGTCACTCTGCTATCCGAAAGGGATCCTGGAAGATATCTGTGTACGTGTTGGACACTCACATGTACCTGCTGACTTCGTGGTAATTGAGACAGGAGGAGATGAGAAGTCACCGATAATTTTGGGACGACCATTCCTAAGCACCGCCAAGGCTATCATCTATGTCAACAGCGCCAAGATCTGTTTCACTATCCGGGGAAGAAAGGAAAGGTTCAGCTTCAAGAACAAGATACTGGAAAGTCCAGCCCATCCACAGAAGCCATACATCTATGAAGACAAGCAGAAAGAAGAACAAGGCTAGGCAGACTCACACTAAAGCTGTGAGGATGATCAACTCAGTTCGAGCTGAGTATGATCACCTTCTGGTTTCATCACACATGCCCAAGCTAGACGATCCAAGAGTACCGACGATTGACTGCACAATCAACCAGAAGATCTTTTACAAGACCTTCTGCGACACGGGCTCGAGTGTCAACATAATGGCCAAGGTAACTACCTACACGCAGCTGCAGATGGCGGACCAGACATTCAGATTTCCAGAAGGGATCATTAAGGATGTTATGGTAAAGATTCGAGATCACTATGTCCCCACTGACTTCTTGGTCCTGGATATGGGAGAAGAAGAGTACGACCCACCGCTCGTACTTGGAAGACCGTTCCTCAACACTACAAGAGCGATCATCTACATGAGGACAGGAGAGGTCCACTTCCAGTTCCACAAGGAGAAGGTCCGCTGCTATTTCAACAATTACACAACTTATGAGCAGCCGAAGAAAAATAGGTCAAGGAGGAGACGCCGTTCCTCTCAAAAGACCCAACCACTCAAGGATGGTTGGGTAGATTATGAAGGAGAAGTCAAGAGAAGTGACTACGTCAAACCAGAAGATAAGAAAGATGAAGAGACTGTGAAGGATGAGCTCTCAGCTTCAAGCTCACCAGCGACATCAACTTCACCAACCAGAAAGGAATGGAGGAAGAAGGAGTCACCTTCCAGCTCATCATCAGAAGTGCAACCAGGGTCATCTCAACCCGACGATACACCTGATAAGGAATGAACAGACAAAGAGTCCTGTCGGAGGACTATTGTCGGTGCTAGATTTAGCGAGTGCTAACGCCGGCTAGTAAACTTGTGTTTTGCGGTTGAGGTTACGGGTGGTGTGCAAGGGGGAACACAGGATTTATACTGGTTCAGGCAATGAGTGCCCTACGTCCAGTGTGGGATCGAGTCGTGTTGCCTTGCACCGGGGTGCTCGTAGTAGGGGTTACAAGCTGAGCGAGAGAGGGAAGTGCTCCCAAGTCTCTTATGAATGTCTAAGTGCACCGGGACCAGGCGGCGAAGGCGGAGAAGGACAGGAAGACCGCGTTGAAGCAGAAGAAGGCTCGGAGGATGGAGGAATCCTCCCAGCGCCGTCGTCGCCGTCAGGAGGCGAGGGAGCCGGAGGAGGACAACCTCTCCGACGAAGACGAGGAGGATGAAGAAGAAGAATATTTTGATTTCACAGTGTTGGACCGGCCCCCTGTGGCCACAAAGCCCGCGGTGGGCGCCAACGAGCCTGGGAAGGCTCCGATGTCGGCGCCCGCCAGCGGAAGTACCGGGGCTCGTGACCCGAGCCCCCAGGCAAAACTGCCGGGGACCGCGTCTGAAGGCGCGGCCTCTGGCAGCGTGACTGCCGGAGCCACGGCTACGCCTTTCAGCAGCAGCGAGGGCTCGCTGGAGAGGCCGGGAACGGGCCCTGACCCGGCGCCCGTGCCAAGCCTGGCTGCTGCTGGCAGGACCGGGGAGATCCTGTTTCCACGCACCCTCCCCTCTAACACGTCGTTGATCGGCGCGACGGCCGAAGGCGGGGGGAGCGGTGAGAGGAAACCGTCGGAGCCGGAGCCGGCAAGTGCCAAGACGCCGGAACTTGAGCTGGGGTCCTCCCGGACTCAAGCTTCCCCGCCGAGGGGCGGCGACGTCGAGGTGACCCATGGCGCCCAGGCAGGGCCCCCGCCTCAGGGCGGTGCCGGCCCGGACGCCGCGTCGGCGCCCACTCCTCCGCTGCCGACGCAGCCCACACCGTCCGTCGTTTTGCCGAGCGCGGGGGCGGCGAAGAAGAAGAGGGTGATGCCGAAGACGAGGTAGATCTCTTTACATGTTATTCCTTTCGTTGGAGATCCTGTTTGGCACTCTGAACGTTCCTTTCTCCCTTCTCTGCTTCAGGAAACGCTCGGGGTCGGACCTCCAGGTGTCACACTTGAAGGTCCTGATGGTGCACGGCCACAACACGGCCAGGGAGAGCGCCCGGTCGACGGACGAAGAAAACCGTCCCCCTACGGGTCCGGTGAGGGCGTCCGAGGTTCTTTGCTCGGGAGAGGTCGCTTCGGCCATGGCCGCCGTCATCGTGCCCGTCATCGACCTGGAGGCAGAGCCAGCACGGGCTCCCGAGGCCTCGGCCGTCAGTTCTGGAGGCGCCTCGGGAGCGCCAGTCGATGCCGCCCCCACGGAGCCTGCCGCCGCGGGGTCGTCGGTCGTGGATGTTGGCGCAGGAGCTCCCCCCACCCGTGAGGAGGGTCCCTGGGCGTTGGCCTTGAGGGATCCTTGACCTCGGGAGCTAACCGCCTCCTGGATCGAGTGGGCGAACCGAGCGGATCCTCAGGCGCCGCCCGCCTTCTAGCTCCGAGACGACCTCGAGGCTCCCAAATGGGATTGTCACACCCGGTTTTAAGGACAAAACCAGATATATAATATATGTGAAATAAAAAGACAAATCTCACATATAGTCACAGAATAAGGTAATATCAAGAGACAAAATGCTTAAATAACGTATTAACAATTAGACATCACCTCAGAGTACAACGCGGAAAACGACTTCACGCCGGGTGTAGACTTCACTCCGCAGGAACAAACTGACTGGTTGACCACAAGTCTAACTTCTCCTGAGGTGTGGGGGAATAGCAAGAATGAGTTCATGTCGAACTCAGCAAATATAACGACAAGATACTGATTTCATATACTCATGATCAATGCAAAGTAAAAAGGTAAAGCGTAAACAATTAATCAATAACAATACTTTCTGTTCCATGAGGATTCCAGGCCACCCATGACCGAGGGCGCGGCTAGTATACCAGTTTTACACTCTGCAGAGGTTGCACACTTTCACTACGAGCCGTGGTTTACCCTTTTTCCCGAGGTGATCAGCCTCTTGGCCCACTACCAAGGAAGGCCGGCAGGGTCCACTATGAAGTCTTTCAAAAGTCTTATCCAACATGTCGCGGCCGCTATTGGTTTCATCAGTCAGTCTGTGTGATACCACCTGTCCAGAGATCCACAGTCTGCTTTTCCCCATTTGCGCCACACGGGTAACCGCCAACGATGCTAGAAAGAACTTCATACTTAACTAAAACCAGAGCCCATTAGCACTCATAGTTGCGCGGTTTTCCCGGGGTATTCACTTACGGAATAAAGTCATCTTTTAACGTTCATTACTTTCCCATTAGTTAATTCACATGATCACGATTACAGAAATAAACACCCAAAGCTATACTTGCCTTTATTTGCTTTTCACCCACAGCTGCTCAGTAATCCTTGAAAGAATTCCTGGATCACCTTCTTCTTCTTCTTGATCACCAACGTAACTCTCAACGGCTGAGCGCGATCATAAAGCACCACACAAGCATTCAATACATACATGCATAGCAAAGATAATATTCTATTAGAACAATACACCAATCAATGAAATAGAAGTTAAAAGGTTATAAAACGATTCTACGCATTGCTATGATCACATAGACGCGAAGATCACGCTAATCGGAGCTAGGGTTGGGAAGATAGGATTACCGAGCGATTTACTTTCATTTATAAAAGAAATAATAAAGAATATATAAATAAATATATTATATTAAGTTTTCAGATAATATCATTTTATATAAAACACATATTAGTTCAACAAAACAGAATAAATATCATTTGTAGTCATTAATAAAAGAGTAGGGTTGAATTGACCTTTTATATACAAAAATCATTGGCTTTATAGGTTTATAAAATAACATTTAGTTAAAACTCTTCAAACAGTTTTGGAAATCTTACGAAACTGTTCTACTCGTTCCAACGATCGCATCGATATAAAGATCACTAGAAACGGGTTTATAACACGAAATATATGAATTTTATAAACATTTTTATGCATTTAAGGAATTTAAATAATACTTGAAATCAAAATACAGTTAACATAAGTAAAAGCTATACCACTGGAAAGAGGATAAAAATATGAATCTAATGCAATTTGAATCACTCAATTTGGAGTTAAAATGAGCATTTTACAAGCATTTGAAATCCAGTGGCAAAACTGTGAATATTTGAAATGATTTTCGAATTAAAACAAATCAAATTCTGATTTTAAACCGGATCAAGGACTGGGGCTCAAAAACTGTAAATGGCAGGGGCTAGATGGCAACATTCCAGAGACTCAGTGCATAGGGCTTCTAGGACTGCGGGTTGCGACTTAAATACTTGGAGGGCTCTTATGCAAAACTGACAGCGAAAGGGTATCGGCAGATGGGAGCCGTTGATCTGGCTTTGGGCGGTCCAGAACAGATCAAGGAGGGAGAGGAGGGCCTGCTCGCCGGAGTTAGGCAGCGCCCGGCCGATTCCTCGCCGGAAGTTCGTCGGCGTTCATCTAAAACGGCCTAGCGTGCACGGTCCTGCATCGGGAAGGCTCCGGGAGGTAGAGGAAGAGATGGCGAACTTACCCAGGGGGTCCAATCGGGAAGAGAGAGGCTTGGAGATGGCCGCCGGCGGAGCAGCGCGGGCGATGGTGATGGAGCTCCGGGAGACGGGTAGTCCGGCCTTCAATCGGTGATGGGAAGCGGCGAGGAGAGGTCGCGGTGTCCCTGCGAAGCATAAGGGGAAGAATGAGGCACGGAGGTGGCATGGGTAGAGGGATCGAGATCTTGACCCAAAGCGTGGTAATGGCGGCGGTGCCGGCGAATTGGTGCTCTGCGGGCAACGAGAGGGCTCGGAGAGGGTTGTAGATGCCCGGTGATGCTTTCGCGGAGCTCTGGGTACCTTCAATTCGCACGGAGACGCCTCGGTGACGGCGAATCGATCGCGGCGGAGCTTCGGTGCCGCGGCGACAATGGCAGCTCAGCGGCGGCAGCTCGGCTTGTAGCGAGCGGCGGCTGATAGGGTTTCGGAAAGGGGCGAAGAGGGGTCGGCACAGGCTTAAGAAGGCGCGGGCATCTCCAATTTGGAAGGGAGGACATCCCGCGGCGGATTTGCCGGCGGTGTCATCGTCAGCGCCTTCCAAGGGAAGCAGAGGAGGAAGAAAGGAAAGGAGGAGGGAGGCTGACACGCGGGCCCTGGTCGCCATCGACAGCGAGCAGAGAGAGAGCGCGCCTGCGCTTCGGTGCGGCTTGGGCCGGCTGGCCGGGCTGCGGCCCAAGAGAAAGAGGAGGGAGGCCGCGGGGAGAGAAAGGGGGAAACTGGGCTGCGGCCAGGGGAGGGAGAGAAGGCCGGCCGAGCTGGGCTTTTGGGCAAGAAGAGAAGAGGAGGTCAGGCTGGGCCAAAAGGGAGAGGAGAGTGGAAGAGAAGGTTTTGCTCTTTCTCTTTTTTTTTCCAAAAGAATTTTCAAATATGATTTTCAAACCCAATTTCAAAAACATGTTCAAATATGTTTTGAATTCAAAACATAATTAATATCACATGGGAGATCAAAATAAAGTATTTCAAACTTTTACAAAATATATATTTGGTTTATTTAAATTTATTTTTAAATCAAAACCCTTTTTGCATAACTATTTAAAAAAGACTTTCTAAAATCCACTTTAAGAAGTAATCAAAATAAATCAAAGTATTTCAAACATAAATTTGGAAACAAGGAAAATAATTTCCTATTTTTAATATATTTTTAAATTATTTGATTTTTTTGGTTTTCCTTTTAAATCAAGGTAATTTTTTCCAAAACTATTTTCAAGGGGTGTTTGAATTGATCAAACATATTTACTCAAAAGAAAGATTTTTATTAAATACACTCAACACAATAAATAAAATGCAGCAGCATGAGAGCTCAACTATGTTGAAAACCCTAGGATAATTTTTAATTTAATGAAGATTTTAATTTCCTTAGGGTTTCATGATCATAAAATACAAAATTAAAGCATTTTATTTCTATTTATAAAATAGCAAAATTCAGGGTGTTACAATTCTACCCCCCTTAAAATGAATCTCGTCCTCGAGATTCGAGAAGAGGATTAGATTCCAAGAGAGAAACATGAAAAAGATCTCGTTAACTCTTTCAACTTCAAAACATCCATAGCAACTTTAAACACTCATGTCTCGTAGTCACACTTGCGTACAAATCTTCCACTGAACGGATATTATTCATAATTGACCAAAGTCTTCCTTGACTACTATCTTTTTAACTCACCACTCAATAGATATGGAAACATGATCTACATCTGCCCCTCATCATTATGGTGGTATTCCCTATTGTGCTTACTCATAGAACATGTCATTTGTATTCCACAGGTAGAGGTTGACCACCATGATACTCAATTCTTTTCCCCGACGGTGCTGTTAAGAGCATTGTGCCTTTGGTGCCATGAATCACTCCCTTGTGCGCACACAACCATCCGTTACCAAGAACAATGGGAATATTGAGTGACTCTAACACCATAGGGGTTACGGTAAACTTTTCTTGGTTTATGACCAGACTGATATTTGGGCATATCTGATCTGCTAGTATTTCTCCCACTGGGGTTTGAACTAGCAAAGGTCTCCTTGTTGGACATTTCATCATCTTGTCGTTCTCCACCAACTCAGCGGAAATGAAAGAATGCGAAGCACCTGGGTCAAACAGAGCAAGAACCAGTACTTCGCCTACTCGAATATAACCGTGCACCACTTTGGTAGCTCCTTGGATGTTATGCCTATCCATATTGTTCAGTCTTCCATTGATGAAGTTCCTCTGTGCTTTTCTTTCTTGCGTAGGCTTCTTACGTGCTTTCCTTTTTCGCTTCCGACGTTGTGGATTCTGACTTGGTTCACTCTCAAATTGCTCTTCTACGTTGTTGTCTTGATAGTGCTCATCTTCATTGTACTCACCACCTCCTTCAAAAGCAGGTGCATCAGTCTCTTCCCACATGTTCGGATCCATGGGATACTACACTTCCTGTCATCAAGTGACCAATCATCAGTACACGAGTAAGGATGGGGAAACCATCTTCAACTTGTGACATCAAGGCACTACCCCCCTTAAAATAAACTAGGGGCAGCTAGGGACTAGCTCTTGTAACCATTCAAGCACCATTCATCACACAGTTCTTCCAAAGATAGAGGTACAAGAAGACAAAGACATGTTGCTCAGAGAGAACAGAATAGATGAAGCAAAGAGAGCAAGAGAGAGAGAAAGAAGAACCCCAACTATTTAATTAACAACTCTATGATCTAAATGAAATTGTAGACAACTCCACAAGATCGCTGCATTCATTACAAAGATCCAAATCAAACATAGTCATCAATACAATAAAGCAAGCACTCAACAAACGCCACTATCGTTTTTATTACATAAAGGGGACAACTTCTATTGCCTAAACACGATGAAGATACATGAGCTTTGGGGGATGGCACTTCATGTTAACCATGTTACCACTTTCTCTTAGCTTGCTTAATCCTTCGAGGCTGAAACTCTTTACAGGTGATTGTCCATCCGTCTACACATACTTCACCTGAGTAAATATTAGCTTGAGAATCATCTATCTTCTTATGGTCAACAGGACTCAGTTGTTGACTCTGTCCCAACTCTGGTTCTAGTGTGTTTGACTTCCTCTTCTTGTCTGCACTATCTTCATGAGTTGGGTTCACATTAACTTCCTTGTCGCTTGATTTTCCTTGGAAACAGGGAAGGTTATAATGCTTACAACATGGACACTGATTTTGAATTTGGAACACCTTGCAGCTAGCATCTTCTACATGGTTGACTTCCTTCTTGTCAGGCTGAGGTTGGATACCCTCATACTCTACTATTTCTCCCGACGGCGTCGTCAGAAGTAGTGATCGCTGATCATTCTTGATCACTCCTTTATGCGAAGATAACCATCCATTTCCAAGGATAACATCAAAGTCCTTTAACTCCAAAACATTAAGATTTGCCTTGAAGTTCACTCCATTTATGACAACATCGACGTTGGGACATACATAATCTGGCTTTAATTCACCTCCTGGAGTGTTAACCATTATAGGCCTTCGCACCGGAACCATCTTAACATTATGATCTTCCGCATACTTTTTGGAGATGAATGAATGCGTAGCTCTACGGTCAAACATAACCATGGCAGAGGCTGAGCTTACTGTAATCACCCCATGAACAACCTTCTCATCTTTCTGAGCTGTAACCATATCCATATGGTGCAATCTGCCGAAGACATAGTTTTGCTTCACTTTATTCCTTTGCATGCCGGATGTAACAAGGGACTCCATGGCTTGGTCTTGAGATTCAACATGATCAATCTTCTCGTTGCTAAACATCTATTTAGATGGATGGAGAAGAATTAGAATAGAATCGAAATCTTATAATAAAAGAGAGGCCAAAGTGAGAAGAATCTATTAGAAATTAACAAGGCTAGGAAGAAGCAAGAGATAGACAAGGTTGAGCACTATCTAATCACACCAGTTCTAACTAGGCTTGCGTCCTACAGTCAGCATTGCTCTGATACCACTTCTGTCACACCCGGTTTTAAGGACAAAACCAGATATATAATATATGTAAAATAAAAAGACAAATCTCACATATAGTCACAGAATAAGGTAATATCAAGAGACAAAATGCTTAAATAACGTATTAACAATTAGACATCACCTCAGAGTACAACGCGGAAAACGACTTCACGCCGGGTGTAGACTTCACTCCGCAGGAACAAACTGACTGGTTGACCACAAGTCTAACTTCTCCTGAGGTGTGGGGGAATAGCAAGAATGAGTTCATGTCGAACTCAGCAAATATAACGACAAGATACTGATTTCATATACTCATGATCAATGCAAAGTAAAAAGGTAAAGCGTAAACAATTAATCAATAACAATACTTTCTGTTCCATGAGGATTCCAGGCCACCCATGACCGAGGGCGCGGCTAGTATACCAGTTTTACACTCTGCAGAGGTTGCACACTTTCACTACGAGCCGTGGTTTACCCTTTTTCCCGAGGTGATCAGCCTCTTGGCCCACTACCAAGGAAGGCCGGCAGGGTCCACTATGAAGTCTTTCAAAAGTCTTATCCAACATGTCGCGGCCGCTATTGGTTTCATCAGTCAGTCTGTGTGATACCACCTGTCCAGAGATCCACAGTCTGCTTTTCCCCATTTGCGCCACACGGGTAACCGCCAACGATGCTAGAAAGAACTTCATACTTAACTAAAACCAGAGCCCATTAGCACTCAAAGTTGCGCGGTTTTCCCGGGGTATTCACTTACGGAATAAAGTCATCTTTTAACGTTCATTACTTTCCCATTAGTTAATTCACATGATCACGATTACAGAAATAAACACCCAAAGCTATACTTGCCTTTATTTGCTTTTCACCCACAGCTGCTCAGTAATCCTTGAAAGAATTCCTGGATCACCTTCTTCTTCTTCTTGATCACCAACGTAACTCTCAACGGCTGAGCGCGATCATAAAGCACCACACAAGCATTCAATACATACATGCATAGCAAAGATAATATTCTATTAGAACAATACACCAATCAATGAAATAGAAGTTAAAAGGTTATAAAACGATTCTACGCATTGCTATGATCACATAGACGCGAAGATCACGCTAATCGGAGCTAGGGTTGGGAAGATAGGATTACCGAGCGATTTACTTTCATTTATAAAAGAAATAATAAAGAATATATAAATAAATATATTATATTAAGTTTTCAGATAATATCATTTTATATAAAACACATATTAGTTCAACAAAACAGAATAAATATCATTTGTAGTCATTAATAAAAGAGTAGGGTTGAATTGACCTTTTATATACAAAAATCATTGGCTTTATAGGTTTATAAAATAACATTTAGTTAAAACTCTTCAAACAGTTTTGGAAATCTTACGAAACTGTTCTACTCGTTCCAACGATCGCATCGATATAAAGATCACTAGAAACGGGTTTATAACACGAAATATATGAATTTTATAAACATTTTTATGCATTTAAGGAATTTAAATAATACTTGAAATCAAAATACAGTTAACATAAGTAAAAGCTATACCACTGGAAAGAGGATAAAAATATGAATCTAATGCAATTTGAATCACTCAATTTGGAGTTAAAATGAGCATTTTACAAGCATTTGAAATCCAGTGGCAAAACTGTGAATATTTGAAATGATTTTCGAATTAAAACAAATCAAATTCTGATTTTAAACCGGATCAAGGACTGGGGCTCAAAAACTGTAAATGGCAGGGGCTAGATGGCAACATTCCAGAGACTCAGTGCATAGGGCTTCTAGGACTGCGGGTTGCGACTTAAATACTTGGAGGGCTCTTATGCAAAACTGACAGCGAAAGGGTATCGGCAGATGGGAGCCGTTGATCTGGCTTTGGGCGGTCCAGAACAGATCAAGGAGGGAGAGGAGGGCCTGCTCGCCGGAGTTAGGCAGCGCCCGGCCGATTCCTCGCCGGAAGTTCGTCGGCGTTCATCTAAAACGGCCTAGCGTGCACGGTCCTGCATCGGGAAGGCTCCGGGAGGTAGAGGAAGAGATGGCGAACTTACCCAGGGGGTCCAATCGGGAAGAGAGAGGCTTGGAGATGGCCGCCGGCGGAGCAGCGCGGGCGATGGTGATGGAGCTTCGGGAGACGGGTAGTCCGGCCTTCAATCGGTGATGGGAAGTGGCGAGGAGAGGTCGCGGTGTCCCTGCGAAGCATAAGGGGAAGAATGAGGCACGGAGGTGGCATGGGTAGAGGGATCGAGATCTTGACCCAAAGCGTGGTAATGGCGGCGGTGCCGGCGAATTGGTGCTCTGCGGGCAACGAGAGGGCTCGGAGAGGGTTGTAGATGCCCGGTGATGCTTTCGCGGAGCTCTGGGTACCTTCAATTCGCACGGAGACGCCTCGGTGACGGCGAATCGATCGCGGTGGAGCTTCGGTGCCACGGCGACAATGGCAGCTCAGCGGCGGCAGCTCGGCTTGTAGCGAGCGGCGGCTGATAGGGTTTCGGAAAGGGGCGAAGAGGGGTCGGCACAGGCTTAAGAAGGCGCGGGCATCTCCAATTTGGAAGGGAGGACATCCCGCGGCGGATTTGCCGGCGGTGTCATCGTCAGCGCCTTCCAAGGGAAGCAGAGGAGGAAGAAAGGAAAGGAGGAGGGAGGCTGACACGCGGGCCCTGGTCGCCATCGACAGCGAGCAGAGAGAGAGCGCGCCTGCGCTTCGGTGCGGCTTGGGCCGGCTGGCCGGGCTGCGGCCCAAGAGAAAGAGGAGGGAGGCCGCGGGGAGAGAAAGGGGGAAACTGGGCTGCGGCCAGGGGAGGGAGAGAAGGCCGGCCGAGCTGGGCTTTTGGGCCAGAAGAGAAGAGGAGGTCAGGCTGGGCCAAAAGGGAGAGGAGAGTGGAAGAGAAGGTTTTGCTCTTTCTCTTTTTTTTTTCCAAAAGAATTTTCAAATATGATTTTCAAACCCAATTTCAAAAACATGTTCAAATATGTTTTGAATTCAAAACATAATTAATATCACATGGGAGATCAAAATAAAGTATTTCAAACTTTTACAAAATATATATTTGGTTTATTTAAATTTATTTTTAAATCAAAACCCTTTTTGCATAACTATTTAAAAAAGACTTTCTAAAATCCACTTTAAGAAGTAATCAAAATAAATCAAAGTATTTCAAACATAAATTTGGAAACAAGGAAAATAATTTCCTATTTTTAATATATTTTTAAATTATTTGATTTTTTTGGTTTTCCTTTTAAATCAATGTAATTTTTTCCAAAACTATTTTCAAGGGGTGTTTGAATTGATCAAACATATTTACTCAAAAGAAAGATTTTTATTAAATACACTCAACACAATAAATAAAATGCAGCAGCATGAGAGCTCAACTATGTTGAAAACCCTAGGATAATTTTTAATTTAATGAAGATTTTAATTTCCTTAGGGTTTCATGATCATAAAATACAAAATTAAAGCATTTTATTTCTATTTATAAAATAGCAAAATTCAGGGTGTTACAGGGATGCCGTACTGGAGCTCAGGTTCAGCTCGGCGGCGGGTCTCCGCGCAATTGTCGACGTCCTCGAGAAGGACCTCCCAGCCCAGCTTCAGGTGAATCCCCGTGTCTTATAACTTTTCCTGCGTATGAGCATTGTTCTTACCGTCTCCGCTCCTCTCTCCTTTCTAGGACCTTATGCATACCTCCCGGGACAAGTCCTGCTTCCTTCGCGGCGGGCTCGGGCTCTGGAAGGAGCTTGACCTCAAGGGGAAAGCCCTTGCCCGTGCCTAGAACGAGCTCGCTGCCGTGACCTCCAAGCTCGCCGAAGCGAGTGTTGACAACACCATCTTGAAGAAGGAGGTCACGGAGGCGAGGGGCCAAGCCGCTGCCTTGGCAACACGGGTGCGGGAGCTGGAGAGCGCCCTGACCGAGATGACAAGGGAGCGCGACGTCGCCTGAGAGCTCACCGCCGAGAAGACCTCTGTCGCTGAGGCCTTGGCCCTCGACCTGAGTGACACTCAGGAGGCGTTGCGCCTGGCGGTTGGCGCGGCAGACTCGACCTGGAAGGAGGCACAGAAGGCCTGGAAGAGGCTGGCGGTATGTGCAATGTCGTGCTTTTCGTCCTGTTCGTCTTGGTTGCTTGCTGCATCTTTGTTCACCTCCATGTTTTGCTCCCGCAGTTCTGCAGGCGGCTTACAACGGCGAAGTGGCCGACCACCTGGAACTGCAGAAGGTCACGCGCGCTGTGTGACTCCATCGGCGCCGGTGGGGAACCTTCAGGGATCTCGCTCCGGAGCCGTCTGGAGGCACTCTACATCAGCGTCGGCGGCCGGGTCAAGGAGGCCTTACTGACGGGTGTCTAGAAGACACTGGCGATCGTGAAGTCCCACTATGGGAACATCGACGCCGGCCCTGTCAGCGAAGGCTTCCTTGAGGCCGATGACGCCGAGCTCTTGGCGCTGGAGGACTCGATGAAGGAGCCAGGAGAAGCGCTGGCGGGCCTCTTCGAAGCCAAAGTCGAGCTTCCTCCTCTGAATCTACCGTGAAGAAAAGCCGGGCCGTAGTGCCCTTGTAAAAGTAACTTTTCGTGAGTGGCTGAGAGGAAACAAATAAGTGGCCCTTCACGGCCTTTATGTTTATGTAAATATTTGCTGTATGTTTTGTTTCGTTTCGTGCTTTTTTCCTCAGGCGTTTATTCTTGCCGATCCTGTGCCCGGGCCATCGAGCCTCGGGGGACTTTATTCGGGTGTCGTAGCTTTAGCGGCATAGACGCAGCCGATGTCCTAGGAGTTTTGGCAGAAAGAAACCTCGAAAAAAGGCTTAGTTGTTTCTTCCCGAGCCTCCTCCCATTGCCGAGCGTAGATCTTATAAGTTTTCTTCCAAGCGCGAGTTAGCCTTCGGATGCGGAGTGGCGAGGGGAGACGTTGTAGCCCTGGGGCGTAAGCAGTCTCCTCGGCTCGATCAGCTCTGTCCTCTAGGACTTCTCTTACTCTTCCGAGTCTTATAGGTTCTCGCTTGGTTTTAGGAAAGAAGCGTGTTTTAGGGAGAAACGATTTCAACGAGTTTTGAAATTTTTGCGTTTTCAAAATCGTTGAGACTCGGGAAAGTCTGGGGGTTCCCCCGTCCTAGCCCCTGAGGGAGGGTCGGCCTTTCCATAGGTTAGGTCGAGCCTCACTTTTCTATTACGCAGCGAAATGAAAAGTCATTTCACTTCCGAGTGTAGGCTCGGATCGAAAATCCAAAAATCAGGTAAAAAGAGTAGAAGTCGGGTCTTTTTATTGATTTTAAGATTTTACAAATTGTACAATGCTCGGAAATTTAAGGATAGAAGTGATGTAGCTGTTCGATGTTCCAAGAGTTGTTGTAGACCTCGCCCTTCTCGTTCGCGAGCTTGAACGTGCCAGGGCGTAGCACCTCAGCAATGATGAATGGTCCTTCCCACGGCGGAGTGAGCTTGTGGCGCCCTTTGTTGTCCTGCCTGAGCCGCAGCACCAAGTCGCCTACGCTGAAGGCTCGGCCCTGGACGCGCCGAGCATGGTACTTGCGTAGTGACTATTGGTACTTGGCCGAGTGCAACAGGGCCATGTCCCAAGCTTCGTCGACTTGATCCAACGCGTCCTCACGGGAAGTCTGATTGCCTTGTTCATCGTAGGCTCGGACCCTTGGGGTGCCGTACTCCAAGTCCGTGGGGAGGACGGACTCGGCGCCACACACCAGGAAGAAGGGCGTGAAGCCCGTGGCTCGGCTTGGCGTAGTCCTTAGACTCCATATCACCGCCGGGAGCTCCGTCAGCCACCTCTTGCCGAACTTATTCAATTTGTTGAATATTCTCGGCTTGAGGCCTTGGAGAATCATCCCATTGGCACGTTCTACTTGGCCGTTCGTTCTTGGGTTGGCTACGGCCGCCCAGTCCACTCGTATGTGGTATTAATCGCAGAAGGCCAGAAACTTCTTTCCGGTGAACTGCGTGCCGTTGTCGGTGATGATGGAGTTCGGGACACCAAAACGGTGAACGATGTTGGTGAAGAATAACACCGCTTGTGCCGAGCTGATTTGGGTGATTGGCCGAGCCTCGATCCACTTCGAGAACTTGTCGATGGCGACAAGCAAGTGGGTGAAGCCCCCGGGCGCCTTTTGGAGGGGCCCGACAAGGTCCAGTCCCCATACGGCGAACGGCCAAGTAAGGGGGATCGTCTGGAGAGCTTGGGCCGGTAGGTGTGTCTACCAAGGATAGTACTGGCACCCCTCGCAGGAGCGTACCACCTCGGTAGCATCGGCCACGGCGGTTGGCCAGTAGAAGCCTTGTCGAAAGGCGTTACCGACTAGGGTTCTTGGTGCGGCGTGGTGACCGCAGGCTCCGGCGTGTATCTCTTCGAGTAGGCGTTTGCCTTGACTGAAGGGAATGCAGCGCTGGAGGACACCCGAGGGACTCCGTCGATAGAGGTTGCCGTCAATCATCGTAAAAGACTTGGCTTTACGTGCCAACCGCCGTGCTCTGGTTTTGTCCGAGGGTAAAACTCCTTGGACAAGCCAGCTGACCAGTGGCTCGCGCCAGTCTGGCTTATCGTCGTCCATCTCGGCTTCAATCTCCATCACCTCGGCTTCATTGCCGTCTTCAGCCAGGGTCTTGGGTGGCTCCCCTTTGTCAGAGGGGTCGGCAGCCCCCGAGGGGCTTGCGAGGCTTGAAGACGATCCAAGTTCTCCCGGGGGCTCGGGGGTCTTCTTCCCCTTGGCCCCCGAGGGATCTATGCTGACCGAGGGCTTGTGGAGGTCGTTGGCAAATACGCCCGTCGGGATCGTAGCCCATTCGGACGCAATTTTTGCCAACTCGTCGGCCTCTTCGTTGTACCGTCGTGCGATGTGGTTGAGCTCGAGGCCGTCGAACTTTTCCTTGAGCAACCGCACCAGCTTGCAGTAGGCTGCCATCTTGGGGTTCTGGCACGTTGACTCCTTCATGACCTGGTCCACGACGAGCTGAGAGTCCCCTCGGACCTCGAGACGTCGGATCGCGAGCTCGATGGCGATGTGGAGACCGTTGACCAGAGCTTCGTACTCGGCCACGTTGTTGGAAACCGTGAAGTGCAGCCGCAGCAGGTATTTGAGCCGGACCCCGAGGGGCGAGACAAAGATGAAGCCTGCACCAGCACCGGTCTTCATCATTGACCCATCGAAGTACATGACCCAATACTCATCTTGGGTCGAGAGTGGCGGTAACTGTGTCTCGGTCCACTCTGCCACAAAGTCCGCAAGCACCTGGGACTTAATGGCCTTGCGTGGCACGTAGGTGATGCCATCACCCATGAGCTCGATAGCCCATTTAGTGATCCTCCCAGTCATCTCCCGATTCTGGATCACCTCCTCGAGGGGGAACGATGATGCCACGGCCAGGGGATAGGATTCGAAGTAGTGCCGCAACTTGCGCCGGGCAAGGATGATTGCGTACACCAACTTCTGGATCTGAGGGTAGCGCGTCTTGGTCTCGGACAAGACTTCGCTGATGAAGTAGACCGACCGCTGTACCAGTAATGCGTGCCCTTCCTATTGCCGTTCCACGACGATTGCTGCGCTCACAACTTGGTTAGTAGCAGCGACATACTGCAAGAGATTTTCCTCTTTTGTAGGAGGCACAAGAACCGGTGCTTTCGAAAGCAGAGCCTTAAGCCTTTCGAGGGCTTCCTAGGCCTCGGTGGTCCAGATAAAGTGCTCATTTTCCTTAAGCAACCGATACAAGGGAAGTCCCTTTTCGCCGAGCCTCGAGATGAATCGACTCAAGGCCGCGAGACATCCCATAAGCTTTTGCACTCCCTTGAGGTTCCAAATCGGACCTATCTGTGTGATGGCCGATATCTTTTCTGGGTTGGCTTCGATGCCACGCTCGGAAACGATGAACCCGAGGAGCATGCACCGAGGGACCCTGAAAACGCACTTCTCGGGGTTTAGCTTTATATTTTTCTTCTCGAGGTAGTCGAATGCTTTTTCTAGGTCGGCTACTAAGTCGCTGGCCTTTCTAGATTTTATCACTATATCATCTACGTAAGCCTCAACGGTCCGCCCGATGAGGTCCCCAAAAACTTTGAGCATGCAACGCTGGTAAGTTGCACCGGCGTTTTTGAGGCCAAATGGCATGGTTACGTAACAATATGTGCCCAAAGGAGTAATGAAAGAAGTCGCTAATTCGTCGGACTCTTTCATACGAATCTGATGGTAATCGGAATATGCATCAAGAAAGAAAAGTCGCTCACAGCCAGCAGTGGAATCAACTATTTGGTAAATGCGAGGTAATGGAAATGGATACTTAGGGCAAGCTTTATTTAAACTAGTGTAATCAACACACATTCTCCATTTTTCATTTTTCTTTTTAACCAAAACAGGATTAGCTAACCACTCTGGATGGAAGACCTCCTTGATGAATCCGGCCGCCAAAAGCTTCTGCACCTCCTCCCCGATGGCCCGGCGCTTCTCCTCGTCGAATCGGCGCAGGCGTTGCTTCACCGGCTTGGACCCGGCCTGGATGTCCAAGGAGTGCTCGGCGACCTCCCTCGGTACGCCTGGCATATCCGAGGGACTCCAAGCAAACACGTCGGTGTGCTTGCAGAGGAAGTCGACGAGCACAGCCTCCTATTTCGGGTCGAGGGTAGCGCTGATCTTCAGCACCTTGCCGTCGGGTGACTTTGGGTTGAGGGGCACCTCTTTCACCCCCTCAGTGGGCTCAAAGGTGCCCGTGACCTTTTTTGGGTCGGGGACCTCCTTTGCCAGCCTTTCGGTGTCGGCGATGAGGGCCTCGGACTCCACCAGCGCACCGGCGTACTCGCAACACCGGCGTACGCGTGCTGGTAAGAAGTGCCGATGGTGATCACCCCTTTGGCCCCGGCATCTTCAGCTTGAGGTAGGTGTAGTTCGGGATGGCCATGAACTTGGCGTAACATAGCCTTCCGAGAATGGCGTGGTAGGTGTCGTGGAAACCAACCACTTCAAAGGTGAGGGTCTCCTTCCTGAAGTTGTCTGGAGTCCCAAAGTAGACGGGCAGGTCGATCTGCCCGAGGGGTTGCGCGCTCTTCCCCGGGACTATCCCGTGGAACGGGGAAGTCACCGGCCAAAGAAGAGAGCGGCTGATCCGCATCAAGTCGAGGGTCTCAGCGTAGAGAATGTTGAGGCCACTGCCTTCGTCCATGAGGACTTTGGAGAGCCTTGTGTTGCCGACGACGGGGTCGACAACGAGCGGGTAACGCCCCGGCGGTGGGACGTAGTCTGGGTGATCGTCCCGGTTGAAGGTGATGGCATCGTGGGACCAGTCGAGGAAGCGTGGCGTCGCTGGTCCGGCGGAGTAGACCTCCCGACGCTCACGCTTTTGCTGGCACGGCGTGGGAGCGGTCCCGGGTCCGCCGAAGATCATGAGGCACTTGTCGATGGGCGGGAACTCGTCGCCCTTCCCGTCCTTGTCCTCCTTGTCTTCGGCGGGCTTCTTGCCAGTGGCGTCCCAGAACGCCTGCCGGCCGTAATGCTTTTTGAGCATCACACACTGCCCAAACGTGTGATGCACCGGACCCTGGTGATAAGGGCACAGCTTGCTAAGAATCTCGTCGAAGCGGCCCCGAGGGGGTCGTTCGGTCGCTGCCATGAGCGGGTCGCTGCGGAGGGGGGCCTTTCCCTTCCCCTTCTTTTTCTTGCTGTTTGGGCCCCGAGAAGAGGTGCCCTCGGGGGCCTCCTCCTTCCGTTTGCCCCTTGGGTCGGAGAAGAGGGCTCCCACTGCCTCGTCCCCCGAGGCGAAGCTGGTTGCTATCTTCATGAGCTCGGAAACGCTGGTGGGGGTCTGGCGTCCGAGATCATGAACGAGCTCTTTGCAGGAAGTTCCTGCAGCGAATGCACCGACGACGTCGGAGTCGGTGACCTGGGGCAGCTCATTGTACTGCTTGGAGAATCACCAGATGTAGTCTCTGAGGGACTCGCTCGGCTTCTGCTTGCAGCTCCTGAGGTCCCAGGAGTTGCCAGGGCGCACGTACGTGCCCTGGAAGTTCCCTATGATGTCTTGACCAGATCACTCTAGTCAAAGATCAACCGCGGGGGAAGATGTTCCAGCCAAGCTCTTGCAGAGTCGGCGACGAACAGGGGGAGATTGCGGATGATGATGAGATCATCCTGCGCACCGCCAAGCTGGCACGCAAGACGATAATCCGCTAGCCATAGTTCGGGGCTGGTTTCCCCCGAATACTTGGCTATGTTTGCCGGCTGTCGGAACCGGGGCGGGAACCTGGCCCTTCGAATGACCTCGCTGAAGACGCGAGGACCTGAGGGCTCGGGCGAGGGCTCGCGGTCCTCGTCCGAGTCGTAGCGCCCGCCCCGATGGACATGGTAGCCGCGTGCAGCTCCGTCAGTCTTCCGTCGACTACGGGCTTGAAGGATGGCTCAGACGTCGACGTCCTTGCGAAGCCGTTGGTGAACCGACGGGGCTCTCGGGACCTCGGGATGTACCGAGGGTTCGCGCTCGTGGCGTGCCACGCCACCATGTTGGTGGATTTCAGCGCCACGCTGGCGTGATGCTGAACTTTCCGCCTGGAGGACGGCTGCATCCTCCAGGAGGTCCTTGAGCTGGTTCCGGAGCTGCCGCACCTCCTCGGTGGAGGGCTCAGGCAGGCTCCGGAGCAGGATTGCTGCCTTTGTGAGCTTGCGGCTTGCTCGAGGCAGGGCTCCTGATGTTCCGGCTCCATCGTCGGCGATGATACGAGCCTGAACGTCCGGGGCCCGGCGACGAGCTGCTCCGCCGGTGCCTTGCTGCTCCTCGCACTCGAGCGCGGCTCGCAACTGGGTGAGGCGTAGGCGGCCCTCGTCCATCCGCGCCTCGAGTTCTCGGAGCTGCTCTAGCTCCGGAGACTGGTGCACGGGATGAGATGTCCCAGCCCCCGGGTCCTGCGGCAGAGCTGATCACGCAGGCCGCGGAGTCACCGGAGACGGGGTGTGCTATGGCTGAAGCGGGGGAGATACGTCGTTGTCGTCCCCTGAATGGACGTCCTCCACCCGTCCATCTTCGGGGTGCACCAAGTGGTAGCATTCCCGAGTGGGGTCGATGTAGGACTGGTCGGAGTCGGTGGTGACGCTCGGGTCGTCCTCCCTTGAGTCGTCGAGGTGGACGGTGAAGTCCATGCTCGCCAAGAACTCGTCGTCGTCGTCGCTGAGGCCCCATCGTGACGGTGAGTTCCAACCGCGACGATCCCACTCCTCCGAGTATTCTCGGGGAGTGAGGCTGTCAGTGGAGTCTGTCTCCCCCCGCCGTATGCCCTAGGACTGCTCCCGGGAGAAGACGGTGGGGAGGCCACGTGGTCGCCCACGAGGTCATCTAGATGCTCGAGGTGGTGGACAGGTGTCTCCACCAGATCGTGCAGCAGAGCACGGACCGCGCGGACGTGGACGTCCATAGCGCTCTGGAGCCCAAACAGAGATGACGGCGCCGTCCCCCTTCCCCATGAGGGCGGAGAGAGAGACCCGTTGACGCCGCGATCCCGTCCCCGCCCGGCCTTTGGGCGGTTGACGGGTGTGCAGCTGCCGGCGCCGGAGGTGTCAGGGTGGCGGTCGGTGTCGGGTTGGCGTCCCCTACTGGGGGCACCTGGTTGGCCGCGCCTTCCGCAACCAAGGGCAGGTTGGCGCGGTTGCGCCTCCTCCTCCTGGTTCGCTGGGAGGCGCGGCGTGCGGCGTTCCCCTCGTCCTCTGGGATGGGAGGAAGCGTTGCCGTGGTCCTTTCCCCGGCCGCCTGATGGGCTGGAGTTAGGACGATGATGATGCGGGGCTCAGTTGGGCGCAGGTTCATCTCGAGCCCGTGGTCGGTGGCCATGAACTCAAGACTCCCGAACCGGAGCACCACGCCAGTAGGAAGCGTCATGGAGGTGTCTGCCATCTGTAACCTAAGTCAACAAACAAAAGCCCCCTACCTGGCGCGCCAACTATCGGTGCTAGATTTAGTGAGTGCTAACGCCGGCTAGTAAACTTGTGTTTTGCGGTTGAGGTTACGGGTGGTGTGCAAGGGGGGAACAAAAGATTTATACTGGTTCAGGCAATGAGTGCCCTACGTTCAGTGTGGGATCGAGTCGTGTTGCCTTGCACCGGGGTGCTCGTAGTAGGGGTTACAAGCTGAGCGAGATAGGGAAGTGCTCCCAAGTCTCTTATGAATGTCTAAGTGCGTACAGATTGCTTGTTGCTGTTTATTGTTGAGTGCGTGTGAGTATGTGTGAGCTTGTCAGAGAGATCCTTTAAGGCTGGCCTCTGCTCTCCCTTTTATAGTTACAAGGGAAGGGCTAGAGTTACACGTGTTGCCCTGTGTTACAGTACTCGGCATGGCGGAGTTGGTGATGACTGGTGGTGATCGTCAGCCACGCCTTCGTCTTGGCGCCTCGGCGGCATGGCATTAGTCATTCGGCTGATCCGCCACTGTTCCATTGGTGAGTTCCAAGGCGCCTCACAGTGCTTGGTCATGGTTGGCTACATGGCGATACGTCATGCCATCGTGTTGTCCTTATATAGTGCAACGAGTAGATATGTTGACTTCTGGGTACAAGCCCCCGAGGCTCGGGAAGCCTTGGTGCCATCGGGGACCTGATGGGACAGAGCGGGGGGAGTGTCCTCCCTCGGGCACTTCTTTTTCCTTGTGAGATACTGTCACACCCAATTTTAAGGATAAAATTGAATGCATAACCTTATGTGCGCCCCAGGATCAGTCACACACATAAGCCGACAAATACAAGGTAATATCAAAAGACAATGATCAAATACATAACGTAGTAATAATTAGAATATAACCTTTAAGAAGCAAACAGCGGAAAGACAATCCGATCTTCACGTGTAGACGCCAACTCCACAGGGACACAACTGACTGGTTGACCACAAGCCTAAACTTCTCCTGAGGTATGGGGGGAAATAGCAAGAGTGAGTCCATGTCGAACTCAGCAAATATAACATGGGGTTTATGAGGCTCAAACAGGATAGACACGGGTTTACAGCGGTTTGCTTTTAATTAATCATCCTTTTATGCAGTTGGATAGCAACAAATGAATAAGCCCATTCTCATGATCATAAGTAACATAATTAATGAATTGCAACAATCAATTTGCAACAAGTCAACATCACCCAAAAAGATAACTACTCCGTGAGTTTTCCGGGCCACTCGTGACCGTGAGCGCGGCTAGTATACCAGTTTTACACTCTGCAGAGGTTGTGCACTTTCACTATGAGCCGTGATTCCCATTTGCTCGGGGTAGCTAGCCCCATAACACTACCAAGGTGAGCGAGCAGGGTTTCACTATGAAGCCTTTCAAAGGTTCGTCTAACATGTTAGGGCCGCGAGGTTTCCCTCGGCAAGCAAATGTAGAGCCCCCCTTCCATATGGCACAAGGTCACGCAGGTTATACACATATGGACAGAGGCCGTACTATACCCGAGTCGTCAAAGCCCCTCTTGCGCCTTCCGGTAACCTCTAACAAGCTAGAAAAGGTTCTCATACTAAGCTAAAACCAGAGCCATATAGCCCTCATAGTTGCACTGTAAGTCCCAGCTTTTTCTGACAGATCATTAACAAGGGGGAAGGATATGGAGCATCACAAAACTATGCTCGAATCCCCTAGTTCCATGTTGCTAAAAAGACATCTTTCAATGTTATTGCATATTCAATTAATCAAGTTTACCTGATCATGATTCCAATAGCGCGCTAGCATCAACTACCCAATGCATAAATCCCATAGGTGATCAAGGAACAAGATAACAATACTAGGTAGAGACTATGGTTAACAAGGTAGACACATGCACATAAAATTAATTATTGCGGTGAATAGGACAACAAGGAAGATCCCATGCTATACTTGCCTTGATCAAAGTACTCTGGAGAACTTGGATCCTCAACGTACTCTTGATCACCAACGTATTGCTCACCGTCTGAACTCGATCATAAAATCACCACACAATCATCGAGGCAAACATACACGAAGCAAACAAGATTTAGATTAGAAACAGTACACCAACAGTAGAAAAGCAGATTGAAAAGTTTATAAAAATAATCTACGCGTCGCTACGATTCCAACGATATAAAGTTTGCGCAAATCGGATTTAAAACGAGGAAGATATGAATTTTACAAGATTTATAATAGAATAATAATAGATTAAATATAATCTCGAATTTTAAAAGTCAATAACATATGAAACAGTGGTACTAACTAGTAGATCATCAAATTATGAATCTAACGCAATTTGAATCGTTCAAATCGGAATTAAAACGGAGAAACTACGAACAAAATAGTTTTGATTTCAAATCTGAAAACACATTTTCATATATACCGAAAATAAATACGCCTTCAAATACAGAAAACGTAATCTACTGAATACGCTAAGGGCTGCAGGTTAAGCATTAAAAACTGCAGGGGGGTTATTCGCAAAAACGCTGGCCGAATCGGTATGGCTGCTCTTCGGCCGTCCGATTCAAAATCGGCGGATCAGATTAAAAGAGGGGAGGGGTGGCGGTGCTCCCGGCCGGAAAACAGAGGCCGACGGCGGCGCCATGGCCGGAGGGCCACCGGAGAAGGCGAACTCGGCCTTCGGTGCATGAAATAGGTCGGGAAGTGTACCCATAGATCGGGAAGAGCATCGCAAGCTCACCTAGGGTGATGGGAAGGTCGGAAATCGACTCGGAGATAGCTCGCGGCGTGACCCGGCGGACGGTGGATCTCTGCAACGACGGCGGAGGCGTGTCAGTGCACAAATCGAAGGGGGAAAGTGCTCGGGAACTTCACAAGATCACAGCGAAGGTCCTCAGAGGCTTACCGAGAGGAAATTGGTGGCGAATCGAGCTAATTGCTCGCGGCGGCGGCTGCTCGATTCTCGCGGGAGCTCGGCAGTGGCGGCGAGAAGAGGCGGCTAGGGCAAGATTGGAGGGCGTGGCTTGCTCGGGAACTTGTGGGGAGGGACGGCAGAGCTCGGCCGACCTATATAGGGGCGCGAGGG
This sequence comes from Eremochloa ophiuroides, assembly GCA_038502445.1. Taxonomy (NCBI): domain Eukaryota; kingdom Viridiplantae; phylum Streptophyta; class Magnoliopsida; order Poales; family Poaceae; genus Eremochloa; species Eremochloa ophiuroides. The sequence goes on from JAHLJS010000002.1 coordinate 7,487,925, forward strand.
AGGCGTAGGAGATCCGGACTCGTCCGAGGATCCCGGCGGCGGAAAGCTTCGAGCAGCAGCGGCTCTGTTCGCGCGAGGGCAGGAAGAGGCAATGCCGCTAGGGCTGGATGGCGGCAAATAGGGGCCCGCCTGGACTTATATAGTCCCGAGGCGATGGGGATAGGGGAGTTGAGTTCGCCTCGGATATATAGGAGATCGAATCGAGGGCGGCGAGCGACGAATTCGCTCGGTTCGTTCTCGCGTCGGACTCTCGGCGAGCAGCAGAGGGAAATAGGGGAGGGGCTGTCCTGTGGGTCCCACAGGTCGGTAACACCGAGCGCTGGGGTCGGCTGGCAGTCACGGCAGAGGGATGCTCCGCGCGCGCGTGCTCGGTCGCGGTGTGGCTCTCTGCTTTGGGCGCCCCGGGGAGAAGAAAGGAAGGAGGAGAAGAGGGACTGCCCTGTGGGGCCCGCCTGTCATCCAAAGATGGGAAGAGGGGGCGCTCAGCTTGCTGCGCCGGCTGGCTGGCTAGTTAGATGGGCCTCGGCCCAAGTTGGCAAGGGAGGGGGCAGGCCGAAAGGAAGAGGAGGACTGGGCCCTCGGGCCAAAATCAGAGAGGGAAGGGTTTTCCTATTTCCCTTTTCTATTTTCTAATTACATTTTCCAAAAGGATTTTCAAATTGGGTTTTGAATATTTGAACTCAATCATAAACCAAACAATACAAAAATACATGCTCCAGCATGAATGCAACAAACATGTATATGGCCTAACATTAATTTTATATCTCAATAAATATTAATTTCCCTATATTGGAATGATCAACTAATTGCATAATTAAATAAATTCCCACCATTTAAAAGAATGCAATTTTTCGGGTGTTACAATTCTACCCCCCTTAAAAGGAATCTCGTCCCGAGATTCGAGAGAGCAAGATCAAAAGAATAAACTTTAGATGATTGAGGAGATTCAAATACTCTACCCTTGAATCTTCTTTGTTTTCTCGGGTACCTCCTCTTTCGTGATAATAATTCTGATGCGCATTTTGTAATGTTTCCATAACCTTGATGGGTACCTAGTGTGGTAAGATCCTTTGTCAGTAATAACTCATCCAATCGCATATGTGATACACATCTAATGTTCCACATAATATCTCAAGTGATTCTAATGTTTAAGGGTCCATCACGCTTCCGCTGCGCTACTCTGATATTCCATCACTACACTTGTGTCCGATCAGGCAATATTCCTCAACTTCATACATGAATTGATATTTCTGAATCTTGTGCTTGATAGTGTCCTCTCCAAACGCGGAGGTATCTGATTATTCCAAGTAAAATCACCGAAGCTCAGAAATCTTCGTCTTGTTACTCTTTACCTTGGCTACCCCCCTTAAAAGAAATTAACTTGGGGTACCAAGGATAGCTCGCATCCTCTTTCGAGTGGGTTGATTAACTACCATCATGTACTTCTAACATCCCAACAATACCCATGAGCATAGATAAGAATAGGAAATCTGAAGTTATTCGCAAGTAGAAAAACAACAGCTCAGTAACTCAGTTGTAACTCCAGATCTGTTACTCCAAATAAGCCACAGCACATACCGTTGGAAAGCTGCTGAAATTTCCTACAACTTTGATGTAGAACACTTTTCCAGATTCTGTAGTTATAATGGTCGAAAACAGGGCACAACCAAAACATTTTCAGATTCCAGACAGCACAGTTGCATCGTCTTGTGATTTTCATAACTCCCAAACCATAATAGCTATCAGGGTGATTCTTATTCCCACAGAACGATCTTGAAGTCTACTTATATCCAAAATTTTTCCATGATTTTTGCTCTTCCAAAAACGGAGGTATAAGCTGATGAAGACAGATTGCTCTGAGAAGACAGAATAAAGGAAACAAGAGAGAAAGAAAACCCAACTATGTATTCCATTAATCCTCATACCTTAGTCATATAAACTAAATGAAATTATGGACAACTCCATAAGATCATTACAATCAGTACAAAGATCCAAATCAGGCAATGTCATAATAACAATTCAATAAGGCACAACAATCACTAATACTTTGCGACACTATCGTTCTATCTCTGTCAAGGGTTCAACTCTAAGGCTTCAACTTCATGTTATGAAAGAATGAAGTAAGAGATAGTTCTAAAAGAATTTCAAGCCAAGGGGCGGATAAAAGATTTATAGCAATAAGGAGGAGATGAATATCAAGGTAAGGGGTATAGCAAAGCAGAAATTATCAAGGGTTATGGAACAAGGACTCCATAGGAAGTTATAAAACTTAAGATGGTCTAATTCTTACTAGGCTTGCGTCCTACAGTCAGCATTGCTCTGATACCACTTTGTCACACCCAATTTTAAGGATAAAATTGAATGCATAACCTTATGTGCGCCTCAGGATCAGTCACACACATAAGCCGACAAATACAAGGTAATATCAAAAGACAATGATCAAATACATAACGTAGTAATAATTAGAATATAACCTTTAAGAAGCAAACAGCGGAAAGACACTCCGATCTTCGCGTGTAGACGCCAACTCCACAGGGACACAACTGACTGGTTGACCACAAGCCTAAACTTCTCCTGAGGTATGGGGGGAAATAGCAAGAGTGAGTCCATGTCGAACTCAGCAAATATAACATGGGGTTTATGAGGCTCAAACAGGATAGACACGGGTTTACAGCGGTTTGCTTTTAATTAATCATCCTTTTATGCAGTTGGATAGCAACAAATGAATAAGCCCATTCTCATGATCATAAGTAACATAATTAATGAATTGCAACAATCAATTTGCAACAAGTCAACATCACCCAAAAAGATAACTACTCCGTGAGTTTTCCGGGCCACTCGTGACCGTGAGCGCGGCTAGTATACCAGTTTTACACTCTGCAGAGGTTGTGCACTTTCACTATGAGCCGTGATTCCCATTTGCTCGGGGTAGCTAGCCCCATAACACTACCAAGGTGAGCGAGCAGGGTTTCACTATGAAGCCTTTCAAAGCTTCGTCTAACATGTTAGGGCCGCGAGGTTTCCCTCGGCAAGCAGATGTAGAGCCCCCCTTCCATATGGCACAAGGTCACGCAGGTTATCCACATATGGACAGAGGCCGCACTATACCTGAGTCGTCAAAGCCCCTCTTGCGCCTTTCGGTAACCTCTAACAAGCTAGAAAAGGTCCTCATACTGAGCTAAAACCAAAGCCATATAGCCCTCATAGTTGCACTGTAAGTCCCAGCTTTTGCTGACAGATCATTACCAAGGGGGAAGGATATGGAGCATCACAAAACTATGCTCGAATCCCCTAGTTCCATGTTGCTAAAAAGACATCTTTCAATGTTATTGCATATTCAATTAATCAAGTTTACCTGATCATGATTTCAATAGCACGCTAGCATCAACTACCCAATGCATAAATCCCATAGGTGATCAAGGAACAAGATAACAATACTAGGTAGAGACTATGGTTAACAAGGTAGACACATGCACATGAAATTAATTATTGCGGTGAATAGGACAACAAGGAAGATCCCATGCTATACTTGCCTTGATCAAAGTACTCTAGAGAACTTGGATCCTCAACGTACTCTTGATCACCAACGTATTGCTCACCGTCTGAACTCGATCATAAAATCACCACACAATCATCGAGGCAAACATACACGAAGCAAACAAGATTTAGATTAGAAACAGTACACCAACAGTAGAAAAGCAGATTGAAAAGTTTATAAAAATAATCTACGCGTCGCTACGATTCCAACGATATAAAGTTTGCGCAAATCGGATTTAAAACGAGGAAGATATGAATTTTACAAGATTTATAATAGAATAATAATAGATTAAATATAATCTCAAATTTTAAAAGTTAATAACATATGAAACAGTGGTACTAATTGGTAGATCATCAAATTATGAATCTAACGCAATTTGAATCGTTCAAATCGGAATTAAAACGGAGAAACTACGAACAAAATAGTTTTGATTTCAAATCTGAAAACACATTTTCATATATACCGAAAATAAATACGCCTTCAAATACAGAAAACGTAATCTACTGAATACGCTAAGGGCTGTGGGTTAAGCATTAAAAACTGTAGGGGGGTTATTCGCAAAAACGCCGGCCGAATCGGTATGGCTGCTCTTCGGCCGTCCGATTCAAAATCGGCGCATCAGATTAAAAGAGGGGAGGGGTGGCGGTGCTCCCGGCCGGAAAACAGAGGCCGACGGCGGCGCCATGGCCGGAGGGCCGCCGGAGAAGGCGAACTCGGCCTTTGGCGCATGAAATAGGTCGAGAAGCGTACCCATAGATCGGGAAGAGCATCGCAAGCTCACCTAGGGTGATGGGAAGGTCGGAAATCGACTCAGAGATAGCTCGCGGCGTGACCCGGCGGACGGTGGATCTCTGCAACGGCGGCGGAGGCGTGTCAGTGCTCAAATCAAAGGGGGAAAGTGCTCGGGAACTTCACAAGATCACAGCGAAGGTCCTCAGAGGCATACCGAGAGGAAATTGGTTTGGTGGCGAATCGAGCTAATTGCTCGCGGCAGCGGCTGCTCGATTCTCGCGGGAGCTAGGCAGTGGCGGCGAGAAGAGGCGGCTAGGGCAAGATTGGAGGGCGTGACTTGCTCAGGAACTTGTGGGGAGGGACGGCAGAGCTCGGCCGACCTATATAGGGGCGCGAGGGAGGCGTAGGAGATCCGGACTCGTCCGAGGATCCCGGCGGCGGAAAGCTTCGAGCAGCGGCGGCTCTGTTCGCGCGAGGGCAGGAAGAGGCAATGCCGCTAGGGCTAGATGGTGGCAAATAGGGGCCCGCCTGGACTTATATAGTCCCGAGGCGATGGGGATAGGGGAGTTGAGTTCGCCTCGGATATATAGGAGATCGAATCGAGGGCGGCGAGCGACGAATTCGCTCGGTTCGTTCTCGCGTCGGACTCTCGGCGAGCAGCAGAGGGAAACAGGGGAGGGGCTGTCCTGTGGGTCCCACAGGTCGGTAGCACCGAGCGCTGGGGTCGGCTGGCAGTCACGGCAGAGGGATGCTCCACACGCGCGTGCTCGGTCGTGGCGTGGCTCTCTGCTTTGGGCGCCCCGGGGAGAAGAAAGGAAGGAGGAGAAGAGGGACTGCCCTGTGGGGCCCGCCTGTCATCCAAAGATGGGAAGAGGGGGCGCTCAGCTTGCTGCGCCGGCTGGCTGGCTAGTTAGCTGGGCCTCGGCCCAAGTTAGCAAGGGAGGGGGCAGGCCGAAAGGAAGAGGAGGACTGGGCCCTCGGGCCAAAATCAGAGAGGGAAGGGTTTTCCTATTTCCCTTTTCTATTTTCTAATTACATTTTCCAAAAGGATTTTCAAATTGGGTTTTGAATATTTGAACTCAATCATAAACCAAACAATACAAAAATACATGCTCCAGCATGAATGCAACAAACATGTATATGGCCTAACATTAATTTTATATCTCATTAAATATTAATTTCCCTATATTGGAATGATCAACTAATTGCATAATTAAATAAATTCCCACTATTTAAAAGAATGCAATTTTTCGGGTGTTACAGGTACATTCCAGGGGGTTGGCAAGACCGGTCGTAAGGCTTGCCCATTCCCCCTGGTTGGCCGGACAACCGTCGTCCCCTATTTCCTGGTGTCACACGTGTGGCCGGGGTATGGCGGTCGCCGTCGTAGTCGGCGAATCCCCAAGTCAGCCCGGGAAGCCGTACGGTTGACTGTTCCTGTAGCGGCGTGGGAGGAGGAGGACCGTCAGATCGCCTGCTAGAGGAGATGGGGTAGTTGGTACGGCGAACGTGCGCGTTCTGGGCGCTGTTGTGTCTAGGGGGCCATCCGATGGCACTATGCCTGTAAAGTGGTCTGAGAGGTCCCTTGCGGTCCAAGACTGCTCTGCTGACATCAACTATACATGGGATGCCTTTGAAAGATTGCGCTCGAGAGGGATGGTGAAGCTCGGGCGAATCGGAGAATTGGTGCCCGAGGGTGCTGCTTATCCGAGCTCTCTCGGTGAGGCTCGGGCGAATCGGAGAATTGGCGCCCGAGGGTGCCGCTTTCCCGAGCTCTCTCGGGGAGGCTCGGGTTAATCGGAGAATTGGCACCCGAGGGTGCCGCTTTCCCGAGCTCTCTTGGGGAGGCTCGGGCAAATCGGAGAATTGGCGCCCGAGGGTGCCACTTTCCCGAGCTCTCTTGGGGAGGCTCGGGCGAATCGGAGAATTGGCGCCCGAGGGTGCCAGCTTCCCCCGAGGGTAGGTTTGTGTTGATGCATCATCGTCATGGGCCTCCGCAGGCGCTGGCCTTCGTGGGCTTCCGCTGGCCTTACCTGGGCCGGGTCGTGTTGGGAATGTATATTTTTGCATCGAAGTTGGGTACCCCATACTTTGGTACCCGACAACTATAAACCACCGAGCCTTCGCCAAAAGGTAAAACTGGTACTTATCCATATTTACTTTCAGCATTGCTTTAATATCTTAGTAGTTGCATATTTACTTTCCTGCATTTAAAAAAGAAAATAAAAATATTTATTGCTTTGCCTAATAAAATCTAAAAGCCCTATGTGATTAATCTTGTGACATTGCTCATAAAGACTATTCACCGTGGTGGCACAAAAATAATTTTGAATCTAGAAAAGTTTTCAGCATCACATTTGCTTTCTGCAATTATAAAATTTAAAAATACCAAAAATATGTGGGCACATGAAGGTCCACACCTTTTCAAGAAAAATACCATAAATATGTGAGCACATGAAGGTCCACCCAGGAGACTTTACGCTGGAATAAAAACATTCACTTACCATAGAGTGGTATTAATCTAACCCCTCTCCATTAGATTTGGTACTTTTGTTGGCAATTAAGTTTTACAGGATAAGACAAGATCAAGAGCTAGTCAACCTGACACACCTATGCTGCCGGTACACCTGCTCCCAGAAGGATCACTTAATTTGCAACATCGGAGACCCTGTCAACCATCCAGCTTGGGGGATGGCACCCAATATTTGAATCCAGCTAAGTATAAGTTTCCCACCTTATTACTGTACCATATTGCTTTTCAAGTGAGTTAGCTAGTAAGATAAAATTTGAAAAAATCAAATAAATAGTGTTTAGATTAGCTAAGTTTCCCACCTTATTACTGTACCATATTGCTTTTCAAGTGAGTTAGCTAGTAAGATAAAATTTGAAAAAATCAAATAAATAGTGTTTAGATTAGCTAGTGTGTTTGAATAAAATAAAAAGAGAGTGCTTACAATAAATTTTGCTCAGACTAGATGGAAACCATGCACAGGAATTTGATAAGTAGCACCCCACCATGGTTCCTCATAACACTTAGTTTTCAACCTTGAATCATCCCAAGTTTCAGACATGACCATTTTAACTTAAAGATTTACTTTGAAACCTGAAACTTGTGGGTAGCAACAGCTTGATCTAAGTCTAAGTAATTAAGAGATATGATATGCAAAGTATGAGCTGCTATTTATCTTGTTCCTAGTGATACTTGAATTCTGGAGATTTATTTTGAAAAACCTTAAAACCACATGATGAGTTCCTGTATGACAAAGAGCTTTACATTCCTATCACAGCCATACATGCTAGAATAGGAAGTATACACATCATATTATGCTACTTGCTTTGTTTTGAGTTTAGTCAAACTCTGTTGATACCTTAGGAATTTATCATGCTTTTACAACCAAGATCATGTGCACTCCACCCATAATACACTACTCAACTCCTGAGTAGGCGCATCCACATTCCACATATTCCATCTATTCCACCCAAAAATGATACCCCATTAGTTACCCCAAATCAATGCTCCAAAGTTCTTTTTGCTATCTCTCAAAAGAAAGAAAAAGGGAAGTACTCTTGCAAAGAAGAGGCATCTGGCTATGCAAAAGAGTGAGATGAGAGAAAGCAATGGGTACAAAGATGCCCGCCTGAGAGGTAAAAATGGACAAGTGTCCGATTATCAAAACAATGGGTACTCTAATGCCCGCCTGAAAAAGAGAAAGAGAAAGATAGCCCATGTTGTCCTGTAGCACAATTCCCTAGTATTGAAAAAAGAAATGAAGAGAGAGATGTTGCAAGGAGCAAAAAAGTAGAATATGGATCAGCCTCCACAAATAACCACCTACCACCTCACACACATGCACATCTTGTTTTGATTGTATGACCTGTTCCTTTGGATCCATTGTTTGACTTTACAACATATTCATTGCAAGTATGTATGAGCTTTTTCCCTATCCATGAGCTCCACATAAGCCATTAGTTATAGGGTGAGAGAAGAGAAGGCATGCATCACTATTGCCTTGGTAAGGATCCACAAATATCACATATTGAGAGATTTGAGAGAGTCATACACAGGAAACTCTGAGTTTTATTTTGAAAACTTGCAAAAGCTCCAGGATAAGAGTTGAATGACAGAGCATGAGACATAGTGCTTGACTTAGACATTCTGTCCTTCAATTGCCCAAGACCTAAGAGAAAGCTATAAGCTCCATGGTTAAAGGTAATAAAGGTAAGTCTAAGGCTCTAATCCTTGAGTACTTTTTGGTTTAAAACTAAATACTTGTAAGGGGTAGCTAGAACTTACAATATCTGCTAAAGTTTGGCTTTGCTAAGGGACTAGCAAAGGTTAAGCTTGGGGGAGCTTGTTGACGGTAATTATTGTATGATTTTACCCGTCAACTAAACATGAAATAAGGGTATAAAGGCAAACACCACCATAGAATAGGGCTTTAACTAACAGAATTCACAGTTTTGGTGAATCAGTGTTTTGCAGGGGGTTATACATAAAAGAACTATGGGAGGCCCGCATGTCGGATAAAAATAACGAAATCCACCGCGAAAGGAGATCAAGAATATTCTAGAGAACACCAGTAGACTCGCTGGCAGAAGCGGGGCCCACTTGGCAGTTGGGGGAGATCAGCCGACCCACTGACCAGGTCGGCCGATCTGTCAGTAAGAGGTCTTGGCCTCCACTTCGTCGTGGACCCACATCCCGAAATTTCACGCAATCCTAACCGCCCGTCGAAGTCGGTTTGATCCAAGCTGCTACGGTTCATCCCACCGGCCTATATAATGACCCCAGACCCAACAGGGTTTCAGATCATTCAATCAATCATTCAGCAATCAACCAGTTCAGAGCCAGAAACCCTATAATTATTAGAGCTTTACCATCTTGAGCATAGTTACATAGATTAGAAGTAGAAGGAGGCGAGTTCTACTCGAATTCCGGATCTGTCTGGAGCTAGAAGGCTTTTCGGAGCCATTGTAAGCTCTCTCTTGTATGTTAAACCTCTTTTGAGTGCTTGAGATAAAGTTGATTAACATTATTCTATTATTGATTATGTTCTCAATTATGCTACTCATTGCTTATTTAGATTGTATACTTTGCATAGTTAGGATGCATTCATATTCATACATAGGATTTGTATAGCGCTCATTCCATTGACGTCATGGGTGGGTGATGGACAGCATGTAAGCATGGTGCTTAGATGTAGTTTATCTGCAAATGCACCCTATATTCTGGGTTCTATGGTAGATCGCGGATGTGACACTCCCGTTGAGTCCTTTGCTAGTCCACACTCCGAATGTAGGGAGAGTAGAAAGTTATTATTAGTTTAGAAGGCTGGCTATGATCTTGATCTTCTTTAGTAATATTCCCTTTAAGTATGAATATGAAGTGTCTTCGCCATGATTGCTAGTATAATTGCACCAATCTTATATGTCTTTGAAAGTATAGTTAGAATGACTTAGGATATCCTTATGCTTCAATCTAATCCATGCTAGTGCTTAGATAGGAAGTGCTCTAAGTGATCATTATTAATTGATTGATTGATCATTATGCTTATCATACATATCATTATTATTGTGACATAACCCCTGTTCTGAGTAAATAGGTTATGCATGGTTATCTCCATATTTGCATATGCATATGACATCTATCTATCTACCTGCATCCCATTTATTGCCAATCCTTCCCAGTGGTAAAATATAAATGACAACCCGGATTACTCCTGGTAATGCTACAATGGTGTATATTTTATCTGTGCGCTTGCGGATACAATATAATATATTTCAGTCACTTGCTAAGAAGGAGAGATCTCTTAGGAATCATACTAGGGATGATAACCTAATTACTTCTAAGAGATAGAGGAAGAGTTCCAAGTGATCTGTAGGACTAATCAAGTGGCACATTAATTTATACCTCCCATTATTTTTAGCGCCAGTGCTAAGGATAGAGTCTAACTCTATTTTTGATGATGACGTTAAAAATGCCAACACTCCTACACCTCCATTTTTCATTAATTTATACAGCGATTTGGATGTCTATTTCTTAGAACTCTCCAGAGCCCACTCCACTTGATCTCTATTTTTAGACAAAGCCACTTCATTCAGCATAGCTGTCAGCTGTTGCCAGTCCTCCCTTAAAACGCCAATAAGCTGCCTTCTAAACTGTATATTCACATGTCCATTTATCAAAGCATCTCTAACACTAATTTCTGGTTCTATTGCAATTTGGAACAATCTATGGAAGGAAATTTTCAGAGGACATTCACCAATCCAAACATCATGCCACTAGTCTGATTCGCTGCCCATTCTCAATTTTCACCACTCTTTCTTTTTGGTACCATTCCCTCAATGCAAGGATCTCTAGAATTGTGAGCCATTTTTGTTTCTAATATGAAAGATGCTTTTCTCACCCAGATACTTGTTTTTTAATAAAGTGCAGCAAAGGCTACATAGATGACAATGATTGCAACTATGATGAGTTGCATTATACATGGCTGGCTATATAGATATCTGGTTAATAAAAAAATAAGTGCGCATGTGTGCTGGCTGCGAATCAAAACTTTATGGAAAGAGTTGCTGTAGTTTAGGTTGTTATTAGCTGATATATATACTTGGCCCACTAGATCATGAATTTTGCCATGAGATTTAAAAGAACTCTTAACCCTCACAAGTGAAGAAGTAGTAGTGTTGTACTTTTTATGTCAAAGCAGATAATGTAACCCCTCACAATATATGAAGCATTCCATAAATACCATTGTATGAACCCTCACTGTCACTACACCATATTCAAACATTACTGTCGGTTCAAAATCTCCCTTCACTGGCGGATTTTGAACCGGCACAACCAACTCGGCAGTGATGAGCTCATGACATCACTGCCGGGTCTGCCAAACCGGCAGTGATATGTGAGCTATCACTGCCGGTTGTCAATACAAACTGGCAGTGATAGCTTAGCTATTACTGCCGGTTTACAATTAGACCCGGCAATGATATAATTTTTATAATTTGCATTTTATTAATTGTTTTATTTTCAATTCGAGGGGATGTCTTGGGGGGAGGTGGGAGATGTGTTGGCGGTGATGCAATCGAATAATTGGATATGGATGTGGATTCTTGACGTCACTACAAATCCATTAACGTTTATATTACAGAAATTCCAAAATAAAACGTATAAGTAATGAAATAATTAAGAGTCGCATTACAATAGCTTATCCACATGTTCTCTTCCATAGGCCTTCTTGAACTTCTTGGTCTTGGCAATGCAGAATGATCCGTTCTTGCTCAATACCTCGTCGGTGATAAACTTTGCTAGTTCTTCTTGAATTCCTCTTATCTCGAAATCGACCAACCGGTTGTGACTGTGTGCTTTGCACTGTAATTGAATCAAGATGATTTTCAGATGCAAAAACATAAGCAAAAATAATACAATTGGGAAGCCTACGTACCGCTTCATCTCCTTTGTCGGTTTTTGCACCAAAGTAGACAAGCATAGCCCACATCACATAGAATTCGTTGTTCCCCGCCGGTTGGTTTAGGGTCTTGATATCCTCCATATACTTAGCCGTGAATGGTTCACTCCAATTCTTGTGCTTTTTGCTAACGACATTTTTCCAGTCAGGTAAGGCCTTCATTCTGTGTGACATTATAAACAAAGTATCAAGGTGTTAACACCAAATTTTGGGCTGGGAGCCGATAGCCGATGCCAGAAGCCGATAGCCGATACCGAAGGAAGATAGCCGATCTCGGAAGCAGGTTCCGTCCAGCAGAAGCAAGGGAAATAGCCGATTGAACGGTGAATCGGTTATCGGGCGAAGGTGACAGAAGGCGTGCAGCGTCGGTATTGGTGACGTCATCTAGAGTCTGCACCGCCAAGATGCGATCACGATCGGAGTCCGTTATGAAAGGGAAGATGTGACTCCAAGTTACCTTAGATATAGGATAGTTTGTTAGTTTCCTTATCTATTGATGAGTTGTGATTTGACTAGGACTCTATCTACGCTCAGAGTATAAATATAAGCCCTCAGCCATTGTAAATACATCAACAACATCAATACAACACAACTTTCGGCTCCGGCCAAACAAACCCTAGAGTCAGTCGAGTCCGGCGAGTTACTTCATCCAGGCTGGGTGTCATCCGGTGGACGCAGGCTTGCTTGTAAGTATCGTCAACCCCCTGTTAAACTATGTCTTTTTAGCGTCATCCGGTGGACGTGGAAGCATGGCGGACTAGGGTCCTTGCTAAGCTCTGTTTCTTTGGCGTCATCCGGTGGACGCGGGAAGCACAGTGAGTCAAGGATGATTCACGCTGGTTTACCCGATCAATCTGTGTTAACCGTCATCCGGTGGACGAGATGCAGATTAGGACGGTTTTCACGCGCGGATTAGTTATCGATTCGTGTTTGTTTGCTTGATTAATCTATTAGTTAACGTCATCCGGTGGACAGCCTATAGATTAAGACAGTTTGCATGCATGGATTAGTTATCGGCTCTAGTTAAATTTGGCAGTTTAGCTAGATTCATTAAGTTACCGATGTTGCTTATGTTTATTGTTTATTATTTAAAGCAATCATCAATTTGCCCGTCTTGATCCATATGCGTCGGCTTATATCTAATAGATCTATATGTTCAACGAATTATGTTTGCCATTCATTTTATATTGATAAGATAGAATGTTTTGCACCAGCCGGTTGTATTTTGGATCTAGATTAGATACGGGTCGCACTCAAGTAATAAAATAAACATTGTCTAGATTCAAGGGTTAACGGATCTAAGTTGCAACTTCATCATGACTGCCTCGATCCGCTCGATCTCCACTGTTGCAAGATTGTGATTTACATCTATTAGCCGGAGAGTTGAAACATTGTTTGCTTTATAGGCTTGTATGTTGCTCGTATACACTAAATCGGCTGAAATAGCCGATTTCTTCTTGTTTTACATTGAGATATCTTATGATCATGTTAGCTTGCTGTGACCACATCTTTTATAATATACTTCCGTCTAATGCAAGTATATATCATTGAATTCTTGTCTGAATCGGTTAACTTGAGTTATAATGCATGTTTCGCTACAATCGGTTCATAACATGACGGAATCGGTTTTCTAGTCGATCTCCCATTACATCGGCTCTTCGAGCCATACAATTGGAACTACCTGGACATACCGGTTAGTTCCGCCCTATGATTACTGATTACGTCTTGTTTCCTTGTCAATTACAGGTCAAATTGACTGGCACGCTTGGGTGTTACTAACACTCTCAGACCGGGTCCGAAGCTAGCTGGATCTGCGAGAGCTTTACTGCCTCAAGGGTCGTTTCCGGCTTCGCTGGTGTGTTGGGCTTAGGGAACCACTTTTTGCGCCAACACAAGGCCATTGACCTTACAATGTCCAATGTGATTAGAAAGTAGTGTTGTGATATTGGGTTCACTTACTTATTCAACACATTGACTAGATGGTCGATATGAGAAAGTGGCTTCTTCTTGGAATCCCACACCTCGATATGTGAATTTACAAGACAAATCTCTACGAGGACATAATGGTTGCTGCAATCATGAAGGAAAGTCCATGTTACTAAATGTCATATATATTAAGCGAATGAACACCAAAGTGAGGGCCGAGAACACATACTCGCAGTTGTAGGGTAGGAGTATGTTTGTTTTGTTGTTTTTCAACATCCTTTCAAACTCAATCTTCAGACTTTTTGGCACATAGTCATCTTGACACCCGGCAGCGCATTTTGTCTCGTTGACAAATACGGGATCCAAGAAGTCTACATGCATCAGGTGCCTCCGTAGGCACCATTTTGCCATACACCTGCATAATAAACACAGGATATATTCAAATGCAGATCACGTGCTTTATTATAACGTTGTGAGGGCAGGGTACTTACATAGTCCATAACATCAAAATCTATACACATCGAGCGAGCGCCGTTGGAAGAGCTAAAAGAGGACTTCATAATAAACAATATGCACCTCTTCTTCAGGATGATTAAAAATCAGCCCGGGAGGGATACAAACTTCAAAGCCAATGTACTCCCCTTTGGCAGTATCGAGGGTGTAATAATCATGCAACTGTCATAGATATGTTGGCAACTCTTTATACTTTTGTTCAGTGGTGACCAAAGGTTTGCCTCTTGAATACTGGTATGCGACAGCTGCTGATTCAAACTCTCTTCTTCCGTAATATAACTCCACGGCCTCCTCCATGGATATGCCCATGTTCTCGGCCAAGTTTTGTATCTCTAACAAATGTTGGGTCTGTATTTATGTTTCTCTAGTCTGATTGCTCTATTTGTTGTTCTGCCTTTCAAATTCTGTCTGTTGCATCCAAGGAGGGAGACTAGCTATTCGCTTAAAGAAGGAAACAGTTGCTTCCTTGGTTCTTGGATGCTGCTCCACAGTCTTGCCCTTCATCAAAGAAGTAATGCTAGCATCCACCTTCTTCTTCTTGCTTATCTTGGGAGCATTACCAACTGAAGACGATGACCTCTTCTGTTGGGAGGTCGAACCTGATCTTAGAGGACGAGATGGAGGAGGAGATGGAGTAAGAGTCTTCTTCTTTGGCGGTAGGGGAGGGGGAGGTGGAGGAGGAGGAGTCTTCTCCTTTGTCGGTGGAGGAGGAGGAGGAGACTTCTCCTTTGGCGGTGGAGGAGGAGGAGGAGGAGGAGGAGGAGGAGGAGGAGGAGTCTTCTCCTTTTGTAGTGGAGGCGAGGGAGAACTAGGGTCTTCCTATCCAAACACAGGCGAGTAACCCCTGGGAGGTGGTGATGCCGACGATTCATCGTCATCCTCATCATCTGAAGATGGCTGGTCATCAAGCTTGATGAAACGTTTGTGCCAAGCCACATGAGTGCCCAAGTGGTGAACAAGATGCGGCCTATCTTCCTCCACTAGGTAATCAATATGTATCTTATTAAACTTCTTATCCAAGATCTTATCAATGCTGACCCTGGCATACCCGAGTGGCATTGGCTTGCCATGAATGATGCCATCTCCTCTCGGAAAGGCTTGTCCGACCGCGACCATGTCTTTTGTCCACTGCTGACGGATGTACAACCTGACATTAATAGGTCCAGTGATGTCGTCCACCGGATGATGAGCATTGACCTCTTCTTCATCAGGCATAGGGGTAGATCCATAGCTACTGCTGACCCTTGAGCACTAGGCTATTCCCCGTCTGGACAGGCTGCGGTTGTGCCGAACACATGGATTGCATAGCTGTCATAACTCAGTGCATCAACTTGAGCAGCTATCCGTGCTTCCCATGCTATTTTCGATTTCCTTTCGCCACCTTTGCAGCTCTTCTTCTCTTTGCAATCTAGCCCTCTCCCGGCTCTTATAGGACGAAGATTCGCCTTCGAAGGCTTTCTCCCAAGGAACAATCCCGGCTCCTCTTGTGCGACCGGGGTGCTCCTTGTTCCCAAGAGCTTGGGTGAGCACATCATTTTCTCTATCCGACTTGCGGATTCCTCTATTCACTTCGTTAGTTATCGTTAAAATCCTCTGGAGGAGGTCGGTGATGGCGGGTTCACTCTCAGAAGAAAGCCTCCCGGTACTGTCGTACCGTGCCCACCTTGCGAGAAGGTAGTTGACTGATCTAGGCTGCCAATCGCTTGTCTTGATCCTTACGCCGCTCTGCTCTAGTTTCTGGACTTCCGTTTCCCATTCTGGAATCTTCCTGACATAGCCATGTGATCCTAGGTGATGAGGATCCTTTGCCTTCTACGAGTTTGCTCTATTTCTTTCGCTTGCTGCTTTGGCCTCTTCGGATAGTGTGTAAGACTTGAACTCCTCCCAGAAGTCCCTCTGCTTAGCACATTCCCCTCTCTCAAAGTTTGGTTGCCTGTCTTTCTTGACTAACTTATATAAGGTTCCCTTGAAGGTCTTGAATGAACGACCCATGATTTCCTTGGCCTTCTTGTTGACTGTAGCCTCATCATAGTTGTTAGGGAAAGTGAAATAACCTTTCAGCTTGTTCCAAACTAGCTCCTTCTCACTTTCTGGTACCCTCCACGGGTCATCCTCATGACCAGTCCATTTCCTATACTTGATCGAGATAAAATCTCTGACAAGTGCCCTGATGATACTCTTGTATGGGCCCGAAGCTTTGAGAGGCTCCACCGGCTCCCCTACTTGGTCAAACTCAGAGATATGCCAATGTTTACTTGTCTGAGGAAGCTTTGTTGCTCCACGTTTAGTCCTGCTGCTATCCTCACCACTTGGCTCTTCCATCGTAACCTGCTTCAAAATACGTAATTAATAAGTACCCATCAAACGTATCTATCGTGGTGGGGTACTTCGGCGTTATTACATACGACCTAACTTACCTCGTCTTCTTGATCTAGCTGGAGAAACCGGCTCAGACTCTGGTTTTCATCCTCTTGATTCTCACTGCCACCACCATTAGTCGGATCCTGCGGCTCTCCTGTACTTTGGCGACGCGTGGTGAACTGGCGATGACGAGTCATGTCTGTAGACATGCATGTCATCAGTGTTTGTATGGCACATGTATGCATAGTAGAAATACAAGAAAATTGGGGCTTTGATGGATTAATACAAAGTACACATGACACAACTAGTACATATATTAGAGTAGTGTACTACAAGTACTAATTTATTAGTCTATATTAACTTCCAAATACATAAAGCAATGACCAAAGCTTGACAGTAAAATGATGGTATCTTTTCAAGACCAAAAACCGAGGCTCTTGGTCTTTATCGCTCTAACGGGTGGCTTATCTTCTATCTTCAATTCATCGCTTTTCCCATGGATTTCACCATAGTTGTAGTAGGCAGTCAACGCTTCAGTTTCTATGTTGTATCTCTTGTGCAGAGCACCTGGGTAGCGATTGACTTGAGCATAGCACTCCTCCCAAGTACGGTACACGCCAAGTCTGTGGCCATTATTGTCTAAACACGCATAAAATTAATGTCCTTGTAAGGTTCAACAAGCAAATATCGTATATGAAGGTATGCTATAAATTGCATAGTATAAATATGGCATAATAATTAATCCATAGAACCAAATTCCATATAGAACACTATGATTTAGAGGTATAGGCTACTATGTAAACTTTGCAAAGTGGTGTGGAATATCACGCTCCAAGTGAAATGCCCTAAGTTAGGTACTAGATTCCAATTCCTCCAAGTGAAAGGATTCTAATTTGGTCCTATTAGTTATTTCCAAGTGCATATAAACGTGTACAAACATTGTCACAGCTCATATTACTTTGTTCCTTACTCATTTCCACTGGAACTAACACTGAATCCCACTACAATCATAGCTACAGTTCCTTATAGACATTGTACCGAACACCTTATAAGCATGGAGTTAGCAGCTCACTGTATGTATGGGGGTGGCCGGGATCTCGCGCTCCTGGAAGTCGTGGCGAAGCTCCTAGCCTCCTAGTGTCGTGGAGGAACACTAGTCGGCGTAGAAGAAGTAGTAGGAGCCGGCGCACAGCGGACGGCGTCGACGAGCTTGTGCAGTGGCGTCGCGCTCCACCTCCCTCCTTGCCGGCGTCGTGGATGGCTGCACCGCTGCTGTGGACGGTGTCAGGCGTTAAGGAGCACACGGGGATCGTGGGGCGAGACTGTGCGGGCCTGTCGGAGCTTGGATGGGGCTGGAACGGTGGCACGGGTGCGGCGGAGCTCTGAAAATAGTAGAGCGGGAGGTAGACGATGAGTTTGAAATGTTTGGGCGCGCGCCGGTTGCCTTATATAACCCACCCCATCACTGCCGATTCAAAGTACCAACCGACAGTGATGCTATGCAGGAATCGAGGGAAACTAACTGTATAAAAAGAATCCATTTCCAATCTAGACCGAAGTCACTCGCAGTTCGGTTGGTTGAGTCTTTGTGCTTTGGCCTCGGTGGCCTGGGTTCGAACCAGAGGTTCTCTAAAATTTTATTTGTGAAGTTTTTTTTACTTTCACATCACTGCCGGTTCCAAATCAGAACCGGCAGTGATGTTATATTTTTAAAATTCTAAAGTATTGTTTAAAATTCATAGTAATTCATAGAAAACTCCAAAAATTGTAAAAATGGTGTCATTAAATTTGCATTGACTATCCCTACAACTTTTGTTAAGTGGATGTTTTGATTTGAACAATTTAAATTTCTCATTTGTTTGAAAAAGTATTTAAATTGAGTATTTTAAAATATTTTGGGCACTCAAATGATCTCAAATGAAAAAGTTCTAACAACAAAGTTGTAGGAATCATCAAGATCAACAACTTGTATTTTGGCATTTTGTGCATTTGAATTTATTTGTTGGCTGTGCATTGTTCAAATCTCTAAACATTCTCAAAACTCACAATTCAAATAAAATTTGCGCCACCAGATGGTCTCAAATGGAAAACTTATAAACAACAAAGTTGTATAACTTATGAATGTCTACAACTTTTATTATAGTCATTTCTCCATTTGAAATTGTTTTATTAGACATGTCTCATAAAGTGACATGTTTCCATATAACTCATGTTATTTTGTAGGAAACATGAGAAAGTGTGAGACATATCTAATAAAACAATTTCAAATGCAGAAATAGTCTATAATAAAAGTTGTAGATATTCATGAGATATATAACTTTGTTGTATATAAGTTTTCCATTTGAGACCATCTGGTGGCGCAAATTTTGTTTGAATTGTGAGTCTTGAGAATTATTTAGAGATTTGAACAATGCACAGCCAACAAACAAATTCGAATGCATAAAATGCCAAAATAAAAGTTATTGAGCCTGATGATTCCTACAACTTTGTTGTTTACAACCTTTTTCATTTGAAATCATTTGAGTGCCCAAAATATTTTAAAATACTCAATTTACATATTTTTCAAACAAATGAGAAATTTAAATTGTTCAAATCAAAACATCCACTTAACAAAAGTCGTAGGGATAGTCAATACAAATTTAATGACACCATTTTTACAATTTTTAGAGTTTTCTATGAATTACTATGAATTTTAAATAATATTTTAGAATTTTAAAAAATATAACATCACTGCCGGTTCTATTATACAACCGGCAATATGATCTCGAATTCGATGCAAAATACTAAAACAACATTTCTTTATGAATTACATAGTTTGATATTCTAACTATTCATGGTGCAGGAACTATGATGGCCTCATCGTGATCACTCCAGAGGTATGCAGGTTCGTCACCCTCTTCAAGGATAGGTAGGGTAACGTCCGCCCCAGAAGGGGCCATTTCTTGATAACCTCTGTACTCTTTTTCATCCGTCACTTCGTCAACACCGACAATCTTCCTTTTGCCTTACATGACTATTTGTAGTCTTCCCTTTATATTGTTATCCCTTGCATAGAAGATTTGCAAAACATCCTTTGCAAGGACGAAGGGGTCGTCTCTGTATGCGGTCTTGGATAGATCAACGGTAGTGAACTCATCATTGTCGGTGTTGATTTTGTCTAGCCGTACCCACTGGCAACGGAAAAGAGCGACCTTCAACTGTTGTCCATAGTCTAGCTCCCATATCTCATCTATAAAACCATAGTATGTTGCCTCCACCATGCCATGTTCATCGTGGGCGTCGAAACGAACAGCACTATTTTGGTTGGTGCTCTTGCCGTCTTGCTTTTTTGTGTAAAATATAAAACCATTTATATCATACCCTTGGTACGTCATCACCGTAGTCGAAGGTCCGGGAGCTAAGAGGTCTAGCTGACAACCCGTGACCATTCCTAGTTTGCGGCATCGAAACCAGTCACCAAACTCCTCCTTATGTTTTTTCTCAAGCCAACCCTGTGACCTACCGGTGTGCTTAATTTGCAGTAACTGTTTGTGCTCATCAATGTATGCCATCACACCGTCGGCCTGCTGGAGGACAGCGAAGTGTGCCTGTCTGAAAGAAACGACTTCGTTGATTGTGATAGCTTTCTCACCTATCGTTCCTTTGCCCCCCAGTCTTCCCTCGTGACGAGATACTGGAACTCTGACCCAATTGATGTCCAGATAATATGTGCAGAACTCAATGGCCTCCTCCGTTGTCCATCCTTCTACCATGCTACCTTCCGGTCTGAATCTATTCTTAACATACCGCCTAAAAACTTTCATCAACCTCTCGAAAGGAAACATCTGGTGTAGGTACATTGGGCCAAGGGCTTTAATTTGGTCAACAAGATGAACAAGTAGATGCACCGATATGTCGAAGTAAGTTGGTGGAAAATGCATCTCAAGCCTGTATAGAATCTCGGCTATCTCCTGCTTTAGCTGGTCTAGCTTGGCCCCGTCAATGACCTTTTCAGAAATTGCATTGAAAAACGAACACAACTTTATGATCAGGGCGCGTACCTTATCAGGGAGGATACCTCGCAGGGCAACTGGGAGCAGCTGAGTCATAATGACATGACAGTCATGAGCCTTCATACATACAACTATAGTTAAACTTAAGTTCTCTCATGTTAACTAGCCTCTTCGGGTTTGCACAGTAGCCAGTCGGCACTTTGAGATCATTGAAGAAAGAAATAAGCATGTCCTTTTCTTTTTTTTCATTGTCCATGATGCCACCGGAAGTTTCAAGTGGCCATCCTCAAGAGTTATTGGGTGCAACTCCTTCCTGAGGCCCAGGTGTTGCATATCCAAGCGCGTTGCAAGATAATCCTTCGTTGTTCCCCCGGTGTTCATCAACGTGTTAAGAGTGTTACCGCACACATTTTTAGTTATGTGCATTGGATCCAGACAGTGACGTACACTCAAAAGTGGCCAGTAAGGTAGTTTTCAGAAGATTGACTTTTCTTCCAGATACTATCAGCAGGCGCTGGTACTACCCCTTCCCCCTTTTCAAGGACTACATCTGTGAGTTTGCTTACTTGCTTAAGTATTTGTTTGCCGTCGCGATACTTTGGGGGCCCACGCTTCTCAATAGTCCCATTGAAATCTTTTCTATTCTTACGGTAAAGGTAATCCTTTCGTAGAAACCTACGGTGTCCCATATAGACCATCTTCTTGTTTTCTGGTAGATGTATAGCATCCGTCTCGTCCAAGCACTCGACACACCCAGTGTATCCTTTTGTCTTCTCTCCAGACAAGCAACCTCGCCCTGGCAGATCGGTGATTGTAACGATGAGTATAGCCTTTATCGTGACATGTTCTTTTTTTACTCATCCCAAACATCCTTCACACCCGTCTCCCACATCTGTAGTAGTTCATCGATCACTGGTTCTAAAAGCACATCGATATCATTGCCAGGTTGTTTTGGGCCTTGGATTAGTAGTGGCATCTGGATGTATGACAGTTTCATACAAAGCCATGGTGGAAGGTTGTATGTACATAGTGTCACTGGCCAAGTGCTATGATTGCTTATAACCTGGTCAAACGGATTCATCCCATCTGTGCTCAAACAAAACCAAAGATGCCTTACCTCTCCACCGATGTTCTTATAGAACATAGTGTTGATAGTCCTCCAGTCCGACCCATCGGCGGGGTGCCTCAACATTGCATCTTTCTTCCGCTCTTCGCCGTGCCAGCGCAACAATTTCGCTGACTTTGCATTTCCAAACAACCTATGCACTCGCGGAGCTATAGGAAAATACCATACGACCTTTACGGGCCCTCCTCTTCTCTTGCTACCCTCATTTGCAGACCTTGCTTGTATCGTGGAGCTTTACACTTGGGACACGTATCCAAGTCTTTGTATTTTTCTCCATGGTACAATATGCAATCGTTGGAACAAGCGTGAATTTTCTCAACCTCGAGGCCGATTGGACAAATCATTTGCTTGGCCAGATAAGTATTTTCTGCTAACTCGTTACCCTTTGCGAACAGTTTCTGTCTTATAGCTAACAAGTTATCAAAGCCTTTATCACTCAATCCGTTCGTTGATTTGAACTCTAAAAGCATAATGTTGGCTTCCAGTTTGCTTATTGTACAGGTCGGATACAATGATGTTTTTGCATCCTTTCTCATGATCTCCAATTTTCTCAACTATGTAGCACTAAGGATTCCGCCCTGCACATCATGCAGGAGCTGAGAAATGCCATCGTTTTCCTCTGTGTCATCAGCTAACGTATTGCTAAACACATTGTTATTGGAAGGCACAGGTTCTGTATAATCATCATTAGGCAGAAACTCGCTTAGGGATATGGTAGGCATGGGAACATCATCATTGTTTTCTTGTCCACCATTTTGACCAACATCCCCATGCAAAGTCCAAATCATGTAGTCTCTCATGAACCCCCTGATAATCAAGTGCAATCGTATATGCTCCACGTCGTCCCATTTTCTCGTATTCTTGCAATCTTTGCATGGGCAAAATACAGGCTGCGAGTCCCCAGCACTGGCTCTGGCGAACTTGATGAAATCATCGATGCCCGTCAAGTACCGTCGGTCTGTACATGACAGATCATACATCCACCTTCAATCCATGCCTGCAGAGGAAAAATGGGCAGGGCACAGAAAACATAGGATAATTTTAATAAGCCCTTCTCAACAATATTATTTGAAGCACAGAACCTTAATGTATTCTTCGAAAAAATTTAAAATTGTTTGCCCTATAAAAATTCAAATCGGTCGCACTATAGAATTGAAATCGATAGCCCATACAAAATAATTGCTCTACAACATTCCGTGTAAAAATGGATTAAAAACATTAGAAAAATTGAGGCTCCATCGTAAACAACATTAATTAATTGCACAAAAAATTCTAGAAATAATAATCTAGCTCCAACAATGGTTGCCACGTAAATTACAATTGTCAAAAACAATTCTTCTACAACATGCCACATAAAAATGAAGGACAAATTATAAAATGCAACCCCTCTACTTGATCATGAACAATAATATCTCTAATTTTGAAATTAAAGGTGGCCTTAATTTTAACTAACCTTTTGAATAGTGGATTTACCACAATCTTGATGCCTTCATCAAGATCCAACCCAAATGTGCTCTCTAAAATGGAGAATGAAACAACTGCAATAAGAATCATCTCCAAACACAAAAGCAATGTAAATTTACAAATCTAAAGGAGTGTGCTTGTTACTAACCATAAGTTAGAAGATCTTCACCATGCTTGAGCTTCCAAGAGGTTCCTTAAGCAATTCGGTGAAGAGCAGCCGCAACAATGGAGGTCGTGGGGAAGAGCAGCCGCAACAATAAAGGGAAAGAGCAGCCGCGCACTGTCTTGTTCCATTGGGACAAAGGAGGAGGGAGGGAGCTTGAGCTTGTATATTGCAGCAGTATCACTGCCGGTTCCAGCCACGAACCGGCAGTGAAGATTGGTATCACTGCCGGTTGGCCCCTGCCCCAATCATTTGGGGTTTGAACTGGCCCATCACTACCGGTCCAAAACAAACCGGCAATGATTTTTGAATCTGTAGTAGTGACTACGTGGAAGTGTAGAACTCGAGTTATGCTAGGTGACTTCATGGGAAAACCCATGAACATGTTGAATTATATAGTTTTACCCTTACTCCAATAATAGATGTGGACCTAGCTCGCCTTTTTTTTTGGGTAGTGGCTCCGCCTTTTTTGGTACCTCCCTTTTTCTTGGGTACTCGTTAGTACTTTTGCACTATTGGTACTTCCTATTTTTGCACCATTTGGTTCCTTCAAATGGATGGTTTATATTTTTTTCAACCATCCTATAACTTTCTAAATATAATTCTCTTGTAAGTATTTTCATGCCCGGCAGAAAAAAACTATATGGCATATATATAGGGAAAACGTTTAGAGTAGTGTTGGTGGTTGAAAAGCATGGAACCCTGCTTCTTTATTAGCTATATATTGTCTATTTATTTATGTCTGCTCTAATATTTAATATCGAAATAAGAGACAAAATTGAAATAAAACGAGACCATATAATTCACGTGCTTGTGCTTTTATATGTGCTATGCTCCTATATATAAGGAACTATCTATCAGCGTGTGGCAGCTAGCTCAAACATTCCACGCACGTCTTGCGATTGGGCGTGCATGTTCTCCTTGGTTCTCTTTCAACTCTCTAGATTGTTCTCCAATGCATATATGTTTTATAAGCATACGTATATATACTATATGTTCTTGACATAGCAGTACGTATGTTACATCATTGTTCACTAGCCAGTAGATAGCTAGCTTCGGAATGAGCGGTATCAGGGAAATTACGAGCTGTTTCGTTCGGAGATTTGTCTCCTGAACTGTTCAATCTGCTACCGCTATAGAATTGAAATAGATAGCCCATACAAAACAATTGTTCTACAACATTACGTGTAAAAATAGATTCAAAAAACATTAAAAAAGTTAAGGCTCCATCGTAAACAACATTAATTAATTGCACAAAAAATTCTAGAAACAATAATCTAACTCCAACAATGGTTGCCACGTAAATTACAATTGCCAAAAACAATTATTCTACAACATGCCACATAAAAATGAAGGAACAAATTATAAAATGCAACCCCTCTACTTGATCATGAACAATAATATAGCTCCAATTTTGAAATTAAAGGTGGCTTTGGTTTTAACTAACCTTTTGAATAGTGGATTTACCACAATCTTGATGCCTTCCTCAAGATCCAATCCAAATGTGCTCTCTAAAATGGAGAAATTAAACAACTACAATAAAAATCAATCTCCAAATACAAAAGCAATGTAAACTTACAAATCCAAAGGAGTGTGCTTATTACTAAGCGTAAGCTAGAAGATCTTCACCATGCTTGAGCTTCCAAGAGGTTCATTAAACAATTCGGTGAAGAGCAGCCGCAACAATGGAGGTCGTGGGGAAGAGTAGCCGCAAAAATGGAGGGGAAGAGCAGCCGCGCACTGTTCTATTCCGTTGGGACAGAGGAGGGAGGGAGCTCGAGCTTATATACTGCAGCAGTATCACTGCCGGTTCCAGCCACGAATCGGCAGTGAATATTGGTATCACTGCCGGTTCGTGGCTGGAACCGGCAGTGATACTGCGGGGTAACATCACTGCCGGTTCCAGCCAGGAACCGGCAGTGATACCTATCTTCACTGCCGGTTGGTCCCTGGCCCAATCATTTAGGGTTTAAACTGGCCCAACACTGCCGGCCCAAAACAAACCGATAGTGATGGACCGGCAGTGATGTTTGAATCTTTAGTAGTGTGTCTATATGTAGTCCTACACTTATCATGTAAGCCTGTATGCCCTATATAAGTAAGCCTGTATGCCCTATATTTTAGCCTCCCTAGTTAACTTCAGTGATACTCCCTCCGTCCTGCGACGACTGTTGCTCGGGACCCGGGATGTGAGGGGGCGCAAATTTCGAGCGACACTGCAGACGGGGCAGAGGGAGTATACAGTAGGTCAATATATACGACACATGACCACATTATGTTGGGATTGAGTGGCCTCAGGAAGTACGCGTCGTGGTGGAGTGCTCGGGGGAGCAGGTAGTACGCGTCGTCCAGCACCATCTTCAGAGGTCGATGTGCAGCAGGCTGCACGGGAGTGGGAAGAGCGTTCTCCATCATGCAAGATTTGGTGATGGATATGCGCGACTGTGCAGCCAGTAGGTGCCTCAGGGCCTATCTTGCACCTGCCTGTGTTTAAGAGCAGATCCTCAAGAGCAGGGTCGCATTGTCACCATATATAGGGTATATATAGGGTGTGTTTAGATCTCAGTTGTAGTTGTAATTTTGCACTGTAACATGTTCATTTGTATTTGACAACTTTTGTCCAATCATGGTCCAAGTAGGTTTAAAAAATCCGTCTTGTGATGTACATGAAAAGGTACCAACATACAAACATTTCGTCTATATTTAATGCTCTATACATGTACCTTAATGTTGATGTGACTAGTTGCAATTATAATTTATAGTGGATCTAAACAGAGCCATAGTTGTGTCCGTCCCATGCATGATCAGTATAGCTACTAGTAGTTAGCTAGAAGACAGCAGGGTGACATGATCAGTGGTGGAGTATGCACTTGCAGTACTGTTTTTACATGGCGGACAAACATTGTACTGGGTGATATGATTCCGTGCTGCACGCCTCCTGACTCCAATTGCGTGCACGCAGCGTGAGCTGCCACATGGGCACAGCCCGCCACTGGTACGGGCCGAGCATCCGCTGTCTCCTCCGTTCATGGACCTTGGATCCATGGCTCGCTGACATGGAGCCTCATCGTATGCTGCCACCTGCAATTAGAATTTCAGACTTTTCCGAGGTGGACTTTTTTTAATATTTTATTATTTAAAATTTAGTATAAGTTTTTCTATTAACTCCCAGGGACCGTTTGAATTCTTTCATTTGGAGGAATTAAAAACTAGTTAATAACTTTGACTATTTCACTTGAAATATGACAATCCACTACTTTCCAAAGTTCACGTATTAGTCTACCTCAAATTTATAGGTGAGAGATGAAATTTAATTCTATAGATCATCCGACTATACTTCTACTTTACAATTTATAGCACACTTTTAACACGCTTGCACACAGTAAATACAACGAATTAAATAAGTATCTCTCTCGTATAGCCAACAATAATATACAAATATAATCTATAAACTATGTAAATTATGATTCTTAAAATGAATTCAATTTTAGTGATATTTTCATTTGCTATAAGTAGTGGTAATGTGCTTTACTATACTAAACACTAGGAAAAGTCCACTACTTTGGTAGTGTGTCCGTGAAGGTCTCCACTCACTACACCATATTTAAACATTACTGTCGGTTCAAAACCCCCCTTCACTGGCGGATTTTGAACCGGCACAACTAACTCGGTAGTGATGAGCTCATGACACCACTGCCGGGTCTGCCAAACCGGCAGTGATATGTTAGCTATCACTGCCGGTTGTCAATACACTGCCGGTTTGCAATGAGACCCGGCAGTGATATAATTTTTCTAATTTGTATTTTATTAATGGTTTTATTTTCAATTTGAGAGGATGTCTTGAGGGGAGGTGAGAGATGTGTTGGCAGTGATGCAATAGAATAATTAGATATGGATGTGGATCTCGACGTCACTACAAATCTATTAACGTTTATATTACAGAAATTTCAAAATAAAACGTATAATTAACGAAATAATTAAGAGTCGCATTATAATAGACTATCCACATGTTCTTTTCCATAGGCCTTCTTGAACTTCTTGGTGTTAGCAATGCAGAATGATCCGTTCTTGCTCAATATCTCATCGGTGATAAACTTTGCTAGTTCTTCTTGAATTCCTCTTATCTCGAAATTGACCAACCGGTTGTGACCATGTACTTTGCGCTGTAATTGAATCAAGATGATATTCAGATGCAAAAACATAAGCAAAAATAATACAATTGGGAAGCCTACGTACCGCTTCATCTCTTTTGTCGGTTTTTGCACCAAAGTAGACAAGCATAGCCCACATCACATAGAACCCGTATTCGTTGTTCCCCGCCAGTTGGTCTAGGGTCTTGATATCCTCCATATACTTAGCCGTGAATGGTTCACTCCGATTAATGAAAGTTGTAGCACATATTGTGTACTTCAAATTTTGTTTTTGGAGCAACAGCAAAATCAATTCATTTCTTGGCGAAACAGTGGGTCAAAGTGTTATATTTTCCTTTGAGACATTACATCGAACACCAGATGGCAGGGTGGATGCTCATCGAGAAAAATGGAGTGGGTGGTCGGAATCCCGCGCTCCTGGCGTCGTGGTGTTTCCTGGCGTCGTGGAGAAGCAGAAGAATGGCGTCGGGTTGCTCCTGTCGTCGAGCATGGCAATGGGGAGAGGAGGTCGGCAGCGTGCAGTGGCCGGCTGGGCTCAAGACGGTGGCCGGCATCGTGGACGGCAATGCCTGGTGTTGAGGACGGTTGCCGGCGTCGCGGAGCGCACGGGAAGCACGGCTGAGCTGCTGCGGGTGCCGGAACAGGGTAAGAACGGTGGCACAGGGACGACGGAGCACGGGCGCCGGCGTCGAGCAGGAAGATTTGAAACTTAGAAAATTTCATGAAGCGCCCGATCCATTATATAGTAGACAACATCACTGCGGGTTCTAGATCAGAACCGGTAGTGATATGAGTTACCACTGCCGATTGTATAATAGAACCGGCAGTGATGTTATATTTTTTAAAATTATAAAATGTTGTTTAAAATTCATAGTAATTCATAGAAAACTCCAAAAATTATAAAAATGGTGTCATTAAATTTGTATCCCTACAACTTTTATTAAGTGGATGTTTTGATTTGAACAATTTAAATTTCTCATTTCTTTGAAAAAGTATGTAAATTGAGTATTTTAAAATATTTTGGGCACCCAAATGATCTCAAATGAAAAAGTTGTAAACAACAAAGTTGTAGGAATCATCAGGCTCAACAACTTTTATTTTGGCATTTTGTTCATTTGAATTTGTTTGTTGCCTGTACATTGTTTAAATCTCTAAACATTGTCAAAACTCACAATTCAAACAAAATTTGCGTCACCAGATGGTCTCAAATGGAAAACTTATAAACAACAAAGTTGTATAACTCATGAATATCTACAACTTTTATTATAGTCATTTCTCCATTTGAAATTGTTTTGTTTGACATGTCTCACAAAGTGACATCTTTCCATATAACTCATGTTACTTTGTAGGAAACATGAGAAAGTGTGAGACATGTTTCCATATAACTCAAAAAATAAACATTAAAAAGATCAAATAACATATTTCCTAAATAATATTGGAAGAACTTATCAATCTTTACAACTCCATATGATCTCGAATTCGATGCAAAATACTAAAACAACATTTCTTTTTGAATTACATAGTTTGATATTCTAACTATTCACGGTGCAGAAATTATGGCCTCATCGTGATCACTCCGGAGGTATGCAGGTTTGTCACCCTCTTCAAGGATAGGTAGGGTAACGTCCGCCCCAAAAGGGGCCATTTCTTGATAACATTTGTACTCTTCTTCATCCGTCACTCCGTCAACACCGACAATCTTCCTTTTGCCTTGCATGACTACTTGTATTGTTATCCCTTGCATAGAAGATTTGCAAAACATCCTTTGCAAGGACGAAGGGGTCGTCTCTATATGCGGTCTTGAATAGATCAACGGTAGTGAACCCATCATTGTCGGTGTTGATTTCGTCTAGCCGTACCCACTGGCAACGGAAAAGAGCGACCTTCAATTGTCGTCCATAGTCTAGCTCCCATATCTCATCTATGAAACCATAGTATGTTGCCTCCACCGTGCTATGTTCATCGTGGGCGTCGAAACGAACAGCACTATTTTGGTTGGTGCTCTTGCCGTCTTACTTTTTTGTGTAAAATATAAAACCATTTATATCATACCCTTGACACATCATCACCGTAGTCGAAAGTTCAGGAGCTAAGAGGTCTAGCTGACAGCCCGTGACCATTCCTAATCTGCGGCGTCGAAACCAGTCACCAAACTCCTCCTTATGTTTTTTCTCTAGCCAAGCCTGTGACCTACCGGTATGCTTAATTTGCAGTAACTGTTTGTGCTCATCAATGTATGCCATCACACCGTCAGCTTGCTGGAGGACGGCGAAGTGTGCCAAGCAAACGACCTTTATGGGCCCTCCTCTGGTCTTGCTACCCTCATTTGACGAACCTTTCTTGTGTCGGGGAACATTACACTTGGGACACGTATCCAAGTCTTTGTATTTTTCTCCACGGTACAATATGCAATCGTTGGAACAAGCGTGGATTTTCTGTAACAACCCTAAAAAAACCCACACAACCTAAAAATCCCAATCAATTAAAATTTTTCATTTATTTATTATGAAAACCCATTTTTCTTGTGCAAGCATATAAGTTTCATTATGAGTTTGGTGAATAAAGGAGTATAGCTTGCATTTTAATTCCATTCACATAGAATAATAGCTTATGCATCATAATTGGGATTTATTGTAATTTATGTTTGTATTTACTCAATATTTAAAAAGGGTAATATATGTATATAAATACACTTAAGTGAAAATAGAAAAGGAAAAAGAAAAGAGAAGAGAGGAAGAAAGGAAGCCAGCCTGTCGGCCCAGCTGCGGCCCAACCGAGCAAGCACGCGCGCGCGACCGTTTCACCCACTCCCCCGCAGCCGCTGACCGCCCGGCCCCGCCTGTCAGCCGCTCTCGCTACTGTTCTTCTTCTCACCTCGCAAAAGACAGAGGCCGACAGAGTCACGCAAATGGCGTGACCGACAGCGCCACGCATGGCAGAGCCCTGACCCCGCTGTCCCCCTCCTGTCCCCTCCTTTCTTGGCCGCCAAGCGAACCCGCGCCCATCCGGAGCCCTAGATCCACTCGAGCCACGGCCCTTCGATCGGTCGAGCGCGATCAGGACCGTTCGCCATTAGAGCTGGCCAAGCTCGCCTATAAAAAGGAGCTCACCCCGAAGCCCTACCCTCATTTCCCCTCGCCACCACCGCGGCACAGACCGGCACACTGCACCACACTAAGAGAGAGAGCGCATAGGAGAAGGGCGGAGCAGAGGAGGAGAAGCTGCCGGAGCGCCGCCGCCGCGGAGCACGCCGGAGCCGGACACGGAGAAGCCCGAGCTGAGGACAGGGAGCGGCACGGCACTGCGATCACTCTGCACGGCTCCAACTCGCCACTGCACCGCCATCCTAGCTTCACCGACACCACGGTGAGCCACCGCACGCCATATCCGAACCTCGCCCTGCTTTTGCCATGGCATTCCACCCATGGGACGCGCAGGCACGAGCCTTTACCGGCTCAGGAAGATCACCTGCTCCATGCACCTCATACGATCTCGCCGTGCTACCGGTCATGGCGCTCGGCATCATGAGCGTGTAGGCCGCGGGCTGTTTCCGGCCCCTAAACACTTCGCACAACACGCGCACAAGACCGGCCATCAAACCACTGGACATCGGCTAAGGACGTCAGGCCACTTCCGACGGGCATCGCCGTCACACGTGCTCGGAGCACCGCCACCTCGGCGGCATTCCCGCGCACAAGCCGTAAAACCGCCGACGCGACCCGCTAGCGTGACCACCAACTCACCGAATACCTCGGACAAGCTTAGCTGCGGAAAATCGAACCTCCATAGCCCGGAACACCAAGAGGTGCGTTCTCGGGGAAACATGATCGCCGCCGACACGTTCTGCCTCGCCTAAAATCCGTTCCGAGTACCCCCGATCGCCTCGCGCTGCGGAGAAAGGCCGCCGAGGTTCGCCAAGTCTGCCTCGGCACCGCCGCTAGATAGCCGAGCCCCGAATCATGTCTGTCGCCTTGGCTACGTGCGCCTCCACCTCGTCAGAGAACCGCCGTATGCCGTGGGATAGAAGGGAACCACACCCGTTCGTGCCAAAACCGAACCCCGGCCACCACACCGCCGCCCGCCTCGCCAGAGAAGCGTCTGTGCCGAGGCCGAGCACCAAAAGGGACCCTGTTAGTCAAATTGGATCCCTTGGAAACGAATATTGAGGCCCGCAGGGGAGAAATTGCCTCGCTGTGAGCTGCAACGTAGCCTACCAGAGCTTTAGCCCTGCGGCAGCTCGCCGCCGGCCGCCATGCCACGCCGAATGGTCGGCCAAGGTCACAAACCACCCCCGACCACCGCCGAGCTCGCCCGACCACCGCCGAGCTACGCCTACGCCCCCCCGACCTCTGAGAACCAGCCCCGACCTCTGAGAGCGGTACCCTCGGCACCAAATGTCCGATTCGCCCGAGCCTCCCCGGGAGAGCTCGGAAGAGCGGCACCCTCGGCGCCCCGAATCTCCGATTCGCCCGAGCTACGCCGAGCAACGCCGAGCTCCGCTGAGCTACGCCGAGCTCCGCCGACTTACGCCGAGCTATGTCGAGCTCCGCCGAGCTACGCCGAGCTCCGCCGACCTACGCCGAGCTCCACCGAGCTACGCCGACGCCGGCGACTCTCTGGAACCAGCATCGAACACCTGGTGGGCGACCATCGGGTCTGTGTTCTGATGAGGCGCCACATGCCGCATTACTGGACCCGCGCGCCACGTGGACCAATCCCGAGCTGCCCCTGATTAATCGACCATTTTCCATTTTCAGAAAATAGGATAATTTTTAGAAATTCATAACCTATTCATACGATGTCCAAAAATTGCGCACCATATATCAAAATTCTCAGAAAAATGAGATCTACAATCTAAGACTATGTTTGTGTACATTTGGCTCTTTATTTTATTGGATTTTTCTGAAATACTCTATAGGAGTCGCTGACGCGACTATTTCGTGTTCGATTTCAGAGCCGGAGGAGGATCTGACTAAGGAAGATGACCACGAGTACCTTCAGGAGCTAGGAGACGACTACGAAGGTGCCACGTCCCACCAAATCCTTAGATCCTAATTACGCATTGCAAATGACATTGTTGCTATTGCTTTATGATTATGTATGGATTGGTTGCATGGTAGTATATTTGAATTTCCTGCCTTGATAAGACTTTACCCTGCTGTCCGCTGCTAGGTTAGCTGCTGCTTAATTTACTGTTACTTTTCCACTACTTACTACTTGCTATATGCTATGTGGTGGAATTGGGACGGTGTATATCTGATTATAACCACTGGGAGAGAGTGCTGCGTGCGTCTTGGGTGCGTGGTAAGGGTTGATGTCGACCAAGTGGGATGTGAGACAAGCCCATGGGGCAAGTCGTGCCGGGGGTGCAACCTGGACATCCCCAAGCGAGATACCTGTGGCGGGTAAAGTTGTTGAGGAGGTTCCGGGTGGGATAGCCTTGGTGGTTTGAAGCCCGTGGACGGAGGTGCTGTGATGGCACGGGGAGAGCATCCCCTAAGTGAAGATGCCTGCTTGGTCAAACCTAGGACGGACTAGTTTCAGGTTCATGGGAATCCTTTTCTACTCACTCGCTTCTGATGGGCGGGAGACGGCTGGACTACTTGGTAGGACGGTGCCACTACTGCTAGGTTGAGAGATGATAAGGGTGGGCGGAGACGGTCGATGGGTTCCCGTTCCGTTCTAGATGCGCAGTACCACTGGATGGGCCCGGTACTGTGTCTCCCAGTCTCAGCATAACGGTGTAGGATCCGGAATATCCCAGGGCTGAGTGGTAGGGTGGCATCGACCTAGGCAAGCAAGCACCCAGAATTCTGCCTAGGTGTTTGCGCAACAACACCTATGATGGCTAATCTTGTGGGTAGTGAAACCTCTGCAGAGTGTACGGTTGATCGATCGATACATATGCCAACTCGTTGGCTATGGACCTTTCCTGTGAAGCTTCTACTAGTGTAGTGAGTGTTCTCTTCTTCCCCCTGGATGACATTTTTTCGGCAGTGTACCCGTTGTGGTAGTGTGCCGCTGAGATAGGCCCGAGAGGGAGTTGGGCCTGTCGAATGAGCGCGAGGTGTGGGTAAGTGAGATGTGGTGATGGGAAAAGGGATGATGGTGTTAACTGGAGATAAAACTTGACTAATTAAACATTGATTACAGCTGCATAGGCTCCGTGGCCAGTACAAATCATACTGATAAATTTGCTGTCAGGTGACGAGAATGAGTACGACTTCGAGGAAGACGATGGCGAGGAATAGGGTCACGTGCTACACTCAAGTTGGCCGTGAAGGATGAAACGTTTCCGCATCTTCTAAAGCTTCTCTGATTGTTGATTCCGCCAGTGTGGCGATGTAATAAGTGTTTATGTAAGACTTAATTACCGTTGTATGGATCCTGGTGTCAACTGAGATATGGGTAATTTCATGGATTGTCCCAAGCAATCTGTTGAATTACAATTCGAGCCTGTGGATTTCCCTTCGCGGAAATCGAGGTCGTTTCATTTTCTCAACCTCGAGGCCGATTGGACAAATCATTTGCTTGGCCAGATAAGTATTTTCTGCTAACTCGTTACCCTTTGCGAACAGTTTCTGTCTTATAGCTAACAAGTTATCAAAGCCTTTATCACTCAATCCGTTCGTTGATTTGAACTCTAAAAGCATAATGTTGGCTTCCAGTTTGCTTATTGTACAGGTCGGATACAATGATGTTTTTGCATCCTTTCTCATGATCTCCAATTTTCTCAACTATGTAGCACTAAGGATTCCGCCCTGCACATCATGCAGGAGCTGAGAAATGCCATCGTTTTCCTCTGTGTCATCAGCTAACGTATTGCTAAACACATTGTTATTGGAAGGCACAGGTTCTGTGTAATCATCATTAGGCAGAAACTCGCTTAGGGATATGGTAGGCATGGGAACATCATCATTGTTTTCTTGTCCACCATTTTGACCAACATCCCCATGCAAAGTCCAAATCATGTAGTCTCTCATGAACCCCCTGATAATCAAGTGCAATCGTATATGCTCCACGTCGTCCCATTTTCTCGTATTCTTGCAATCTTTGCATGGGCAAAATACAGGCTGCGAGTCCCCAGCACTGGCTCTGGCGAACTTGATGAAATCATCGATGCCCATCAAGTACCGTCGGTCTGTACATGACAGATCATACATCCACCTTCAATCCATGCCTGCAGAGGAAAAATGGGCAGGGCACAGAAAACATAGGATAATTTTAATAAGCCCTTCTCAACAATATTATTTGAAGCACAGAACCTTAATGTATTCTTCGAAAAAATTTAAAATTGTTTGCCCTATAAAAATTCAAATCGGTCGCACTATAGAATTGAAATCGATAGCCCATACAAAATAATTGCTCTACAACATTCCGTGTAAAAATGGATTAAAAAACATTAGAAAAATTGAGGCTCCATCGTAAACAACATTAATTAATTGCACAAAAAATTCTAGAAATAATAATCTAGCTCCAACAATGGTTGCCACGTAAATTACAATTGTCAAAAACAATTATTCTACAACATGCCACATAAAAATGAAGGAACAAATTATAAAATGCAACCCCTCTACTTGATCATGAACAATAATATATCTCTAATTTTGAAATTAAAGGTGGCCTTAATTTTAACTAACCTTTTGAATAGTGGATTTACCACAATCTTGATGCCTTCATCAAGATCCAACCCAAATGTGCTCTCTAAAATGGAGAAATAAAACAACTGCAATAAGAATCAATCTCCAAACACAAAAGCAATGTAAATTTACAAATCTAAAGGAGTGTGCTTGTTACTAACCATAAGTTAGAAGATCTTCACCATGCTTGAGCTTCCAAGAGGTTCCTTAAGCAATTCGGTGAAGAGCAGCCGCAACAATGGAGGTCGTGGGGAAGAGCAGCCGCAACAATAAAGGGAAAGAGCAGCCGCGCACTGTCTTGTTCCATTGGGACAAAGGAGGAGGGAGGGAGCTCGAGCTTGTATATTGCAGCAGTATCACTGCCGGTTCCAGCCACGAACCGGCAGTGAAGATTGGTATCACTGCCGGTTGGCCCCTGCCCCAATCATTTGGGGTTTGAACTGGCCCATCACTACCGGTCCAAAACAAACCGGCAATGATTTTTGAATCTGTAGTAGTGACTACGTGGAAGTGTAGAACTCGAGTTATGCTAGGTGACTTCATGGGAAAACCCATGAACATGTTGAATTATATAGTTTTACCCTTACTCCAATAATAGATGTGGACCTAGCTCGCCTTTTTTTTTGGGTAGTGGCTCCGCCTTTTTTGGTACCTCCCTTTTTCTTGGGTACTCGTTAGTACTTTTGCACTATTGGTACTTCCTATTTTTGCACCATTTGGTTCCTTCAAATGGATGGTTTATATTTTTTTCAACCATCGTATAACTTTCTAAATATAATTCTCTTGTAAGTATTTTCATGCCCGGCAGAAAAAAACTATATGGCATATATATAGGGAAAACGTTTAGAGTAGTGTTGGTGGTTGAAAAGCATGGAACCCTGCTTCTTTATTAGCTATATATTGTCTATTTATTTATGTCTGCTCTAATATTTAATATCGAAATAAGAGACAAAATTGAAATAAAACGAGACCATATAATTCACGTGCTTGTGCTTTTATATGTGCTATGCTCCTATATATAAGGAACTATCTATCAGCGTGTGGCAGCTAGCTCAAACATTCCACGCACGTCTTGCGATTGGGCGTGCATGTTCTCCTTGGTTCTCTTTCAACTCTCTAGATTGTTCTCCAATGCATATATGTTTTATAAGCATACGTATATATACTATATGTTCTTGACATAGCAGTACGTATGTTACATCATTGTTCACTAGCCAGTAGATAGCTAGCTTCGGAATGAGCGGTATCAGGGAAATTACGAGCTGTTTCGTTCGGAGATTTGTCTCCTGAACTGTTCAATCTGCTACCGCTACGTAGCAAGGGTTATTCGTATATGGATCAGCAATGGTGCCTGGTGAGCTGTGGCCTGTGACCGCGGGTACTTTAATTCGGAGCTGGTTGTTTTGCAGCTTGTATCAGGTGTGCTTTGTACCCCTACACGCTGCACATGGTACTGTGAAACAATATTCTACACTATGCGCAACTGTAGCGAGAGAAAACGGCTCTGGTTACACACCAACCAAAAGAATGGAGCAGAAAGAGCTGCAGTTTGGGTGCTAGGACCAGAACCTGCATGCAGAAAAACGTTTGTGCGCGCTGTCCGTGAAAAATGTTGCCCATGCTAGGACCAGAACCTGCAGAAAAACGTTTGTGCGCAGCCACACCGCTAATCCTCAGAATTGAAACTGTTTAGAGAGTTGTTGTAGTCTTAAGTTTAGGCTCTGTTCGCTGGAGCTGATAAGCTGAGCTGATTTCGGCTGTTGCTGATTTTTTGTGAGAGAAAAACACTGTTCCAGAGCTGAAAAATAAGTGCTTTTTAGACGAAGCGAACAGGGCCTTAGTAGCAGAAGTAAATTTTTACTTGGCCCACTCGTACTGCATGCCGTAATAATATTTAAGGAGTAAAAGAACTCTGACGCTCACAATGGGTCCAAGGTCGATGCATGTAGTCACGACGCACCATCGGTTGAACTATAATAAATTAAATTACAACGCATCTTCTACCCTGACTTCAGGTCATTTTCACTCACTAGACGATAAAAACCATAATCATTTGTATATTGGCCTCCTCCAATGGGTGTAAATAAAATGTTCTCTACTCTGATCAGTATCTGCATGCATATAGTAGAGGCAATTTATTTTTATGCACCATCCTTTTTATTAGAAATAAACAATACTCACGTACTATATCGATCCACATGCGCCTTAACTAGCTCTCACACCGGCTCTTGCCTCATATATGTAGTTTCATATGTGTGGTTGCTCACATATATACTCTGAAATTATTTTTTATTTGTCACCAGTACCACCAACACGTACAACATTTAGAGATCCACATGTAGTATATCGATCATTAGCACATCTAGCCAGCTTCGGATTGAGAGTCATCAACAAAACGTATCCCACACTGTTCTGCTCTTCCCATCATTTCACCGTGCATCCATCACGAACAGCCGAGCATCATTCCTAGAAACGCCAGGGAAACACAGCCATCCTCTCTAAAATCATAGCAGCAAATGAAGCTGAGGGTCATGTTGTCAATTCAAATGGAGTTTATTTGTCAGGCAGGTGCAGCCCTTAGATGTGGGTTTGTGTGATGCAGGTGCTGAGAATGCATTGTATTGCTTTTCAGCTATTTTGTGCTGCTAGCTACTATATATGCCTCTTGTCACGTGAGATCAGTATTATTAGCCTTGTATGCACAGGCAGTTTGTGAATCCTTTGCTTATCTAGGGCAGTAGTCATGTAGAATAACTGCATTTTTTTTTTAGTATGAACATTTTGTTTTTCATAATAGTAAGAATTGGTGGAGAGCTCCTACACAAACACGCACTGGAGAAAGCAAATGCCCGTATGTTTTCGTTTCTTTGGCTCCGTGTCTGTACCAGATTTATAGTTATTAGCTCAATCATCAGGTATGCAAACCATCGCGCCGCGTCAACGGCTGGGAGCCTAGCTTGAGCCATCGTAGCACACTGGCGTGGGTGGCCATGATAGGGCGACCATGTCCGGACGGTGCGGCTACCGCCTCGTCGAGGTCTTCACACGCCAGAAGCTTACAACAAGCCGATTAGCTACCACAGAGAGATATATTAACAAATGCTGAAATGCACATAAACCTAGAATGTTAAATTATCCAATTTTAAATGTCACTAAAGCAATTTTATTTTCTCGATATATAAATTACCTGATCCATAGTTCTGCATCTCTCTACAGTAAAGCTTAAAAGAACCCAAGCTTAAATGCTGCTGCAGCAGCAGTAGTAGTATATACTTTTATCTCTAAATAAATTATCATAAACTATAACGTTGTGTTCTATAAATACTACTGTCGGCATGAACCTCACTGCCCATAGTCCTACACTCCTCATTCACTCACTCTTGCGTGCCTGCATGCTTGTTTTGTCATATCATCAGTTCATCACCAAAAACCATTAAAGAATATGTCAATGCTTCCCCGTGTTGTGTTTGGATTGAGAGGCATCAGCAAAGCACATGTCGTGTCTGTGGTAGCTCCCACAGTTTGCCACTATTCTCTGTGCTCTGCTTCAAATTCGTGCCGTCACTTTGTTCAGAATTGTGGCAGACAACTGTTCCGAATCGGTGACTGTTACACAGTGGCCTGGGATACAAGACTTACTACGGCCGCCAGAGTTGTCCCAGGATCCGCTCAAGCCATCCAAGGTCCCAGCCGCTATCAGCACAGCTCCAACAGCAGTCCAACGGATCCGGCCGCCAACAACAAGTATCCTCTCGTCCCCGTGAATTCGGGCGTCATCTATGCTGATAAAGAGACGCCAGCCAGATGACGTCCCTATGGCAAGAAAGAGGAGAGGTCGGAAGGAGAAAGTTGGGAGAGAGGCGAGATGGCCCCGCTGCCGTCAACCTTCTTGCTGGCAGGTTGCTAGGTTATCAGGTCGGTAGAGCTGACAGTGGTGAGGACAAGAGGTCGGTGCTCTGCTACAGGGAAGCTAGGAGCGAGGAATGGGCGAGCTCCCGGCTTGGACGACGTGCATGGGGGCCTGGGTGGAGTTTCAAGAACTTCCTTTAAAACTGATGATACTTCAGTTGCATATATTTGTGGATTCTCATTTCTTGCCGTGGGCATAAGTGTGGATGCTCCGTCCTCCTGTGTTATTTTACCTGTTATTTTCTCTCTAGTAACACAATGTTTAGTGAAGGTCGATCAATGTAGTATGTGCATCATTTGCACATCTAGCCCGTAGCTTTTGGATTAAGTCATCGAGCAAGCGCATAATATTCCACTACTGAGGTTGATGTGGCAGTTTGCTACGCTATTGTACAATAATTAATTTATTTGTGTCATGGATGCATCAATTTGGCTCACATTTACTTCAAAGAATCATGGTCTACTGTTGTGCGGATACTGAATCAGCAACGCAGGCCATGGCTACACAATCGGCTGGGAAGAAGCTAGAAGAGAAGAGGAGCGCCGACTACACCGTCTGGACTTTCCTATTGTGTCATCATATATGCTCGTGGTTGTCAAAATATAGATATGCCACACCATCATCATGCATGAGGCCAAAGGCACGGCTATGGGCAACTAGCTTAGGATCAGTGACTGATAACTTTGGTATGTGTAACAATCTACACAGAGAAGCATTGGGGATAGCAAGAATTA
Organism: Eremochloa ophiuroides; assembly: GCA_038502445.1. Taxonomy (NCBI): domain Eukaryota; kingdom Viridiplantae; phylum Streptophyta; class Magnoliopsida; order Poales; family Poaceae; genus Eremochloa; species Eremochloa ophiuroides. Next base: position 7,527,641 of record JAHLJS010000002.1, read on the forward strand.
GAATTGCGGGAGACATAATTGGAACGCCGCAGGAACCCTCGAGACAGAGTTCTCTATTCAGTTTGGGGAATTCAGTTACAGTTAGAATTGGAATTGCGGGAGGCACACACCCTGGTTGCTAGATGGGCAGCAGAACCGCCACTACTCTTACATGTGGGACCGATAGCTAGGTAGCAACTATAGAGATCGAGCAGGATATATACACGTTTTAATTTCTGGCCATCCTAAAGATCAGAAAGATTTGGACTGTGCAAGGAAACAATTCCTTTACTTTGATCTGGTGTGCATATATGGACCTATATATATGGCCCCTTTCCCTCTCTGAGCAACTCGCAGAAGCAATGAACCGTGCCCCATATATAGCGGCATGTGTGTGGATGCGCATTTACTTCTTATAAACTCTTCACTACAAGAAACTGGAATTGCCTTGGCGGCCAAAAATTTCCTTAGAGGCCAAAACCAAACCGTCAAGGAAAATATAGTTTCCTTGGAGGTGAAACTAAACTCTCAAGAAAACTATATTCCTTGACGGTTCAAGTAAACCGCCAAGAAATATGGGTATTTCCTTGGCGGTTTCCAATCACCTCCAAGAAAATGACATATTTTCCTTGAGTGTTATTGTAAACAGTCAAGGAAAGCACTATTTCCTTGGGTGTTGTTATTAACTGCCAAGGAAAGTATCTATTTCCTTGGCTGTTATTCTAAACCGTCAAGTAAATTATCGCTTCCTTGGCGGTTATTGAATTTTCTTGAAGGTTGGCAACCAAGGAAATGTTTGACATATATTTTGGTGATTTTGATGAAAAAAACAATGATATCGTAAAGGTGTCCGAAAATCCTAACTTTTGAAATGAGATCATAATATGGTTGTACTATCTTGCTGTAAAATTTTCAAATCATATTAACAAAGTTGGACCACACATTATCTCTCATATAGTCTTAACTATACGAGAGACATATCTATTTATAAACAATGTATAATCTCACTTTGTCGGATGAAGAAATGATCAAAATAAAAGTTATAGATCTTGATGAGCTGTATAGCTTTGTTGGTGATGACTTTTTCAACTGGAATCATTTGCTATTTCCAAATTTTGTTTGAAATTATTATTTTTTGAAATTCAAAATTTAAACTATCCAAAAAAAGTTTAATGGAGAAATGACCAAAATAAAAGTTGTAGAACTTAATGAGTTTTACAAGTTTGTAGTTCATGACATTTTCATTTGAGGTCATTTCCTATCCAACAATTTTGTTCATAGTTCTCGTATTTTGAAATTCAAATTTTAAATTGTTCAAACAAACTCATATGGAAAAAGGACCAAAACTAAAGTTGTAAATATCAATGATTTCTACTACTTTTCTATTGACAACATTTTCATTTGAAATTATTTTTGATATCTTAGAATTTAATACATTTCTACCGGCAAAAGAAAAGGAAAAAATAAAAAATAATCTAGGGCAAAGATGACTCCATTTTAGCCCATCAACGACTCAGCCCGCCTCCGCCCATACCGGAGCATACATCACTTTTTGCCATTGGATTAATCTTCAACGACTGAGATTCGCGAAATGCTGAATAAACCCTAATGCCCTCACTCTCTTCTCTCTCTCTCTCTCTCTCTCTCACGGCCCTCCCTACTCGCTGGCGGCGCAGGCAGGTACGGGACGAGACCCTCCGTCCCTCCGATGGTGCGCCCCCTCCGCCAGCGCGAGCTTGCAGGCCGCAGCCCCTCCGGCGGCGCGGGCGTGCAGGAAGCCTCAAAAACCTGGGGCTTCCCCATCCTCTCTGCCACCCCTGCGCTCTCCGCCTTCGAATCTCTCCCCATCCCTGCCTTTCTCCAAATCCAGGTCGCCGGCTCCACCCCTCTCCTTCTGCATCAACGGGGTGCTGCTGGGTCCGTTGCGGCGGTTGATGTGGAGGACGCTGAGCTGCCTCTGCACGTCGGTGAGCCCCTTCTCTCCACTCTCGTGCGGCCAGCGTCGTTGGAGGTCACCTCTCTCCCTTCTCTGTGCGCAGTAGGTGTGCATCCATGGGCGGCAGCGTGGAGGCGAGCGGCCCATCCTCGATCCGGCAAGGTGCGGTTCGTTGTCAATATCGCCGAGTTCGATGCTGTCTTGCGGCCAATCAGATCTGCCTCCAACAAGTGATCTTGACAGATAAGGATCTCTTATTTTTGGTTTCTATCGATCTGTCTTCTGGTTTGATTGATCTTGACAGATAAGGATCTCTTATTTTTGGTTTCTATCGATCTGTCTTCTGGTTTGATTTTTGGCTGTGCTGATTTTTGGAATCACATGTTCTTTTGTGATAGGCAAATGAATCAGTAAATCTAATTTACATTAACTAACCGGAAGAACAGGTAGCATCCATACATAATATGTCTGATAGAGATTGCTTCACACATTCTCGGACAAGTGATCTTGACAGATGAGCATACACATGATTACTTATTTTCCTTGTGATTCCGATCCACATGCATGCATGTATATTCTCGGTAGGTTCATGATTCCTTAAATATTTATGCATGATATGGGCTGCATTCTAGTTCCCTTTTTCTGTACATGGAGAATTTCGTTTGTTATTATTTACCAGTCAGCTGATTTTCTTCTTGTTACCGTGTAGTTCTCATGCAGTTGGAATTGGATGACTGGGTGTCTGGCAGGGAATACAACAAGAATAACCAGTGATGCAGCAGCAGCAGGATACTGCAGGGGAAGAAATGAGTGAATAAATCAGGGGCCGAGTTCCTTACTTTAGCAGTGAAGGTAGAAAAGTGCTCTTCATTATCTCAGTTTTTACATGATGTTTCTGAACTCTGACGGTATTCGTAGATGAATTCTAGTTTCCAGAAGTGTTTGTTAAATATGCAGTGAAGCTATTGTTTGATAAATCTGTAGATAATAGTGCTAATATTTGGTTGATAGATTCCAACTTTTTTGTATCTGAAGTCATTTATAAAAATTGATAGAAGAAAAACAATGATGCATCGTAAGTGGATGTCGAAGCATTGGAAACCTGAGAAGGCTGAACTTTGAGCACATATGCTGCAATGATGTCTGGAATTAATAAAGTAGACAACAATGGAGAAAGCTCTCCTATTCCCTGCCAGAGAACACAACAGTTACTGGTATGAACACTACACTTTGATTGCTGGTAAATAATACAGTGTATGATGATAATTGATACTTGTAACTATTCAATGACAAAGTGATGATAGCAGTCTAGTAGATTGAACTACTCAGAGTTAACATTTTAAGTAGGCGACTTCTCATTTGATATGCTAACAGAAGTTGAGTCAATGGGATTACTACAATTGTGGCTATAGATTAGTGTTTTTTATACTGTAATGATACCGGTACAGCCATGGCAAAACTAAGAACATAGTATTTTGCTTCACATAGATTTAGATGGCCTAGGCTTCAAAGATTATGTGACTTCATTTCTTGGTCTTGTCGGAATTTAAATGCTGGTTATATTTGTATGTGACTTCATTTCTTGGTCTTGAGCACTTTGAATAGTATATCTATGCTGGTTATATTTGTATGTGAGCCTTACTGATTCCATACTGGTATTTTATTTTAGGATGACAATGAAGGTAATGAGGTTGATATCAATAATTGATGCAATGGCTGGTACTAAGCAGAGTTCAGAGCTATGTAGGTGCTAGAGCTTATGTTAGTTAGCTATCACTGTGAGATATTATTACCTTTTAATGTAATGGTTGAACACTTTTTTATTTTGTTTGAAGTGTAATTATTGGACACTCTTTTTTTTTAACATGATTCGACTAGAATGAGTTGAATATATGCATGTATTGGAATCTGATTGTGTGTTTGATTGATATTCTTCATGTGCCAATTGAGTTTAGTGGCCCGAATTAGAATATATTGATTCGCGCAATTATTTTTTTATTGTTTGTATAGATTTCTTTGGAGGCTGGTCGCCAAGGAAATGAGAAAATTTCCTTGACGGCTAATGACAGTCAAGGAAATAATTTCCTTAGAGGTTAAGGGCAGCCAAGGAAACATCAATTACCATGACGGTCTAGAGTGTTTCCTTGGTGGCTGCCGACCCTCAAGAAAATTAATTTGCTTGGCGGCTGCCGACCCTCAAGAAAACATTTTTCCTTGGCGGTCGTAACATTTTCTTGGCGCTTTGGCAAATTAAGTCTGGGCATAATTTCCTTGGCGGTCAGCCTCCAAGGATGATTTTCTTGAGTGTTGAAACCGCCAAGGAAATTAATTTCCCTTAACTTCTATCTTTGAGTGTGTTTGCTTGACGGTTTCTGGTCAAGGATCATTTATTTGGCGGTTTAACCTCTTTCCTTGGCGGTTTTTGGCACTTAAAACAATTCGAGTTTGTGGTAGTGCTTCCTGTTATTTTTTATCACCACAAAACACAAAACATTTGTAGAGATCAATGTGGCATGTGTGCATCGATCGTTACCACATCATGCCACATTTGGAATGAGAGTCATCCGGGAAGTGTAGCCCAGTTGTTCAGCCCTTCAGTTGGTTTCACCGTGCGTTCATCATGACCGGCCAAGTGTAATCCTTGCAATATATAGCCTGTGAAACAGTCACAATTGTTGGTATAACTAGGAGAAAACCCCGCGCATTGCTGCGGGTGATTTTTAACATTCTGATGTGAAAAGCAAAATATATGTTAGCAAGTGATGTGGTTTGCAAATGTGAAAAGCTTGAATGAAACATAATTCAATCTGTTCGGCTGGCTGGTACGATACGGCGAGCTGGCTGGTTGTTCTGAGAGAAAAACATTGCTGAGTGACTGGCTGGTGCTGGCTGGACCAGCCAGCCGAAGAGGGTGAATGACATGCGTAAGTTAGATGTGTTAGTGGATGGTGACGTGGACATTTTGCATGGCAAGGTAGAATGTGTTAGTGGGATGTTGAGTGGATGCTGATGTGGATACTTTGCATGGCGAGAGAAATAACTAGTGGGGTTTGTTTATATAAGAAGTATAGATCCTGATTATATTGCACCTACAACAGAACACGAGTTTTGAATGGAAGCGTCATGGGGTTTGGCAGGAGTTTCAAGTTTGAAGCATTTATGCTGTCATGGCTGGAACGGCAGTTGGCGGTAACAAACACCAACGTTGGGCACAACATGTAGGAGCTCCTTGAGAGAGCATCTGACAGTTTTCTGAGAGGGCACAACGTGTAAATGTGTAATCCTTACAATAGCCTGTAAAACAGTCACCATTGTTGGTATAATCCTGATTATATTGCACCTACAACTGAACACGAGTTTTGACTGGAAGCGTCATGGGGTTTGGCAGGAGTTTCAAGTTTGAAGCATGCTGAGTCATAGCTGCGAAGGCAGTTGGGCACGACATGTTGCTAGCTCCTGGAGAGAGAGCATCTGACAGTTTTTTCTCAGCTAATGCGTGTGTCTACGGGTATATACGTAGCTGGAACATATATGTGCTGTTTTATTGCTAGAACCGCTGTGTATTTCTTTGTACTCCACGATATGAGTAAAACAGATCAGTCAGCCAACAGTTTCTAAGTGTTCTTCAGCATGCTCTTGTGTTCATATTCATTTTTTCAGTAGGATTAGCCACTTTCAAGGTGTGCAATTATTGTGAACTGCGATCCAACATCCGTCACCATGATCATAGCAGTAAATGAAGCAGAGGGTCTTGTGAACTCATGGAGTTTATTTGTGACGCAGGTGCAGCCATTAAATGGGGCTTATATATGTGAGGAGGTGCTGAGAATGCAGTCCTTTTAAGCTATTTTGAGATGCTACTAAGTACTACACACTACAGGAAAAACATACTTCACCAAGTGCTGGATGCTTTACCGAGTGCCAAATATCGGGCACTCTTATCGAGTGCCGCACTCGGTAAAACAAGGCACTCGGCAAAGACCTCTTTGCCGAGTGTCTAGCACCTTACCGAGTGCCTGACACTCGGCAAAGCGCTGGCACTTGGCAAAGATTTGCAGGGGACCGACGGCATCCAGCGCCGTCTTCTTTGCCGAGTGCCAGTCGTTTGACACTCGGCAAAGTTTTTTATTTTTTTGCTTTTTTTGCACCAATTTTTTTTGAAGTTTCACTGCACTAACACAAACAACATGTTTAAATTTGGGACATTTTATTGCCTTTTGGTATATTTTTTTAGTTTATTTTGTTTTATTGAATTTTTCTAGAAAATGTTAGTTTGAAATGCAGGTGCATCAAATAATAAATTTTATTCATTCAAAAAATATTATCCTTATTTTTTAGTATAAATTTAGGCTAAATCCAGAAACTCTCTCAAAATTTTGATAAACATGCTTACGGGGCAACGTCACCAACTAGTGTCCGGGTGGCTTTTTAATTATATAAAATGCAAATGATTTTCGAAAATCATGAAACTTGTCGAGATGTCGTGATATCATATGTGTGTGCCATGGTAAAAATTTGAAAAAGTTTCGTGCACATTGTCACGTACAATACTCACAAACTAGCTCATCTCCACCTGTGATATCATGTGATAATATGTGGATATGTCTGAGTTTTGGACATCCGACATTGTAACTTACTCGAAAACTTTTCAATTTTTTATCATAGCCTCTACATGAGATAACATGACACCTCGACAGGTTTCGTGATTTTTAGATTTTATTTGCATTTTATATAATTTAAAAACACTCCGACCGCAAGCGGGTGGCCATGTTTGGTGAACAAGGCCCTCAAAATTTGGGTGAGTTCTTGCATACGGCCTCAAAATACACTCTACACCATGAATACTATTTTTTGAATGGCTAGATCTCATTATTTTATGCACCCGCAAGTCAAATTTACTTTTTCAAAAAAAAATACAAGTAAACAAAATAAATTCATGAAATATAGGAAAAAGTAATAAAAAGTCCCAAATCCATACTTGTGCTTTTATATAATATATAAAAACTATAGAAAAATTTGAAATTAAAATTCAAAAAAGAATTGTCGAGTGCCTCTATACGGTACTCGGCAAAGTCAGGGTAAGGCACTCGGGAAAGAGGTTTTTTTTATTTAAAAAAAAAGAAAACCTTAACTGGCCTGGCCCACTCGCCCCCAAACCCTAATTCACCCGGTCACCCCATGCGCCCCCCACGCACACCCGTGCCCTCCCCGCCGCCGCCAACCCCCGCCGGAGCGCCGCCGCCCGGCTGCCCCGGCCGCGCATGCCCCGGCGGACTGCCCCAGCCGAGGCCGCCGTGCCCGATCCGACTGCCGCCGCGCCCGCTCCGGCCGCTGTGCCCGCCACCGCCGGCCGCCGGCCGCCGCGGCACGAGTCCGCCTTACCCACAGAGGTGCTGAAGGACTTCCTCTTCCTCGCCCACGCCGGCTCCCTGCTCCGCCGGCCGGCCGTGCCCACCGGCTCCCTGCTCTGCCACCCTGCCGCCCCCACCGGCTTCCTGCCCTCGTCGGACGCCCCCGCCGGCTGCCTGCCCCCACCTGTCGCCACCACCGACGAAGAACTGCCCACCCCAGATCTGCTCAATCTGAAGTGCGACTCCGGCCTGGGGCTCATCTTCCTCTTCCACTGAGGACAGGGTACGTAATCACTGAATAATCATCAGGCTGCGCTGCCTGCCTGCCTTCCTCCTCTGTGCCCTCCACCTCCAGATATGTCGTAGTGTAGGAGCTGTCAGCTTCTCTGGTTTCGGATGGTGCAAATCGACACATTGCGGAGCTGTGAGCTGGTCCGGGAGGATGAGAAGTTTTATTTGGGCGAATTTGGTGGGCTCGAGTTTGTGCTCTACCGATAAGCCGATTGTACTTGCATAAAATAAGACTGCAAAAATCGCCCCCCATGCTCGTGTACCTGCACGGAACTCCCTCTTCCCTGTTGTTTTGTTAAAGAAGTGGAGCAAATGTGCCCACTGCTCTACACTTGATTTTACCACAGATATTGTTGCCAACACTTGTTAGTAGCTGTGCATAATTATGAGCCGACCATACCTTTGAATATGGCACATCCTGATAATCCTTTTGTGGAACACTGGAGTACATGTTTTCCCACCAGGTTAAGTAGTGGAGGTATGCCGTCTCTTTATTTAAAATGGAATTTAACATATTGAATCCTCAATATTCTGCTGGGTGTGATTATTAATTTGCAGTAGCCTCAATTTGTTTGTGACGGATAATAATATTTATTGAGTGGAATTTGGGTTAACCAAATAGCCTTACTATTTCCATGGAATCTGGGTTAACCAAATAGTCAATATACTAGTGTTTTTTTTTTTTTTTTGGTCTAAAATATATCTTTGCTTAACAGGGTTTGTCAAAATGCATCTGTGATTTTCAGATAGGAGAAGGTGCTGGTGGACAACCATCTTTCATGCCTTACCTGGTTTTCAGATACAGCAGTAATTTCGATGTAATGTATTTGAGAGACATGAGGTATTTCACTTAGTTTGAGCAATGATTTATTCTTTTCAAGTGTCAATGCAATCAATTTCAGCTGTGTGCTTCTTTACTAGTGTATACACTATACAGTATGTATAGATTCAGTTTTTTGACTTCCCCCAAGGCGACTACTGAGTTTATGCATAGATTCAGTTTTTTGACCTATGAATTCAATAGGGTTGCAGGTGTTGCGCTCACGATTGTCACAATGTGGCTAGAATATATATTTTGATAGTTCTCAATTACTGCAGTTCATAATTAATTATTTCAGTTAGTAATAGTTGAATAGATTATTATTTTTACCTGATGCGTGCATTGTAGTGAACATTTCTCTGAAGCCTAAAGTTAGAACCTCTGCACCCATTTCACTGAATCTGTACTGCTTATTACATAGAACCTGTAGTTGTCGTCTACTATTGGCCATAAGTTATTGTGGCCTAAGTTTAAGTACATTACTAACTGTGCGCATCTTATTGCACAGAAATTAGCATGTTCATTTTTTTTTGCCTAAATGGTCAATTCATACCTTGTTACTTGTTTGATTGATGAACGTTATTCTGATATGTACCTTGGGTCCTTGAGAAATGCAAAACTATTTTGTAATCAATTATTAGTCTGTGATGTGTTTTACCCTCTTTGACAATGAGTAAGAATATAAAAAAAATCTTCACCTGAACTTTGAAAGCATCTGTTTTGTGTCGACTACAGGACATGGTTGATATCAGGGAATTTTGGCTAGGGAGATTGAAGACTGGTTAGAAGTCAAGTGTGATGCTTTGGCTGATCTGTTTGCTATGGACAAAAGGGGTCAGTTTCTGAAACTAGTGGAAGAATAGAAAAGAGAATGAGAGAGAACAGTACAAATTCTAGTTCTGGTTATTATTCTGTCTTACCTTTGCATCTTTGCTGCAGATTCGTCATCTATCATTCAAATTTGAAGTGCTAGGCTTCCAGAAAGGTGGACTTTCTTATCTTATATTTTAAATCACTGTATCGACCACATATTTAGTGTTAATACCATTTTACATTCCCTTTGCTGCAATCACATCCATTTACACTGGACTTATCGAACAATTTAAACTTTTGAATTATGGCTATGTAATGGACTTGTGAATTGGACTTGTGAAACTTCTGAATTATGGACTGTAATGTTCATACCCTTTGAAGCTTGTTGAGTAATTATGATATCATCTCTATTGCAAATTCTTTGCCGAGTGCCGTGGCCGTGGCACTGGGCAAAGAATTTAAAAAAAAAAATCTTTGCCGAGTGCCGTGGCCGCGGCACTGGGCAAAGAATTTTTTTTAAAAAATAGAACATTTTCTTTGCCGAGTGCAGCACTGGGCAAAGAATTTTTTTTAAAAAAATAAACATTTTCTTTGCCGAGTGCAGCTGTCCGGCACTCGGCAAAGAATTTCTAAAAAAAATTAAAATATTTTCTTTGCTGAGTGCCCGCTTGGTCGGCACTCGGCACAGAGCCTGTCAAAGTTGACGGCCGAAATTTCTTTGCCGAGTGCTGATGTGGCACTCGGCAGCACTCGGCAAAGAAACCTTTGCCGACTGGTTCTTTGCTGAGTGCAATAAGGTCTTTGCCGAGTGCTCCGAGCAGTCGGCAAAGAACCCGAATCCTGTAGTGACAACTACTTTGCCTCATTACATGAACTCAGTGTTGAGCTTGTAGGCACAGTGCTCATCGTGAATCCTTTGCTTTTATAGCAGTAACCACGTAGAATAACTAAAAAAAAAGTAACTATGTAGAATAACTCAATTTTTTTTCTCCAGTGCTGTGACCCGCCAAGCAACCCTAGCTACCTGCCGACCGACTTCGGCTAGACGTTTCAGACGGGTGCTCTACATGCATCTCGATGCCGGCGGCGCACAAATGTGGGTTGGACGTGCAGCTAGCTAACAATGGGGCACGCCCGCTTCATACTACTACAATCAGATCACCAGCATCGTCATGCTACAATCATAGCCTCCAAACGCTCCTGCTGCCTTCTGGCGAGATGATGGAGCTCATTGCCCCACTCGACGCCTCAACGGTGAACAACACTTGAAACAAAAAGCTAGGGGCAGTTGAGAAGTTTCCTTTCCAACTAGTTAACAACATGCCAAGTAGCTATATATAACAGCGACAGATATTAATATATGATATATATGTTGAATGACGTATAGAGCTAGAATGTTAAATTTTCATTATAATGTGACGTAAGGAAATTCTATAAGTTTTCAATGCCATTAAATGAATTTTTAATTTCTCTCTATATAAACTACCGGGCCCAATAGCAATAATAGGTTCTACCTCACTATACCGTGAGGTTTAAAAGAACCACCGCAACTCTTACAATGCAAGCATTAATGTAGTGTAGTAGTTGTTGTTATGTACTTTATCTCAAAGTAAATATTAATTATCATAAAACTGTAACGTTGTGTTCTATGTAAAAATATCTCAGCATGAACCCACTGCCCATAGTCCTACACTCTATTCACTCGCTCTTGTGTGCTTGTAGCCCTGCATGCTCGTTTTGTCGTCCCTAACACTCATTGGAGACTGTCTATGCTTCTGCATGCCACTTGCTTGTTTGGATTGAGCGGTATCAGCAAAACGTATGCCATGTCTCTGTGGTAGCTCCAACAGCTTTTCTTTTTTTCTTTTTGGCAAAGTGGCAGAGAACAGTTTGCCACTACGGTCTGTGCTCCGCCTAAAATGCCTATCGACACTTTGTTCAGAATTAAGGCATCTACTAGTGCCGAGGTTGTGAATGTTACCCGGTGGCCTAGGATACCAGGCTTACTATGGGAGCGGGAGCAGCAGCAGCAGCTACGAAGAAGGATGATGCTCCTATGTGCTCTCTGGACATCCTCACAATATGAAAGATCTAGAGTGTGCAAGGCAACAATTCATTTATTTTTTGGTGGACGATAGGATTGTTTTGTTTCCAGATGTTTTTCCTTTTTGAGAAATTTCATTTATATTGGCTCGTAGAATTCTGAGGATGAACCATTGGCCCGGACTACATATAGGGTGTGTTTGGATGAGTGGCTTAAGGCTAACCAGGCTTAGCTAGTGCAGCTTGTTCGTGTTTGATGCCTGCCCATGGTCGTAAGCCTGGCTTATACGCAAGCCAAACGAGGGGTCGGAGCCATGCTAGAGCTAAGCAACCATTCTCCTCTGCTCACCGCAGCCTTCCTAAAAAAAACTGTTGCAGATCGACCCTTCTATAGCATTAATTCATGGAGTGGTGCGTTCCGTGCCCACAACCTATTCGGCAAAATGCTTGAACCAGAGGCGGAGGTAAAGCTTGGCTTAGCAAAGATGAGGTGGTGAATGCACTCAAACAAGTGGGGCAACCGAACAAGATCTAACCAATACAAGTTTAGCTACAACAGAGCAACCAAACAAGTGCTCGATCCTTGCACTGGCTGAAGCTGGCTAACTCTAGCCTATATATGATTTGCTAACCAGGCTTGGTGGAGAAAGTAAACCAAACACACCCATAGTACATCTTCACAACAATGCACAAGGACATTTGTTATAATTAAAGCAGCGCCATAAGTTTGATATGTCAAAGTTATGGTTTGAAGATTGTGTTGTTGTCCTCTCTACTTTGATATGTCAACATATAGTAGAGAGATTTTTTGTCACGAACATTAATAAATAAATGTAATATATAAAACGGTACACTCACGTACGTGTGTCGTTATAAGTACATTGTTACCGACATGCGCCAAGCTACTACCTAAACACTAACTTATCTTGCGCATATATAGTTGCGTATGTGTGGATGTTCATTTCTCGCCATGAGCATATGTGTGGATGCTCATTTTGTTATCTTATTTTACCTACTGTTTTTTCACGCCACTAACACAATATATATTTAGTGGACGCCGATCAATGTCGTATGTGCATCATTAGTACATCTAGCTAACTTTGGGACTGAGAGTCGTCAGGAGCGATCGAATTCCACTGCTATGGTTGATGGAAGGCAGTTCCCTGCCCTGCTGTACAAGCAATTTGTATCTTGCATGCATTAGCCAGGGTCACTTTGACTTCGGACAATCATGCCACAGCAAGATCTACAACAGTTGTACAGAGATAGGTCGTGCCGGCCAGCAGCCACGGTTACACCACCGGATGGAAGAAGCTAGAACACAAGCAACGAAGCGGCCCTCTATCAGGAAAACAAGCCCCACGATATTACTGTCGAGTGGAAGGTTGACCTGACACTTATTTTTTGAAGAAAACCTGACACTTATCTTTACTCTCTATTCTTGAGCTGGCGTATATCATCGTTTCATTACGCTGGTTCTTGAGCTGGCTGGCTCCGCCACTACGAATTCTCCTCTCGCGGATCAAATTCAAGTGGTGGTTTAGACCTGAGAATGATTGCTGAATCTATATTAGTCTCCCTTAGACCGTATACAGTCAACAGTTTAATAGAATCCACTGCCAAAGGTATATTTGCTTCCGTTATGGTACTCTGTAAATATATAGCTAGGTTGACCACTTCTGTATTCGAAGTTTCGAACAAAGCCCTACCACCTCTTAATAAAATATATACATCTCATGGTACGGTTGAGAAAAAAACTATGTAGGTCGATGGTGTTCGTTAGAAAATATTTCATAAAAGCAGTGTCCCTGTACAAAATTTGCCTTAAATTAAATAAAATGTCCTCTGATCGTACAAGTCTGCATAAAGGCGTCACAATTCTGCCCCTCCTGTTTATAAAAAAAGGCGTTACAATTCATGTCACATGTATAAACAAAAACAAATACTGATAAAGTACGCTTGATTAGCACGTAACTGCATAAAGCAGATGCAACTTATGGGCCTTGCCTACCCACACACATAGGCTCTTCCATATATATACACCTGCTAGCTAGTTTTGTCACCACCAAACACAACATTTAGTGACGAGGTCAATGCATGGTATGTGCAGCGATGACTGTTAGCACGTATATCCTTCCAAAAAAAATGTTAGCACGTATACATGTCTAGCCAGCTTCGGATTGAGAGTCATCGAGATAGCTTGTTCCACTGCTCATTGCCTGGTACCGTGCGTCCATCACGAATGGCCTAGCATCATCATTAGAAACGCTACGGGGAAGCGTACATCTACCCTCTCTAAAGCTGAGGATCTTGTGAACTCAAACGGACTTAATTTATTTGTGAACCAGGTGCAGTCCTTTGCAGTGGGTTTGTGCGATGATGCAGAGTGCTGAGGATGCTGAGGTCGTCCTTCTCAGCTATTGTGTGCTACTATATACACTACAAGGAACTTGTTAATCCGTGACGGATTCTCGGTGACGGATTTGCAAATCATCACTAACAGACGCAATCCGTGATGATAACTTTTTTTCGTCATGATATTCCTAGCCTGCTAACTCGTGACGGTTTGATTTGGATCATCATAATGTATGATTTTAAGTTTGTTATACTCTAATTAGTCCAAAACAATAGGCCTGCTATCTATATTTAGTGCAAAGAAAAATAAAAATGTGATCGCAAAACTAACAATATTCTTCATACAGATGATGCGGATGGAAAAAAAAAAATCTGTAAGATCTGAACCCATCACCTGCTGGAAAGTAGAAACATGCCTTACTATTTGAGCTATTTGTCTAAATATGAAATTATTTGTATTTATTTATTACCGGCACAGCATCACAGTAGACAAGCCCGTTCACTCGAGTTGGCACAACATCCTGTCCATAGTGTAGCCCATTAGTGGATATGGCCCAGCATTTGGTAAAATAAATAGAAAAAAAAGGTGCACTACGTTGCATATATGGTGCATACGGCAACTATAAATATTACTGGCCCAGAACAGGCCCGTACATTAGCAAGTGCAGAGTGGGCGACTGTTCAGGGCCTCCAAAATTATAGGGTCTCCGAATTTACATATGACACTAAGTAGCAATTAATGGCTAGGTCTGCAATCAATAATTTGTCAATTGAAGTACGTACTGGCCTAACGTAAGGCCCATGGTATCCGCCATTCCTAGCCTACCAGCCTGCTTGTACATACGTAATTTCATTTTCCTGCCGCAAACAAAATCATCGCGCAGCTGCTAGAGGCCTAGAGCTGCAGCACGCCAGGATGTGTCATCAACGTCGCTGACTTGCCGTCGGCAGTTCAATACCGTGGCGACCGTGCCATCATCGCCAAGACACGTTATTCCATCGTTCACCCACTCACCGAGAGCCAAGACGTTCACAGTTCGGTACGCAATTATGCATACAGCTTAATTTGGGCTTTCATCCCCAATTATTTAAGATTGTGTCTTGAAAGGCAAATTAGTATAAAACTTTTGCATTATAATCATAGCTTTTGTTTTACCATTTTCTTATAAATTTTTAAGATCCAAATCATAGGTACGGCCCTGTCCAGCATCACAGTAGGCAAGCCCTTCACTCGAATTGATTGGCACAGCATCCTATCCATGGTGTGGCCCATCAGTGGATATGGCCCAGCATTTGGTAAAATAAATAGGAAAAAAAAGGTGCACTCCATTGCATATATGGTGCGTACGGAAAAAATGTGCTGAAAACTGAAAGGCTTACCACCACACTAGTCATTGAGTTATGCATGTGTCGTATTCATTTTTACTTTTATTCCTTTAAAAGCAATGAAAGCAACATTTTAAGTAGATTCTTTTCACATCGGATGGCTGCAACATTTTAACGGAGCGGAACCACTAGTTCCTGCCGAGCACCGTAACAAATCTCAATCTCTAAAATTAAACTACAACGTTTGTGCTCTATAAATACTGTCGGCTGGCATGAACCTCACTGTCCACCATGCCACCACTTGATTAACTAACCCATGCATGCCTGCATGCTCGTTTTATCATCACTAACTCACACTCACTAGAGAATGTCAATGAATCCGCAGACTAGTAGATTTGTTTGGATTGAGCGGCATCAGCAAAACATATGTCGAGTCTCTGGTAGCTCCGACAGTTTGCCACTATGGTCTGTGCTCTTTTTCACTCTGTTGGACTTCCCGTTGCCTTTCCATTTTTACCAACTTAACTTGGATTGGCTCGTAGAGGCGCTGATGAACCACAGATGTATCCTCACAACGATGCATGCACACTTTGGTTCGTAGTTGCTGAACTCCCTTACGAGATTTGTTATAATCAAACAGCTGTAAATTACGTAGTATGTCGCATATGCAACTACCCTGTCCTGAGTTTTAAATGAAATAATAAAATGTCCTCCCTTTGATCAGTCTACATATATTAGAGAGAATTTATTTCACGAAGAATAAATACAACAAATTGAAATGGTATACTCACTTGTGTATTATGAAGTACACTATCAACATGCACCCAGCTAGCTAACCACACAACAAATTATTACTTATCTCGCATATGTGTGGATGCTCATTTCTCACCATGAACATGTGCGGATACTAATTTCGTCCTCCTAAGTTCTTTTACCTGCTATTTTGTTCTCGCTACCAACGCAATATTTAGTGGAGGTCAATCATTGTAGTATGTGAGGAATATGGGCTGGCTCATCTGATGAAGCAGAGTCCATCAGGAAAGCAGCCTATGAAACAAAACTGTTCAGCCACGAATGCATGGAGAAACGTGGAGCCAGCCATGAACGAAACAGAGGAGAACGTTGCATATTTTCCTTGCTTTCAACTTGAGATAGCCATGGAAAAGAAGAGAAGGAAGCCGAAGCAGCCACTTTTTACATTGTAGTTGATAGGCGTGTGACAATTTTTAATCCATTGAGTGTTTGATCTCTGGTGCTACGAGTTAAGGGGATCTTAGTGGAATTGGCGTCTTACTGGTTGGGAAACACAAAGATAGAAATGGGTGGAAGTTCTGGAGCATGAGATGAGGGATCTATCTTCGCTACTTTTGGCATTGCAAGTTTAGAACCAATCCTTGAAACAAGGGATGGAAGAGAACAAGCCAGCTTTGAGGGAATTTGCAAGGATGAGCCAACGGTGGATTCAGAGGTTGACGCATGGGCGGACCCAGGGCCCGGCGACCCTGGGCTCCTGCCTGGCCGGGCTCCTTCACGAGCGACACTGGAGCAGCATATACAACAGTATAGGTTATGCAAGAGACAAGCAACCAAAAAACAACATGTAGAGACTAACTTTGCTTACTTTTCCAGTTCTACGTACACCATTAATTGTTAATGTATGCTCACCCACATGCGTACTTAACACTAGTTTTATTTCCAAAACTACCTAGTAGTTTGATGTGTTCGTCTAAAATTGATATTAGTTGATATATTTGCCCAGGCTCCAGAAAATCTCTAGGTCCGCCACTGGGTCGACGTGTTTCTTCAAAAAAAAAAAAACTTTACGTTTTGAAGGTTCACCTACTTTCTTCACTAGGATATAAGTCATACAACTAACTTGTGTCACATTTCTATCACTAATTAACCTGGTTCATTACTTCACCTCGATCGATCAGAGACACGAATAAGGTAAAGGAGATAATATAAGAATTAGGGACTACGCATACTATACACATATATAATGACATGCAAATATGTGTCTTCAATTCCGCATCAATGTAGTTGATGTGCATATCAATGTAGCACAAATACAGACGTCAATGTGGCATGCATGTACGTTGTAGATGCATTTTATGGAGTATCATTATCACACCAGTATGTTGTATGTACTTTGTATGTACTATTAATATTCAATTGCAGGTTATATATTTAAACTAACTACTATAGCACCCAGAACTCACTGCCGGCCCGTCACTCTATTACCATTTGTTGGTGGTATGTAGTATATGTCAACCTGTCATGTCGATCACTTTGGGTTGGGTGGTATCGGGAAAAATTATTCCACGGTGAACCGTCAGCCAGCTAGGCAGCTACGCGCTGAGCCTCCACGTTTAGAATGCCCGTCGGAGCTGCAAGGAAGCCTTCAGCTTCTTCGCCACCTGCGGCACAGCATCCTGCCCATGGTTGAAGGCTCCCTATGGTCGTCATCCATGACACCGCCACGGTTGGCACCACGCCAGGGCCGCGGCTGCACAGCGTCAAGCGCATGCCCGCCATTGATGGACATGCTCCAAATGACGTCGACGCGACGGCTCATCATCGTGTTGCTTTGAGACCCATCCACTTCCTGACCCGCGCTGGTTGAGGATCTGTATTTTTTAAAATTAATTGTTACTAATAAATCATTATTTAGTTTTGTGTGCATCAAAATAACTTCTATATATACGTCATTTTCGATATGCCAGTAGAAGTAATTTTGCAATAATACAAAGTCTTTCTATCCATATGCTATCCATATTACGTGCTAGTTTGATTTTTGTCAGGATTGTCATTTATGCTAAATGCATCAATGCTATCCGATCCGTATGCTATTTCAATAGATATATTTATGTTTTGGTCGCTGGCCAAAAGATCTTTCTGATAAGAAATAGATCAACAGCCTTTTTATTTTTGATGGATTAATTTTTATCCTTTTTAAATTTTCAGTACGTGCAAAGTTTAATGTGTGTTTCTCGCGGTCTGATTACTCCTCCTCTCTTTCACACACATTATTGTCTGATACAATAATTAATTTTGCCGTGTGCAAGATTGTCTGATACAATAATTTATTTAGGTCGGTTGTTGCACGTTGATCTCAAAGAAGTGAGAAGTACGTACAATGACACGCTCACTTATATATTTCCTTTCCTGTAACTACGACTAGAATGAACATGGGCTCATTGAAACGTTCGATATATCTCGTCAAATTGCGTGTGTCGTCCTCACATATGGTTTTCCTGCTAAACTACATGTGCACGTCATTAGTTTGGGAATGAGAGGTATCAGGGGAATGTATTCCACCACCATTGCGTCCACTGCAGCAGCTTTTCAAAGTCGTTGCTCGCCATCAAATTGAGCATGTCGCCAAAATAGGAATGTGGAACAACATAGCTCAGAAGTCAGAACAGCGCATAAACATGTACTAAAGAAATAGTACGTGGCTCGTTCCATGAGGCGACCCTGTAGCTGTCTAGCACACATTTCTACGTTGCCCTCTTTCGAATGTTTCAGTGTTGTTGCTTGCAGCTTGACAGAGCTTGTGAATATGGGCAATTCACCATCAATATTGGCGCCCTCGGGATTAATAGCTGCCACAGAACTGATCCACCGAGCAGCTTGTTGAACGTGTGCGACACCTGCTGTAGGTGCAGCTCAAGCACAGCAAATCAGGTCGTGAAGGATGCAAAGTAAGCTAGCCGAGTCACAGAACGCAGAAGATTAACACGCTGCTAGAACCTGAATATGGTTTTCTTCTCCGAAATGAAGAGCTTGAGTTGGTTTCCCCCAATAAAATTATGACCTGTCATTAGGAAGCACAAGTCCTTTGAACCCATGATCCTGCACAGCTGATTATTATCTTAAGATTAAGGAGAAATGAAAACTACTTAACTTTTTTTTTGCATGCTTTACCTATTTGTTAATGTTCTAACAAAATACATGCATACGTACTATGCACTGTTTATCTAATTGTGACAAATTTATCAATTATATGGACTTGATTTTGTCATCATATTCATTGTATTTTCTCGATTGCTCATGATGATGATTTTTCTTCTGAATTATATAGAGTAAATATGGGTTTCAAGAAAGTAGGGTGCTTTCAATTATACTATTATTATAAATATCCGATAAGTCAGTAAAGATGTATATCACTTTTTATCTAATGTAATAATTTATATGAATTAGTTTGGTGGAACATAAATGTTGTGGCATGTGCCCCCAACTTTTGCAATGTTGACTGATGTTATGTCACTGCATTCTAGCGCTTTGTTGTGTGGCCCACCTTTTCCATGAACTTATTGGATGCTTTTAACTTAATTTTTTAGAATTTTTAGAACTTATCTTTTTCGTGGCATGCACACTAATGGCGATTAATGTGAAGAGACTCCATTGGAGAACTCGGTTATAATATGAAGATAGTTTTATCAAGCTCGGACTGCTCCTCTCTATTTCCGGACTCACATATATAGTCTTACATAAATAAAAAAGCCAAGTGCAAGATTGTTATGTAATTTTAGAAAAAAGAAGAAGAACCATCTGCTTTGAGCAGTGTTTTTGAACATGTAAATAACAGAGTCATTTACAACTCTATTTATGTCAGGTCTCAGTTACTGACTTCTACCTACAAACAGGTCATCAACAAGTATATATATAGTAAAACAACAAGTTCATTTCTTCGCTTATACTATATGTATACTACTAGTATCGTCCTGCTGGGCTCACCTGAGAGACTCGACCTCTTGCGATATCATCTACTACTACCGAGCTAGCTCTCTATATGCATCTTCTATATATAAGTCCTCAATACTATAAACACTCGTTTGGAGGTTTATGTTTATCATGTGTATCATCAGCAGCAGCAAACACTAGCTTTGGAATGAGAGGCGTCAGGAGCAATTTGACTTCGTTTGCATCAGGGCCTCTGCTGGAGAGCTGGACGTTGCTCCGCGCAGCACCCCCAAAGATATTGACCCATGCACTATCATGCGGCAGCAGGTCTCAGGATCGCCTGCTTCGCGTGTCGCTTCCTGGGTCGTTGCTGGTGAAGAATCATGCACAGACGTTTCCAGATGCATCATGCATGTCGGTCGTTGCGGCAGGATGGTCACTTTGGGCACTTATTGTACCATCTCGATCGGCGTAGCATCCATCGACTCGGAAGCGATTTGCGTTGCAGGGGGCATGTCATCGCTGCTGATGTGGCATTCTGAACCCATCAGCAAGGCAGGAGGATGAAATTATGTAGTTTCTGGAGTGCCCGTTTGCAAAGCAGTGCTGGGAATTCATTCTTAGTAATTCTCAACTAAATGCACCATTCCTAGATATTGCAGATTTGCTCAAGGACAGACTTTCATACTTGTTTTTTCATGACAGCGGTAGTGCTCATTTGCTGGACAATCTGGATAGCTAGAAATGACCTGATTTTCAAGGACATCCAACCAGACTTAATGACTGCTAGAAGAAAATTCTATGCTGAAATGCTTCTACGTACTGCAGCATAGAGTAAAATCAAGGCTGGCTCCTCAGTTTGAACAATGGATTCAATCGTTAATTTAGCTTGTAACTGGTCTCGGCTAGTGATGATTTTTTTGTTTCTTTTTTTTTTGTTTCTGGATCTTTCTCTGTAACTCTTGATCTGTCTGAACCCTTTTATTTAATGCTATTTCTGTAGGGGCTTCGGCCCCTCCAGTAACATAAATAAAAAATAAAAAATTCTGTAGTTCCAAGTTCCAACAGGTGCTCAAGTCACCTCGCTGTTTTCTTAACCAACCAAATACATTAATACTTTTCTTAACCCATTCACCCTATTTTCTGGTCGCCGTTTCTGGTTCTTCACAGTTACTGCTCTTCCCGCGATGTCCGAGCCATGGGACAGTGCTGGCACTAGCTCTCGTCATCGGCCATGCAGGAGGCTTCGCGGGCGCTGCTCACTTGGCATCATCAAGGACGCCAGGGTTGCGCAAAGCGCGATCACCGTTGGGCTCAACTAGGATAGGTTTATTTATGTTTTTCGCCAAAAAAACTTGTGTGTAGAATTATATTAGTAAAACATGTCGTTTAATGATCGTGCATTATTTGTTCGGCTTCTTTGATGTGGCGTATGACAATCATTAATTGTTCCTAGCTAGGGGAGTCTGAACGGTATGAGTCATATAACAAAGTTGAATCTTCTCTAAATAAAACACCGGAAAGAGAGGCCTATGTTCACAAAAGGAATGTATTCCACAGGGTATGTACTGACCAGTACACAGTTCCCTGTCAAAGTCCATCACCGGACATGTAGGAGACCTCACCCTGATCACCAACGAGTGTGGCACTACAATGATTAAAATATGGCAAAAAAAATATTTGAGAAACGGTGGATTCATATCGACTTTGATACGAGCAAAAACATCGAATAAGACTTTAGTCTTCTATCTTCCTTAGGACTACTTTTCCTCCGATGTTGCAATAAGATTTTATTCCTCTGTATCTCTTGCTGACACGGAGGAGACGGCTCGTGGGGAAGAAGACTGCTTGGTCTGACACAGCGCAGCCATGTAGGAGACGGCTCGTCGCGGCGAGGCTGAGCTTCGGGCCGACCCTGATGGCGGCCGTGGGTGCGACGGCAAGGCGTGGCTGCGATTGCGAGGTGGCCGCCGTGGGTGAGCGCTGGCGTGCGGAGAGAGACGAAGAAACGCAAACTGCGCGCTGCGTGTGGGTTAACGCCATACAAATTCACATCGAAGTTATGAATTACTATGTGTGCAACCAAGTCAACTAATTAAGCAGATACTAGGCGAAAAAAAGACTAACGCCACTAAGGTAGCTAACAAATGAAAAAAAAAACTTTTACTAACATCGCACTCAAAAAAAGGTTTTCAGTAACAGTACCACACATTCATACTAATATTAATTGCGAATTATTTTTTGTATTTATCTATTGTAATTTTACAATAGTACAGAGTCAGTCTATCCATATGCTATCCATATTACGTGCTAGCTAGTTCGTTTTTATCAGGATTGTTGTTTATCTATTCTTTCTATACTATAAAAGAGCGAAGCAAATGAAAACAGTCTCATACCTAATTATTTCATACCTACCTTATTCCTTAGCTTTTAGATCAACTTTATATTCAGACCCAACTTTCCACGTTAATCTGATAAGTGCTCCTAGGCACCATCGTGTGGTTGCACCATCTACCTAATTTCTTTTTTCACCCCCGTCAAACCTACCCGCAGCGGTTGTTTCTTCGGCTTCGCGTCGTCGTCTTCCTCGAGCGGTGCGGTACGGTTCCGAGCGCCCCTCGCTCAACAGTTGTGGTTTCGCGTCGTCGTCGTCGTGCGCCTGCGGCACGGTCGAGCACCCGCTACGAACGCATCTGTCGCTATGGGGGCGCTACGGCGGGCAGCCGCCACCTTCCCTTCCCCTCTCTCCTGGCGTCGTCTCCCTCGCACCGCACAATTCCCCGACCAGCGCGACGCGGCGCCCCCGCTGGCCCTCTAGCCTCCAGTCCGGCCTCCTCCACCCTCCATTGTTGCTGGCGCCCCCAACCCATCCCCTGCAGTCCCCAAGATCCGTCGCCGTAGGAGCCAGTGACCCCCGCCCTCTGTGGATCCGGTGAGGGTGGCCTGGATATCCAGTCACTTGTGCCTCAAAGTGCGGCGGGCGGTCGTGCCGGGGGGTAGCGGCGGCGCGGCCCTGGGTGGAGGTGGCTACGGCGGCGACTGCGCAGGCCTTGGAGGAAGCGGCAGCGGCCAGGGAAGTCGACGCTTGCACACATCCCTCAAGCAGATGGATTCACCCCCTCCCTTTACTTTCCTTCTTCATCAGACTTGGTAAGATAATTCCTTCTGGGGAACGCAATTTTTCCCTCTCATGTCTGTTGATTTCGTACACAAGGATGCATCTTGTGATCTTGTCCACAGATTAATTTCCTTTGACTTGTTTCAGCAATAAAATGGCAGTAGCTGTTCTTTCTGGATAGGCCGCAATGGTACCCAAGCGGACAAGCCACCATGCCCTTGGTCCGACGGGTGCAGTACCTGATCTCTCTGTCTCTCCTTTAATCTACTTCCTGCTTAACATAACTTCTTGTTTGCATCTGCACAATTGCATCCGGCCTTCTGAAAAATAGCCATCTGTAGTATTTTAGTAATTGGGCATCCAACAGCTAACATTTCAGTGAACACAGTCAAACTGTAACGACATGGGTTAGTTGAAATGCTGTTTTACTGGAAGCTACATCCAAAAATTGAGTTAGATGAAAACTGAGTGTGTATAGCTTTGGTACTTTAGCTTTGTTATAATTTTCCATAGCTTTGCTTTATATTCAGATGTGTTCAAAGTATTTTTCTCCATTTACACTGACAGGTGAAAGCTTGGGCTGAGTTTTGAATGCTTCTCATTGATTTTAGTGTATTCAATCTCTGCAGCAGCAGTGCACCACCACAGATACTTGAGCTTTCTAATTTTCTCATGTCCTATTATTATCGCAATATCTTTAATCTTTTAGTTCAATTGGATCTGCATGTGCTTATTTGATTCTTAGCCTGTGATTTTCCTTGTGCAAACAATAGGATCAAGGTTGATTAACATGCATGTTTCTGAAGATTAATGCAAATATGAAGTTTGGTTGCCATGCCGAGTCTATCATGTCTGAATGAAGGTATAGAAAATTCAATCATTTACCCTTCACCTCTACCTCAGTATTCTTAAATATATGAAATAACAAATTTTTCAAGTGTGTGTATAAATTGGTACTGTACAGTCAAATAATTATCTCTCTGTTTATACATAAACTTTCCATTCTAGCAAAGGATGATGCGACAACCACCATCAAACATATATGCAAGTCAGCCAACGCCTCAGTCCATTACTGTTTATATCAAATTTAATCTACAACCTAAATTTACTTCTTGGCTCGCAATTACGCAAATTTAGATTCTTATGCTCCACTTGTTGGGCTCTCAAAAATATATGCACTGAACTGTACAAATAGTTTCAAAGCTTCCTAATAAGAGACCCTTATAAGGTATTTGAGGAAAGGTGCTTTTATTATTGTCAAATGGAACCTTAGGACTAGGTTACGTATCAGAATTTTTTATTGGGAAACTGAACTGGTTGTCTGTAGAGTATTTGTGGCCATTTTTTAACCACTCTAGATGACCCTTGATGAGCCACACATTATGTGAAACGCTCTAGGCTTGTTCATAACTAGCTACTGTGTGGAATTTTGGCATAATGGAAACTTACATGCATTAATTTCTCGAGTCATTCGTTGGCCTCAATATTTGGGGCCATTTGAACATCTACACTACTTAAACATGCTGAGTTGATGATTTGAATTACCACTTAAAGGTTGTTAAATAAATTTTTGGTGCAACGATCTTTTTTTGGCTCCTGTTGCAATAGTATATGCTAATGTTACTCATAAGGCCCATAAAACATTCATCCTTTGAAAATGTTAGGCTCCTATTGCAATGCACAGGAATAAACTGTTGATTCTTTCTACTCATATGCTATGAGGGATGTGTTGTTTCAGATTGGGGATGATTGATAAGAGGCACAGAGGCACTTCACCCACGCGGGTCATCTTCAGTAGTCTGATGCTGCCAAGTGGTAGGTGCATTTGAGAAGCTGATATGCTATGAGAGATGTGTTTTCAGATTGTGGATAATTGGCAAGGTGCAGACCGCAGAGGTAGTAGTTCACACAGGTTGGTCATGTTTAGTAGTACCATACTAGAAGCTGTAGGAGATAAAGGTGCATCTGTTATATTGTTCTGACATCGTGCTTTAGTTCTCGGCAGGACTTTCTCATGTTGATGTTGTTTTGGCAGCGAAATATGTGTAATCCAAAGGTTCAAGGCAGCTTTCGCAGTGTGAACTGCATCACGTGTTCTCTGACATGCGAAAGGGTTTGCACTCGTACTCTCAAATAAGATAATTAGGTTCCTCGTTAACTATATTTTCAGAGTAGGGGATGATGCAGTGTCCCAGGTGGACTTGTGGAGGCACCTCTGTTCCCATTGAATAATATCATACCTCCACAAGTAGGTGATGCAGAGTAGGGGGAATATTTCAATGGCATTTATTTCACTGAATGTAACCTTATTTTTGTTCCCTAATTAATTATGACCAAACTCAAATATGTGTACGTGTTATATCTCTTCTCTCTTTTGATTATCTACAAAATAATATCATACCCTTTTTTTGTTCCACAACAGTAGAACATATGGTTTTTGGTTTGTTTAATTTGCATTAATAACTTGATATTGTTGACGCAAAATTCGGTTCTGCAGCCAGCACACTAATGAAGCTGGAACGATCCACAGGAGCGAGGGTCCGGCAAATCCAGCTAGCTTCAATAATTCGGATCCAAGCGTGCTAGTCAATTTGACCTGCAATTGATAAGGGTAAACATAAGATAGGAACGTGCCGGTTTGGTTCCGGACAGTTCTTGATTTGTGTGGTTCTGTGAGCCAATCATGTAAGCCATTGACTAGAGAGTCAATACTTGACCTTTAGATAAAACAATTATAGAATAATAACGAGATAAAATGGCTATCAAGATATTCATGTAGAGATCATAACACATTAGCCGATCTACCTTTAACAGTTTAATAAAAAATAATGGGGTAGATCACGCGTATAGATCTACCTGAGCCTCAGATAAGCAGGGATCCACTAAGACTGGTCTAAAAGACCGACGATCTTAGCTTCACCTCTTCACCAAACACGCTAAGCCTGCATCAACCTAGTCTAATAGGCCAGCGGGCGTCAACAGACTTAACTTGCCGTGCTAGTTTACCTGACGTCCAAATAGATCTACACGCGATCACTACTCGTGAAAGCATGGCTGCATCGGCTGTTCAGCCGATACAGGGTCCGTGAAGCAGAACGCTTGGCAGTGGCTAGATCCAATAGCCACAAGAAGAACCTAGTACGAATACAAAGCTGGTCTGAAAGACCCGCGGCTCTGTATCCGTCTAGATTGGCTCTTGTCAAGCCCCCACGACACGTACGAACAAGACTGCAAAAAGGATTAGCCGATAAAAGCGAGAAAGCAGCCATCGTGTCAAGATATAAGCATGAGTAAAACACAGATGAATGCTTTCGTATAGATCTAAGGCCAATACCATGCAATCTTGATTGGACAAGAAGATGTTATACAAATAAATAAACAGTAAAGAATAAATATAACATCTTGGTAACTTAATGAATCTACTAGGCTACGCCACGCCTAGAAGAGCCGATAGCTAATTCATGCTTCTCAACTAGCTTAATCTAAGCTTTCGTCCACCGATGACGTTAAACATAGATTAATCAAGAAAATAAACATAAATCGATAACTAATCCTTATTTGATCTAAGCCCACGTCCACCGGATGACGCTAAACTCATACCAAATAAGAATCGACCTCGATCTACGATGCTTTCATGTCCACCGGATGACATTAAACAAACAAAACTTAGCGAGACGTGACGGTACTTACAAGCAAGCCTGCGTCCACCGGATAACACCCAGTCCGTTCGAAGAGACTCGTCGAGAAACTACATTACTCCTACTTCTAAGGTTTTGGTCGAAGCCGAAAGAGTTATTGTATTGATTGATTGATTAAGGGATTATAATGTGCCGTACTCCTTTATATTTATAGAGGTGCCCAGGCTTCCGCGTAATACACAGAAGCTTTCTTCACGTACAAGCCAAATATAATGTTTCCTAACTAATTCGGCTATATCTAATTCCAGCACCAATACGACAGCGTCCTTGGCCTTCAGCTACACCGTATGTTACGTGCGGCGGTTTAGTCTTCTAGTAGGAACCACGTCCATCTCGCTTTCCTTTTACTTATTATATGTATTCCAAAAATCCATTTTTGTTGCTCGGCCAATAATATTCTTTTCCCACGTATTCAAGCCGGACGCTCCCCTTCCTTTTCTTTCCTTGCCTCGTTATGAATTTTGCCATATATTCACTGAAATATCCCGCCGTGTCCAGTGCATGAGCATAGCCGAACATGCGAGTAATGTATATCTCCTTGCAATCTTCTGGCTTACCATATACTGCCCAATTTTGACATACGTGGCCAAATGTACTGATCGGCTGTATGTGCACGCACACTCGCAATAGCCGAACATGCAAACCCAGAGATCAAGTATGCACGCATGCATCTTTTCTTTCTACGTACGTGACATATATATGCATTTTGAGTCCAAGCTGATATTTTCTTGCTTTTTATGTCATCGGCCAACTCTTTTTTCTCCGGAGCAAATTTATCAAATTTTGGTGTAAACACAGACCCCCTAGTTCAAAGTATGATTTCTTCATGCTTCGAACTATTTTGATCTGATGGTCTTCTTTCGTCAGCTTGATGATATCTGTACTGCTTCAGATCAGGATTGACCGAGTATCTTGGAGCGAGAGAAGAAACAGCCCATGCTTCTAAATCAATTTCATAGGCTAACTGAAGCCCATGATCCGTCCGCACACTGCTAAACATCTTCATATGTGTTAGAAGGCCCCGTTGATTATTAGCCTGATACTTCATCTCCGCATGTACTCATCGAGTGCATCTGCTTGAGGCCTCTGCTTATCGGCTTCCCTTTACGCTCAAGTGAATTCAACATCTGATATTTATTAGCTGCTTCATGTTTCCAACTGTTTTGATCTGATGACCTTCTTTCTTAAGCCAACAATACTGTGCTCTCTTCAATAAATATCGGCCGAACTGGAAGTCTTGTAAACAGTCATACCAATCCTTTTCTCCTCTGGCTTCGGCCATCTCAAAAATAATTCAAAGTTGCTACAATATCGATTATATTTCAGTGGTACCATGTGTACAACAAAATATTCTACCTTGATTTGAAAGAGTCACCATTTACTCACCCTCTTCCTCAATTCATGTGGTACTTTTAGCCTTTTCATATCTTGGGCGGTTGCAAAGTGGAACGACAATATAGAAATGCTATTTTCTTATTCTTTGATCATCTTTCTTTCAGGATGCTTTTTTTAAGATTTTTATAAATAAAAGTAAGCCCCTCAAATGATACTCTTAATCGTCACATAATTTTGCTAAGTCAAAAAAAAAAACTAGACCGAAGAAAATGTAAGTCACACACTAAGATCAAGACGTGCAAGTGTGGAGAATTTCTAATGTTTTTTTGTTTTTTTAACGTCTTCTATATGATTATCTCCATTTGCATTAATTGGAATATATGGGCTATCTCTCTCCGGTGGGCATCTTTGTACCTATTGTTTTTTCTCAGGCGGGCATCTTTGTACCCATTGTTTTCTCTCTCTTTACTTTTTTTTGGCATTTTACACCCCTTTTTTTCAACGAAATATTTTGCATAGCCCATATCCTCCTCTTTAGCAAAGGAAAATTTCAATGGGGGAGTTTCAAATTTATTTGGTGGATGGATGGCATGTTTTTTGCGTAACCCTTAGTGTAAGGGTTAGCAAGTTTATTTGTGGAGTGTTCGTGGATCTTGATCATGAGTGCATAAAAAGAATTTCTACTTGGGTCACAATAATTTGACAAAGCTCAATATAATTATATGCACATCATTAAGGAACTTTTAAATTTAGTATATATTTTTAAAAAATTAAATCTCCGGCTGTCAAGTTTCTCTTATAACAAAAGCATAGCAAATTCTATTGTACCGTATCACGACTTGCAACAACTTAGACAAGGATCATGCATTTGCAAACCACCATATTTCAAGTTTTAGGATGAGAATCTTAGCAACAAACTCAAATTTCGGAGAATAAGAAGATGCAAACTAGGTACCAGAGAAACATAAGGTAGAGCAACTGAGAAGCTAGAACATTCTTACTTTTAAATGGGGTCCTCCCCAAGATAGCTCCAGACTCAGATAATCATGTTGTTGCTCCAGTAGTATGTCCAGCTGAGCCGCTTTCCAAAATATGATTTTTCTAAAGGCTTATATGCTTTAACCGATTAGGAGCTGGTCCCCCAAGCCTGCAGCCATAATCGGCTAACTAGAAATAGCCGATCCTCCCTCTTGTACGCTGAAACAACAATCGGCTAATGCAATAACTGAAGACATGTATGCACAGCCAATTGTACATTCAGAACTCCGCTGTCCTATCCAAATTCTTCACGTCGTGTTATCGATTAATCAGTCAATTGTAGGCCTTGTCTCTGAAGTTCTAGCATGCTACTGATTTTGCCATGCTCAAGCAGCACCCAAATTAGCACCGGCCTTGAAAGCTTCGCTGATGAATTCAACGTCGATCTCAAAACACTGACAAGCATCACTACAATCAACATCGGCTTTGGAATTGGTGATTAAAAATATTCAGCCGATGTAAACATGAATTGGGCGTCAGTCTTGGAAGTTGGAACGATCTAATGCAATCAGCCGATGATTACATCCTGTTACTGTGTTCCTGCTGTGTGTCACTGCTAGTGCGGAGTTAACTAGGAGTCCCAGGCACATCGGCACAAGAACAGGCACCCTCAGTGGTTGGACAAATCTGAACGAAGTTGCTGCTGCTCTCTAGACCTCCGATCCGTCGTGGTCGCCGGCTCCGAGCAGTGATGGTGAGCGGCGAGCTATCAATGAGGTCGTGAGGTTTGGCGATAGGGGACGCCATTCTCTCGACTGAATGCGTCGGTGTTGATTCTTGATAGTATCCAATCAGATGTAGAAGGCTGCCCTGCTTCCAGCTTCATTCCGAAGACCAAGTTTCCAAATCTTGTCAACTCCGATCCATTCATGCTCTCGTTCATTTTTCTAGCCGATTAATCAGTGTAAAGCCCACGACAGACACGTGCAAAGCATGGAAATGTAAATCAAAATGCACATGGCTGCTATTTCTTTGCTTAATCGGCTGTTGCCCATTCGCCTGATTGGCTTCTATCATCAGCTCCAGCACTGCTCCACAATGACATAGTCGAACCCTGATTCTGAGCCCATTTATTTACATCTCTACTTTAGAATTGCCACTAGAAGCATCATCGTCGACCGTCGTCATAATCATCCATGCCACGATCTGGCCTCTACTGCAGCAGTATCCTAGTCAGCCTGCAGTCTGCCATAGAGTCTCTTTTGAGCCGATTGACTCATCCATATCGGCTATTGATTCCACTGATTATTTTGTCTTGCACCACTTGTTCTCTGATCATGCATAAGTATAGAAATAACTGCATCTCGTCAGCTATAGCGATGACTTCATGTTGCTTTCTTTCAGCGAAAATCTAATCGGACCATGGCCTCTGGAAACCACAGACCAAACTGAAGCGCGGAATACGCCTAAGCATTCTGATTTCTGGGCCGAACAATCTGGTCTATCATAAGGAATTTCTTAGTATGTCAACAATATCGGCTCCTGCTACGTAATAACTCAGCCGATACTTGGAATCGACAGAGTTAGCTCCTTCCTTGACTGAATGCAGATTCATTTCATGGATGGCTCTTAGCATAGCTCCTCTTCTTTATGCAGTATCACCTTGCTGCCTCTGAACAGCCAATCATCGTTAAGAGGCAATCCTTTGCATTTTTGTCTGAATTGTCCAGCCAAGCATTCTTTAATTTGGGTCCTACGATGATGATGCGAGACAGCTAGCAACTCGATCCCTATTGATAAGAAATCTGATCTTCTAGCAAATGTGGCGAGCATGCCCAACGCAACCGGCCCTAGGGCCTGATTCGTCGTAATCATCGAGAAACAAAGATGTGGTCGGCCTGTTATTCAGACTTAGTCGATTATTGAGACGCCGGTTCTTTCATAACCGACTGTATGCTTACAACGCCACATGTATATCCGGCCCCCCACGCTTTGCATGGGATCGTCCATTGCTGAATCACTTCTTTAAGTTGCCACCCCTGCAGAGCCCAAGTAAACATATATTGTCTGGTCCAAATTCGATTGGCTCGAGGCTCGCCGGCTTTTACTGGAGATTTTGTGCGAACTGTCCTATTTGATAGCCAAATGCTGAAACAATCAGTCCCGCTGACTTATCGGCTGTTTACCAAGTATACATATTTCTACAGGAATCAGAATAGCCGATTTTCAAATAGTCCATTTCTTTCTCCCAGCAGCCGATTCTTTTCTTGAACAGCCAATCCCACCTGCCGATTCTTTTCTTGACCAGCCGATCCCACCAGCTGATTCTTTAAATAGTTATTACTTTATTATCGAACTGTCTTTTCGTTGTCATCATACTTAATCAACAGTTTTCTTGATCGGCTGATTGGTTGTCTCGCTTGTGAGCATGGGCTGTGTAATTGCTGATAGAGAGTAATTCAGCTTTGACTGACCCATCGGCTTGATGCCGATTCCTGCAAGTTCACCTCTGATGGAGAACAATTCAGCTTCAGCTGGTCTTGTACGTACTCTCGCCTTGCACATTTCCTTCTTCTATTATTTATATAACTTCAGCCCACCATGCAAGCAGATGTAGCAGCGAGAGTGCAGAACTCGTCCCTCTTTATTATATCTTAAATTCTTAATTCGAGGAGATAAACATGGATATCGGCTTCTTCCTGGCTGACGAAGGCCTTCCAAATTAATATTGGTTAATACAGAATCGCTGATGATCGAAGTCGTCACGGGAATTAATCTACCAATTGCTTCACCCATCCTTCATCGGCTATTTCTGCTTCTGAAGCCGATGAACATTCTTACGTGAGCACCTTCCCTTTTATAATAGCCGATCCTTGCTGGCTACCTTACTGAGCAATCTTTGTCGATCGGCTTGATATGGAGGGCTAGGATCTCGCACATGCAAACGTAACCCACTTGGTTTCTGGCTTCCAAAGTTCCAATCACTTTTCCTTGCTCGTATATGCATTGTGCGTACATATTAGCACATGGTAATCTAAACGGACTCTGTGCTCCTCTGGAAAAGACTGACATAATCCGAGAACTCCCAGCGGCGCCCCAAACTTGCAGTAATTTCATATCCATCTCCATATATACATGAGACCCTTAGGAAAAACCGACCATGTCAGGTGATCACCAATATTGTCTATGTGTAACTCCCTTTTATTGTATCGGCTGGCAGCTATCGCTGATAGTTCGGGTGACCTGCTTCTTGACAGCCGATACTTATATGTTTCCCAAGAGGGACATCTATCGGCACCTCCATCTGTTCCACTTGGACAAGATTACGTAACAGCGATGCCAGACTCTACATTTAAGTGTCCGATCAGGGCTTCAGCCTTTATACTTGAAGAATCATTTTCTAATTGATGTAATAGCTACGATTCACACCAAAGGTGATCGGCTTTCATAAAATATCTTCATCAACCGATACTCCTCTGGCTCATCACTTCTTCAACTCGTCATTAGTATCTCGATCTTAGATCAAGATGACCTCGGCAGCGTGTGGCGGGTTCAGGCCCCCCATGTTTGCAATCGACGTGGGAGAACCGTGGCCTCGGCGTTGGCCCTTAATGTGTGGTGACTGCAGTGGATCAATCTGATGATGTAGTACTGATTGATTCAGCTGACTTCTTGATCAGATGATTGTGGTCTCACCGGGCGTGCCAAAAAGTGTGTTGACGCAAAATCCGGTTCTGTAGCCAGCACACAAGCGAAGCCGGAACGATCCACAGGAGCGAGGGTCCGACAGATCCAGCTAGCTTCAATAATCCGGATCCAAGCGTGCCAGTCAATTTGACCTGCAATTGACAAGGGTAATCATAAGATAGGAACATGCCGGTTTGGTTCCGGACAGTTCCTGATTTATGTGGTTCTATGAACCAACCATGTTAGCCATTGACTAGAGAGTCAATACCTTTAGATAAAACAATTATAGAATAATAATGAGGTAAAACGGCTATCAAGATATTCATGTAGAGATCATAACACATTAGTCGATCTAGCTTTAACAGTTTAATAAAAAATAATGGGGTAGATCACGCGTATAGATCTACCTAAACCCCAGATAAGCAGGGATCCACTAAGACTGGTCTAAAAGGCCGGCGATCTTAGCTTCACCTCTTCACCAAACACGCTAAGCCTGCATCAAGCTGGTCTAATAGGCCAGCGGGCGTCAACAGACTTAACATGCCGTGCTAGCTTACCTGACGTCCAAATAGATCTACACGCGATCACTACTCGTGAAAACATAGCTGCATCGGCTGTTCAGCCGATACAGGGTCCGTGAAGCAAAACACTTGGCAGTGGCTAGATCCAATAGCCACAAGCAGACCTAGTACGAATATAGAGCTGGTCTGAAAGGCCCGCGGCTCTATATCCGTCTAGATCGGCTTTTGTCAAGTCCCCACAGCACGTACGAACGAAGACTGCAAAAGGATTAGCCGATAAAAACGAGAAAGCAGCCATCGTGTCAAGATATAAGCGTGAATAAAACACAGATAAATGCTTTCGTCTATATCTAAGGTCAATACTATGCAATCTTGATCGGGCAAGAAGATGTTATACAAATAAATAAACAGTAAAGAACAGATATAACATCTTGGTAACTTAATGAATTTACTAGGCTACGCCACGCCTAGAAGAGCCGATAGCTAATTCATGCTCATCAATTAGCTTAATCTAAGCCTTCGTCCACCAGATGACGTTAAACTTAGATTAATCAAGAAAATAAACATGAATCGATAACTAATTCTTATTTGATCTAAGCCCACGTCCACCGGATGACGCTAAACTCATACCAAACAAGAATCGATCTCAATCTACGATGTTTCCATGTCCACCGGATGACATTAAAGAAACAAAGTTTAGCGAGACGTGACGGTTCTGCGTCCACCGGATGACACTCAGCCCATTCGAAGAAACTCGTCGAGAAACTACATTACTCCTACTCTTAAGGTTTTGGTCGAAACTGAAAGAGTTGTTGTATTTTTTTTTAGATAATGGATAGATATCCGGCCTCTATATCCACAAGTGGATATACACAGCCAAAGTTTACAAGTCATAAGACTAAGCCTCAAAAGAGGCAGAAAGAAAGAAAACAAAAACAAAAAAAAAACAAAAGTAATAAGACAAAGAGAGCTAAAAAAACTAAGCTTCCAACTTCTGTGCCCGTACTTCGAAACTGTTATCTTGCGCGGTAGCAATCCTTCGTCTCCTGGTTTACTTAGAAACCCTTGACAACCGTCTTCAAAATCTGGTCTTGAACGGTAGCAGACATTCACATCCATGCTTACTTAGAAACAATGACGACAGTACCAAGCTACCAAACTGGAAACTACGTGAGGAGCTACATGGACAACGCCCTCAAGAAGGAACACGACGTAGGCACGCCGCCGTCGTCCGTCCAAAGTGGACAGTTTATTTCACCTGCAAGATCCCCGTCGAGAGAGGAGGAGGTGCATGGATGGACGCCTTCGAAAAGAATCCCAAAGACATCCTTATCATCAGCCCAACAGCAAGATGAAGGCTTTCGCCTAGCAACCATCCCTCTCCGAACGACATCACACAGCTCCCAGCAAGATCCAAAGTTGAAGACTGAACGGTGGCTACCACCATCTGACGCCTGCATCCGCGCACAAGAACGGTGAAACCCGGCCTGCTGGCCACAGGCTCCGTCGACGGGCAAACGCTAGCCCCATTCAGTCTCCAGAACCACCGGGCTAGCCGAGACCGAGGAAGAGAGGGGACAACCACGCTCGAGCAGATCCGTACGTAGACCGCGCCACCACCGGCGTCTCGCACGGAGCCCAGCCGCCGGTTTTCGGACACCGACCATCAGAGCCGGTGTGAACCGCGGCCCACCGCACGCAGGTCGAGACGGCGCGGGACCGTTCACGCAGGAGCGATGCCGTCGCCACCAACCTGGCATGCATCCGCCGAAGCTGGACGCCCAACAACCGCGAACGCCACAGGCTGCCTCCCAAGCCCTGCCGGCTAGCACACAGGTGCTGGAGGCTGCCGCCGCCCGCGCTCGAACGAAGTGCCTGGCCAAACCTCCCAATAGGGAGCTCGCGAGGCGGAGGCACCAGACCCGGGGGTGGAGGCACTAGATCCAGCCCGTAGGGCCCTAGATCCGGCCGGCCGGGCGACGACGGCGGCCGGAGAGGAGGCAGAGGTCGGGTGCCCGGGACGCCGGCGGAGGCGCCCCCCGAGTCGCCCGCTAGGAGCGCTCGGGGGTAGGAGACGGACTGGCCGCCGGCGAGTGGAACCGGCCGAGGAGACCACGGATCCGGCGACCTCGACGAAGGAACGGCCATGCCATCCATCACCGGACGGGCCACGATGCAGCAACACTGGGAGAAGGAGAGGGAGAGGGAGAGGGAGAGGGAGAGGGATGGAGGAAGCCCTGCCGCCGCCTTCGTCACGTGCAGCCGGACCGCCGGCGACCCGCTCGGGCGGCGGCGAGGCAGCAGAGAGCGCTGTGGAGGGGTGGCGGCGCTAGGGTTTGGATGGTGTGAAGTCTTCCTTTAAGCTTGGACAGGGACCCTTGCTGCGTGGCCAAAAGAGTTGTTGTATTGATTGATTGATTGGGAGATTACAATATGCCGTACTCCTCTGTATTTATAGAGGTGCCCAGGCTTCGGCAATATACACAGAAGCTTTCTTCACGTACAAGCCAAATATAATGTTTCCTAACTAATTCGACTATATCTAAGTCCAGCACCAATACGACAGCGTCCTTGGCCTTCAGCTACCCCCACATGTTACGTGCAGCGGTTTAGTCTTCTAGTAGGAACCACGTCCATCTCGCTTTCCTTTTACTTATTATATGTATTCCAAATATCCATATGTTGCTCGGCCAATAATATTCTTTTCCCACGTATTCAAGCCGGACGCTCCCCTTCCTTTTCTTCCTCGTTATGAATTTTGCCATATATATATTCACTGAAATATCCCGCCGTGTCCAGTGCATGAGCATAGCCGAACATGCAAGTAACGTATATCTCCTTGCAATCTTCTGGCTTACCATATACTGCCCAATTTTGACATACGTGGCCAAATGTACTGATCGGCTGTATGTGCACGCGCACTCGCAATAGCCGAACATGCAAACCCAGAGATCAAGTATGCACGCATGCATCTTTTCTTTCTACGTACCTGACATATATGCATTTTGAAACCGAGCTGATATTTTCTTGCTTTTTTTTGTCATCGGCCAACTCTTTTCTCTCTGGAGCAAATTTACCAAATTTTGGTGTAAACAGACATATACTATGCCTTTTGGTTGTTTGCATTCATAATAATGTTCCCTAAACAACAATACTATAATCTTATTTCTAGATTAAATATCACTTTAATATTAGTGTTTCATTTTACAGTATTGTTATCTTATCATGCGAACACACGGTGTTTTTAGTATAAGGTTTAGATGTCCCGTATGCATCAATGCTATCCGTGCATTCAGTAGATATATTTATGTTTTGGTAGCTGGCCACAAAGCCATTCCCATAGGAAACAGATGAACAACTACTTTTTTATTTTGATGTACTATTTTTATTCATTTTTTTATTTTTTTAGTGCGGACTGCAAAGTTTAATGTGTGTTTCTTGGTCTGATCTCTGGACGTCCCTTTCACACAAATTGTTGTAGTACAAATAATTAATTTTGCGATGTGCGAGATTGTCAGATATGCCCATTGATCTCAAAGAAAGTGAGAAGTACAATAACATATTCTCTATAAATACCGCTAGAATCAACATTGGCTCACAGGTGTGTTACATTGAAACGTTCCCTATCTCTTGAAATTGCGTGCATGGTCGTCCTTCACTCCCTAGTTGTCTAGCATTTTTTTTCATGCAAAAGTACACACAAGAGCTTATGGACGCCATCAGCTTGGGAATGAGAGGTATCGGGGCAATGTATTCCACGACAACCCAGAAGTGAAGCAACAACAGCTGCCTATCAAAGTCGATGTTCGAAACATGTCGCGCATCTAGGCTCTGAAGATTTTAGGGGAAATGGAGAACCAACACAACCCAAAAATAACTGCCAGCAGATTCAAGTGCCCAGGTTCAACAAGAATGAGGTGCAAAACTGCGTTAGGGCATGTCCACGGCAATGCGGTTTGTTATTATACTCGCATGGACATCGCACGGCTGCTCTATACAGCATCTAAGCTTCCACCGCAGCCTCGGCCTCGAAGCTTCCTCCTCCCGCGACGCCGCCGTCTCCTGCACCCCTATCGCCACTTCCACACGCGCCACGCCGCCGCCGCCGCCGCCACCGCAGGGGTTCGCTACGTCCCTGCCTACTCTTCGGCCAGCCCCCACTGCGGTACCCTCCGCAGCCGCCGCCATTTGCGCGGCCGCGCACGGCAGTACCGCCGCGGCTTCTCGCCTCGGGAGCCGGCGCCGTCCACGGCCATCCCGGTCGACTCCACGTCCACTGCCGTCTGCGTCGCCCGTCAACGCCGTCTCTGGCGCCACCACCTCGCCAACGCGGTCGCCCCATCTGCTGCCGTCGGCGCCGGTGCCGGTGCCTCCTTCATCGCCATGTCCGGCTAATGCCATCAGCTGCCCTGCCCTCCGATGTGAGCACCAGGAACCTTCCTCCTCCCCTTCATTTCTACTACCGCTGCTACTGCAGCTGTCCTCTTTTCCCTTACTTACATTGTTGCTGCTTCGATTGTTGCTACTATTCATTTGCACGTGCCAATTCCATGCCGCGCACTCACGACCTGCCAACCGTCCTCAAAATTACATGTGTTGCTGTTCGATTGACGTACCGATTCCATGTCACGCAGTCATGAATTGTCATTCCTCCTCAAAATTACATGTTCATGGTTGGAATCCTTCACATTTGCTCGCCTTTGTAACTTCATGCTGTTCAATTTACTTGCATTGTTTCCCTGTACTTTCAGGCTGTTCGCCATGAACCTTAACGGCCTTGGCATCTCCGCTGCTGCTGCTAACTCCTATTTGTGTATCGCCCAAGATTAACAATCTCTTCTCACTCGCCATGGACCAAGGCCGAAAGCGAAAACTGGAACACGTGCCTCAGTCCTCCAAAGGTCAACCACACTCATCAACCAATCATAGGTACTATCTTCTTCATTACTGCAGACTGTATTTTATCCATGTCGTCTTAATTTGTCATGTAGGCTGCGTCGACGAACAATCAACGGATGCTAATGCATCATCGTCGTCTCACTCTTTATGTGGATCGACTTCAGAGTGTGAACCCCCCACCGTGTCCTGTCCGCCGCTGGCTTACACTACCTCCAGGTCATCCATCCAGTCCCATTCCTCTCCATTCCATACTTTATGTGCATTGTTATTGCGTTGTGATATATATACCAAATAGTACATGAATTACCTCTATCCACAAAAAAAAAATATAGTCGGCAACAACAAATTTACTCCTCCAACCTGATATGAGAACATATATTTACCAATGAACTTTCTGTGCAGCTCATATGCAGCCAACAAGGTCCGCCGTCGATGCACGTAGGCAAAGAAAGATAGCTGTAGCTTCTGCAAGACAAGGTAATTATTCATGTTCTAAGTAATAAGCACACGCCTTCGCCAGCGATTATTATCATGTCCATGTGCTTACCTTTACCTATACAGAAAATCAAGGAAACTCAACACCCTTTTCACAGAGTCGACACCGCCGTAAGTTCCTCACCTCTGTACTGTTCCTTATTCGTTTTCCCATTTGCCCTACATTAGTACCCTATATTCGGTGCGCATATGTCAGGCCATCTAGATGTGTCCATGGGAATTATTCCCTTTAAAAGCCATCTACATCCAATGTTAGTCACCGCTACAATAGGATGGCACTATGGTACCTACAATACACTAATCAACAAACAATCTCCAAGACCAAATGCAAATATTCATGAACACCTCTGATCATCGTATCAGAATTTTAAATCTTTTCAACTATGTTAACCTGTACCATGGACTGATTGCTCACTTCTTACGCCAATTATTTTCCGTTCATCTTCATGTCTCCACACTCCCAGGTACTATTTTTACACGGCTTTATTTGGGAGGCCCAGATCAGACATGCCCGCATTGCGGAGCTCGCTTCTGGTACGACGAACGTGTACGTGGACATGGTCATACTGTTTCCCCAATCTACAACAGATGTTGCAAAGGAGGAAGCATTGTTCTACCTCCATATATTGAACCACTAGAGCCTTTGCTTTCCCTTCTTACAGGCAAAGACTCCGCATTGTACAGACACTTTTTTGATAACATCAGACGGTACAACTCTATGTTCGCCATGACCTCCATGGGTGTCAAAGTCATAGATTCTATTAATGATGGCCATGGTCCTTATGTTTTCAAAATTAGTGGTCAGCTTTGCCATCGGATAGGGTCGTTGATTCCAAACCATGATGCAAGACCTGAGTTCTGTCAGCTATACATCTTTGACATCGACAATGAGATAGAGAACAGGATGGCTACTGCAACGCGTCCAGAGAAAAACTTCCAACCAAACAAAGATATCGTTGCTTCTTTGATAACCATGCTCGATACACACAATCCAGTTGTGCAAACATTTCGGACTGCTCGAGACAGACTATATGGCCAGGCAGATGGACTTTCTGACCAAGTAGATGACCATTATGTTGTCAGGTTATTTTCCGAACCAAAACAGCATGGAAACATTTACAGTACCCCGGTTGCAGCAGAGGTAGTCGTTTTAGTCGTTAATGATTTAGGTCTCGGTGACCGCGGACGTGATTTAGTGGTGCAAGACCGCTCTTTTCACCTACAAACAGTAAAAGAAACGCACTGCAAATTTATGGCAATGCAATACCTACTGCTATTTCCCTACGGAGAGGATGGATTTCATGAAAAACTGCAATACAGAAGATGTCAGCACTCAACAAAACTGAAGCGGACATATGTCACCATGGCTGAATATTACTCATATAGGTTGCATGATAGGGCTAATGATTTCAATACTCCTCTGCGTTGCAAGCGACTGACCCAAGCATATGAAGTTGACAGCTACTGTAGTGTCGAAGATGTCGGCTCAGATATTATAGGAAAATATCTTTTCAGAAAAAATATAGGTGCAGCCCCTATAAAGCGTTGGTTGAGGCAGTCAACAAAGGAATCACTGAAGCTTCAGCTACAGGACAGCGGATCTTCTTACCAGGTTCATTCACTGGAAGCCCACGGTACTACTATCAGAACTACCAGGACTGTGTTGCATTGTGCCGAAGATTTGGATGTCCGGATTTATTCATTACTTTCACATGCAATGCTTTGTGGCAAGAAATTCAAGATGCTCTAGCA
This sequence comes from Eremochloa ophiuroides, assembly GCA_038502445.1. Classification (NCBI taxonomy): domain Eukaryota; kingdom Viridiplantae; phylum Streptophyta; class Magnoliopsida; order Poales; family Poaceae; genus Eremochloa; species Eremochloa ophiuroides. Next base: position 7,567,724 of record JAHLJS010000002.1, read on the forward strand.
TTCATACCTGGACAGCATGCTTCTGACAGACCTGATATTGTTGACCGTGTCTTCCACATGAAGCTCAAGCTGCTTATGGATGACATAGAGAAGGATGACTTTTTTGGCCCCATAATTGGAGGTATTGCACCTTCAGCAAGCTTGCACAGTGTCCATTCCATTTCATTCTCTATCACTGCTAATTCTTTTTCCCAAAATATTTGAAACAGTTGTCTACACAATTGAGTTCCAAAAACGAGGTCTCCCACATGTCCACTTAATCCTATGGCTTAAAAAGGACAAGCCTCTTCAAACTGAACAGATAGACGCCCTCATATCAGCACAGCTACCGGATCCAACTAATGATCCTACGGGTTTCGAGGTAGTTTCCAAATTCATGATTCATGGACCCTGCGGATCTCTAAATGCATCTTCTGCTTGCATGATTGATGGAAAATGCGACAAGCTGTACCCAAAGGAATTCTTGCAAAATACTGTCATGCTACCTAATGGTCAGGTTAAATATGGCCGGCCACAAAATGGTATTACCACCGAGAAAAATGGAATCCAGATTGACAACACATTTGTTGTGCCACACAATGTAGACCTGTTAGTTAAGTACCACGCTCATATAAATGTTGAGAGTGTTAATCGAAATGGAATGGAAAAGTACTTATTTAAGTACACCAATAAAGGTCCTGATTGTGCTAAAGCTATGGTCAAAAGAAAAAGAAGTGCCTCTGAATCGTCTCCACAAGTGATCGACGAGATAAAGGAATACTTGGATTGTAGATGTGTCACTCCCGATGATGCAGCGTGGAGATTGTTCCAATTCGACATACATTACACCAATCCATCTGTTGAGCGTCTTCCAATCCATCTTCCACTGCAGAATGGAGTAACATACACTGAGGACGACTACCTTGACCAAGTCATTGACAACCCATCCAAGCTCATAACAAAGCTCACAGCATGGTTTCAAGCAAACCAGCAGTATCCACACGCTCGAGAACACACCTATATACAGTTCCCTGAGCACTGGACATGGCACGATGATTCTAAGTTATGGACTGATTGCCGCAATAATCGTCCTAAAATTGGACGTATTGCCAATGTTGCTCCTAATCAGGGCGAGGTGTTTTACCTCCGTATGTTGCTTCATATTGTCAAAGGAGCAAAATGCTATTCAGACCTCTGTGTTGTTGGTGCCCACCAGCATCCAACATTTCGTGCTGCATGTGAAGCATTGGGCTTACTCGGTTATGACAAAGAGTGGTCCAATACTATGGCTGATGCAGCACATTGAGCCCTTCCATGCCAATTAAGACAGTTATTCACCACTTTGCTACAATTTTGTGAAGTTGCAAACCCTGCCAGGTTACTTGAAGAATATATACAAAAAATGGGAGAAGACATATCATATCAGGCAAATCACATAATGCCACAGGTACCTGCAGCTCTCATCAACCAATACGTGAGATCCTATGTGTTACAGGAACTAGACAAATTGCTCAACAATGCTGGATATAGCCTTCACGATTACCACCTACCACAGCCACAAGATGATTGTTCTCAGATTCTTGGTAACAGATTCATAATAGAAGAACTTTCTTATTGCACAGCCAATACAGCAAGTGAGTTACATCAACAGATTGCGCAACTCAATACAGTCCAGACACAAGTTTATGACATCATAAAACATTCAGTCCTACATAATTCTGGCCACACCTTTTTGTTTATGGGTACGGAAGAACTAGTAAAACTTTCCTGTGGAATACTTTACTTAGTGCTATTAGAAGCCAAGGAAAAATAGCACTAGCAGTTGCATCTTCTGGCATAGCAGCTCTATTACTTCCAGGAGGCCGAACACCTCATTCATGTTTCAGAATACCTTTAGACATCCAGCAACATTCCACATGTCCAATTAAGAAAGATACAAAATTGGCTGAGCTAATACAGCAAACATCACTAATTATATGGGACGAAGCACCAGTGAACCATAGACATTGCTTCGAAGCCCTCGATCGCACACTTAGAGATATTATGTCATCCAAGAGCAATGACGCAGCAAACAAGCAGTTTGGTGGCATCACGGTTGTGCTTGGTGGTGACTTCAGACAAACTCTACCAGTTATCCAAAAAGGGAAAAAACATCAGACAATAAATGCATCCATCACCAGATCCCCTTTATGGCGACAATGCAGGCTTCTTGAGCTCACTGAGAACACGAGACTCGCATGTCCGACTCTTTCTGCAACTGCAAAAATTGAATTGGAAAAACTTGGTACAGTGGCTACTCTCTATTGGTGATGGCACAACACCTGATGCAATGCCTACGGGAAACCCCGATACATCATGGGTCCGAATTCCAAACAACCTTCTGTTACCATCTGATCAAAGAAACCTTTCAGGTCTAATCTCTTTTTTATATGGGACAATAACAGAGGCTTCAGAATTGGCACCTTATCTATGCGAACGAGCAATATTGGCCCCAACAAATCTGATAGCTGCCACCATAAATAAAGAAATGATTACTCAAGTAGCCACTCAAGAGATGTCATACTACAGCTCTGATTCCATCGATGATGCCACATCTAACTATTGCACTCTACAATCGCTCTATCCTCAAGAATTCCTCAATACTATTCAAATGAGTGGCCTTCCTGATCACAATTTGCAGCTCAAGATTGGAGTCCCTATAATGTTACTAAGAAATCTAAATCCAGCAGGGGGTCTATGCAATGGAACAAGACTCATTGTCACACAGCTAACACATCGTATCATTGAGGCTCAAATAATCACTGGAAAGGCTACAGGATCGAGAGCTTACATTCCAAGAATAGTATCTGTTTCAAGTGATCCAAAATGGCCTTTCAGACTAAAACGTCGTCAATTCCCAGTCTGTGTATCCTATGCAATGACAATAAACAAAAGTCAAGGCCAGACACTCAACAAAGTTGGGACTCTACCTACCAAGTCCCGTGTTCTCACATGGACAACTTTACGTTGCATTGTCACGTGTTACGTCACCGGCAGGATTACGTGTTCTCATTGAAAATAACGCCACTGGGTATGAAAACCAGACACACAATGTGGTATACACTGACATTTTCGATGCCATAAAGCAAACCACTTAATTTCAGGTACCATCAGAAACCTACACATATTGCTGTACTTACACATACCTATACAAATTTTACAGTTCTATTACTGCTTGCAATGTCTCATACCTATTCCTCCGGATTAAAAAGCAAACATTTACACCCCCTATTTTCCTGACACCCATACTAATACCCTCACAATTTTTTCCCTCCTTTGTAGGCCTCATACGTCAAGCAGGATGTCAACTCTATTTTGTACAGCCTCCTACTGGTATGTATGAACTACCTGCTTATTTCCACTTTACATTTCATTCCTTCCTGCATTGTATTATGCCCAGTACTATACCCCCCTACACAGCAGCAAACAGCATAAATATACTGATATTTTTTTTTTTTGCTTGACAGCAACTTCAATGGCAGGAAGCTACCATCGGTGTGTCGCTACCCACACATCGACACCGACCTACAAAAGTAACAGCTCAGTTCTTATCATATGGCAAGACATGTAGTAGCAAAGACCGCACCCCACAATTACCCACAGCTAACTGAACCTTCTTAGTTTATCCAATCTTCCTTATCTTCAAATATATACGAGGCTTCTCTCACATGTCATGCCGCCCACTACATGCACAGCCTATGCACAGCAAATTATGTTCCATCCTTTTCTGTCATAATCGAACAGACTAATTAAACATCTTCCAGCCAACACTCAGGGGATGATTCAGCATTCTACATCAAGAACGTCACCCCTCTCCCGCGGCAACACGCGGGGAACTGCCTAGTTTCTCTTACTATCATGTTAGGTCTTCATGAGGTGTACAGGCTCGAGGGACTGAGGGTCCAAACTCTGTTCGTATACGACTCATTTTACGATGACTCCTTGTCGTTATGTGGGCACCCTGAGGAACAATATGGCGTAGGACCTTTAGCATATTGTCCCTTATTTTCAGCATTTTATAACACTAACAGTAAACAGTACAGACCTTGTTGGATCTCAATCATGGTTCCGTTGCTGATGCGTTTGTGTTTTCTTTTACCTTTCTATCTCGAGATGTATGAAAAATAGTCACAGCTGACGTACTTTGGAGTGAGGCCATCTGTTGAACCCACCAGTTTTGAGGTGAAAGCATCGAAAATGTACATGGGAGGCACAATTTCTTCCTCTTAGTCTGAGCAGCCAAAATTATTGTCTGATACAAATAATTAATTAGAACTATTCTCATTTGTACGTCTTAAGATCGATCAGTTAAACAGGGCCTAAAGTGAGTACACTGGTTGCGATTATTGTAGGCCCACTAGAGGTATGACTATAGTAATTGTAGTAGTGCTACACTTTAATATGAAACTAATTATTACTAACAATAAATCTACAACAACACATTTGTTTCTGTACCACATATAAATATGCAATAATTGATATTTTAAGGACAACTAATTAAAAACTGCCGAAAATATTTTTCAAGTGAGCCCAAGCACCGTAACAAATCTCTTCAGCTGGAACCTCATAGTTTATAGGAATACAATCTACAAATAACCTTGTTTCAATCATATTGTATTGTGACGCACCTAATATATATAGTCTACTAGCAATGGAACTAGAATAATTTAATGCTCCTTCATTGTCTCGGAATGGACTGACGCACGTTCCAAACCAGCTAAACACACGTATGTACTCTCATAATCATTCATTTTAGTACTACTAATTAGCTCTTGACCTGTTTCCTGCTGGAAGCATATCCCACCGTGTGTACTGTGGCCATCCTATGAGATGAAGTCCTGCAAATATATGGAGACGAAGATGGGCGAGAGCACCCCGGCCCATTAAAACTAGGAGACCTTCAGCCCTTATTTTTGGATACACCATTTCTCTGCCTTGCTATCGACTTTCATACCCACTCGCGTGTCGTCCTTGCTGTCCTGTTGCTTGCATTTTTTCATCTTGCCAGAAATGGCACATTATATGCTAGAGCTTACCATGAGGTAGTGAACCCCTTGAGAATGGAGTTGGAAAGAATGTGGCTTAATCTCAAAAAAAAAAGGAAGGAAAGAATGATTCTTATTAATTGGGAATGAGCGGAATTAGGAAATCATATTCTGGAGCCAGTTTGGATAGCTGGGGTTAAGCTGAGTTGTGAGTTTACAACAGTCCCATGTGTGGGTGCGGCCAACGAGGATCGGTTGCCGATGAACAAACGCACCCAGTAACCAGTTCACATGGTACGGGCTGGTCGCATCCCAGGTCCTAGCTAGCTAGTAGCACATCACCTTCTTCAGCCATTAGCGCTATGTGAACATGTGCCGCGCTCGACATTTCCCAAGATCGAACAAATTCAATTGCGATGCATGGATCAGCCGTTATAAAGCAAGGGGCCATGTAATACTAGCGTAATTAGCTAGGTTCATGATGACACTACTAGCATGTATAATTAGTTGAAGTTCGGGTTCATAGCAGTTGAAACATTCCTGAAAGCATTCTCACATCGATAGTGTTTTGACTTTTCGTTCCTGGCCTTAGTTCCCAACTTTGTGATTGTATTATTAATTAGGAAAAATAAATAAATGGTGGCCAAGTTTATTTACAAAGAAAAAGGTCAAAAAATGAAAAAAAAATGTTGTTTACGCCTCAACAACTACCACACAAGTCATTCCTGAAAAAAAAAACGGTCTGAGTGCGGAAACAAAACCACAACTATACTACCAAAAACTCACGCAGAAAAGAATGACTACACTAAGTTTATATCCCTTCATTGTTGCTAGTCACCTCCATCCTGCTGGTCAGAGTGTCGTCATGGATCTCCAACTTTATCATCGTGGTGTGTGGTTGTCACACTGAAGTAGTCTTTGACAAGTGTTTACTGAAATCTTTCTTGCAGGTGCTTTTCAAGGGGAACGCATTTACTCTACCAGTGGGCAAAGCTGCAGCGGCATGATGAGTCACGAGGCTAGTTGATTCTAGCAGGACAACACCTAGAAATAAGGGCGCTGAAATGGTTTAACTCCAATGGGTGGCTTTCCTCTAGATTTATTGGTTCTACTTAGTCGAGTTTCGGTCGTTTCGTGAAACTTTCGTTTGGTTTGTGAGTCACTCGTGAACAGCGTCCAACTGTTAGTGTATTCAAACTCTGTAATAAAGACATGATTCTACCTTTGAGTAACATCTATCCTTTATTAAAAAAATGAGAAGATGGTAATTTACCCCCATCCGGACAATATCATGGTGTACTGTTTGGCTAGCTAGTACGTCCTCTCTAACGCATATTCAATGGTTCTGCAGTTCCTTCAATAATGCCAGGTTCATTCAGGGGTGGGCAGGGGTCCATGAACGCAGATCCACGAACAATAATCCATGCATGTATCAAACATCTCATATATACTTCATTCTTATCTTCTTCAATATTGTCCAATCTTATCTTCTTCAATATTTCTCTGCACATCGATAGAGTTTTTTTAGTTCAATATATACACATGTATCCAACATCACATATATTTATCCTCTAAGTTTATTTGTATAGTTATCCACAGCAACGACGATATTATCCTCGATGTTCTTACATACCCTGCTAAAGAAGCTAAAAAAAGAAGTTTCTAATTTCATATGATGGTTTGGAATACGTGGCATCAGGACAATAACCATGAAGGGTTGACAATTTCAGAGAAGTTGGTGGAAACAAAAATGAGGCCATTTCAAAATGGCTGGATGATGTTGAAAGCTAGCCCATGCTGATGATCTGCATGAGACAAATTTAGGTGCTTGTTTTTAGCTGCTTTTTTTTCAGCTTCCACTGCCACAAAATCATGTTGGAACTTGGGTTCTAGCAGCGAAGTGGGAGCCTTCGCCCAGAGGTAGGCTCTTGGCCAGAACAATCATTGCTCGATCGAGGGCGAAGGCCCAGAGTAAGAGAATTGTGAGTCCAGGCAAATTAAGGTTCATTGAATCCCTTTTTATAGTCCACTATACAATAGACCATGTGTCTTTACAGAAATGTCCTAGGACTAAACTGAATAGGGCACTGTGGTCTTTCCCAATTGGTCTTCAACCACCCCTTGCTAGCTTAGGCGTCCCACTTGCACTAAATTCATACTTCAAAATAAGATTTCAAGAGAATGTCGATCAATCCATAACATACTGCAAAATAAATTAAAGGATGATTATTAGTTTGAAAAAGCTTTCTTGAAACCTAAAGAAAGCGCGTTTATCTTTCCTGGTCTGTCGTATTTAATTATTGTCCTGCTCTACCTAAAAATGACTTGACCATCTCTCCCCTTTTCAGCTCATTACTCACTTTATTCATCATGCTAGTTCCGTCTCTACATATACCACATTGCAGTTACAACCATCTTAGTATGTATTTTTACAAGCAATGAGACCGTATCTATCAGATGAACAAGTCTACTTAACCCCCTCAACTATCAGTGGTTGTCTACTTCACCCCCTCACCTATAAAAACAGATATTCTACCCCTCAAACTATTGAAAACCGTCTAAATAACCCTCGTGATGCGGTTTTTGAAGGTAGTTTTGTTGACGTGGCATGTTAAAAGTCTATATAACCCCCTAACGTATACAAAATTTTCTGCATGACCCCCTCAATTGTAAAACCTAATATTATAACCCATAAAACATCTTATAATGATCAAAGGACACATCAGATGAACCCTTTAGGGTCATTTTGGACACTGCATCCCACCACACTGGCCTAAACACACATGCTTGCACCCAGGCTACTTTGTTGCCTCCACCTCCTTACTCTTTCTAGATTAAGTCAAACGAGCAAGCGTATGAGATCTTGTCTTCTACTTCACCTCCCATCACTTATCAATGGCAGTGAGCTCAAGTACGCCATGCCTACATTGTCAGAGAGGTCAAGGATGTGGGAGGAACCGGATTATAAGGGCTAAAGCGTAGTGCATTTGCTCAATGTCATCGAGGAGTGCATGAGGTGGAGTAGAAAACAAGGTGGTGCTCATCAGGTGGCAAGGCCGTAAAGAGTTGAGAGAGGGAGGTGGCTTGTTTGCAAGTATGTTTTCAAAGGACCCTGCATGACCATCATTTGAACATTATTAGATGTTTTACGGGCTATAATATCATGTGCTTCATAGTTGAAGGGGGTCATGCAGATAATTTTTCATAAGTTAGGGGGTTACATAGACTTTTAATATGCCACGTCAGCAAAACCACCTTCAAAACCTGTCTCAGGGGTTTATTTAGACGGTTTTCAATAGTTTGAAGAATAGAATACATGGTTTTATAGGTGAGGGGTGAAGTAGACAACAACCAATAGTTAAGGGGGTTAAAGTAGAGTTTTTCTAAATCTATTTGCGGGTGAAGTTTCTGCTTTGCTCTCACAATAACTGAAGCAAATTTCTTCTTGAATACACTTTTGCAGGCGACACAAAGAATGAGGCATATTTTTTAAGCATAGGCAAAGAATGAGGCATGTACTAAATATTGTCATGAGCAATCATCGGCTTGCTCTGCTGTAAATAATATTGCAGGGCTAATGAAAAAGGACTTTCAGCTTGCTCCCTAGTGCTATATGTTGCATTGATAGCTCAGGTGGCATGTCCACCTGGTTGCATAGAAATGAGAAGCATCAGGAAAATGTATATTTTCTAGTTCACCTCTGACCGCGACTGTAACTCAACCCTCTGGATATATTGATACAAGCAAGAGATGACTTTGGTATGGACATTTTCAGAGAAATTGCTATTACTGCCTGATGGAGTCATATTTGATAATGGACAGGTCAACATCAATCAGTTGAAAATCTACTTCAAGAAAGAACTTTGCTTGGTTTGTATCAAGGCCAAATCCAGTAGACAGTCTTCTCTTAATCTTTGGAGAGATAACTATATGTAATCTTATTTTTCTTTAACTTTAGGCCTGGGCGCCCTGTGCTTTGTACATAACATTCTTTTATTTAATAGAAAAATACAAAAAAATGGGTAGGGAGCTCACTGCCATTTCGGTCAAAATAGAACTTGTTCCTTCTGTTCTCTCTTCTTCCATCCTAGACAACTTCCTCCGGCTCCACCAGTCCACCTCCTCTTTGCCAAGCACCATGGAAGGCAGCCCTTCTCCGTTGGCTCTGAAGACGGGGGACTATAGAGACCATGCCTTCTAGGCGATTTGGAGGCATGGCCCCCACTAATTTACCACTGGAACAACACAACTGAGTGGTACCCACGTGCTCAAAACAGTAGTACATGGTAGCACCCGGTAGATTGAATTGAATTTGCCGACGACATCAGAGCAGTGCATTTGCAAATGTACTATTCATCCACATATGGGCACAAGCCTACCAGTACAGCCCCACACATATGCAAGACATCCAACTTCTTGGATCATATGTTCCCATATATAGTAGTAACAGGCAACCAACCTTGGATGCATTCCCTCCATATATTCTCAATTTGGCCTGAGAGGTTTCCTTTCATAAGCTTCCTCATGGATTCTTGCATCGACTGAGAAGGTGGAGAGCTCAAACGGTGTAGCAAGGCATGGGAATGGGTGGTGTTGGGAAAACGAGTTATGCAGTTGTGCCATCTCCGTCGGAAATGTTTTGTAGCTGTACACATGGATTGCCAACAAGGGTCTAGGCCTGAGCTAACACACTCATGTAGAGGGTCAAATGGCTTCCGAATGATCTCGGTGGTCTTGAAAGCATGGTATGGCCGACTTTGGAGAAACGAGTTGTAAACCCTACTCTGAATTATTGAAGATCTTCAATAAAATCTAAAAATCTCGTTTGACATTAATGGAAAGAGCCACCATGGAGGGAACCCTGCTCTGCCACCTGATAATTATTATCTTTTGTATGATAGCTCTAACTAAAAAGGACATGATGGTCATTTCTCCCCTTTTCAGTTCATTACTTACTCTATTCATCCTGCGAGGCCCATCTCTATATAAACTACATTGCAGTTGCAAATGGCTCGGTACACATTTCGACAATGAAACCACATCTATCAGATGTACGTGCTGAATATAATGTGTGTTCTGGAATCGGAATGAGCGGTATCAGGAATACAAATATGTCAAGAAGCCATTCTTAGAGACCTGAGGAACACCTCCGACTAGCGAATGGCGCGCGTATTGGGAAACCTAGTGGACACAATCAAGCTGCAAGGCACTTGTGATTCCTCGGATTAATGGGATTGTTCACCGCTGCTGTCAAGGCCATTTGATCTGCACTACTAAGGTTGACTCAATGAGCATCCAACACACATCCCAGCAGCCACTAAGATGCAAGCTGGCTGCAAAACTGCACCATGCGCTGGGAACGACTCCATCGTGTGAAGCTCCATGTCCATATATGGTGCTATATTGCCCTGGCCTCCCTCACCCATAGGAAAATGAGCTCTGGAGCCTAGCTAGATGCCTAGATCCATGGAAATTGTCAGTGTGTTGTTGCGCACACACATAGATGGGCTTTAAGCCTTGAACTTACGCACTCTGCAAGTAATTGAGACGTAAAACTTCCAAATGTTGCAAATCTGTGGGTGTTTGTCGCTTGGGCAGCTTCAACTAGAGTTTAGGTTCAGTACTTCAGTTCCTTCTTCTTGTTCCACAGAGGACTATGGCGCCAATATTGCACACATACCAATTATTGTACCTCGGATAGAAACTGAGACTATTCCTTAATTTACTCAGGTTGTCACGTGGTGCAGAGGCAATGCTTACACATAAGTTGAACAGGGGCCGCCCAACAGTAAAATACAATAGGTAGATTTATCAATCCCCAAAGCTTAAACTAGTTGATAGTGTGTATACTTCTAGTGGAGTTTGCAAGAATGGAGGGGCTATGGTCCATATGTTAGACACACTGACCTCATGGTACGGTCATGAAAAAAATAGTTACACTGGAGGCTTTGTTCCTGACTAAAAGTGATTCTTTCTCATTAATTAATTATGCTATGTGTGGAGCTTGCGTGTGGAACATGTCTGCACATGTGAGTGTGATGAACGAGAGTCATCTGCGGGCTGTGGCTGGCCATTGAATGAGGGCGCCTCAAACAATTAGTGGATTGTTAGAGTGCAGACATGGACCAGAGAACTCTCCCTAGATAGAACACAACATGCGCTTTGTGAATAATTCACATTCATGAGTAACATCATCTAGTGATATATATCTCATGAAGAACATAAGATAAAGTGGAAAAATAAAATAGAACTACAGAAGTTTGAGTTGTTTTGATAGTGGTGTTCATAATTAATTATGTTACTTTAGAGTTCATTTTAGCTCATAATTAATTATGTTTAATCTAGATCCTCCAAGAAGTGTTCACAGTTTGTTTACGAATTGGTTGCAACGGGTAAACAAACTGGTTAAGATTCAAAGTGCTAGTGGGCGCTACTGCAATATGCTGGTCAATCTGGCTGACCCGCAATGATGTTGTTTTTAACAAAAGCACACTACCTTCATTATCTGCAGGTTTTATTCAGAGCCATTTATTGGATCAGGTTTTGGTCACTTCTTCAGAAGGAGGATGCTCGCCACATGATGCGGACGGGTTGCAGGTATATTGAGACAGACGCGATGGAAGACTTTGCTACACACGGCTGGAGATTTAGCAATATAATTGCTATTTAGTTCCTTTTCCTTTTCATCTGTTTGAGTTTGGAGATATCGCAAAACCTTGTGTTTGAAGTTCCTTAAACTGCTTCTTTTTTAAGTGCTTTGCTTGTAATAATGAATAGCCATATGCATCGATCGATGCAGAAGTTAGGATATTAATATATTCCCTTTTCTAAAAACAGTTCATTTTAGCTCATGTCCTGAAAAGAACCATTATGAGCATACTAATTTTCCTCACTATATCAATACCCTTGTCATTGGTGTATGCCGTATTTCGATTTGAGATGTAAAAGTTTCAAAACTTTGGACTGAGCAATTTGCCAAATTATACGCATGTTTAATTTAGTTTATAGAAACTACACCCAAATCCTTGTTTAGAATAGTATGAATTTTAGCACAATATTGAGAAACCAATTAATAATATTCTGTACAGTTTTCGTGAAAAAAGTGTATTTAATATCAGTGGATGATGGAGCGAGCGCAGAGTGGGCTACTCTCTTGTCAGAACTAATGTCATTTATGCATGCTAGCTCGACCTCTAAAGGACCAGACCATTTCATCCCATTTTAGTTTATTGCTCACTTCATTAATCCTGCTAGTTCCCTCTCTATATATAAGACATTGAGGTTTATGGCTCAGTACGCTAGTCCCGATAATGAGATGGCGTATACAAACATGCATATGCTTGTGAGCAATGTGTGTTTGGATTTGGAGTGAGTGGTATCAGGAAAACAAATAAGCCAAGAACATATAGACTTATAGAGACAGCCCATCATCTCGCGCATAGCCAATGGAGGAAACCTAGTGGACAGTCATGACGCGTGCAAAGGCACCTTTGAGGTTTACTCGGACCGTTTGATCGAGTTCGAGTGTTCATTGCTGCTGCATGTGGAGGGCCTCCTACAGCACAGATTCACAGAAACGTCGAGCGTCCAGCACTGATACCTGCAGCCGCCAGTAACAAGATGCAATTCTCATGCAACGCCAGTTAAAATAAGATGTTCCTTGGTGTTTTTCTCTCGTAAAAAAGAAAGAAAGAAAAATATGTTCCTTGGTGAGAAGCGCACCTCCGAGCATGGTGGCACGTTGTGATTCTGCCACCCTACCGTTGTAAGCAATGGATGTCTCACAAGTAGGGTCCTCCTTGGCTCTTGTATGCTATTCAAACTTCATCCCGAATTCCCGATATCTATAAGACTATAACGACATAGGTTTTGTGGTTTCTTCATAGAAGGTCGTTCGAAGCATTTAAATTTCAAATTGCAAGGACTTCAAATTAAATTTTGGGGCCATAAATCTTACTATTACTAATTAGAGGGCTCAATGGAGGCACCACGTTAATTCTCACCAGACGCGCTAAGAAAAAAGATAAATCTTAGAAATTCTCATAATAATCAGAAACATCTAGCCTTTAATTTGGTAGACTCTAATCATTATCATCAATAACAACCATCAGATCTATTGTTATTTGAATAAGAAATTACCCACCTCTGCCATTATGAAATATACATACAGTAACCCCCGTAATTTTGCAAATAAATTACCCACCTTTGCCATTATGAAAGATAATTCATAATAACCCCTTAAGTTTATATATAAATTAGTCAATCTGTCATTATAAAACATAATTCAAAATAACACCCTTAACCATTTAACTTTGTATCTATATTCTTACTATTACTAATTATAGGTCCTCAATGGAGGCACCACGTTAATTCTCACCAGACGCGCTAAGAAAAAAGATAAATCTTAGAAATTCTCACAGTAATCAGAAACATCTAACCTCTAATTTGGTAGACTCTAATCATCATCATCATCATCAATAACAACCATCGGATCTATTGTTATTAGAATAAAAAACTACCCACCTCTGCCATTATGAAAAATACATACAGTAACCCCCTAATTTTACAAATAAATTAACCATCTTTGCTAACCCTCTAAATTTATATATGAATTAATCAATCTGTCATTATAAAACCTAATTCAAAATAACACCCTTAACCAATTAACTTTGTATCTATATTACCCACGAGATAACTTAAAATATAACCCACTAATTTGTAGATTACTCACATCTATCGTTATAAAAGATGATTTGAAATATATTTGTATATAGGTTACCCACATATATCATTATAAGAGATAACTTAAAATATAATTGACTAATTTTATATCTGGATTACTCACATCTATCATCATAAAAGATAATTTAAAATAAATAATAATTATTTTTACATTCAACCTACATAGTATTATTAGCTTTATATTTGTATCTGCCTCTGTTATTATAAAAAGGAAAAAAATATTAAATATCATGTAAATGGTATTGTGTGCTACTCAAAATATAAATCGATATTCGAGTTCGAGTACATATTCTAAATCATATACTTTTACAATCACGAAATTGATAAGTTGTTGTTCTAAATAAGTTTAAATATATTAATTAAAATATTATGTCATATTAGTATTGAAAATTAAATTTTATACACTCTATGATATAGAAAACGATACAAGACACATATAGGTATGTGATATAGCGAATTCAACAAGTTCGGTGCTAAGGTACATTTGAATTTTAACTTATAATTAATGTTTGGAGAAACAATCTTATTAGGACTTAAACTCTTTTAACAATTTTTTTAATACCTAACATGTGAAAAAAATTGCACAACTTAATTGAAAGTCAATCAAAAGCTAAACCATGATTTTTGAAGTCATAGAAAAAGATGAACAAATTGAACGACTGGTTGGATTGTATGGCTGAATTATTGTAAGAGAAAAATATTGTTTTGTGGCTAAAAATAAGTTAAATCTAGCTCAAGCGAACACAATATTAATAATGGACCATTCAGGTTAATCCTCATGAGACATATCAATCCTCACGAGACATGATAGAAAAACGATAGATCGTAGAAATTAAAAAAAATAGAAACATTTAACTATAAATTTGGTATAGTCTAATTACAATTGATAATAATAATTATTAGATTCATTCTAGAAATAACTAAGCACCTCTGCTATTGCGTAAAATAACATAAGACAACATGATCTAAAGTACATTTAAATTTGGATATATTTACCTATGTACTCTTATTATGAAAGATAATTTATTAACCTAATCTTTATATTTTTATCTTAAAAATAAATATCCTCTAAAACCTACGTCTAAAATAACACATATCTTTTATTAAAAATATTAAAATAACATGTAGCGAAAAACTAAATATTTAACATAAAGTATGAGAGTCCATTAGTAACTATATTTTCCTAACCCTTTAATATTAAACTCAATCATTATAAGTATTAAAATTCTCTTTAGCTTAGCACTACTTACTCCTTTCTGAGATCTCACTTCAAGCTCTATCACTTATCTTAAATAATATGGTGCATATTTTAAATGTATTGTAGTATCTAAGAACATATTATAAGATCAAAACCTCTTATTGTTAACAAGCAAAAGGTGGAGTTAATAAAAAATTTAATAATCACAAAAATTTTAGTTTGATGACAAAAAAAACTATAGTAGCCAATAAAAGAATAAAATTTGAAAAAAAAATAAATTGAGATTCATGACTTCATAAGTTTCTATGAATTGGATTAGGCTATATGAAATATCTATTATGTCTAAAAACAAACAAAGATGAAAACATCCAAGCTTAATATAAATTTTTTTTATTAATTAGATGTATTATATACATAATATATGTCTTAAAATTTCTAATCTGTGCGAGAGCATAGGTTGATGGACTGGTTGTTTTAAATGAAAGAGTCTATCGGATTGCGATGCTGTCGAATCATCATATGTATGTAGCTAATACGAGCCCCTCTTTGAATTTTTTCCACAGCAACGAGCCAATAATGAACAGCAGCTGGATCTACCCAGTCATAGGAAAGAGAGTAGTATACATACTTTTTTGAGTCCATATATATTATTCCCTCCGTCCCAAAATAGATGTCATTTTCACTTTCCGAGAAGTCAAAGACTTTTATGTTTGACCAAGTATAAATATAAAAATATTAATATTTATAACATATAATTAGTATCATTAGATAGATCTTTAAATATACTTTTATAATATATTTATTTGGAGATATAAATGTTGCACGTATTTTCTAAAAACTCGATCAAAATTGAGAAAATTTGACCAGCACGTTTCCCATAGCGGCATCTATTTTGGGACCTCGTTGCCTTTGCAATTTGGCACGTGTGCATTAATATATTGTGATAATACGTCGACATCGATCGTCTTATTTTGATTTGCCCACCTGCCCACTAATATAAAAACCTTGTTCCGCTTGATCCTATTACAAAGTGGATTAATCGAACAAACTCCAAGGTCACTGCTGATTTCTCTTAGAAGGTCGGTGAAGCCGCTTATAGCTTGGCCTATATATACTTCCTACTAGGTGCGCTCGATCGAGTACTGGTGTGAGTGTCTCTTAATTTCATTTGGAGTGAGAAGCATCAGGACAACCAGTAGCATCATGTGACGGTCATAGTTATTGGTAAGATGCTGCAGATGGTCCAACTGTTGCCGCACTTGCAATCCATCGTTCCATTCACGAGCAACAACTAAATGAAATCTGAGTTCTCAGCTTCTCTTGTCATCATCTCCCCTCGTGCCCGGTGGCTGAATTCAGTAGTGGACGGGTGGCATGTTTTTTCGCGAACTTATCATTGAGGCACGTATTTCATTAATTAAGAGGAAGTAGAGAACAACAGACTGCGAACCGTAGGAAACCAAAGGTTGCCTACTGCCTACCTAGGCCGCCACAGAAGAATGAAAAAAAAAGCAAAAAACAAAAACGGAAGGCAAATAAGATTACAACAACAACACGGCAAGGGCCAGACGGCTGCCTCCAGGAGAAAGCCCAACTGACGACAGCAGCTGCGGCAGCCTCACTACTGCACGATCTCACGATGCGATCAAGGGTCTACACCTCAAGCTCAACCCCTCTCTACCAGCTGGATGCCCTCGATCGCGCTTCCTGCAAACAGCGTCGTGAGGGCCTCATGTTTGGACTCCAAGAGCGGCTGATCAAAGAGCGTCAAGTACTCGTCGAAGTCATCGCCCGTGTGATCCTGCACGACCTGCCCTTGCTGGCTGATGCCCCACTTCGCCATCAAGACATTCTGTGCTTGCACGGTTGGGTTAGACGCACGACGCCTGCCACTACTGGATTCGCCCTCTTTGCCGACCGCTGAAACCAGTCGGCAAAAGAGGAAATGCAGTCGGCAAAGCCTTTGCCGACTGTATTTCTTGAGGCAGTCGGCAAAGGGGAGGTGGCAAAGCCCAAGGCGGCAAAGGCCACCTTTGCCAGCTGCCATAAAAGGCAGTCGGCAAAGCAAACACGCACAGCCGTTAGAGTTTTCTTTGCCGACTGCCTAGGTGGCAGTCGGCAAAGAATTTTTTTTCATTTTTATTAATCGAGGCAAATATTTTTTTCCTTTTTTTTAATCGAAGACCTTTGCCGACTGTCTTTATTGGCAGTCGGCAAAGATTTTTTTCCATTTTTTTTAAAAAAATATGTATATCTTTGCTAGCTGCCAGCCTTGCTTCGTGGCAGTCGGCAAAGCTGGGTATTTTGCTTTTTTTGTTCCCAGCTTTGCCAGCTGCCATGGCAGTCGGCAAAGCTGGGAAATGCAATTTTTTTGCTGTTTTTGCCGATTTAGCTCACGTATCGCAGCAACTAAAACACATATATGTACATATCACATAAATCCACATATACATCACAGAGATTCACAAATAATCCATAACCACAACATCCATCAAGTCGCACGCACGAATGTAACATCCAACAAGTCGCACAAGTCCAACATCCAACAAAGTTGCAAAAGGGTCTAACATAACAAAGTTACATCCATTATCCAACAACATGCACCGAGCCACTCACTCGTCATGCGACCAGTCGCCACCACCGTGGTGTGAGGAGCTCCCTGTCGGCCACGAAGACCACCCGGACGGTCCGACCTGCGGCTGTGGAGAAGGTCCAACTGTCGGAGACGGGTTCGAAGCCGCCGACTGCAGCTGTACGGATAAGCGATCTCATTAGTACCTAAGGGATGGCCGCACAAGCGAAAACAATTGATAGGCTGCCAGTAACTCACCGGAGTCCTTACAGGCGGAAGATCAGGGAGTGGAGGGAGAACAACCGGGGGTGAAGTGAACATCACTTGCAACGGAGGGGGTCTGTAGTTAGGGATCTCCAGGCCCTGAAAGTAGCTGGAAATCGAGGAGGCAAACTGCGTCATCTGTTGCTGGGACTGCTGCTGGAAAGCTAGCATCGCCTGCCGATGGGCCTCCTGTTGGGCCGCCAGCTGCTGCCGATAAGCCTCTTCTCGGGCCGCCTCTCTTGCCTGTTGGGCCGCCTGTTGGGCCCGCATCTCTTCCAGTTGGACCTGCAATATTACACAAGCGATGTTTAAACAATGCATAAAGATTCGGCAACATATGTAAAACCAATGAACGACGAATAGTTACCTGAAGCGCCGCCATCATCTGTGTGGAGCTTGCCCGCCGAGGTTGTATGGGGACATCGGAGGAGGTACCGGCACTGCTATCCGAACGACGAACCTCACGAAGGGAGGGAACGGTGGCCGGGTCGATGACGCTGTGAGCAATAAGGTACCGGCCGTGTTGCTTCCCTCCTCCCGTCCTCATCAGGACGTCCGTATCGAGGGGCTCGGTCGACGGGTCATAGTCGGCACCATGGCGCGTGCGAACCGCCTCGGTGTACTGGACCACCCTATCGTAGACGTTTTGGTTGGTGATGGCGTCGGGCCCCCTCGCCGTGTCGTAGACGTTCTCTGGATCTGTCGCCTTGCCCTGGTGAGACAGGATATAGCCCGTGAACTCGTTGATCACCTGGCCGTCATGCGACTGGGTCTGCGAGGAAAACACAAGGACGATTACACGTAATGAGAATGAATGACTCAATCAATTGAATAAATAAACAAATTGGTGTGAAGGGTACCCATGTGTCCATGTACTCTCCGAGAGAGCGGCACCCTTGGTGGTGTGACGGCCCCGCCTTCGCCTTGGCATATCCAGATTTCTTCCTGCGCGTCTCGTAAGCCTCCGGCGTTCTCCACCCGTCCACAATCGCCTCCCAGCAGTCCATGTGCATTTTGCACCAATCAGCAGGATACTGCATGCATTACAACGTGCATTTAGGTGAGTAAGAAGATGAATTGGAATGAAATTAGAATTATTGTTTCCTACTTACGAGCATGTAGGCCTCCCTGGGCATGTCAGTTTCGGGCCACTGGATCATCTTCCTCGCATCCGCCTTGCAAAAAAAGACAATAGATTAGAATCAATTGAAAATTTTGGCAGCACCTCCCCTGCATGGGGAGGTTCCAAAATTAAACCTGCACAAAACATAGGCACGAAGGCCAACATTTTCAATGGCGCGAAGGCCGACAACCAAAACGGCACGAAGGCCGACATTCGCAAACGGCACGAAGGCCGACATTCAAACAGTCCTTATACCTTCGGTGGTGGCGAGGCGTGCACGCGGAGAACGGGACGAGACGCTGCTGCGGAGGCACCACCTCCCCTTCACTCCATCTCTCCCTCGGCCTCCTTCCTCCTCTCCTTCCTCGCCTCGCCGGCCTCCTCCTTCCTCCAGCCTCGCGGGGTGGCCGGGGCGTGGAGGGGCGGCCGCGGGCGCGCGGCGTACGGCAGATCCGGGCCGGGGGCGGCGCGGCGGGGCGGCGGCGGCGGCGGTCGTGTGCGTGCGTGTGGTGTGCGTGCGGGTGTGTGCGTGCGCGCGGCCGGCCGATTTAGGGATTGGGGATTTTTGCTTTTTTATTTTTTTCGGAAAATTCCTTTGCCGACTGCCTCGCTAGACAGTCGGCAAAGCAGGCCTCTTTGCCGACTGCCAGATCAGCGGCAGTCGGCAAAGAGGCCCTTTGCCGACTGTCCCAGCTGGCAGTCGGCAAAGTATTAATTTTTTTTTTGAATTTTGGTTTCAAACTTTTTTGTGACCCATATATATTGTTTAAGAGTACATGTTCAAATTTGGAGCCTTTTTACAAAAGTTTACTATATTTTGTTCATTTTTTTTATTTACTTGAATTTTTCCGCACTGTGATCACATGCGCATATGTCTAGGTTTTGGACATTCGACATCGCAACGTGCTCCAAACTTCTTCAAATTTTTATAAAATATTTGTAAAAAGGCTCCAAATATTTGTAAAAAGGCTCCAAATTTTTGTAAATTTGGAAAAATTCAAGTAAATAAAAAAAATGAACGAAATATAGTAAACTTTTGTAAAAAGGCTCTAAATTTGAATATGTACTCTTAAACAATATATATGGGTCACAAAAAAAGTTTGAAACCAAAATTCAAAAAAAAAAATTAATACTTTGCCGACTGCCAGCTGGGGCACTCGGCAAAGGGCATCTTTGCCGACTGCCGCTGATCTGGCAGTCGGCAGAGAGGCCTGCTTTGCCGACTGCCAAACGGCGTGACAGTCGGCAAAGAAGACGGAGGCGGACGCCATCCCGACGCTTGCAAGGTATGCCGACTGCTTCCCTTCGCCGACTGCCGGGAGCAAGCTGGCAGTCGGCAAAGACTATCTTTGCCGACTGCCTTTCTTTGCCAGCTGCTCGGAGCAGGCTGGCTTGCCGACTGCCTTTTTTTGCCAACTGTTTTGACTTCTGCAGTCGGCAAAGATAGTCTTTGCCGACTGCCCTAGATATGGCAGTCGGCAAAGATGCTGGTAGGCGGCAAAGACCCTGTTTCCCGTAGTGTGCTCTTGGCCGCCAAACGACCACTGCGGCGTGGCGGGGAGATGACTACCAAGTCTGTGCGCCGTCTCTTGGGGGCGCGGAGGCGAGGAGGCTCGGCCAGGATGGGTGCCGTGATGGGGACGCACAACTGTGACCTGATGGACTCAGAGATGGCCCGGCCGAGGCGACACCGGCTCCTGCACAACGCTCGCAGACGCGATGGCGCCCCAGGGCGGGGAGGGCACGCCCTCAGCAGCCTCGACATCGCCGTCAGTGGCCTCGACGTCAGAAGAGGACGCCGAGCCGGCTAGCCTGCTCCCAGGCGACGCTAGACGAGGCAGACGTCGACGACTAGCCTGCCCCAGGTGCTCGTCGACGACGTCAGCCCCCCCAACGGCGAGAACAACAGCTGTCAAGGCGGGGTCGTCCCCGACGGCGTCACCCTGGACACTGGGAACGTCCACGCGTACCTGGGGTGATTCAACAACCACTCCTGGCGCCTCAGCCTCTGCGAAGCTGAGCTGAATCATCCAAGGCGGCGACTGGGGGGCCACCACCGCTACCCTAGCCTCCACAGAGGCAGCCGTCGGGGTAGACGGAAACCCAAGCAAGGGGGCTCCCGGAGTCCGTCATCCCGCAAGGGAGGCAGCTAGCTCATCGAGCATCGGGTCATCCCAGACGGGAGGCCCACAAGACGCTCCCACGAGCGGGTCTGACTCGACTGAGCACCATGCGACAGTCACAGTAGCTGCATCAGCGACGTAGACGGCAGCCGCGACGATGGTGGTCTCCTTCGGCGGCGCGGCCCGTCGTCGCCGCCGTCGACGACGATGGAGGCCGTTGGTGCCCCCCACAGTCTCCACCGTGACCCGATCGACAGGCGCGTGCACAGGGGGTTGTGGGTCACCACCCACTGCCGCTGACGCCGTCGCGGGACGCCTAGGCCGCCGGCAATCCCTCGCGATGTGACGGAAGCCGCGACAACGCAAGCAACGTTGCGGCAGCTGGCAAGTCGCCACTCGGTGAGAGTAGGACAGGCAGTTGAAACATCTGCCTATCAACTCAACCGGGATCCTCCGGGCTTGCGGATGCAACGCCCCGGACGAGACAGCTGCGGGTTGCGCCTCCTGCCGGTGAAGAAGGACCTTACGCCACCCGTCGGAGTTGGGGGAGGAGACCCTTCCACGACGACCAAGGCGCTGATGGGCGGGGATGCGGCCATCCACCTGCCGAGCAGGGAGACCAAGCACCAAATGAGGGCACGGCCGGCTGCGTCTCCCCCGCCCACGCACAGGGCGTTGCCACACATCGCCAGCACCAGTAGCAAGCGGCAGGGGGGCCGCTACCGGCTTGACTGAGCGAAGAATGTTGATCCGAGGTCGACAAATCCAACTATGTAAATCTTCATTTGCATAGACAATTTGTCGTAGACGGACGACACTGCAGCTCGTCCTCTTAAAACCCAATTCGCCCACATGTGTAAACATTTATTGTAGCAATTTGATAAGCTTATTGTGATCATAGAAAAGTTAAGCATAATAAATTTCAGCCATTAATTTCTCATAATGTATATTGCCATTTTCTATAGAAGCAATATCATCGCATGTGCACATTTAGTACATGTCTATTGGTACAAGTTTTATACCTTGAGCTTGTATATAATTTGAGTAATTATTGATCAAAAGTTTGTATAGCTAAGCTTTTCCAGAACAAAATACAACTAATCGTTTCTGTACAGAGGGGGTATATGGTTTCTATAACTATTGCATTCATTTTTGCAAATAAATAAAGAAACTTAGCTGACGAACCCATAAATATATAATATATATGCGGCTATGGAACATCAAGGCCTCAAGTCCTCAACACACAGCTCTCTCTCTCTCTCTCTCTCTCTCTCTCTCTCTCTCTCTCTCTCTCTCTAAACTAGGTCCTCTAGTTGTTCCCTCTTGAATCTTGATCAAACGCATGGCCAAGAAGACCCAAGTCTGACTGGTAGTGGTGGCTGGGGTGTGGTAAACTGGTAATGAGCGGCATTGGGAAAGTAATAGTTTGCTTCGCTGCATAGACTGGTCGAGCGGCATTGGGAACATGAAAAGCAAGCAAGAGATATTGGCAACGCGGGAATGCTTGCAGTGCCAGTACGTGGAAGTTGCTTTCATGGATTTGGGAAGAAGCTACCAAGTCGTGTACGTATTCACATATATACTCGAGCAAGCAACTTGGTGATTAAATATAATTGATGCTAATTCTCGTGACGGCCAGCCCTTGCGGTGTCTCATATATTTGTTTGAATAAATTTTTAATCAGTTTAATTAAAAATCCTCTATTTTATACACATGCATACACTAGCATTTACGTATGCTATTTATCTTCTCTTTATATACACCTAAAGAATTGGTAAGGGAAATCGTCACACCGTCGCCCCGTGCTCACCCCGGCTTGCGTCGCTGCCACAGTGCACAGTCCGCGTATAGAATAGAGTCCATGAAAAACGGCGCCATCGCGCCGGTGACAGCATGAGCACAAGCATCGGCTAGTGTGTCGATGACAAGAGCAAAAAAGATATTTTCCCACCTTCTCTCTCTAAAACTAAGAAATGGATAAAGTAATCAGTATGTGTCTTAGGGCAAATAATCGTAATTTCATAGCGGTAATCAGTATACTTCGACATTAAACACATGGCAAAAATTGCCAAAGTTACTTTAGATAATTCCTCCATCCATACTTTAGTGTTTAATTTAGTGTACTTCCATATTAAACACATGACAATATGCGCATGTTTAATTTAGTGTACAAAAATTGCACTAAATCCATACTTAAATATGTGTTTGAAGGTAACGTTGAGAAATTGATAATATATTGCAAAATAAATGAAAGGTTAACTATATTATTGAATATCTTAAGGAATGCTTTGGCAGCTGGCAACATTCGATTTTTGTAGCCGTTGGATGAAAAATCGAGCGCCTTCTGTTTGCTATTTGTGCTGTTTGCTTTGTGTCACTGATTTGTGCTCTGTATGTGTGTATAGAAGCTACGCGCACGCACCTACAGTGCCAAAAGCAGTGAAGCAAAGGCGAGGCAGACATGCACCAGTACATGTCATACGTGTGTAATGTTGTAGGTACGTACGCCGTGAACTAAGGATGGCAACCGCGTGGGTTCAGGGCAAGTGGAGCGTTCGCGAACTAAGGATGGCAATGGCGTGGATTCAGGGCAAGTAGAGCGTTCGCGGACCCGCACCCGAAACCCGAACCTACCCCGAACTATGCTTCGGGGGAATTTCTACCCCCGTCCCGAACCCGACGGGTCCCCGAAACCCGACAGGTACCCAAACCCGTGAATTCTATAACTCAAACACACAGCCTCAGCCTTCGGTACACACTGTACAGACCACTGGTCTCACTCTCACCAACTCACCATGAATCCGTGAGCTTGTGCCGAAGTAGGAAGAGGACTAGAGGAGTGGAGCAGTGTATGACCCAGTCCCAGCGTGGCGGCTTCTGGCCTCCGGCGAGGGCGAGCCGCGTCCAGATTTGGACAGGAGGACCCGTCAGAGGTGAATCGGCGCTGGCGGAGGGTAGTAGCGACTGCTTGGCCTCGGGGCCGCTCGTCCTTCAATAGAAACCCGTGGCGGGAAATCTAAACCCGCAGCTGCCCCGCCCCGACCTGTTTCATGTTCCCGAACCCGAAAACCCACGGGGTCAAATCTAAACCCGCCCCCTCCGGGTCTGAAACCCGTTGGTTTCAGGTCCAAACCCGCCCCATTTCCATCTTTACCGTGAACTGTAGGTGCATGACTGATTATTAGTTTTCAGTTTAAATTATTTGGACCATCAGAATTTGATATGAGGTTGTTTATTTCGGTTGTTTCATGCTGCTGTAATATCCGGTTGTTTGAGTCTTTGAGTCTATAAATTCAGTTGTTTTTGTGGTTCCCAGCAACTGGTTGCTACAGAGCCTGAAAACAACCGAAAGCTAGGTAGACAGGCTTATATCTTTAGTAAAGCCTAAAAACCCAGGTAACGTTGTTAATGGAAGTAGCCACCACACGGACGGGTACCCTGCTCTGTCACAGATAATCATTGTCTTCAATTAAAAAGGACATGCGGGCCATTTCTCTCCCCTTTCTCAGTTCATCCTGGTAGGTAGTCCCATCTCTATATAAACTACACTGCAGTTACAAATGGCTCAGTACGCGTTTCACAAGGAAACCACATCTATCAGATGCAAGTACGTGAGGAATATAGTGTGTGTTCTAGAACTGGAATGAGCGGTATCAGGAATATAAATACGGCAAGCAGGCATTACATTCCAGGACCTGAGGAAGTCTTTCTACTGGTGCATGACCTACGGGAAACCAATTAGTGGAAACGAGCTGCAAGTCACTTGTAGGAGTCCTCGGAGATAGCGCGGGAGTGATCACCACTGTTGTCGAGGCCATTTTTTTGCACTGCACTACTAACGCCGACTCTCGCGCATCCATCCCCGCAGCCATGAGAACGACACTCTATCGTGAAGCTAGCTTACGGTGCGATGTTGCCAGTGCTTTTTTTTTTATAAAGGATACAAAACGTACCCGGCTTCATCTACCAGAAGGTAGAATCAGGCTAATTATTATAGCAATTCGTTCAGAAAGAAAAACTAAAACATAAAGCAATACCCAACATGCAAGTATGGGGAACCGAGAAAGACAAAAGTTTATGACTAAACAGATGTAACTAGATTTCTGAAAAACCATCCTCTAGAAGAAAAAAATTACAACGCTAACGTCTCTAGGTGTCGTCCAACTGAGAGAAGTTGATCCTATAGATCGTTACGCCGTTGCAATCTTGCCCATTGGCGGAGCCAGTGAGTTCCCCTGAAAAGAACCTACAAACAGGATTTAATTTCACACCTATCAAAAATCACCTCATTCCTGGTTAATCATATTGCCCAACACAATGCAGAAGCTGCAGTTAGCAACAATGCATTATGATCTTTTCCTCCCATTTTGGACCATCTATTAAACATATCGTGCACATCAATAGGGGGCGCAATACCAAATGCTATATGAACAGCTCTCCATAAGAACCTGGCATATATAAACAATCCAAAAAAAGATGTTGGATGTTTTCTGCAGAGTGGTAAAAATTACACCGCTTGTCCCCATTCTAATGACGCCGAACAAGATTATCTTTAGTTAATATTACCTCTGTCTTTAAATACCACAAAAAAATTTGTATTTTTGTAGGTACTTTAATTTGCAAGATATCATGTGACACTGTAATTCCATTGTTCATCAACACAACATATATAGATTTAACTGAAAACAACCCAGATGAATGTAAATCCCAAACAAAAACATCCATATCGTCCTGAATGTCTAGTCCATGTAAAGAGGAAACTATTCTATGCCAATCTCTTAGATTTCTCCCTATCAAATGTCGGCGGAATGAAACAGTCAGCGGGGATGAGCTAAGGACGTTAGCTACAGAATCGTGTTTCCATCTTACTATGTTGAACAATGCCGGAAATCTGTCTTTAAACGATAGGTTGCCCAGCCACTTGTCCTCCCAAAACCGGGTTTGCGAACCATCTTTCACCTTGAAAGACCCAAGCCTCATAAAAGCATCCTTAACATTCATCGAGCTTTTCCAGAAATATGAATATGAAGGTTTTCTAGTACAACTCCCTAATGTCTTGCCCCTTAAATACTTATTTCGAATAATCTCCTGCCACATGTCCTCCTCATTTAAAAACTTAAATAACCATTTACTCAGCAAGCATTTATTTTGTACACTCAGATTTTGAATAACCAAACCTCCATGTCTTTTTGGTTGACACAAAGTTTCCCATTTAGCCAGACGGTATTTTCTTTTATGTTGATCATTTTGCCAATAAAATCTTGATCTTAAACAATCGATTTTCCATAAAACCTCTTTTGGAAGTTCAAAGAAGGACACCAAGAACATTGGTAGGCTAGAAAGTACAGAGTTTATTAAAACTAAATGTCCTCCAGTTGATAGCAATTTTTCTTTCCAACCACTAAGTTTCTTTTCAATCCTATCAATTAAAATTTATCATTCTTTATTACTAAGTTTTCGCGTGTGCATAGGTATGCCAAGATATCGAAATGGGATTTTACCTATCTGGCACCCAAACAATTGTGAGTAATAGTTCTCATATTCTTTTACTTTTCCAAAACAAAAGATTTCACTCTTATGAAAATTAATCTTAAGACCAGAAATAAGCTCAAAGGTACTAAGAATTAATTTCATATTTATTGCCTTGGCTAAGTCATGACTCATAAAAATAACGGTATCATCCGCATATTGAAGAATGGACAAACCATCATGAATCAAGTGAGGAATAACCCCTTCTACCTACCCCGCGTCCTTAGCTCTAGCAATGAATATGACCAGCATATCTGCCACTATGTTAAATAGTATTGGCGACAACGGTGCATCATGGGTGATGTTGCCAGTCTGCCTCACCCATGATGCACCGTGCACCAGCACTCATAAGTGGATGTCTGGAAGAAGGGGTTGGCCTGCACTGCAGGTCTGCAGGGCATGCCTGATCAGGAACCAAAGGGCAATCACGCCAATCAGGCGGGCGCCTTCCACGAATGTCAATGTGCAAAGCACACTTTCAAAAAACAAAGTAGCTTAGGTCGATGTGTCGAATTTAATAGGATCAAAAATATTGGCCCAACAGTGGGTAGAATTTAATAGGATAAGAAATATTAGCCTAACAGTGGTGGGATAGAGACATACTTGGTGTTCATGATCATTATCAACCTTCTTAATGAAATACTCGTGAAGTCGTGTTAAAAAAATCATTATCAACCACTGTGTGTCGGTGCTAGTTTTGGCGGGGCTAACACCGGCTAGTAAATATGTGATTTGCGGTTGAGGCTACGGATGGTGTGCAAGGGGGAACACAGGGATTATACTGGTTCAGGCTAAGCAAGCCCTACGTCCAGTGGAGAGAAGAGTCATGTTGCCTTGCACCGGGGTGCTTGTAGTAGGGGGTTACAAGCTAGGCGAGAGAGGGAAGTGCTCCCAGGTCTCTTATGTGTGTCTAAGTGTTTACAAGTCGTTTGCTATGGATACGTTTGTGTGGGTGAGAACTTAGAACTTCTCCGTCGTCCTCCTAAAGCTGGCCTCTGCTCTCCCTTTTATAGTCGCAAGGGAGAGGCCAGGGTAGCGCCTACAATGCTACCTATTAAAATAGTGAGGAGTTGCTGTTCCCCGTTTGACTATGCAGCTACTGCCTTTTCTCCGCGTCTCCGGGGCATGGCTGTCGTGGTTCGCACGTCCTTGGTGAGTTCCAAGGTGGCAGCAGTCGTCGGATTAGGACGTGCCGTAGGGTCACACCTATCGACTATCTTTCCGTACGATGTGACAAGAGGGTGAGTCACCTTAGGGCGTTGTCTCCCGAGGCTCGGGACTATGAAGGCGTGATGGGATTGAGCGGGGGATATCTCCCCTGGTCATATTTCCGGTCTTTGAACAGCTCTTCCCGAGGGTCAGGCGGGCCCGGATGGAAGGCGTGCTCGTCCTTTCGAGTGGACAGCGCAGTAGGGCCTTTCCCGTTCTTGCGTAGCCCGTCGTCAGGCGCTTGGACTGTCACAGTCGGAGTTGATAGGTCCCGGCGGAAAACGGGACGGCGCACCGTAGACCATACCGTGGAGGACAGGTGGTATGACCGTCAGGGGCGTGCGAAGCACAGTCGCGTCGAGAGTCTCGCCTGACGGAACAGTGCTTGTAAAGTGGTCAGAGAGATCTCTTGTGGTCCAAGATTGCTCCGTTGATATCACCTGCGCCTTGGATGCCTTTGCGAGATTGCCCTCGAGGGGGATAGGGAAGCTCGGGCGAATCGGAGATTTGGGGCGCCGAGGGTGCCGCTCTCCCGAGCTCTCCCGGGGAGGCTCGGGCGCTCGGGCCGCTCTCCCGAGCTCTCCCGAGGAGACTCGGGCGAGTCGGAGATTTGGGCGCCGTGGATGCCGCTCGCCCGAGCTCTCCCGGGGAGGCTCGGGCGAATCGGAGGTTTGGGCGCCGAGGATGCCGCTCTCCCGAGCTCTCCCGAGGAGGCTCGGGCGAATCGGAGGTTTGGGCGCCGAGGATGCCGCTCTCCCGAGGAGGCTCGGGCGCTCGGGCCGCTCTCCCGAGCTCTCCCGGGGAAGCTCGGGCGAATCGGAGGTTTGGGCGCCGAGGATGCCGCTCTCCCGAGCTCTCCCGAGGAGGCTTGGGCGCTCGGGCCGCTCTCCCGAGCTCTCCCGGGGAAGCTCGGGCGAATCGGAGGTTTGGGCGCCGAGAATGCCGCTCTCCCGAGCTCTCCCGAGGAGGCTCGGGCGCTCGGGCCGCTCTCCCGAGCTCTTCCCGAGGAGACTTGGGCGAGTCGGAGACTTGGGCCGCTCTCCCGAGCTCTTCCCGAGGAGACTCGGGCGAATCGGAGGTTTGGGCGCCGAGGATGCCGCTCTCCCGAGCTCTCGGGCGCTCGGGCCGCTCTCCCGAGCTCTTCCCGAGGAGACTCGGGTGAGTCGGAGACTTGGGCGCCGTGGGTGCCGCTCGCCCGAGCTCTCCCGGGGAGGCTCGGGTGCTGCTCTCCCGAGCTCTCCCGGGGAGGCTCGGGCGCTCGGGTGCTGCTCTCCCGAGCTCTCCCGGGGAGGCTCGGGCGAATCGGAGTCGTGGCCCTCTGTAGACGCGGCCTTCGTGGGCTTCCACTGGCCTTACTTGGGTCAGGCCATGTTGGGAATGAGCGTTTTTGCATCGAAGTTGGGTACCCCTAACTTTGGTACCCGACACTGTGTTTGTGGCCACGCTTTATAACTACTTTCCCACATGTCATTCCAATTTTTAGCATGCTAAGGATTTTGTGTTTAGCTATTATTAGTTCCCTAAAATGTCTAGTACACAAGCTTGAGGTATGTAGGCACTTTAGTTCGGAACATACATGCTGCCATCAAAAAGAGAAACATGGCCTGGTGTCTGTGCGTATCCTTGACTTTATTATTACTGGTTACTGCCATAGAGTCATATTTTTTCATGTGCACATGTGACACATATGAGACTTGGACCAAGCCTAATAATATATAGTCTGCTGATCGATACTGACAGCTATATATTGATCTGCATATAGATGATTAAATGTACAGTGGCATTGTATCATATCAGTGCACCGCGGCCACCTCACCATATAAACCTCCAGAGTAAGTACCCCCTTATACAAGGCCACGAGAATATGCAACAGACATTTTGTTTATCGGTTTATCCCACAACTCTTATCATATATCCAGAGATTTACCTCCCGCGCTTCAGTCTTTTTTCACACAGTGTGCTGATGTGCGTCTGTTTCGGACTGAGCGGCATCAGGACAAGGAATAGCATCATGTCACGGCTCTAGCCATCAGTGCAGTGCGACAGATGGTTCACGAGTGACCTCAGTGGCACAATAGGAATGGGCTGTCGATGAGTTCGCTCAGTGCAAACAACGTACCCCAATTACCATCTGTGCGGTTGTTCCTCCTTTGCTTGAAGGGCTCAGAACTCCCAGTTCCATGTCATCCTGACCTCTGCACGGGTCGTGGTCCTGGTCCATGCCTACATCCAGTGGGCAGGGTGGTGGAGCGGTACAACTTTATTACGAGGTAGAGAATGCGATAGTACACACTCCACCACAGAGATGCGCGGGTAAACAGACATCAGAGACGGGAAAACACACCTAAAAATTTACATCTCTGACGTAACACATTAGAGACGCGTTTTCTGATGACTCCTGATCAAAGATGTATTTTACACGTCTTTGATGAGTGGCTTCACAGATGTAGGTAAACATGACTTTGATGAGTGCCTCTCAGAAATGCATTTTGGCTATACATGTCTCTGATGACAATTTATAAAACAAAATAAAGAAAATCATTTATAATCCAGTCTATATATCTACATCAGACCCTGTCTGGTCTATCAAATTACCTACATTCAAGCATGCTACATAGTACACATCGCCACACCTGGTAGATTATTTAACACGAACTAGGAGAAAACCCCGCGCGTTGCTGCGGGAATCATCAATGAAATAATACTACTTATATTTACTATAATATGATCGAATACATATCATAATACATCTTAATGGATGATTTTTAGCATTCTGATGTGAAAAACAAAATATATGTTAGCAAATGATGTGGTTTGCAAATGTGAAAAGCTTGAATGAAACATAATGACATGCGTAAGTTAGATGTGTTAGTGGATGATGACGTGGACATTTTGCATGGCAAGATAGAATGGGTTAATGGGATGTTGAGTGGATGCTGATGTGGACACTTTACATGGCGAGAGAAATAGCTAGTGAGGTTTGTTTATATAAGAAGTATAGATGCCAGCCCAATCGACGAGCATTTATATACTTAGGATGCAACCAAGTTCTATACACATACTAGTAGTTAAGGTTTTGAAGCAAATCATACAAATGATGCAACCAAGTTATATACTTAAAAGATAATAAAAATGATTCTCAAATGGTTCTAATTAAACAGAGGTAGAACCAAAAACATTTGAAATAATTTTAGAACAGTGGTATTTGTTTGTTTTCTTTTCTACACCCTTCAATCTGTTCTAAGCTACAAATTGTTTTAGTTTGTTCAAGTTAAAATTACAAATGTAACCATACACTACACCACAACCTTTAAACAGGAATGGACAGTGCGTTGCTGAAAGGGGTATACAACAATGGATAGTCCGTTGCTAAATGCTATAGCAACGGACCGCTGCCGTTGCTAATGAAGCCGTTGCTATATGTATACATGATATTTAGCAACGGACAGTTCGAGGATCCAACTTTTAGCAACGGATAACCTGTTAGAGCTTTTAACAACGGACAGTTCATCGCAATAAGAACTTTTAGCAACTGACAATCCATCGAGCTCAATTAAATAGTTAAAAAATATATAAAACCTTATATATCTAAAAACTATGTATATTGGATCAAACATTTCGGACCAATACAATATTGAAATGACTTAGGATAACGTACACAAATGATCACATTAGACATGCTCATTCAATTGTCAAACTCAAGTATATATATACAATCATGTCACTTAAAATCAAGTATCCTTGTCTCAACATATGTATATACAACTGATGAACAAAAACAAACTAGCACTTGCAGTCCATGTAATGCTCAGAGTACATAACTGAGAGCATTGAGTAGCTAACCCATCCTCTGAACTGTTATACCGAGGCGCTCTACACCTTCTGAAATGTGGAACCATAGAAGCCAAGGACCCACTACATAGATAGGAAGAGCACCTGCACAACCAAAATAGATAGAAACTGAATCAGAAAGTATTTTACTTTTATGCTTTTGTACTCAAGTTTTACTTTCATACTTCTGTACACAAAGTATAGCACTAAAAAATATGCAAGCACTTTTTTGTCATAGCTATTTCCTACAAAAACAAAGTACCTCAATTACAGCATGGAAGCCGTGCCCATTATAGTACTATCTTAGTTTTTGTATTATATAGATAACTTAGTTCTTGATATACACTTCTAGTTTTTGTAATGCTGCTAAGAACTATGAAGGTTCACCACTGGATCATACTCACTTCGCAGCTCCAACCAAAGACAGGCCCTACAGTTGATAATACATGAAAAAGAAAATAGCAAAGACAATGGCAACTGCATGAGGCATCTTCAAACAAACACCATTATCTGTTGCCTACATTTTCTGACCAATAGTGTGTTATTATAGATAATTGAAAAGCCTTAGTTCAGAACTGAGAGCATTACACAAAAGAAGGTTTGGGTTTTAGTGTTAGATGTACTGTCTTTACAAGCACTAAACCTTTGATATAAATGTTATATAGTAATGTAATAATCACGTTGTTTAGATTGGCTTAGAGCAGACAACAAATATAATGATTCAACAAGGCAAGCTGATAAGCTATCCTTTGTTCCCACACACCCAGTACTTTTAAATTCAACTTCTAGATCAATAAATTTAATTTGAACAATAATGGATCGAGGAAGGGAGTAGCACTTGCCTGGCGTTAGCTGACTTCAATTGCCACTGCCATCTTTTGATAGTGCCACCATCCTTGTTAAATAGAACTAGCATCTTATCCTACTAAAAAGAAAAAACAAGTATTATAACTGATATTCTGATATATGCACCGAAACCGATAAAAAGGTGTCTTATAACCCTGACATGACCATGCAAACAGACAAAAAGAAAAGAAAATGAAGTATTAGAACTGATATTCTGATATATGCACTAAAATCGGTAAAAAAGGTGTCTTCTAACTCTTAAATGACCATGCAAACAATGAAAATGTTAGTTTCAGACCATGACAGATACTCTAGGAGGTACTGGTTACCATTTTACCTACGAGTGCAATGGCATCGACGGGAACAGGAGAACCGGTTGCAACTGCTAGTCCAACTTCAGCACCCTCCGGCCTAAAAAAACTTCAAAGTTATCTTTGTTGTTTCTTCTACATGAATCATATAATCAATCGCCTCTATGACTGAAACACCTGGCTGACAATCAGCTAATTTGAATTTCCATCTTGCAGAACTAAAACTCCACGTGCTAGCGTGAGAGTATGGTAAAATAAAAAAAAAATGGCATACGGAACTATAAATTAACCAAATTACCCTGGTTCAATTCAATTCTATGACAAGAAATTTTCATTCGATTCTATTCTCCGATTTCATTCACAAGAACAAATCCCTAACCAATAATAATGAATCACACACCAATTTCACATATACACAATCTCTAGGCTCAAATTGTTAAGCTGTAATGTAAGGTCTTACATAAATACTATAAGATTTGCAATGCTAGTGTGCCAACACATATATACAACAAAACAAGCAAATGACACCATCCACTAGCCATATGCTCCAATCGTCCAATCCAAACAGCACGCCGGCGGCGTGCTGTGCTGTGCTGGGGGCATTTAAAAGCACACACAACAATGAGGAGACATACCAGTAGCCTACAATTAAAGAACTAATCTCAATTACACGATACAGTAAAATATCATCTGCTCACTGCCACCATCTACCACCCCATCCACTGTAACCTGCTGCCTGCTGCCCTGCCCCTGCACTGCAGGCTGCAGCACTCAGCTTACACTACGACGCATCTGGAGGTGGAGGGCACAGAGGAGGAAAAGGAAAGACAGGCAGCGATTTGTGCCTGTCCTCGCAGTGCCCGGTGGCGTCAGGAAGTCTAACCTCGTTGGGGGTGGAGCAAGCCGGCGGGGAGGGCGGCCAGGCAGGCAGCCGGCAGGGGCGCCCAGCCGCGCGCTCAGGCAGCCGGTGGGGACGGCCGGTGGAGACGGCCAGTGGGGGCAGGCAGCCGGCGGCGGCGGCGACGCATGCCTGTATCGGAGGCGCGACGCGTGAGTGGATAGGGCAGGCGAAAGAGGGAGGAAACGGAATCGTTTATTTTTTGTGCTGGACCAAAGATTTAGGGTTTTGACAATTTTGGGCCAAACTTTTCGGGCAGTGGGCCAGAAACGTCCCACCAATCGACACGGGTAAATAGCAACGGACCATCCGTCCGACTCGGCTATTGAGACATAGCAACGGATGATTTAATGCAAAAGCAAAATATTTATAGCTTGCAAAATATTTATAGCAACGGATCATCCATCGCAATATTCGGTTTTAGCAACTGACACTCCGACGTAAACCTTTAGCAACGCACCATCCAATGCGAATTATTAACTTTAACAATAGATGTCCGTTGTTGATTTAGTGTTGTGGTGTAGTGATATTTATTTTAAATATCTTATTAATATCCATAATACCAAATAAATATACTACAAAAACATAATACATGGTAGATTCAATTATTCTACCTTTATGTCATAGATTTTGGTATATATATTTTTATGTAAATTAAATTATAAAAGTTTTGACTTCAGATAGAACTAAAACATTTTGCATTTTGGAATGAAGGGAGAGTATTCTTATCTTAGTTAATCTGGTCTATTATTAGAACTAGGACACCACGAAATTTTGTTGAAAGTTAATTTTTACAAGATTTTTATCTAGGCTTTGGTGGCTAGCAAAAGAGTTGGCAAACTGCACAAAAAAAAAGTAGTTTACGCCTTATACTGTTCGACTTGCTTTTCGCCAGCGTAGCCTCTGTAGATTCACATATAGCTATAATACCTTGTGTCTTATACTGGCAACACAAGCAGAACAGCTGTCTTAAACTAGCTACAATAATAACTCCGCCATCAGAAATTTTCTCGCCACGATATCCATGGAGTAAAGTAGCCATAACATGACGAGTACAACGGTACAGCCATTTAGGCATTGGCCGATCGATTGGAAGTTGTTGGCTAGGGCGGACCACCAGCTACTTGAATGAACTTTTGACATGCGCTACACCATTACTACATAGACCTAACAAAAGATTAGTCCTTCCTCTGCACCGCTACACTTCTCTGCCTATATATACATATCGTTCCCCTCCCACGAGCTCCACCAATCTGTCTATAGTTGTTCACCTCATGTTATTGTCGTAGTTAACTGTTCTGCCGTTTCATGAGCAAAGCACGTGTGCAGGTTTGCAGATTTGGAAGCTTAAATTTCTGCGGGTGTATCCCACAAGTGATGGTGGATCCTTTTATCACTCCTTGTGACGAACGTGTCAAACTGCTTTCATTCGAATGGGAGACATTAGGATACCAGACATTAGATTCAGCTGCACGGAATGCTGTCAAACCTTCTCGGCCACCATGTCACCCGGTTGAAAGTCCTAATTTGGTTTTGATAATTAATGACATCTTAGGAACTAACCTATTTGCTAAGTGATGGATAAGTATAGGTAGTCTTACCCATGTAAGTGTAGAGCCTAGAAGATGGTGTTGATCAAGGTGGCTCATCCATGAAACAAGAAGTAAGGTGGATCAAGTGGATCAAGTGAAAGGAGAAGGCTTGAAGGCAAAGGTATAACCCTAGTAGGGCTTTTCTTTTGGTGATCAAGACACTAAGTGGGTGTGATCACATTTAGAATAGATAGCCAACTATTAAGGAGAGAACAAGTGTTTAGATTACCTTCAAGTGCTCTAAGTTGCATTTCATTGCATTGAATCTAACCCAACCTAGAGATCAAGTTAGAAACCCTTGGAAAATATTTTGAAAATACTAACACACTGTGCACAAGTGTTGAAGACCTTGAGTGTTAGCACATAGAAGCAAGGGGTGAGTTTTTGACTTGAAAAACGCTAAGAAAGGAGCGTCGAACTGTGAACTTGCCTAGCGTCGGACTATTGTGCTCAGTCCGACGCCTATCCCTAGTGTCTGCGTGACTATGAGCGTCGGACACCTCTGTTGAGAGTGTCGGACCATTCTTCGCTAAGCGTCCGACGGTTGAGGGCAGTGGCTAGTGACACGTGGCGAGCTGAGGGAGCGTCGGACGCGTGACATTCGTCCGACGGCGAGCGTCGGAATAGGTCCGAGCATTTCAGGAGCTCTCGGTGTAAACATTTGCTAGCGTCGGACGGTGACTTTCATTAGTCCAACGCACTGACTGAAGAGTCCGACGGTGTCTCGCGGGTGTACTCGACTGTGAGAGTCGGACTGTCCGACAGGGCTTGTATACGCAGCGTCGAACCATTGGCCCTCGGTCCGACGGCTTGCGTATGGCACTGCAGAGTGCGTCGAACGATGGACGTTGGTCCGGTGAATATAGCGTCCGATGCTTTGAAAAAGAGCGCGAACATTTAGCCGTTGAGATCCAGCGGCTGTGGTTG
This sequence comes from Eremochloa ophiuroides, assembly GCA_038502445.1. Classification (NCBI taxonomy): domain Eukaryota; kingdom Viridiplantae; phylum Streptophyta; class Magnoliopsida; order Poales; family Poaceae; genus Eremochloa; species Eremochloa ophiuroides. The sequence continues at coordinate 7,603,892 of JAHLJS010000002.1, forward strand.
AACTGTGCTGACACGTGGTAGAAATCCGTGCGTCGGACGCTGACGATTGGTCCGACGGGGTCAGTCCAATGGTTAGTCTGACACCCTATAAAAGGTGTTAACGGCTGTTTCTGTGGGGGTAACGGTTAGAAGTGCACTTAGGGGTATTTATACTCCTTCCCTGGTCACTTGGTGACTCTCTTGCACATTTGATCCATTGCTATACTCTTGTGAGCACTCTCTAGCCTCCCACTCACTCACTAGTTCATCTCTTGACCATCCTTGTGAGTAGAGTGATCCTCAAGTGTATCATTGCTAGTGATTTGCATTCTAGAGCACTTGAGAGCAAGCCAAGAGCTAAGTTCTTATTCCCTTGGGGCTTTGTCGGGTCCCTGGCGGCTTGGAGGTTGATTCGGTGTGAGATTGATTGGAGATTGTTCAAGTCCACACCAAGTGATCGATTGTGAGGGGTTCTTGCGGTTACTCCCCGGCGGAGTTCCAAAACCGACTCTTGTGGATTGCTCGTGGTGAGAAACCACTTCTCTTGTGTTGGTGAGCGGTTTCCGGTGAGGGATTGGTGTGTGAAGCCTAGCTCGCAATCCACCAAGGAAGACCGGTGCCACAACGAGGAGTAGCGTGACTGCGATCACGTGAATCTCGGTAAAAAATCGTGTGTTCACTCTCTTCTCCACCTTCGAGTGGATATTTGGTCTTCCGGCTCTCTATTGGATTGATCACTTGGTTTTCTCATTGGTATTCTCCCGGTGATTAGTTCTCCACGGCTAGCGGACTTCACTTCATCAACCCTTTCGGTATAGCCTTCTCGATTTCTCACTCTCTCGCTTACTTCTTGTTTAGGTGCCATCTCCTTAGGTTCGGAGGAGTTGGTTTCTTGCGATTGAGTGCATATATCTTGTGAGTAGTATATTGTGTTAGGTGGCTTACATAGAATAGTCTAGAGCTAGTGCTTAGTATCGCTTGCTTTATTACTAACTTGTGATATAGTGCTTTCTAGAATTTTTTAATAGGCTATTCATCCCCCCTCTAGCCTATAAGATCCTTTCACAGGTGTCACAGCCTCTGTCACTATAGCTCACTGTACTAGAGAGTTCCATGAGCTCTTGTTCCCATCCATCGACGCTACGATGGTGCTTCTGACCGGGCACTTAGAATCATAACTCACATAAGCGCACTACAAGCCGGCCAAGATCGGCTACTCGCAAGACACTTGTGGCCCAAGGTTCAATCGACTTGAGGATTAGGATTAGGGGATAAGAATAAACAAGAAAGCAACAGCGAATACCCGAACGAATTGTGTGTTGTGTGGCAATGCAGTTTTTGCTATGTGGAGCGAATTCATCTGTAACTTCTGCATTGCTCGTTTCATTAAAAACTTCTGCACTGCTTGGGATGCACACTTAACGTACTAATCCCCTCAGCCCATATGGATTGGGATGTATTGAAGTGCGTCCAAATAAAACCACAATATTTCATCATGATTAATAATGGTAGACATCAGAAAACCAAAAATATATCACAATTCTGCAAAACTGAGGGATGAATGTTTTAGGCCATACGAAGGTGAAAGTTCAGTGGTCCTAATGATTGATGGAAACTTGCAAAAGTTGCAACGGTGGCAACTTGTGCTTTTGTGTGATATATGTTTTCCTATCATTTTTTCTTGTGTAAATAGAAACATATGTTACATATATCAATCTTAGCTTGTGTACAATTTAACTCAAATTCAATAAGATCCACTTTGAAAATGATAAATTTTCTAAATTGTAAATTGCATTAGCAGTGGGAACGTATCAAAATTGTGCTATAAAAAATAAAAGCAAATTGTTTGGCCTCAAAATAACTAACATGCAAAATTTAATTTCATCATATTATATTGATAAATAAATATTTACAACTTCTAGTTCAACAATATTCCCTTAGGTATTATAAGACTATATATATTATAGAAAAGGCCAGGAAGAAGTTAAACTACAATGAAACGTTAGAGCACTCCATATGTCAGAAAAGGTAGCAAACAACATTATCCTTTGATACTTTTTGTTTAATTACTTTTCTAGACAAGCATATTGTTGTATTTCAGTGGTTTCATAGATAGTCTCATACAAAGTCATAATATAGTTTTTTTTAAAAGATGTGGAGAAAAGAGAGGAAGGTGAGAGAAATGCTATAATTCACAAAACTAAACAACTATCTCATAAGGAAATAAAGGCTCTACACTACTGTTTGAGTTGATGTTGTATATAAGATAACTTTTCATACACGTTGTCAATTATATCAAGTCACTAAGATTATGTAGCACTATATAAGACCACCTATAATACAACATCAATATACTTGTCCTTAGTTGTAGCTTATGTGTAGAGTTCCTCCATGTGGACTACTATTTATATAGTTCTATCTCTTGCTGGACTTTATAGGCTTCCTCTATCTCATTTTTTATCATTCCATTCCATCAGTATCTTTTCTAAGTACACATGAGGAATGCGTACGTTGTTGCACAGACTAGCTAGTTATCTAGACTTTGCTTTGCTTGCGATTCTGCCAATGGTATCTTCGTTCTCCAATAGGGTTATTACATTCCGTGCTTTACTGCCTAATTAGAATGAGCGGCAACAGGAAGAGACACCTAAGGGTTTCTACAAGGCATCGATACGGCTTTGTGACTGGTGGCAGCGGTTACTTGTTGAACAGCCAACACGGAGGAAGAACTGATTGTCTGAGTCTGACGATTGGCGCTTGCCAAATGGAATCAATGCATGAGCAAGCTAGCCACGAATATGATGGCTTTGACAACGAGGAATACTAGAGGATAAAGGATTCATCATAGGTACTATTTTGACATATCATGGAACAGATCCACATTTCAACAAAACATGGTTTGAAGGAACACAAACATACATGGCTAGAAGGACTAGCTGATGCACACGGTGTCGTGTTGTTTCTCCAAGTTTTGTGCAAACATTCATTCATGTCTCACCATGAGCCCACATAGGATTTTATTTTTCCACCCCTATAGGCCCTAGCTGATGGATGTACAAATGTGTTGACTGCAATAAAATAAACATTGTCGGACGTTGGTTAAAAAAAAAAGAAGTAAAACCAGGAGAACATGTCAGTGAGGCCCTGTTTATTTTTTTTCTTTCCCCATCACATCAATTGTATTTTACGTCTGCATGGAGCATTAAATGAAATAACAGCGGTTGTATGTTTGTACTTTTTTCCTGGCTAACTTGAGATGAATCTTTTGAGTCTACTTGAGCCATAATTGGACAAAAGTTGTCAAATACAAACGAAAGTACTACAGTGTACCTTTAACCCCTTTCCACCCAACTAAACAAGCACTCAAGCTAGCACGTACGAACGACCAGATCTGTCAAATCTAACACTTTTGCTAATATCTGATCTGATAACAAGACACTGGCAAACGACAGGCCACTGTGGATTCACAATAGGCTGTCTTTAACAAATGACAAGCCAGGAATGCACATTTTTTTAATGCTACTCTGGTTCTGTAAAGGTTTTGCAGCAAAGCAGGCAAATCTTGCGAAGAGGAAACAGAGGCAGAACGAAAAAATACATTCAGAACGATCGTATTTTGTTTGTTTTCTACACACTTCGGTCTGTACCAAACCAAAATGTTTAAATTTGTTCAAGTCAAACCATGTTTATGTTTATAGACAATGAATTAGTGTCTATAATACAAAATAATATACACTGAAAACATATTTCACGATAGATTTAGTTATACTAACTTCATGTCATAGATGGTGTATGTTTATATAAATTTGATCTAAGTAGAGAAGTTTTAACTTTAGGATATATAACTAAAACATTTTGCGTTTTGTAATGAAGGGAAATATTTTTAATTAATCTGGTCTAGCATTATTAGAAGTATGGCACCACAAAATTTTACCAAAATAGTCAGAGTTACTCTCACAAGATTTTGTCAAGGTTTTGGTGGCCGGCAAAACAGTTGGCAAACGGCTAAGGCTCTATTCGCTGGAACTGATAAGCTGAGCTGATTTGATGTTGATTTGTCGTGAGAAAAAAATACTGTTTGAGAGCTGAAAAATGCGAGCTGATAAGCTGAAAAAGGTATTTGCTAGTGGAAATAATCTTCTCGCCATGATATCTGTGGAGTAAAGGAGCTATAACATTATTGTGAGTAGCATTGGCGAATTGGAAGTTGTTGGCCATGCAGGTCTGCTAATAATTAAATGAACTTTTGTCATGTGCTACACCATAACTAATAGGCCTCTGCGCCGCTACACTTCTTTGCACTATTTATATGCGTATTGCTGCCTGATTGCACCTGCGAGCTCCACCAATCTCTCAAAAAATCGCTCTGATGTTACCATTGAGATAGACTTGCCGTTTCCCTACGGCCTTAGTTGTGCCGTTTCATGAGGGGAGTACATGCAGTGACGTAGATATAGATAGATTAATGGTTACTCTACCACGCAGTGACATCTCTTGTATGTTTTTCACCCTGCGAGGCTGCAATCTCTCATCATTATTTCGAATGGTAGACATTGGAAACCAGATATCTCACTAGTATTGAAAAGCTGAGGCATTTGTTTCAAACTGGGTACGTGAAACATTGGCCCAGTTCGGCTGGCAAAAAAGAAACATTGATTTTGGTAGATGTAGATTTTGTTTAAAGTGCTTCTTTTTTTTTTTTGCACATAAGCTCAAGCCAACAGTGCGCCCATTGGTGTGCGTGAGAGTGGGAGGGAGAATTGAGTGGGTGGGTCCGAAAAGAGAGATAAAATAGCTAGTGTACTTTTGTCAATATTTTGGAGAACTTTCCACTTTACATGAGTTGGATATTCAAACTCTCTTAATTAGAGCATATTTTGATCTACTAATGCTAATAGTTATTAGCAAGAATATTAGTTAACCTCTTAGTTGAGCCCTGTTTAGATCCTTACTTAATAGTTAGTCGCACTTAGCTCAGGAAAGTCAAAAAATAACCTTTTACTCCCTCCATCCCAAATTGTAAGTTATTCCAAGAATTTAGGAGAGTCATCGCATGTCAAGTTTGACTAAAACTATAGAGAAAAATATAAAGATTTATGATACCAAATAAGTTTACTATGAAAAAATATATATGGTGAAAAATCTAATGATACGTAGTTGATATTGTAAATATTATTATCTTACCATATAACTTCGTCAAAGTTTAGATGTTTTGATTCTCCAAGATTCTGGAATGACTTACAATTTGAGATTAATTGGAGTATTGGCTAGGTTATTTAGATGCAGTAGTGTTAGCAATTTGTAACAGAACCGTCTAAATCACGTGGCCCACAGGCACCTGTTAACGTCACTAATGACATCTGACAGCCGGACCCGTGTTCCATATGACCTAGACGGGCTCTGCCGGGCTACATAAGTACCCGTTATCTCCAACAGGATCCTATTGCGAAGCCATTACAGAGTTACAACATTTCATAACAAAATACATCAGAGTAAAATTTGCGGAAGAGTAAATAGTACTTAATATTACAGACCAGTGTTCGAATAAAATTAAGTGCCGTTATTACAGACCATAAATTTAAAAGGGTAGCAGTAGCGTTTGGAACAACAGTACGATAGATAGTTTAATATTACACGAACTCTGCCCAAGAGTTTAACCTTAGTCTTCTTCACTCTCCTGGACGATGGTGACGCAGCACGGAGCGAGACAAACTTCAGTCTCTTGCTGCCCTCCTGCAACGGGGTTAACAAACCCTGAGTACATGGGGTACTCCGCAAGACTTACCTGACTAAAAGTGTAAGATTAGACTCAGGAATGCAGGCTGAGGGGAGTCAAGGTAAGGCTTTAGCAAGAGTTCAAGAATTTTGCAGAAAAGCATTACTATTCATATCTCAATATTTTATTTCAATAATACTATTCATCATTATCCATTTCTCCAAGTTCTTTCTCATATATCAACATTCTTTCATTTGCTTAATCCATTCAAAATAATCCTAGTTCCGAACCACTTTCCGATGTAGGGGTGAGGATCAAGTCTCCATATCCGAAGAGCAATGACGATTCGAATCGATTAATACCCAGCTGGGGATCCCTATCCACACTGCGTATGTAGCACTTAAGCTTGCATACGCCAACCCCGCCTACCACGGCTTTTCATACCCCGGAACCGGTCCTGCGCCACCCGAGAGCACAGTACTCCTCTCGTCTCCAGGCACGACGGCCACGAGGGTACACGCTACTCTCGCCATCTCTCCACTCCCAGTGCGTGGTTGTCGGTTCCAGCAGTAGAGCCACCGGAGTCAGAGGCTTTCCGTAGTATGTGGCTAGTTGCAAAGTCTTGATCACAGGAGGCCTGACAACGAACGGTCCCTAATATTTTTTCGTTAGAAACCATGCATTGGGACTCTAACTCAAGTACACTGGTAACTACCCGGTTTTCATATCCCTTTCCGATGGCGAGGATCGTTGGGACTCTAACCCAACAGATGGTCGACCAAACGGAACAACCCATCCATGTGGTTGACAATGAACTAGCTAGGCACACTGCCAACCAACAAGGACATAACCAATCCCATAAAGTGATTCATTTGTTTTATATTATCACAGTTTTCAAAATAGCATTTTTGCAACTCTATCATTAAGCATGACTAAGCATTTTTCAATACTTTTAAATAAATCAGGGTCTCAGATATAATATGTGGTCAAGGAAAGGTAATGCATCAATAGGTTATCACTTAACTCCTAATAACCTAATGCAGTAGATTAACTCAGGTGATAAATATTTTTAAATAACAAGGAGGGGCTGAATGCACCGGGGCTTGCCTTGGATGGTGTAAAGTGTCGGATCCGGGTCAGTGCCACAAATATCAAAGCTTTGCACAACTTCCGAAGCAACCTCCTCAGCTGGACCCTCGGACTTTATCTTCGGATTCTCGGTCACTACACGTGTGCAATAATAAATGCATAAATGCATGAAATGACAGATGAAATTTGATAACAAATAAACCACTTATGCGTATAAGACCCTACCTTAGCTAGACATGAATAATCTAATTCATACTGCCCTAGGTCATAAAGGTGATTGACCTAGAATCTCAATCAATCCAAAAATCACACCAATCAATAATCATATTATTTCCTATTACTATTATTAATCATTTAAACTAACATATAATTTAATAAATATTTAACTATTCCCATTTGATGCCAAACTCCACCAACAGATAGATTTCAGTACCAAACAGTGGCACAATAAATTTCATGATTTTTGGATTAACACAGAAATTATTAAAAATCATCAAAGTTCCTTTTAACTTTTAATGTGCTGATTTTTAATTATTACAGAAAACACTCAAATCCTGTATTTAATATTTTTATTAAATTCTACACATCACAGAGAGTATCTAGCAATATTTTCATAATTTTTGGTGCAGTAGATTAATTCACACAAAAAGATTAAAAGTTAACACTATTCATTTTAATTAAAATGAAAAAGCAATAGAAAATCGCTTGGAAAATGAAACGGCCATTCGACCCACCATGGCCCAGCATGGCCCAAACCACGGCCGCGCGCGCGCGCCACCGAGCCGGCCCGCAATCGCGCACCGGCCCAGCATGGCACGCGCCCGCGTGCGCTCGCCTCCGCGCTGGGTCGCTGACAGGCCGACCCCAGCCGTCAGCCCCCTCGCGCGCCCTCTCCCTCACTCTCTCGACCGCTGACAGGCGGGCCACCCCTGTCAGGGTCGTCCCCTACCTCTGGTAGGGCGCTCCCGCGCGCGCGAGAACGGCACGGCGCGGACTTCGCCGCCGGCGACCCCAACGGTGAACCCAACGACACTACGACTCCCCTAGACCCTAGCCGGCCACTCTACTAGCACATTTTACGCCCTACCGCCTCCGGCGAGCTCGCTCTCGCCCATGGCGGACCGCGGTGGCACGGTGGCACGGCGGCACGGCGGTACCGTTCCACTCACCAAGACACGATCGGTTAGTAAGAAAAAATGGTTAGGGAGATTCGGGGTCTCACCAGAAGGCCAAACCGGAGGCGGGTTGGGACTGGAGTGGCGTGAATCGACGAGCGTGACGGCGGCGGCGGGTCGGCGGCGTTCATCGGAAACAATCTTCCCGTTCCGACGACCCTACGGCACCAAAGCGGAAATCACCGTACGCAAAAGGTTCAATAGGGGTTAAGGAATCCACAACACGGAACCTAAGGAGAAGAAGCTCACCACGGAGAGCTAGACACGGCCGAAGACGCGCGGCGGCGCTCCGGTCGGACGCGGGGACGACGACCGCGTTCCCGGTCGATCGAGACACTACAGCCCACACCAAACGCACCAGACGATACGCAAGGGAAAAGGCTAACTGACTGGAAGATGGAGGTGGTGAAGGAGGACGGAGCACGGCGAATTTTACCGGACGCCGACGAGCTCGAAAATGGCTGCGGTTGGGAGAAATGAGGGCGGGGCGGTGCGGTGGTGGTTTATAGGCCGGGCAAGGGAGAGGATAAACTCGGCTCGGTCCGGGGCCCCCTCTCGGCTGCTTGACAGCGGCCCTGCCCCCTCATGCTGGCTGGACGGCGCCCGGCGCCGCGCGCGGCACGCGCGCGCGACGTGGAAGTGGAACAGGGGGACCCCCCCTGTAGCTACAGTACTAGGCCATATAGGTCAAATGCTATTTGATTCAAATTGGATCTGATCCAACCCGAATCCGAGGAAGTGGTGAATACAAAAGTTGTAGAGAATTTCGTGTAGATCATTTTTGCTTTTAACACCAATTTCAAATTCGGCCAAAATTTCAAATTATAGAAAAGGGGGTAAAAGTAGGGTTTGAATTTCAAACTGAAATTTTAAAATTACTTTTGATTCTTCTCAACAACTTGAAAATTGGTAAATATGAAAGTTGTTCTACTCAGTGAGATAGACAACTTCTATTTAGGAAGTTTTTTGAATATTCTTAATATTTTTGAAACTGAAGTTTCAAATGGAAATTTCAATATAGTAATTTGAGTTTAATTTGAATTTTTATAATATAACTTCAAAATCTCCAAAAATAAAAGTTGTTCCATTTTAAAAACTCTACAACTTTTATTAAGACACTTTTCACATATTCCTTATAGATTTTGAATTGAGGTTTTAGGTCAACTTTATGGTTTAATTTGATTTCTATTTAATTTTTATTTTGATTTTTAATTAAGGACTTAATTACACAATCAATACTTAGTTGAAATCAAATCACTCTAGGCCCTAAGCACAATCATATGCAAATGCTTAAATTTAAATATGATGACATGGCAGATTAATTAAATTGTAATACCAGAGGTATTACACAATTACATACTACCTCCGCCCCACAAAACATGCAACTATGGGTTGCTTGAAACAAAAAGTAGTTCACGTTTGACCGTATTTATGGCTCCAAATTAATATATTATGAAAATAAATTTTATAATGAATCTAATGATGTTTATTTGACATTAGAAATATTTATAATTTTTTACCTATAATTGATCAAAGTTGGCACACTAAAACATGGTACCTGTGCTAAAGTTGCATGTTTTTTTTGGGACGAAGGGAGTAGATCCTAGTGGTAACAATTAATTAACTCTAGGCGGTGGTTTAAATAAATAACTTGAGAATCTAAGTTTTACATTTTCGACTCTGTTTGGCTGGCTGGATTGTACGGCTGGCTGACTAATTGTTATGAGAAAAAAATACTACTGAATAGCTGGCTAATGCTGTCTGATAAGTTGAAGCGAACAGAGTTTTATGCATAGGACTAGCAGATGGCAAGCACACAACCCAACCCAGAATCAAATCCCCCTGCGGCCCTGCAGCAGGCTCGCCGCAGCCACAAGCCCAAAAGCAGGCGGTGACCCCACAAAATCCGAGCGCCCGCGCCGACGCGGCCACGCCGGACGCCCCGGCGCCAATCCACGAAGCCCACCTCAGTCCCCCTTATCCCCGCCTCACCCACTCGCGCCACGCCCCTTATCCCGACCGCGTTTCTTTCTCATCCCAAACCTCCATCCACCCTGCCTGATCCCCTGCCAATAAGCTTGCTCGTCTCTTTCTCCCCAGCTCCACGCCGGACGCAGCAGCAGCAGTAGCAGCAGCAGAGATGGCCGCCCTCGCCGCCTCCTCCACGGCTGCCTTCGCCGCGAAGCCGCGCCTCCCCCGCGCGCGCCTCTCCGTGGCCTGCTCCGCCACCGGTGGCGGCGACAGCAACGGCAACGGCAACGCCAGCAGCAGCAGCAGCGTGTCGCTCGCGTCCTCCGTGAAGACGTTCTCGGCGGCGCTGGCGCTGTCGTCGGTGCTGCTCTCCTCGGCCGCCACCTCCCCACCCCCCGCGGCCGCCGACATCGCGGGGCTGACCCCGTGCAAGGAGTCCAAGGCGTTCGCGAAGCGGGAGAAGAACTCGATCAAGAAGCTCACGGCGTCGCTCAACAAGTACGCGCCCGACAGCGCTCCGGCGCTCGCCATCAACGCCACCATCGAGAAGACCAAGCGCCGGTTCGAGAACTACGGCAAGTTCGGCCTGCTCTGCGGCGCCGACGGCCTGCCGCACCTCATCGTCAGCGGCGACCAGCGGCACTGGGGCGAGTTCATCACCCCGGGCCTCCTCTTCCTCTACATCGCCGGCTGGATCGGCTGGGTCGGCAGGAGCTACCTCATCGCCATCAGCGGCGAGAAGAAGCCCGCCATGAGGGAGATCATCATCGACGTCGAGCTCGCCTCCCGCCTCCTCCCCAGGGGCTTCATCTGGCCCGTCGCCGCCTACCGCGAGCTCATCAACGGAGACCTCGTCGTCGACGACAAGGACATCGGATACTACTAACTGCACCTGCTTGCACATCGCTGCTGCCCAGGCAAGGATCCATCCATGGCTAGCGGCTGATCTTGGACAGTTCTTGTTTCTTGATGATCGTTGATTACTAATAATGGAAGATCAATTAATGTGCCTTTGTGATCTTGTGTGTTTTGCAGTTGGGCACTTGGGCGCAGTACGTACGTGGGGAAAAGATCCGGTCGATGGCTTTTGGTGTAGGAGCTGGTAGGATTATGGAGCAATGGAAGCTCTGCTGTACTTAAAAGAACAGGATGAAGCCTTGTATAACTGAACTGTACCTCTTTCTCCTGTGTGTATTCAATCTTCTTGAAAATTCTTGCGAACGGTTTCATTTTGCATTGTGTTGCCACTTGCGCGTTATAACTTCCACATTAGTGGTCGATCAGTCTAAATAAAAGTTTCATCATAGTTTTATTTGTATTTAACAAGCTGCCACATAAGCACTTTCAATGATGTAGTAGGGTTTTTTTTAAAAGAAAGAAGTAAGTTTCACGAGGATGAAACTCTCTTGATACGATTATCAAATTTTTTTTAGTCGTGAAATAATATATGAATGAGAGTGAGTGTTTTATCTACGTTTTATTTCATTCTACGTGACATAACAGTCGCACAAACAATGCCATAAACGCTCTACTGCCTTCGCAAAATTAAAGCATGCATAGAAGCTCAAGTGCTCGACTAAAGGGAAGTACCGAGCTGTTAAATTATTAGACAAAGCTGATTTCGGTGTTGGATACACAATTAATGCCTTCTTCGCCAAAGCTTATTCCCTTTACACCAGTACAGAAAAACCTCAACACACACGGTTCTAGAGCCATTTCTACGAGTGTTTTTTAGAACCGCCAGCATTAAGGGTCCGTAGAAATCCACCCTTTGATATAGGCGGATGTTTGTATTGACGGTTCACATAAGAAACCACCTGCACTAATCTTTTTCCGAAAACCTAATTTTAAAAATAACAAAACAAAAAAAATTAAATAGCAAGTCACGGCATTTTTCGCACAAAATTCGCGCGCTACGCAGTCGCGAGGGTTCGAACCCGCAACCTCTCCCTCACGCGTGACCTCTTCTAACCACTTCACCTAACACTCACATGTGTCCCAATTGTATTAGGTTCGCCACGTATTGTTACGCAACCGATAGAAAATTAATTGTTTGAGTTCCTAAATGAAGTCAAATGGAAAAGTTGTCAACTATAAAGTTTCATAACTTTTTGAGATATACAACTTTTGTGTAGACAGTTTTTCCATCCGAGGCTTCTTTCAAAAATTCAAATTTCAAATTCTAAACTTTTACCGTATTTATGTCAACAAGATGATTTCAAATGAAAACGTTGTCAATTACAAAGTTTCATAACTTTTCGAGATATACAACTTTTATGTAGACAGTTTTTCCATTTAAAGTCATTTAAAAAATTAAAATTTTAAAATTAGCACCGATTTCTACATATGGTTTTTTCCAGAGAACCGCCTGTAGAAATCGATTTATTCAGGCGGTTTTAAAACTGTCCCCACTATTTTATTTTTAATGACGCACGTTAATTAAACTCGTCTATAAAAATAAATCCATGGTGTCAACATAGAACTTTTGTGTACTAGTGTTACTCGAAAAAAAAAACAACTAATGCCAAATACTGCATATAAAAAACTCGGCCAGCAAAGGTACAACCTCTCCGAGAGCATTGTAATTAAGGTAGACCAAGATAATAGTACCTGAACCTTGGCTTTTGTCGTCGTGAGGATTATTTTTTAGAGAATTGGTAGGATACTGTAAGCCGTTCATTTTATTCGATCAGACGGTCACGATCAGATCTTATCTTCTGGGAGGTAATATCTTAAATACATTTTTATTCATTTATTTATCATATAAAATAGGATAAAAAAGAATATTTAGGATATGAAAAATCGTTTTTAGATTTGTTTGCATGTATTAGGAGATCTGTTTGTATGCATGCACGTTTTTTTTTCAATACGTGATGCACGTTGAATTGCATGCGGTTTTTTTTTTCAATACCGTGATGCACGGAATTGCATGCACGTGACACGTGGTCGGCCTAATATTTTATTTTAGATGATGTTCTTGATAGTTTGGAAACAATAATTATGATTTTTCTTTAAATCTACTAACGAAATTTTATAACTAGTCTTTCTTTCTCGTGCTAGCTCCAAATGTGACGATTCTTTTTCGTAAATTTTTCTAAAATCATGCTCTATCGATTTAAAGCATTCTTTTTTTCATCAGACTTTGTTCTATCATTTGAAATTTTGAATTTGAAAAAAATAGCAAGTTCGAATAATATTTTGAAGTAGTAAATGACATCAGTCTGAAAAAATCATAAACATAAAAGTTGTATAAGTGATCAAGATGTACAACTTTTATTTTAATAATTTGCTCATCCGACAAAACGATAGTAATGTTGTTCATAAATTTGACATCTTTCTCTAATAGTCTTATGAACTCTCAAGAAGAATATAAAATTTGTGAACAATGTTACTATCACTTTCTCGAACGATGAAATGACCAAAACAAAAGTTGTAGATCTTGATGAGTTGTGCAATTTTTATATACACAACTTTTTGAACGTAAGTAATTTAATCTTGTAGTTTAAAGTTGGCATGTTTTGCAATTTAAATTTTGAAATGAGAAAAGTAACTCAGATGAAAAGTTGACCAAAATAAAAATTATAGATCTAAAAAAGTTATTCAACTTTGTAGTTAACATCTTTTTCATTTGAAATCACTGTCATGATAAATTATATTTAAAGTTTTTATTTTTTTAAAAAATTAAATTTTAAATTGTTCCAACAAAGCCGAATGGACAAATAATCAAAACAAAAGTTATAGATCCCGATGATTTATAAAAAGTTGTAGTTGGTGATTTTTGTATTTGAATTTATTATAGCTTTAAAATTTTGTATTATTCAATTTGGTGTTCATTTTTTTTACCTAACACCTGCATGCATGAGGTGGTCACGTGGTTTCTTTTTTTTTAATCAAGAACACATGCGCGAGATGATCACGGCGGCCAGCAGCAAACACCAAGATTCTAGGAGAAAATAGAAAATAAATCTCTTTTTCCATATTTATTAATTTATTATGTAATTTGAAAAATCCTAATATTCAACGTTCCAGATTCATTTGAGATATTATCTCTTAGGAGGTAAAGTTTGTACCTTAGCACTGCCCTATTTTTTAACAACACGCTATAAGCTACTAACTCGTATGAGAGTAATTAGAATCAGCTGAAATGCCTAGAATGTCGTTGTACATGAAAAAGCTAGAACATTTCTCTATGATTCTCACGAAAACATTTCGAGCAATGTTGCTTATTGCAATATTACATAAATACGAGTAATAGTCTGATGGAGAATATCTTGTTGCGATGATCTTTCACACCCCGTTTGGATGTAGATATTGGGCCTCAAGATTTGGAATTGGAATTGTGAAGCCGTCAATTCCAGTGTTTGGATGGCTAAGAATTTAGAACTGGAATTCGGGCCCAATACCAATCGGTATTGCATATGCCTTGCGCTTCCGCATCTGTAATGTCGAGCCCCACCCCTTCGTATTGTGCGGCATTCGTTCCCCGACGCACCTAACGCAGGAGGCCGCCCCCGCTTCGTCGCTTCTTCCCCCGCGTTCTCCTCGCTTCTTCCTCGATGCGACGCGCGCGAAGGCCATCCCCGTGTGCTTCTTCCTCGGCACGACGCGCAGGTCACTCCTATTGCGCTGCTTCTTCCTCAGCGGCTCAGCGCGATGCGCAGGCCGTTGTGCTGCTTCTTCTCCCTAGCCGGCGTGGCCCAACCGTGGCCTGCTGAGATCCGCCCCTTCTTCCCCATGGCTGGCGTGGCCCAACCGTGGCCTGCTGAGATTTGACCCTTCTTCTCCATGGTCGCCGTGGCCTGCTGAGATCCGCCCCCTTCTTCTCCATGGCTGGCGCAGCCTTGCCTGGGTCGTGCTCCACCTGTCCCCCACGGCTGTAGTTGCCAAGCTTGAGATCCGCACGCCATGGCTGGGGTTGGTCGAGGTCGCCGTCGCCCTGCCGTGGCCTGCCATGGTGGGTCGCTACCACCGACCATCCGCACAGATTTGAGCCATGGTGGGTCGCTGCCGTTTCAATTCCACCCTTTTTTCCATCCATACAGAAAACAGATTTGAGCTACTTGGTAGGATTTCAAAGGACAATTTAATGGTCATCCAAACAACAATATTCGAATCGTATCCATTTTAATACCATGGCTGCTTTGGTATTCAACCCAATGCAATTCTAGACCCTACAATATCTACTTGTTTATCGAAGAATCAGTGCACTAACCATCCCATATCAGATATTACCAGTAGCATACATGTAACGAGAGAGCAGGAGCTTCCGACTTCCGAGCTCGCCATAAGCTTCCTACACCAACGTGGACCAAGCGATCCGGTGCGTTGACCACTCTGACTGCCACGCTGTATAAGCTTATCCATCCCCAGCTTGACACGTCAGCAACGGCACTTACAAAACAGGCTCTCCCCACCTTCCTCCCACTGACAGTCCAGCCCCGCTTGCTCCACTGACTGATCCGCGCGCACCGTCATGCTATACGGCCTACGGCACACGCGTCGCGCGCTCACTGGCACCGCACTGTAGCCTTCATCCCGTGGCCGCCACGACCCCCTAGCGGCGCCTCTAACGTCACAATCGCCAACAAAGACTATTCTCCATGACATGCGGGCCACACCACTCCTAGGCCCACCACGCAGTGAGAGACTTCCAGTGCGCGGAGCTCTGGCGCCGTGGCGCGGCACCTCCTGGGGCGCCCATCGGATCGGATCCCCCTCCGGTCCTCCCCCCGCATCCCACTCCCGCCGGCCGCCGCAGCCAAGGCAAGACGCCTCCTCCCCACACCCGATCTCCCCTTCCGCCTCCGATCACTACGTAAACCCCACGCCCACCTCCCTCCTCTCCTCCGCACGCCCCGCTTGCCGCGCAAACGCGCGCCATTTCAAATCCCGCCGCCCAAACCCTACCCCGCCGCATGGTCGATCGGGCAGCCGCGCGGGCGCAGGCGGCGAGCTCCGACCCGCCGCCGCCACCGCCTGCGCCTTCCAAAGCGGAGCCCAACCCGCCGCTCCGCCAGGCCGGCGCCGCTGACCGGCAGCAGGTCGCTTCAGCGGGGGCGGCAGCCGCGGGTCCGCTTCCGCCGCCCCAGGCCGGCGACGCTGCTGACGAGGAGGACGCTCGGGCCTCGCCGCCTGCGCGGCCGCCGGGCGAGCGGTGCAGGGCGATGATGGAGGTGGCGAAGGACGAGGCGGGCCTGAAGTGGAAGGTGTCCAAGCTGGTGGTGGAGCACAGCCACGAGCTGCAGGTCGCCCCCGGGGATGCCGCGGCGACCGTGCCGGCGGTGGGGATGGAATTCGACACCGTTGGCGACGCCAAGGGGTTCTACTATGGCTACGGCGAGCGGGTGGGGTTCAAGGCGCGCATGGGCTCCAACCGCCGCTCAGCGGGCGACGGCGAGAAGGTCCTGCAGCGGTTCCTCTGCTGGAAAGGCAACTATGTGAATAGGAGTAAAGGGAAGGATTCGGATGCAGGGAAGGAAGCAGAGGAGGTGGTGGTGGAGGGTGCTTCTGCTTCTGCTGCTGCTGCTCCTGCTGCGGGGAAGAGGAAGAGGGAGCCTTATAAGACAAGGAGCCGCAATCCTGGTAAGAATACAGAGGTGATTAAGGCGGAGAAAGGTGTTGGGTTGGGTGGTGCTGGGAATGGGCTAGAGCTGCAGAATGGGAGGCGTTCCACGAGGGGTAGGAGTAAGAAGACCAAGGTGGAGCCTGGTGAGGAGTCTGTTGTTGGGTTTGAGGCAGAGGAGGAGGTGGCTGAAGCTGCTTCTGCTGCTCATGAAGAAGAGGGTGAAAGGGAGGAGGATCAGGAAGGAATGGAAGAGGAGGTCGAGGTGGAAGTGCAGGAAAAGAGAGGGAGAGGGAGGCCAAGGAAGGCTGTTATGGAGGACGATGCCCTGCAGGCACGCGTCTTGAGGGAGCTTGGTGTGAGGGCATCACAGTACAGTAACGAGGAGAGAAAGAAGATACTCAATAAGTACCGCTCGAAGCGGCAAAGCAGACCTGCCTCGAGCAGACCTACCAAGGTAAACAGTTCAGATTTGCTATCAGTTATGATGAGCATACTATAAATTGTGATAAAATATACTGTATAGTAAAATGTATGGGGGCATTGTGGAAACTGATGAAATTGTAATACTTGGCTCAATGGCTCATGGATATTTGTGATGCTCATATTTTATCTTTTGATCAAAGAGACAAAAGTTAAATAACAAAACCTCTTATTCCAATGTTAAGAGGAGGTATTTATATGCTTATATGCAAAGCAATATGCCATGTTATGTTATATAACTTTCCAATGTTTAAGATGATATGTATGTCTGATAGCACTCATTGTATAATGCATGGAATCCACGAGGTGATCTCAGACACTTGTCTAGATTTTTGATTTCTTCTCAGACATAAAACAATGTTTTCCTCTTAGAACAAATTAGCATCAGTCGAAATCAGCGCTTCTCTTCAGACAAATGAACCAAACGAACAGGGCCAACGATTTTTCTTTTCTTCTTTCTCTTTCCCTTCTGTGGGTTGGTGTTTTCCTTTTGGTGGTGGGGGCTCAGGTTTCTCTTCACAGTTATCTTTTTCTAAGCTTGGCAATGGCATGCCTCCAGGGAAATGCATGTGTTTTGCTTCCTTTCACTGCTTAAGGCTAGTGTGTGGAAGTCAGGAATGCCACGTGTCTAGGGACTTAGATGGAACGACTCTGAATTTTTTCTTGTATCTCTTGAATGGTTTTAGACAATAATCAGCATTCAGTTGTAAAGATGTATCAGAAACTTCAAAGTATTGAAGAGACATACTAAAATAGTTGGCACACTCTTTTCCATACAAGCACTTACTCCCATATGGTGTCGCGTACTCTTGTCCTTCTAGATTGCTTCAAGACAAGCTTTGGCTGAAAGGCGTAAGCGTGGTGATGGAGGTAGATTTCTGTCAAGTGAAGAACAGCTGGTAATTTTCTTACCATGTTGCCTATTTTGAATGCTTTGCATTGTTGCTATAAGGGGTTCTTGGTGGGTCTCAAGTTTCAACTTTATCCTACCCCAACTTGCTTGGGACTGAAAGGCTATGTCGTTGTTGCTGCTGCATTGTTGATATAACATTGCTGCTCTAATGGGTGATTGGATTGATGAGCTAACCCTAGAAGGGTAGCTATATAGCAGTACATACATGGGCCTCATGGGCTTAGCCTCATGGGCCTAATACACACTCTAACACCCTCCCGCAGTCTGGACTACCGGCGCAGCGGAGTACAAGACTGGACAAGAAAGAAAACAAGCACAGTACACAGGATCCCCCCTCCCCCCCCCTCCCCCCCGCAGCCACAACTAGCCACTGGTGATGTTGAGGCTGGAGCGAAACTCGGAGAAGGTCGAGGAAGGGAGGCCCTTGGTGAAGATGTCCGCAAACTGGGAGGTGGTCGGGACGTGAAGGACTCGGACGTCGCCGATGGCCACACGGTCGCGGACGAAAGTGAAGGTCAATCTCCACATGCTTGGTCCTCTGGTGCTGCACAGCGTTGGTGGAGAGGTAGACCGCGCTGACGTTGTCGCAGTAGACGAGCGTACTCCTGGCGAGGGGGCGGTGAAGCTCAGCCAGGAGCTGGCGGAGCCAAGCAGCCTCGGCCACACCGTTGGCCACGGCGCAGTACTCCGCCTCAGCACTGGAGCGTGAGACCACCGGCTGGCGCTTGGACGACCAAGAGACAAGGTTGCCGCCCAAGAAGACAGCGTAGCCGGAGGTGGACCGGCGGGTGTCCGGGCAGCCCGCCCAGTCAGCGTCGGTGTAGACAACCAGCTCAGCAGAGGAAGACCGGCCAAGGAGCAGCCCATAGGCGAGAGTGCCACGCAGGTACTGGAGAAGCCGCTTCAGAGCAGCAAGGTGGGGCTCCTGTGGAGCATGCATGTAGAGGCACAGCTGCTGCACGGAGTAGGAGATGTCAGGCTGGGTGAAGGTGAGGTATTGGAGCGCGCCAGCAAGGCTCCGGTAGGCGGTAGAGTCTGCGGGCCCAAGCAACGAACCCGCGGCCTCTGACAGCTTGCCCTGAGTGTCGACTGGGGTGGAACAGGGCTTGCAGTCAGTCATCTCTGGTCGCTCCAGAATGTCACGAGTGAACTGTCGCTGGTGGAGGAACAAGCCTGAAGGTCGGGGTTCAACAGTGACGGCGACGCCGAGGAAGTGATGGAGCACACCTAGATCCTTCATGGCAAACTCCGCCTGGAGAGAAGCAATGATGCGCTGGAGCAGAGACTGGCTGGAGGCGGTGTGAACGATGTCATCCACATAGAGGAGCAGGTAAGCAGTCTCACCCCCATGGTGGTATATGAACAGCGAGGTGTCAGACTTGGCCTCCGTGAACCCAAGAGTCAGCAGGAAGGTAGCAAACCGAGAGTACCAAGCCCGAGGTGCCTGCTTGAGCCCGTAGAGAGACTTGTTGAGCCGGCAGACCAAGTTGGGGCGAGAGGAATCCACGAAACCTGCCGGCTGGCTGCAGTAGACGGTCTCGGTCAGAGTGCCATGGAGGAAGGCATTCTTGACATCCAGCTGATGCACAGGCCAGGAGCGCTCGAGAGCCAGGGAGAGAACTGTGCGGACGGTAGCTGGCTTCACCACTGGACTGAAGGTCTCATCATAGTCAACACCGGGCCGCTGAGTGAAGCCCTGGAGAACCCAACGAGCCTTGTACCGCTCCAGGGAGCCATCGGCTCGGCGCTTGTGCGTCCAGATCCACTTGCCAGTGACGACATTGGCACCAGGCGGGCGCGGCACCAGGTCCCACGTCTGGTTGGCCAGAAGGGCCGCGTACTCCTCTTCCATCGCACGACGCCAGTGAGGATCCGCCAAGGCGTCGCGAACAGAGGAGGGTACAGGAGAGACCTGCGGTTCCCCGGGCGTCGCTGCAAGAGCCCGGGGCCGTAGGACACCAGCCGCGTGCCACGTCACCATGGGGTGAACATGACGCGGGTGTCGGTGAAGAAGCGGCGGGTGGTACACCGGCGGCTCGACACGGGCAGCTGGTAGTGGTGGAGATGGCGGTGTGGGCGTCGACGGAGAAGGTGCCATCGTAGGTGATCGTGGCGGCGAGGACGATGGTGGCACAGGCACCGTGTCTAGCAGGGCCGGTCGCACTCGGCGCTGGTAGACACGCACCGGGTGGGCGAACCGCGCTGGAGTCGCCGAGGTCGGTCGCGGCCGGACCCGCAGAGGACGCAGGGTCAGGCGATGCACCGGAGGGCGCCGGGCTGGTGTAGGGTGCAGGCGACGCGAGTGGCGGAGCAGGACCTGCAGGACCAAACGGAAATGGTGGCTGAACCACCGCGTCAGTGGGAGAGAGGAAGGAGAGGTCAAGATCGGAGATGGAAGGAGGTGTGGAGGTGGTGGAGAAAGGGAAAACGGACTCGTCAAACACCACGTGGCGAGAGATGACGACCCAGCGAGAGGTGAGGTCATAGCAGCGGTACCTCTTGTGATCTGGGGAGTACCCAAGGAAGACACACAGGGTCGACCGGGGTGCCAGCTTGTGAGGAGCAGTGGCAGTGGTGTTGGGGTAACACGAACACCAGAAGACACGGAGGTGATCGTAGCGAGGAGGGGTACCGTAGAGGGCGTGGTGTGGTGTAGGAGCTGGGCAGGCAACGGAAGGTAGGCGGTTAAGGAGATAGGTGGAAATGTGAAGGCTCTCGGCCCAGAAGCGGGCAGGAAAGGAAGCCTGGAGGAGAAGGGTGCGCATGGTGTCATTCGTGGTGCGAATCATGCGCTCTGCCTTGCCGTTCTGGGAGGAGGTATAGGTGCAAGACATGCGCAAGTGGACACCGTGAGAGAGGAAGAAATCCCGAGAGGTGGAGTTGTCGAACTCACGCCCGTTGTCACACTGGACGGCCTTGATGGTGAGGCCAAACTGTGTAGACACCCAGGCGAAGAAGTGACGGAGCGTGGGAAATGCCTCAGACTTAGCACGCATGGGAAAAGTCCAAGAATAATGAGAAAAATCATCAACCACGACAAGATAGTATTTATATCCAGAAATGCTCATCACAGGAGATGTCCACAGGTCGCAGTGAACAAGATAAAAAATGTGGGTCGCATGTGAAGAAGAGGTGGGAAAAGGAAGACGAACATGTCGGCCCAATTGGCACGCATGACACAAATGCTCATCGTGAGCCCGAGTACAAGGTATGTCGGAACTACGACTAAGCTGCATCAAAGTATCACGGCCAGGATGTCCGAGACGGCGGTGCCAGGTAGAAGAGGAAGCAGAGGCGGCGAAGGCAGCGGACGAAGTGGAAGCCGAAGCCGAAGTGGTGGGAGTAGACGGAGGAAGCCGAAGCGTGTAAAGGGGCCCCGTGCTGTCACATTGGAGGAGTGGACGCCGGGAAGCCAAATCCTTCACAGTAAGACCAGATGAGTCAAACTCAACAGAACAAGAATTGTCAGCTGTAAAACGACGAATGGAGAGAAGGTTGTGAACCATAGAGGGAGCAACAAGGACGTCAGGAAGACGAAAAGAGCTAGGAGTGGTAGCGGAACCTACGGATGTGACAGGAATACAAGAGCCATTTGCGACCATGATGGATGAAGGAAGAGACGAAGAAGGAGGGTGTACAGCCGTGAGTATACCGGGGTCGGAAGTGGTGTGGTAGGTGGCACCCGAGTCGGCGACCCAGTCGAGGCCGGTGGGCGGTGTCAGGCCCATGGTGCTGAAGGAGCGGGCCAGAGCAGTCGCATCCCAACCGGCAGGCCCTGGCGACGACTGGGAAGGCAGAACCCACGGCGACGTGGGAGGCGTAGCAACCCCAGGTGTTGGAGCCCACGGAGCGGCCGGGATGGCACCGGCTAGCATGGCCGCCGGAGTGCGAGGATCACCGCCGGCACCCTGGAAGGGCCACATGGAGATGCGCCGTGACCATGGGTTGCTGAAGGATGGCCAGGGTGCACCCTCTCGTGGTGGCGCGGGCGTAGCCCCACGACCAGAACCAGCACCACGCCCCCCTCCGCGTCGACGATGACCGCCACGGCTCCCCCCACCCCCGCTCGGCCTGGAGGGAGGAGGACCAAGAAGATACGACGGTGCGGGTGTGGGCGTACGCGGCGGTGGAGTGGCGGCAAGGGCAGTCGAGGAGGACGAGGAGCCCGGCGCGGAGAGGGAAGCAGGCTAGACGCCCTGAGTGAGCTCCTCCATGACGAGGTCGTCACGGACCTACAGGAAGTTGGGGAAGGGCCGCTGCCAGGGTAATCCAGGTCCGGAGGTAGCCGTAGCGGTCGCTGAGGCCGCGGAGGACGTTGAGGACCAAGATCCGGTCCTCCACGGGCCAGCCAAGGTCACCAAGGGAGTCCGCCATGCCCTTCATCCGGCGGCAGTACTCGCCGACGGAGAGGTCGCCCTGGACGAAGGTGCGGAAGCTGGCATCGAGACGCAGAGCCCGGGCCTCGGCATTGCCCAGGAACTGGCCCTCAAGCGCCAGCCAGGCACGACGGGCGTCGGGCGTGTTGCGGACGAGGTCGTGGAGGTCTGTGGTGATGGTCCCGAGGATCCAGGACAGGACGATGCTGTCGGGGCGCAGCCACCCGGGGGTCTGAGCCGCAAGCGGGGCGTCGATGAGGACGTGGTCGTCGAGAGCGTAGCGGCGCAGGGTGAGGAGAATCATGTTCCCGCCAGCTGGCGTAGGAGGACAACTCCGGGTCGAGGACGACCGTGACCAGGTTGTGGATGTTCTGGACACCGCCGGCCTGGTAGTGGAGCTGCGCCACGAGCGGATCCGCCGGATCGGGGATTTGGAGAGGCGACACGCGGACGGCGCGCGGGCCGGAGGAGGTGGCGGAGGTGTCGTAGGACGCCGAGGAGCTGCTCCGCCTCGGCGAGCTGACGCGCTAAGGCAGTGGCCGCCTCACGCTCCCGCTCCAAGGCGAGGGCAGCCGCGCTCACGCGTGCCGCGCCTTCGGCGGCGGCGGCAGCCCGAGTGGAGAGGAGAGCGGCGGCGTGGTGGGGGTCGAGGAACGGCGCGCCCTGGGCCCCAGCCGCGCCGGCCAGAGTACCGGGCGCAGCCAGGGTCTGGGGCTGCGCGGGCGGCGGCGGCTGCAGCGTCAGGCCCTCAGCCCCGGGCGCGGCCAGGGCGGCCCCGGGCGGCGGCCAGGGCCGGGCCGGCCAGCGGCGGGTCGGACCCGGGTGGCGGCGGCGCGGGCCCGCCGGGCAGGGGCGCGCTGGGTGCGTCAGCCCCGCCGGCGGCGGCCATGAGGACCGCGGCAGGCGGCCTGCCGGCCACGTGCTGCGCCCAGGAGGAGTAGGGGAGGGGAGGGAAGGTGGAGAAGTAGGAGGAGGAAGTTGGAGGAGGGGGCCGGCCGCCGGCCATGGTGGTCGGAGAAGGGTGGCGGCGGCGGCTGGGTGGGAGGGAGGGGAGGAGAGAAAGAGAAGGGTAAATCTAGCTTGATACCATGCTCTAATGGGTGATTGGATTGATGGGCTAACCCTAGAAGGGTAGCTATATAGCAGTACATACATGGGCCTCATGGGTTTAGCCTCATGGGCCTAATACACACACTCTAACAATTGCTTACATATTTTATTGATCCATTAATGAACACAGTGAATAGCACAAACTCTATGCCTAATTATATCATGAAAGGAAATAATGATGATTGAACGCATTGCATGTTGTTTTGTGGCAAGAAAATAAGTACTGTTACCTCATTTGCATACGCAGTTCATTTCTACAGAAAATGGAGTTATCTTCATGGCCCTTTGCATGCTTTTAACAGTCATTTTTTTTTTGTTTTTTGTTTTTTGCTTTTACTGATGGCTGAGCTGAAATTCAGCTGGGCTGAATTTTACGGCTGAATTGTTGTGAGAGGAAAATACTGTTCTGTGGCTGCAAATAAGCTGAATCTAACTCAACCAATTCATCAGATAACACAATAATAATTGTTATTATGTTATATCATGAATTGGTTGGAATTTTCTCAATTGGTAGGCACTAACTTGCTTCCCTTTTATTTGGTATGGTTTCCACTTTCACTGCAAATGATCAATTTACATATGAGAAATCTTGTTATTCTTATGTTCTCTTACTCTTGTGCTCTGCAGCCTTCACAGCTGCCTTCAGAGAGGCGTTCCAAACGTCTTGAGAAGCAAAATCTCAAAATGGACAAGGTAAGATCCAGTAGAGATGTATGGACTTACTTTGTTTGACTTACTTTTCATCTGATCCTAACTCCTGCCTAGCCACTTGGTTTAAGGAATCACATGTGTTGATCTTTCACCACCTCATCCCTCACAAGCACATGATTAGTGTAGTTGAAAGTGATCCTACAGAATTCATGGGACGATCCCTTGGTAAATTATCTCATCAAGGATGGGTTAATTCCTTGAACCAAGCAGCCCAGTACTCCCTCAATTCCAAATTGTAAGTCATTCAGGCTTTTCTAGATACATAGTTTTTAATATGTATCTATATCTTGGTACGTAGCAAATTCTCATGTACCTAGAAAAGCCAGAACGACTTATCATTTGGAACGGAAGGAGTAGCATAATAATTTTTTAAGTAATACAACCTATGAACAACTGCAATCGCATATTTTATATTCAATTTAACGTTCAGGATTTCCCCTTGTCCAGGCTGAGAGCAAAGAAGACGAAACAATGGAAGCAGAACCAGATCCAGAAATTGAAGTACTCCCTGGACCTGGGGGAGAACCAAAGGTCGGGATGGTTTTTCTGAATGAGGATAAAGCATATGAATTCTATGTCAACTATGCTGGAATTGCAGGGTTCAGTGTCCGAAAAGGCTGGTTGGACAAAACGGCAAAGAATGTTACAAAATCTCGAGCATATGTTTGTTCCAAGGAGGGATTTCGTCCGAAAAGTGCTTCTATCGAATCAAAGAAACCAAGACCAGAAACAAGAACTGGTTGCCAGGCACACATGACTGTTAAGATTACAGCAAGTGCAAAATATGTAGTGACTGAGTTTGTGGCCGATCATAATCATGATCTTGAAACTCCCTTGGTTGACATTCAGATTTTGAAGTCACAAAAATTATTAGCAAAGGTTCAACAGCCTCTTGATCCACCAAAAGTTGTTTTGATACCACATGAGTATAAAAATTACACAAGGACAAAACGTACAAAGGACATGCAATTGGGTGATACACAGGCTATCTGTGAATATTTACAAAGGATGAAAGGCGAGAATCCTTCTTTCTTTTGTGCCATTCAAGTAGATGAAGATGATCAGTTTACAAATGTGTTCTGGGCTGATGCTAAATCAATAATGGATTATAGTTACTTTGGTGATGTAGTGTGTGTTGACACAAGATATTGCACAAGTGACTATGGGAGACCTCTACTGTTATTTACTGGTGTGAACCATCATAAGCAGCCGATAATATTTGGTTCAGCATTGATTTATGATGACTCAGTCCAATCCTTTAGATGGTTATTTGAGACCTTCAAATCTGCTATGAGTGGAAAGCAACCAAAAACAGTATTGACTGATCAGTCTGCTGCTCTTAGTGATGCAATTTCTTCTTCTTGGCCTGGGACCATCCACCGCTTCTCACTACTGCATTTGTATCAGAATGCTACTAAGATATTCAGGGATACCTTCCAAGGCTCGGAGACTTTCGCATCAGATTTTAGTAGGTGGCTGTATGAATATGAGGAGGATGACTTCTACTCGAGCTGGGAAAGCCTTTCAGAGAAATACAATATAAAGGATAATGAGTGGCTCTGTAAACTGTATGAGGATAGAGAAAGATGGGCTTTGCCATATGGGCGTGATTCGTTCTGTGCTGATATTGCAACCACACTAAGAAGTGATAACACAGATACCATCCTGACAGATCTTCTTAAACCAGAAATAGATCTTCAAAACTTCTTCAACAATTATAATAAGTTTTTGGAGGAGAGACGCCTAGCTGAACAACAAGCTGACTACCTTGGGGCTCAAATAGCACAAAGAGTAGCACCATTGCCTCTGCTTTGGCAAGCTTCCAATTCATATACTCAAACACTTTTTGAGATGTTCAGGATGGAATATGAGCAGATCTCAAAGTGCATGGTCTATAGTTGTGACGAGATTGGACCAATATCTGAGTACCAGGTAACTGTCAAAGACAAGCCTCGGGGTCAATTTGTTAGATTTGATTCAACAGAATGTATGGTTGTTTGTAGTTGTAAGAAGTTTGAATTCATGGGTCTTCTTTGTTGCCATGTATTGAAAATTCTTGATCTCAGAAATATTAAAGAACTTCCACCACACTATATCCTGAAAAGATGGAGAAAAGACGCCCAGAGTGAATCTCCAGAGAACTATGGTTTTGTCGCCATAGAGGAAGATCCCAAGTTTTCATTGCCAAAACGGTACAACACATTATACCGGAATTTGTATAAAATTGCAGCAAAAGCTTCAGAAAGCGTTGAAGCTTATGCATTCCTGGAGAGCCAATATGAACACCTTGTTGAACAAGTGGAAGTACTTTTGCAAGCAAAGTTGCATGATAAATCTTCCTTAAGTACTGTCCTGAAAGGCAATCAGCCAAATCTGCTTAATAGTGAGGTCAGCAGCAGTGAACATCGCAGAGCAACTGGTAAGAAAAATAAAAATATAGAGGTGCGCCGTCAGCAACAGAGTCCTCTTGATCCAAACAAAAAGAAAAAGGGTAGGCAAGGTTTGTTCATCACCTGCACTGCTCCGGTATTCGATTTTATATGATCAGTGCATTATCTCATTAACCTGTTGCAGGTCTGCTGGAACCTGAGGAGATTGAAATTCCAATCAGGGTCGATCCTCCCACTGTGTCAAATGATATCCAAAATCATTTAAGATCTCCAACAAATCAGTTTCTTGCACCAAGCCATATGATGCAGGTAAATTTGGTACCCTTTCTGCTTTTTTTTTCCATGTGTGGAGGAACAGATGTGATGAATATTATACTTGTGCAAGTATAGGCCCCTTATGTTGCACAGCAGTTTGGTCTTGGTTCTCTACAAGGGTTCCCAGGCATGTCACCATTTGGCCAGGTAACTTGGAAATCATGACTTGTTGAAACAAAATAGAATTATGTACCTTTTTTCCCTCACAGGCTGCAATTTAACATGTCGTTAGATTCAAGAACCAACACATCTTCAGCAGCCTCATTTACAACCACCACCCTTTCATAGTGGTCCTCAAATTACACAGGTAATTCCCGTTGAATCCCATTCCATGTCTGTGAGAGGCCTATAATTCTGCTAGTTAACATATTTCTCTGCATTGATAATTTATTGCCTTAAGTGGTCGTCGTGCCGCCACATTCCCCTTCAGAACAAGTTTGTATATAGGGAAACTAGTTAACATATTTCTCTGCATTGATAATTTATTGCCGTAAGTGGTCGTCGTGTCGCCTCACATTCCCCTTGAGAACAAGTTTGTCTGACCAGTCAAATCTTTCTTATTGCAGGCTCCACCTCCAGACATTCAATCACTGCAGTTCCTTAGTAGCAATCCTCAACTGGGCCACCAGACCACGGATCAGGGCCAGTACACGATTCCAGTCTGGGATTTCTTGTGACGTACTGTATGTGATATATGGCGAAGTAGCGATGTAGCTGTAAATTATGTAATGACCAATGATGTAGAGACACTGCCTTGTCCGGAAGGTTAATGTCGCTGTAGATCGGAATGGATTTTTGGGGCTGAACGCAATTCTATTGCACTCGTCAAAACCAACCAGGAATGGGGACTATTGGATCCAGGCAAGATGGCATGGTTCGCCACAATTATCATACAATACAATGTTTGACCATTTGGGCATAGTAATTGGGTCACCTAACTCCAAGAGACTCTAAATCCTTCCTAATTATTAGGAATACATATTCTAATAGAAAAACACTCTCCAACAAACTCTTTAATTGGTTATCTGAATATAGCTCTCCAACAAACTAAATTGAACTGGAATCAGTAAAAGTTTTCGGTGTCAGCTGCAAAAACAAAATTCTCATGTATCCTGAATGTCACATACGGAAGCAAAGGCATGCTTCTGCTATGCTGGAACAGAGTATTGGAGTACAAAATGCATTGTGTAGGGTTTACAGGTTAATATAAATGTCTCGAGTCAGCTTCCACTCGATGAGGAAGTGCTGTTATATTAGGTGTTCAATATGGCTTCAGATTTCTGTTGAAGGTATTGCTGCCAGATTGTGCCGTAGCCTGATTGTTCATGCTGACGTCCATCTTCAGAACAAACATTCTTGGGTCCATCAAAGTGGAGAATATCAGTGTTATCTGCACGCTTCCAGTTTGATGGGAGCTTCATGTACTTATCATTGAAGGCCAGAGTTACGGCCAACCTAATCTGGTCCCTATAAATAGAATTTCAACATGACCAAGAGAATTGAGTATATAGTGGCTAAAATATGACATGATTTCAAAGATGTGCATCTGTGTTGGATATTAGCATATTACACCTGACATAGAAATCATGAGTTTAACTTACCTTTGATTGGCTAAATTAATGGCATTAGCCCACCACATGATGGAAGCAAGAAGATTTTTCTCCAGCTTGCGAGGCTCTATCAAGAGTACATCAAAAACAAGTAGGCATGCATCCTTGTTATAAGGTTCTTTAGACACCCAACTTTGTGCAGCTCCTGCTCTTTGTATGGCACTAAGAACATCCATACTGATATAATCATTGAGACGCTTGCTGCAATCTTCAACAGCGCCGATGGCATAACCGCCTAAATCCATGCAACCAAGATCTTCTACTTTACCCTGTGGACGGGGAAAAATCAATATTTCACAACAGGTAATCCAAAAGTGAGGATAAAATGCTTAGCTTTGCACTTTTTTTCACTTCCAAGTTCCAACATATTGTTGACTTTTGCTTTTGAGTGCATGAAATGAAGGTTTTCAACAGCTTCGCTTATTGTTTTAATTAAAACCATGATTGAAAATGTTTGATCATCTGACAGTACCACTCATGCCAATGATAACCATTACTTGCCAGAAACTATTGATTATGCATCTCAGTAGTTTCTTTTAAATTATCTGGAGTTTATGTTCATATCCATGGGTGCTTTGTTTGAAAGAGAAAGGTGGAGACCAAAAGAGTTCAGTGTTAGGTTTGAGTAGATAGAGAGTGGATGCCTGGTACCTTTATTATGGAGTCTGCAGCGATATAAACATATCTCTTTTTGGACAACTGAGATTTTGCAATAAGAAAGGGTGACAATTCCATGTGGAATAACCAAAGAAAGTTTCCTTCTGGAGTGGCAACATTTAGCTTGTCCTTGATTTGCTTCTGACTGCAAGGGGCACAAATATGAGAATGGCCACGATGACAAGATACAAAGGTCATGCTAATTTGTGTGCTTACCTAGTAACAGTGAGATCTGAATCAGGTAGCAAGACTTTTAGCTTGTGGTACGACAATTTATCGTTGCCTCCTTCAGGTATTAAGAAATGGAAAGATATATTATCTGGATCACTGCCAAACAAAGAGGGAAAATCATCGAATTTTAGTTCTATATCATTACTGGCACGACATAGATGAAAAACAATCCAACATGACATTGAAAGTTGAAAACGGCACTCTGAAAAAAAAATATATTATGATCTCTGTCATAAGCATACTTCAGATGTCCATGAATTGAAGCAGCACAACCATGCAAAGCCTGGCAGCCACACCACAAGGGCATAGGAAGGAGGTAGCAATTAGGAACATTTGATCTAGTTCTTTTTTAAACAAAAGAGATATTAATCCTATCCTTAGGTCGATGGGGTGATTTGACTCTTGAGAGACCAATCTCTAGAATCAAGGAACCAACTCAATCTAATCTTAATTATGAATGGATATCATATCTAATCCTAGGGCAACCATGAACATCAAAAGAGCACGAACAGACCATGGCATTGCTAGAAGTTTGCAAATAGCTATGCCGCTGTGCATGGGCCCAGGGCTGCTCCATTTCATTGGCCCTAGTGGCCTGCACATGATAACCTATAAGCTGATTGTACATTAACTGATAGGATTTTATATAATCAAATCTGATTGTCCTAAGATCACATGTCTTAACTGAAATACACAACATACAGAACCTTGAGCTGGACAGAGTGGAATTTGTCAGCACAGCGAGAGTGCGAAGATCCAGACAGCTCATCCAAGAGAAAACATCTACACGTCCAACATAATTTAAAGAATCCTGCAGGAGAATCAGTAGTTCGTTAAGAAATTTGTTTTTCTAATGTCAACTCAAGCTGTTTTTCAAAAGCCCATATCAACCCAGACTAACACCATGCTAATTGTTAACACCTAGTAAAATTACAGTCACCGCAAAGCCATGCCATGTAGAAAAGAGAACCCAATACAAAATTGCAACCTAACACCGCAACATTCATGATTGTAGACCCTCAATGATCCAATACTAACAACAAAGTTGCTATTTTATTTACAGATGTCATCTTCAGTGTCCAAACTTTGAGAACATGTAAGTAAATTTCACTTGCAACTATTTTCACATAAGCACCACAGAGAGCTACAACTTTTGGAAACATGACACAAAACTAATAGGGACTAGTTTCCTGATATTGTGTCCTGTAGAACTAAACTTTTCAATTTTGCCCCTAAAGTTCTAGTTTTGCAACAGATTTCTAGGCTTCTAGCTTCGCCACAAAACAATGTTATACGTGTCCAAAAGGTTGTAGTCATACAGTAATTGTGCTAAATTATTGCTGTTTTTCCAAATTTACATAGACCAAAAAAAAAAAAAACCTTTCATTTTTACAGCAAAGCATATCGTGGAATGGAAAGCCTAGCATTCTGGTGAACAAATACTCCTATCTAGAAATTAATCTACACTGCACATAGCTTCGGCGATTCCTAGTCCAAGAAAGCAAAGCACTCGCGCAGGGAGTGAAGACAAAGCGTGGCGCGCAGTACCGTACCGCTGGATTCCCCGAGCGGTCAATGGGGATCCAGGTGCGCTGGGGGTCGTGGGGGTCCCGGAAGTGCGTGGCCGGGAGGAACTGGAGGCACCCGAGCACGACGATGGCGACGATGGCCAGCTTCTGCATCCCGGGCCACGGCCGCGGCGGCGGGTCGACGTCCGGGTGGATGGGGGGGCGTTGCCCGCGCGGAGGCTGCTCCTGTGGCCCCCCTGCGCTCCTCGCGGCGGCCGCGGGGCGGCGCTGGAGGCCATCGCCACCGGCGAGCGGCTCCCGCGCGGGGTCCATGTGAGCGGTGGATCCGGCGCTTGGCGGGAGGAAGGAGGGATAGCGAGGAATGGATCGGAGAAGTCGTCGCCGCCGACGTGGGTTTCTAGGCGATGCGGGGTTTTGGGCTTGGAGTTCCGTGGCACGGCCGGCGGGGCATTTTTTTATTATTATTTCTGGATTTTGGGATCAGGCCGTGAGGGCCCACTTGCCATAAGAATTAACGAGTGCTGATCTGGCACAAGAGAAGAAGCAACAGCCCATTCGGCGTTTGGCTTTTACCTAGGCCCTAGGCCAAGAGTGACCAAATTGTCACTCAATTCATCAAGTTTCTTGAATTGATGAATTGAGTCAACAAACTTGATGAATTGTTGTCAGCCAAGGCTAGGCACAACATTGTTCCCAATTATAATTAAGAGCTTTTTACACAACTTTATCAAGCTCCCCTTCCTTGCTATAGTGTTTTGGTAAAGAAAAAACCAGCTTTCATTGACATACAGTGTAAGTGTGTAACTATGTTGTATAGAGGAGTTAAGAGTCGGATGAAAGCTCAAACATGGTCATAGAAGCGAGCGCATGCTTGACTATGTGTGTATAGCATAGGCATATGTAGTATGTTTAGAAAAAAAAAATCTTTCCACTTTGAATTTGAGAACATACCAATTGCACGACTAAATAAAATTAGCTCTGGCCTTATTAGCTGATGAATACTCATCAATTAGTCTCTATTCGTTTTCATTAGTCTAGGATTAGTTTATATTTAGATATTTTGTTTGACATTCAAAATATAAACTAAGGTTCTGTTTAGATTGCATATTTTATAAAAAAAAATTACTGCAACAACATGTTAATTTTTACAATAAGTGTCCAATTATGATCTAATTAGACTCAAAAGATCTGTCTCGCAATTTTTTGCGAAGTTATCAAATTAGTTTCAGTTTTCATTAATATTTAATGCTCTATACATGTGTTCAAACATTGATCTCATAAAATTTTTAGTATTTGGTGGTGTATCTAAACAGGATCTAAAATTTAGTTTAGTCCATCCAAGCACAGATAATAAAGGATATGCAAATCGAAACTAAAAATTGTGAACGATGAGTTGTGTTAGCGTGTGTATGGAGCAATAGCTGTAGGCTGTCCTGAACACGGCTACGGCCCGTTTAGATACATTTGGTTTTAGAATTTTGATCGGGTAATTTTTTTTATAAGTGTCTAATTATCATCTAGTCGGTTTTAAAATATTCATCTCGTGATTTAAACTGTACAAACATGTAAAAATTTCGTTTATATTTAGTGTTCTATGCATGTGCTGCACATTAGATGTGATGAGTTTGGAATTTTGAAGTGTAACTAAGACCCTATTTAGACGCGCAAAACTTTTGGAATTTGAAAAAGAAATCTTTTTCAATAAGTGTCCAATTATGACCCAAGTAGGTTTAAAAGATTCGTCTCGTGATTTACATCTAAACTGTGCAAATATGTAAAAATTTTATTTATATTTAATGCTCCATGTATATACCACAATATTCGATATGATGAGAATTTTGAAATTTTAAAGTGTATCTAAACAGGGCCTAGAAAGGGCCTACTTGTCACTGGCTCAGCAGTGTCGGTGAGCTGGATTCTGCCAAACCCACGACTGCCTCGCTTCAGGTTCGGGCCCGTCTCCACTCGCGCGTCCGTTCCGCCTCCACTTCCACTGATGCCCTCAACACTGTCCCGACTCCTTTAACCCGCCGCGGCGGCGGCTCACCTCTCCACCGGTCCAGCTCCGAACCCCCACTGCCCGTCCCTCCTCGCGCGGCTGCTCAATGGCGGGAGGCGGGGCGTCGTCGGCGTGGGGCCCGAGCCCGGCGCTGGTGACCGCGCTGGTGGCGCTGCTCGGCCTCGGCCTCGCCGCCTACATCGTCGGCCCGCCGCTCTACTGGCACGCCGCGGAGGTGCTCACGGCGGCGGCCGCGTGCCCCTCCTGCGACTGCAACTGCGACGCGCGCCCGCTCCTCGACCTCCCAGAAGGTGCGCCTCCGCCCCCTCTCCCCCGCTGCCTCCTCAGATCTTGGCGCTGCCGCTCTGTCTAGATCCGATTGGATTATCCTCCCCTGTGCTGCTGCTCTTGTCTGCACTGCGTATAATGCTCTGGCCACTGTCAGGTTGTCTCCACTGTCGGATTTTGCTCTGGCCAAGGCATTATACGATCAGTGGATTATACTTCAGTTAGGCAACGGAGTAATCATTAGAGGAAAGTGCACCAGTGGTCGCTAAACTTATGCTGCTGTGTCATCCCAGTTCCTAAACTCTCAAATCGACCGTTTAGGTCCTCAAACTTGTTCATTTGTGTCATTCCGGTCTCTAAACTTGTAAATCACCCATTTAACTTATTCAGTTGTGTCATCCCAGTCCCTAAACTTGTTTGGCTGTGTCATCTGGGTCCAAACAGCGCGATCTAAAAACTTGATATCAAAAAATAATTCATAACTTTTTAATATGAACTCGAATGAAGACAAACTTTATATAAAAATTATAGCCCTCAACGCGACCTGCAACTTTGTAGTTGAAAATTTTTTATTTAAAGTCGTTTAATATTCCAAAATATTATTGTAAGTTTACAGATTTTAAAATTTAAAATTTAAAACTAAATTTTGGGATAGTAAACGACTTCAGATAAAAATATTTTCAACTACAAGGTTGTTGATCATATTGAGAACTATAACTTTTATATAGGCCACATCAATATCCAAGTTTGTTTGATAATTTTAAATTTCAAATTTCAAAATCTATAAACATACAAAAATATTTTGGGACCCTAAACAGTTTTAATTCAAAAACTTTTCAACTACAAAGTTGTAGATTGCACCGAGAGCTACAATTTTGATATAAAGTTTGTCTTTATTCGAGTTCATATGAAAAAGTTATGAATTATTTTTTACATCAAGTTTTTAAATCGCCCTGTTTGGACCCAGATAACACAGCCGAACAAGTTTAGTGACTGGGATGACACAAGTGAACAAGTTTGAGGACCTAAACGGATGATTTGCAAGTTTAGGGACCGGAATAACACAGCCGAACAAGTTTAGGGACCGAGATGACACAGGTGGACAAGTTTAAGGACCTAAACGGTCGATTTGAGAGTTTAGGGACCGGGATGACATAGCGGCGTAAGTTTAGGGACCGCTGGTGCACTTTACTCTAATCATTATAACACGATGTGTGGATTCGGAGATCTGCACTATACTATAAATCAGCCGTTTGTCTCAAGTCCTATCGGTGGCCCCCCTCCCCCTTCTCCTCCTCTCACAAGCGAAGATTAGCTTGCTTGCTCAAATTGGCATGTGATGGCTGAATGAGTATTGCTGATTGTAGCACCCAATATTCAAGGCAGATCTAAGTTGAGGAAAAACAGGATCTTGTTTTAGTGGAACTCAGTTTGTAGGGACAGTTAGACAGACAAGATGGAGCTGAGGAGCTTCCATCATGCATTGCCATTACTAACGAGGCTCATGTTGTATTGTTAATAGTTACTGTTAGATACGTATATCATGAGTTCATCAGTACTAAAATTAGAATCTACCTGTTGTGGACTTCATTGTTCGTGCTGTCATAACTTGAAAATTGATCCCGTTGCTCAAGTGTCAAACTGGCTACATATCCTACAACTTTAATTTGTGGCTCGAGGATCCTCCAGAAATATTGGCTTGATCATTAAACTGATGTTTTATCAAGGATGTCTAGTAGATGCTAACCATGGAACATAAAAAAAAACTCTTACTGCCTTTTTTGTTGTCTTTTCTATTTAGTTTTTACTCATGTTATATGCCACTGTCTTGCTGAATAGTTTCAGCTAGCTAGCGAGGTGTCCTTTGTTCCTTTTTGTTCTGTGTGCATTTTGATGTTATGGGCAACTAAAATATCAATGCAATTGCTAGACATAACAATACTCCCATGTATCAAAGTAAATCGTTGTCATTGTGCCATGATATATTTGAATTATCTTAAGAAAATCAGGGGCCTGATTATATCTTAGATTGAGACACATGACAAAGTGGGGTTTTTTTTTGAACATTTTGTGTCCTTAACCATATTATTCAACTTCTGATTGCTGTGCTTTAACTGAAACTGGTGCCTCTCCATGTTTTCAGATTGTGCTAAACAGTTCAAAGGGGTCAAGAGTCGCGCATCTGTTGAAGAGACAGAAAAAAGTTTCACAGAGCTGCTTGTAGAAGAACTAAAGCAGAGAGAAGAGGAGGCAACACAAGCTCAGCAAGAGGCAGATGTTAAGTTGCTCGAGGCCAAAAAATTAGCTTCACAGTATCAGAAGGAGGCTGACAAATGCAGCTCAGGCATGGATACCTGTGAAGAAGCTAGGCAGAAGTCAGCGGAAGCATTGGTCCAACAGAAGAAACTGACTTCTTTGTGGGGGCAAAGGGCTCGGGAACTAGGATGGAAACCCGAGAATGCCAAGGCACACCTAAAGTAGTAAATCGAATACTCTAGTGGATGGTGTTGGATACTATGTGTAGCAATAGATCTCATTGCAAATACGGCCCACTAAGAGCTCGAGATGATGAGGAAACAAATGGTTTTGTGGTTTTAGTGGACTCGACTCCTTACACGCCAAGGGCCTCCTTGTCCATAGCAAATTTATATTCAGTCTGTTGTATAATACCATTGCTGTTTGTGAACAATGCTGTGTGTTAAGATCATGATAGGATGACACTGTTAATTATTATCTGAATGTTCTAAAGGGAGAGAGGTTATTGTCTGGGGGTCGTGGCAATGAAGAAGAAATTGTCTGCGGTTCTTAAGTTCTTTCATCTTGCTGGCATTAGCCCTTCAGTAGATAAATAATGTGGTTGGCTTTTATTTGTGATTTAAAAACTCTGCCATTTGTGAAGACTGAGTGTGATATGTTCTGATACTCTGATCTCAGGGCCCATTATGCTAAGACTGAAAAATGCAAACGCTGAAGCTAAAAAAAAAAATGCAGAAAGGGCCTGCTTGGTTGAGTAACTTGTAGCTTTGCAGATCGCAGCTCTTAGGCCATGCGTCTCGTACATGTTCTCTATATCTGTTCATCTTACAACAATTTTTGTATATCGTACGGAATCTGGAGAGTCAATCCCGCTCTGTATCTTTAGGAAGTTGTTGACATGTATTTTATTACCAAAATATCTGTTCCTACCGAAAAGATAGAATATAAAAAAGAGGCTCTTAGATATGCTCTTAGCTAGAAAAAAAATCTGTGAATCAATGCAAACAATTTGCTGTGAAAATCCGTCCTGGACAAAAGATATCTTGCCAAAACTGAAGATTTGAAGAAGAAAAATATAAGATCAGCATATCCACCAGCATTTACGAGGATTAACACACTGCCAACATTATTCCATTTTGAGTAGCCACAACATTTTATGGCCTCCTAAATGTTCTCCCTTCCAATGGCTGGAAATGTTCTCCCTTCCAGTGGCTGGAAATGGAAGTCAAAATAGCCAATGGACCCCATCAGCCCCCCACCCAGGCGGCCAGGCCAGCTTTCCTCCCACTGACTTAATAAAATTAATTTTCAGGTTTTCATTTTGTTTTGAAGGAAAAAAAAAAGCCACGCATGCGGCGCAGCCGCGCAGGCAGGCAGTCGCGGTCGCGCAGGCAGAGAGCGGGACATGGGCCCGCAGTCGGGCTTTTTTCTCCTCTGCTCCGGAAGTCCTCCCCTCCGCCTCCGCCTCCGCCTCCGCTCTCGTCTCCCCTCCCCTGCCTCCATTTTAAATTTCATTTCAAAACCCCTCCCACCAGCTTCCTCCTCCTCCCCCTAAAACCTCCTCCTCTCCCCTGCTGCCACGAGGCGCGGCTCGGCTCCTCCACAAAGCGGGCGGAATCCTCCAGGCCGCGCGGCGGCGGCGGGGCGGAGGAGGAGGAGGAGGAGCGGCGGATGATGGGGTGCCTCTTCGGCTGCTTCCGCTCGTCCGGCGGCGGTGGCGAGGCGAAGGGCGCTGGCGACCGCGACGGCGACGGTGGCCAGCTCGCGCACCCGTCCCTGGCCCCTGCGACGATGACGATGAGCCAACAGGTTCGTCTGCTTGCGCCAGTTCTCGCGGAATCTACAGCGCCTTCGTCTCCGTCGATGAGGGGGCGGAATGTGAGCCGCGGTTGGTTAACGCTGCCGGATTGTGTCCCTGTTCGTCAGGATGGTGACGCGGGCAGGAGGACCAGGCTGCCCTCGAGGAACGCGCTCTCCGCCGTGTTCCAGCGAGAAGGTGCATGATTTTGTTTTTGTCTAGTCTGTCGTTCCGTCCTGTCCTTTGCTCATTGTTGAGTTTGAATGATGATGATTGTCTCTGTTTTTGTTTATTTATTTATCGGTGTTGCGGATTCGTATTGTTTGGCTCAGACGAGGGATCGAGGGCGGCGCAGTCGGCGAGCTCGTGGGCGGACCAGAGTGGTGAGAGGAAGGGGATGCATCAGGAGCTTGAGCACCAGGTACGCCATTCTGAAAATCTCGTTCGGCGCTGATTTACCCCCTTTATCGTTGGTGATTGACTGATTTGTCGTTCGTTTCTCAATGCTCTTGGTTATCAATGTTGCTATCTAATGGAGTAATGGTTTCGGTTCAGCTGAGTTTACTTGACTAGGGACCAACATGTGCAGTAGAGAATCCTTGGTTAATTACCTGTTAACTTCGTTTTAATGCTTCAATTCCTCATTATATGTGACATGGTCCTTCAAAGTGTTTACACGCATAATGCTTGTGGTGTTAGACATCGGGACATGCCAATTTCTTTGGATGTTGGCTGTGGACTTGTGAGTCAGCTCGTTGCTCATTCCATTGAACCTAATGCTGCATGCTGGTGAAGAGACAATGCAGCAGCCAGCAGTTCTGTTTTTTTAGTCTGGCTGTTTCTCATAGTCGTAGATGACCTTGTCATTTTCTCATATATTGCTATGTGCAGTCAAGCAATTATAGCATCATAACAATGAGTTCTATTCTATTTGTTAGCTCATAGCACACACTACATGGTCTTGGGTGCTGCAGACTGATTTATCTCCATAATACAGGCCATTTTCCAAAAAAACTGTGGTGCAATGCTGCAAACTACAAATGACATTCAAAGAGCGCTCAAAGATGCTGATTCAGTTCATCAGAAGGAAACATATTCAGGATGTTTTCCTGTTGTTTCTGATGATCTAGTACATTTCATGGATACGCCCAAGGTTGAGAACTGTGAAACTCCTTCAAGTTCTCATCAGTGCTCCACTGTACCAGATGCAATGAGGTATGAACACCTGTTCCTTTTCCTACTACAAGTAGGATGACTGAAGAATAAACTTAGTATTCCTGCTTCTAAAGATGCCAGTTTCTCTATTGTACTAATAAGTACTAGTAGCACCTAACGTAATTTAACATTTTGGATGTCTATGCGCCATCATTGCAGTTCTTCAAAAAGAAATGATGAGTTGCAGACTTCTGCTACTTCCCTTGCAAATAATGTGAAAGAGTCCACAAATGAGAACAATACTGAGGCATGTGTGCAGGATGAAGAGCAACACCAAGCTCTGGATCTTCCTGAAAAACCAGAGGAACCAAAGTGTGCAAAGAGTGATCATGTGGTCTCCATGGAAATTTCAGTATCTGATGAATATTCCCTTTTTCAGAGCTCCGAGGGTTCTGTATCATCTTCTAACAAGATAAGAGAGAGCATGAATACAACATCTACGGAGAAGTCCCCGAAAACTGAGGCAACTATTCATGACACCAGAAAGAAGTTACTGAAGAGCGATAATTTAGAACTGGAGCTCCCAAGCTTAGCCCAATGGTTGAAGCCTCCAAATCCTAAGAAGGCATTCAGAGATGAGGCAGGAAACACACCTCGTTTGGCTAAGAGTTTAGATGAGGATAGACCTATTATTGGAATGGTTGCAGCACACTGGAAAGACAAAGAACCAACAAATTTTACTTCTAAATGGTGGGATGGAAATGGCATTCCCAATTCAACAAATAAGTACAAAGAAGTAAAATATCCCTCTCGTTCTATTGTTTTCTTCTCATATTCAAATAAGTGGACTTACCTAAAATAATTTATTATATGGGCAGGATCAGAAGGTAAGTTGGCATGCAACACCATTTGAGGAGAGGCTTGAGAAGGCTTTATCTGAAGAGAAGTTGCTCTCTGAAAGGTTTGTATGTTTTCTTTGATCTTTGTATTATATTTCGTTCTCATCAAATCATGTATATCTATAATGCCATAACTCTTTTCACCCAATGGTGTAACAGGAACTGTTCGAGTGGAAAGACATCTCCGTTTTTAGGAGTAGAAGGCGAGGAGAGTGATACGGCTGAATCTAACCGTTTATACGCTACTGCTTATGCATGACAATTCTGCTTGCCATGAGTCACAGAAGCTTTCAATATAATGGTTTTCTGTCATCAAGCCCCTGATTGATGTCATTTGCACAGTTGTGTTTACCTCTGTCCTTTGGTAGGTAGTATCTGGATGTGATGTTTCAGATTGTGCTTAACTTAACCAGTTAAGATATAATCAATGTTAATATTGTTGCTGCCACAATTCAGAAATATTGTTGGCAGCCTCTATTGTTCCGTTTTGCTTGCTCTGGTATCTGATATTTATTGGATCTCTGACTGATTGGTATGCTTCAATTCTGATTGTCCTGCGCAGCACCTTAATCCTTGCATTTGGAATATGTTATTTATTGGATTCCTAACTGATAGACATGCTTCATTCTACAATTTTAGTTGTCCCGTGCAGCACCGTAACCCACATGCTGGAAATGAGCATATATTTTCAGTTTACCTTGGCAAGTTGCAAACAAACTCTAATGAACTACGCCTGGCGAAAATGTTCTCTTGGTTGTCCTCTTTGCTCTTGAAAATATATCCCCCTTGTCTTGGGATTGATTCTGTAGTTCTGGTTTGGAGTGTTTTTGGTCTGGTCATTTTAGTATCTTTGTATTCTAAACATTTGATAATAGCACAACAATACTATAATCCCTCCCAATGGTTATTTACCATGGGAAAAATGCTTCATTTGGCTGAATGTTTCCTATAGTGTTGAATTCAAAGACGGCTGTTTTGTCGTCTGGGAAATTACTTCAGCCAGAATGGTGTCTACACTCATTCATGGTACTGACCTAAGCTATGCATTCACTTGCTCAGATAAGATGATTTTTTTTTTAAAGTAAATATCTATCCACTGTCATGCTTCAAGTGGCTAAGAAACATTTGAATCAACTTGGACCAATTCATTGGCCTTCCCAAAGTAGGGTGTCAGCACAAGAAATGTCGAAACTGATTCATCCTTTGTTTATGCCATCCAAATCACAGGTGTTTTATTTGTCCACAAATGACAAACATGTATCCCATCGGAATATCTAAATTGTGGACGCAAGCATGAATGGTCGACTGCTGAGACATCACGTGCGCAGCTTTGAGTGACTTGTGGGCATGAGATCAATCTAGGAGCGACAACAATGGATGTCCAGGTTGTCTGCATCTTCAGCTCACTCATCTCTGAACGTGACTGGCAGTATGAATGAAAAAAATATAATACAGGTGGGCTGCTTTTATGGGCAAATGTTGAGCTGTAGCCTTTCAATTCCCTGCCCAAAATTGTTGCCAACTCAGTAACTGTCGTTGTGCTTTGCTTTGGTGAGTTGTGACAAAGGAACTTTCTCTATATCAAACTTTCTTATTAGATATATTATAAAATACAGTATTATCATAATTTACTTGTTTCTAATGTTAGTATTTTTCTCTAAATATTTGGTTAAACTTAGAATCGTTTGATTTAGTCCAACTCGAATTTCCCTATAATTTTAGAACAGAGGGAGAAGGTGTCAGAGGCTGAAACATATGTTTATTTTGGTACTAATCTCTAGCCAGTGCACACACAAATCATACATTGGTCACAACACGTTCAGTATACATCCGATCAGGAAGATAAACACAAAAGCGTGGGGGGTTTTGGGGCACATTGCCGGGCAAAATCTAACTGACAAGCGGCCTCTCCCTCACTGGAGCAGGCCCTGCATGCCAGTCTCTCATCATGCACCCTTGGTACCTGTGGTCTCTACTCTGAACATCTGAACTCTGAGCTCTCAACTTCCTATTGATCAAGCGTATCTACAGTCGTAAAGTACTGTCGGATCATTGACCTCCATGAACCTTGCAATCTCATCCCAGTACCCGTCCTTGTAGCACTGATCATTCGTCGTCGCGGCAGCGGCGGCGGCGATGCTCTGATTGTTCTGATGGAACGCAATGGTCATCGCCGACGAGTCGAGGAGCTGTGGTTTCTGCTCGATTTCTGGCGCAGGGAAGTGGTTCAGCCACTGCCCCTGGAACTGCTGGCCGTGCACGCCCTCCCTGAAGAAGCTGCTGCCAGTGCAAACGCCGTTCAGCATGCTGCCGATCTGGTGCACGCCCGGTCCCGGAGCGGTGGCCGGCACCGGCACCGGCAGGCAGTTCATGTACTCGTCGCCGCCGCCGTCGGACTCGAAGCTCCCCGTGTTGGAGCTGGACTCCGCCAGCAGCGGCGGCGGAGCGTTGCTGCCCGCCGGCAGCTGCTGCCTCCACGCCTGCTGCTGCTGCTGCTGCGGCTGCCTCCTGTAGGCGATGCTCCTCTTGAAGATCCTGCAGATGGTCCACACCTCCTGCATTTTTCACAGCACCATACCATGTCAGAGTTGACGACAGTGCTGTGGGTGTTTGGACTTCGGAGTGCACCGTGACTTGTGATTTCACACACGTGGGAAATCAACACTGTTCTCTTGGTGGAATTGCAACTGCATGCATTCATATGTGAACTATGAATTGATCGAAGTGGAGTATGCATGAGTGTGGAGGCGTGGAATGGATTTCACTTACAGCTTCTTGCATGCTCGGGGAGGCGTCCATGGCGGCGGCGGCCGGCGGGAGGCGGAACTCGTGCATCATCCAGTCGGTCTTGGTGCCCTTG
Organism: Eremochloa ophiuroides; assembly: GCA_038502445.1. Taxonomy (NCBI): domain Eukaryota; kingdom Viridiplantae; phylum Streptophyta; class Magnoliopsida; order Poales; family Poaceae; genus Eremochloa; species Eremochloa ophiuroides. The sequence continues at coordinate 7,645,964 of JAHLJS010000002.1, forward strand.
CCGGCGCTGCCGCGGTAGTACACGAGGGACTTCTTGAGCCCGATGGACTCGCCGGGGTTTGCGGCGGCGGCGGCGGCGGCGGCGGCGGCGGAAGAGTAGATCGGGCGGTCGATGCCGGTGGCCTTCCAGAAGCCGGAGCCGGTGACCCTGTTGGGCCTGATGCTGTTCCGGTACTTCCTTCCTCTCAGGCAGAAGAAGTACCATTCCTTCTCTCCACCAACCGCGCTCGCCTCTGGATATTATCATCATATAATAATGATCAGTTTAAAAAGCAATTTCGGTTTAATTTCTACACATGCTGACATGCATCAATACATCAGTTTATTCATTGGTTCCTTAATCATTAACAGTATGAGATATATGATGGATTGCGTGCTAAGAATCTATCTAAACATAAAAATAAAAAGATGAAGAATTCTGCATGTGTGCACGAGTAGTGATCAAGAACACTTACTAGGGAGGTCCCATGGATCGTGCTTGTAGATGTCCATCTCCTTGATGATCTCCATGCTGAGAGGCTTCCTCGCCACCTTCCGGCGGAGGTAGAACGTGACGAGCTCCTCGTCGGTCGGGTGGAACCGGAACCCCGGCAGCACTACATCATCTTCCTCTTCGTCTCCGGCGGCCATCAGCGCTTCTCCGTCCCTCTTCACCTTGTCCATGCTTATTACTTCTCTTCCAAACTCCTTGGCCACCATGATCCACCGATCTTTCTACTTCGTAGATACTTTCCGCCGCCAGGATCAGTAGGAGTTTGATGTATGTCCGATATATGCTCTGTCTATCTGTATGTTCTTGATGCAGCTAGCAGTCTTCTAGATGGCCACTCAGGGAGATAAGGATTCAGTAGTTGGCTAGTTTCTCATGCTCCTCCCATGTCTTATATATATAAAAAAAAGAGTGTCGACATGGTCTTAAAAGGAGCGAGCGTCATTTATTTGGTTCAAAGTCACTATGTTTGAATTATACTACTTACCATCTTGACGAATCTTCAGAGACAGAGCAACTACTGACACTTTGTTACTGTAGTCTCTGTTATTTTGTAACCCTTCTGAGATGGAATGCTGATTTTGTGTCATTGTGTGCGAAAGCTACGTGCAACTTGGCGCCTGGCAAGGGCAGCCATGCAAGCTGCGCACTACTAGCTATCTCGTGACTGCCAAGTCCAAGCCATTCTGTGTTAAGAGGTTGCTGAGAAATCACAACGGGCTGATCTCATACTTGGACTCGGTCCCCTCTTGAAGGGAAACGAATTAAGAATTTACAGAAACAAAGCAAAGGGAGAGGACTTTGTACATGTTTTTGTCGTGAGAGATTAGTATACCGAGATACAAATCTTAAGGACGGTCCGTGCTGTTTCTTGTTCAGTTTAACGAGTATTAAGACTGAGCTGAATCTGATCACAAGCTGCAAGACTGACATGCGGACAAAGATTGTGATTCGACTAGAGAATCATTTTCGTGCGGAAAGTCATGGTTGAAATTAGATCGTAACACGTACGGTACCACGCACGCATATTCTAGAAGATGCATAACAGAAGGCTGATTTATACATTAGGTTGTGTTTGATGTCCTAAAGATTACGAGAATGAGCCAAAACAGACTTAGTCACTTAGGTTAGATTTTTATAATTCGATCATTGTTACTTTTTTAAAAATATATGTCATTTTTTATTTACTTTATATACATATCTTTTAGAAAATTATTTAGATGTACAATAAAAATTATATACTAGAAAATTTAGGACAATGGATAAGAGAAGTATATGGATTTTTCGCTCGGTTTAAATTGTCTCATTTTCCTTCTGTTTGGACAAGAAGAAATATGAAATATTGGACTGAGACTGGATTTCAATCCACTTTCTTATTTCTCAACAACAACTTCTCTCATCAGCTATTTCACGTTTTTAGTCATTAGACTGTCTGCACTGCGGTTCCATACTGCGTCCTGCAGGAATAAATAGCGAAGATGAAAGCCGCAGCAGCGGGTACTGTAAGCATAAGCTATGAGCGCGACGCCCGCTATATCCAGAGCAGTAGCGTTCGTCTGATACCTGCCACAGGCCCCACCACGCGCCAGAGAGATGCATGCCCAAGAGGCAGGAGCTGGAGAGAAGCATGCACAGATCTGACACCATCGGTAGGCCCCACGTTTTCAACTCAAAAACTAATAACTCACAAATCAAAAAACCAAATTAATTTCCGACATCATTAAATTCGTTTCAATAAATCCTTTAAAATAAGATGTCACATGGATATATTTAGATAAAATTTATTTACAAATATGTAGGCCCTATTCGATATAGAGTACAGATATAGAGGATGAATAAGTGCGTGAGAAAGTGATATAGAGAAGAGGATCTTAATAATAGGACGAAATATTTCTTTAAGAGGATGAATATAGAGAATGAAAAGTGCGGATAGCCTTAGAAACAGAGACCCTCCCTAAAGAGTTTCGATGTCTTCCTTCTCTGACCGTCACCGTTGTCGATTAGTGTGCAACGACGGCGGCCAGCGACGGAGCCAAAAGAGGCATCCACCAACGCCCTCCTCGACAATTCCTTTCCGTTCCCTCATCCCTCCCTCTGTTTCATGGACGAGAGCTTTGCCAACTGTGGGTACGTGTCTGGGGTAGATCCCAGATCTCAAAGGTCAGGTTAGGTCTCCTCTGCTTTGGATCCGTCGATCCGGAATGCTCGTGGATCTCATCTACTCCCTCCAATCCAAATTATGTCATTTCAACTTTCTTAGAGAGTCAAAACGTTTGAAATCTGAGTGAGATTATAAAGAATCGCAAGGATTTATGACATCAAATAATAGGTATACTATAAAAATATAATTAATAAATAATCTATGATAAATAGTTGGTACTATAAATATTATTATTTTATTATATAATTTAGTCAAATTTGATATGTTTTAACTTCCTAAGGAAATTAAAATAATTTATGATTTGAGACGAGGAGAGTAGGATGGAGTGGTTCATCGAACCAACATCTTGCAAAATGTGATAGACATGAGTTTCAATCATGCACATATATTATATGGCTACCTGTTTTAAATTTTACAGGAAGATATCTACCAAACATCTACTACATCCTATAAAAACATTTTAAAATGTGCACGGTCAATGTATATGTTTGCCGCTTTTTTTATTAAAAAAAAACTTCGTTCAAAATTATTAGAATTGACAAATATTTTTAATACAATTCTGCACATCATTTAAATTTTTTATTTTCAAACTAAAAGCTATAAGATTTCAATGTTTGTAGTTTTTAAGAGCATTTTCAGCAGTAGCCTCCAAATTAAGGCCCCTATTTTTTTTAGGTGCCCAACCCTATTTTTGTTGGTCCAAATTTATCCTTCTACTCTAGAAGTAGCACCTAAAGGAAGGCCTCGATATTTATTTCACTAGACAATGACAAGTGGGACCTACTCGTCATTCTCTCTCCCTTCTTCCTTCTTTCACTGTACATGGCTGGAACGAGGGAGCACAACAGAGGGAGGGGAAGGAACCGCCGCGTGCCCAGGATGAGGCGCTCGCCGGAGTAGGGCCAGATGGCCACACTCGCGCTCGCGATTGCCAGAGCGGATCCAGGCGGCCCTGCACAGAGGAGAGGAGAGGCCGTGCTCGGGCGACGGGGATCCAGGCGGCCGTCACGACACAGGGAGTGTGGCTGGGCTCCGGCGCTGGCGACAGAGGGGAGGCGTGGCTAGGCCCCGTCACGGTGGAGGACGAGCAGGGAAGAGCCGCCGTGTCGCAGGCCCTGTGTGTCGACCGTCAGGAAGGGAGGAGCCGCCGTGTTGCGGGACGGAGGAGAGGAGCACGCCAGTGGGGGGAAGGAGCAGAGCGGAGCAGCAGGCTGGCAGGGGAGGGCGCAGGGCGGAGCAGCACGCTGGCGGGGGCTGCGACCATGCTCGCGGGTGGAGCAGCAACCTTTGCGTGGGGGAAACTGCTGGATGGGGCCGTGGTCTTAGTCCAACAAGAATGGGGTCTCTAAAGTTACTCTAAGGCAACATATAGTGTTTTATTCTCGTGCAAGCAACAAGATGAAAATGAGACAGTTTTCTATAACATTTGCATATACTACATGTTTTGATTACGACGGAAAAGTACTCCTACCTTAATACCCCTCGATTTTCAAAACAATGTTATTTTATACAGTGATACGATCTTAAAAAAATAAATTTGATCACAACTTTTTATAATAAACTATTTATAAAATATAGTCAACATATTTTTTTATAAAGCTATATTTTAAGATGAATCTACTTACATTATTTTTATATTTTCAAATTTAAAAAATTATTTATAGTCAAAGTTTAAAATATTTGACTTAATATAACCTCAAAACGATATTCTTTATGAAACTTGAAGGAGTATTATAATTAGAGGTCTCCAATACAGGCATGCGACCTACACAAACGAAACTTAAATGAAACTAGCTAAGCACCCCACGCTTCGCGTGGGGGAGGGGGAGGGGGAGGGGGTTAAAAAAAAGAGAAAAAACAATATAAACAGTAACGGGCAACACTGTTCACTAACGGGTTATCATTGTTCTATAACGGGTTGGTATTATTTCATAACGGGTAGGTACTGTTACATAACGGGTCGTGCACTGTTCATAACAGGTCGATACTATTCCAAACGGGTAAAATACTGTTCCTTAACGGGTTTTACTGTTCCTTGACGGGTTGCTATAGATGAACAGTAACACGTGAGAGTGCAGTGTCCGTTACTGTTGATTACTGTAACTAAGTCGCTACGTTTAAAGTTCTCTATAGATAGATGTTTTGTTGTACCAACACCTAGATCGGCTTTCAGTCATCATTATGGTACCCAGATTCCTAAATCCTAACCATATCAAGAACGGCTACTGGAAAAGAATGTGAGAACTTTGAAAAAAGCTGAAGTCCATATGACCCACAATGGACAAGGTCAGCCGCCGCTCTGTCCTGATGTCTCCTCCCAGCAGTGGGTCCCACTGCCACGTTAGCGATTCTCCATGGGCAAGCTGTCAATGCACGTGCAGAAGACTGCCACGGAGCCACGTAAACCCCCCATTTTGATGTACTTTTAAATTTCAAAACCCCTATCACATTTAATGTTTGAACATATGTATACGGTATTAAATATAGATAAAAATTTTATATGATTGTGTAGTTTGTATATAAATCGCGAGACGAATTTTTTGAACCTATTTAGACTATAATTAGACACTTATTGTAAAAGTTAGCATGTGTGCTACTTCCTCCGTCCTATAGAGACTATCGTTTTAGATTTTTCAGACATCGCGTTTGACCATTCGTCTTATTTAAAAATTTTGTATAAATATCATTTATCTTATTATAATTTGTTTTATCATTAGAGATACTTTAATAATTATTAATTTTTTTATTTTGTACAAAATTTTTAAATAAGATGGACGGTCAAACATAGTTTCTGAAAAGTCTAAAACGACAGTCTTTATGGGACGGAGGGAGTATAGTGTTATTTTTGTAAAATTTTTGCACGCTAAACGGGTGTTAAACTGCTGGAAATTCTTTTTTACAACACCTACCAACATTTTATCAGTTTTTCTTACATTTGAGTATTCAGAACTCTGAATGATCCACATGTTGTTTGTATTGTACTTGTAAGTAGCTAAATGAGTTGCTTCTCTCTCTCATGGCTGTTGAGAATAAAGTACACAGGTCAAGTAAGAAAAATCTTAATAGATTTTCGTTCAAAGAAATCTTAACTGTATCTAAAAAAATCTTAATAGATTCGGTACAGACGAAAGTATTCTAAAAAATTTCATTTACATTTTATAAATTAAACTTCAAGGGTGTATGGTGCTCGTTGTATTGAGTTCTATGTAAATTTCTTCTTATTAATACAAAAAATTGATGCCTCCTGAGCATTTGAGAATTAAACAAACTTCGATCGCCTCATCTCATCATTGACTTTTGAATATCCAACGTAGTAATATTTACTCATCTCGTTCTAAATTATAAGTCGCTTTATCTTCTTTTTTTCCGAATGACATAATACAGACACAGACGCTCACAACACACACTCATCTCTGTGAACATACACGCAAACCCTATCCCTATTAGCACATCCGAAAGACTGCACCGGTAGATTTTGAGATTGACGAAATCATCACAGGTGTCTCGCTATCGATGGAAACGTCGTCCTACCACTGAAAGTACAACGCGGGTTAAATCTTAGAATAAATTCAGAAAAGATATGACAACCAAGATTTGAACTCTGGTGGGTGGTCCCACTAGACAGTTCCACCAATAGACCACAGGCCCAAAACAAGATCTTTGAAAAAACAAACAAATTGACTTATAATTTGGAACGGACTCAGCAGAAGTTTTGCATTTTGCTACCCTAAAGTGTAAACTGAAGCTGTATCAGCCCCAAGCTTGTTCACATTTTCATCATATATTACATGAAATGTCTATTGACTCTGATATGTTTCATGTCCTTGCTAAAGTCACTGTACGTGAGCAAACAAAATCTCAAATGTGGCAATTGCCTTGAACGTCGCTTATGAGTGTTCACTCAGGGCTAATTAAGCCATCGTTGGCAATCCCTGGTGCTTGTGCACTATGGTAAAACAAATAAAGTTTGCTAATATCAACACCTTGATTTTTCCATGTATTTCCTTTCAAATTGTATACATCCCTTTATGTTTGACAGAGTGTGCACCAGGGTTGGTTTTAATTAAGTTGGCTTTGCCCCTGTTACTATCAGCTTTTTATGACTAATGTACTATTCTAAATTATCAACAGACATATGGCCTTCAAAGTACAGGATTCTAAAGTAGTACTGCCTTCAGTCCTAAACCAAATGGAATTGTAAATGTGGGGTCAAACTTCCAAAGCTTTGATCTTTCAAAAAAAAAGCTACCCAAGCTTTTACTATAATATATATACACCATTTTTTTTGGCCTGTTATATTAGGTGGCAGTGGCATTATTAGATTCACGATCAAAAGTATACTTCTATAAAGAAAGTTAACGTAAAACAGGCTTTGTCATTGTACATGAAAGAAGTAAACCAGCGAAAAGTATAGAAAGTGACACATGAAATTGAGATGTTAAAAAAACAAAATGGGTAAATCTAATTGACTTATATGAAAGCCGTATTGTTCTTGCTAGGTAGCTAGACGACAGCTACATGATAATGTCCATTTGCTTCTTGGAATGGGCAACCCTTTTCATTAAGACAATTGGGCAGCCAAACGGGAACTTGGAATCTACCGTTCCCATGAACACTACTAGTACTAGCTCTACGGTTTCGATCAGTCCCTATCTGCAGATGCTACTAGTAGCAGCACTCACTGAAGCCCTTCTTCAGATCTGATCTTTCCGCTTTCTGTTTTCAGGAGCCTCATCCGTCTCTTTTGAAACTTTCGAGAAAAAATGGTACCTGCCTGAGACTTTGAACGGCTCACTAGTCAAGAGGACGACATTGGAGGCTCTTCATCTCAAGAGAGAAAGTCGGCACGCTGGAGAACAGAAGGCTCTGTTACCTTCAATTAAACATCACATATTTTTCAGCTTTGGAACAGTATTTACCCTCACAACAAATCAGTTTCAGCCAAAATCAGTTCAGCTTTTCAGCTGAAGCGAACAGAGCCGAAATTAAACACATTGAGATCATTCAATTTTTCCTATGAAATCTATTGTACTTGGTTCTAATAATTGTCAAACGATCAATATTATTGATTTTATTTCTCTCACTGCTCATTCCTTCGCTACAAAGAATAGATGAAGAAGAGTACACATGAAAGCATGCAGTAATTAAAAAGGAAGAGTTCAGTAATGCGTACCTGACTAACGATAAACAAATGTGTAAACTCTCGCTTGCACATTCCCATTTCTATTTCTTGTTAATTAATTAAGATAACCAAAAGGATATAATAGGAGTAGTATCTAGGAAGTTGCAATTCCACCCTTTTTTTTTGCAAATTAAACAGTACAGATACAAATGCTCACAATGCCCGCACACCCACCCCTTGAACACAGACACGCAAACCTTACCCCCGCCCAACTTGGCTGCTAAAAATGCATTCTTAGGACTTAAGTTAACTTAAATGCTCCATATTCTTCAGTTGTCCATCCAGTAAGGTCTACAATTACACCTACCTACTTCCATACGAGCTATACATTCCGACAAATGTATTAGAGATGGATTCCGATTTCCATGTGGAAAAAAGAATGGCAGGTTTGAAGCAATTTTTATTTCCCTTTACCAAGTAGCAGGCACTTATGGACTATTCAGAGGTTTTGGATCATGGTGGATCGTGAACTTGACTCGAACTAGAATTCAAGTGCTCCAAAGTAGTTGAAAGAATTAATGTGTCTAGTAACATTTGGAATTTATATCCGAGTGATTTGAGGAGGAGATTTGTCAGCACAAAATGATAAATAGTTACAGAAGTTATGAGGTTTGGTTGTAGGAAAAGAATCTTAGCCTATTACTATTCAAACGCCATCCTCCGCATAGTAGAATCTCCAAATAAATATAGCTAGACAGGATTTTATTATCTAACGTTTGAGCTATGGATATTCTACTTCCTGTAGAATTCCATGCGGCCTGTTATTATCAGCTAACGTTTGAGCTCCGAATCAAAGGTACGCAGTTCTTGAGTCAGTCTTGAGATAAAAAAAAAGTTCTTGAGTCAGTCTTACCACTACATAGTGTATTAACCTTTAAAACCTTTCTGTTCAACCAACATACAACAAACAAGCTAAAAGGAACTCTGAAAATTCAGAACACAGACGACAACAAGTGTCGACTTTTTGTACCTCATATAATTCCTGCATCAGCCGCCTGTGCTACGGTAATCTTAGCATTGTCAAGGACTTGGAATGATTCAAAATATTCAGATATACATCAAACTAGAATTCTAGAATCTTAGTATTAGGTCAGCAGAAACAAATGCTACAGAGACGACACCAACAGCAAATGTACCATTACCATCCGACCTTAATCATGTACAGGAAATATATCTTGACCACAGTTTGATATGGAAGTCAAGCAGCCATAGTTTTATGACTTTATCGAACCATCACATACTCAGCAGTACAGAGGAAGAAGCATCCGTCGTTTATGGTTCAGAGAAAGATTGTTCCTTTCAAGTTGGCCTGTACCTTTCAGTCTTACGTTCTTGCAACGACAGAAGCCAAGGGAACATCACATTACTCCATTGACTGTTTCCAGGTCTGCTTTAGCTCAGTTCGGCATATGATTGGTATGGCATTGTGCATGAATGTGTTGCGTCCTTGTTTCTCGCAGGGCTGCGCAGCCATCCCAAGTACAGTAGCTGGAAGAAATGCAGTCCAAGAGGAAGGACCACTCTGTTGGATTCTTTTTTTCTTCCTGCTGGTCCAGGGACAAGATGGTTGCTAGTACTTGGGATCATCAATTGCAGCTGACCTTAAAATAGTTCAACCTTTGACTGGGATTGGCAAGAGTTGAATGCTTGCACTTGCACCATAGGAAATAGGACTTTATGTTGTCAATTTTGGACTTCCAGGAGAATATGATTCAAGTTAAAAGCCTTGTTCCATTTTTCTGAGGCTGGTAGGCTACTTTGATGTGGTGAAACGGCGAATAAAAAACTGAAGTGGGTCAAACTCTCTGTATGGATTGACTGTTTGATGACCTGAGGTAAATTGCAGTGATTTGGTCTTCAGATTATGCTACATGGAAGGTCGGTTTTATTAGGGTGATGCAAGGTCAATATGATTGTGTCAAACATCTCATTAAATTCGTATTAAAAGGATCTAGCAAATAATTTAATCAACCCACTTGATATCTTGTTCACTTGAGCTTATCAGCAAATCAGCGTTTGTTGAACAGTGTTATTTTCACACAACAAACCAGCACCAACCAAAATTAGCGCTTCTTAGTTTTTTTTTTTTTGGCAAACACTTTTTCCCAAGACAGCTTTAAGGGTGAAATTGTTTTTTTTCTCTTCTGTCGCAAAGGAATGAATTTGCATGAAACACACAAAAAAAAGTAGCTTATCCTAACTTTTTTCTTTATTTCTCTCTATCAACCATGTATGAAGTTGTTGTTAAAACTGTTTTGCCAAACAATATTTTCAAAACAGCTCTTTATCAAAAAGTTGCTCATGAAGCTATTTTTTCCAGAAAAAACCAACTTCATTAGTAAAGTTGAGCTGTGCCAAACAAGGTCTTAGATAAATAGCGCTATTAAAACAATCTAACACCGGAAGCTTCTATGCACTTCAACTATAAACAGTGTCTCTCAATGATTCCAAGTTGAATTCAAAGCTTAATCCAATAAAAAACTGAAGTGGGTCAAACTCTCTGTATGGATTGACTGTTTGATGTCCTGAGGTAAATTGCAGTGATTTGGTCTTCAGACTATGCTACATGGAAGGTCGGTTTTATTAGGGTGATGCAAGGTCAATATGATTGTGTCAATCATCTCATTAAATTCGTATTAAAAGGATCTAGCAAATAATTTAATCAACCCACTTGATATCTTGTTCACTTTGAGCTTATTAGCCAAATTCAGTGTTTATTTTTTCACACAACAGATCAGCATCAACCAAAATTAGCACTTCTTAGTTTTATTTGGCAAACACTTTTTCCCAAGACAGAGTGAAACTGTTTTTTTCTCTTCTGTCACAGAGGAATGAGTTTGCATGAAACAGAAAAAAAGTAGCTTATCCCAGCTTTCTCATTCATTTCTCTTTATCAACCATGTATGAAGTTGTTGAAACTGTTTTGCCAAACAACATTTTAAAAATAGCTCTTTATCAAAAAGTTGCTCATAAAGCTATTTTTTTTTAAAAAAAAACAACTTCACTAGTAAAACTGAGCTGTGCCAAATAAGGTCTTAGATAAATAGTGCTATTAAAAAAATCTAACACCGGAAGCTTCTACGCACTTCAACTATGAACAGTGTCTCTCAATGATTCCAAGTTGAATTCGAATTCGAAGCTTAATCTAATTGTCTGCTGAAAAGTTCAGTGCAGTGCTATTCTATTATGGAAGAATGGCTGATCTGTAACGATCATCCAGAATCTAGAGCAGTTGGAGTATTCCACGAAACTTTTCATTCACAAATTTTCAACCGTGCCCACATGACAGCATTGATGGAGAATAGTAAGTCAAAAACTCCAATATTATCATCTTATTAGAAGGAGCGAATCCAATTGCTAAAACTATGCATCAGAGAGGTTTTTCTTTTCAAGAAACAAAGGTGTAAGACATCGAGACAAGAATTGGAGGCTCTGAGATATACATGATTCCTCTTTCCAATCAGGTCAAACAATAACTTAAGATCCAGACAACAATAAGTTGCTTCAATTCTGCAATTCTATATCGTTGTTCAGATATATGGTACAAGCAGCACAGCATTGTTAAGAAATGTGAAATGTGCAACTGTCAGTCCCTCGAAAAAACTATAGCCTCATCCATGTCACAACAAAATGAGCATCGTTTCAATTGTGTCAAAACTAAAAGATCGAAGACCCAGACTTCCCTTTTCCCATTAGAATGTCCTTTGCCTCGTTGATCTTTGAGGCGACGTAATGGCTGCCACCAGCATCGGGGTGGTTAGCTACCATGACCCTCTTGTGAGCCTCCTTGATCTTATCCATTGTAGCACGTTCTCTAAAACAACCAGGAAAGATTATACAGAGTTAGCGGCAACAGTAACAAATTGCAGTACTTCTCTCCCTTTTTCTCCACATGAATTACTAAAAATTGACTCTGTTTACAAACACAGGTAAAAAACAATCACCTTACGCCAAGGATTAATGCAGCCTCCCTTCGATTCATTTCCCCCTGAAATCCACCAGGATAGAAGCGGCGCACCCGTGGCATTGCTGCCCGGGTCCGGAAGACTTGCCATGCCCTAATCATGCTTCTTCCACCCAATGCAGCAGCAGCCACTGACAACCCAACCACCAGGGGAGTAGCCTGTTGGTATATAAGATAATGTCCCAGCAAAAGGTCAGATGACAACACAAGTTCAGAGTTCAATGATGGTTCACAAAGGTACGCAGTGTCAGAGACTCCTGCGAAGAAATTAAAGTAAGTGATCAAGCCCCTAACAGTTAAACTCTTCCATTATTCAGCTCTGCTTCCCAGAGTATCAGTCTGGCAGGGGAGCAAGGGGCACCCTGCTACTAATGTTACAACTTTCAGACACTAGGAACAGAACAATATATCTTAATACAGATGAGCAATTGTGCGAGTGAATTATTCCGGCCCGGCTCCAGCCTCCAGGTTATAAGCGTCATTGGAGCCAAAACAGAAAGCAAAATCCCATCTTTGTCATTGTGTCCACTCTGCACCGGGGCAATGAACTCTATGATGGCTATCCTGAGTTAGGACCAGACCACAATCTGAGAACCGACCAAGCAGAGAGATACGCATCATGGAACATCTACCGGGAAGAGCAAGCGCGATCCAACACGCCGGTTTCCTGCCTCGGATCGGGTGGCGGTATTCCCACCGCAGGCACACCGCAATCCAACCCGCTGGTAGAACCGTAGAAGTAGAACCACCGGGCAGCACACGAAATCGAAAGCGCGTAGGAGCGAGAAGGGCGCGGGCCAGGGAGAGCTAGCACATACCATGTCGAACTCCAAGGATCGAGCAGCGGGTCGGCCGGCGTCTAGTTCCAATCCGCGGAGCATCGACCGAACCGACGGGTGGTCTCGATACCAGACAAGACAGCGGGACAAGGGGCAAAGCAGGAACGCGGACGGACCGGCGGGCGGTGGCCGCGGTAGATAAAAGGCGGCGGGCGTTCTTGCGCGGCAAGAAAGGGGAGGAGTGGAGAGCGAGGCGGTTCCGGCGGCAAGTTGGGTCGGTCTTCTTCTTGGCCAGCAAGAAGAAGAAGAAGAAGAAAAAAGGAGTACAGAGCCGGAGACGGTAAGCCAGCCCAATTAAGATTCCACATGACCAACAAGAATTTTAATTTGTCTTCCTGCCGCTCGCTGGTGCGCGGGGGACTCTCGATGATTCTGGAGAATACGGGTTGGGTCGCACGGCCCAGTTGGAGTCGGGCTCTAATAAGCCCATGACGAGCTTCACTTGGGCCAGAAAGAAACTCACCTGGATTCTGTTCAACGGCCCATAGGATACAAAACTAGGAGTATCTGATTTTATATATAGGGTTTTTATTATGGAAACATATCTAGTGCAAACCATCAACTTCGTGTAAACTTGCAAACTTCTAATTTGAGCCATATGATATTGATACAAGGAGCGCAAGAAGATTGGGTAATTTTGCACTTAACCGCCCGCTCTGAATCACACATTTGCAAATACCCCCTTCCACCTCTCCCCCGTGGCCCCTTGGATCAACATCATGTGGCTTAGATTAGAAGTTTGTATGGTTGTACGAAGTGGTTGGTTTGCACTAGATACGTTGCCTTTTATTATATAGGAGTATTTATATGAAAATAAAAATTTCTTCCTGATTGCCTGTTCACGCCGTCGCCACCGCCTCCGACTGAAAAAAATAAAATAAAACCTATTGGCCATCCCAACACTGTTCTTTCGATCGCTGCTCCCCTGTACTAATTCCTTGCGCCACCTCAGACCCTCGCCGCACATCCTCAGCAGTGATGCTGCTGCTGTTGCTGGTGCTCCAACAAGTTCGCACAGTCTGCTGCTTGCTGTTCCAATCAAGCGTGCAAGACTTAAAGTCCTTGTAGGATTCGGTTCTTGCCTAGTTAATCTTATGGATTGAAGTTGAAGAGGTGGTAAATTTCAGATCATAATAAGTGGACGTGAAGTTGAAGACAGTGCCCTCCTTGTCTGAATTCGTAGAATGGCAATGCCATATCATCTCATCTCATTGTTTTGAACAAATTGATTTTGCTCCATGTCAAATTTCAAGAAGGTCATATATGTCACATATATATCTTTATTTAGAGTCTGTTTGTGACATATATATCTTTATTTAGAGTCTGTTTGATATAGCTCACAACAGTTTCATGAGCTATTATGAACTTTCTTTTTGCCAGACACTTTTTTTAAATAACTTCATGAGTGAAGTTGTTTTTCTCCTCCTCTCACAAAGGATGAGTTGGCATGAAATTGAATCAGCGCTGAGGTAGACCTGGTGATGTGGAATCGGTGCTGGACTCAGTGTTAGTTGAAGCGGCAATCCAAGATCTTCCCTCCAACCGACAACATGGCTGACAACTCTGCTAGTAACGTCCAGCCGACAGCAGACAAAGAGGACAACAAGTGAAAAGCTCTCTGCACCCCTCCCTACCAACGCAGTCGATGTCGCTTGAAGAAGAGATTGTGTCGCAGGTTTGCATCCCTCTATAGACGTCCCTCTCATCTGTGTTGTCTCAAAGCTCAAGAAGTCCACGACGCCAAAGTCATGGCTCACGCCGAGGCACACATACACCTCGCCATGAAGCTCCGCGCAGCCAACGCCACGCTCTAGGCACAGAGCGCCCTTATGCAGAAGCTTAGTATCGCCGTCAACACCAACGATCTGGACGTTGAGGCCCTTGACAAGTACCTGCCAACCTTTGAGGCCCCATTGTTGGCCTCCAAGCAGGAGGCATTGCAGGCGCTATTATCAGGCGAATTCGATCCGATGGCCATGCATGAACCCTGATTTGGCCGGGTTTGCCATCGAGGATATTTAGGCCTTGTGTTTAGCTAGTTTGTCACGAAATGGTAATGTGTATACCACAACCATGTGTGTGTTTTGTCGCTGATCTCGATAATCAACAGATTAACGTGGCTAGCTTAGGATGTAACAAACTCTACTTCTACTTATTGAAAAACTTGTCGATACATGATAAAAAATACTTATAATATTCTAACAAAATAGTCGTCGGTGGACAACTAAGAAAATAATTCTGAAGGCATGTGGAGTCGTAAAACCTTTTGAAAGTCTCGGAATAATTATATTGGAGTAGGAAACCAATACAATTATAGTTCTTAGTGTAACATAGAACCATAGATGTTTCCTACTATAAAAGTCAAAATATAGTTGTAAATAATATAAAACACTTTCAAACCTTGGAATAGTTTAATTTTCCTATGGTGGAATAGATCTTTACTATACAACAAAAATCTAAATATAATATCCTAAAACCTATTTAAAAAAACTCATAACAATTTTATATTACACTAGTAAGATATAATATTTACGGTAAACTTTCTAGAATATAATATGGAACGATAGAATTTTGAACTATTAAGAGGTTTAATTTTGCAGTTATCATGGTGGATCGTCAACTTGGCTCAACTATACAATGGTTATGGGTAAAAAATCTTATTAGCCTGTTTATATTTACTATTCAAACGCCATCACCGGATAGTAGAATCACTAATAATAAACAAATATACATAGCATTTATTTTGGGTGCAATTAGACATGTAAAAAAATTCTATTACCTGTGGAATTCCATCCATACCATTTTTTCAGAAACATCAGCTAACCTTTAAGTGACATATCATGAGAAAAGAAACAGGCAAATTCAGAAAGATAATCCTATACATCTCAGGACAGATACCAGGTCGATCTCATGTAACAGTTCCTGTGATATATAGGGGTTGCCGCCGCAAGTTTGCCTATAGAGCACCAGGGCCTTCTTCGTACCAAGGTTGAGCTGGACGAGCCCAGTCCAGCACAACCAGAAGAGTACGGTACCACATCTCTCCCCAAACCTAATAAACTCGATTCTCTGGTGTGCACAGGCGAGTGGAGTGACGATGTCCCGCCTCCGGATCACCACCTGCCGACTCCAGCTGATGCTTGAGCCTGAGCCTGAGCCTGGGGCCTCGTCGGCGGCGAGCAGTGTCCACATCGATATCACTAATTGCTCCGCGACCACTAAGCTCATCTGCCTTTCACCTTCTGTGGCTGCAGGAGTGGCAGCCAGGATGAGTCCCACCGCAGTGTTTATTTCTACTATCTGTGTAAGAACCTCTTGCGGCAGCTTGATCACGGTGGCTTGCGCCGAGTCGGCGTGGAGGGCAAGGATGATCAGTTCTCTCTCGGTGAAATGGTTGGGCTCCTGGATCAATTCCTGGTGGTAGCAGAGCCAGTGAACGCTGCGCCCCACGACAGCCGGGGCGGTAGACACTACCTCCTTCAGTCGGTGAGCGCGTGGAGGCATGCCGTGGATGTGAACCATGTGTGCAGCACCCCACTCGTTATTTCTTCCTTGCTGCGACGAGAAGATCTGGGCTACCAGCTGGCTCCGGTCGCCGTCGTGCAGGTACATGACAAGCAGCTCGAAGGAGCGGCCGGCGGCGCCGTCGACGGAGAGCAAGGCGGGCATGTACATCAACATGCCTGCGGTACTGGTACTGGCACCTCGACGCTGGAGTCCCATGCTAGGAAGCGAGGTCACACCGCCGGTGATGGTGTTGGCGACAAGAATCCCGTCGCCGGCAACGCGGCGTGTGAGTAGCTTTTTGTTCTGGAAGAGGGCGACGAGGCCGTCGCGGGAGGTCATGGGTGCCGAAGACCGCCCGGCGAGCAGATCGGTGCGGCCGAAACGACGGAGGGCCCCAGGCGGTTGGACGACAGCGACGGAGGCGGTTCTTCTGTCGATGCGGTAGGAGTAGGACACCGCCGTAAGGAGTCCCGGGTCGAATCCACCGCTGGCCTTCGCGCGGTGGCCGAGGAAGCCGAGGATCTCACGGAACAGGGCCTTGGAAGTCATGGCGCAGCGCACGACGGTCGTGACGTCGTCGCAGCGCGCGATGATCTCGAGCAGGATATCCATAGGAAGGCTCGCCCGCCGCCGTGGCCCCGTCATCGTCGAGCTGCTGTTTCCTGGTCAGATCTGGAGGTTCACGGAGGATTTGGCATGCTGGTATATATGGCATATATAAATGGCGCTGGAAGAGTTCTCGTGAGACTAGAATTTGAATAAGATCTATTTAGGCTCTATTCGCTTGCTAGCATTCAGCAGTGTTTTTGTCTAAAAACCATCAGACAGCCAACCGTATAATCCAGTCAGTCGATCAGAGCTCTAGGTAAATTTAGACATGTGATCTGACTCTCCAAAACAATTTAGACTTTAAAAATAAAAGTGTTCCAAAAACAGATTGTCTAAGACCGGCTCTTTATTTTTTTAAAAGTTACGGTCAGAATGATCCTATTGCTTTTGGTACATGCTGATCTACTGTAGCACTATATATACCATATAAACCGAGATGGTGAGATGGCGAGCGCAGCCCGCTAGGCTTTTTAGAGGGGAACGTATGCTATGGGAACTAGTCTCCTGTGCAAACTATGAAAACTCTAATCAAGGTCACACAAATCTAATCCGATGGCTATAGGTGGGGGGTTTAATTGCTAAAATAACCTACCTTTAGGATGCGATGAGTGGCGAGGCTCTTAGAGAGAGTTTTTTCTCAATTTTACTGATGACGAGTGGGATAAAGAGGCTGTTAAAGTTGCTCTTTGGCGTCTACTCCCTCTGTATAGGATTTAGAAATTGTTTAGAACAACGACACGGTCTTCAAAGTGTGACTGTGACTTCGTATTTCTATAAAATTATTTATTCAAAAGTGATATATGCATACTTTTATGAAAGTATATTTAAAAACAAATCTATTTATATAGTTTTCATATTTTCAAAATCAACAATTCAAATATTTATGATTTATATTTCTAATGTTTGACCAAAATCTTATCTAAAATGACTTTCTTTTTCTATATAGAGAGGCATTACAATTTCTTTCTTGAATTGTAGATAGGCAATAGCCATTATCTCTATTTTTATATGAGCTACTCCCTCTGTCTCAAAATATTTGTCACCGTTGGCGCGCGTGCCACAAGTTTAACTCGATTTGTAGAAAATACGTGTAACATTTGTATCTCCAAATAAATTTATTAAAAAACTATATTTAATCAAAGTTGTTTCTTGGGAAACGCAAGCGATAGAAATTTTAGGACGGAGGGAGTATTTATGAGTCCACGCCACGTCTCGAGTGAAAGCCAATGGGCTAGTCTCGAGAAATTTAGTTTGTGAAATGTTGTTATAAAAATAGTGACGAGAGTTGGTAGCACAGTGACGGTTACCTAAGTTTTAACTGACGCATGGGTACGTCACCACACACACATATATATATATAGAGAGAGAGAGGGGGGGTTGTTGTAAGCCTGCTTTTGTGGCGGTGTGGGCGACAAAGAGGGGGTGGTCTGACTCCGGTGTCGGACGCACAATTTGACTCGTACAGGAGGACGTGCGCCCGTGGGAAAAGTCGTGTGAGGGGCCCGCCTAATGTGACGGTGCTCGAATTCGAGGACGGCCCAAAGGACGGAGCGTCTCCTTCAGGCGCACGAGATGGTGCTGACGTCACACGGGGGTTCGGACGAGGCGGAGAATATCGTGCGAGGATGCTGCTTCCCGAGCTTGCTCGCTGGGGTCGGGTGAGGCGGAAAATGTCCCCCGAGGATCGGGATGTCTGCCTTGGGTGAGTCTGATAGTGGGCCTTGGGCCGCTTGTCTGTTTTCCCTGTTCTGGCCTTAGCACTTAGTCGTGGCTTAGGCCCGTTGGTCAAGGGTTTGGGCTTAATGCATCTGAGGATTTAGATGGTTTTACGTTTAAATAGGATACTCTTAATTTAGATACCTGACAAATGGTGAGCGGCCTGCTGATCTCCCGCCAGCTGATGCTTGAGCCCTTCTCTTCCTCCGGCACAAGTGTTCACATTGATATCACAAGTGCCTCCATATAGCAACTAAGCTTAGCTGTTTTTCCCCTTTTGCTGCGGCAGCGGTAGCCAGGATGACTGACGACCCAAATTCCAGCTCTTGCGGAAGCTTGATCCGTGAGCTGATTGGGTGCAGTGGGCAACGATGACCAACATGAAGGGTGTGGTGGAGCAGAAGCAGTGAACGTTGCGCCCCACGAGAGCAACGTCCTTACGCAGAAGCTTGGTATCCACATCAACACTGACAACAATGTGGACGCCGAGACCCTTGACAAGTATCTAGAGACCTTTGTGGCCCCTTTTTGGGCCTATAAGCAGAAGGCACTGTAGACGCAATTTTTAGGCGAATTCGATCCGGTAGCCATGAACCTTGATTTGGCCGGCGGGTGTAATGTTGAGGATATTTAGGCCTTGTGCTTAGCTAATTTGTTGCAAAATGGTAACGTGTATATCACAACCATGTACGTTTTTCGTCACTGGACTCGGTAGTCATCATATTACCGTGGCCAGTTTAAGAGGTAACAAACTCTACTTCTTCTTATTGAAAAACACGCCAATGCTTGCTCAGAAAAATACTGATAATTTTTATTTTTTCTAACAAAATAGTCATCGATGGAACAATGGTTTTTTTCTTACCGAAACAACTAAGGAAATAATTCTGAAGGCATGTGGAGTCATAAAACCTTTTGAAAGTCTTGAAGCAATTATATTGGATTAGCAAACCAATACAAATTACAGTTCATAGTGTAACATAGAACAATAGATGTTTCCTATTATAAAAGTCGAAATATAGTTGTAAATAACATAAAACACTTTCAAACCTTGGAACAATTTAATTTTCCTACGGTGGAATAGATTTTTACTACTGGAACAAAAAAAAATCTAATTACAATAATATCCTAAAAACTATTAAAAAACTTAGAACAATTTTATTATACTAGTATAGAATAATAATAATAATAATAATAATAATAATAATAATAATAATAATAATAATAATAATAATAATAATAATAATACATTAAACAATCTAGAATATAATATGGAACAATAGGATTTTGGACTATTGAGAGATTTAATTTTGACTCAACTATTCAATGGTTATGGGGAAAAAAAATCTTATTACCCTGTTTACAATTCAAACGCCATCACACCCGGATAGCATTTATTTTGGGTGCAATTAGACATGTCAAAAATTCTGCTACCTGTGGAATTCCATGCACACCATTTTGTTCAGAAACATCAGCTAACGTTTGAGTGACATACATCCGTCCATCATGAGAAAAGAAACAAGCAAATTCAGAAACATTCCATACATCTCAGGACAGATACCAGGTCGATCTCATGTAACAGTTCCTTTGATATACCGGTGTTGCCGGCGCCAGTGTCCCCAGAGAGCACCAGGGCCTTCTTCGTACCAAGGTTGAGCTGGACGAGCCCAGTCCTGCACATCCAGAAGAGCACGGTACCACTTCTCTCCCCAAACCTAATTAACCGGATTCTCTGGTATGCATCAGCCACATAGGCGAGCCGACTGCCGATGTCCCGCCTCCGGATCACCACCTGCCGACTCCAGCTGATGCTTGAGCTTGAGCCTGAGCCTGAGCCTGAGTCGGCGGTGAGCCGCAGTGCCCACATCGATATCACAAGTTCCTCCGCGACCACTATGCTCAGCTGCCTTTCACCTTCGCCGCCTTGCGCTGTGGCTGCAGGAGTGGCAGCCAGGATGAGCCTCGCCGTAGGGTCTGTTTCCCCGGCGCGACGTCTCCCTAGCTGTGTAAGCAACTCCTGCGGCAGCTTGATCACGGTGGCTTGCGCCGATTCGGCGTGGAGGGCGAGGATGATCAGGTCTCCGTTGCGGAAAGTCTTGGGCTGCTGGATCAATTCCTGGGTGTAGCAGAGCCAGTGAACGCTGCGCCCCACGACAGCCGGGCCTGTAGACGCTGCCTCCTGCAGGCGGTGAGCGCGTGGAGGCATGTCGTGGATGTCGATCACACGGGCAGCACCCCACTCGTTTCTTCCCTGCTGCGACGAGAAGATCTGGGTTACCAGGCTCCGGTCGTCGTCGTCGTGCCGGTACACGACAAGCAGCTCGAAGGAGCTGCCGCCGGCGCCGTTGACGGAGAGCAAGGCAGGGATGTACATGCCTTTGGTGCTGGTACCTCGACGCTGCCCCATGCTAGGAAGCGAGGTCACGCCGCCGGTGATGGTGTTGGCGACGAGGATCCCGTCGAAGACAAAGCGGCGTTCGTCTCTGGTTAGCCGTTTGTTCTGGAAGAGGACGACAAGGCCGTCGCGGGAGGCCATGGGTTCCGACGACCACACGGCAAGCAGATCGGTGCCGAAACGACGAAGGGCCCCAGGTGGCTGGACGACGACGGAGGCGGTGCGGTCGATGCGGTAGGAGTAGGACACCGCCGTAAGGAGGCCCGGGTCGAATCCACCGTTGGCCTTAGCGCGCTGGCCGAGGAAGCCGAGGATCGCACGGAACAGGGTCTTGGAACTCATGGCGCAGCGTACGACGGTCGTGACGTCGTCGCAGCGCGCGATGATCTCGAGCAGGAGATCCATAGGAAGACTCGCCGGCCGCCATGGCCCCGTCATCGCGAGCTGCGGTTTCCTGATCAGATCTGGAGGTTCATGGAGGATTTGGCATGATGATATGGCATGGACGGGAGTAGAGGAAGATTTGGGCGCAGAATAGGAGGTGTCGGACTTAGAGAAGAGGCTACGGGAAGGAAGGAGAAGGACGAGAGGAAACGAGGAGGGAGTACGGGGAAATCAGGAGTTAGGGTTTAGGGAGGTGTTATATACTCTCATGTAACTGTTGGAAATCCCTGAAATCATCAAGAAAATTGCAAAAATGACTCTCCAAACATCGCGTTTCGTAAAAATAACTCTCCAAATGTCATATTAGCAAAAATATTTTCAAACGTTGTCTTCTTAATTTTCATAACCCTATCCGTATTTTACTCCTTTTTCTAAATAAAATACATGTATTTTCCTAAATAAAATATACCTCGGTACGGTGGCCAGGCTCGTTCGTTAATAGTATATGAGAGAGGTTCTGTTCCAAATTTCCTTTTGCGGACGTTCACCCGTTTCTTGTCCAGCGAACGATCAGACCCAAGGCACGGCCAGTGCCCCATCTTTATCGTTTTCTTTTCCATAAAAAAAAAATCATCTTAAATATTCCCCGGCTCTTCAATACTACCCACCCGTGTCCACCCCAATCAAAGGCTGCCGCTTCTTCTTTTGTCTTTTACGTGTGTGCCATTATAAAAGATGGCAATCACAGGCGTGCCATTAAAAAGATTGGTTTCACACAGTTACCATTGCTCTGAACTTTTCTTACGTGCTTGCCATTCCGTCCGCACTCCGTCTATTTTCTGCCGTTTGGGGCCTCTGACACGTGGGACTGCCTGTGGAAAATGTTCAAAATACCCTTCACTCCTATCCTCTCTCGGTGGCGCACTTCGTCCATGCCCTCTGGGTTGAGCATGGCGATGGACTTGCAGGTGAATTCGGCGACCGTAAACAGTTCCGTGCACAGATGCCGAATTGCCCCTGCCCGAGCTTGCGAGGGATGTGGCCCAGCACCGCGGTCGGGGATGACAGGTGCTGCTGGTGCCCCTACCGCCGTCGCCGCGCATGCATGGTGCTGCTGCAGGTGCTGTGGCGAGGTGGCGCGGCCCACACCGCGCGGTGCTGCAGCCGCTGCCGCCGCTGTTCGTGGGCACGCCCGACCGACTGGGCTGGATCGTGGCCATCGTGGCGGACACGGCGCGGCAGAGCCTCTGCAAGTGCCGGCGCCACTTCCCGCCGTGGCACAAGCACGAGTACATGCGCGCCAAGTGGCTGTCCCCGCACGCTCGCAGCAGCAGCAGCAGCCCGGACAAGACGCCCGCAATGCCTGAGGTGCCGGACTCCGTCGTAGAGGCAACGGACTCCGTGGATGAACTGTCGGACTCCATCGAGGGCGGGCAGTGTACTCGCTGCGGCTCGCTGCACGCCGGCGGCGTCTTCTCAGAAGCTTGCTTCCTTGCACGGCGCCATGCTCGCAGGTGCGCACGTTGTGGGCTCATCCATGCAGACTACGATCTATCAGCGCAAATTGCGGAATTGTGTCATCCAATGTCACCATTCATTAATCCGTAACACTATACAGCAGCAGAAACAAATCTAGCAGCTCAAATCCTGGCGTTTTGTAGCCAAAAGGAGAAAGTAAAGCTCAGCGAGCTACACTTGATTTTCACCGACCATGCACCTATAGCTGATATAGGCCATCAAATATTCCATGTTTTCCCCTACAAAGGAGTGCCCTAGAGTCCAATCAAAATTCCACAATCGAATTTAAGCCACGGCCTCCGTAAATGCTACCTCGAATCCTACAATAGGTATCTTGGGTCATGTACCAATCCAAGCACAGACCCTGAATCCCTAACCAAGCAGCAGCGCCTACAGCTAATAAGAATCTAGAACCAAAAGTACAGAGGTCCCGAGACATTCCAAACTAATATATTACGAAAATACATTTTATAATTAATCTAATAATATTTATTCGATATTATAAATATTTTATATACAAACAACCCCATGATGTATGAAGTATAAACCTAGGGTATTCGGTTAGTGATGAGAGTGGCATAGACGTAACTATCCCAATCTTCCAGCTCGATGGCATTTTAGTCTTCTTCACCTTCCGTTACCAACCGTTAGCGGTGTATTTGGACGGAATGGCATGCACGCAATAAAAGTTCAGAGCAAGGGTAATTGTGTGAGACCAATCTTTTTAATGGCGTGTATGTGAGCACAACTTTTATAATGGCATACATGTAAAAGACCCCTTCTTCTTCTTCTCCCCCATCGCTTTCCTCTTCAGAGCCATCTCGCTAGGATTCCATTCGAGCGTCACCAGTGGTGGTTCTACGGGATTCAACTCGAGATATTGCCGATATATCTTCTCTTTCATTTCGCGGTGATTTGGATTACCGGGGACTTCGATTCAAGGCTGTGTTGTGTTCTAGGTTTTCTCTTTCTGAATCTCCATGGCCCTTGCATCGACGGCATCTTGCACATGCTGGCCGTGGCGAAACGGCCGCCGCATGCAGACGCAGTCACTGCCGTTGTTGCCATCCCCTTCTCGAATTGCACGGGCGTGACCATCCGGACCCGGGCCTTACTGCAGAACCCCTCATGGGTTGTGATGCGCGGCAGTTGAGATCAGGCTCTTTGAGGTCTGGGGATTGCAGATCCGTGCCAACTGCCACTGACTGCTCGTGCAAGCAAGCATGTCTGTGGGTACTTTTCTCATTCTCTCAGATCTCTTCCCTTCCATATGCTCTCCATATTTTTCCTTATGTTTTTATCAGATTCAGATGATATGGAATGGACGGAAGCCCCATTCACGGCATGGATGACGCAAGCACAGGGTTCACGAATCTTAGGCGCTGGTGGGTATTCCATTTTTTATTCTTTTTCTTTGTTCAATCCTGCGTTGATATCTATCATGCAGGGTTCGAGATGCATCTTGTCAGAATAAAATTGTTTATATTAGTTTTTGTTCCTCTATATCTTTTGTGCAGGGTCCATGTTATAGCGGGTTTGATTATCATTTCTTATTGAGTGTGCTTGATTGAATTACCTAACTTTGGATAACTATTGATCTGATGGAACAATTTAAATTTTAGTTTCAATTGATTATGTTGCACTGTTGTTTTATTTCATAGGTTATTTAATTTGGCCAGCTATTGTTTTCACGCCATACTGACCAGATATGCAAGAGTAATAATGTTTTGGTCATTCTACCTTGCTTCTAATTAAGAACTTTCTTATGTAATTTTGTTCACATGATCACAACAAGTTTTTCTAACTATCCTTTTTATAGTCTTTTCTTAAACCATTTTTGCTAGATGTTGGCATAGTAGTTTTTTTCAGAAAATTATGCACACAATTTGTGATGTAAATGTTATACATGTAAGTTATGCTAGAAATTTTTATGTTAACTTTTTACAAAAAAAAAATTATAGTATAAGTTACCATGTTGGTTTGTTAAAAAGTGTTGCATGGAAGTTTTTATAAGTTAAGCACAAAAGTTATTTTAGGTTGCTCAGTGCCTGAGGAGATGCATTTTGGCTGGTTCGGTGTTACTAAATGTTTCAAGGAAAAAGGTTCCATTGTTTTAGCAGTATACCTTTGGTTACGAAAAATGCCTTTGTATCATCCGACATTAGTGATCTTACCTCACAATGTTTAGAAACTCCAGTGAACTATTTTTCGTTCTTTTGCCTTCTCGTTTTCTGTTTAGTTATTTTGATGTCATTAATCTGCAATGTTTAGTGTAGACAACTCCTACCTAGATTTGTCGACACTAGTTCTCACATCTAAATAGCATTTGTTATGTTCACTCTATGTTTTGTTGGACGAAATTGCATCTATGTTTCACGTTTTGGCGGCTAATTTTTGCATATATAAATGAAATAGGCTGGTAGTACGGTAGTACTTTGAGCAAATCTACCTAAACTGATCATATATGAACCTATATGACTTATAAATTCTAGCCTCAATTAGTGATAAAATATCTACGTATTTTAAACAAGTCTACTGGAACTAATCATATATGAACTTAAATTAACACATATTCTACATTCTCCCTTTTCCCCTTTAATATATGTTTTGCATCTCTTGATTGATGAGTGCACTCCTAAATTATTAGCTTGTATTTGTAGTTCGCTGTTGAAAGATTTTTACAGAGTAAACCATTGTTCCATTACTAATGTTTATTAATGGTGCAGGTTCCTGGTTCGCTCGGAAATACCCAATATGCAATTCATTTTCATACAGTGTTCCAAGCAAACACCTATGTCCTAGCTCTCTTTTTTTAAAAACAATACTTTGCCCCTAATAGGTGGGACTTCTTTTAAAATTACTAGGTGAGTGTCCGTGTGTTGCAACGGGAATATGTACAAATGTGTGCTATACTTCTATATGCCAGTATCACAATAACTCATGTACAAATGTGTGTTATACTGTTATAAAAAGATTTTCGTTATCGTAAGGTTTGGAGTCTCAAGATTACATAAGTCTTTTTAAAAAGAGAGAATATATATAACCATTACATCCAATTAATGACATGTCCTCGAGTCATCATATGTTACATGTCTTGTTATCAGACTCTTTCTATTACCTGAAATGTTGATTCATACGACAAATATTAGTAATAAGATACAAATGTAAGATTTGCATCGGTTATAAAAAATAGAAGACAATACCTTTTTATGAAGTTAGGACCTCTTTGTAGACAATATTTTTCGTGTATGTACCATTTATTGTTCTCTCTTTTTTTTTTTTCTTATCCTTCTTATCACTCGGTGGGATGGCAAGGATCCTGATGTTCGATCTGGCAGTGGCTCTAGATAGCGCAACATACAACTGACCATGAGAGAACACTGGTTCGGGCAAATACACACCCACATTGGGGATAGTTTGCCCCTGTGCCTTGTTAACCGTCATGGCAAAACTGAGCCTAATAGGAAACTGCTTTCTCTTGAACTTGAACGGGAATATCTCATCATCCGAGGGGCACAATGGAATCCGTGGTAGGAATATTCGCTTTCTGGCATGGTCCCCCACTATAATTTCTGCATCGATGGTATTTCTTTGGAACTCCCAAACCACCAGCCTCGTTCCATTGCAAAGTCCACCCGCAGGGTCGAGGTTTCTTAGTAGCATGACCGGGCACCCAATCTTGAGCTTTAACACATGTGGAGGGAGACCATTGGGGGTAAAAGTGTTGAGGAACTCAGGTGGGTAGTAATTACGTGGATCATCTAACGCATTGTCGAAGCTATGGTACACCATCTCATCCCCTTGGAAACAGCTTATCATCTTCATGTTAATCTTATCAACCCAGTCGTTCCGCGGAGATAATATAGCTCGTGAGGTGATGTAGCTCTTGTTTGACATATTGGCATTGAGGTCAGGAAATATACAGTCAATTAATGTATCAAGATCATTGTCTCCGCCGGTCTGCGGTACACATACTTCATGAGGAAGGCTGATTTCACCATCACCATTAGCCTCCTCAGAACCTCCACCAACGCGCAGCAAGTATTCTGCGAACCATGGGTCGTTCTTCGCCCTCATGTTGCGCACAAGTTTGAGATGTCGCATGCAATTCCAAAGGTACGACATCCGTAGTGAGGCACTGACAATCTGAGCCCTCGACCCTCTTCGAACAACTGGTAGAACCTGCCTGAAATCTCCACCAAACAGCACAGTCTTTCCCCCAAACGGCTGGTTAGGACGGTCCATGGCATCACGGAGGCTGTTGTCTAGCGCCTCGACCGCTTGCCTCTTTGTCATTGTCGCCTCATCCCAGATGATAAGAAATGTAGCCCTAAGCAGCTTGGCGGTGCCACTCTGTTTTGAGAAACTGCAATTCTCCCATCATCGATGGTGAGAGGAATATTGAATCGGGAGTGGGCGGTTCTGCCACCGGGCATTATTGAAGCTGCAACACCAGATGTCGTCGTTGCCACAGCGATCTTCTTCTGACTACGTATAGTAGCGAGCAGGGCCTTGTATAGATATGTCTTCCCGGTGCCTCCAGGTCTATCCACAAAGAACAAACCCCCATGACCGCTATGAACAGCAGACATAATCTCATTGTAGGCTGTTTGTTGCTCCTCGTTAAGGGTCTCCAATAGAGCCATATCATCAGCGTTTGCCTCAATGCAAGCCTCTTCAAAAATCTCCCTGGTAATGCCGCTAGACGGATCATATGTGTCATCGATATTAGGAAGTGGGTACTTCGTTATGTCCTTCTGCACTGATTCTAACAACTTTCGAATATCTATAAGGACCATCTGCTCCACTGCGAAGCTGGATTAGTTATTGTGCCTATAGTCCTCTGACATTGCCTCCTTGTGCTTTTCCCAGAGTCCTCTCACATCAGTCGGTTCACAAAACACCAAGATTGTTGCAAAGAGCCTTCGCAGTGCATATGGCATCATCCATTGAGTAGCTTCATCGAGGCACTCATGCAGTGTGTTGTCCACTTCAATAAGGCCCCTTCTTTCTGCAGCTTCTCGAAAAGTCGGTAGGAGTTCGCCAGAAACTGTTTTTAGATCAGTGAAGGAGGTTGCACCAGCCACGTGGTTTAGAAGAACCCTAAGATAATATCGTTCCCCTTCAGCTGGATTGGCACTTACAACTCTTCCTATCTGTCGTAGATGATTCTTTTGCACTCTTCTAGCCCATTGTTTGCCCCTTGAGTCCCACTTATAGTACTTAGGGAAGTCACGATATAATATACCTCGGCCATGTTTATATGTGTTGTTCATCTCAAAGTAGGTGTGAGCATGGACTTTTGAACATTTGGACGTTCAACCACTCGTCGGACACCCTCGTGACGGTAAAATGACACCATGTGCATGTTAGGAAGATGGAGCTGCAGGGATAAAACGGAAGGGGACCTCTCACTTATATCAAAACCATATATCCTCCACAAGGCTTCTGGAGGAGTTACCCATCTAGCATCCCTGTACTGTCTGATCTCATCGATGTTTCCTTCATTATCCTCCTTGTTAGCCTCACTCACAGCCACAGACGCACGGTCATGACCCTTGTGAATATACTTAAACAAATACTTGACAGCCTTGATGCTCCCACATGCCTCGACATTGATATTGCAGTTGAAAAGGCGTAGGAGGTACGGGTTGTAAGGCACGACCCATCTATTGTCAAGTTCATGGCCGTGAACTTTTTCTTTTCTACCATCATCACGCCGTCTGTAGACTGGATATGAATCTTTGCCCTGTAATGTAGCATCACAAAAAGGTCGCGGGTAATGGTTCTTACATTTTTCACGACCCTTTGTGCATGGAAAATTGGGGTTAAATGCTCCACAAGGGCCATGCATCATATGCTTGGTAACCATTTTATACAATTATGGATACTTCTTCTTGTTTGGGAGCTCGGCTGAGATGAGGAGGTCATACTGCTCTGAGCAGGTGATTTTGTACGGTCTCTCCATGATCAACAAAAAATGTGCGTGCGGTAGATCCCTTTTCTGGAACTCCACAACATACACGTGTGCGCAAACCTTTCTGTGGATATCCTTGTTTAGCATCCTGTCCTTGAGCTCCATCAGTTTTGCCCTGAATACCCGATCAACAAGATCTGGACGATCCTGTGGTGTTTGTCCAGGGTACAACTCACGCGTGATCTCATCCCATTTTGGATTACATGTCATAGTGAGGAAGATGTCTGGTTTGCCAAACCTCCGCACCAGTGCCATGGCATCCATGTACCTACGCTTCATGTCCCTCGGGCCTTCAATAAATGAAGTTAGCATCACCGTCCGCTTTCCAATAGCTTCTGATCTACCCTCACCAGCATGCAGGCTATCAACCAATCCTTGGTAGAGGTCGGCCCTAATCTCTGTTTGATTATTGCATATGTAATCTAATCGAGAACTCTCAATTTTGATATATGTATCAACTGCAAACTGCTGGAAAAGACGCTTGCCATGAAGGATGGGATTAAAAATTCCTGGTCCGCATCTGGAACTTGTAGCAGTAGTAGTCACGCACGGAAACACATTTATTTCCTGGACAGTCTACAAAAAATATCTATGTATCAGAGGTGTTTGTATGATATTATTATAGTATACATGGAAAGTATAAGAAGATTAACAAACCTGGGTCTTCTTCTGTACCACTACGAGCCTTAAGTAGGGCACGAGCCATGTTGACTTCCTCCATAGTAACACCTCTCTTTGGGATATCCATATGCCATCCAAGCTCAACCCTAGGAAAGAATAGAGGGTATGAAAAAGCATCGTAACATCCATGGTACGATCAGATGCCATGCCTGCTCCTATCTTTCCCATGAAGGACAACACTATCCTGAAACTGGCCAAGGAGTTCACTACCCTCGATCCAAATAGCAGCCACCTCCGAAGCCAATGGCGTGTTGTACGTCCTCTGTTCCAATCATTGATCAAGGTTAAGTGTGAGTCTATAGTCCTCGAGATGTCCAGTGTGCCCCATACTCCTCAAATGTTCTGAGTACGGGTTGTCACGAAGGATGTCCACCAATCTCTCTATTACTTCTTTGTCTTTTTGGTACTGCTCTTCACGACACCTTCGGTACCGGTGCTCAAGGCTCGGATCATCATCATAGAAGTAGAGCTCAAGATGTCTGGGCACCTTACCATCTTCCCTCCCAAATGACCTTATGTTGTGATAGATCATGCCATGCGCATGGAAGGCATATATGCCACTGCCTTTTGCGGTAGCAGTAGCACTGTTGAGGCGACAGTAGAGGGAAGTGAAAGAGAAGTGACCATTGAAGAACCTAATATTGTTACGAAAGTGCCTAGCATCTGCATCGGCGCTCGTCCAAAGCCTCATGAGCTCGTCTGGCACAACTGGTGCACTCAGCTCGACCTTTCCGTTGCGGCAGCAGAACCCTGGTGGTTCTTTTGGAAACCTCTTCGCGCCGCAATGGCGACAGTTTGGGATAGGTGTGAGCATGTGTGTGTCTGTAGGTATGTTGTTATACAGCTTTTCGTATGGGTCAGGTACTTTAGGGTACAAAGCTGTATCTTCCTCAAGATCATTTTCTTGGTCATCATCATCATCATCTTCTTCTTCTACAATGACATTTAATCAGCAATAATATAGATAAAGCAGTGGAACATTTGGTTTCTATTTGGTATTTTACAAAAGTACCTTGCCCAGCAAACAGGTATCCATCATCCTCTTCAAATATATCTCCCTCATCATCATCTATTGCCATCAAAGATACGTGAGTTCGTAGAAGCATGTGTAAAAGTAAACAGAGTTCAAATAGCTTATAGAATGAAAGAAAATAGTGTCAATTACCACTATCATCACTTAGTGGTGGTGGCGCTGGTATGGTTGATGTAGGCTGAAGGCTAGGTCCTTTCCTTTCTAAAAACCATATAATGATCATGGTTGGTTTAGATACAATATGGTATATAATATATCTCTCCTAAATGAGATAATTAGGCATCAGTGTTTACCGTTGTTGGTTAGGACTGATTGAAGCAAGGGTGTGTTATCGTTTAGGTGTTCTTCATCCATGCATTCACAATCATCAAACAGTGGTGCCGTCACGGTGGCGTGGGCAGCCTGAATGTTGAGCTCTGCCCTTCCTGTTAATTATAGAATGACATTGATCGGTTAGATATAATATTGTATATAGGTCAGTTAAATGAGATAATGAGACCTTAGTATTTACCATTGTTGGTCTCGACTAATTGAGGCAAGGGTGTGTTAACATCCACTCGGTCTTCAGCCATGTACTCACCAACTTTATTAGATGCCCTTGTGTTCGAACCGATACACTGCTCAAACATCATGTTACGACGGGTTAACAACGCATGTCTTTGTATGGATGAAACACGTGATCTACTTGTAGGTGATATATCATTGGATCCGCCATCATTAGCCTCCTCATCATGTATAGGAATGTGAAGAGGTGTTGCACTAAACTCTGGGATAACCCAATCACTGGGGTTCGTCAAGGATCCATGACCTTTAGATGTACCGCCCTCAGTGTGCCACACAACCTTAGGAATATATAACGGGCTGTAACACCTCTGGTGTTACGGTTAATTAAAACCTGCCATGTCATCATCCTTAGTTGCAAATCATCCCGCATCAAACCTGATCACTGTGTACTAATTAAAACAATTTTTATTTCCACGTATGATTGTACTTAGGTATCTTTGAGTGACTTTATGATTTAAATATTTGTTTGTGTGTATGCCTTTAAACCAAAAAGAAAATTTAAAAGGAATCATTTATAAACCCTACATCGGAACAGAAACCCTAAATTAAAAACTAAACAGAATTAGGTGTTGGGCCTTAAACAAAAGTTGTAAATCTTTAAAAGTTAAGCAACTTCTATTTTGGACAATTTTGAAGTTGTTAAAAATAAATTTAAATAAAACCTTAATCTGGGTTTTAAAGTTTAAACTTGAAATACAAATTCAAAACTATTAGGAATCTGATGATGGTCTTTTAATAAAAGTTCTATCCCTTTCATAATAGAACAACTTTCATGTTTGGAGATTTTAAATTTTACCAGTGAAAATTTAAATTAAAACACAATTACTGTTTGTTTAGTTAAATTTAAAATTTGGATTTACCCCATTTTTCATATTTTCAAATTGGTGCAGAATTTGAATATGGTCCAAAAAGCAAAAATAATCTTCATGAAATTTGGCACATCTTTTATTTTTGGAGAATCTCCTGTAGCTGTGTAGATTAGGGAGTAAATGGGCAACAATAGGCTTTGACCTTGGATTCTGCTACAGTAGAGAGGGGGGGCCGGCTCTGTTCCTGCCCAGGCGCAGGCGCGCGTGCGCGCACCAGCCGCCGGCGGTGCCCGAGGCCGGCCGGCCGCGTGTTGCCGTCGGGGTTGGGCCCGTAGGGGCCATCTCCACGCCGTTCGCCCAACCGTTACCCTATAAAAGCCGCCAAGATCACCGTCCTTGCTTCTCCTCCGCTCTGTTCGCCGTCGGCGTGTTCGGTCCTCCGACCGAATTCACTCGACTCGAGCTACCGCCGTTCAATTCCTCTTCCACATAGTTTCACCACATCCATGCGCTCCCCTTGAAGAGCTAGTGTCGACGGTTGGTCGCCGGAGAGGCCGGTATCGTCGGTTTTCTTCTCGGGCTCCGACCAAACGTCGCGGCGGAACACCTCACCGCGGCAAGGTCATTCCGGTGCCCTCTGCCTTTTATTTTCCGTGTCCTTGATTCACCTGGGGGCCTTGGTGCTCTGTAATCTAACGGTTACGTCTTGTCTGCTTAGACCTCACCGGAACGATAGCTTCATCGCCGGAGCACGCCGCCGCCGCGTCCGCTGTCTCCATCAACAAGCCACCTCCGAACCATCCCCGACCCAACTAGCTCGAGCAGTAGCGCCATAGTGAGTCCCTAGTACTCTTAGTCTTCTCCGTTGGACTCTATCGGTTTGCCACCGCGGGCACGCGAGGCGCCGATGAGCCGCCTGCCGTCTTACCGCCATAGCCGCCGGCGTAGCTACTGTGAAGCCCTAGTACTCGCCTGAGTCGCCTAGATAGGTTCGCGGGGGTGCGCTGTGTTTGTCGTTGAACCTTGGGCTCGCCGGTGACAAGCCGCCGGGGTCCGAGCCGCCGCGGCCGGACTCGCCGCACCGCGCGAACGCGCGCGGGTGCGCTGTGCCCAGCGGGAGGAGGAGGAAGGTGAGAGGTGGGCCGACCTGTTTGCCGAGTTTGACCGGCCCAGTGGTGAAAACAGAGAAAGAGCGAGAGCCGGGCCGAACTGGGCTGCTTGGGTCGGCCCGGTAGCCCTGGTCAGCGTCAGTTTTCATTTTTTTTTGTTTATGTGAATAGTAATGCATCTTGTTTATTTTGTAGAGAATTATTCACTGATCCAAAAATTCTGAAAATAATTGTGTGTGCTCTCTGAGGGATGTAGTATTTAACAAAAATATTAAATACATGTTTTGAACAATTTCTGCAGGAATTAAAAATCGGCACAATAATTGATAAATGCAACTTTGGGTAATTTTAATTAGTTCTCTATAACTCCAAAAATCATGAAATTTAATTTGGTACTGTTTTAGGATAAGTACTATCTATGGTAAAATTTTGAGCTCAGATAGAAATAATTATTTCTTATTTATTACCTGCTTAATTGATTAATTAAGGAAAGGTTATTAGGATTAAAATTTTAATAATTTGTTAAATCTTTTAGGGTTTGGTCAAACCTCTTGTAGCACCTGAACCCTGCTGTTCCAAGTATTGATGATCATTTACTTTGTAAGTATAAGATGAATTACCCTAGGTAGTAATTAAATGCCAAAACAAAAATCCTAATTGTTGATTGATTAATAAAATTGAGTAGAAACCCTAATTCACTTTTGTGTGGTGTAACATTTGGATCGAGTGATATCCCTGGGTCATTAACTTGAGATGATCCTTGGCACCTTAATTAGTGTTTGGGTTCTTAATTGAATTGTTAATTTGGAATGCTAGTAATTTATGTTAGTCACATATAATGATAGGGTTTAATAATTTGTTTAGGCAATGGGTTAATAATGTTTTAAGGTAAGAACCAATCCGACTTTCAACGACTATTAAAATGGTCAATAAACCAAAGTAGTTAATACCCGATGGTAACTAGTTTCGTTGGCTTGCAACTTTACCGTAAAGTAAAGTGTACTCAACCTTCAAATTGAGTTTACTTTCTATTGATCAGTGATTTTGTGCATCTCCACATCATGGCACACATATCATCATGTTAAGCATTGCATTATTATTTCATGTAGTGAACGCGCGGTGATTATTATCGGAAGCAAGTCCCGAGTAAAGTTTTCACTCGGTGGGCATGTATCTTTTCGGCGATTGAATTCCGGGTCCCATCTACTTCAAGCAACAGGCAAGCCCCGGTGCATCCAGCCCCTTCCTTGTGATTTACAAAATATTTGTAACTTGAGTTAAATTATTGCATTAGGTTGATAGGAGTTGATTGTCACCTACTTGCTGCATTACCCACCTTAATATATTATCCCTTGAAATCTGTTTAAAATGAAAACATTGAAAAATGCTTAGCCCTGCTTAAATAATATAGATTTTTATAAATGCTATTTTTGAGCTATTGCGATACACTATTCAATCATGAAAAAGGGAATTGGTATTATTCTCGTTCGGTAGGCTGTGCACCTGATCAGTACACTGTCATCGACGGAAAGGGATTTCCTGCTCGGTGATCGTGGCATTGGGTTAGAGTCCCAACAATTGTCACCGACGGAAAACGGGATTTGAAAACCGAAGGGACATTTGTACTTGGGTTAGAGTCCCAATGCATTGTCGCCGACGGAAAAGGCAATAGGGACCATTCGTTGTAGGCCTGTTGGATCGAGACTTTGCAACTAGCCACATACTACGGAAAGCCTCTGACTCCGGTGGCTCTACTGCTGGAACCGACAACCACGCACTGGGAGTGGAGAGATGGCGAGAGTAGCGTGTACTCTCGTGGCCGTCGTGCCTGAAGACTAGAGGGGTACTGTGCTCTCGGGTGGCGCAGGACCGGTTCCGGGGTACGAAAAGCCGTGGTAGGCGGGGTTGGCATATGCAAGCTTAAGTGCTACATATGCAGTGTGGATAGGGATCCCCAGCTGGGTACTAATCGATTCGAATCGTCGTTGCTCCTCGGTTATGGAGACTTGATCCTTCGACCATTCAACGAAGAGTGGTTCGGAACTAGGATGTTTTGAGAATGATTAAATAATTGGAATTGAAGGATATATGAGAAAGAACTGAAAACTATCGATATTGATTATAATAATATTGAGTAAAATACTGAAAGTAGGATTGGTAATGCTTTTCTGCAAAATTCTTTGACTCTTGCTAAAGCCTTACCTTGACTCCCCTCAGCCTGCATTGCTGAGTCTCATTCCTTTTTCTTAGTCGGGTAAGTCTTGCGGAGTACCCCAGTACTCAGGGTTTATTAACCCCTGTTGCAGGTGAGCCGGGAGTACAGTTCTGCTTGAAACCGTGCCGGTTGCCGGATCATGCATGGATGAAGATGTGTATAACCCTTGGGCAGGGTGTCTAGTTGTAAGATGCTATTCTACTACGAGACTCTGGTTTGGGATAATGTAAGCTAGATTTATAAATCTATATTAATGTAACTCTTCCACACTCTTTACTCTGATTTATCTTATTTGTGTAAACTGTTGTAATACTTGCAAGGTCTTTACAATGAGATCCTCGGGTAAATTAGGGTTTTCTATAAGACCCGACGGGCCAGCTAAGTCAAAGGGAACTCGTGCAGACTAGTCAAAGGTCCTTAGGGACGATGACGGGGCACGTGGGTCCTATGATTAAGGCGGTTCTGTCACACGGGCTCTCCATAGCGATACACTCCGGGTGCAGGGAGTTCTTCCGCATCTCTTTAATTTTTTTCTTAGACAATTTTAATGCCTCCTTACGCTTGGGATCTGTATTGTGCAGCCTTTGGTGCCCACGCCTTGCTTCCCTTTGTTCGGGTGTCATGTTTCTATACCATTGACTGTTGTAGCTACTTTTGGATGTACTTTGCACGTATGTTTCATTAGCACCGGGAACAAGGGGATTGGTCAAACCAATAGTGCTCTCCTTCTCTATAGTCTCCACTTCGGGCTCATCTATTAATTTAATCATATAATTGCACAATCATTAGCTTTATTAAGTCATATTAGTGCAATATCATTTTTAAAGAACTAAAATATTTGAACATATATAATTACATGATAACTGAGTGGACATGTTCCTCGTCAGCAATATTATGGGTCTGATAAGAATCACTCCTATGGGGCCAATCATCAGTTTCAGTAGGATCAACATTTTCCTTATTTGATGCAGCGTCGTCATCTACAAAATTATACACATTACATATATGTGTAAGAAAAAAATATGTTATTCATCACTACATGTTAATCTCAATATGTTAGGATTAACGCGATACAATTGGTAGTTCCAACAAAATGTTGCTTTTTTCTTTGATGATAGGCTTCACGATGCCTCTTTTTAATTGCATCCTTTTGTTCCTGAGACATTGAATGCCATCGGGCTCTGTCCCTTTCCCTCTTTCGATCTTTAGCATCAACTGCAGTAAACTTTGAATTAATATCAGATAACATACACATAATACATTCCATGCAATATTTTGAAATGATGTTAGATTATATTACCTTCTTTGGTGGTGTTAGTTTTGTCTCCTAATGGTCCACGAGAATTATTTTCCATTGTATGATTCTATAATATAAAAAGGCAATAGTTTATATAAATTTCAATTAGCACTTGAAGCACATAAATGACGTCGAGATGCTACTATCCCGCCAAGCCTAATATTTTATTATGAGAGTAGGGGCAAGAAACTTGTGTATCCTTACCCAACTAGGTTTTGCCGAATGTGCAGACTGTAGGAGTACTAACTGTAGGCAGTGATTGTCGCTATCTGTGAGCCGACTTTGGAAGATGCAAGCCTAGAATGATGGAAGACTTTTGTAAAAATCTCATCAAACAAAGCATTGTTTAGCCTACAAACATTCGGCTGAACTGAAATTCGGCTAGATTGAATTCTCCGACCAGAGGAATTGTTGTTAGAGGAAAATATTGTTCTGTGACTGAAAATAAGCTGAACTTAGCTCAAACGAATAGAACGATTGTTTCATGTTAGCATAAGATCAAGTTCAATAGGCTAGAAGGGAGCATATCAATGAGATGCTCATAATTATACCATCTCTGCTTATTAGTATGCTACCCTATATTGTCATAAACGGCCCTGTAGATTGCAATAAATTTATTATGTAGTTATTGATTTGTAGTTACCAACCTTTCTCGAAGTTTCCTGATGCAAAGTAGATTTTCACCTATATATTATAAAATGGTCTTTACCAAGCCCCTTTTCAGATTATGTAATGCAACTTGCGGAACTAACCCAATCTCCTATTCATTACCAATTTGCCATGCTCCCAAAAACAACATTATCACTTTGCCATGGCCCATGGCTTCCATGGCCCTGTGTGCTACTACTTAATTTTTAACGCCGCAACAAGCTTAACCTATTTTGCACAGTACATATATTTGCATAAAAATTTCTCTGGTCAAACATCGACAGACATTTTTCTGAACTTTAAAACCTTCTTTTTCAATCTAATATCAAGTCAGGAACAGTTCCAAGGGCACGGGCATACAAAACTACACTACATGAACATCAAGGCATGGAGATACTATTCAGGAGAGGAGAGGGTCATCTTTAATTAGATAACTTGCAGCTGCGTCAATTGCTGAATGCCATGCAATTGAGAAAAGGTAAAACATCATGTGCACATAATTATCATCTAGCTCTAGCCTGACGAGTGGAGGTTGGACAGCATCTTACCAAAGGTTATATTGGATAACTCAATTTGATGGCATCATCAGATGCATCATAATCAACCTCCAGAACCTTATAGTAGTCCTGTTCTCATTTTTCGTAAAATGGATGTGATAGTTTTCTACCCTCTCGTACAAGTTGAACATTGACAAAAGCGTAGTCTCCAAATGGATAAAACTATTTGTACTCAATTTTTTACTCTGACATGGCATCAATAAGATTGTGCACATCCATAGATTCCATACTGCATTCAAAGTGCATTTTATATCAACCGTGAACATGAATGGTTCTCAGAATCAAAATTGATTTTGATAGTAGTCTGAAGTTAAATGCACAGGGGCTACCCTTTAAAAAAATGGCTAAAAAACATTGTGGAGGGCTGCTGATATTTACTACTTTATTCATTAGTTAAAACAGTTATAAATTTTGGGATGACAGCTTCTAGCGGTGTCTTTCACCGGCTCTGGCTGTGAGGAAACGTACTATCATAATCAGAGCATTCATTCAATTCGAAACGTAACAGTTGCTCAGATTAAGTCATTGAGATTTAGATATGAGGCGAGCTGTAAAACATACCTAAAACAGAGATACTTTGACCGAAGCTAAAGTAGCAGATGTGGTGGCCTCGTTCACTACTAAGAGAAGATGTTCTTACCAAATTGACCCATCTGCAGTAAAAATTCAGTAAATTCAATATCACACTCCGTAATTATATGGTGCAAAACAATAAAGAGCATGAAGTCCTGCAGTACAAGATTATATTAATCAGAACTATAGTAAAAATGGTTGTTCCTAGATAACGACCATATATATATATAGTTACGCATAGAAAAAGGAATCAGTATCTGTGATTGGAAAAAAAATGGATAAACAAACGGCACTAATCCTCACCACTTTCTCACGCGTGTTATAATTCAGAATATTATATCTGAAACAAGCATATATTTTAGGCAAATCTTACAAGCAATACCTCAAGCAGCTTACGAGCGATGTAGGTAGTACCAGTATCTCGTCGAGGGCCGCCGCGTCCTGCCCGCAGCAGGAGGCACGATGCAGGTAGCACTCGTCACCTACTTCCTCGCGTTTGGGCCAGCGTCTCGCCACGTTTGAACATGTAAGTGCCGCTTGATCGGTTGCCCGCCGACGATATCGACCGGCCAGCCCTTGTTTGCGGACGGGCTCCTTGACGCTTGCAGGCGGAGAGGCGGAGGCCTCGGAGGCCACGCGGCGGCACGCTGACCTGGAGGGCCGGGTCGCGCTGCTGAGGGCGGAGGCTGCTGCGTGGCAGGCCAAAGCGGTGGCGGACCAGTCCACGGCAGCAGCGGCCGCGGTGCAGGCGAGGTGCACGGCCGAGGAAGAGGACGAGCACGTGGGCGCGGCGGCGGACGACGCCGGGTCCTGCGGGATTGGAGGCAGATCGTGCGGGAGTGAATGATCGTGCGTGAGGAGCGGGGGCGCGGTTTCCCTTTTTTGGCGCTTGTGGTTTTGGATGCCTGGGCCTCTAGTATCACACGGCTTCGTGTACGGGTTAGCCGGGTAAGTTTCGCAGGGGGAGGCGAGGTGAAACCCGGGCTGACGATTCCCTTCGATACTTTTTAGTTGTATAGATTTCTTGTTTTTTTTGCCGAATGGATTAACTAATTCCTTATACTTATTTGCACACATGACTTTTATGTATTAAGCATGTCTCTGTTCCTTCTAGTATTTCTTAGTATATTGTAATTATTGTTGAGGTGTTTTTTGGTTAAGTTTTGTTTGCAAGTTATTAGGTTCAACTTGCATGTTTAAGTTACTCCTCATAACTTATATGCTTCAATAATTTTCCTCCTTATGTGAATGTTCAATTTCTGAAGTGTGTGGGTTGCTGGAGAAATGGAGAGAAACATGTAGAAAAGGAGCAAACCATACTCTTACCCACCCTGCTTCTATATCTTATGAACAATTTTTCCTAACATCTTTCCTATAATATTTTTTCGAAGGCGGATATTAAACTAATAAAAAAGTGTTTACTGTAAACTTTTTTTCTGAACCATAGGCTATTTTGTTTTGATAAGTTTTTTAATATAACTTATAGTACATAACTTAATAAATTTCTCCATACAAGTTCTCATGAAAATCTTCTTATCCTAAAAGTATGTGCTAGAAGTTGATATAGACATAACAAAAAGTTTTTTTTATGTGTAAGTTATACAGAATAACATATTAGGATAAGTTTCCCTATACATACTTATTCATATTTGGACTTGTTGCCCTAATAATATGTTAAGGATTGGATCAGCTCCTTTTTGCCTTGTCCACCATGCTTCTCTATACATAGTTATTCATAGTTATAGTTGGCCATGCAGCCGAGTCCGTTGGCCCGGCACGAGGCCCGTGATTTTGGCCCGGCCCAAGCACGGCCCGACCCGGTCACATACGGGCCCTGGCTGGCATGGCCCGACGGAGCAGGCCGTGCCTGGGCCGACCCCAAGGCACGTGGGCCGGCACGGCACGGCCCGCTCAAAACGGCAGGCACGAAGCCGGCCCGTCACCCTGGTGGCCCAGCGCCCCCCTGCAGCTGCCGGCCTGCCCCAGCCTCCCCTGCCATATAAACCTCCCCCCCCCCACCCCGACGCCTCCCCATTCCCCAACCCTAACCCAATCCCCACACCCGGGCTTCCCGGCCACCGCAACTCTCCTCCGCCGCAACTCTCGCCCGTCGCCGTCAGTCGCCGCACCCACTGGAGAGCCCTACCACCGGCGCGCATCAGAGCTCTCGTCGGCTCATCGTCATCGGCCTCGATCCACTCTCCCCATCTAACACTGTCTCTTCCCTTCTCTCGGATCTGTCGGTGGCTCGTCGGCACTGCTCCGGTGATCTTGATCCACCGCTCTCCCCATCTAACCTTGTCCCCTCCCTTCTCTCCCCTGTTCCTCCTCTCCTCTCGCTGTCGGTGAACTATGTGAGTACGAGTTGCTGTCCAGTACCTTCCACCGCCACTCACCATCGACTCTAATCGGTGTCTGTCTGTCCTCCGGGTGGCCCTAGGCCTCTTCTTCTCTGGCACCGGGCTTCGGCTGCGCAGGTGAGTGAGAGTCCACGAACCCTAACTCTAATTCCTAGATCTGTCATCTGTGATATGTTTCTCTTACTCTCTTTCTCCATTGTTGCGTAGGTCGGTTGCTGACGCTGCGTCTTCATCCTCTGGCGTAGACATGGCTAGGCTGCCGCGTGTACCGTTGAGGAACGGTGCCGGAGATCAGCCG
The DNA here is from genome assembly GCA_038502445.1 of Eremochloa ophiuroides. Lineage (NCBI taxonomy): Eukaryota > Viridiplantae > Streptophyta > Magnoliopsida > Poales > Poaceae > Eremochloa > Eremochloa ophiuroides. The sequence continues at coordinate 7,686,846 of JAHLJS010000002.1, forward strand.
TCTGCGGTCAAGTCTGCCATGGCGGCGGATGATGATGACAATGTCGTCTATCCTAGTCACCGGCGACGATGACCTCAGAGTGGCAGGGCTGATACCCGAGGATGACGAGATAGGGTGACGGGCTGTGGGCCGGCACGGCACGTGTTTTTTGCTGTGCTTCACGGGCCGGCTCGGCACGAAAAACGGCCCACAGGGCCGTGCCTGGGCCAAAGGCCAGGCACGAGGCACTAAGGGGCACGGCCCGTGAAGCACGAAGGCCCGTGAAGGCCCGACCCCTATTGGGCCGTGCTGGCTCGGTATCGTGCCATGCCGGGCCGTGTCGGCCCGTTGGCCATATATATTCATAGTATATCTTTTTTTGTAAGTTTTCCTATTAACTTTTCTGCTTCTTTGTACTTAGTTTGTATTTTTAATTTATGATTTTAAATATTAGATATTTTACAGATCTTCCAAATGAAGATGGATGGAGTCTTATGCAAAATGGACCTAATGTAAAACTTTATCATTTGCTTGTCAATGTTCAGAAATTTGTTCTTAAGTATACAATGTAAAATTAAGTTTTATTTGCCTCCCCCACCCGTTTTTTTACCCTTTTTTCCCATGTTCCCGAATGATTAAAACAAACATGATTTCTAAAAGGATAAAAATACATAACGACAAAACTATATAGAGAATGTTGTCCCCGCGCTGGTTCCAAATTTTAAATTACGGGCACGTGTCAGGGCGCGAAAAAAATATAGCGTGCAGCACAGCATGCTAAAAGAGAAAGAGCGCGGGAAAAGAAAATTACGTGAAAAGTGAATGAGGGTGGCACCGAACCAGAGCGGCGTGCGATAATGAGTTAAGCGCCTACTTGCTAAAAGGGGAAAGCGGTGGGAAGTTGCTTTATTTCCAAAAATGGAAATATCTGCACCATTTAGCATGGCCGGGTTCTGTTCCAAATTCCTACGCACGCACGAGACCCGCACTGTTCCATCTCGCTAGTAGCCGCCGATGTTTCTTCTCGGCGTGCGCCACGTGACACCATGCCATGGAAGAGCACGCCTCCCGGTGGCCAGCGGCCTCGCAGGCGTGGACACTGCCTCCAGCGGCCACACTAGCGTGGACACGGCCACGACGGCCCCTGCGAATGTTGAAGCCCGACCGGACTCCGCTGCGACAGCCAGCCAGCCAACCAGCAGGCAGGAGCCAGCGGCCATCCAGCGGGAGCAAGCAGCACCGGAGTGAATGCTTTCGATCTCTTTTGAGAGGGCACGTCGAACAGCAGGTAGGAGCGGCCATCGAACAAGCCATCGAATAGCGACACCTATTTTGTTTACAAAATACATGTATTTTATTTAGGAAAATGAGTAAAATACGGATAGGGTTATAAAAATAAAAAAGACGACGTTTGGAAAGTCATTTTTGTGAATACAACATTTAGAAAGTCATTTTTTGCGAAGCGCGATGTTTGGAGTCATTTTTACAATTTTCTCAAAATCATATGCACGGCCGGCAGCGCATTAGTCCCCCTGTACGGCCTTGCCAATTATAGTAAAAGTGCAACTTACTATATTTCTTTTTTCGGCTGACGCGGGCGCACGGAAGAAGATTTTTCGACCAATTGTAATCGAGACTAAGGCATGCGCTGGCCAGGCCCATATACTGACCATGGTTTATACGAGAAAAAGGCAACGTTTATATGACAAAAAGGCAAATCAGGCCCAAAACATGTGCTTTTTGGTACTGCATGTATACATATATTCAGAAAAAGAACACATTTACATCTGCAGTTTTCTTGAACACAACACTGTACATATAGTCCCTAGGAAAAGCACACATTTTCGCATTTTTTCTATACATGGCATGCACTTTGCTTCTCAGTACATGGCTTGTATCCTAGATGGTAAAAAAAGGATAACAGGTGTCACAAATTGTTGCTAGAGATGGAGATAAAAAAGGATGCATATGTCATGAAAAAGGATAAATAAAAAAAATACAAACAGCAAGCAATTGCAAAGAAACTAGGGGAAAAGGCAAAGGGCTGCTCTAACCTAAAGGAAAACCGACCTAACCTATGCAATGCCAAAAATGCTGCTTATGCTGCCCAATAGTGGCCTAGCTGAGGCTGCATTTGCTATGACCTACAGATAAGAATAAAGCAACCAATCAAAAGAAAAAAGCAGGGATTCGAGAAAGTAATACAAACTGCATTTTCTTAGGCAATTTAAATATCATTCATTAAGCGACAATGTCTTCCTAAATAGGCAATTTAGTCTGTTCTTACTAGTAAAAAACAGTATTTATCGATCACTGGCCAATTCTTTTGTTTAAAGGTACAACACTATAATTTAGCCTATTCTTACTAGGCAATTTAGCCTATTCTTACTAGGCAATTTAGCCTATTCGCTAGAAACAAATTTGTTGATTACTGAAAGAAACAAATTTATACTTTAATCTACTATTTATATAGTAGTCACTCACCAACTCTTGCTATTTCAAATTTCAATTGTATCACTGCTATTATAGATGTATAGTACATGCAAGTCATGATTGCTTGTAGGTAAATCACTGCATCATGAAATTCAGAACACTGACTGGAACTAAAAAACCTGCAGGCCTGAGTTACAGCAACTAACTAGTGAACAAAAATGATTAAATCTTAGCTGAGAGCAAGCACATCAATTTTGGTCCACTGAACTGTTGTTGGTAAACTAAAAAATGCAGAGAGAAACGTTACCTGAAGTCCTAAACTATTGTTGGACGAGATAACAGAGAAATTAATGGAGCAAACAAGAGTAGTTGTCTCAACCCTGAGGTAAATGATCGAAGGCAACTAAACAGGCAGGCAGTTGAAACTTGAGAGAATAATGTTCCTGCAAAGCACACAAACCTGATTTGCTATGCAAGTCGTCATCTGAATGAAAACTCTGATCGAAGCCTGAAAGAAATGGAGATGCAGTTACATAAAACAAAAAGAATAGCCTGGAGTGAAGAACCTATCATCTAAACATACATGTCCCCGTCGTCGCTTGTGTCATCGCTTGTGCTAACGTTGACAGACAGTGACTGACACCCTCTATTGGGGATGAACAGGTTGCTGCTGGTAATACTGTAGCGGATTGCATTTTCTTAGGCAATTTCCATTAGGCAACAATGGATTTCTAAATAGGCAATTTATGCATACTGAAGAAGCAAGTATAGTGAGGCATTGCACCAATCTGTTTAATGGGCAAAAATACAGATCATAGAGAGGCAGGTGATGATGTCAAAAAAAAAAAAAGTTTTGTAGTTTAATGAATGAACAGAAATGATCAGCATAACAGTAGAAAAAAAAATAGCATCAGATGACTCACTAATTAAGGCGTGCAAGAATTTTTTTTTTAAAGGAAGTGAAACTAAGTTACCGTGGAGAATGACAGAATGTGACTGTAATTGATAGAGTAAATCAGCAGCAGCAGCAGGCACACAACAAATATTCTCTAATTCAGTGTAGTTACAGTTGCAGTTGCACATGTAGTAGTGCTAGTGGAGTAAAACAGCAGTTGCCAGTTTGCCACCCTTTTTTTTTTTTTTTTGCAAATTGCCAGTTTGCTACATATTATTATTGTTTATCATATAGTTGTCACACTGAAAAATGCCATGAATGCAAATATGCAAAACAAAACATCGATAAAAATGGAACTACCATACATTATTTGCACTGTCAAAATGTCATCCCAAAAAAAGCAACCAAAAGGTCAAACATATTGCAACTGGTAGAACTTTGCTTAATTGTAACCACTTCAATCAGAAGACATTCATAAAATATCATCAATCATGCACATAATTACAATGTGGAACTTGACTATCAGTAACAACAAGTATTGTATAACTAAACTCGCAAAGTAAAACAGATGAATTCATCCATCGATCAGAAAAGAATGTGCAGATCCATACACAGGGCCACTGCGTATAGGCCTCTACCTAATAACTAGTATGTCATTACTGCTTATGCTAGTGATGTACTGAGCCTAAGAGATAAACTAGCATCTGCACTTGTGCTAATCCAAAGCACTCCCAATCAAAGCAATCGTGTACGCTTGGAGTTATAAGACTTTTATCAAAAGGAGAAGGAGAGGGGGGCTACCATTCCTGCTCATCCTGAGCTATGCTCGTGCCCAGTCTGACGCACTTGTGCCTCAGCTTGGTCATTGGTTGTAGCCCCGAGCAACGCGCATGCGTGGATATGATGACTACCTTGTACCTGATCAAGTTCATGCAGTAGATTACCTAACAAAATGATAGCATGGATATGATGCAATTTGCTAAACCTACAGAGTCACAATATGGATCAAGGCAGCACTAGCAGTAGGCATCTAAGCATGAGCAATAAGCACTGAAAAAAGCAAGTAAAAGTTGATACGCTTGAGCAAGACGATGGTGGAAAGGAATAGAACACAGCGGCATCCACACCATAACAAGCAGCGCAGGCTCCAGATCTCGGCTCCCCGTAGCCCATGGGAGCTCGCGATTCGGACTGAGCAAACTAGCCTGCACTGACTAGGCACTCCAGCAATTCGAACCACATGGGGATGGCTGGACTGCGCAGATCGCCAGGGCAGAAGCAGCACGGCCCTGGGCATGAGATGGGAGGTGAGATCCGAGGATCACCTGTGCGGGGACGGGCTGGGGCATGCCGGAGCCCTTGAAGAAGGCAGCGGCGTCCTGGCCGCTGATCCGGTCGCCACGCTCTAGATCTGCGCCGTGGAAGTAGGCGTCGAAGGCCGCCGGCGTTCCAGATGGGCAGGAGCCACGGGAAGGCCCTCTCGCATGGAAGAGAGGAGGAGGGGTCGCGAGCGGAAGGACCAGGGGTAGGGGAGGGGGAGCAGTGGCCGCAGGCGCCGGAGAGACGGCCGACGGCTCGGGCGGTGGTGGTTGGTGGAGCTCGTCGAGGCTAGGGTTGTTGGTGCGGCGGCCGGCGCAACTAGATCTGGCTGCCGGGCGGAGAGGGGAGAGGTAGGTGAGAGGGAGGAGGGTGGGGGAGGGGCCGGTGCCGGTGCCGGCGGCGAGGTGGAGCCTGTCAGTGGGGCGGGTGCCTGTGCGCATAGAGGAAGAAATGGAGATGAGAGACGATGGAATGGGAATGAAACGGGCGCGTTGGCTTGTCTGCTACAGTGGCGAACCTTGCAGGGTATGCATAGAATTTTTTTATAATTCGGTAAAATCACTTCCAATTTAATAAACCATACTATAATTCTGCAAACCATATGTATTAAATAACATAACATGATAAGCCTTAAATTCAAAGATGAAACTAGAAACAGCTATACATTACCATATAAATAGTTCACAATACAAATAGTAGTTAATTTCAATATTTAGTTAATTACAAAGGGACAAAAGATGGACATTATACATATATCTATTGAAAGTGATAACAAAATGTTGCAATTATCTGTCATTACATGCCATTCCATTTCAAGAGGAAATATATATCTATATTCGTTTTTAATAAAAAAAAGACCCAAAATGGAAAATAATACTAACTAATAAAATGGGGCTGAAAAGAATCGAACCCAGGACACCTTCGTTGGTGAGAGCAGACATTACCAGTAGGCTCTCACAAGTTATTTTCTTATTTAGTCGCTAATTTATTTACATATGAATCATGTGTTAAGTAAGTGTATGGCATGGCCCACAGAGTATGGCGTGGCCCACCTGGCATACCCTGTGGGTCCGCCCCTGGTCTATTACTGGACGTGCGTTGGTGGCAGCAGCCGTACGGAGCGATTAAAAAACGGTCGGCCAGAACAAAGTCTATGGCTACAAACAATCAGGTCACATTATATCAGTCCAAAAATCATACCATGCCCATGCCAACACTGCACGTAAAATTATCGCTCAAGCATAGCACTACTATCGGGTTGTGCCTGGCATTGACTCTACTAGCCCAACGGACCTGGCCTGTTTCGCCATCTATCACTGGAGGATGCAGGTTCACACAACTCCCCGAACTTGGTTCTGGGATTCGACCCGGACCGCGGGGCTGCTCCGCCTCCATGGGGGATGCGAGCGAGAGATAGTCGAGCTGCTAGCTATAGAAGTTTAGATACCCAGGTGACTCGCGGTTTAACTAATTAATTTCCACATTAGATCAAGAGGACGGGTTCAACGAAGGAAGGATTTGGCTTACCTGGATCAATTGCTTACCACGTCCGAGAGCACTACCTCGCTCCCGCATAGTCGCCTTCTTCGTCAACGCTGGGCCTGAATAGCCAGAGTTCCTCTTCTTCCTCGCGCTTCTCCTCACGCGCGTATACAGCACCCGTCCCATAAGAGATCATCCCGCCAGTCAGATTTTTGGGGCGAGTTAGAAGTTAGAACCTAGATTTTGAGGGTATATTCTCTCTAGTGGATCTCTGAACTAAACACCCTAATGTTCACTCCTCCATGACCGAAAGCGGCAACGAAGGAAAAAAAAACTCGGCCTGCTGTGGGCAGACAGCCTTGTAACTTTGTGCCCTTTACGGTAGAAAGACCTCTCATACAAGCTGAGAAAACCCTCCGAACCCTTGGCCCGCCCATACACGGTAGAACCATAACACCATGAGATGAGTTGGTCATAGACCTATGCTTTGAAATGGGATAGACGAGGGAGTATTTTTACCCTGAAAACAATCAACCCCAAATGCGCCGCACAGGGTCTCGAACTTGGGCTGCGAGGGTGCCAACAAGAGTGCTAAACCAACCGGTCTAGCACCTCTTGGCAGCGGCAAGAAAAAAGGCACCTGCCAATCGGAAGTAGACACATCACCACTCAACCGCTAACACCGACCTCCAGACGGGACGAGGTAATCCTCATGAAGAGGATGGACGGCATCCTGCCTCATGCGACGCCAACTTCTTCCGTGTTCAAGCGAGCATATGACGCCATCCTTTTAGGTAACCTTGACATCGAATCAAGTTGCAGCTTTATACGAGTTGTTTCCAACAACCAACAATAGAGCTGGTATAAGAGCCGTTCCGCCTGGTCGTACCCTGACGCACTCTTCTCGGATAGCGAGGTAAGAGCTTGCAGACCGTAGCTTAGTTATGTATCAATTAAGTAATATTGAATCTTCTTTTTGTTTCCTAGGAAGGTCCAACTGACGGCTACGGTAGACCGGTGGACCTCCGGAGGTGCTCATTAGAATACGTTGTTGTATGTTTAAACTAATCTTCTTCTTAATTATAATAATACGCAAATCTTTTGCGTATCCGAGAAGTAAGAACTAAACACTCTATCCTAGAATCAAACACTACCTAAGTTAATTATCCCTATGTAAAAGATTCTTCAGTTGTGGTTACCTTTAACATAACCAAAATGACTTAATGTTTGAGATAGAGAGAGAGAGTATCATAAAAGGTTTCAAACTAGCAAGGAGGACCACAAAAATAGCATCGGCGGTAGCTAGTTTTTTCCTGGCTTATAACATTTGGAGTTTCAAAAATACCTTTTTGCAAATATTTTTTATTTTTTATTGTAGTAGTATCTCTTTATTTAACCAATTGGATTAATCAGTACCAACAACCATATATCTATCTCCAAAAAAATATTAGCTTAAAGTTATTGTTGTCTTTGTAAATCTTCAATTTTCCCACTCTTATCTCATGAACTTTTTTATGCCAAATCATTGTACTCCCTCTGTTCCAAACTCTAAGACATTTTGACTTTCTAGATATATTATTTTTTGTGTACCTAGATATGTTGTATATCTAAGTGCTACCAAAAACTACATATCTAGAAAAGTTAAAACATGTTACGGTGCGGAATGGGAGGAGTAGCGTTTAATTTTCTTTTGATAACCTTCTTTCCTCAATAAAAGTACCCGCGGTTTTAGTTCCTCAGTCTTTTTGTAAATTTAAGTTTGGAATATTTTATGCGTTATATTGGGTGTTCTTTTGCCCTATAAATATCAGAATTCTGCTCATGTTAATGAAACCACTATGGCCTCGCTAGCCGATCGTGTCTTAAGCTATCAAGCATTTCCAAAGAAACTATGGAACCATCACCAGTGATTTGCTTATATAAGACATGCTGCTACCCACTCCACTACTGTTGTTGTTGTTGTTGTTGTTGTTGTTTATGATATCTTTTATGGATTTATACCATTGCTATCTATATGCTAACATCGGATGCTTCAATAAATGTAAGTATACTATCATTAACACATATAGGGAGAGAGAGAGAGAGAGAGAGAGAGAGTGCACATATTTATATAATTCTAAAGCATTCACATATGTGTGCACTCCATACATAGAAATTCATTAGATAAAATGATTGATGCTACCCCATGCTATTGACTTCATCATAGAATCACCAGAATGGGACTCTAGCGGGGCTTTTGAAACCATTATGAAACAGTTAGCTATACCACATGATCTAACAATACCCAAATGGTATGTCTGACCCATTACAATTATACTTTACATCCATGTTAATGCCATGTACATTCGTATGTGGGCACTAGGAAAGGAATCAAAGGCACATGTTATGTTAGCTACATGACAAGGAATTTAGCAAAGTCTCTACTTACTGTTGCCTACTTTACACCTACACCACTCCATTTTGTCCTTGACTAGCCAAGGAGCCACTCACCCTCTCCCCGCTAGACCTCCAATTTTTTTGTCTCCATTGCCTGGCCAACAAAGCTCTCACCATATTGCCTCCCATGCACTCATCGCCCTTCATATCATTGATCTATTGGGTGCCACCCATGGTCATCCATTTAAGCCATGTATCCACTTTTGCCCTCCCTACTGATGTTTTCCTAGCTATCCATCCACCCTCCCCCTCCCACAATATATAAAAACCATGACCTTGACTATTATTGTTGTACATCCGATCATATCGCTACAAGGCATTGCTCCAAGGAATTGCAATAATATATATGTCTTCCTTGTTCATTTGCACCTATGATCATACCTTAGCTAGTGCATATTCTTCCTTATGAAGAAAATTAAAATAGTGCACTACAATGCTACAGGACATCAACGAAATATATATCGTGTGATACCTTGCGTAACTGAGAGAGCATGTTATTGTATATTGCAAATGAACACAACCTAACTGAAATGAAATCCATTTTACCAACATATGTAGTGACAATATTACCCTTACTTACCTAACTTTTCTAAAAAAAAACTGGATTTTCACTGCTCTCAAAATGTGACTTCGCAAAGTCACCACCTTCAAGAATGGTTTCCCAAGACTTCCATTATCATTGTGAGTTTGTGGATATCATCTTGATTATGTTTCCAATTCTGACTTTTATTTACTTTAATTTTAATTTTCACTTTTATAAGAACATGAAATGACAATACTACTCCTACCTAGCTTTTACTCCGCATGGTTCAATCGAATTAAGGTTCTGGTGCCACCATCCCCGTCACCATTGGCAATCGCTCGCTCCCTCCCGCCCACCTCCTCGGTGCTCTTTCCCCTAATATGTTCCTTCAAGCAACGTTAGCAACTTGTGTGGCCATCGTTTTTTGTTCGTTGATCGCTGCACTTGCATGTCTGCCTTCTATTGCTTTTTGTCCATTGGACTCCTATAAATAAATTTGTGTAGTGCTTGCTTAAATTGGCTTCCTCATAGGTGAGGTTGAATCAAGGGATCAAAATAGCATGTGCAAGCAGTTGCAGGGCTAGTGGGTCCTGTAGATGGAGAAAATGGATATATGTGCTCCACAAAGCTCGTATAGTTGGTGATATGGAGAGCATCTAGACTATAACATTAGTCATAACTTTCCAAAGGTTTCTCTCACTTTAGCAAATTCTATTTTGAGTTATGTGTTACCTCTCACATCACCATTGTGTAGTCTTGGCCAATGCAAGTGTATAGAGACTGTAGCCAGGGGTGGATCCAACTAGGGGCTGGAGGGATCTGACACCCACCCACGCACGCATGGAATCTTTACATTGTTTCCTAACATTATGCCACTACTCCATCTGTCCCAAAAAGAATGATGTTTTTAAATTTAGGATTCCTCGTTTGACCATTTGTCTTATTCATTTTTACTCAAATAACAAAATAAATAAATTATTATTAAAGTATCTCTAATGATAAAATAATCCCTTACAAAATAAATAAAATTTATACTAAAATTTTAAATAAGATAAACGGTGAAATGAGGAATCTCATCAAAAATACCTTTCTTTTCAGGATGGAGGGGTACTCTATATCATCCTACTAGAACAAACCTATTACAGCTACCTTGGGGGACAAGTCCCTATGATTCAAGAGCTACGAGCAGCCCCCACCCTTGTTTTTTACAGCTTATTAGTCCCTATGCAAGTCCACCCAAGTATATGCAATCGGCTGGAAGCTAAGTAGCATTTTGTCATCCAACATCATTAAGATAGCACACCGGTTGATAGCCATATAGATGCCACTATCGAAATTTATTTGAAACATGGCCAGTGAAGGAGTTCCATAGAAAAATTTATTTGACACAGAGCCGAAGATGGTGTTCCATAATCCTCCTTAGATGCTTGACACTGTCTTTGCTATCCTAATCTCGATTCACCCCGCTAGGTGCCGCCCTTTTTCTTCTGAAATTTAATGCTTCAATATTAGGAACATGTGGGTCTAGTTGTTTTAATGCTTCAACTAAGAAAATGTAGACTTCTACTGTTTCCCTTTTTACTACATAGATAAAAATAAAATAATATCACAGAAATTAACATACATTAAAAGAACAAAGCCATGTACAAAATGACAATAAAAATTTTACAACAAATTATCAAAAGAAGTCAAGCATAAAAACAAAGAATGTTTGGAAAATAAAATAAAACATAAATAGACTGAAAATAAAGCAGTAGGAAATAAAAAGCAATACCTAAAATTGTACATAAGAAAATATGACCAAGCCCCTGAACTTACATGCTACCAAACCCGTGCAAGATCTCGATTATATAATATGTATGCAGTATGGGTTGGATATGTGTGCTGGTTATACCAAAAGATACATATATAGGAGGGGATGGTGTTTGGTTGTGTGCTTGGAGCCATGTCAGAGTGTGTTTGGTTGCTTGAATAATATTTCGCAGACTCGCATCACATCTGGACGAGGGGAAATATGGACATGTCAAGATGTGTGTAATTCTCAGAAAAATAATATAATTTAATTAGGTGAGGTTGTCTGAGTGAATAAAAACATTATTTTTTGTTTGGTTAGCTGCATGAGTAGGGAAATACGATTCTGTTTGTTTTGTAATAGTACCACACAAGAGCGAACCACCCTCTTCATGCATCCATCAGGAGTTAGGGAAAAGCCCATAAAGTCGTAAACAAAGCTTAGCTTCGAAGTGTCTTCGGGTGTAGGCTCAGTCCACTAGTACACAAGCTCTACGCAGGCGCCACGCTTTTATTTCTATAGGCAGTTTTGATTATCGGACGTCACTGGAAATCAAATGATGGGCCCAAATCTAAAACCGCCTGTAGAAATCGATTTCTACAGGCGGTTTTCTTAATAAAACCGCCTGTATAAACCATTTCTACAGACGGTTTTATTAAGAAAACCGCCTATAGAAAACCAATTTGTACAGGCTGTTATCTTAAGAAAACCGCATGTAGAAATGGGGGCATTTCTACAGGCGGTTCCTTAAGAAAACCAAATCGGTGCTAATTTTAAAAAATTTGATTTTTTCAAATGACTTCAAATGAAAAAACTGTCTACATAAAAGTTATAGATCTCGAAAAGTTATGAAACTTTGTAGTTGAAATTTTTTTATTTGAAGTCATCTTATTGACGTAAAATACGGTCAAAGTTTGAAATTTGAATTTTGACTTTTTGAAAAAAGCCTCAGATGAAAAAACTGTCTACATGAAAGTTGTAGATCTCGAAAAGTTATGCAACTTTGTAGTTGACAATTTTTTTATTTGACTTCGTTTAGGACCCCAAACAATCAGTTTTCTATCGGTTACGTAACAATATGTGGCGAACCTAATACTATTCAGACACAAGTGAACTATGGGTGGAGTGGTTAGAGGGGGTATGCGCGAAGCAGAGGTTGCAGGTTCGAATCCCACCGGCCGCGTAGCGCGCGAATTTTGCGCGAAAAATGTAGCGAATTGCAACTTCGACGGAGACGAGCGGGCACTGGCCGGTGGCTGCCTCCTCTTATTTAAAAAAAAAATTCTCTGTTTTTTTATCTCGATTTCTATTTTTTCGAAAAATATTTGTACTGGTGGTTTGCTAAGAAAACTGCCAGTACAACCGATTTGTAGTGACGGTTTGCTAAGAAAACCGCCAGTACATTGTACTGGCGGTTTTCTAAACCACCGCCTGTGATTTGTACTGGCCTTTCCCACTGACGGTTTGAAAAAACGCCTGTAAAAATATCTTTGCAATCACCTGTATAGAGCTTTTCTGTACTAGTGGTCTTCATAAGTAAATTTCCAGTTTTCCACCCACACCTTGGACTGCTCTGTTCGCTGGAGCTAATTAAAAAGAAGCGCTGATTTTAGTTAAAGTTGATTTGTTGTGAGAGAAAAATACTATTCCATAGCCGAAAAATAAGCGCCGATAAGATGAAACGACAACAAATTTGCATCCGGAGAACATATGTAACGACGGCGGGTGCAGACCGGCCGAGTGTATGGCTTGCCAAATAGTCTGTGTGGTCACAATATATGTGACTAGTTAAATACATACGGAGTATATATTTACTGTGTATCATATATGGTTCTATTATGATGTTAACTACATCTCACTTCATCACTTGTGTTCCGTCAAGTTGGGCCCCTATACTTTTCTTCACCCTCCGCAGCTGCTAATGCTTATTTTCTCCTTATATATAACTGACTATATATCCAGAAAATCGATCAAAACAACTTTCAATAGCGAAAGACTTATTAGGTACTAACTATATATAATATAGCATGCACGAATTTGACAAATGCAAAAAATCTCAACCATCCGATCCATTCAATTTCCAAAAAAAAAAAAAAAAAACGATCCTTTCAAGAAGCACTTAAACAGGATTGTCATGGCCATAACCAGTTAGGCACAAGCTAGCGCGCGACATAGCATGCATGAAAAAGAAATTAAACAAGCTAATTCAAAAAGATTTGAGGACAGATATCAGACCGGTCTCATGCAAGAGTGCATGTGCTATGTAGTTGCGACATTGGCCGCTACCGCTTCCCCTCCAGAGCACCATGGTCTTCTTAGTCACAAGGTTGAGCTGGACGAGGATTACCTGATGCTGGTCTGCGTCTCCTGTTTGCATCCAGAATAGCACGGTGCCACTCCTCTCCCCAAACATACTGAACCAGATTATTGCCTGGTTCGCGTGAAGAACACCGGTGAGCGGCCTGTCAATGTCAATCTCCTGCATCCGAATCACCTCCTGCCGGCTCCAAAGGATGCTTGAGCCCTCGTCTGGCCCCAACACAAGTGTCCACATTGATATCGCAAGAGTCTCCGCCGCAAGTAAGCTCAGCCGCCTTTCCCCTTGCGTTGTGGCAGTGGCAGCCAGCATGAATCTCCCCGGATAGCTTGTAAACTCTTGCGGCAGCTTGATCAAGGTAGCGGCCGAAGCTGATTCTTCATCGTCAGCGCGCACGGCAAGGATGATCAACTCTCTCTCCAGGTACGCCGCGACGGGGTCGGTGTAGCAGAGCCAGTGAACACTGCGCCCCACGACGGCCGGCGGGGCAGTAGACGATGCCTCATAAAGGAAGCGAGCGCCTGGGCGCAAGTTCTGGATGCGCATGATCTTACGGGCAGCACCCCACTCGCCCTCCTTGGACGAGAAGGTCTGGGTTACCAGCTGCCGGCCACTGAGGTCGCCGCACATGAGAAGCAGCTCGAAGGAGCGGCCGGCGGCATCGTCGTCGACGGAGAGCAAGGCGGGCTGGTACCAGGCTCGCAGGACGATGCCGGCGCTAGTGCTGGTGCTACTGCTAGGAGGTGGAAGAGAGGTCACATGGCCGGTGATGGTGTTGCAGACCTGTAATCCCCCGTCGGGGAAGGCGAGGCGGCATTTGGGTATGGCTAGCATCATCTCGTTCTTGCGGAGGACGAGGAGGCCGTCGCGGGAGGACGCCGTGGGCTCCAACGTGCCCAGAAGATTGGCGTCGAAACGAGGGAGGCGGCCGGGCGGCTGGACGACGTCGATGGGCCGGGCGGCCGTTCCCTCGTTGTTTCCGTAGCCGCCACTCAGCCTGTAGGACACCGCAACGAGGAGGCCCGGGTCGAACCCGGCGCGGCGGCCGAGGCGGGCGTGGAAACCAGGATCAAGCATGGCGCGGCGCAGGGCCTTGCATACCAGGCCGCAGCGGACGACGGTCTTGGCGTCGCCGTCGCAGCGCGCGACGATCTCCAGCAGGAGATCCACAGGAAGGGTCCGCGGCGGCTCCGGCGGCCGTGGCAGTGGATCCGGCTCCGCCACCTCCATCTCACCGAGAGTTGCTGTATGCATGTAGTATGCAGGTGACTTGCGGTTCCCAGATCAGTAGAACCCATTCATCAAAGGATTTGGCATGCTGGTGCCTGGTGGGTAGTGGGTTACCTCGATCGATCGGCGCTGCTCCGAAGCTCCTGCTCTCGATCAGCTTCGTCGCGATGCGCACTTGCTGCTTGCCGCCGTCATCGATCGGCGCGCCGGCGGCCTTCCCACCGGTTCTCCCCAGAGATTCAGGGCACCGACGAGCGACGTCTGCCCTAGCGGCGCGGGGAGTGCTGGCTGCTGCTCCGTCCGCGGTGCGAGAGAGACTGTGTGAGGGAGTAGGGTAGGGTTGGGATTTGCAAATTTGGAAATGGGGAATTCGAGGCCTCGGGGTGGGGTCCAGCTTGAGAGCGGCAAAGACTGCCACCAACCCCACGCTTTTTTTTTTTAATCGCAAAAAAAAACCCCCACGCTTTTTTTAATTGAAGAAAACACTCCACTAGAGTTTTTTTTTTTTTTAAGAAAAAACACACACCACGCTTAGTTTTTTTTTAAGAAACACCCCAAGCATAGATAGGCAGCAACCTACACAGAGAGGTTTGGGCCTTGCTAGAGAAAGTTTTGGGCTTCAGCTGTTCAGCCCAACAAACTGAGATAGAGGAGGAGGGGTCGTGACTGGTGAGAGGTTTCGGCCTTTTGGATAAAATTTTGGCCCGGTTAGTATTTCATTAAATCCCTCTTCTCCTTTCCTATTAATTAATCGCCTCAATCCAACTACATCCCTTTTTAGAGCCTTTTGCCTATATGATCTTGAAAATAATGCTTCTTTCTTATAAGCCTGTTTTCTTCGAACTTACTTGTGTAGTCCCAAAATGAAATTTCTTCCTTCTATGGCCTTTCGTTCAGTTTAGCCCACTAGTGCTACTTTTGAGGTCAAATGACCATTTTACTCCTAAAGAAAAAATAAAGTCTAGAATTCAGTTGGTATATTTTATATTTGAAGTAATAATGAGCAAATATTATCAGACATAATAATACATAAAAATATTATGTATTATTTGTGGTTGGATTAATACATAAAAATATTTGCGCAATATTACTCCAAATCTAAAACATACAAACTGAATTTTGCACTTTATTTTTTTCCTAGGGGTAAAAGGATCATTTGACCCCTAAAGTTAACACTATTAGTGGGTTAAATTAGACGGAAGGCCATAGACGGAGGAGAATTTTGTTTTGTGGCCAGGTAAGTTCGAAAAAAGGCATACAAGGAAGAAGCATTAATTTCAAGGCTATATAGGTAAAAAGCTCACCTTTTTTATGTCTACGTGTTTTACAGCAGGATCCAAAATAATATCATATTTAACAACCCAAAATATAAAGTATGAGACAATAGAAATATACTATTAAATGTAGAAACTTGAAATATCTTGGAATATTTTCAAAAATCATAGAGCGGTTGACTTGTACTATCAAACCATTAACTTTTGAGTAAAAACACGTCTATTTGTATGTGAAAAAGTTGAGAACCGTGGAACAATTTAATGGAATAGTTCATAATGTAACATAGAGCAATGGATGTTTCCTACTATAAAAGTCAAAATATATTAAGTTGTAAATAAGATAAAACCTTTTTGAACCTTGGAATAACTATTTTTTTAAAAAAAGGTCATATATAGATTGGAGTTTTTTTTTTTGCTAAAACAATAGAGCTATATTTACAATATCCTAATTTCTGAAACCGTTGGAAAACAAACAATAATATTTGTACTAGCAAAACAATATAATTATCATGAATGAAATAACCCATAATATAATATGGATTATGGTGGAACAAATAAAAAAATGTAACATAAAAGAGAGGAAAAGAAGGGAAATAGTAAAAACTAATTTTTTTTTAGACTAGAAATAGTAAAAACTAGGGCGCCTCACGTTGGACAAGGGCTGATTGGTTGGGTCACTCCTGTTTTCTATTTTCGTTTAGCGAGAAATATAAAATTAAAAATAGCTATATTTTGGATAACCAAATAAAGAAGCTATTGGAGATTTTTTTTCAATCTAATAAGGTCATAGAGTCTTTTAGAGTTGTTCTAACCAATATGAAAGTGGAGTACTTCTTATAGTGAATTAAAAAACAAATTTATGTTGTTAACCTATACAAGTTTTTAAAACCCATGCTCAAGATAAAACAACATACGTATAAAAAAGATTATTATATAGATTTTTAATTTGATATAAGTCAAAGTAAGAAAGTTGACTTGTAACGAAAATGGAGGAGGGAGTCACGGCGATTTTTAACTTACTGCTGGTGAAGTTGGTTACACCTGGTAAAATAATATCACGGATACAAGGGCGAATTGGCCGGCTGCGTGTGGGAAGGTGCAATCCTGGGTCCTGGCAAGCCCGAGAGAGACGAAGACGACGAGCGCCAGACTGTGTTGCATTCTCCTCGCTCCTTGGTGTAGCTTGACCTGACCGGGCCTCGGCACGCGTCAACGCAGGGCCCGCGCGATTCCTTCGCCGCAACGAAAACGAAACGGCCGTGCAATTTCCACGACGACTCCACCCACACCCACGTCCGCTTCCACTACCCGTCCGTCCACAGGCTGCACTGCACTAGACGAGCATCGAACGGCCGGCGCCCGGACTTCCAAGACGGTTGCTTTGCTGCCCCTCGGCCAGGCCGATCGATCGATCCATCATCGCCGCCGGCCACCGCAGGCCATGTCCGGCGCCGGCGCGGACACGGCGCCGTCGAGCGCCGACGGGGGCCAGCACCAGCGGCGCGCGATCCGGGAACGGGATCGGGACGCGGCGCGGCAGCGGCTGCTGCGGGAGCGCGAGCTGGCGATCGCGCGCGCCACCCGGGCGCCGCTGGCGACCGTGGTCCGCGACCACGCGCTCGTGCACCTCCCGCCGGCCGCCGCGGCGCGCCTCCGCCTGGTGCACCCGTCATGGGCGCGGGCGCTGGCGTCCCCGCTCTTCGCCGTCGCGCACGCCGCCGCCCCGCGCAGGGCCTCGGGCCTCTTCGCCGCGCCCGCGCCCGCGCCCTCGCGAGCGCCGGCGACCGAGGAGGGCGGCTTCTTCCTCCCGCTCGACGCCGCCGACACCGTGCCGTCCCCGGCGCTGGCATTCCTCCCGGCCTCGTCGCCGCCCACCGTGCTGTCGTCCTCGCACGGGCTCGCGTGCTGCTTCTCCGCCGCCGACGACGCCTACTTCGTGTGCAACCCGGCGACGGGGTCCTGGCACGGCGTCCCGTGCCCGCCGCGCCGGGTCACGTGGCCGCGCCCCGCGCTCGTCGTCCTCTTCGACGCCGGCGTCTACAACTTCCGCGGCGACTACGCGCTCGTCTGCGCCTTCGAGTCCGCGCCGGGCTCCGGCATCTACTGCTTCGCGGTGTTCGCGTCGGGGACCGGCGCGTGGTGGGTCGCCGACGCCGTCGCGCCCGCCGAGGGCCTCGCCGCTTCCTCGGGCGTCGCGGCCGGCGGGACGGCCTGGTGGAGGACGGCCATCGGCACCGCCGTTGGGTACAACCCTGCCACGGGCCGCGTCGACCTTGCGATGTGCCCCGGGGACAGCGCCCGGTGGGCGATCGGCTCCGTCGCCGGCACGCTCCACTGCGCCGTGCTCGACGGCGGCAACATCGTGGTGTTCCGGCTTGACAACCACGGTGGCTGGGAGGTGGCGGCCGCGGTCACCGTCGCCGAGATACTGCAGCGGCCTTGGCAACCGGAGCCCGCCGCTAACGAGCTGTCCGACTCCGACTCCGAGGAGGAGGAGGAGGAGTCGGCGGCGGGTCAGGCAGAGGCGGAGCGCGCGGGGGCTGTCATCGCCATGGCGAACAGGTACGGCATGGTACGGGTGCCAAGCGACGACGTGAGGCTGCTGCCGTTCCAGGGCGCCGAGGTGGAGGTGGTGGTGCTGGCCGGCAGGAGGGTGGTGGCGTTCGAGACGGCGACGCGGCGGCGGCGTGAGGCCGTCCTGCCGGATCAGCCGGCCTGCAAGGACTGGGGCGCCGTGGAGTACGCCGCGCACACCAACACGCTCGCGCTGGTCGCGCCGGTGGTGTTCATGGAGCCGCCAGACGATCAGGAAGAGGTGGAACCGTAATCGCCTTCCCTTGTGCGATTTTTTCAGTGGCTCGCGTGCCCTTGCTTGCTTCACTGCTTAGATGCTTAGATCTACGTAGAGAATAATCAAGCTTGTGCTTGTGCATGATTTCGTGGGGGAGAAATCAGCTTGATTTCTGAGCTGCTTGGTGTATATAATTTAATCCCAACTCAACTTACTTCGGCTACATATATACTCCTACGTATTTGGGCAAATTCTTCACACTGAAATTGAATTCTAGAGTTGATTTTTCATTTGTGACTAATCTAGATGGTACAGTATAACAAACTAACAATTCAGTGTCACGATAGGATGCGGATGTTCGTCGGTTCCCATGTTCAATGAGAAAAGTAGTAACATCGATATGATTGATGAGTCACAAGAGTCCATTGAACAAGAGTTGTAACACTCGCTGTGAAAAGAGGGTGGGAAGGGAATAAAGCGAACTGAGATTGGTGCTAATAAAGTACTAAAAGTCAAGAATAGTTGTTTCTGTCACGAAACAATCACTCATTGGCCGCATTAGGACGGGATCGCTGTTAAGTGTTAACTTCTGTATGGGCAGCTAGTAGTTCTTACAGCTGGCGCCCAATAGGATCGAACATATTGGCTGATAAGTTTGATCTTTTAGTTAAATCGATGAATTTAAGGACTTGGAAGTATGTTGACGTACTAGAGTGTATACCCCTACAATCAATTAGGCCTATTGCATAGATAAATATTTTGACATATATATTACTGAAAAAAATGCAGCTTTCTCAGAAACCTAGCAGCTATTTTTACCACGGTGTTACAAGAAGAAGCTGGAGGTTGCAACATTATGGTGTACTCCCTCCGTCCAGAGTGTCGTTTAAAATTTCAAACATATTCTTTTAATAAATATTATTTATTTTGTTATGACTTATTTTATCATTAGAGATATTTTAATAATAATTTATTTATTTATAATTTGCATAAAATTTTTGAAATGAAATAAACGGTCAGACATGATGTCTGAAAGTAAAAAAACGACATTCTTTTTAGGACAGGAGGAGTGTATCTTGTGAATAAGAGTAAATTCTACTAGTGGTCCTTTAACTTGTCCCAACTTCTAATCTAAGTCCCGGCTCAGTAGTTGTAAATTGTACCTTAGCGTCCCTAAACTTACTCTAAGTTCTCATTTAGGTTTCAGTATTCACTATTGCACATTTGACTCTCTAAACTTATCTCGAGTTTTTATTGTGGACATGATACTTCTAAATCGCGTGCACAACTCCCTAAAGTTACATTGTTCCGGCCCACATCCACCCCTAAACTGCACCACAGTGGACATGCCCGCCTCACCCTCATAGTCGCTTTACCGTGCTCGCGTTACCAGCTCGTGCTTGCGCGCATCATTGGCCCTGTTTGGATCCTCTATCTGTGCTAGAAGCTAGAGTTATTTTCTAACTGCAAACTAGCCCTCAACTACCTCTAACTCAAGTGTTGTTTGTATCCCAGAGCTAGATTGACAGAAAAGTTATTTTTCCAATCATTTGTGTGGGCCATAGTATGGATAGATGTGAGGAAAAAGTATGGTCCCCACTTAAATTAGCCCAAATAATCATATCTTAGAGGAGCTGATTTTTTGGGTGGGTTAGATGAAAAAAAAAATAATAACTCTAGCCCTCATGTTTAGATGCTTTTAACTATTTGAGCTCCAACTAGCTTTCAAACTAGCTCTAACCCTCGAATCCAACCAGGGCCATCGATGTGGTGCAGCACCCACTTTCCCACGTTAGGCCCTGTCGTGCTCAAAGTAGACCACCATGCCACAGCCTACACTCGTCCTACAAAGCTGGCGCGACGGCCATGCCCTTGCCAACAAAGGCCTGGAAGGCTAGGAGCCTAGGATGATGGGGATGGCCGTTCTCTGACGTAGGTCACGTAGCCACCAATCTACACTCGCCATTGTAATGGTTTTTTTAATCTGTTTTTCATTTACATTGACGCAACGATGAAAGCAGATAAAAGTACAGGAAATAAATAATAAATAGGACTATATATATGAATATATGTAACATTTCGTCGAAAAAAAAAATATGTAACACCATGTGTGCTCTTGCCTCTAGTGCACGATGCATCATCATGTATGTACACAGTACACCGATTGAGAGTGCCACAGATGATGATGTCATGATGACAAATACTACATGATCCAGGCGACCGAATTTAATTTGTTGATGACGGATCGGAGTCGGCTCCAACTTACGTGTTGGATCGGAGACGTACTTCGAGTTCGATTCATACATGTCCCCGGCCGGATCCCCGCTATCCTAGCTACCATATAAATGCGGCACGTCTCCTCCCGATATCGAAACATCAACCAACCGCGCGCTCTCGATCGCTCTTACCGGTAAAGTTCCTTGAGACTGACCAATCGATCGATCTAGTTCGCCGGCTTGAGCTCTTTTCGAAGTTCGAACCAACGTGCGTGTAAATCGCTCAATCGAGTCGACAAGTAAAGGCGGCGGATCGGAGACCATGGAGGACGAGTGGGTCTTTCTTGGCGACGACGGCGCCGCCGCCGGCGCCAGCAGGAGCGACACAGACAGCGCCTCCGACGACGGCAGCGACAGCGACAGCGGGTTCACGATGATCGTGCGGCGGGGCCGCAAAGGCGGCGACCAGTGCTGCAACAGCGACGACGACGCGCCGCCGGCGCCGCCGCGAGTGGTGCCGGCGGTGGCCGTGCCGCAACCGATGCTGCCGGGGCTCTCCTTCAGGGTCGTGTCCTACGAAGAGGCGTTCTCGGCCTCGGCCTCTTCTTCTTCTTCTTCCGAGGACGGCGGCGGCGGCCGTGAGGAGTCGGACTCCGTCGACGAGGCCATCGCCGGGGAAGCCATCCAAGGCGCTGGCAATGGCATCGACGACGACGCAGCTGGAACGGGAAGCACAGACGACGACTGCACGGGGAGCTATGTGGAAGTGCCTTCTGCACCTTCGCTCGCCGTAGCGGCCGCGCCGACGGTGATGCTCTGTCCGGAGAACACTGCTGTTTTGCACGGCGAGGCGCACTCTGAGCTGGCGAGCATGGACATGGACCATCAGGGCGGTGCTGGGGAGGTGGAGGATGAGGAGAGCTGCGAAGAGGATGACGACGAGGACACGGACGGCTGTAGCGAGGACGAGGACAGCTCTAGCGAGGAGGAAACGGACACTGACAGCTGTAGCGAAAAGGAAGAAGACGAGGATGATGCGTTCAGCTCTAGCGACGAGGAAGACGAGGAGGACACGGACAGCTGTAGCGACGAGGAAGACGAGGACACGTTCAGCTCTGGCGACGAGGAGTACACAGAGAGCTTTAGTGAGGAGTACATGGCGGAGATCTATAGTGAGGAGGAGGAGGACGACGATGACGCGGAATGCTCTGGCGACGAGCCGGAATACACTGAGAGCTCTGGCGAGGAGGAGGAGGAACAAAAAGAGGAGAGCAGCAAAAAAAGACATCTTCGCCATACTGTTCCCCAGGGCTACTACTACGGCATGCGACGCCAACGCAGAGCAGGGTGCGGCCGATGCCAACGGGCCAGTGAAGAACGACATTGATCACGACAGTTCTGACATGGACTGCTCGGAGTCTGATGAGGAAGAAGATGGCATTGTTGGTGTAGCAGAGAACGGCAACCAAGACATCTTCGCCATGCTGTTCCCCAAGCCCACGGCATGTTGTCACGCCGACATTGATTACGAGAAGGACGACATCTTTGCCATGCTGCTGCCCAAGGAAACGGCATGCCACGCTGACATCGATTACGAGAAGGAAGACATCTTTGCCATGCTGCTGCCCAAGGAAACGGCATGCCACGCCGACATCGGCGACTATGAGGACGACGGAGAGCACGGCGAGATCGTCTACGAGGAGGAGAAAGACATCGACTACGAGAAGGAAGACATCTTTGCCATGCTGCTGCCCAAGGAAACGTCACGCCACGCCAACATCGGCTACAACGCTATCGCTGAGCCGCGTCACGGAACCTGGCGGCCGGAGCTTGCTTGCCCCGCTGCCGCTCGCAGCTTTTTTTTTAATAAAAGGATCAAATATCCGGCTTCATCTATCCAAGGATAGAATCAGGCCAATTATTACAGACTCCAAATCAAGCACCAAGTTCGGCTGTAAGAAAATTACAACCACACATACAGAAACTGAAAAGACAAACAGTCTTTAACTAAACATAACTAACGTGTCTTTGCGAAAACCATCCAATGAAACCAAAGAAATCTAGGGCGGACGTCTCCAGATGCAGAGCTTAAGATCATCGTGCCGTTGCAAGCTTGCCCACTGACGTAGCCAGTGCGTTCCTCAGAATAGTACCTGCAAAAGAGATTATAGTATACATTTGTCAAAAATCACATCATTCCTTTTTATCCATATTCTCCAAAGAAGTGCCGCAGCTGCTGTTAATAACAATGAATTATGCCTTTTGGTTCCCAATTTAGACCAATTTTGGAACAAGTCAGCCATATTGAACGGAGGAACGATCCTAAAAAGCATATGTATAGAACGCCATAAAAATTTGGTATAAAAGCAATCAAAAAACAGGTGTTGAATGGTCTCAGTAAAATGACAGAAGCAACAACATTTATCCCCCTGCCAATTACGCCTAACCAAATTATCTTTGGTTAGAATCACACCTCTCTTTAAGTACCACAAGAAAACTTTAATTTTCATAGGAAGCTTTATTTGCCAAATATCTTGTGAGACTCTCACCCCATTGTTAATTAACGCAGTATACATAGACTTGACTGTAAATACCCCTGAGGCTTTCAAACCCCAAACAAACACATCTCTTTCCTTAGCTAGATTAACCTGTTGTAAAAAAGCAACAATGCGGTTCCAATTTATTAAGTTTTGACCCACCAAGTTCCTTCGAAAAGAAATATTTAGTAGAGGTCAACTTAAAACTTTAGCAACCGTATCCTATTTTCTTCTTACAATGTTAAATAAAACAGGGAATTTATTCTTGAGAGGTTTGCCTCCCAGCCAAGTATCCTCCCTAAATCTTGTTTACGTTCCATCATTAACTTTAAAATGACCCAACTCTATAAATGAATCTTTGATATTCATTAGACTTTTTAAAAAATGAGAATCTATCGGTTTTTTAACACAACTTCCTATACTCTTATCTTTAATATATTTATTTCTTATGAGTTCTTGCCGCATACCATCCTTATTGAATAATTTAAATAGCCACTTGCTCAGTAAACATTTATTTTAGATTTCTAAATTTTATATCCGTAGGTCCCCTTTTTCCTTAGGTTAACACGTGACTTTTCATTTAACAGGCCTGTATTTTCTTGTCTGTTGATCATTCAGTCAATAAAATCATGATTTAAAACAATCTATTTTTTCCAAGACTCCTTTCAGCAATTCAAAAAAGACCATCCTAAACATCGGTAAACTAGACAACATCAGTTATTCATACTGATTCTGACACGGAAGACGCCGACGACGAGGTCGCGGCTGATATCAATGCGACAAGCCTCTACAGTGTGCTAACCGGATTTGCTAGCCACAGTCAGGCGGAGCGGCAGGCCATGTGGGAGTACTTGGCGCGCTGGGCGCCGGTAGAGCGGCGGGTGCAGGGAGGCACGCGGCAACTCGCGGCGGAGCCGGCGTTCGAGTCGTCGGTGCAGCAGCCGCGGAGGCGGAGCTACGACGACGTTGACGACTCTTGCGACGCGCCCGGCATGGCGGCGGGCGGTGGTCTGCCGGCGGGGAGCTGCGCCTGCTGCGCGCGGCCGTTCGCAGGGCGGTTGGCGGAGCGTGAGCTGGTGATCGAGGAGGCGAGGCGACGGGTGGCCGCGCAACGGGAGCTGGACCGCGCGCTGGCGAGAGAGGCGGCGGCGCCGGCCGCCGAGGCGTTGGAGTCGGCTCTGCCAGACTGCCCCACCGCCGATGGCGCCGAGCGGCAGGCTACTGGCGTCACGCAGCACGCCGTGGCCGAGCCTCATCTCCCGGCCGACGTCACCTTCATGATCGGCGTTTATTTTTTCATGTATCTCGTGCTTTCTATCTTGTCTGTCGTTTGCGCTGCCGTTGCTGCCAAGTAACTTATATGTTCTTTGGATTGGATGCGGTGCTGCCAAAGTCAGACGGATTAGCGCTAGCTCGGGTGTTATCTTTATCTCATAAATTAGACTGTAACTCGATGGTAAAGTATGGTTGGTTAATTTTAATTCGACTCAATTGTGGGCAATGTTTATTGGTTGATCTGCACGCATGTTTTGTTTTATTTTACCCTGTTTCCAAATGAAACCTGCTTCCCAGAGATTCCTCGACATCCAGCTACATCGCATTGGAATCTAGCCGCTAACATTTGAATATCATTAGTATGCTTTGTTATCACGCTATACTGTGCAATTGAATGGCTAAACCGATCTGATTAGAAACTTCAGACTCCATCCAGGAAACTAGTAACACACCAAAAATCTGTTTCCAGAGTGGTCAGAACCAAGCACTGCAATATTCCATACTGCAAATGAAACCTGACATTGTTTCCATGTTTCGCACGAAGTACGCCCAGCAACAAACATTATACGATTTTTAAGTTACAACCAAGTCTACTAAAGACCAAATCCGTTGCCAGTTGCTTGATTTGTATTCTCGTCACTTCAGCCACCAAACTGTGACAGGAAATCATCTACTCTACTAATATAATAACTATGAGAAAAATTCCGTGCTAAAAAGGTGATACGAGGTGTAAGATATGTGCATCAGTAAACGAATTGGTCGCCTTTCGTAGCTCATATATATATATATATATATATATATATATATATATATATATATATATATATATATATATATATATATATATATATATATATATATATATATATATCAACTATGTATATCAGTCTTCTATATGCCATCTACTCGTCAGCATGCACGATCTCACCCATCATGATACGGGTGCTCTGAACCTGGAACCCCAAAGCTGACGTGCTCAGCTTTTTACCTTTCTTCCCCTTCTTCTGAATGTCTAATGCAGCAGATCTTGTATTCACCATGGAAGCTCTGACCCTGCTCGGGGGTGATTGGAGTTCCTGCCTGTTTATGCATTACAACGAACATAAATATCTTTCAGCAGATCAAAGACGAGAAAAACAAGGCTTAAAGCAAATCATAGATCGCTTTATGTTACTTGACTTGATTATGAGCATCGGTAAATCCAACTTGTTTTATCAATAATCAATCCATGTATAAGATTAACAATACAAAATCATACTTATGCAGTAATATAACCTGAGAATTCATCTAATTTAGTGCTGGAAACCAAACTCATGTTTCATCCATTTAGTGCTGGAAACCAAACTTTCTAGATTCGACCAAATTTATAGAAAAATGCTAAAACATCAAAGAAGATTCATTCGATGCACCATGTTATACATTTTTATATTGCATTTATTTGATATTGTGGATGTTCATATATTTTTAAGCTTCCTCAAAGTTAGATAAATTTCAAAACTAAAACGACTTTCAAACAGAGGGTACCATACAAATATCAAAATACACACGAGCTACTTCACAAACAGTAATGGGTTAATGGCAGCTATACCTTTTGTATATCGAACTGACAAAGCCAACCAGCCAAAGCACCCCATAATCTATGCATAACAAGGACTTGAGCAGTTTGATATACTAAAGTTAAACACGTTACATCGAAGTGTCCCTATTTTGTTTGACCTAGTAAAACAAATTAAGCTACCACTTTTACTCTTTATTCAGAGCAAAATATTGCACCTTGCCCATTGTTCACCTAAACGGCCGTTTAGCCCGTTTAAAATTCAAACACCATTTTTAAACGCTACAAGGTGGCCAGACGTTTTAAACTGTTTAAACAACCATTTAGCCCGATTAAATGGCCATTTCGCTCAATAATTGTCTAAGCAACAGAAGACTGACTGACTACATTTAGGTGACTACTTTGAACCATTATTATATTTTTATTACCATATATTTGGGAAATATACAAATACAATATTGCGGAAGTTAGAAGAATTTATTTGCTAATACCATTTTTGGACATCTGAATGAAATTTTATCTTTAATGACCGATGAATTGCCAACAGATTGTGTCAGGCCAAAGAAAGTTGTAAAGTTGTGTTGTTGACAGATCAGAATCATATTGCATACACCTCAATCTTGAAAAATGTTTTTTTAAGTCAGTAAAGGTGCAGGACACATCATGCATGTTACTGCATCCATTATAGCAAGTTTATATAACAGATAAAGCATACTCAAAATCAGAGAGGCTACATAATGGATGTGAATAACAAATTGTAGTACTGACAAGTCCATGCACATGCTGGAGTAAGTCTATTAAACAAACTCTTGTCACGCCAAGCAAGAAAATAAGAACAAAACTAGCGAGTAGTTGCAGATCAACCTAAAAAGAAATGGCTACAGTGCAATTTAATGTATATCAGTCATAAGTTTGCTTGCAAAGGGTATAAGCTTGGCAAGAAGGCCCATTTTTTCATTAAACAGAATGAAGAAAATCTGAAAAAGTTAGCCCGTAGTTAAGAACATACTTATCTTGCTTTGCATGCTCACAAGGCTCCCAAAACAGATCCTCTTCAGAATTAGGAGTGGAGTGACTGGAAACATGAGAAGTCATTTTGTGGAGTTCATTACTCCTCAATGGAGGTGATTCAGAACATTGCCGGGATGAATTCCCATGACTATGCTGGTCCATAGGTCGTTTTACATGAGATGGTACTGGTACTAGTTGCTGACGATTACCTGATTCCTGCTCTTCTTCCATGTGAATATTTCTCACAGAACATGGTTCGCGTACCTGTGCAGGTTCAGTAACTGGGCCAGGTATAGCATTTGCAAGTGGTGCTGGGGTTTTAACTGCAGAACCTTTGGCTTCCTTCCCTCTGTTCCTTATCTTTCTTGTGCCCTTGAACTCAATGAAATCAGCACCATCATGAAGATGAGCATCAGACTGAGTAACAGAAGGTGCCAGAGGAAAAGATGTATCATCAGCACTATTTATGATAACATCATCTTTATCATTCGACTTTACCAGTTCCTCTCCTGCCAATAAATCATGTAACCGACTTCTCTTACTCTGTGGTATATTGACAGTTTTTTTATCACACATAGGTCTACTCTCATCTCCAAACTGTTGCCCAGAAATTTCAGCCAAACCACCCCAAGGAATAGATAACACTGAAGCTGCTGCTGTAGTTACCTTAGTATTTTCCAGGGCTATTTCCCTCTGAGTTTCCAATCGTTCCTCTGCTTGAATTTCCAACAGTGATTTAGTTCTAACACCAGGAGTAGGTTTCCATGAATGAGGATGGGTAGAGGAAATCTCTATTTCATGAGCTACATTGGAGATATGAGAAGCTTCAATTTCCGATTTTGCAAGACCCTGAAATGATTGAACGAAACCTTTAGCTTCAAACACTGTCACCTTGCTATACTCGTTACAACCAGAACTCAGAGTTTTCTTAGATGACGAATCTATAATACTTTCTTTTCGTGAAGGAGCATCAACAACTGCAGAGTCCTGTGTGAGACTAGCAGAACATTCTTTCCAAGCTGCATGACCCATCATTTCATGGGGCAGTCGTAGAGCTAGAGCAGGAGCCCAACTTTCCGAGAAACCAATAATTCCCGTGTCTCCCAATTTTACACTTGTATGATTAGGTAGTTCTAGATCATGCATACCATGTCCAGGTAACTTCTGAGCAAGTTCAAGAATCTCTTGTGTTCTTCGAAGACAAAGCTTCATATGGTCACCATATGACAATGAAGTATGTCTTGTCCCATGGGAAGGATCATAAAGCAGCTGCACGGAACAATCATGAGGTACAGCTTGACAAATGTGTTGTTGCAGTTGCTGTTGCTCCTGCTGCCTGAGCTGTAACATGTTGTTCAATAGAGAGGATTGATGTTCAGGGACTCCTGGCATCAGGGGTTGCAAGTGTAGCTCTGATGGCAGATACTGTTGTTGATTGATGTTTAACAGCTGAGGATCATGAGTTATTTCACTGAGAAAGTAATGCTGTTGAATATCAATACCTATCTGCTGAGAATTTTGGCACACATTTAGTATCTCTTGAGCAAGATCTATACCGCACATACCAGCATGAAGATTTCCAGAGTCAGCATTATTTGACCAAAGTGGCAATCCAGAATTAGCAGCAGATGCTTGACCTTTTTCTGTAGGAAGCAGCATTGAGAGCATGTTAATATTCTGAGGTTGGAGACTTGATGGGTCAACCATTTGCGGGAAGAATGTCGAGTGTGAAGTTGACTGTACTGAATCTTTCTTTTGTGACTCTGCAACTGATATGACATCACTTTCTATTTGAAAGGTGTTTTCTGTGTCTAACAGCCCCTTGTGGACTTCAAGATGGTTTATACTATTCACTTTCTCATCACCGGAAACAAACCGGTTGCCAAATGTACTGCGCCTGCATCCATTCACACCTGAAATCAAAATAAAATAGCAATCACATCATGACTGGCACAACATAAGAAAATGTCAAGAAATGGGCATAAAGAATGGCATTGATGAGAAACAAACCTCCAGTAACAATGTTAGTTTCTGCTCTGGGATTCTGGGTTTTACTATACATTGGAGACTCCAAAAAGTGATTTTCAGCTTCAGTTACACAGCCATTCTTGTTTATGGATCCATAATCAGATGTTCCAAGATACGCTGATCCTAGATGTGAGGCCTCTGCCATACTTCTTGGTTTGGTATTGCTGAAGCCTGGAGGCACCCTTACCTTTGCCCGTAAGTGTGGCATGACATCCCCAAGTAATAAGAAAGGAGAATCACAGGGAGCACTGGCAACACGAACTAGCAAATCAATACCAAAAAATCCAGCCTCGAACCAACCAATGATGTCATATCCAGGAAAAGGACCTTGGGTGCACCCTTTTGGGTCCTTGTAGTACAGAGAGAGGTTTTCTGTGTTAAAATTTTCACCTACTCCAACCATTTCACCAACTTTAGTTCCTTGGTCCAAGACATTGCGCTGATGTCCAAATTCAGCACATGGCCCATGGATACCACCACCAGTAGACTCAGATCCTTTTGGAGGAGATTTATCAGACTTCAAGTGTTCCCTCAAATCAGCAGCCCCAATAATTCCTAGGAAAGGCAAATATCATAAATAATATAATTTAGTAAAGATAAGGTACAGCAAAATTATGTGGGAATATAGAGCAGTAATGCATAACATCATGATTACAATTTCAAAGGCTAAAGGGTCCCAGATGCAGACAAAATGCAACAAGATGGGATATCTATAAATATTGATTTTGTTAATATGCACATAACATTTGCTAGGATGCAACAATCTTAAGTACATCAAAGCCTGCAAATATATTATCCTATAAGGAAAAGTGGAGTTATAAGCTATGAGTTTTAAATGGTCGTAACAGAAAAATGCATGAGGTCTATCACATACCTCGGATACCATTGAAATCTTCGCTGCTTCCTGTCTGATCTTCTCTTCCACCTGTGCATAAAGAGGGAGGGAAAAACAATTAACACATAATTCAAGAACTTCTGCAGACTGATAACAAAAGTCAGGAGCTGCTTCTCACTTAATTTCGTTTGTTCTAAAGCCACCACACCTGGATTACTTTTGTCATCAGAACCATCTTTGCAAGCTTGTGCCAAACTGTTTGTGGTATCTCCTTTTTCAATTCCTTTCAAAATCACCTATTAACACAAGCAAAACTAAAAAGATTAGGGCGTCATATTATCACAAAATCTTCATATGCCAGTAAAGACAACATAAAAGTGAAAATTACCGCTTCTTCAGCATTAGGTGCAATGAGAGCTAAAGGATCCATAGGATCTTCTTGCCACAATGAAGATATCTCATCACTATCAATATCATCTGTTGGCATTACAAAGTTTCTAACATCAGTTGTTCTGTATATTTCAAACAATTTTATCCTGCTATATCTTAGAGAGTTTCTAGATGGACCCCCAGGCCTGTCAGAAAGTACACCAAGATGGAATGGGCGTGAAGATCGACTATTGACCATGCTTGTAACAGATGTAAACCTTCTGCGAGAACCTGTAGAGTTTGGGCTATCACTTTCCTGCCTATAGCTATTGTATCCCAATGAAACAGATAACTTCTGTGGATCTGGGGGAAGATGATCAGATGTAACTCCAGCACCACGGCTCGCAAAATAGCTGGAATTCCATGATCGAGAAATATTACTGCCCCTTTCATTAACCTTCTCATGATTGCTACCATCTTTTACTTTCCCATGACCACTGTGAGAAAAAACTTTTTCACAGGGAGCATCATCTTTTCTATCTGAATCAGTTGACCTTTCACGCCAATTTTCAGAATCTTTACCACTTGGACCCCAGCGAGAATTCCAGTTATTATCATGGCGTTGGTCATAGTTTCTCTCGTAACTACGTGATCTTACCCAGTGCTCTTTTGGACTCAGATGGCTATCAAGATACTGCCTGGGGTCATCACACTGCCATTGCACTTTGTTCACATCACTATGTTCTTTTTCCATTTCCCTCAAATGATTTTGATGGGAATCTGAATTCAGTCTGGTGTCTTCATTGCACCATTGGTCACGATGGCCAGATATTCTATCAAACACAGAAGGCCTGAAAACATCTCTTTTCTTTCCATTATTGTTCCCTTCTTCACTGCTTCCTGGCGTGTTTGAAGAATTAAAGTGGATATCATGTGAACCAGGCTCCTGCAACAAATAAATGAAAATATTAGAATCCATCGCTAATACAGAAAGAGCAATCTGAGGGTCATAGCAATCTAAAAGAAATTCTATTATTCGGCAATCTATGTTGGTATCGTTTTACATAACATGGCCATATTAGCGAAAACAACTGTTCTACCCAATAGAAATTAACAAGCTTGGGTTCATAAGATCTTTCTGAGAAAGTGAAAGAAAGTGCAATTAGAAAACTGGTTTCGGGCCCCTCAGGAAGTTCACAGGCATTAGTTCATTTTCATGTAAAAACACAGGAAAGAGGGGAAAAAACGCATTCCAAAGGGGGTCTTGATTATTAAAAGAAAATGTGATGTATCCAGATCTTGTACCCAAGGGCACATGAGTCTAAGGACCATGCTTTTCTACTCTAGCTAAATACTTCTCATAAAGTTGGATACCAAGATGATACAGACTGAAAGAATATATGATATAAAGGAACTCATAAATACTTGTCTAGTAACTGCCATCACCTTGTTTTCCCCCGGTTGTGGCTGAAGCAGCTGAATAGATAGTGCGCTCTTGGTATCCAGGTCCAATTTGTCTGCAGAGACAAAATGGTGCCATAAACAAAGTGCAAAATCATTGTGCTCAGAAACAAAAGACAGATCTCCATGTATAATCAGAAAACACTTTCCTTATAGATAATACGAAGGACACTCCATAAAGTAGTTCATGGTAAGATCTTGCAACTAAATCAGTTACTTCAACATAAACTATCACGATTAGTGTGCAGATTTGCTCATACAGAAAAAATGAAGCTCGAAGCTAGCGAGTAAAACAAGCATTTACCAATTGTATCATCTCAAAAAAAGGAAACAAGTTAATTTATTAAAGTGGTTCATGGTAAGATTTTGCACTTAAAATCAGTTACTAGGAACGTAAGCTATCATGATTAGCGGTGTTTTGGTAGAGTTGATTTCAAAAAAAAAAACCCTGAAACCAGCATCACTGCAGCTGCAGAACTGTTAATAGTAAATAACCGGCAAAAAGAGGACCTGAGAGCGATCAGCAACGAGATCCAATATCTTTGAGACATTACTGACAAAATTTTGTGTAAAATACTTTAAAACAGCATGTAACGAGCAGTGCTGCAATCAAATCTAAGCGATTCCAAACCAAAGTCCATACTGTAGTACACATGTTGGGCATACCAAACCAGAACACGCACGCAAATACGACTCACTCTACTAAATCAACCATTTTCAGTCTGCGAGACCATAAGCGATCGTTCGTAAAACAACCTTAGGGAGAGAAAAAAAAAGGCCTCGCAAGCTCACCAATTTGCTCCAAACCCACCCCACCCAAACCCCGCAAGCACCACAAGCCCTAGAAACGGCGTGCAAACCCGAGCACACGGAACCAGAGGCACCGGCTCGTACACGCAGCACACGCACGCACCGAGATATCGATCAACCACGCCACCAACGGGACAACAAGCGAACCCGCCAAGCCAGGCCTAGGGCTAGCGTCGGGGCCTCGAATCGAGCACCTGATCGAGAGGACGCGGAAGTTGGGAAAAAGTGTGGGTGGGGAGTGGGGACGGGGTATCACCTTCGGTGTTCTCGGGAGACAGCGGTGCGTCGGCGGTGGAGCAGCGGTTGGGGTCTGCATTCTCGCGGTCGCCGGTCTCGTCGTCTCCAGCGGCCATGGATGCCGCGGCGCCGGTCCTAGGTGTGGTTGGGGACTTGGGGTTTTCGAGCGGGTGGAGGAGCAAAATGGGGTTTCGGCGGAGGAAGAGGAAGAGGAAGAGCCGAGAATGAAGAAACGAGTGAGGTTTACGAACGAGGGAGCGGGCGAGGAGAGGAGACGTGGGGATCGCGTACAAAGCTTTGTTTCTCGTGACAAATGTCAGTGTGACAGACGCGTTTTACATATGGACCCTCAGCTTAATCTGTAATGTTAGACTGTCAATGAAAAAGCTTTTACAACTGACCACACGGCCCAAGCAAACACACTTGCGTCTTGATTAGGATTGATTAGTTGTTTGCAGCTTTCGCATTAGCCTTTTGTAGCACAGCTCAAATTAACATATTTCCCTTTTCTGCACGTATACTCGCATATTACTCACTCTAAGCACATATAGACCGTCTAGCAAGCTTGAACCGGTATTGATATGTGACCATCCATCTAATGCCGGTGTGAGCCACAACCGCTGTTACTTTCAAAAAGATAATTGTTATCACTGTCGGTTCAAACGCAACCCCAGTTATTTTTGGATTTCCAAAATCCAGAACCGGCAGTAATGAAGATCGTTTGTGTCGGTTAGACTAAATCTAGTAGTGATGTGACCGACAGTGATGTGCAATTCTATATATAGTTGTGTGGTATAGAATAATCAACTTGTATTGAAATTGTAACCTTTTTAATTTAAGAAAATTACAACTTATTATGGCACTAAAGGTACAATGTGATGATTCCCTTTCTAACAAGGGATATATGATAAAAGAATAGGAGGCGTCGGTTGTCAACTACTCCTTCCGTCCCAAACTATGAGTCATCTTAGAGTTTAAATTTTGTCTCTTTCACGGCCTATCTCAGCTGTCAAGTACTCATAGCCTGTCAAGTACTAGTCCATAGCCTAGCAGTCAGTCGCACTACCGTTTGCCCCCTCCGTGGTCCACAGGCCTTTTACTTCACAGAAAATTTTCTCTTTTCCATCACATTGGTTGTATTTTTCGTTTACATAGAGTATTAAATAAAGTAGCAGCTATTGCATGTTTATATTTTTAGTTTGACCATCTCAAGATGAATCTTTTAAGTCTACTTGCCATGATTGAACACTTATTAAAAAAGATTTCTTACATGCTACAGTAACTTTTCACCTCTTTTTTTTACCAAGTAAACAGGGCCTCAGCGCTAGTCAATTCCAGGCACCAGCGTGGCATTCAAATAGAGAAATAGCATGCAGTTGATGCGCTCATTTTTATTCGTAAGTATATAATAATTGCAGCTACAGGGGCATGCAGGTAATCCGTTCAGTTTCTTGGTAGCAACGCTAAGTCCTAAAACGACTAATATTACAGGACGGAGGAATGGTACTATGGTTATGAAGAGGCACGTGTAGCTAGCGCG
Source organism: Eremochloa ophiuroides (assembly GCA_038502445.1). NCBI lineage: Eukaryota > Viridiplantae > Streptophyta > Magnoliopsida > Poales > Poaceae > Eremochloa > Eremochloa ophiuroides. Next base: position 7,721,192 of record JAHLJS010000002.1, read on the forward strand.
AGAATAGTACTATCTCTGTTCACTGTTCACTTGATTATGTACCTATAGAAAGCGTATCGGTTAAGATGTGTCAACTTTAATCAAGTTTATAGTAAAAGGTATTATCATTTATGTCTCAAAATAAATTTATTATAAAAATATATTTCATAACCAATCTAACAATACTTATTTTGTCCTATAAGAATTAGTATTTATTCATATAATTTTAATTAAAGTTTAAAATAGTTAACTCCTCGGAAAATAAGAATTTACAATGGTTGTTCTCGTAGTCACAAAATTTAGCTTTTAATAACACATCACTTCACCAATCAGTGACTTCCTTTTCTGGCTGTGTTTAAATCCCAGTTGCAGTTACAATTCTACACTGTAGCATGGTCGTTTATATTTGATAATTTTTGTCTAATCATGGTCTAAATAGGTTTAAAAGATTCGTCTCGTGATGTATATATAAAAAGTACAAACATGTAAACATTTCGTCTATATTTAATGCTCCATACATGTGGCGCAACATTAATATGACTAATTGCAATTATAATTTACACTAAATGTAAACAGGGCCTCTCACTTCCGATCCCTCTATCTCCTGGACGCGGATTCAGTAACTTTACTAAAGAAAGTCACGACGTAACTTTCCCATGTACATTCACCGTCCGAGAGATCCAAGGACTCTCTTGTCTTGTGACCAATTTCAGCACAATTAGTTTTTCAGCAAGGCAAAAAGCAGAGGCGGGAGCTGCAGGAAACTCAATAAAAATTCATCAGCGATCTTTCAAGTTGACAGTAGATGTTATTTAGATCCTTAAACTTGTTAAATTAATATCTACAGGTCCATAAATTTGTCAAACTATGTCATCCAAAAACTTTTAAGCTAATTATTGCAGGTCCCTTAACTTAGCAAAAGGTCTAGTCCTAAATACTGTAGCGAATTTCGGCGATATAAAAATCGCGTACAGGCGTATTTCGGCAATATAACAATCAGGTACAGGCATATTTTGGCACGATAACAATCGCGTATAGGCGAATTTCAGCAGTATACGCGTACATGTCCCTAAGAAAGATATGTTTTTTTTCAAGGCAAACAGCGCAGGTACACGATTATTATACTGCTGAAATTTTTTTTAGTATCTTAACGACCTTAAATTAAAAAACTCAAAACCAGAGAGTTGTAGATCTCCTCGAGCGCTACAACTTTTATATAGAAAGTATCTCCATTTGGTAGCATATAAGAAAGATATGATTTTTTTAAGGCAACAAGCGTTTGTATGTAATTATTATACTGATGAAAATTTATTTATTTATTTTTGATCATTTTAGCGACTTCAAATCAGAAAAATCAAAACTAGAAAGTTGTAGATCTCATCGAGAGTTACAATTTTTATATGAAAATCATCTTCATTCGATATTGTATTGAAAAGATACAATTTTTGGAATATTCTATAATTGCAGCTATGGTACCCAAAATTAGATTTTTTTAAAAAAATGAAATTAACTATCGTATTTGGGACATGGACCCTTTGTGAAGTTTATGGACCTACAATGATCACTTTAAGAGTTTTTGGATGACATATTTTATCAAGTTTAAGGATTTACAAATATTAATTTTAAAAGTTAAGGAAGCCAAGTGATATCTGCTGTTAACTTAGAGGACCGCTGGTGAATTTTTCTCGAGTTTGCTGCAGCTCTTGCCTCTGCTTTTTGCCTAAAAAACTAATTGTGCTGGAATTGGTCACAAGATCCGAGAGTCATTGATCTCTCTAAGGATGGATATATGTGGGAAAGTTGCGTCGTGACTTTCTTCATCCGTGTCCGAATGGAGACAAGCTATAGTAACTCGTATGAGCACGTATAGGTCGTGTGTTTGGATCATAGACGAGACAGAAAACTAAACCAAACTGTTTTATATGATCCATCATGTACTAGTAAAAGAGACCATAAACCTTATGCTCGGAGGAGTGGAGGGATGGGTGGACGGTGGAGAGAATGGCAGAGTGAGAAACATATGAAGAAAATATACGGCTTTGAAAGTTGAGAGGGAATGAAAATCTGATCTAATTATACGAGGGGCGGTCTTGCTTGATGAAACTGGTACCTTCGTCAGAGGAGGAGCTAAGTGGTATGACCACTGTCTTGATGCTCTGTCTATGGAGGCTATGGCATGCCGAGACGGACTGATGATGGCGAAGCAGCTCAGGAGCTCAGGCTGCCCGCACTAGGTCTCTATAGCCAGTCTTGGAGGATGCGCGAGCCCCGCAGCCGGGGCCTGTACCAGGTCCGGTACCGCCTGGCGAATGCTAAATGCAGCGATGGCGCGATGGATAGCAGAGCTGGCGCATGCGGGGGCCAGAAGAGGGTGCCTGAGAGAGAGAGGGAGCTGTGGGCCCTATGTTTTCAACTAACTAAAAAATATTATAACTCACAAATTAAAAACTCAAATGAAATTCTGATTTCGCCATTTAATTTTTTGCAATAAATTCTTCGAAATAAGATCTCACATGGATATATTTAGATAAATTTTTTTACAGACATGTGGTTCCTACTGTGGGTAGAGGATGCTATAGAGGATACATGGGTGCAGAAGAAAGTGATATAGAGGAGAGAATCTCGATGACCAGAATGAAATATTCTTTTTAGAGGATGAATTTAGAGAATTAGGAGTGCGAATAGCCTTAGAAGGTTTGGCTTGAGACCGACTGCCAAGAATCAGTGAAGCTCTGGGAGGCAGGTGAAAACCATCGAGCAATGGTGCTGCCATTCTTGACTGAAATCAGGGAAGTGAGTCTGTCGTTTCAAGAATTTAGGTTCTTTTTTTAAATCGGAAATGTAATATGGTAGCCCATATCTTAGCAGAGCAGGTTTCGAACGACACTAGGTTCGGGTGGTGGCAGATAATCCCGGCCTGTGTTGCGTCGATTCTCGCTTCCGAATGTAATTCTGGCTGATAATGAATGAGAAACCCCCCTTACTTTTTTTTTCCTCTTTGTAAGGTGCCCGTGGCTAGTTGACGGAAAAAAAAAAGTTGGTTAGTCATCCATGATCCATCCTGCCATGCATCGTGCAGACTTCACACAGCCGGTGAGGTGCAACCACCCGCCAAGATCAACAACAACACAGCACTACCGAAACAGAGCACACACCCACAGACAGGGGAGCAAAGCAGGGGGGTGGAATGGCACCAATGGGGATGGCGGCGGGGTGAAATGCGCTCGTCCCCATTCCCCCGGACGGGCCGCGGCGCCAGTAGGGGAAACGTGGGCGGCCTTTGAGAGCTTGTGCAAGACTTTAATCGTTTCATGGTACGTGTACGTCATCCCGTCTAATTCTTCGACAGCTCCGCGCCTCGGCCCCCGCGGCCGGCTCCGTCGCCGCCGAAAAGAAGTAGCTTCTCCTTCTCGTTCAACAGCACCGCCGCCGTTAGCGGGCTCGTCGTCCCCACCGCCGCCGCCGAGGGCTTCGTCGTCTCCGGCTCCATCACGGCCAGCGACAGCGACTCCTCGCCGCCACCTGCGGCGTCCAGGTACCAAGGCGTTCAGTCCTGGCCATGCATGACGACGGTACCCATGATCAGTGATTTGAGTAACTAGCCTGTACATATGCATGACATTACTGTATTTGGTAAGTCACGACTCCAACTGAATAAGCTCCTCGTCGCGCACTGGAGCTTGGAGTTTCCCGGCCGGACTTGCTTCCAGCAGAGACGAACCGAGCCGATCGATCTTGCGATGCGAGCCTGGCTTCTTGAAGCGCGATTGCTCCAACGGCCGCGGTCGATGGAGAACGAATGACAAACGAGGCAACTAGCCGCTCTCTCATGGCAACCGGCGCCAGGCAACCTTCGGGATTCCTCAATGTGATTTTTTTTTTTTAAAAAAAGAACTGGAGGAGCCATGGCCAATTTGGGGGGGGGGGGGGGGCTGCAACCCCCCCTTGAGCATCAATTATGAAGGAGTACGAATCAAATTCGAAGAATTAACTCCAAATTAGCATGAAATTTTCATTATCAACCAATATTTTCAAGGATTAGCCTCATTTTCAAGGATTATCAATCAACATTTTCAAGGATACCTTAAATTAGCGTGAGATCTTCATTATCAATTAATATTTTTAGGGATTAGCCCCCCTCCTGACGTCATCTTGGATCCGCCACTGGCCATGGCGGCCCCTACAACTACAAGTAATGCAAGTGGAGTACAGAAAGAAGGACTTTAGGAGACAAAGTAATGAAAGAGCAAACGCAAATTATAACAAAGTCTGGATCCATAAATCAAAGGAAGCTGAAAGTTTTGCTGTTGCCCTCGTGGACAAGACCTTCATCGCTCTTGCGAATAATGCTTGAATTGTTGTTAATTCTAGGATCCTTGAAGATATAATCATTCCTTATTGTCCAAATAGACCAGTGCATCAAAATTGTCATGGTCATAAAAAAAAATCTGAATGTGATTGACTTCTAATTTGATCAATTGCTTCAAAAATGTCAGTCCAATTATGGAAACTGGTCCCCCACCAATTCCAGCAAAATGTAAGCAAATTGACATTCAAAGAAGAGGTATTGTTTCTTCAACTACTTCCTGGCATAATACACATTCGAAGGAGTCTAGTTGCATGTTTTTCCTTTTCAGTATATTTCTAGTGCTCAGTCTATCCTTCGTTAGAAGCCCAAAAAAACACTTTGTGTTTTGGTTGGCAGAAAGTTTTCCAAAGCCATTTGAAAGGTTGTGGGATTTAACTATGTCCTACTATGAATTTATATGCTTTTGAGGATGAGAAGGTTCCCCAAACCGCAGACCAGATATCATGGTTATCACTTAACAGTATTTCTTCTCTGGTATTTTGTAGAATTTGCAATTCTCAAAAGGTTTCAGTTGAAAGAGGCAAGCTAAACAGTTCATTGTTCATTGAGGTTCTGGGTTCGAAAACCATTTATTCACTTTGATGGTCTTGTTCTTTGAAAAGGAGTACAGCTCAGAATATTTTAAACTGAGTTGTTGTTTCTAGTTATCCAGCCAAAACATACAGTATTGCCCGTCTTCCTCTACGTGACTACTTTTCAGGAAAAGAAGCGAACGAAGCGAAAAAAAAGACAAAACGTTCAGGCAATGGAAACATGAAGTTCTGTATACTGTTTTCTGCTAACCTGTACGTGTTGTTTGGTTGTATCAAAGGTTATGTAAACGCAAACGAAACAAAACTACTTTTGTTACCGGCGGTAGATAATTTCAACTATTTTCCCTTTACATTTGCGTTACTCTGCAAGAACCAAACAACACCTTAGTGTTATACATGCAGGCGATTATTATACGCTAAAGCTGTAATACTAAGGGCTCCTTTGAATGCAGAGGTGAAAAAAGCATGTGTATTTAGACCCACAAGGAAATTCTTGCCATGCACATGTCACCTCCACCCCCACAGGTAACAGCAACCCATCGGGGAGGAATTTCGGGGCACAGTTTGGATGACACAGGGATAGAAATCCCAGACAAAGAAAATACATTCAAACAATCATAAAAAAAAAATCACAGATTTCATAAATGCTATTGTAGAGTATAAATTCAGCATGATTACATAAAAACTGGTCATCACAACATTCCATAACTTATTAGTTACAAACTAAACAAGTTGATATATAGAAGAATAAAATAGGATCTATCTAAGCATTTTGTCTAAGCACAAATCCAATACATTTATCCACCTACTACATATAACCAACAAAGATACAACCATAGTACTTTATCTTGATGGTGTAAGTTCTCTTCAGATGAGATGCACCCTCAAACCTGCATCAACAAATACTAAAACCGGTTCAGATATAATAATTCGACATCTATACCTCTTATATAAACAAACCCCACTAACTATTTCTCTCGCCATGCAAAATGTCCACATCAGCATCCACTCAACATCCCACTAACACACCCACTAGCTATTTCTCTCGCCATGCAAAGTGTCCACATCAACATCCACTCAACATCCCACTAACACATTCTATCTTACCATGTAAAATGTCCACGTCATCATCCACTAACACATCCAACTGATAAATAGTATTATTTTATCGGTGATTCCCGCAGCAACGCGCGGGGTTAATTGTCTAGTTTCAAAGAAGGCAAAGGCGCAATTATCAGTTTCTCAACACTAGTATAACCAAACCACATAGCACTAAATAAGTGAACAAATTTCATTGATTCAACCTTTCAAAGAAGGCAAAGGTTCATTAATTCGGCTACTTAAGAATGCACAGATCAATGTCCACTCAATTGATTAACTGTACTTATTCATTAGACACTCTGAACTAGTACTATTGTATTGAGAAAGTGAATTATTAGAAAACATTTTTACCAAGCATAGCCCATAGTACAGTCAGATGTTTCTGTACAGTCTAAGTCCTGCCAATGCAGTTCCAAGGCCAAGAAAAAAAATCACTTGTGAATAATTATGTGCTAAATTAATGAAAAGGTTCTTACTTTTCAGAGTACTGTAAAAATGGGCATTTGGGTTTTCAGTTTCAAAGTCATTGTAAAGCTCAATATAGAAGACCTTGCCTTTTCAATATAGAATAAATTGAACAAAGGAATGCATGATTGACTTAAGAAATTAAAATTTAAACTAACAATTCATCCATTAATTTGGGCAATAAGTTTGTCTTCAACAGAACAATGCCTGCTTTTTTCTGCGACTTAAGAGTATGTGCTTGTGTTTTAGGCAACCTTGATGCACTAATTCGTCGGTGCATATAGCGATGCAAGTATATGAAAATCAATAAGCACCCTAGCATAAATAAATTAGAATAGTTTGACCTTGTAACGGGACTGCTGACAAACAAATTTCATTTACGTTTATATTATTGTTGCAAGCAGCAACCAAACAGTTCGTAAATTAAAAAAAGTCTAATTTGATAGATTGACTGCAAAACAAACAATAAATCGACATGCTAATAGGCTAACAGGCTAAACATATATGAGGCTAGGAGGAACTAAATCCAAATTAAGTAAGAGAAATCGACAGGATTGATAATAAAGTAGCAATGGTTGTGGCAATAACCATCAGACCGTCCAACATGTGGCTAAGAGATAACGGATGTGATGGCTAACTGGTGGATTCAGACGAAGCAGCGAGCGACGGCGTTCAAACCCTAGCCTCCATAGCAGCACTCTATGATGAAGCACAAAAATAAAAACAGATGCATGTGAACAGAGGAAGTACAGTTAAGAGAATTGAAATAAACGACTCGGGCATCCAAACTGCATCGTGGAATGTAGAGTGTGACAGGGATACATCCGGGTTTCACGTATCGAAACGAGCCCTATAACAATATAATATTGTACTAACACTATGACAAGAGATCGTAGTCAATATCTAATCCTCGCAAGAAAAAAGTGTGAACCTCTGCTTGGCCAGCCACCCAAACCTATGCAGTTTCACCATCCTAAAGTTGAGTAATAGCACAAAGACAGTACAAAAAAGCTTTGTGATGTCCGGTGCTTAAGATAGTGTTGACTAACGTTACTTAACAACTTTGGTGCTTCACTTTGTTGTTTACGAGTCCTTCCAAACTTGGATGCTTCATTTTGTTTTTATTCTGCTTAGTCGCCAGTGAATACCCTTAGCTTTATTGTGATTTTTATACTTATACCACTTATTAAGTCTGCACAATTAACCTAAAAAGCGACAAAGATTAGGAGTAAGAGGAGGCAGTAAACACATTATTATAAAAAAAGACAACACATACACCTTGCCTTGTGTGCCGGTCCTGTTTTGGAGATCGAAGGCTCCGATAGCTTGTGCGAATGCTAGACATGGGAAGATGTTTAGAAATTATTTTATTTTTATTGGAGACCGAAGGATCAGGCTCTTTGTGAGACATGCGAAAATCTTTGCGTTTTTTTTTTCTTTGAAGTTTATGCGCTCAGGCGAAGGTTGGACAGACAAAGATATCTAGATATTTTTTTAAAAAAATTCATGCAAAGGTTGTGACTCTAAACTCTCTAAAGGAGAACGGTGACCATAGAATTAGGGTTTCGATATCAGCATTGGAAAGGTAGAGCCCCCTTACCCTCAAGTTCTTGGCATTATATAGGCAAACGACAATTTACAAATGACCTCTCGGTGAGTTGGGTTTTTATATGCCACTCCAATGGTGCTAGTTGGGCCTCTTCTAGGGGACTTCGCCCATATGAATGTGGCATGTCTCAACCATTTTGATACTGCTCAAGGCATGTTGTTCTTCCTAGCTCATGAATATTTAAAGTAGAACTGAATTGTTCCCGTGTAATATGTTTAGTTGTTACACTTGCGCATCCATTGATCGATTTCCGTTTGATTTCTTTCTTCCCTGTCGCAGGAGAAGCATAATGGCCACCATAACAAGGGCCTCTGTGTGCAGGTGAGTAGAACACCATATGGTTGTCTGGGCCGGGGTTGAAGACCCGACCCATTTTGAGGCATTGGCTCCATATTTTGTCGGCCTACCGGAGGTCGACATTGTAGAGTCGTTCTAGCAGATAGGTGACCTATCCACACCCCCATAGCAGCACTATACAATGCTAGCTTGTTCACTTCAACTTATCAGCCGGAATTAATATTTTTTTCACAGCTAAAAAGTAGGGCTGAGATGAGTTTTACATAAAAAAAGTTCCATGATTTAATATTTTCTTTTCTATTTGGATTAGAATTTTTATTCATATCTACACAGATTTTTCCTGTTTGGAATTAGAGTAGAAAACATGATCTATTTGGATTATGATTCCAAACTATCTATATAAAATAGAAGAGTTATAGGAGACAAAGAAGACAATTTTCACATTCACTGAGTTAGTTAAGGAAGACGGATAAAAAATAGAGAGAAATCTTGCCTCTTTAGTATTAGATATAGAATAGATATACAACCAGACTATGTAAAAGGCCACATGACTTGCATGATAACACTCCATGCTTTTCTACACAAACATGATCATATATTGGATCAAGTGACACTAACACGATCAAATTAAATAGAATTAGTATGAGGTGGTTACATGAGATTTGTGTTGTAAACAAAGTAACTTGAACTATTGCACAGTCCGAACCATCAGTGTGGAGTAGTTATAATTCTTCCTAATATTTGTATGTTGCCTCCGGCGCTGAGATTAAATCTGTACAAAGCTATAGTATTTTCTATCGGCCCCTTTTTTTTTTCTTGCCTCCGTTGGTTCTTGACAGATCGAGAAGGGAGCGGGCATGCGTGAACATGGTTTGCCCACGTCATCTGCTTGGGGGCCTCGTCCATAGCTGCGCCCCCACGTTTCCCCCGCCCCCTTCTCGCCGATAGAAAAAAAGAGAAAAAAAATGCATCGCCTCCTCGGTGTCCCCGGCGGCGACGGCGGCCGTCGCGACGGTGCCCGCACGCACGCGGCGCGGCACTGATTTCTTCCCTCTGCGTTCCCCACGGACGTGAGTTCCGGCTGTCTCGGCTCTTCTTCTCCATCTCTTTCTCGCTTTTTCTTCCTACCTGTGCCGGCGCGACGCTGCCGCCGTGCCTGCGGCACCACCAGAACTCCACGGTGGTTATGCACGGCGCCACTGGAACTCCACGGTGGTTGTGCCTCTTCGTGCGACGGGGGCTGCGTCTGCCCCTCTCCTCCCTGGATCCAAAACCTAAATCGAATCGTCGGCGGTGCGTGGTCCATTCTCTGGAGCGGCCGTCGCTTCATCCGTACGGTGCCGCCTCGCCGCCATTACACATCCGTGGCGGCTGGGGCTGGGAACCGTGCGGAACCACCTACGCGGTTTCGAGTCGGGTTTGGCCTGCCACACTGTCCCCCCTCCTCTCTCTCTGTATGTGTGTCTTTCTGAAGTGCTGAAGCTGCGGCCGGCCCACACACAGCGGCCTCCCCGCACTGTAGATGGCCATGGTGGGCTGCAGTGACACCCCCTGGCTAGGGCTGCAGCGTGCGAAAATTCACTCTCTTCCCTTGTCCACCTCCCCTTCCCTCATCTCCTTCTCACCGCGAGGATCTTGGCCACCCTCATCTAGGTGGTTATCGGCTCTTGCCACTCGTTTTTTATGCGAGGATCATGTGGAGATGCTAGAACTTTTTTCTGGATCGAGACAATAAATCAATGCGTGGATCAGTTGTTTTGTTCTTCATATTATCTACTGAGGTCTTGGGATGTGCAATGATGAACTATTACAGACTGAGACAATGGAATTGTGCGTGGTGATTAGTTATTTGATTCTTCCATGATTCTTGGTATTGAATTACTTTTCTGATGAGAGTAGGTCCATTGTTAATGATGTCAATGCTTCACATGTCGCATAATTTGTTGGTTGTTACATTACTGAGCACGTCCCATTACCTATGATGTTTTTACTACGTCGATATTCATAGTCTGGGTGGCGACAATGAGTGGCACTGTTCTTTTTTTTCCCTCTCCTGTGTTTCGTTCCAGTTCTCATGCTCCATCAGCTAATACATTTTGGGTTATCCCGATGTCCAGCTTATGTGTTTTCGTTTTGTTCTCTTTATTTTCTACTACAGCTCATGTTCCTTTTCTCTCGATTTCGTCATGCATCATGCATGGTACTAATTAAAAAAGAGGCATTCTTTCCTGTATTTTGGGTTGACCATGCATGCTTGACCTTTACAAGCAAATTGACACGTTCCTTTACTTTTAATTGGCATGCAGTCCGTGTTGTTCTTATATAGTTTCCTCACTGGTTGTAGTCTATGCCATTTGTACTCTAATAATTATAGGCATTCTCAGTTTATACACATATATTTGGCACTTGCAGTTTTCAGTCATACTCCCCCTACAAAGCGAAGATTTTCCCTCGTTGGACCTCCTGGCCACATTGCCCACAAAGATGTTGGTCGTTGGATCCCTGCCACTAACGGCTTGGATGATGTCTCGGCACTGGAATCGTGGGCGATGCGGTGTCCATTCTCCGGAGCAGCCGTTGCTTCATATGCCCATCCGTACGGTGCCGCCTCGCCGCCGTTACACATCGATGGTGGTTGGGGCTGGGAACCGTGTGGAACCGCCTATGCGGCTTCGAGTCGGGTTTGTCCTGCTGCACTGCCTCTCTCTCTCTCTCTCTCTCTCTCTCTCTCTCTCTCTCTCTCTCTCTCTCTCTCTCTCTCCTGAACTAGTGGAACTACGGCCGGCCCACACAATGGCCTCCCCCGCACTGCAGATGGCCATGGCGGGGCACAATGACGCCTCCAGGCTAGGGTTGCAACATGGCCGAAGTGCACTCTTTTCCCTTTTCCACCTCAGCTTCCCTTAGCTTCTTCTCAGTTCTCACTGCGAAGATCTTGGCCACTCTCCCCAGGTGGTCATCGGCTCCTGCCGCTCTCTAGCTTTTAGATGCGAGGATCATGTGGAGATGATGAACTTTTTTCTAGACTGAGACAATGGATCACTGCATGGATCAGTTGTTTTGTTGTTTGTGTTATCTACTGTAACAGAACCGGCTAAATCACCTGGCCCACTGGCACCTGTCATTGTCACTAACGACTTCTGACAGCCGGGCCCGTGTCCCAAATGATCTAGACAGGTCTGTCGGGCTACATTAGCGCCCTTTTCTCCGACAGGATCACCATTGCAGAACCATTACAGGATTACAACATTTCATAATAAAAATACAACAGAGTACAGTGCGGAAGATTACATAACATTTAGATTACAAACCAGTTGTTCAAATAGGATTCACATATAGTTATTACAGGCCAGAGGACATAACAGTAGCAGTGGAATAGTTACACAATACTAGATAAGATAACTCGAACCCTGCCCACGGGTTCCACTCCACTCATCGCCGCTTTCTTCTTCGACCACGGTCACGCAACATGGAGCAAGACAGATCTCCGACTGCGGTCCTCCTGCAACGGGGTTAACAAACCCTGAGTACTTGGGGTACTCCGCAAGACTTACCCGACTAAGGGTGTAAAATGAGACTCAGGAATGCAAGGCTATGGGTAAGGCTAGCAGAGGATGAGGAGTTTGCAGAAAAGCAACCTATCCTGATCCATATTTTATTTTGTCATCATTATAATCATATTTATAGCTCCAATATTCAGACTCATGTATCATCATTCTTTTAATTACTTTATTCATTCAGATAACCTAGTTGAGAACCACTTTTCGGTGTAGAGTGTGAGGATCAAGTCTCCATAACCGAGGAGCACGTCGATTCGAATCCAGAAAGTACCCAGCTGGGGATTCTAACCACACTGCATATGCAGCACGCCGGCATACATATACCAACCCGTCGTCACGGCTTTGCTATCCCGGAACCGGTCCTGCGCCACCCGAGAGCACAGTACTCCACTCTTATCCAGGCACGCCGGCCACGTGGGTACAAGCTACTCTCGCCATCTCTCCACTCCCAGTGCGTGGTTGTCGGTTCCAGCAATAGCGCCACCGAACTCTAGGCTTTCCGCATTGGTATGTGGCTAGGCTGTTCATCATGATCACAGCAGGCCTACAACGAACGGTCCCTACTTCCTTCCTGCCGTCAATCCTGCATTGGGACTCTAACCCAAGTACAAGACTACCCGACAGTTTTTATTATCGTGCCTGTCGGGTGAGTGAGACATAGGGAACGCCGCCCCATGAGCTGGCCACCCAACGAAACACGTTTCCAAAGACATCGACCAGTTCCAAATTACTCCGAAAGCGACCATGCATTGGGACTCCAACCCAAATACACATCGACCACGGATAACCAGTTCTTCACCAATCAAAGTATAAGTATAATCATGTCACAGAAAATAGTTTTTCTTTTACGCAAAGCTAAGTTCATTAAGCATGCCTAAGCATTTCTCAAACCATTTTATTTAAATCAGGTTTCAGGGTATTTATTTGAGACAATGCATCTGGATAGGTGACAATCAACTCCTATTAACCTAATGCAGTAGATTAACTCGAATTATAAATATTTTGTAATAGAGGGGCTGAATGCACCGGGGCTTGCCTTGGATCGTGTACAGCGTCGGATCGGGATCAGTCCCGCAGATGTCGAATCTTTGGATGACTTCTGGAGTGGCCTCCTCAGTAGTAGTCTCGACCTGGACCACCTCGGGAACGGGCACTACACGTATGCAATGATGTATGCTTAGCGTGGCATGAGGGCAACCAATGAAATGCTTGGAAGTAAACCATTAATATCTTGAGTACAGCTTTCCTTCACGGTAAAGTTGTAAACAATTTACGGAAGGTAAAAGTAATGTTTCCTACTTTTGTTTTATTGACCTTTTTAACGGTCACAGAAAGCCGCTACACAGCTTTATGACTACTATCAAGCACTAAGTTCTCAATTTGCCAAGGATCACACAGCGAAAGATCCTTGGTCTTCATTCAACCCAAAATTTCACACAACAAACCTAAATTCATTTTTCTATTTACTTTATTAATCCCTAATTTCACATATATTAATTAATTGACCAAACTAACTTCAATTGTAACCAAACTTTACCAACAGCTAGGTTTTATCACCAAACAGAGCCACAATAAATTTCATGATTTTTGGATTTACAGAGAATTAATTAAAATTACACAAACTTGCATTTAGTAATTACTTCACTGATTTATACAGCAGATTAAAAGCACTGGAACACCCTATATTATATTTTTAACAAATACTACATATTACAGAGAGCGTACACAATTATTCTCACATTTTTACACCTAGCAGATTAATTCATATGAAATTAACAAATATCAGCACTATTCACATGAATATATAAAAGAAAAGCATTTTGAAATTCACTGGAAAAAGAAAAGACCAAATCAGCCCACTACGGCCCAAGTCCAGAGCGAGCCGGCCCACTCGGCCTGCCCGCGCCCGGCGCCGACGGCTTTGCAAAAGAGACCCTGGGGAAACTGGAAATCAACCCGCGGTCCGATCTTCACTATTCACAAGAGTCATGAACTTCGCGCTTAACCCCCTGGGAAAACTTATCTTCTAAGCCGAGGCCCCTGGCCTCTCCTCTGTTTCAACAGAGGCGGGTGCGCCGGCGGTTCGCCGCCCCTAGCTCGCCGACGGTGAGCCGAGGGACGAAGCCGAGGGCACCTACGGACTCTACACTCCAAGGCGAGTCTACCAAGCTAAGACACGACGAGATCCGAGGCGCGCAGCACCTGGAGACACGTACGCGGCGGCTCGGTGGCGGCGGCGAGCACGTCGCCGGCGAGCACAAGCCGGTAAAGAGAGGGGAAAAAGGTGCGCGAGCATCCGGGGCTCACCACGAAGCTGGCCGAGGGGTCGGTGGAGACGGAGGTGGTTCGGAGAAGACGACTTGGCGACGGCGGCGGATCCCGGCGGCTCGGCTCAACGGCGAACACGCGTTCCGGCGAACCTAGGGAACCAGAGAGTACGCCGACGCACGCGTAAGGTTCAAGGGGTGACAGAGATCACGATACGCAACAATCCGAGGCCCAGAGCTTACCCAAACTAGCTCGAGACGACGGCGGAGCTCGCGGCAGCGCTCTGCCCGCCCGCGAAGGAGACACCGAGGTTCCGGTGGTTACGAAACTCTACAGCTCTCGCCGACGGTCGCAGGAGATGCGCAAGGAAGCTAGGTAGCTGGCTGTGAGATGGAGAGGGTGGTGATGGACGGAGCGCGGCGAATTTAGCCGGGGACCGAGAGAGCTCGAAGGTGGCCGGGAGAGAAAGAAATGGCGAGGGGGAGGGCCTCGTCGCCTTTCTAAAGGCTGGGAGCGAGGGGGACAGAACCAGGACGACGCGGCGCACGCGCGCCCGTATCTGCCGAGGTCGCGGGGACACGATCCCGGCCGGCACGGGCGGCCGCGCGCGCGCGCCCGGCACGGCGGCTGCCGGCTCTGTTCGCGAACAGGAAGAGGGGCGAAACACTGTAGCACCTAGACCCTAGGGCTGTCGGTCTTTGACCAAATTCGACTGATTTTGCATACAAACATGAAAATCTGCAAAAACAAAAGTTGTAGGGTTTGAAATTCTGAACAACTTTGCTTTTGGAACTAAATCCAAATTCGAAATATTTTTGAAACTACAGCAAAAGGGGTAAACTTGGTTTTTGAATTTCAAACTGCATTTTCAAAATTACTTTTTATTTTACACAACAACTTGAAAAATTGCCAAAATAAAAGTTGTTCTACTCAATGAGCTTTACAACTTCTATTTAGGAAGCTTTGCCAGATTCCAAATAATTTTTGAAATGCCAATCCAAAACTAAGTTTTAAATCATTGTTTTGAAATAAATTTAAATTTCCACCACAGAACTTTGAAATCTCCAAAAATAAAAGTTGTTCCATCTTAAAAGATCTAAAACTTTTATTAAGGGACTATCTCCAAATTCCTTTTAGATTTTGAATTAGGTTTTGGCCCTAATAAAAGTGAATTTTAAAACTTTATTTGGGAATTTAATTTTACAAACAAATACTAATTAAATTCAAATCACTCTAGGGACCTAATCACAATCATATGCAAATGATTAATTTAAATATGATGACATGGCAGATTAATTAATCCGTAATACCCGGGGTATTACATCTACTGAGGTCTTGGGATGTGCGATGATGAATTTTTTTCAGACTGAGAAAATGGAATGCATGGTAATTGGTTATTTCATTCTTCCTTGATTCTTGATATTTGCATTACTTTTCTGATGAGAGTAGGTCCATTGTCAATGAGCACTTTTCTTCACAAATCATATAATTTGTTGGTTGTTATATTATTGAGCACACCTCATTGCCTATGGTGTTTTTACTCTGCATATTCATAGTCTTGGTGCCTACAATGGGTGACAGTTC
Organism: Eremochloa ophiuroides; assembly: GCA_038502445.1. NCBI lineage: Eukaryota > Viridiplantae > Streptophyta > Magnoliopsida > Poales > Poaceae > Eremochloa > Eremochloa ophiuroides. The sequence continues at coordinate 7,736,957 of JAHLJS010000002.1, forward strand.
CTTGTTTTTTTTTCTTGTGTGTTTTGGTCCTGTTCTCCTGCTCCATCAGCTAATACATTTAGGGCGATCCTGATGTCCAGCTTATGTGTTTTGGTCTTGTTCTCTTTATTTTCTACTACAGTTCATGTAATACCCCGGGTATTACGGATTTAATTAATCTGCCATGTCATCATATTTAAATTAATCATTTGCATATGATTGTGATTAGGTCCCTAGAGTGATTTGAATTTAATTAGTATTTGTTTGTAAAATCAAATTCCCAAATAAAGGTTTAAAAATTTACTTTTATTAGGACCAAAACCTAATTCAAAATCTAAAAGGAATTTTGAGATAGTCCCTTAATGAAAGTTTTAGATCTTTTAAAATAGAACAACTTTTATTTTTGGAGATTTCAAAGTTCTGTGGTGGAAATTCAAATTTATTTCAAAACAATGATTTAAAACTTAGTTTTGGGTTGGCATTTTAAAAATTATTTGGAATCTAGAAAAACTTCCTAAATAGAAGTTGTAAAGCTCATTGAGTAGAACAACTTTTATTTTGGCAATTTTTTAGGTTGTTGAGAAAATTTAAAAGTAATTTTGAAAATACAGTTTGAAATTTAAAACTCTAGTTTACCCCTTTTTCTGTAGATTCAAAAATATTTCGAATTTGGATTTAGTTCCAAAAGAAAAGTTGTTCAGAATTTCAAACCCTACAACTTTTGTTTTTGCAGTTTTTCATGTTTGTATGCAAAATCAGTCGAATTTGGTCAAAAACCGACAGCCCCTAGGGATCTATGCTACAGTGTTTCGCCCCCTCGCCCTGTTCGTCAACAGCACCGGCCACCGCCGTGTCGCGCGCGGGCGCGCGGCGAGCCGTGCCGGCCGGGATCCTGCCCCGGGCGCCAGTTCGGAGGAGGATCGGCGTGCGCCGCGACGCTCTGACCCTGTCCCCCTCTTCCCCGGCCTTCAAAAGGGCGACGAGGCCCTCCCCTCTCCATTTTCTCCCTCCCGGTCGCCATCGCCACCTCTCGGTCGCCGGCCAAATTCGCCGTCGTCACACCACCATCACCCTCTCCATCTCCCTGCTAGCTCACCAACTCCCTTGCGCTTTGTTTGCAACCATTGGCGAGAGCTGTAGTGGTCTGTAGGTGCCGGAGTGCTCGTCGCCGTTCTTGCGGGCGGTCGGAGCTCCGCCGCGGCTGTTCCCCGCGTGACTAACCCCTTTGTGGTGAGCTTCTTCTCCCTCGGGTTCGTGTTATGAACTCCCTGATCCCTGCCTAACCTCGTGCGCTCGGTGGTTTTCCGTTTCTTGCCCTGGAGTTCTCGGAACGGGAAGGACACCGCCGGTGCACACCGTTGCCGTTGCTGCCACCGCCAAGATCATTGTTCCGCGCCACCTCTGCGTTCACCGACTCGCCCGTTGGCTTCGTGGTGAGCCACTGAGTCTTTCCCGTCCTCTCTCCCTTCCTCTATCCCTTTGTTTTGGCCGGCGCAGAGCCGCCGTGCCGTCGGCTTCCGCCATGGGCGAGGTGCTCCTCACCGTGGGAGGCTAGGCTAGAGCCTAACCTCTCGGGGGTGCTCGTTAGGAGTTAGGGTAGCCGTAGAGTCGCTCGGGTTCGTCGCTCGGGTCGCCGGCGGCGAGGGCCGTGCTAGCCGCGCGCGCGCGTGCGCGTGCACGGGAGCCGGCGGGAGGTAGGAGGAGGAGCTGACAGGCGGGGTCCGCCCGTCAGCGTCTCGCCTCGCGTGGCCGTGGGCCGCGTGCGCGCGGGAGCGGTGCGCGCGTGCGCTTGGGCCATGTTGGGCCGGCTCGGGCGCGAGCGCGGGCGGCTGGGCCGTCTCGGCCGAGTGGGCCGTTTTCATTTTTCCAAAGGGATTTCAAATGTCTTTTCTATTTTAATTTATTTGAATAGTGCTGGTGTTTGTTATTTTTGTATGAAATAATATGTTAAATGAAAAATTGTGAAAATAATTGTGTATGCTCTCTGTATTATGTAGTATTTGTTAAAAATATAATATAGGGTGTTCCAGTGCCTTTAATCTGCTGTATAAATCAGTGAATTAATTAATAAATGCAAGTTTGTGTAATTTTAATTAATTATCTGTAAATCCAAAAATCATGAAATTTATTGTGGCTCTGGTTGGTGATAAAACCTAGCTGTTGGTAAAGTTTGGTTGCAATTGAAGTTAGTTTGGTCAATTAATAAATATATGTGAAATTAGGGATTAATAAAGTAAATAGAAAAATGAATTTAGGTTTGTTGTGTGAATTTTTGGGTTGAATGAAGACCAAGGATCTTTCGCTGTGTGATCCTTGGCAATTTGAGAACTTAGTGCTTGGTAGTAGTCATAAAGCTGTGTAGCGGCTTTCTGTGACCGTTAAAAGGGTCAATAAAACAAAAGTAGGAAACATTACTTTTACCTTCCGTAGATCGTTTACAACTTTACCGTGAAGGAAAGTTGTACTCAAGGTATTAATAGTTTACTTTCAAGCATTTCATTTGTTGCCCTCATGCCACGCTAAGCATACATCATTGCATACGTGTAGTGCCCATTCCCGAGGGGGTCCAGGTCGAGACTACTACTGAGGAGGCCACTCCAGAAGTCATCCAAGGATTCGACATCTGCGGGACTGATCCCGACCCGACGCTGTACACGATCCAAGGCAAGCCCCGGTGCATTCAGCCCTTCTGTTGCAAAATATTTATAATTCGAGTTAATCTACTGCATTAGGTTGATAGGAGTTGATTGTTACCTATCCAGATGCATTGTCTCAAATAAATACCCTGAAACCTGATTTAAACGAAAATTTTGAAAAATGCTTAGTCATGCTTAATGAACTTAGCTTTACATAAAAGAAAAACTATTTTCTGTGCCATGACTATACTTATACTTTGATTGGTGAAGAACTGGTTATCCGCTGGTCGATGTGTATTTGGGTTGGAGTCCCAATGCATGGTCGCTTTCGGAATAGTTTGGAACTGGTCGATGTCTTTGGAAACGTGTTTCGTTGGGTGGCCAGCTCATGGGGCGGCGTTCCCTATGTCTCACTCACCCGACAGGCACGATAATAAAAACTGTCGGGTAGTCTTGTACTTGGGTTAGAGTCCCAATGCAGGATTGGCGGCAGGAAGGAAGTAGGGACCGTTCGTTGTAGGTCTGCTGTGATCATGATGAACAGCCTAGCCACATACCAATGCGGAAAGCCTAGAGTTCGGTGACGCTATTGCTGGAACCGACAACCACGCACTGGGAGTGGAGAGATGGCGAGAGTAGCTTGTACCCACGTGGCCGGCGTGCCTGGATAGGAGTGGAGTACTGTGCTCTCGGGTGGCGCAGGACCGGTTCCGGGATAGCAAAGCCGTGACAACGGGTTGGTATATGTATGCCGGCGTGCTGCATATGCAGTGTGGTTAGAATCCCCAGCTGGGTACCTTCTGGATTCGAATCGACGTGCTCCTCGGTTATGGAGACTTGATCCTCACACTCTACACCGAAAAGTGGTTCTCAACTAGGTGTTTTCTGAATGAATAAAGTAATTGAAAGAACGATGATACATGAGTCTGAATATTGGAGCTATAAATATGATTATAATAATGACAAAATAAAATATGGAACAGGATAGATTGCTTTTCTGCAAACTCCTTACCTTCTGCTAGCCCTACCCACAGCCTTACATTCCTAAGTCTCATCTTACACCTTTAGTCGGGTAAGTCTTGCGGAGTACCCCAAGTACTCAGGGTTTGTTAACCCCTGTTGCAGGAGGACCGCCGCCGGAGGTCTGTCTTGCCCCTTGCTATGTGACTGTGGTCGAGGAAGGCAGCGATGATGAGTGAAGTGGAACCCGTGGGCAGGGTTCAAGTTATCTTATCTAGTATTGTGTAACTATTCCACTGATACTGCTATGTCCTCTGGTCTGTAATAACTATATTTGAATCCTATTTGAACAACCGGTTTGTAATCTAAATGTTATGTAATCTTCCGCACTGTTACTCTGATGTATTTTATTATGAAATGTTGTAATCCTGTGATGATTCTGCGATGGTGATCCTGTCGGAGAAAAGGGCGCTAATGTAGCCCGACAGACCTGTCTAGATCATTTGGGACACGGGTCCGGCTGTCAGAAGTCGTTAGTGACAATGACAGGTGCCGGTGGGCCAGGTGATTTAGCCGGTTCTGTTACAGTTGGTACCAGAGCATTCCATTGCTAATCATTATGGATTACTTTTCAAAAATTTCAAAATGTTTTGGATCATAAAAAGTTTAACCTATTATTTTGGGTCCAAATTGCTTCTATCCTTACCTTGTTCAGTAGTTCTTGTCTTGTTCTATATTTTACCTTATAGGATTAAGGTAGCTGGTGGAATAATATTATTATTAGCCCTATGTTAAAAGTTTATTTATGTATGTAGGTACCTTGCATGATTTAAATTTGTAAGTACGTACATGCATCATGATAATTACACCTGTTAATTAACTTCCTCCTTAAAGTGGGTTTTTGGGATAGTTTACCGAACCTATTCTTGCTAACCTATTATATCTTAAAATTCCACTTACCTTCTCCAGATGGCCCGTTGCAAGCTCACAGCACGCAAGATGACCGGACCACGTGGCGTTCCACGCCACCAGTTGGCGCCACGCGCTGGCGAGGCCGGAGCTTCTGGGAGTCGCCCACCTCGTCGCAGCAGCGAGGAGCTTGAGGCTGAGGTTGGAAGGCTGCAGGAGCTAGTCAGGCAGTGGGAGGAAGAATACAGAGTGGCACGTCTCAACCACTTCCGTGACGTGAGGACCAATCGAGATCTGCGTCGAGAGATCGATCGCCTGACCAAGCAGAGGGATGAAGCTTGGGATCGTGAGGAGACGATCATGGACAGGATGCTCGAGGCGGAGCAGCGTGTTGGTCAGCTTGAGCTCTACAACAACGTCTTGCACGAGGAGGTGCATGAGCTCTATGGTGAGCTCCACCCTATTCCTGCACCGCAGGAGGAGGATCCTGAGTTGGGGGTTGTCCTCGGTCAGGAGGATGAGGACGTGGAGGACATTGACATGGAGGTCGAGCCTGTCGAGGTCGTCGGGGCAGATGCCGAGGAGGACTTCGAGGAGATCGACGAGGACAGTGACGCTTCTGGCGCGTCTGGGATCGATGAGGACTAGGCCGGTGTGGCCTAGAGTTGTCAGCTAGTTGTTCCCTTTTGCCTGTAATATAGGTGCTTGCCTAGAAAACCTTAGTTATGGGTTGTGGGTCTTGCCTGGGTGCAAGCCAGGTTGTGTGAACCTTGTAATGTAATATTTCTGTGTGTGATGCTGCTGTGTTTGCTTATCTAATATGAGGCTCAAGTTGGGTTTGCTTATTAACAGATGGAAGACAACTCTGATAATGCAACTGGTGTTCCCCAACCACCTCAGTTTCCACCCACTCTGGCAGAGGCCATCGCTGCATTGACCAATGTTGCAGCGCTGCTAGCTCAGAATCAGCAAGATCGTGGTGGACGTCGTGGTCGCCGTGATAATGAGGATACCACCTATGTTGACTTCACTGACACCCGCCCACCGGTGTTCACTAAGGCTGATGAACCCTTAGAAGCCGATGATTGGCTCCGTACCATGGAGCAGAAGTTTAGCTTGATTCACTGTACCGAGGTCCAGAAACCTCTGTTTGCAGCTCAGCAGCTCCATGGCCCTGCGACTACTTGGTATGCCAACTTGTTGGCTGCGCAGGATGCTGGACATCAACTTACCTGGCAAGAGTTCCGTGACGCCTTTCGTGCTCATTACATCCCTGCGGGTGTGATGAAATTGAAGCTGGATCAGTTTCTGGCACTGAAGCAGAATGAGTCTACTGTCGCTCAGTATCTTGGGCAGTTCAACCACTTGGCACAGTATGCACCTGAGCACACCAACACTGATGCGAAGAAGAAAGCCTGCTTTGTCAGAGGCCTGAATTTCAAGATTCAACGCAGTCTGTCTAACAACCTCAAGTGCACTTTTCATGAGGCAGTGGATAGTGCAATAGCTTTTGAAGAAAGCGACCGCCAGCTCCAAGAGGAGAAGAAGAAGAGCAAAAGGTCTAGCTCTTCTGGCAGTCAGAAACGCCAGAAAGTTATCTATCATCCTACCCACCATAACCGTCCGTCATATCCCCATCAGCAGGTAGTTGTGCGCACTGCCGCTACCTCTCATACCTCTAATCAGCAAAACACCACTCAGCCGAATGCCCCTGGCGTTCGTATCAACACTCCACAGACCAACTATAATCATCCATGCTACAACTGTGGAAAGGTGGGACACTGGGCCCGTGATTGCCCTTTTCCGAAGCAGTACAACCAGAATGTGCAGAAAAGTCCTGGTGTTCCGCAACAGCAAGTTCAGCACCGTGGTCACCAGCAGCATGCTCAGAAGGGCAAGACTGTCAAGAAGGCAGGTCGGGTCTATTACACTCAGATTGAGGATATTCCTGCTGGAGAACCTGTCATGATGGGTAAGTTTCCTGTTGCTAGCCATTCGGCCGTTCTGCTATTTGATTCTGGTGCATCTCATTCGTTCATCAACCGTACATTTGTGGTTAAGCATGATATATCTATTGGGGAGATAAAGGAAGATTTCCTTATACATTCGCCCGGGGGGCGTATAACTACTAAAGAGGTAGTTCAGGGAGTACCTATAGAGCTGGGAGGGCATAAATTCCCAACCACGATGATAGTACTTAAGGATCAGGATATAGATGTGATATTAGGTATGAATTGGATGTATCAGCACAAACCCTTGATTGATGTGTTGAATAGAACCATAAGAGTGAACATACCTAATAGTCAAACTCAACTTCTTATCCAACTTCCATTGCCCGTAAGAAAGATTGAAAAGACCGTGCAAAGGTTGTGTGCCACCGCAGTTGAAGAAGTATTGAAGATTCCAGTGGTCTGCGAATTTCCAGACGTATTCCCTGATGAGTTGCCTGGTTGGCCACCTGATCGAGATGTGGAATTTGCTATTGAGCTAAAACCTGGAACCGCACCTATATCTCGTAGAGCCTACAGAATGCCTCCCAAGGAATTGGCAGAGCTTAAAGTGCAGCTACAAGATTTGCTAGATAAGGGTTTCATCAGACCCAGCTCATCTCCTTGGGGTTGTCCTGCCATCTTTGTCAAGAAGAAAGACAAATCCCTCCGACTCTGTATTGATTACCGTCCACTCAACGAGGTCACCATCAAAAACAAATATCCTTTACCCCGTATTGACCTACTCTTTGACCAGCTGGCTGGAGCTAAGGTGTTTTCCAAGATTGACCTTAGGTCTGGCTACCACCAAATAAAGATCCGTCCCGAAGACATCCCAAAAACAGCTTTCACCACTAGATATGGCCTATATGAATACCTTGTCATGTCTTTTGGCCTAACCAATGCACCCGCCTATTTCATGTACCTCATGAATTCCGTCTTCATGCCTGAGCTCGACAAATTTGTTGTCGTATTCATTGATGACATCCTGATCTATTCTAAAACACCCGAAGAACATGCCAACCACCTCCGTATCGTCTTGAACCGTTTAAGAGAACATCAACTCTATGCCAAATTCAGCAAATGTGAGTTCTGGTTGGACCGAGTTCCATTTCTTGGACATATCCTGACAGCGGAAGGTGTGTCCGTAGATCCAAGTAAGGTGGAAGAAATCTTGAACTAGAAACCACCAACCACTGTGCACCAGGTTCGCAGTTTCATGGGAATGGTGGGATATTACCGCCGATTCATTCCGGATTTCTCAAGAATAGCTAAGCCTATAACCAACCTATTGAAGACTCAGGTCAAGTTTGTCTGGTCGCCAGAATGCGAGACAGCGTTTCAAACCTTGAAGAGATGTTTGACCACTGCACCAGTCCTTGCTCAGCCAGATATTGAAAAGCCGTTTGATGTGTACTGCGATGCGTCGGGTACTGGCCTTGGTTGTGTTTTGATGCAAGAGGGCCGAGTCATTGCTTATGCTTCACGACAACTCCGGCCTCATGAAGAGAATTATCCCACTCATGATCTTGAATTGGCAGCTGTGGTTCATGCATTGAAAATCTGGCGTCACTACTTGTTAGGCAGCACATGCAATGTCTACACTGATCACAAAAGCCTGAAATACATCTTTACACAAGAAGAATTAAATATGAGGCAACGAAGATGGCTTGAGTTGATAAAAGATTATGATATTGAAGTGCACTACCATCCTGGTAAAGCTAATGTGGTTGCCGACGCACTCAGTCGGAAGGCTCATTGTAATTGCTTGACTGTAAAGCCATATGATCTGTCGTTGTGTTACGGGTTAGAAAAATTGGGCATAGAAATAGTCCCTCAAGGCAGTTGGAACAATATCAGCATCAAAACCTCCATCCGTGATGAAATCGTGGCTGCTCAGAAAAATAGTAAAGGTATCAGGCACGTCAAAGAGAAAATCCAAGCAGGGAAAGCAGATTGTTTCAGAATTGATGATGAAGGGATTGTATGGTTCAAGAATCGGCTTGTAGTTCCAAAAATTCCAGAGTTACGTGGCAAGATTCTTGACGAGGCTCATTTGACAAGATACTCTATTCATCCGGGAAGCAACAAAATGTACCAGGATTTGAAACAAAAGTTTTGGTGGACTAAGATGAAGATCGAGATTGCTCAGTATGTAGCAAAATGCGACACTTGTCAGAAAGTAAAAGCCGTACACATGAAGCCTGGTGGAGAGCTGCAACCATTACCTGTTCCTACATGGAAATGGGAAGACATCAGCATGGATTTCATTATGGGTCTCCCAACAACCTCTAGGGGTTTCAATTCCATCTGGGTTGTTGTGGACCGCCTCACTAAACAAGCTCATTTCTTACCTGTCAAGAAAATGTACAGGGCTCCGCACTACGCCAAGCTATACATAGAAAATCTGATGAAGCTACATGGAGTGCCCAAGACCATTGTCTCTGACCGAGGTACTCAATTCATATCCCAATTTTGGAGATCCTTTCAAAAATCATTGGGTACAAAACTCCTGCATAGCACAGCCTATCATCCTCAGACTGACGGACAGACAGAGAGAATAAATCAGATACTTGAAGACATGTTAAGAGCCTGTGCACTCAATTACCCTGAGAAATGGGACGAGTGTTTGGCATTTGCCGAATTCTCGTACAACAACAGCTACCAAGAAAGTATCAAGATGGCTCCGTTTGAGGCAGTATATGGTCGCAGATGTCGTACTCCATTGAATTGGTCCGAGCCTGGAGAAAGATGGTTCTATGGAGTTGACTTGGTCAATGAAGCCGAAGAGATGGTTCGACTGATACAGGAAAATTTGAAAGTGGCACAGTCACGACAGAAAAGTTATGCCGATCAGCGGCGCAGACCTTTGACATTTCAAGTTGGAGACTATGTATATTTGAAAGTTTCGCCTATGAAAGGAGTTAACCGTTTTGGAGTCAAAGGCAAGTTAGCCCCGCGTTATATTGGACCGTTCTTAATCATAGGACGCGTGGGAAAGGTAGCTTACAAGCTTGAATTGCCAGAACATCTCTCGGAAGTACACAATGTGTTTTATGTTTCTCAGCTGAAGAAGTGTCTCCGAGTACCTGGACAAGTCATCGATGTAGAAGGAGTAGCACTTGAACCTGAATTGACATACTCGGAGCAGCCAGTACGAGTTTTGGATATAAAGGACCGTGTTACCCGAAGGACCACAACCAGATGGTACAAGATCCAATGGAGTGATCATTCTGAAGATGAAGCTACCTGGGAATCTGAAGATTTCTTGGCAGAAAACTTTCCTGAGTTCTTTGCTACCTTGTAAAATGTAAACCTGTCTTTTAATGTGTATGTTTTTCCCTTGTCTCTTGTTTAAGCATGGGCTGGTTGTTGTTAGCTCTTTTTCCTATGCTTTGTTTCAGCCTTGGTTATGTACCTAATCTCGGGACGAGATTCCTTTTAGGGGGAAGACTGTAATACCCCGGGTATTACGGATTTAATTAATTTGCCATGTCATCATATTTAAATTAATCATTTGCATATGATTGTGATTAGGTCCCTAGAGTGATTTGAATTTAATTAGTATTTGTTTGTAAAATCAAATTCCCAAATAAAGGTTTAAAAATTTACTTTTATTAGGACCAAAACCTAATTCAAAATCTAAAAGGAATTTTGAGATAGTCCCTTAATGAAAGTTTTAGATCTTTTAAAATGGAACAATTTTTATTTTTGGAGATTTCAAAGTTCTGTGGTGGAAATTCAAATTTATTTCAAAACAATGATTTAAAACTTAGTTTTGGGTTGGCATTTCAAAAATTATTTGGAATCTGGCAAAACTTCCTAAATAGAAGTTGTAAAGCTCATTGAGTAGAACAACTTTAATTTTGGCAATTTTTCAGGTTGTTGAGAAAATTTAAAAGTAATTTTGAAAATACAGTTTGAAATTTAAAACTCTAGTTTACCCCTTTTTCTGTTGATTCAAAAATATTTCGAATTTGGATTTAGTTCCAAAAGCAAAGTTGTTCAGAATTTCAAATCCTACAACTTTTGTTTTTGCAGTTTTTCATGTTTGTATGGAAAATCAGTCGAATTTGATCAAAAACCGACAGCCCCTAGGGATCTATGCTACAGTGTTTCGCCCCCTCGCCCTGTTCGTCAACAGCACCGGCCACCGCCGTGTCGCGCGCGGGCGCGCGGCGAGCCGTGCCGGCCGGGATCCTGCCCCGGGCGCCAGTTCGGAGGAGGATCGGCGTGCGCCGCGACGCTCTGACCCTGTCCCCCTCTTCCCCGGCCTTCAAAAGGGCGACGAGGCCCTCCCCTCTCCATTTTCTCCCTCCCGGTCGCCATCGCCACCTCTCGGTCGCCGGCCAAATTCGCCATCGTCACACCACCATCACCCTCTCCATCTCCCTGCTAGCTCACCAACTCCCTTGCGCTTTGTATGCAACCGTTGGCGAGAGCTGTAGTGGTCTGTAGGTGCCGGAGTGCTCGTCGCCGTTCTTGCGGGCGGTCGGAGCTCCGCCGTGGCTGTTCCCCGCGTGACTAACCCCTTTGTGGTGAGCTTCTTCTCCCTCGGGTTCGTGTTATGAACTCCCTGATCCCTGCCTAACCTCGTGCGCTCGGTGGTTTTCCGTTTCTTGCCCTGGAGTTCTCGGAACGGGAAGGACACCGCCGGTGCACACCGTTGCCGTTGCTGCCACCGCCAAGATCATTGTTCCGCGCCACCTCTGCCTTCACCGACTCGCCCGTTGGCTTCGTGGTGAGCCACTGAGTCTTTCCCGTCCTCTCTCCCTTCCTCTATCCCTTTGTTTTGGCCGGCGCAGAGCCGCCGTGCCGTCGGCTTCCGCCATGGGCGAGGTGCTCCTCACCGTGGGAGGCTAGGCTAGAGCCTAACCTCTCGGGGGTGCTCGTTAGGAGTTAGGGTAGCCGTAGAGTCGCTCGGGTTCGTCGCTGGGGTCGCCGGCGGCGAGGGCCGTGCTAGCCGCGCGCGCGCGTGCGCGTGCACGGGAGCCGGCGGGAGGTAGGAGGAGGAGCTGACAGGCGGGGTCCGCCCGTCAGCGTCTCGCCTCGCGTGGCCGTGGGCCGCGTGCGCGCGGGAGCGGTGCGCGCGTGCGCTTGGGCCATGTTGGGCCGGCTCGGGCGCGAGCGCGGGCGGCTGGGCCGTCTCGGCCGAGTGGGCCGTTTTCATTTTTCCAAAGGGATTTCAAATGTCTTTTCTATTTTAATTTATTTGAATAGTGCTGGTGTTTGTTATTTTTGTATGAAATAATATGTTAAATGAAAAATTGTGAAAATAATTGTGTATGCTCTCTGTATTATGTAGTATTTGTTAAAAATATAATATAGGGTGTTCCAGTGCCTTTAATCTGCTGTATAAATCAGTGAATTAATTAATAAATGCAAGTTTGTGTAATTTTAATTAATTATCTGTAAATCCAAAAATCATGAAATTTATTGTGGCTCTGGTTGGTGATAAAACCTAGCTGTTGGTAAAGTTTGGTTGCAATTGAAGTTAGTTTGGTCAATTAATAAATATATGTGAAATTAGGGATTAATAAAGTAAATAGAAAAATGAATTTAGGTTTGTTGTGTGAATTTTTGGGTTGAATGAAGACCAAGGATCTTTCGCTGTGTGATCCTTGGCAATTTGAGAACTTAGTGCTTGGTAGTAGTCATAAAGCTGTGTAGCGGCTTTCTGTGACCGTTAAAAGGGTCAATAAAACAAAAGTAGGAAACATTACTTTTACCTTCCGTAGATCGTTTACAACTTTACCGTGAAGGAAAGTTGTACTCAAGGTATTAATAGTTTACTTTCAAGCATTTCATTTGTTGCCCTCATGCCACGCTAAGCATACATCATTGCATACGTGTAGTGCCCATTCCCGAGGGGGTCCAGGTCGAGACTACTACTGAGGAGGCCACTCCAGAAGTCATCCAAGGATTCGACATCTGCGGGACTGATCCCGACCCGACGCTGTACACGATCCAAGGCAAGCCCCGGTGCATTCAGCCCTTCTGTTGCAAAATATTTATAATTCGAGTTAATCTACTACATTAGGTTGATAGGAGTTGATTGTTACCTATCCAGATGCATTGTCTCAAATAAATACCCTGAAACCTGATTTAAACGAAAATTTTGAAAAATGCTTAGTCATGCTTAATGAACTTAGCTTTACATAAAAGAAAAACTATTTTCTGTGCCATGACTATACTTATACTTTGATTGGTGAAGAACTGGTTATCCGCTGGTCGATGTGTATTTGGGTTGGAGTCCCAATGCATGGTCGCTTTCGGAATAGTTTGGAACTGGTCGATGTCTTTGGAAACGTGTTTCGTTGGGTGGCCAGCTCATGGGGCGGCGTTCCCTATGTCTCACTCACCCGACAGGCACGATAATAAAAACTGTCGGGTAGTCTTGTACTTGGGTTAGAGTCCCAATGCAGGATTGGCGGCAGGAAGGAAGTAGGGACCGTTCGTTGTAGGTCTGCTGTGATCATGATGAACAGCCTAGCCACATACCAATGCGGAAAGCCTAGAGTTCGGTGACGCTATTGCTGGAACCGACAACCACGCACTGGGAGTGGAGAGATGGCGAGAGTAGCTTGTACCCACGTGGCCGGCGTGCCTGGATAGGAGTGGAGTACTGTGCTCTCGGGTGGCGCAGGACCGGTTCCGGGATAGCAAAGCCGTGACAACGGGTTGGTATATGTATGCCGGCGTGCTGCATATGCAGTGTGGTTAGAATCCCCAGCTGGGTACCTTCTGGATTCGAATCGACGTGCTCCTCGGTTATGGAGACTTGATCCTCACACTCTACACCGAAAAGTGGTTCTCAACTAGGTGTTTTCTGAATGAATAAAGTAATTGAAAGAACGATGATACATGAGTCTGAATATTGGAGCTATAAATATGATTATAATAATGACAAAATAAAATATGGAACAGGATAGATTGCTTTTCTGCAAACTCCTTACCTTCTGCTAGCCCTACCCACAGCCTTACATTCCTAAGTCTCATCTTACACCTTTAGTCGGGTAAGTCTTGCGGAGTACCCCAAGTACTCAGGGTTTGTTAACCCCTGTTGCAGGAGGACCGCCGCCGGAGGTCTGTCTTGCCCCTTGCTATGTGACTGTGGTCGAGGAAGGCAGCGATGATGAGTGAAGTGGAACCCGTGGGCAGGGTTCAAGTTATCTTATCTAGTATTGTGTAACTATTCCACTGATACTGCTATGTCCTCTGGTCTGTAATAACTATATTTGAATCCTATTTGAACAACCGGTTTGTAATCTAAATGTTATGTAATCTTCCGCACTGTTACTCTGATGTATTTTATTATGAAATGTTGTAATCCTGTGATGATTCTGCGATGGTGATCCTGTCGGAGAAAAGGGCGCTAATGTAGCCCGACAGACCTGTCTAGATCATTTGGGACACGGGTCCGGCTGTCAGAAGTCGTTAGTGACAATGACAGGTGCCGGTGGGCCAGGTGATTTAGCCGGTTCTGTTACAGTTCAGGTTTCTTTTCTCTGAATTTTGTGATGCATCATGTAGGTACTAATTGAAAAAGAAGCATTCTTTCCTGTATTTTTGGTTCACCATGGATGGTTGGCCTTTAGAACCAAATCGACACGTTCCTTTACTTTCCATTGGCCTGCAGTCCATGTCGTTCTTATTTACTTTCCTCACAGGTTGTAGCTTATGGGTGGAGCTTGGATCATTGGGTAAGTGACAATTTCCTCATATATCTCAATACATTACTGGGTTCACATATGGTGACTTCCTTGTTACTGATGTGCCTTTATATTTAATAGCAAGACATATGGTGCTCTCCTTGAAAACCTGCTGGCAGAGAGAGAAATTGTAGTAGCTTGTGTTCGGTGGAATGCCTATGTGCGATGTGGCTGATCCTTCACTAAACTGTATTTTATTTGTATAGCTATGACCATTGCTAAATTGAGATAAATACTTGGTTTTCCATCTTATTAGATTCACTTTAAATCACTTCTTTTTAGTTTCCTTGAGATAGACTTATGACCTTCTGAATCGCCATATCATTTCTGTTCGAGAAAGTCTATAAAATTATTATTATTAGGTAATTCAATTCCAAGGACTGCTTTCATTGAAAGGGGTGTGGTGTAAGCCACCAGAGAATGACCGCTTCTTATGTTTTCTGCTTTTCATATAGCCAATAGACGTTGCTCAACAGCATCGGCTTTATAAGCCATGAATTTTTATATGTCGTGTTCACCGAAGATTTATTTGCAAAAATATTACTTTTTCATGCTATATTTGAGGTGTTTTCTAAACAAATCTCTAATTTTTTATGTTGCCAAAGAGGCCTATGATATGGTGTTGGCTGATAACAATTTTATCACTATAGTTTCTGCTTCTTGCTTCCTTGATCTAGGGGTTGCTTAGTGTGTGTCTGTTTTCACCCATTTGCACGTGTGCTCTTTTACAATAGAAAATGTGATATGGGCTTCATGTTTTCCTTGCACATTATTGCCGATTTCTATTTTACTTACTTTTTTTTGAGGGTTGATGATTCTTTCAGCTTGGGACAACGAGAAGTTCTTTGGAAAATCCAGAGATCTTTCTTCATATCATGGTGGTTTTCTTCATCATACTACATTATTGGTAGGATGCTTTTTCCGATTTTTCATGTCTACATGGATGCATTAGACAACTTTATAACTGCATCTTTGCTCCGCTTGTGGTGATGTAAAAAGAGTTTCTTTTGACTCTGTTTTCTTAAATGATACTCATGTCCTTTCTCGTTTTTACAAGCGTTGTGGTTTTTCAATCATTGCTTTATAATGAACTCACTGTTCTTTTATGGTGCATAGTATACAATGCTTGCAAATTGCAGGAGGCAAAATAGCTGGTTTTTTTGTCTTGAATCAGAGTTCCAATGCTTAACGTTTTCCAAAAAAGAAAGTGTTAGTAGTTGGCTCCACTGTTTAAACAAAGCATGCTAGATGGCAGCCAAAGAAATTCTTCGTTCATTGGAATTTCGATTGTTTCTGTAGCGCTATGCTATCATCCAAAGTCATGTTACCTTCCACTACTACAAAGTGCATGCTATCAGCCAAGGTCATGTTAGCTTCCACTGGAGTAGTCTCTGGAAATTAACATATTACATGCAATTAGGCAAACTGACCAAAAAAAAGGTCTATGAACTGTAATATAACCTACAAGACTCATTCTTAATCTACAATTACCAAGAATTGATTTTTTTCCCATTATTTTTTCCATTACAGTTGACTTCTATGTAACTTAAAGGTGTAATCAATAATGCTTAATCACACAACGACTATATTATAGTTACAGTCATCCTACATCGATGTTCTTATATGTTTCTCAAATCTCAACTGAAAACTTCAGTTTTTGTTTATCAACTATTATTGCCACTGTTGTGTTGCCACATACATGCTCCATATATTTTTACGAGAAAGGCTCTGACTGGCTGTTGTAGAGCAAGCTCTGTTCACTTACATTTATGACAAGAAACAAATTTATTGCACTGCTGTAGAGGTTGGAGTATTTTTGTATCTTAGTATTTGTGGTTGTGATCAATGAAAGGTGCACACAGAGAGAACAAACATAGTTTCCTAGGCATGCATCCACGAATGCTGCTGCTGCTGAAGGCTCCTTCCCCATGCTTTGCTTCATCCTAGGTAAGCCTACAAAATTCTAGCCACTATATCATTAGCTAAGAGCCTATAATTTCAGCCGCTGATATCTTCAGTTCATAATGGTCGGATGAAGAATAAGTAATCTACAGTGTCAACATTATTTTTGACCGATAAAGACACTGACTAGGTATTATATTGAACAAACAAACCTTCCAACCTAAATAGCTATTTTCATTAAAGATACTAATGATGGCACTCAGTTCTGCCTTTGTTCAGGCCTAATTACTTTGCTTTGGTCATTGCAGGTACCCTGTTGACCCATATGCATGCTTTATAGAAAAATACTAATAACTCAATTGCCAGTAGTTGCATTTTATGAGAGGAGGTAGCTTCATTTTCAGAAGACGACGTAGTCTTTTTTTAATCTTGAATTATAATTATAACAGTGCCCCTGATTTAGAGAAGGCAGTACTTATTTTTGGCTTGCTTCAGCTTCAGCTCTTTTATCTTGCTGTGTTACAAACAATTAAACCTATTTTTATTTTCTAGACCTATGCTACAAATACTTTAAAGAAACGCATCTTTAAATTTTGTTGTATATTACATTACCGATTATATCATGTATACATGGTCCAAAGTGTATAAGCTGGTTGGGTGGGATTGCACGTGGTTTGCCGGCTACGTGGGTGGGTGCCAGATCTGGCTGGTATGTAAATCCTGGTACTTTAACAACAAAATCATTTCATATAATTTATAGCTTCTTAGTCTAATGAAAAATCCAATTATCAATTATATCTTTAGCCTTCTCCATCTCTATCTACTTTCTCTTATACAAATCATGAGTTTTTTCATATCCTAATCACCTATGGATCTGTTCTTCCGCGTGCGCGTTAATGCGCGCACCCCGTACTAGTAGATAATAATAGTGAATAAACAACCAAATAAAATCCCAACATAAGTTTCAAATAATTCCAAGCTACACTATAAACGCAGGGTTATAGGAAAAAAAACTAAAAATAGTTTCATATTTTTTTCAAGCTAAAACAAAATTTAGTTTTTTTTTAGCTGCATGTTTTTCAAGAGCGAAGACTCTACTCAGCATTGTTGCAGGCACATAGTTCTCTTCTACAGGGGTCAATAATAAGCTTCGACTCCTACAACTTGTGCCGTAGCAACACTCTTTATAGAAGTGTTTTTTCTCTCTCATTAAAAAAAGAAAACCAGGAGAAAGGTTTGATTTGTGGGTCCTTCGGCTCTAGCTCGGGCGGCTCCAGTATTGTAGCAGGAAGTTGAAGTATGCGTTTAATTGGGAGTCAAGGTGGGGTGGGATGGTCTTGACTCTGATTTGTGAGACTGGGACGAGTCTATTTTCTGTTTGGTTGAAGAAAGACGAGATGAATCTATTTTTTGTTTGGTTTAGAGACACCATAGGTGGGATGAGGCCATGACAGATGGGGCCCATACGTCTCCCCATACCCATCCCACCTGGGATGACCCCGTCCCCTCGATTTTGAGGGGTGGGAGTCACGTGAATATGCCAGGAATATTTCAGGTGGGATGGTTTTCGTCCATGCCCGCCTCTGAACCAAACAGTCCTCGTGCCGGGACGATCCCACCCCATCCCACCTCGTCCCAACAACCAAGCACACCTTGCCGAACACATCAAAAAAAAATCCTGAACCTAAACTAGTGTTGTCGTTCAGCCCAAAATATTTGAATACTTTTGGAAAGGGTATCTGTACTCTTATTTATCTCTAAACTATTAATGTGGAGTCACATTGGATAAAACCATTTGCGGTGGGTTTCAAAAGGTTGAGACAAAATGAAAATCTGATCTTGCATGAGTGGGCAAAACTGGACCAACGGGAGGAGGGCAAAATAATTTTTTTTTTCTTTTTCAAAGGTCCGAGGAGATTCTTGAAACAGTTGGCTAGTCATCCATCCATCGTGTCACGCGGCCCCACAGCTGCCATGCATCCTGCAGCCTCACAACCGACGAGCTGCAGATGATGAGGCAAACTCCAACCACCCGCCAAGATCAACAGCAGAAACAGAACACACACCCACAGACAGGGGAGCAAAGCAGGGGAATGGAATGGCCAATGGGGACCCTCTCCCTCCCGGTCCCGGCGAACTTTGCTATTTTTCGCCGCTCCTGAGACGGCGGCGGGGGTGAAATGCCCTGACGTGTGTCCGTGCGTGCTCATGCCCGGGGAACGGACTCGCCGGGCCTGACCGTTGCTACGGCCTACGGCTCGGTGTCGTGTCCGGCAGCGGCAGCGGCAGGGGCGGAGCCGCGACGCCGTCGACCGTCGGGGGTCGCGCCGTCGCGGTTTCCTCCTCATCCCCATTCCCCGCGGACTGGCCGCGGCGCCAGTAGGGGAAGCGTGGACGGCCATTGAGAGCGTGTGCAAGACTTACTGACTTAGTCGTCTCGTGGTACGCCATGTCGTCTAATTCTTCGGCCGCCACGCCGCCGGCTCCTCCACCGCCGCCGCCAAGAAGCAGCCCATCTCCTTCTCATTCAACCGCGCCAGCTCCGGCCCCATCACGGCCCAGCGACTCCTCGCCGCCGCCAGCGGCGTCCAGGTCCCATGGCGCTCAGTCCTCCTCACCGGCCAAGCCCCACTCTCCACGAGAGCAATCGTCGTCTAGAGTCCCCGGCGACGGTGCCAGACCACCACAGGCGGCGGCTCCTCCGCACCGTGGCGGACCCACCACCATGCTGGAAATCGTTTTCGCCGCGGCCGGCGCCGCGGCGCTCCTCGTCATCCTCGTCGCCGCCTGCGTGTGCTGCTCGAGGAAGACGGCGCCGAGGAGGAGGAGGAAGCGGCCTCGCAATCCCATGCATTACTACGCGGATTCGTCGTCGTCGGTGTCGAAAGGTAACGCACGCACGCGTCCACTCGTGGTTATTGCCTGCTTGCTTTTGAATCTTGATGTCCTCCATCGCTCCATGAGAGAAGAAGAGGGGAAGCAACAAATCTGAGGAGCGTCACTAGACTTGCTTTGCTTGGTGTTAATGGACACCCACCCAAATGCCATTGCAGTCACAGGTAATAGCAGCATGTGCTACCCGACCGGGCCGCAGCCGCAGTGGCAGAGCGACAGCGGCGCGGCGGCGGCGGCGGCGACGCTGAGCACCTTCGGCCCGGCGGGGGGTGGCTGGCATGCGCCGCCCGGCGACATGACCTCCGGTCCCGCACGGCGCACCGCCGGCGCTGCCGGCCCCGCACGAGGCGCTGGGGCTCGGCGGCAAGGGTGGCACGTTCAGCTACGAGGAGCTGGCGGCGGCCACCGGCAACTTCTCGGCGGCGAACCTGCTGGGGCAGGGCGGGTTCGGGTACGTCCACAGGGGGGTGCTCCCAGGCGGCAGGGTGGTGGCCGTGAAGCGGCTCAAGTCCGGCAGCGGGCAGGGGGAGCGCGAGTTCCAGGCCGAGGTGGACATCATCAGCCGGGTGCACCACCGCCACCTCGTGTCCCTCGTCGGCCAATGCATCGCCGGCGCCCGCCGCGTGCTCGTCTACCAGTTCGTGCCCAACAGGACCCTCGAGTTCCACCTCCACGGTCAGTGAAGTGCAGACTTAGCTGCATTGCATCGTGTTCGTGTACATGAGTACATCTATCTCCAAATGCCGTGGCTTGACGTACTACGTGTTTCGCACGCAGGAAAAGGGCAGCCCGTGATGGAGTGGTCGACGCGGATGCGCATCGCGCTCGGAGCGGCCAAGGGCCTCGCCTACCTGCACGAAGACTGTGAGCCACCCACCCTCCGAACTGTGGGACATCAGCAGCTTCATGTGTCACGTGTGACTGAAACTTACATTATATTTGCCATGCCATGTCATGTGACCTTGAACTTTGAAGGCCATCCTCGGATCATTCACCGCGACATCAAGTCGGCCAACATTCTCCTCGACGACAGCTTCGAAGCCAAGGTGGCCGACTTCGGGCTGGCGAAGCTGACGTCGGACGGCAGCACGCACGTGTCGACCCGCGTGATGGGGACGTTCGGGTACCTGGCGCCGGAGTACGCGTCGAGCGGGAAGCTGACGGACAAGTCGGACGTCTTCTCCTACGGCGTCGTGCTGCTGGAGCTCCTCACGGGGCGGCGCCCCATCGACGACGCCGGCAACGGCACCGCGCACCCACCGTTCCTCGACGACAGCCTCGTCGACTGGGCGAGGCCGGCGCTGTCGCGCGCGCTGGCCGGCGGCGACTACGACGGCGTCGCGGACCCGAGGATGCGGGGCAACTACGACCCCGTGGAGATGGCGCGCATGGTCGCCTGCGCCGCCACCGCCGTGCGCCACTCGGCCAAGAAGCGCCCCAAGATGAGCCAGGTGCTCGACGTTGCGCACCGCGGCTCCGCCTCATGAACCTCTTGTTTCCTTTCCACCACTGAAGCGACGGCGATGAATGGAATTGCGATGGTGTTTTGGGTGCAGATCGTGAGGGCGCTGGAGGGGGACATCTCGCTGGAGGACTTGAACGAGGGGGTGCGGCCCGGGCAGAGCATGGCGTTCGGCACGCCGGCCGCGGCCTCGTACAAGGCCAAGGCTCCCGGTCCGTACACGTCCGACATGGAGCGGATCAGGCAGGCGCCCACGGCGAGCCCGGTGTACAGCGGCGCGGCCATCGAGTTCGGCCGGCCCTCTACGATCGGCAGCGAGGGGTCCTTCTCCGACGATTTGAGTCCCGTGAAGGGTCAGCCGCACCGGTAGCACGCCGGAAGCCCGGAAGCAGCAGCAGCTGTGAATTGCTACGCCGTGTACGCCTGTCATGCTGGACCGTTGCCCGTTGTTGATTGGGGACCGTCCTGCTTCGGCGTCTGTGAGCTGCTCATCCCAGCAGCTGTTGCCTGTAAGCTGTAACGCAGCCTGCGAGCTGCTGTACCTGTACATATCGAAATCAACCACACGGAGACTGTGTAGATGCTGCACAGATAGTCAGATATCCATACGCTTGTGTATTGCAAAGCAGATCAGAGCACGCAAGAATACACAGAGCTAAAAGATCGAAAATGACAGTGGATCAGTGGTACACGATGCAAAATTCAGAGTATAAAGAAGTGAGGTTGGTACGCGGGGCCAGGGCCACCATCCACATAAATCACGGCAGCGACAGCATAATGCTATCCAACAGTCCAACTGCAGGCAGAAGCCACAACTAGGATGTTATAAGTGCAGTTGAGTTTACATTCGTTTTATTCCACGGGTATAAAAACTTGTTTCTTTTCTTGTATACAAGAAGTACACAAAAGCTCAAAACTACAGCACTGCCGCTGGCTGTAACAACTCCCAAAAGCAAGAAAAACTTATGTTCAACCTTGCCAAGTCAGAACTCAGCAATTAGCATGTCAAACATCTGAGATATTACACCTTTGGCAGCACAGTTGTGTCATATGGGGTGGATGGCTTGACCTACAAAAAAGAAACGGAGTTTAAGTGTTCCCAATTTTTCTTTCATACAATATGTTAAGGCTTTTACATATTTTATGATTATTTTGAAAACAGAGAGGGGCGTACAGCAAGATATCGTGCAAGCAAACTTGAAGTACTGTGGTTAAAACCCTCAACAGGCTTTCCTTCCATTCGGGACCCATGCAGCTGTTTCCTCACTTGAGAAGCGAGCGACTGAAAAATCAAATTCCAGAGATAACATAATTAAAATCAGGTCTCAAGAACACAACGTTCGAACATCCAAGCACGGGAAGTAAATTACGTGGCACCTGCAGGATGGTGGCCCAAAACAAACAGGACCTTTGAATAAAAGGAAAATATGGGAGAAAGATGAACATCATGCACATACCTTCCCTAGCTCCACTCCCCACTGGTCAAACGAGTTAATTCCCCATATGAAGCCCTGAACTGCAATCCGGTGCTCATAAATGGATAAAAGCTGAAGAGTATAGGCATTGTTAATTCCTCAAATGAGCACAAAATCCTATTGAGGATTGCACGACTGGCTTAAAGGATGTATTGATGATGTCCTTGTGACTAACCTGTCCAACCTCATATGCGGATAGTGTAGGCAAAAGCAAACTTAGTGATGGCCGATTGCCCTTAAAAGTCTGTTAAAAAGGACAGTCGAGAGGGCACAATCAGAAAACACACACATATATCTCTAAGTGTAATACTTATGCATCAGTTTAGTTTAAATAATAAGTGAGCTATCAGCACCTTATGAGGGATAAGATTTTCTGGAACTTTCTCACTGTGCAATTGTTCAGGAGTCTGAAAAAGTAGTTAGTTTCAGTAAGTCTAGCAAGAAACTGTGTGAAACGCGTATGCGCAAAACTTGTGTTCTAGCCATTCAATTTGTACCTTCCCATAAGCAAGTGCATCAGGCTGGGCAAAGAAATTGGACATAAGCTCGTCATGATTACTGACAGTTTCCCCTATAAAAGATGTATATGGTAAGTATTTTAAAAGGCATTTGTAGAGTTACATTGTTACAATGACAACAAGATCATAAACAGTTACAGATATACCAGTGAAATACCTTTCAAGTAAACAGGCTGCTGACTTTTAACAACACCAATAAAATCGCAAGGGATGACCCTTCCCTGTATGTTACAACACATCATAGAGAATAAATATACATTTGACAATAGATGGGAAGACCTATCCTCAAATTTTGTTTCACATGTTTTAGAAGCCGGAACAAATTTTGTCATCTTCAATATTACTCCAAAAAAATAATAATTTATCAACAAGGCAACATTACAGGTTGAAAAAGCATGGTGGCTAACTTAAAAGTAATCAAGAATCCTAGCAGGGACACATGTAAAAATGCAAGCAAGCAAAAGTTACGAAAATATTAATATAGACAGGATGATAACAGAATAGGTCAAATATATGATATGACACAGGAAAGGAAGTTTATTGTTGAATGTCACCAAGTTGTCTGATGTAGAGGCCGGGACCCTTTTTCATTTGCTTAATGAAAACAAAATCCCTTTATCTAAAAAAAAATAAAGATCTAGACAGCTCATTTCAGCAGTTCTGAGATTACGGACATGAAGTAAAATTTCCCTATGGCATACTCTCACACATGACATGTGTAAAGACTGTCTGGCACATCATAATGTAGATCCAAAAAACATCGACTAGGAGAGAGAGGTGTCCACCCTAGCATTTAAAATTTTAAATAGGTAGAAGGTGAGAACCGAACCCTGGGTGGCTAGGTGACATCCACTCCCACTAGCCAATTCATCTCAGGGAGACTATCATAATATACATCAAGCAGTACAAACTAGTTAACTAAAAACTGCAACAAATTGGTAACACTGCCACATATATGGGAAAAATATTATTACCTGATGGATTAGTTGATAGAAGCTGTGCTGACCATTAGTTCCCGGTTCACCAAAATCAATTTCACCAGTCTCAAAGGGGAGTGGAACACCATCAATGGAAACACCCTTCCCGTTACTCTCCATGCTAAGCTTTATAACATAATAATCATATGCCAGCATGTCACGACTAAAAACTAACCAAAAGAGAATGTCCAGATGGTACTAAAAGAAAACATAGTAAAGTACCTGTTGTATATGTGGTGCCAATTTCTCAAGTGCCTGGGAATATGGCAATATTGCCTAGAATACGCATTCAATAGTAGACAAAAAAAGGTAATTACTCAGGATGCATAATAACAACTAATCTGTAACTGCAAATAACACAGAAATGGAATAATTGCTTACTCTAGCTGGATAACCAAGAAATGAAACATTCCACACACTCAGCAAACCAAGGAGTACCTGCCCATAAATGATAGAACATGTGACACTGATTTTGCTGAGTATCTGAAATCATTAATTACTGTATCAAACCCACTTACAGGAATATTTTCCTCAAATGGAGATGAGTAGAAGTGGTTGTCAATGCTCGAAGCCCCCTCCAAAAATCTTGAAAAAGGTAAAAACGAAATGTCAAGAGAGTACCGGTAATCTTCAATCTTACTCTGGAAATGATCTTTTCTGGCTTCCAACATTATTATTGATACTTCAATAAGACATAGTTATTAGACTGGGTGGTATTTGATGATTTAATCCAGGCCCTATTTGGGGTTCTTAAATTATCCTAAAAAAGACCCCAAAAAAATAAAGAAGATATGGTCCACTTGAGGTTCAAGTTTAAGGTTTGTTCAAAAAAGGTTCAAATTTAAGGACCAAATGTTCAAACTACACCTTTCGGATGGTTTGGTTCAAGGTTTATTTGTTATAAACACAAAAACAAATCTGACACCAGACATTGATTTCAGATCCTACATTAATTCCCACATCCTGAAACAATACTGTGCTTACGTCAACATATTCATCATTTTGCCACACAGAATGAGATTGGATCTTCATCGACAATCATAGAAGCTACAGAAAGAGCATGTTCCTTTATTTTGAGGATTCAAAGAGCAAGATCCCTTTGAACGCACATTTCCCAAACTATTATCGTATTTGCTTGTCACAAATGTCTACTCATCCTGTTTTAGCTTGCAACGTTTAGTCGATTGTGATAAGACATTGACCATAGAGGTTGTAATGTTTACCTCACTGTTTCTCTAGTTTTATTTAGAGGACGGCGATAATATTTAATAACGCTATCACTCTACTTCACATTTAAGATCTGTGTTCTTATCTCAAAAGCATAAAAGGAGTACCAATTCAAATTGAGTGGCATCGTACTATCTGTAACTACCGGAGCAGGATATAATAACTAAATATAAGTTCAGAGAGCATACTTCTGGACAATTGGAAAGCCATACTGAAGGGATAATGGCAGAACACCAACAGCACTGCAAACTGCATAATTGAACTATGGTTATGAAATAGAATACTAGCTATATCAGTAATTTTCATATGCAGAAATATAACTCACCACTATAACGGCCGCCTACCCAGTCCCAGAAGGCAAAAGCATTGTTTGGGTCAATTCCAAACTCCTTTACAAGCTTTGTAAACAGAAATGGCACAGTAGGAAATTGATCATATCAGAATCAAAATATTCGAGGAATAACATGGAAGTTGAAATATTCTAATAGATTAGATAATGCGGTAAATATGAAATACTTCATGCATCTCAACTCAAATCTAAATATGATCCATCTTCATACAGAAGAAGTTCAGTAAACTTTTGGAGGGAAATAGAAGGTCCAGGAGTACCTTAAGATTAGTGCTGACAGCAATCATATGTTTGGCAACAGCCTGTGACCTGAATTAACGATTTTTATGATAACTCAAGTCACAGTAAGTTGAGATAATGGGTCAAAGAATATTTTCAGGTGCCAAACTAACCCAAGAGAAGAAACGATCCACTCCTTAAGAGTTCGAGCGTTTAACATTGTTTCAGCTGTTGTGAATGTCTTTGATACAACCACCACTGCAAGTTATTAGACGAGAAATATAAAAATATTCAGCAGATATTCATCAGTCACATACAAAGAATTTATGTTGAAATGAGGGTAGGTGATTACCCAGAGTAGTTTCTGGATCTAAATCTTTAATGCTTCGTGCAACATCAACTGGATCAACATTTGCAAGGCTGGTACACAATTGAACATGAATTACTGGATGAATAGCATAAACACTGCATGCATGTTATATGATGCAAAGCATAGACACAACATAGTAAAACAATACAATGCGTAGAGGCTGGGACCTCTATTTTATTCTAGTATCTAAAAGAGGTCCATAAATAGAAGTTTTCAGCACAAGTGAAAAGAGCTCTTAAACAGTATAGGAGATATTAATGATGTCTGAAACTAAGACTTAGTTAAGTTTATTAACATCAACACAATATTATGTGAAAACCATGGAATCATAGGTGTCAACACATCACGTACAAGTGCACAAGAGATGTTACAATTTACAAGTAATCACATAGATACATGCTCACTTAAAACATGAAAATGAGCTGCTTCAAAATACACACTTACAATCTCAATTGCCGGCCTTTCGCACATTCTGCTGCTTCCGGATCTGAAGATCGGCAATATTTTCTTGGCATGTCAGTTTCAAACGCATAGAAGTTTCAAGGGAACAAAAGACTGAAGGGCTTAATAGTTTACCAGTTTGGAGTGCGGTGTGCACAAATAGAGGGCCAAGAAAGCTACCACCTATTCCAACTGAGACAACATTCGTCAATGGTTTTCCAGTTGCCCCAACCTGCAGTCCAAGCAGTTCTAGCTATCAATCTTCAAGTTTCTGCCACGTTTAATTAATTAAAAAATTGACTGAAAGTTTACCCATGATCCACTCCTAAAAGTCTCCGAAAATTGTTTGATTTTGTCTTTAACACTCCAAACCTCAGGGACCACGTTGGCACCATCACTGTTTATAACTGCATCTCTTGGAGCCCTCAGAGCTACATGAAGCACTGACCTGTTCTCTGTGCTATTTATCTAACAGAACCGATAAACTTAAGTTACAAATTTAATAGAATAATTTAACTGAACAAATAAAATATATTAGGAACTTTGCAAAATCATGTGTCAGTAGACAAAATGGAAAGAGTTATAAAGTAACTATAACTAACAAATAAAATAAAAAGTACCCAATGTTCCATGGCTGGCACTTTACATAGAAATGTATACTGAATGAACGTTTGTGATGGAACAATTGAATAGAAGCTTCAGATAATCACATATACCTTTTCACCTTTAAACATCTTCTCAATCTTCTCCTTGAGCTTGGCAGCCTATAACAAGCCAAACAGATCCAAAATTAGCATAGGAAAGTGCAGTCCCCACCTCCAAAATGAAAAAGGCGACAGAAGTCTTACCTCAGCCAGTTTAAGCAGCTTTTCCATGGTTTCACCAGTCGCCTGCTGCCTCGAGTAATCCAGAAAGATCCCTTCATACTCACTGCAACCAAACACCGTTCAGGGTAAGCAAACGGAATGCACGCACAGTCGCACACACGCAGGAAAAGAAATTCCACGAGGACAAGCGTGAGTCCCTACGCCGTCATTGCCTTGCATCGGTCGGCGTCGGCCATCAGGTCCCGCAGGTGCGTCCTCTGAATCGCGCTGACGTGCGCCTGCATCCGCACAAGTGAAAGCGGATGAGTGAAAGAGGAAAAAACAGTGAGCTAATCAGAGCATAGGACTCGCCGCAATGCGATCGGCGACGGATTCACGCACCTGCAAGTCCTTCCACTGCTCCGTGTCGCAGATTAGCGGCGCCGACGCCATGGCTTCCGCTACAAGCCTGCTCAAACGAAGAGGCGACACGCCAAATCAACAGCCGCGGAAACAACGGAATCACTGAGAATAACAATCAATTCCTTCCGAAACACGAATCCAAGCAACCACCGGATCGAGGAATGGTACCAACAGGCTCCGTATCGAATTAAAGCGACCAAACCGAGAGAGAAATAGGGAAAAAAAAAACTGACGGCACCGACAGGCTGGAAGCGACCAAACCGAGAGAGAGAGAGAAAAAAATTGACGGGGCGAGGGGGAATTGGGGGAAGGATTAACACCTACCAATAAGGCGCGATCGCCGGTCGAGGTCGGAGAGGCGGATCTGCTTTTCGCCTCCTGCGAGTTCCTCCGGAATTTGTATCCGCGGCTAGCCGCCTCGCCGCCCGTTTGCTTTGCCTTTTACCCGTGGGCTGGAGACAGGAAAACGGTGGACGGACAGAGACGACGGTGGTGGTACACGTACGCTCCCCGCCCTTTGAATTGGATATTCAGTTGATATGCTTGACGGGGACCCGGACGGACGCCCAGGCCTGGCCTCGTAGGGCCCGGCCGAACCGCAGGCCGCGCGGTGCGGGAAGCCGGGAAGGGCGGCCGACAGCCGATAGCCGTCGACTTCGGGACAACCGTCAGCCTTGCTTGATTTACCCTCGTTAGCTTATTTTGGCAAATGGGCTCATGGGCCTCGTCCTGCGAAATTACATTCTTGTTTTCCTTTTGTTTTTGTTTTTGACAATATTGAGAAATTGCGTTTTCATAGATGCTTTCCCCTCCCAGAAAGAACATCGAATCATGCAACAGCACATGGCATGATTAACATCTGGATATATAAACTGTTTTTTAACGATGATCATTGGTAGCCATGTGCGATCGACTGATAATGTCCCAAGCCTACGGAATTCTAGAATGTTTCTCTTTTGCGAATTACACGACATAGAAACGCACAAACACATACATATAAAGCTAGCCTTGCCTCAGCTTACTCGGCCAAACGAGTCTAACCTTTCCATTAAGGAGAGCCAGCTTGGCTACCTTACTTTAAAAAAAAATTGTTTGCCCTACAGCAAGGGAGGAACCAAACTTCTTGTTTTCCTCAATTCGTGGCTAGACAAGGCAAAGTGAGACTTGTCTAGAGAAGCAAACTTGCCCATACAGTACACATTAACGAATGCAAGCATAAAATTCAAAATAATTGCTATAGAACAGCCGTATGTTATTTTATTAGGAGAATTTGAATAATCTGTTAATTTAGTTATTTTTGTCTGTGATCTACATTTCATTAGACAAGTTTGAAATATGTCTTTATGATCTACATTCCATAGAAAAAATTTGCACGTTGTTTTTCAAGTGGCACATTATTTGGTTGCTTGCGCTTATACAAACCTGATAAACCAGGGATCTGTATCGTTGTGTCCCCTCCGATTATAAGAACTCTATTTAAGATGCCAACACGGGAGAGGTTTTCCCAATCTCCTTGCTGCGCGCGCGCGCGCGCACACACAGAGATATATATATATATATATATATATATATATATATATATATATATATATATATATATATATATATATATATATATATATATATATATATATCATGATCATGCTTAGCACGTATTTCATTAAAAAGAAGTGAGAAATTTGTTACATGCCATCCTCGAGTTCCACCGTAAGCTAATGAGGATTAGATACCGGATGGAAAGAAGGATACCTTTACAAGAAAATGTAGACTCTAATACAAACATAATTTGCGACCTAGCGCACCGGAGCTATAGAAGTTCAACTAGCACCGCCAACTTGCCGAAGCCGGCCAGCACCCAATCCCTGGCTTCCTGAACAATCAGTGGCAGTTGTCGCGGCAGGATACTGGGTCGACCGAAGGTTCTCGCATTCCATTCCTTCCACACTGATAGCCCAATTAGGAATGAGGCATCAAAACCCCGTCTGACCGATTTCGGCACCTCCTTCCTCATCTTATCACCAGGAGAAGATGTTTTCCTCAAGCAACTTAATATGACCATCCACCTCATCCTGGTGCATAGTATATTTGGTCCTACCTTGTTAAACAAGTTGCAATGCGGGTGTTCTTTTACACCAACTGTATCTTAGTTGTGCAGACTTTAATTATTTCTCAAACAAATGTTAACTGATACTTCGTTTTTAGACAGAATCTGACTCAGATACTAGCTCTACAAGCTCATGATCAGAAATGTTTCATGTTCTTGATTACGGTTTCGAACAGAGTGTCTCGATCTGTCTCATGCAAGCACAGCTGCATCCCGGAGCGGGGATAGTCGCCGATTTCCTTGAACTGGTCGCTGAGGACGCGTGCCTTCCTGGATCCCAGGTCGATCTAGACAAGCCCCACCCCCTCCACCTGCAGCATCACGGCGCCGCTCCGCTCGCCGAACCGCAGGAACCGGACGGCGCAGCCCCAGCGCAGGCCGGCGATGGCGTGCCTCTGGATCACCACCTGCAGGCTCCACCTCGCCGCCGACAGCGACCACATGCTTATGGCGCCGTACCCGGCGACGAGAAGGCTCAGCCTTCCGTCCGCCGAGGAGGCCAGGAGCCCCTTGTCCGTGCGTTTGGGGCAGCGCGCCACGCCGCTGAAGCATCGGCGTGGCAGCTCGATGACCGTGGCGGTCGCCGTGCTGACATCCAGGGCGACGATGCACTGCTCCTTGCACAGCCAGTGGACGGTGGTGCCGCCGAGGACAAGCGCCGGGGAGAGGCGGTTCGGGAGGGGGCGGATGAAGTCGCGCGGGAGGCGGGTGCGGACGACGTCGCCCCAGTCGCCGCGCTCTGACGAGAAGACCCTAGTCACCAGGTCCGTGCTGGCGACGAGGAGCTGGAAGGAGCGGCCGCCGTCGCCGACGGCGAGCAAGGTTCGTGGGTACATGGTGGAGATGTACGGGGAATGGACGCGGGTCACGCGGCCGGTGAGGGTGTTGATGACGCGCAGCTCTGCGGAGATTTGGCCGCGGCGGTGGAGGACGACGAGGACGCCGCGCGAGACCATGGGCTCGTGGCAGCCCAGACGGTCCGTCTCGAAGGTGAAGGGAAGGCGTTGCTCCTGGAAGTAAACATCGCGACAGTAGTCCTTGTTGAACACGCAGGAAACGCCGAGGAGGAGGTCAGGGTCGAAGCCGCCGCCGCCGGTGGCGAGGGCCGCGCGGCGGCGGCGGCGGCGGCCGAAGTCCGGGCTGAGGATGGCCCGGCGGATGGGCTTGGAGGTCGCGGCGGCGCGGACGATGGTTTTAGTGTCCGAGCGAGCGAAGATCTCGATGAGGAGATCGTCGGGGATGTACGGCGGCGCTGAGTTGACGCTCGTCGTCGTCGTCGTCGTCCGGTGGCATGTGGCAACAACGCGTCGGCGCTTCGCCGAGGACATGGCTGCTGCCCTTGGGTGGCCTGCCGAAGCTGTAAGCCCGCATGTGCCAACGCGCCGGCGTTTCGCCGAAGACATGCTGGCTGCTGCCCTGGCTTGTCGAAGCTGCCTGTAAGCCCGCCGAGCTTTTATACGGGTTATTAAAAAGGAACTCGGTATGCATTTAAAAAGAAGGTCCTGGCCTCCGTGTTCGGGTCGAGTCGAGGTAGATCGACCAATTCGATCTCATACAGTTCCGGTTCTAAATTAGCTGTGCTCAAATCTAAATAATTTTGAAAATTAGGGACATGTAATAAGGATATATAAATACACACATACGTACTGCTGAGTGAAGCATATCTCTTCGATGAAAAAAGAGTCTAATCAATGAGATTTAAGGAAACATGTGATATGTTTTATAAACCCTAATAACAGTTGATAATGTATTCACAAATAAATATGTTTCATACCATTACCTATTGTCCCTCTACTTATAAACTTGTTTTTGGGTATAACATTTAGTAGTTATTATATATCTTAAAGACTACAGACATCAATAATATTCAAATTCTGTAGTTTGAAAACATTTAGTTAAGTACTGGAAAATACTTGCAAAACTAAATAAAATCTAAGTATTAAACCCAGCCGATTAAAAATTTTCACCCAACCAAACACTAGTACTACACATAACATATAGGTAGTACATACAAATTCGAAAAACAAAACATATAGGCACTACAGAATTATTAGAAAGGTTCCATGGTTTCGACAAATCAGTCTCGTGCAAACAAACCTGAATTGAAGAGGCTGGGGTCCAGATCGTCGAGGATGGCGCGACGGATGGGCTAGGACGTGGTGACGCATTGGACGGCGTTGTGAGGTCGCCCGTGCGCGCGAGGATCGCTATGAGCCTATGATAAAGGTCGACGGGACGGATGGCGCCGGCGATGCGCCGCCGTCGTAGCCATGGCCCATGGACGGACGGACGGGACGGGACGGGTCGCGGCACCGCTTGGGCGACGACATGCCATGGCCCATGGCTTTTCGGCTCGTGGTAGCTCGCGCGCGTCATTGCTGGCTCGCCTTGTATAGGGCCGGGAATACACCCGCTTCCGAGAATCGGTGTTGGGCTTCGCGTGTGCTTGTTCAGCTCTGGAGCCTGTTGGGACTCGGTTGGTAACGTGAAACGGCAACGAGTCTGGAGTCCGGACTCGAGACGGGTCGGGGGAAACGCACGGGCACGGCCGGCGCCGGCTTTGTCAGATACCAGAAGGACAGGCCAGATCGGCGCGAGTGCACGCCATGGCTGCGGCTGCACGCCTTATCACGATGATGGATCATTAAATCCGATTCGATGGCGTGGAACGGTGGAAGCAACACGTGCCGACTTGAAGAGGAGCCACAAATTACTTCTCTAGACTGATCCTAATAGCACATTCGTTTTGGAACTAAGAAAGCAAAATCGCACAAATAGCTATTAGCACGTGATTTTTTTTCTTTTGAAACCATAGAAGGCTACAAGCAATTGAGCACTTTTTTCGCAAGCGAAAGTTTTATAAACAAAAAAAAAAAAATTTGGTGCAGACATAACCAAAATTTTAGATTTTTTTTCTAGTAAGGTTGGTTTGTCCTAATGTTTTGATATTCAAATTTCAGTCAATGTGTTATTTCTGTGACTATAGAGGTACAAAGTTGTGTTTAATGAAATACAAGCCCTGGTAACTCCAAAAGTGTGTGGTGTGTGTGTGTCCTGAGGAACGAAGATGGGTCAAGTACGCATTTTCTAGACAGTGAAGGAAAAAAAAAAAGAGGGAAGGCTGCGCTCCTGTTAAAAAAGAACTCCGCGTCTCTGCCTCTCATTTTTAGGCCTTAGTTTAGTTCTTTACGGTAAAGATATTCGGATATTAATTAAAACATAAATTACAGAACCCGCCTATAAACCGCGGGACGAATCTATTAAGCCTAATTAATCCATCATTAGGCACTTGTAATTTATGCAGTAGCACAGTTGCTAATGATAGATTAATTAGGTTTAAAATATTCGTCTCACGATTTACATAGAAATTGTACAATTAGTTATTTTAATCTACATTTGATATTCTATATATTTATCTAAACATTTGATGTGATGAGTATAAAATTTTTGAGTAAAGAACTAAACAAGGTCTTAATTTATGACTCTGCTAGCCATATGGTCCTTGTGTCCTTGTATGCTAAGGCAGAGATTAACCGATTGCTGCCACAGCATTGCTGTAGATAGATTGGATTTTGGATCCAAACATCTAAAAAAAACAAGAGTCGGCGGTACACGAATGAAGGCTAGTTTGGTCACAGGCGACAGATGTGCTCTACTACTCTGCCGCTGCAGAAGGCTTATACCATGGCGCCCTGAGCGGCCTGGCAGGGCGACGCTAAGGGTGGCGGAGGCAGTTGCAGAGGCGGCGGAAGAAGTCGACGACGGGCTGGATGCGCGACAGGAGCACGATCACCGGGCCCAGCACGCCCCCTGTCACCGTCACCATCGCCATTGGCTCCATGACCTTCGATCCGATCCGATCCGATCTCCCTGCAAAGATGGAAGGAAACCTTCACCACAGGCAGTTGGTCGATTAAGTTTGTGATGCTGGTGGACAGAGCAGGCGTAGGAGGCGCAGATTTATGCAAGAGGTCAACGATCGACCTGCTGGAGACGAGACGTTCCAAGGTAACTGCGGAGCGGCCTCCACGCAGGTCGAAACGTCTATTTTTGGGAGGGAGCCAGCGGTTAAGGATGCAATGGTTGATGAGGAATCAATGCTCGGTGATTGTTACTTTGTTGCACTAGTTATTACTATAGTTACTGTACAGGCGTTCAGTTACTAGTTAAATCGTCATTTTCGGTAACCCTAGGAGTTACAACATCATTTTCTGTTACCCAAGGGTGCATCAATTTTTATCAAGGAGCGAGCGGTTAATGATGCATGGTTGAGCGGGCGAGCGGTTAATTTTTATCAAGGGTGATTGTTATTTTGTTGCACCAGTTATTGTACTACAGCTACACAGCTACAAGCGTTCAGTGGAACCACGCGTGGTTCTTGGCGGCGTCTTGACATTTGTGCAGCAGCTCTCTAGCAGTAGTGGTCTCTATTCGGCTTCAGCACCTCTCCCGCTAGTCACACCGTGCCACAGGAAACATACTCAAATTCGAAGTGGATTTGTCGATTTCTCCTTCCTTCCCATCTGTCTCCACTGGCACAACGGAGGAACAAAAGTGACGACAATGATGGCTCTGTTCGGCTGGCTGATCCAGCACCAGCCAGCTATTCAGGTCTCTATTCGGCTTCAACACCTCTCCCGCTAGTCACACCGTGCCACAGGAAACATACTCAAATTCGAAGTGGATTTGTCGATTTCTCCTTCCTTCCCATCTGTCTCCACTGGCACAACGGAGGAACAAAAGTGACGACAATGATGGCTCTGTTCGGCTGGCTGATCCAGCACCAGCCAGCTATTCAGCAGTGTTTTTCTCTCAGAACAATCAGTCAACCAGCCGTACCATACCAGCCAGCCGAACAGAGTGGATAAATTCTGTTTGAACTAAGTTTAACTTACTTTTAGCCATAAAATAATATTTTTCTCTCACAACAATTTAGCGTATAATTCAGCTTAGCCTAACAGAGTGTATCTCTATATCTACTAAATGTTAGGTTGATTTCTATCGAGTCAGCCCCAACGTCAGTCTCTGTCCCTGATTCACGCTCATAACATTGCAAAAATGGAACTCCAAACAATGCGCTTCGCAAAAATAGGACTGCAATCGTCGACTTCGTAAATCACAGATATTTAGAGTACAA
This sequence comes from Eremochloa ophiuroides, assembly GCA_038502445.1. Classification (NCBI taxonomy): domain Eukaryota; kingdom Viridiplantae; phylum Streptophyta; class Magnoliopsida; order Poales; family Poaceae; genus Eremochloa; species Eremochloa ophiuroides. The sequence continues at coordinate 7,771,446 of JAHLJS010000002.1, forward strand.
ATAAGAGGAAACACCCTTAATGTATTTAGAGTAAAAATAATGGGTACATAAATCACAGGGCAAAACAATCTCTTTAGATCCAAAAATTATATGTATTTAGAGTATAAATAAGAGGAAATACCCTTAATGTCATGAAAATCAAGATGAAAACGTTTTAAGGGTTATTCTAATGAAATAGAGGATTGTATTTTTTTACGAAGCGAGTTGTTTAGAGTGTCATTTTTGCAATTTTCTGTCATGCCGCGTGTAGATCAGACCTACTACATCCGGAGGCTGGAGGCCTGCGGAGCTCAGAACCAGCGCAGCCATGTCGTCGTCGAAGAAGCGGCCACGCATTTGCACCAACAACGGGCCGGCAACCGAGCCACGGCCGGCACTGCCCAGGAAATAAATTGAATAGACCCTGGGTCATATGCACCCCTTGGATTATTGACACGTGTATCAAATCCCACGTCTATAAAAATCTATAACACATGAGTCCCTACATGTTGTTTTCAACTTTCTAAATTTAGGATCCCGTTTGGCACAGCTTAACTTCACTAGTGAAGTTGTTTTTTTAATTTTCAACTTAATGAGCAGCTCTAATGGTGAAGCTAAAGCCATTTCGTAGATTCCGTTTGGCAAAATAGCTTCTCTCAACAGGAAAACAAAATAAATGAACATAATACCCTTGACCCTTTCCTTTTCTTTCACTGTTTGCCATCTTCTTGCCCAGGCACGCAAACAAACAAAGGCACATTGCAGCCCCATCCCATCTAGGGCGCCCATGCTCCCATCACGGCGGCCACGCCGCTAGGGACCAGCACTGTGCCCCAGGCTTGCCGGCGGCGATGGAATCCTAGCCCCGCGCCTCAAAGATAGACCCCCGCACAGGCTGCCGACAGGCCGTGTCTGCTCGCACCTGCTCGTGACTGGAGGTCGCGCGTGGCCCCAGCAGCAGCGCCGCTCGTGCCCGACGGCCGCGCCGTGTCCCCACGGCACCACCACCGCGCGCATCGGCGAACGCGCCCTGGTCCGTGCGGCGGCGGCCATGCCTCGGCCTGTGACGCCCGCAGGTGCGTCCCAGCCCCGCATCCCCGGCGAGCCGGCCTCATGCCTGCTCCGGCGAAGCGCGTGCTGCGGCGAGCCATGCTCCGGCAGTCCGGCCCGTGCTCCACGCCGCCGTCGCGGCCCGCGGCCAAGCGTCGCCGTAGCGGCCCGCAGTCGAGCTCTTCTCCACCTCGTCGTTGCGGCGATGCCCATGCTCCTCCTCGCCGGTGCAGCTTGCCTCTCCACCTCGCCGCGCGTCGTCGCAGGGGCAAAAGGGCCAGGGGCCCGCATGCTGTCAGACAGAGCATGAGGAAGCGGCTATTTCTGGCTTCACCGCGCGCTGTCTGCCTGTCTCAGCGCGTTTTCCGGAGTTTTTTTTTTTTTTTTTTTTTTTTTTTTTTTGCGTGAAGCGCTTTTCCATCACCCCGTTTGGCTCACAGAGCTGGAAAACAGCTCATGAAGCTGGTCAATAAGCTGTGCCAAACGCAAAGGCCCTGTTGTAAGAAGCGCTTATTTTTTACTTTGAAACAGTGTTTTTCTCTTATAAAAAAATAGCAACAGATAAAATCAGCTCATCTTATCAGCCCTAGCGAACAGAGCCTAGTCTCTACGTATGCTGTGTAATGTTAATATAATATTGTATTTTGCCATGTGCACATGTATTGGGTGGACCTTAGGTCCATCCAATTTAATTCCCACTGCCCATCCGTTGACCTACGCCTTGACGTCCTCTGATCCTCTCGCGCTTGGACGTGGCGAGCTTGCTCCGGTACGCCGCCGCCTCCAAGTCTGCCCGCCGGGACATCCTCAGCCAGGACTTCCGCCTCGCCGCCAGCCGTGGCTTCGACCCCGCCCTCCTCCTCGGCTACTCCTACCGGCTGTTGGTGCGCGCAGCAACCGCAGGCGATCGCGTCGCGTCGCCGGTGTCCTTTCCCGAGCTGACGACCTGCGCATCTGCGACAACCTCACCGGCCAGGCGTCGTCCCGCCTCCCTCCGGCGGATGTCAACGCAGCGTACCCGCACACCTTGCTCGCCGTCGGCGGCGGCGGCGGCGCCGACCGCTCGTTCCGGCTGGTCGCCGCCGAATCGGACCTGCGGACGCAGACATTCTCGTCGGAGGACGGCAGGTGGGGCGCCGTCGTCGAACCCCACCACGCGCCGCGCCTCCCACGCATCCCTCCGATGATCTATGCCTCTCTCGCCACGGTCGTCGGAGCCACCGTCCACTGGCTGTGCATACTCAAGCGGGACCACATGGACGGCCAGCCCCCACCCCGTAACCCACCATGGATCTTCCCTTATAAAAGGGACCCACCATGCATCGTCGCAGGCTTCGCGCATCATCGAGCTGCCGCCGGGATGCCTTGACAGGCTGATGCTCTGCCAGCCAGTCTTGGACGCGCTGATGCTGGCACCGTCGTCGCCGGACGGGAGGCTGAGCGTTCTGGCCGCGGAGATCTGTGTGATATCGATGTGGACGCTGTCGGGCGGTGCGTCGGAAGGTGACAGCTCGAGCTTGCCGGCGGCGAGGTGGACCAGGCAGGTGGTGATCCGGAGGCATGCCATCGAGCAGGACTGCAGGAGCCAGGTTCTTCACGGTCAAGTTCATGGGTCTCGGGGAGAGGAGCGGTGCCGTGGTTCTGCAGATGGAGGGAATCGGGCTCGTGCAGCTCAACCTGGGATCCAGAGAAGCCGCAGTCGTCAGGCGCGACGAGTCGTTCAAGCGAATGTTTGGGTACCACAACCCCGGACGGTTCCGGCTGTGTTTGCACGAGATGCATCTCACAGCTCTGCTTCAGGCCATGAAATCTTTCTGATCGTCAGTAATGTATTGCTTCATGAATCTATTTTGTTTCTAGTTTTCAGGCAGTAGGCACTACCTACTAAATGGCTGCAACTCTAGCAAAAAAACACTAAAACATTTGATATATTTATTGCAGAGAAAGAAATGTGAGGCCGCGGGGTATGGGTAAGCCACCTAAAAATTTCATAGCAATTTCAATAAAGAAACTACCTCTTTTAATTATTTATTGCAGAAAGCTTAATAGCAAAAAAAAAAAAACATTATAACATGTGATGTTATGTGTTTACAGTGAAGTGCCAGTTGTGTGTAGTTCAACGAACTTGGTTTGACATTTTTTCGAATTTTATTTGTTTTACTATGTTAATTACAAAATTTCAACAGTTTTAGAAAAATAATAAATTCTTAGGAAAATAGGAAAAGGCTGTTGGGCCAAATTCAGCCCAGCTCCGTGGTTTACAGGCCCGCACGAGAGGCATGCTGGCCCAGTTGAAAGTCATGGATGGCGGGTTGATTTTAGTAAAGTTCCAAGGTTCTTATGCAAGAAAACTTGAGAGGAGGTCTGGACTGCTGGTTGATTTGCCGCGCATGGCCATTGGCTTTTTTTTCCGTTGTACTAGTTAGGTATAGAATATGAATAATGGTACTACCTAAATTATTGTTTGTACAATGTATTAGTGTTTTTTTGTGTTATTTGAAAATTATTATTTGTGGATGATTGTACATGTTAATCGCGGAGTTTTAATTTTGTTGTCTATATTTTTCGAGTCCCATAAAATCGACGGTAAACTCCTTCTTAAATTTATTTATTAGTTGAGCATGGAAAATTATTTGTTGAAAGATTTCATTTCTTAAAGAGGTTGTAAATATCACGAATTATTCACGAAATAAATTTTATAATGTTTGGATTAATATTTTAATGTGTACGAATCATGGAAGCTTCATTTGTTAATTAAAAGAGATTATTCTAAATATTTTTAAATTTATTTATTTTTCAAGTTTCATATTTTGTATACATAGAGTGCATCATGGAGAGTCTTCTAAATTTTTTTTTTCATGATTATTTTTGTATGAAATAAACAAAATCAACATATTTTAACATTTTATAATAGACAAAAAAAAGGCTATTTGGGCCAAAGGTGGCCAGGTCGGCCCATTAAGTTGGTGCCAGGCGGGTCAAACATTTGCTTGGACGGCGGGTCATATTTCGGAAAAGCTCGAGGGTGGTTTTGCAAGATTTTATGTGAGAGGATGATCGCGATCTGGGCCGTCCGTCCGCCCGATCGGATGGCCGAGAATTGCAGGCGATGTGGCCACGCTGGTTGCCCTCCTTTTGGTGCATGAATCGTATTAAGCAGACAGATGCTTTGTTCATTCATTGCACTGTAGTGTGGCTGTCTGGCTGATGAATCTTAACCGTGATGTCCTAACTGAAGTATAAACTATGAAGATTTTTTTTTTTATAAAAAAAATGGGTATCACTAAAGAACACATGCACAGCCCCTCCCTTAATATATATATACACAGAAATCATATGAATGTTTTCCACTGGAAAACCGTCGTACATACCCAGACTGAAAGCACCCTATCCTGAAGATTACAGCATATCCCAGTTAGTCAAGACTCACAGGCACAGCACCCATGGCGAATGGATACATCGATAAGCTCCCTTGTTACATCAGTGATGATACTACCCAATATGTTCTTCTCCAAATCCCTCACGACTTCATTCTTCTCGATCGGCAGGTCCCACACACGGTTCCAACCGAAGTCCCAGACCGAGTTAGCATCCGAATGCGTGCTCTCCATGTCGCTGCGGAGCACCATCTTCAGGTTTTCAGCTGTGCTGTGGCCACTCTGTTGCTGAATTTTCCTGGGGACGTGCAGAGACTGAATATCGCTATCCAGTTCTCTGATGAGATCATCCAGAGTCTGCAGTTTCAGGTTAGCGGCGCGTGTCACGCTAACATCGGTCATCGCCTCTGTCCGTTTACCTTTCCTTCTGATCACTTCGCGTCCGATGTCTGAAAGAACCTTGTTGCCTTTGTCTAACCACTTCCCTGTGTTAATCTGAACCACGCTGACAGGAACACGGAATCCGGTAATCGCCTTTGCGGTTTCAAGTAAGTAGGGATCCTTCAGCAGCATTTCTGCAAGCAGGAGCTGATTCTCTGTGAAGGAATCACATGAAACAACATTCATCTTTCGCGTTCTCAAATCATACGGGTTACTGGGTTTCATGAGATGATGATCCAAACCTGCAACAGAAGCATAAGGTTATTCATCCAATAACAACAGCGACGATTGTACTAGTTCATCTGGCATGTAGGTTGCTATGAGTAAATTACAGCTTCTGAAAGGGAAAAAAAAAATCATATTCCTAAAAATTTACTGCAAGTAAACAACTGGTTGAGTGAGCCGGGGCCAACAATGAATCAAGAGTGAGTATGTGTACCACTTGTTGATTGATCATTCACTTCTTTCATTTGTGGCAGTTGTTGCTGAAGCTGTTCTCCCTCAGAAAATGTTTCCAGTGTCTGTATAGTTTCACTGACGGTGCGATTAGCTTTGTCATCCTGCATGTTTGAACCAACAAAATAATCGCCATCAGACTGATGTAATACTTTCGTAATAACTGATGAAGAATGCTATGTTATTTAAACTTACATTTGTCTCGGCAGTTGAATCAGTAGCAGTCTGTGCTACAACAGTGGTTGGACCATTGATCTCTTCGGTTAGTTCCTTTTCAGATTGGTATGTCAAAGCCTCTCTAGTTGTGCTACTATCTTCCATCTCCACTGCAGATTGTTCGCATACACTATCATCACCGGGTGTGTTGTCTGATGGTTTGAAACTCCTGGTACCATCTATTTTTGTGCCCTCTCCATTCTGCAGTTCTGTCAGTGTAACAGATTCAAGCTTCTCTTTCGTATTCGTATGCGATGGTTCTGATTTGAGTGACCTCTTCCGTTCTAGATTCTGAATGGCTGTTTCACTCTGCATTCGACGGTAATTCTGCACCTTCTTTTCCATGATCTGCTTATCTGACGGCTTACTTTGTGCTTGCCTTCTTATTTGATCAGTCTTGGTAGCCTTGCCATTCTTTCCTTGAGCCTTGTTTCCAGGGTTGGCAAGGTTCTCCTTGTTAAACTTCTCTCTCGTCTTCCTTGGCTTCACCTCACCGTCTCTTTGTTTTGTGCTTGTGGTTTTCTTTCCGAGTTTCTGTTTATTTTCTTCAACAATGACTCTCTCTTCTGTGGCTGGTTTGTCCTTTCCATTCTTCCTAAGTCTCCGAAGGAAATTCTTCTTTCTTCCTGCACTGACTATTGTCTTTTGCTGGCTGCTGTCTTCAGTCAGCTTGGTATCCTGACGAACGATTTTCTCATCAATTACTTGGTTTACACAAACTCTTCTCTCTGTACCTTCCTGTTTGCTTAACATCTGCCTCATGGTCTGCCCTGTTTTCTTGTCAACTGTGAGATCTGAAAATATACTTGACAGTACCGGTTCTTCAGGCTTTGTCAGGCTAATATTCCACTCTCTTGTCTGAAAATTCTTGATCTGCTCTCTGTATGCCATCCTTTCTGAAGCTATAATTCGTATCGGCAATGTCCCAGCCATCGCATTTGTCGCTGTCGATTTCCTTGGCACCGCCGCCTCAGGTTTCACAAACCTCTCTGTCCCCTTGCGCGCTGCAGCTGTCTTCGCTGATGGAAGATTTTCCAGCCCCATCAACTTGGCAATCAGACTGGGCATCCGCACCTTTGAATCATCCTTCTCGCCACTCGTCGCACTGCTCTTGCGATTGTTTGCAGTTGCAGCACCGGCGAGCCGCGAGGGTGAGATGTGGTTCGGTCTGTAACTCCGAGACGACATGCCGTGAGGAACGATCTGCAAGAACGCATCTGACGGGCTCTTTGCATCGCCGGCCTGCTCGGTCTCTTCAGAATCATCGTCGAAGATCTCTACCAGCCTTGCAGAGGCGGCAGAGCTCGTCGAACGCGGCGCAGAGCTCTTCCAGCTCTCCTTGCCCTCCAGCAGCAGCACCTTGCCGCCGCCGTTCCCTGAGCTCCCCATCTCCATGTAGTCCGAGGCGTCCTGGAGCATCATGAGCATGCTGAGCGACTCCTCGAGGTCCATGGCGCCTCTGAGCAGCTGCTTCCCGATCTCAACAGTGCCCCTCCTCCTCGCACCGGCAGCGCCGCCGGAGGAGTACGCCACAAGAATGTCGTTCAGCTTCTGGACGCCGATCGCCACCTTGCCGACGTGCGCGCCGGGAGCCAGGAGGTGGTGGTACGCCTGCGCCGCCGTCCCCGTCCTGCCCGGCTTGCCGAAGAATACGGAGCCGCCGCCGGCGCCCTGGCGCCCCGCGAGATGCACGTTGTGGAGCTTGCCGCTGTTGCTGAGCGCGAGGGCCAGCGCCATCTGTACGTCCACGCCGCCGGCGCTGGCCGCGGGCGTCGTCTGCTTGCCTCCTCCTCCTCCTCCTTGGAACGGCACGATGGCGTGCGAATGGGCGACGGCCGGCGCGTCATGGCGGCGCGGCGTCCCTGGTCTGGCAATGGAGCTGCTGTTGCCTTGCCGGCGCTGCAAGTGTAAACACAGGAATCGTAAAGATTGTAAACGAGAGGTGAAATTAAGCAGGCACAGTAATTAAGTATAAGATCATTTGGGTCTTTATTTGCGACTTACTGATAGGCTCGTTGCTGCTCCTGATCTGGTTGCTACCCGAGGAGCTGCTTGTTGTTGCTTCTGAACTTGAGGTGGTTTCTGAGCATTCGAATGAGCATCTGCAGAACATGACAGATGTATTTATTGAATAAATCAATCTACTACGGAGTACGACGTATTATCATCCGAACTTATTGTCCTCCTTTTGTTCTTCTCAAGAACAGATGCAAATTTATGGTGAATTTATCTCGACAGCAACCAAACATCCGAAAATGAGGAACAGTGCGCAGTGTCGCTCACTTTTTTTTTTTCATCGGAGGAGGGGAAAAGCTAGAACGAGAGCAGAGCGAGGAGGAGAACCCAGAAGGCAATGCCAGTTGAAAGCGAGCACCGGCGGCGATCGGCGAGGAAGGAAGCTTACCCCTCGCCCGAGGCGCGGCGGCGCTCCCCTTCGCCGGCGTGGCGGAGGAGTCGAAGCCGAGGCGCTCCCGGCGGCGGCGGAGGTCCCTGAGCAGCTTCTGAGCGAAGTCGGAGCCGAGATCAGGCACCTTGGCCATCTCTCGGCGTCCGCGGCGCGGGGGAGGAGGAGGGTTGGAGGCTCCGCTGCCGGCCGCCGCTCCACTGCACCATGAACCTCCTCCTCTCGACCACCCTCGTCAGCGAGCCAGTTAGGTGCGTGAATGAAGTGAAAGAGGAACGCGCGCGGTGTCTCCTCGATCGGGTTGGTGCGCGTGACGTGAGCGTTCGATCGTTGTCTTCAACCTCCTCGCTTGTTGTGCCTCACCGGCTCACCGCACGGAGCCGTGCGGCGAGGGAGCTAGCGAGAGAGGGTGAGGTGTCTCGTCGTCCGGGGAGGACGGGGGAGAGCAGCCATGTCAACCTCGCTTGCGCTAGTAGTAGAAGAAGATGCTTTCGGTTGGGGCTGGGGGTGATGAGTAGGAGGATTGCCTTGGAAGTCACACGTCCATGGTGACAGACAGGGGCCTGCCTCTGGCTGCACTTGCACCGCGTTGCGATTGCGCTGCGTCCCCAGTTCACCGCATTCGCAAGCAAAGCCGGGAACGGAGACATGGCGTTTGCCTTTGGATTCTTTCTGCTTCTAGCTTTTGGTTAGGTAGGTGGTAGTGGGGTGGGGATTGATCGGCTGATCGCATTTGACCATGACGTGGATTTGTGGAAAACGTAGAGGATTTTGCTGTGACTTTACCTTTATATTTGTTTATGTGTATTTATTACATTTACACAATATAATCTCTGTGACTTTTATGGTGGATATGTTGAAATTTTGTCCTTTAGAAAGGTATACTCCCTCCATGTTGTAAATAGAAGTTATTTAGGATAATGACACGGTCTCCAAAATATAATTTTGACTTCATATTTCTATAAAAATACTTATTGGAAAGTGATATATGTATACTTTTATGAAAGTATATTTGAAGACAAATATATATATATATATATATATATTCACTCAATAATTTAAAAATTATTCATAATTTATATTCTCAATGTTTGACCAAAATCTTTTCCAAAACAATTTTTATTTACAATATAGAGGGAGTATAATCAAAGGGGTGGTGCATGAAGATGTGATTGACAAGCATTCATCGGTACGGGAAACGTCGGGAGATGCTTATGTTTTGTGTTACAATGAAGTAGATCGATTTACAATTATAGCCATGCCAATACAGCGATTTGGGCTCATTTGATAGAGCTTTCACTTGCTCTAACTTCTCTAACGCACATGTTATTTTTGCACTATTCATAGAATTTGGAGTATTTCGCTCTTCTCTCTCCTCTCTTAAGGAGCCGATGGAACCTGAAAAATCCAAAAAAACAAAAAGAACTAGAAGCCCCGAAAAAACCTGGCTCCACCAAATCTACGAGAGGAGAGAGGAGACACAAAAAGAACTTTGAATAGCGCGAAAACAACGCTTTCACAAAAACAACGCCACAGAAACTAGAGTAAGTGGAAGCTCTACTAAGGTCCTGTTAGTTCCTAAAAGGTTTTGCAAAATTTTTTAAATTTTTCGTCACATCGTATCTTTAAACACATGTATAGAGCATTAAATATAGATAAAAAAATAATTAATTGCACAATTCATCTGTACCTATTGAGACTGAATCTTTTGAGCCTAATTAGTCCATGTATAGACAAAGTTTGTAAAATACAAACAAAAAGTGCTACTTGAGCTTTTCACCAACTAAAACGGGCCCTAAATGAAAAAATAATAATACATGCATACAAAAGCTAGAGCTAGTGAGAGCTCTACCAAACAAGGTTACTTCCAATGTCGATCCACAAAATAATTTAAGCACGGTTCTGGATGGCCATTGGTTTAAGTTTTAGTTGCAATGCAACAGAAGAACATTCCAGGCCAATAAACAGCAAGTGCCATAAATAAGATCTAGAGAAAAGGGAGAAGGCGGGTGGGGAGGATGGACGAAAACAGCACGAGATAATATCAAGACAGACTTAACCTAAAAGGCGATCACACAAATCACACTACAGGTGCACTGGTGCAACTACAATGGCGGCATGGCGCAAAATTTGGAAAAAGCTCCTAAAAAGACCATGACTCAAATAACTGGTCACCTAATTGAGTTCCATGTACAAGACGACACATGACTTTCAACAAATTTGTAGGTGCAGCATCACCCTCACACCACACAACTGTCGGTCGCTTAAGTTCCTTCATCAACACATTTAGTTTCAGACCACATCATCCAATCTTATTTCAACTAGACTCATATTTACATCGCAAGGGGCAAAAATGATTGGCATTGCAAACAAGAAAGCACCAGATACTCAAGAGTGACTGCAGAAAAAGAACAAAAAAACCACACTCATCTGTGACTAGCATGGACAGGAAAGGTGGACAGTCAGATTCCTACAAGACCAAGGTAAATAACTAAATACACATCTATATTCATGGGGACCATTTGGTGATCAGGGCAGCCGCCGCCTGAAGTGCCTACTGGTGCTTTGGTATGTACGAACCAGCAGGCCGACGCCCAATCCAATACCGACACACACGCCAAGTCCGATTCCAACTCCAACACGGACACCAGCATTAAACCATGAAAGCTCACCGTCCTCACCCTCTAGAAAGTCCTGCCTTGAGTACAAGCTGTTATAGTCAACATCAACATCCGTCTCAGATTTGGAATCCTGGAAATCTGATACCTGAAACAAGTAACAGGAAAGATAAGGATAGTATCATATGTCACTGACAAAAAATCATAAATGTGACCTTCATGCTTTATATAGGATATATAGGGTCAAGTGGCGTAAAGAATACGTCCAACAAACTTGCCTCCAACTAAGTGAAAGCTAATGGGGTGAATGCTGTGTCCACGAATAAAGTGAACGTTTTTGCAATGTCATACAGGAGAGCCAAAACCTTCATTGGACATTAATATCCAGAATACTAATTCAAAGTCACTGGCGAATTTCCATTGTGAAATCTTCCCATATAAAATTAGCACTGTATAATAAAGCTTTTTTTTTGTCCAGCCACTATACCAGTAAAGCTGGTTGTTCTACTAATAATGAGACAACTTCTTAAGCAGAGCAAACAATCTCCCTTCACACCCCATCAATTGTCAGACTTTCTAGCCCTGGATGTGCTCATAGAAGATAGGACAGTATATCCTGTGCTATCATAGAATTAGCTACCTAAGCTCCCAGTTTCAATGATGTAACCTACAGTATGAGACAGCAGAGACATGTGCACTTTTAAATATTCAACACTTCTCCAGTCCATTTATTAGATGGGCATGTACACCAGGAATTTGCCAAACAAATATTGAAAGAAGGCCTACTTGTCCATGTGTGGCACCTGAATAGAAGTTTTTATTTGGAAATAGGTATTGAGCTGATGTAATGACTGCTTCATTACTATCTCTTAGTCATCCTCACAAGTAACCTTGCATCAAGTCAGCTACAACATTCATATTTTTGGTTTTTTTCTAGCTCTAGGATTGATCAACCATGATACCAATATGAGGTAAACTTCCTTTCAGATTCTGTAAATGAGAATAAGTTTGCAGTAGTTTTCATATGGAAGCTATGTATAAAGTGAGAATTAACAGGACAAAATGGTATAAATATTGTAACAGCTCACTGTACTAGCAATGCAACAACACATATTACACGTAGGGCATAAAGCTAAGCGCATTTGCAGAAACAATCTTTTTTTTTTTCATATGTTGGATAAGCATGGACAAAGTGCTAAACCGAAAGTTACATTTCATCATTGTTTCTTATAGTGAATGATTGATAGTTGTTTCACAAGCCCTAACTGCAGGTGGGAGAAGTCTCTTAAAGCCAAAATAGCTCAGAGCTCCCAAGTGAGTGTCCAGCATAACATAATACAGAGTTTGTATGCTTCATCAGGCAAAAAAGGTCGACAGTTGGATAAAAGCATTTGAGAATGCTTACTGTACAGATGTTAAGTACCTTCAAAGTGTCCTCAGCTGACTCGTCCTTCTGTTGCTCAGTTGCTTCATTCTCAGGGATGGAATCAAGCTTTAGTTTCATTTCAGACTTCCTTCGTGATATAAGCTGAATTGTCTTTGTTAATATGATAGGTGTGCCAGAGAAAGTGCCAGCAACATAAACCTCGATCATAGGTTGTACATATTCCGAGCCATTGGACAGCTTTCCCTTCAAGAAGCCACTGCACGATGTGGATGACTGACACTTCATATTCCATTTCTTGCTGCTGTTCTTTGATTCCCCAACTACTCCATTGGCATTGCATAAATCTAGATCTCCGGTGAGCAAGAGATCATTCTTATCAAACACTTGAAACCTCACACTCCCTGTCATCCGTATATTATCTGTGCTGACAAATGTAGCTTCCTCAGTCTTTTTGTCAACCCTGTCCCTCCTCAGTGAGGAGGATATGAACTCAGTATGCATGCTGCTCCGCTGGCCATTCACCTCGATAACTGTATCAGGTGACAGAGGGATGTGGTTCAGCGTGAGATGCTCCGGTGCAGACTCATCCACCACACAGTTGCTTACTCTAACATAGAACACCTTCAAGTCAAGCCACGGAGAGGACCTTGGCGCATAAAGCGGGTGCATGATAATCTTCCTCGCAGCCTCAAAAGCCACCCCATCGCCCATTTTGCAATAATATCAATTAGGCACAATTCCTTATCGCATTGGCTCAGGCATCAATATGTAGATTAAACTACAAGGAACTCTTTCTGCAGCCCCAAAATAGTTCAATTCCACTAACTGCAAAAACAACGCTGAAAAGGTTTAGCACCAGAGATATGAACAAAGGAATATCTCGTCAGATTAAGGCGACACAAACATAAATCATGCTAACTTGGCCACAAATTTACACACAAGCTATCCAATATGCTAATTTTTGCTAGACTTGCATCAAAAGCAGAAACAATCGGCCACAGCTGCACCCGCACGTAACATATAAAACTCTAATCCCAAAACTATAAGTAAACAGAACAGAAAAAATGGCAAATGATCAGAAGACTAATTGCTACCGCGCACACAGGACTTTGAACCCCCCCCCCCCCCCCCCCCCCCCCCAACACACACACCAAAAAAAAAAGGATTATTTCTCCTAATCGAATCCCAAAAGGGGCCGAAGATGACGTGGGTGTGAACCTCCAAAGAATATCAGAACACAAGCCGGATTTAGCGATCGCCAAATCAACAAACTGAACGGATTGGAGCACCATTCCAGAAATTAGAGGACGATTTGGATTCGATTGCTCCAATCAAAGAAAAACAAGGAACGAGCTCATCTTACAACGATCGATCCAATCCAAGGACGACGGGTTCCCTTACCACAACAGATGGACAATCCGAAGTCCGAGTGCATCGGCGCACCCCGGTGCAGCAGCGGAACGCAGAGCCGACAAGCTCCGGCGCACCCCGGTCCAGCAGCAGGAGCGCAGAGCCGACAAGCGGAAGGAGGCTCGCGGGATGCGTGCGTGCGTGCGGCGGCGCGGTCAGGGAGCACGGCACGGGTTCTGGCCTGGGATGCGAAGGCAGCAGGGAGGCGCAAGCGGACGGGGGAGGAAGAGGAACGAGTCTGGGACGCCGGGAGTTCGGGACGGCAATGGATGATGGGAGAATTGTTTTCAAGGAAAAAAATCTATAGTAGTTTTATTTGTGAGTTTATTGCGAGATAGATTTTTTAATTAAAGCTAACTTTTTTTTCTACCACTATAATTCGCCGATCACGGTCAGGTCAGCCATCCGTGCCCACAGATCCAATGGACCGAATTTTTGCCGACAAACAATTCTCCACTGCCAACACACGTGGACTGGGGTGCGGCACGCCGGCACCTGCCAGTTCACGCCTCAATTCTCATTCTCATTCATGCATCGTCTCAATCCTCCAAAATATCTCTCTCGCCCTCAGTCCGAGAAGTTGATTAATGGAGGCAGGATTTTTTTTCCCCTTTGTTTTCTTCTTCCAAAACTCCTATCCACAAGGTTTCTTGTTTGGATCCAATTTGCCAGGTCACCCACCAGGGATAGAGATAGAATGGTGAGGAAATGCTTAAATGCGTTTCTTGATGAACGTTCGAGACTTTCCAAAAATAAAATTATCTAACAAATTATGACCCCCTTTGTAGACTGGAGGACCTTGGATGTGTGGATAAAACCATGGAATGATTCTACTCGTACTATACCTGCTAGCGCCTCAACACCTTTGGTTGTTAAATGCTTGTGACATCATTTTTATTTTCTTTTATTTATCAGATTTCCAAAATTCTCAGAGAAAGGGGTGTCATTATGTACTGGTATCTGTTATGAAAAGGTATATATGATGGCTACTCCGGCCTTAAATTATTTGCTGTATTTAACACGAGTGTTTGGTGCAAATTTTCCATCAAAGGAAGAGATGACCAGCAACTCAAGACATTGTTCCACAGAGCAAGTTCCGGGTGGGTGGGTTTTGGTAATGTTTTGACTCAGGACTCAAGAGCAAAGGCACAGGTTGGAAAATAAGCATAACACAATCTCTTACCGACTATGGACTTTGGAGGCTACAGAGAGCACCACACGGTTGGTCTTCTTGAAAGTTTACAATCAGAAGGTGGTGGCGAATGATAGAGCAGCTGACCAAAAGCAAATACAGTATAACAGGTTCACTTCTGGGACAGAACATAACAAGATCAGGATTGACTTCCGGCATAGATGATCAACAAAGATCAAGATTTTACAATAAATAGCACTTGCTTTTGGATGCTAATGTCACATAAGCAGGCAACTCTGGTCATATTCTGGGATTCATACATTTTAAAAGGCAAAAAAGGATGTCTTGGGCAGTTAATTAATTAATTATACATATGTTGCCAGGTATAACAACAGTGTCAACATATTGGGCAAACTACAGCATGCATGGTTACAACTGTACAGCACAGCAGGCAGCCTGTGACTAGTGAAGCAGCACCGAAAAGTTAACGTGAGTATGGATCATTGAAGCATAAGCATTCATCAACCAACTGGCGTAGGTTGGGGTTCTCCAAGGCCGCTGCAACTCTCTCCTTGTCATTCAGTTGCTTGTTTACTGTCATTTCATCAACCGTCACATAACAAACTTAAAATGCCATAGTTGCAATTGTATTCAATGATGATGATATCCTGCTGGTGAAAAAGTCTCATGGCAGTAGAATGTAACATGCTTTGAAAATATTCAACAATATATTCTTGTGTAAACAAAAAGAAAAATATGCACCAACATGCTATAGTTTTACTCAAAATCAATATGGTACATTATTAAAAATAGTCTACAAGTTACAAGTTAGTCTGGGTAGCATGACATCTCTATTGGTAAGCTGCAACATATCTCTTAAAGGTGCCATCAATATTCTTTCAAATATATCTACAAAATAATGCTTAGTTTGGCTTCCAAGAATAGGAACAAACAGCAGCTATCAAATTTTGATACAGCAAAAGCAGATTTATGAAAAAGAAAACAATATTATATGAAAAGTAATTATGTGGGCTTGTTAATAGTGACTGGACCACATAATATTACTTCTTAGATATTAGCCTTAGAAACTTGCCACTTGCCAGTGTACACACCTGATTCTTCATTAGCAAGAGATCCTGGAGCAACTTTGATGTCAACCTGACAATTAGTGAAAAGGTAAAAGATTGCATATGTGCTTGATGGCTGAATTAACAATAAATTAGGAATAATTGTGAAAATAAGGTGCTATGCTGAATTAGCTGTGGTATAACGCATTCCAGTAAACCCGTATCATGAAAAGTTGCAAAGTGGGGTCTGCTATATTCTGTAATAATCAATGCTCTTAAGACCTATTTTATCCAATAGAATATAGAAGGTCAACAGAGAACATTGATGAAATACAGAGCAACTTGTAGCTCAGTTGCAGCATAGCTACCTTCATATATTAACAATGTATACTTTAGAAAAGTAACCATATAAATGACTTATTATATATACACTGTACTGAAGGCTGATCAGCCAATAGACTTCCATGGGATACGCAAAACCAATGTAAGGTGTCGATATTGTATTATACCAATATTGGCAATCGCCATCCTATTTCAGAACAAAATAAATTGTCTTTCTTTTTAACTACGCAGTTCTTCACACCAAGTTCATGTAATTTTAAATACGCATATGTTTTAAATTATTGATGAATGGCATTAACAATCAGCTCAAATCCCACCAGTACTTCCATAAGAATAGAAAGCGATCATAGTTCTAAATTAGCATAGAATGTACCCTGAATATAATGCATCTCAACTGATCACCCTAACAAGAATTCCAGAAATACAGAACATACAAGCACCTTGAAATGTGGAGGGAAGTTCTGCATCAACTTAAGTCGGAGGCACAGACCAATGACTGTGGCCATACTGCAGTGCTGCACAGTTGGGGTGAAGGTTATCCTGCAGGAAATTGGAACATTTAAGGAACCACAGAAAAACGAAGCTAGATGTCTAGACATGGTTCTTTGTGTTTCTACAGTCAGAGTCAGTTCAGGATTTTCTTGGATTTGGGGGTGGGGTGGGGTGGGTTAACACATGGGAATATTTGGATTGAGGCCATTACAATTCTCCAACTTTTGAAAAACGCAATTACTATTCCGGTATTCTGAATTGTAATGGCCTCAATCCAAATATCCCTAACACATGATGCTCCTCAATAAGCAAATGAAATCTCACACCCTGAGAGTGTGCATTCCACGAACAAATGTGATCAGCTCAAGACTACCTTCTCCCATAACCACCAGCAGGCATAGGTAATCCCCACTAACCTGCTCGACTGTTAGTACATTCACACTCCAACCTCAATAGGGACAAGGAGCATGAAGAAAGCATACATCTAGGTGCCTAGTCTTATACTCTTATTTCTCTAGTCAAAAAGCAGTTCCAGATCCAGCAAGATAAGATTGTGCACGTGTTCCACAATCCAACCAGAAAACCCACAAGGATTCTGAAAATTCAGAGAAATCTAAATAAAGTACATCACGAATATATATGATATATAACCTCCTTACGCTTAACCGCTAATCGGTACACAGAGGATACAACATACTTTTCAGCAACAAACTTTTCAGGACAGTACAAAGGAAAGAATGGCGTGCGAGGATATGAAGACAGTATACAGCATACGTACTGGATGCGTCCGAGCTTCTCGTCAACGGAGACGGACTCCTCTGACAGCACGCTGAGCTGCTCCAGGGAGTACGGGTGCTCCGGGTCCTTGATGTCCCGCACCGTATCTGACACACCGCACCACGAAAGCGCACCCATCCATCAAACAAAAGAGGAAGAGGGAGAAGGGACCGAGCGAGATGCACTCGCGAGGAGAGGACTGAAGTAATTTACCAAAGACATCGAGCGGGTCGAGCGCGTCGGCGGCGTGGGGGTGCGCGGCGCGCTCCGGCCGCTCGTGCACCACCGGGTTTGCGTTGATCATGCCCAGAGTCATCTTCGTCCTCCCCCTCTTGGATCCGGCGCCGGCGGTAGTGAGTTGATTTGGGAGGGCAGAGCTGCAGGATCGAATGGAAGAGGGAGGAGAGAAGAGAAGACAATTTGGGCTATTATTATATTACTACAAAAACATCTCAGTCGGGTCTCAATCATTGCTGCACTTTCCTGAGCGGGCTTAAAGTCCATGTTGCGGCCCATAACACTTTTCCAAATGGGTCAAGTGGTCAACCTGTCTAAATTTTGGCCCACTCCCCAACACAGAACTGATTTTTTCAAAGACGCGCCAAATCACAAGCTCATACAATTGCCAAAACAAAAAAAATAAAATAAAATCAAATAACAGTGCAGGCGCCATTTTTCTAATCCAGGGGCCAATAAAGGCTAACAGGTACAGCTAACAGCTTTGCCAGCATCACTTGAACGGTTGAAGAGTTGCCTGAACTGAACAAGGTACCTGCTCAAGATGATGAAGGCTCTGTTCGTCTGAGTTTAAAACCGCTTATTTTCCAGCCCTTCTAGTTTTAGTGGTTTTCAGCTTCAGCGAACAGAGCCGAAGATGGCGGTCCCTTAGACTAGCCACGTGAGTTTTTTTTATCGATGTTTGGAGCTGAATTCTGGCTTTTGTCTCCATGCTACCCACTGTGGTATGCGATGCTTGAAAGAAGATTCCTGCCATCGAGACATGTTCCTGATTCAATGCTTGGAGAGTAAAATGGCTCGTTGGCTCACACAACAGCCATATAAATGCATTCATAAGACACAAGTCTAGTATACCTTTTACTTGTTTGTTTATAATATATTCCATGTTGTAGCTAAAACTGAAATGAAACATCGATGACTAGGTATGATTTCAAGCATCGAATACGCTGTGGACACTGGACAGTCTTACAAGATGTAGTGCATGCATGTGAAGGTGGGGAACTAAGTGCTTTACCTCGCCTCTTTCGTAAAGTAGCGGTTCATAATGTCAGAAGCCCATGGATGGGCCAGTAGTACAGGACATCAGTTTGGCCTCAATCTTCACGAAACCGATGAACGAGTATTTCATCAAGGTAACCACATCGTCTGCATTCAAAAGATTAGGGGGTGTTTAGTTTCTCTTCAAAATCCTAAAACTTTCGTCACATCAATTTTACGGCACATGCATGGAACATTAAATGTAGACGAAACTTTTGTATATTTGCACAGTTTATCTGTAAATCGCGAGACGAATCTTTTGAGTCTACTTGGACTATAATTGAACACTTATTGTAAAAAAATTCTTGCTGCTACAGTGCTAAAATCCCAAAAAATTTGGGATCTAAACACCCTCTTAATTTACTGGTTCCAGAAAAGAGTGTCATACAGCCCGTTCGCTTCTTCAATCAGCCGCTTATTTCCATTCACGGAACAGTATTTTTCTCTCATAATAAATTAGCATAAGTCACAATCAGCGCTACCGAACAGGCTGATAGTTCTTAAAATCTGTCTCCCTTCTCCTGATAACACAGTACGAAAAGAACAAAATTAATCACACGTGGTAGAGGCAAGCTACCCACTCTCTCTAGTGTTGACTAATCTGCACCCGAGAAAACACAACTGAAATACTGAATTCCTAAAAAGTGTGAAAGAAAGGTTAAGGGTCAATCTCTAGTCATCTGTGTCCTAAAAATTCACAGTTTGTTTTTTTTTACCAATCAGCGTTTATTTTTAGCTACGAAACAGTATTTTTCTCTCACAACAAATTAGCATGAGTTGAAATCAGCGCTTATTTTCAGCCAAAAGAACAGGCTGTCAATCCAGCAAGAGCCTAGCGTGCTAAGGGTCAACCTCCCTGGCACATTACTGCTCCGCATTCAAGTTCAAAACTTGGAAGTCACCAGCTCAGGGCTGACTTCAGTATTATCAAGAACTAAGTTCGTGCTAGGGGTGTTTAGGTGTTTGCTTAAGCTAGATTCAGTTTATTTGAAGTCACGTACTCCCTCCGTCTTAAAGTAACTTACTTTTATTTACTTTTAGACTTCATGTATGACCGCTCATTTTATTCAAAAATTTTAATCAAATAATAAAGTAAATAAATCATTAGTAAAGTATCTCTAATGATACACTAAGTTATAACAAAATAAATAATATTTGTATAAAATTTTTAAATAAGACGAACGGTCAAACGTGAAGTGCAAAAGTCAAAAAAAAAAGTAAGTTACTTTAAGATGAAGAGAGTAACAAAGTATTTTTCTCTCACAATAATTTACCCCAACTAAATTTTAGCTCATCCAAACGGAATGACGGTGTAAAAAATTTGTGTTATATGAGATGTTTCATAGGACGTCGTATAAATTTTTTAGATAGTAATAAAAAAACTAATTACATAGTTCGTTTATAAATTATAAGATAAATTTATTAAATTTAATAAATTTTTTAGATAGTAATAAAAATAATAATTACATAGCTCTTTTATAAATTATAAGATAAATTTATTAAATTTAATTATTTTATTATTAGTAAATATTTATTGTATTATAATATTATTAAATTATGGACTCATTAGGTTAATACCTGTAGTATAGAAATTACTAAAGAGCAAACCCACGCTCGCGACCCGCACCACCATAGCAACCGGCAGAGGCGCGCTTCCAGGGCTCTGCCGCCCAGCCAGCCTCTCCCCCGCCCGGATCCGTCGTTCCCCGGCCACTAGAGCTCCGCCCGCGCCTCCCTTCCCCTGCCCCGCGCATTGGCGACGGCCCGGAAGGCCACCGGAAGCACGAGCGGCTCCGCTCCTCCCTACCCGTGCTGCTCTGGAGGCGCTCGTTGCGGGCCGTTCCTGTTCGAATACGAAGCTGCTCCTTCCCGTCCCCGCCCCGCGTAGATTCTCCGCCGCCCGCCTGCCGCGGCCGAGCTCCGGCCCCATCCCCAGCGCCGGCAGGGCGGACGCATGCGAAATGCCGGGGCCGCCATAGAAGGCTCTTCCTCTTTCCCCTCGCATGCCGCCATGGGAAGCCGGGGCCGCGGCGGCGCGGCCAGCAGCCATAGCAGCGGCCGCGGCCACCGACCACTACGCGCGGCTCCTGCAGCTCTGCCAGACCTCGGTCAACCCGTCCGCAGGCCGGGCCATCCACGCGCACGCCGTCAAAGCGGGCCTCCTAGTCAGCGCCTACCTCTGCAACAACCTCCTCTCCTACTACGCCAGCGCGGGCGTGAGTCGCGGGTGCTTCGGCCAGGCGCGGCGCATGTTCGACGACATACCGCCCACGCGGCGGAACGCGTTCACGTGGAACTCGCTGCTGTCCATGTACGCCAAGTCCGGCCGCCTCGCCGACGCCCGCGCCGTGTTCGCCGAAATGCCCGAGCGGGACGCCGTGTCCTGGACTGTCATGGTCGTCGGGCTCAACCGCGCCGGCCGATTCTGGGACGCTGTGAAGACGTTCCTGGACATGGTCGGCGAAGGGCTTGCGCCGTCGCAGTTCACGCTTACTAACGTGCTTTCGTCGTGCGCTGCGACGGAGTCCCGCGGTGTTGGGAGAAAGGTCCACTCCTTCGTCGTCAAGCTGGGGCTGAGCAGCTGCGTGCCTGTGGCTAACTCGGTGATCAACATGTATGGCAAGTGTGGGGATGCTGAGACAGCGAGGGCTGTGTTTGAGAGGATGAAGGTGCGGAGCGAGTCAAGCTGGAATGCCATGGTGTCGCTGTACACGCACCAGGGGAGGATGGACCTTGCTGTGTCCATGTTTGAGAACATGGGAGAACGAAGCATTGTCTCTTGGAACGCCATCATAGCGGGGTATAACCAGAATGGGCTTGATGACATGGCATTGAAGTTCTTCTCACGAATGCTGAGTGTTTCTTCCATGGAGCCTGATGCATTCACGGTAACCAGTGTCCTATCAGCTTGCGCTAACCTTCGCATGCTGAAGATGGGAAAGCAGATGCACTCTTATATCTTGAGAACTGGAATGCCGTACAGCGGTAAGATTATGAATGCTCTCATCTCAACATATGCAAAATCCGGAAGTGTTGAGACTGCAAGGAGGATCATGGACCAGGCAGTGGTTGCTGATCTGAGTGTTATCTCCTTCACGGCTCTCCTAGAAGGCTATGTCAAGCTCGGGGACACAAAGCAGGCAAGGTTAATCTTCGACGTTATGAGCAATCGAGATGTCATTGCCTGGACTGCTATGATTGTTGGCTATCAGCAGAATGGTCAAAATGACGAAGCCATGGAGCTCTTCAGGTCAATGATCAAAAGTGGCCCAGAACCAAACAGTCATACGCTTGCTGCTGTTCTCAGTGCCTGTGCAAGCTTGGCATGTCTTGATTATGGAAAGCAGATCCACTGCAAGTCCATCAGATCATTGCAGGAGCAGTCTGTTTCTGTAAGCAATGCCATTATCACAGTGTACGCAAGATCAGGCAGTCTGCCACTGGCCAGAAGGGTGTTTGATCAGATTCACTGGCGCAAGGAAACGGTTACATGGACATCAATGATTGTGGCTTTGGCACAGCATGGTTTGGGAGAACAGGCCATTGTCCTTTTTGAAGAAATGCTTCATTTTGGTGTGAAACCAGACCGTATAACATACATCGGCGTGCTTTCAGCTTGCGCACATGCTGGTTTTATAGACAAAGGGAAGAGGTACTACGAGCACATGCAGAATGAGCATGGCATTGTACCAGAAATGAGCCATTACGCATGCATGGTTGACCTGCTTGCCCGTGCCGGCCTGCTCACAGAAGCTCACGAATTCATCCAACGGATGCCTGTTGCGCCAGATACAGTAGTCTGGGGTTCACTCCTTGCAGCTTGCAGAGTGCGTAAGAATGCAGATTTAGCAGAACTCGCAGCAGAGAAGTTGCTGTCAATTGATCCTGACAACAGTGGTGCCTACTCTGCCCTTGCCAACGTCTATTCTGCCTGTGGGAGGTGGAATGCCGCAGCAAGGATCTGGAAGCTGAGGAAGGACAAAGCAGTGAAGAAGGAGACCGGTTTCAGCTGGACTCATGTACACAGCAAGGTTCACATCTTCGGAGCAGACGACGTCCTGCATCCACAGAGGGATGCAATCTACAAGAAGGCCGCTGAAATGTGGGAGGAGATCAAGATGGCAGGATTTGTCCCCGACCTGAACTCTGTTCTGCACGACGTTGATGACGAGCTGAAGGAAGAGTTGCTGAGCCGCCACAGCGAGAAGCTTGCCATTGCGTTCAGTCTCATCAGCACTCCAGAAAAGACAACACTGCGAATCATGAAGAACCTGCGGGTGTGCAATGATTGCCACACGGCGATCAAGTTCATCTCCAAAGTTGTGGATAGGGAGATCATAGTGCGTGATGCAACGAGATTTCATCATTTCAGAGATGGGTACTGCTCATGTAAAGATTATTGGTAGGAAACCTGGTCTGGGATTCTTTTCTTCTGTTTAAAAAAAAAAAAGAGATTTATTAACTGAGAAGGCCGACCGAAGATCAGCGGCAACAAGTTCAGATACAATGGCGCGTGGCAGCATTACAATCAGCGAGATCCTTTAATTCTAAAAAAAAAATATGTGCATAGAACATAGGTTACATATGCACCCTGGTTCATTCATTCATTGTTTTGTAAACGCAGTATAACGATAATACCGTAAAACGTAAATATTGCTCATGTAGTGCGGGAGCGCCCTTCAAGCTTTCTTGACGCCCTCCATTATCTTCCCTTGCATCTCCAACTGGCCCTGACCAATTGCATAAACGCAAAGCATAAAAGATGATTCTAAGCCAAATGAGTGAATAGTTCCGTCATCAAGATTGTTCAGTCTATCACACCACTTTACCTGTCTAGTTGTGCTTCGCTTATTTTCCTTTAAGACATATTTCCTTTCCAGTAACCACAAGAAGATTTTAATCTTTTATGGAATCTTAGCTTTCTAGATATGTTTATAGTTATAGGAAAGCCCTTCATCACCACTCGTCAGGTGCTCATATACTGATTCAACGTAAATATAGATCTGTTTATTATTCCATTTCCATTTCACAGTATCATTTTCCATACTCAGCTGTACATCTAAAGCTTTATATTTCAGAGCAATCCATTCCTGATTAGGGAGTCATTCTCCTAAGAGCAACTCCAACAGCTTGGTTAAAATC
This sequence comes from Eremochloa ophiuroides, assembly GCA_038502445.1. Lineage (NCBI taxonomy): Eukaryota > Viridiplantae > Streptophyta > Magnoliopsida > Poales > Poaceae > Eremochloa > Eremochloa ophiuroides. The sequence continues at coordinate 7,795,011 of JAHLJS010000002.1, forward strand.
AACATCTAAATTCTAGTGTTTAGCCATTCTGTAAAATAAAAAACCTCTCCAAAAAAGAAGAGATCCAAAACAGATTTGCTATTTTACAAAATCACATAGCAAATGTTCATGATTGGCTATATATGGCCAACGAAAATTAAGGAATAGCTAACTTTCTATTTTACAAAATCAAGCTAGAGTCTACTTTTTGCTACACAAAATGTTAAAATAGTATTCACAACAAAAATAGCTAACCTCTTGGAGTTGCTCTAAAAGTGATTTCACTTTGCTACTCGTAGTAATATTCTTCTCACAGCAAAGGTCAAAGTGTACAGGAGCCGGCTTGTTGTCAAACCACAACAGGGTGTTTCGCAAAATTTTCATTTCACCCTGTCTGCCTTTTAAATAAAATGTGTCTGGCCTAGAATAAGTCAGACCATACAGGAGAGTGATCATGTACATGTTTCACAAGTTTCACATTATCATTTCAGATACTTGGCATTAGCAATAACCTTGCCAAATACCAACCTCATGTTCTAGCTTCCACCACCACCTGCACAAGAGACTAATATTCATTTTTGTCCTTATTAATGCCCAGACCTCCCTTTTTCTTGCTTTTACAAATGATTTCCCATTTCACCAGATGATATTTCCTCCTCTTTTTACTTCCAGCTTGCCAAAAGAAAAGATATTCTTTGTTTGTAAAGATTGTTGATAACAGTTTTAGGGAGCAAGTAAATGGATTTATTATGATAGATGAAGGTATTAGACAGACTATAGTTGATAAGCGTGGCTCTCCCAGCACCAGCCCTCTAAATAATCAATGTCTCACTGTTTTCCTATTCACAAGAGGCAACCAGTCAGCAACATGGAGCTGGACTCCCTAGGACTCCCAAATACTTGATTGGGGAGCAACCAATTTGACAATTAAACAGCTCTCGAGAAGGTGCATTTATCTTCATCACCATTAATCAAGACAACATCACTCTTGATGAAATTGATTTTAAGCCCACATCTCATACACATATAGCAACAATTTCATGCTTCTAGTAATTTTCCATGTCATCTTTAAGACATGCAATAGTGTCATTGTCATATTGCAAAATAGCAATGCCTTCAGGAATTAGATTATCTGTCAGCCCAGTAATTAATACGACTCAAAAGCACTAAACAACCTGCAGCTTAACCCCCCACCCCACCCCACACACACACACTTAGAATACTTTCTTTTGGATCTTATCTGAAACAGATTTAGCATAGCATGATTTTGTCCAAATATCTTCCACTAGGGGTAAAAAGTCACCATGTTTAGGCTAGCTCAAAATAAAAGTAAAGATGTGTATGGGCTGCTTGGTTGTAGTAATGAAAATCAGGGGATTGTGGTCAGAATTTCCCTTGGCATTTTATAGCACACCACTCTAGGATATAAATCTTACCAGGTCTTAATCAGCAGGATTCTATCTAGCTTTTCAAGGGTAGGAAACCTTTGATTATTTGAGCAAGCATATTTACAACCTGACACTCTGATCTCAATAAGCTCATTGTTAGCAATTATGGCATTAAACAGAATATCTGTTCACTGTAATTTGTAACATGCCAAACCTTGCAAGTTCTGCACAAAATTTCAAAAACTGAATCCTCAAAGGGATTTGAGGGTACAGGCAACGTCATAAGGCATAAGGTGATGTACTGAGCAGAAGAATTGGTAAAGGGATCACTGACGGAAATCGTATTCCTAGAACAGCTTCACTTTTTAAAACTTAACAAACACCAGCAAGTCAACGTGAGCTCCATCATTCACAAAAGCATAACTGTAACATGCCAACTCACTAAAACTGTGTTAGTAATAGCTGAACATAGTGAATGATATGTTTCCTATCTACAGTACCCAAAAAAGCAACCTATTCCAAGGAACAGAATGGTGATCCTTCAAAACGGTGATGACTGTCAACCACTTAAATTGATCTCACTCAGAGCCCACATCAACACCCTTCTTTGCTAAGAATTCCTTTGCCTCCACAATATCCTGCATAATACGTCAATCTTAGACAAGTAAGAATAAACTAAAGTATGGACATACTCATACAGCCAAAAAAAAAAAAAAAATCATTTGGCATCGATTTCTTTGTCATGATCTGTATGAAGATCCATGAGATGTACTGCAAAGACAGCTCAAGAAGTTTCCAAGCCCTAGATAGATTAAGAAAAGAAATTTAGTCCCTAGGACTAAAATAGCTAACCTGTTGCAGTAGTACAGCTTCTTGAGGACAAGTTGGGAAGAACATAAGTCCAAATCCAACCATAAAAAGGCCATAGCATCCAAGAGCCACTACCAAGTAGATGGGAAGCTGAAACAGGAACCAAATTCATAACCAAACTATTAATCGCCTTGCACCATTTTTTTTAAAGATATGAACTAGCAAAAATCAGTGACACATGACCAGCCAAGTATAACTTCGAGGAACAGTTGAGGATTCAAGCAAAGCAATCCAGATGGCTGAGATCGCTACCAGTATTGCAGCAATCTTGAATATGTGCTTCATTTGGGGATGAGATGCTTTCCTGTCACAAAAGAAAAAAAAATAAAAGGATGACAAACAAAACATAGCTGATACAATTACTCTTCCTAACATACAAGCCGTTACACAGCTTAATTTTGGACCATGTTCATGCTGACGCTGGTGGGTTTAGTTGCGCACGGTACTCTAGATTGATTTAAGCTGGGCAAAATGTAGACCTTTGAGAAGTGTATCATTGGATTGTCCGCCTAGCGGATCCTTGGGCTAAGCCCCTTTCCTGTATGTTTGAGCTGTAAACATTCACTTGTGAATGTGAAGGCTGGAATGTTTATTCCTTCATCTAAAAAAAAAGCTACGTTTGGCTTGAGCAGCAGCTAAGCATGTGGATTATTGTGGGAGTCTTCATAATTTCCTCAACAGATCTAGGTCACAAGGCAGTCCAGCACATGCACATCAACAGAAGATGTGGGTTTGGTGTTGTCAATACTAAGCTTCATGGGATCGAACAGAGGGACCGTTTAACATAAACTCAGACTCTGGATCTGCGCTTTGTAAAATGCAATGATAAACGGCGAATTTCAGAGATGAGCAGTGAAGCATCAAATAGCCAAATAGGTTTAAGTTACAGCTTGGGAGCTCGGTTTCGCACAGCAGGCAGGCAAGATAAGGGATGTGAATACCTGGTGGCTGATCGTCGCCGGCGAAGAGATGTCTCGGCACCTGGCGTAGGGCGGCGGCGGCGGTAGCCCACCACGTCGCAGAAGAATGGGAGTTGTAGTGGCCACTCCCCCTCGCGCGTCGCCTTGGGCGAGTGCTTGTCCCGTCGTCTGCCGCGGGCGCGCTTGATCTGACGGACTAGAGAGGAAGGACGGGGACTTGAGTCTTCGGGCCTGTTTGGTTCCCAGGGATGTCCGAATGGTTTCTGTACTCGTATACCGTCTGGTGGGCCCTTGTATACACGACACATTAGAAAATCGCATGGACCTACTCCTCGTCCTTTCTTATCTGTCGCTTGCAGTTTTTCAAAAAATACCTTTAACTAAATATATATTAAAATATATTAATATTTATGGTACATAATCAATATCATTAGAAAGATCTTTGAATCTAATTTTTAAATAAATTTATTTGGAGATACAAATGTTACACGTATTTTGTAAAAATTAAGTTAAACTTATAAGCACGCACACCAACGACGACGATTAATTGGGGATGGAAGAGAGTAGGTGGATGAAATTATAACGGTAGATCTCGAAATAGATAAATTGTAGTGACGTGTTTGAAAATTTAATAAAGAATTGTAGTGACTTAGATAAAAAGGGCATTTTTAATTTGAGAAAGATCAGAAGATGCAATCGTTTCTCTTTTTTTTTTTTCGTGCTCAAGGGCTTGGATAACGAACGAAATTAAGTTCGTTTATGAGATCGAGCTGACTATAAGCCTTAGTCAAAGAAGAAAATTAATGTATACTAATACAGATTGTTGCTCAGCCGTAGGCTTTGTTATGGCCTTATGGGGATGTATACTAATACAGATTGTTGCTCGCCCCATCACTCCATCAGGAGAACAAAATGCATGCTCCAATAAAAACTATCAAAAATGAATTTTAGAAAACTGATTCACATCACAAACAGAGAATATATATGGCTCGGAAGCAAACATTTCAAAAATCCTTGCTTCCAAAATTTTTGCCTCTAGAAAGCAGTAACATAGGTATGGAAGTAGCAGGTCCATGCCTTCTCAAGATGTACTTTTGAGCGCAGCAGTTCCATGGCGCCTTTCCTTCTTGAAACGAGATTGATCCGGATCGAATCCACCTTCCTCTGCACCATAGACAGCCCATGACGGCGTCATGGCCATGTAATCTCGGCTCCTGAAAGGCTTTCCGGATGTCACCTGTATTGGCAAATGTAATATTTATAAGTCAGAGAGAGGATTATCTGCTTCGTTGTGCCACAGTCTAGCTGTTCAAAAAAAAGCTCACCAGTTCATGGAAACGGTCATAATCTATCCAGGTATGCCATTTGCCGTTTATCTTGAACTTATCTACCTTTGCAAGTAGGACGCAGCATGAATGAGCATGCTCACATGCTACTTCATATACACCACCGCTTTTTGATGCCAACACCTCAGAGAATTCCTTTACATCAGAGTGCCAAGGTACATTTTCCATTGTCAACTTTGAAGTCGCTGACCTGTATGCATCATCATAACCATGTAACATGAGCAAACCAGCAAACCAAAAGGCCAAGCCATAATCTGCATGCAAGAAAATAAAATGACACTTACGAGCCACAGTATGTTACACCCTTGATTTCAATGAAATCAGGCTGGCCAAGATCTAGCAGTTTCGCATATGCATCTATCTCTTCTGCATTCCAGCCTTTGACCAGTGTAAGTCGGTAAACCGTTCTTTGATCTTTTTCATGCAGTGACTTGAGTGAATCCTAGTGACACGCCAAAACAGATGACGAACAGAAACAGTTAGTGTTGGTAGATCTCAGTCACGGTGAACATTTGAAATCCTCTAGATCTATACCAGGAAACGCTCCCAGAAGTCTGAAAATAGTGGCCTATCAACAGCCTTCAAGCTCTCCTTTGTAGCTGCATCCACACTGACATACAGCTGCAAATATATTGATATTGTCAGTATTCTTTAGAAGAAGTTGCATTTCGAAATACAAAGATCTAGTACTTAGTGCAGTCATTCAGTCGATTGAGCATATGACCTGAGTGATTGGTCTCAATGCCTTAATCTTTTCAGGAAATTGAGCATTTGTAACCAGAAACGTAGATATGCGTCTTTGATGTAGCTCATCCACAAGAACATTTATCTCAGGGTACATTATTGGTTCACCAACCAGAGATAACGCACAATGTCTAGGTGACAGACCCTCCTTCAAGTTTTTCTGGCTTTACTCCTGAAAATGCACGAAGTAGCATTCTTAGTTAATAAACACTATAGTGCAGTCACATGATAATGTACTGGAACTGAACAGAACAGCATCCATGTCAAAAACAGCAATGCCTAGGTTGGTTGTAAAACATAAGTGTTGACATGCTAAAATAATATAATAATAAAATGCTGCGCGTTATGATTCCTATAATCTCCTGTAAGGCTGCTTCCTGTTAATGCAAGGAAAAATTACAGGTACTTGGAATGATCATGGTCCAACCTGCCCTGGACTTATTACTTGGGCAGGGCCATATCATACACGGTATTTTGCAAGCGATCACTCATGACTCATGTATTAACACAGGAAAATGCACGCACCTGGTACACCTTTCATTTGCTTAACCATCTTAGTATGCTGGTCAATTGCAGCATTCACAATGTCAAGAGGGTCATCCATCTTCCATTTCCAACTCTTTCCAACAGGATTTGTGTGATGTCTCCAACAAAATACACATTTATTTGCACAAGCCAAACTTGGAGTTGCTTCCATGCATCTGCCAAATGATCATATATAGTTATAAACAGAAAGCAACAGTCAAGGCTGCCAACGCGCAGCATCATATGTTTTCACAAAATAAAATACCTAAGCACAAATGTTTACAAACTGAGATCAATAACAGGAGTAGTTGCAAAGTGGAGCAATCCAATTTACTAGTGCTGCAAAACACTTGCATAATAAAAACTGCAAAAGGTTTCACCTGTGACTTTCTATGCCATAAAATGAATGCTTATAACACCCTCCACGGCCTCGCAGCTGCGACTTAGTCCATCTACAAATCTTCACTCCACTATGAGAACCAATAATTTTGTAACCCTGCCACACAGAGAGAGAGGATAGATTATCACATTATACTAAATAAAGTAAAAGTGTAGAGCGGACACATAAATAATAAATAATAAAATAAGAAGCACAGGTAGAAGCATACATCAGCCGGAAGGTAATAATTAAAATACTAAACATTCACAAAGTATGCCTCCCACATCATGTAAGCAAAACACTTTGCACAACAGCAACCACATTGTTCACAAACCAAAGCCTGCATCACTACGAATTATCCTAAAGGTTCAATCAGAAGAAGCATCCAAACAATGTCAATTACCTACTTTCCAATACCATCTAATCAATCCTGAAACTTGCCAAAAATAAAATTGCTACAATCCCTAACTTTTATGTGATCTGCCCTAGGAACATAACTGCATATAGATCACAAGTGCAAAAAAATTGTGCGATATGACAGGCACATAACTAATATATAGACTGTGCAAAACTCCAGTAGCCTTCCAACATATGGTGGAGATTTCAACTTTCACGTAGTACACTACACAGCTCAGCTCCTGCAGTCCAACAAAAAAATGTGCAATCTAGACCTTACATAATAATAAATAATAAAATGTAAGAAATGCTCACTTGCTTCTCCAAACTCGTCCTAATGATTGGTGTGACCATGTCCTTTACACCATTCCGCACTCCATTAGCCTTAACACCCTCCAAATCCCCATTCTTCCTCCTTGCCGGTGCTTTCCCAGCAATATCTTCCATATCAACCTCCGCATTCCACCATCTTCTCCTCATCGTCATCATCCCAATCTTCCTCTTCCAACTCCAACTCGTCAAGCCCATTGCTGTTTTCATTAGCCCCATAACCAACCTCCTCGCCCTTCACCACCCTCAGCACCCTCCTACTCCACTCGTTGAACACCGCTTCGAGATCCCCGCCATCCACGTCGCCCTCCCCTAGAGGGACCACTTCAACAGCGCCGAGCGCGCGCAACCACCGCGAGAAGCTCCTCGCGGCAGCGTTGAAGGTCTCCCCATAGGCCCGGGACCCAACCCCGAAGACGGCGAAGCGGAGACCGGAGAGGAGGAGTGCCCCCGCGCGGAAGTCAGCAGCGGACTCCTCAAGCCAGCGCGAAAGGTAGGCCGCAGAAGGGGGCGGCGCGCCGCCGTCGTGGGTGGGGATGACGAGCAGGAGGAGCGGAACGGAGGGAAGGTCGTCGGGGTCGAAGGTGCCAGCGTCGGTGGCGCAGACGGGGAAGCCGGCATCAGGCGGTCAGTTGGGCGGAGAGAAGCTCAGCGAGGGTTTTGGAGGTGCCGGTTACAGAGGCGAAGAGAAGGGTAGGAGTGGCAGTGCGAGCGGGGGCAGGGGATGGTTTGCGGCGGAGGCGGAGGGATTTGTAGAGGAAGAAGAGGGAGGAAGAGGAGAGGAGCACGAGGAGGGCGAGGTGGGAGGTGGTGGAGGCGGTGGTCGCCGCCGGGAAGGAAGGCATCGCGGCGGTGGCGCGTGCGAGGTCGGACCGGTTCGGGCCTTTGGGTTCTTTTGGGGGGTTTTGGAACTTGGAAGCTTAGCTATGGGCCTTGGTGGGCTGGGCCTCTTCCATTCTCGTTTTCAAAGAAACACTGAAATATCCTAAACTAAAGAACGCCTAGTCGTAAATAAAAAAAAATATCCTATTTTCTCAAAAAAAAAAAAAATCCTTGAGAAAGCCAAACTGATAGTATTACGGTCATCGTCCAATTCAAGCTTGGGTGTTTGATTGTGTGCGCAACTACTTGCGAATATAATTTGAGCTACAGTGATAATCTTGTCATCCCTCAGTCTTGCCTAATCATTAGGACCTAAAATGGATTTACTCTGACCACTGAATGTCATCATGCATCTAAATGGCCATGCCACACGCATTTCTGAAGGTTTTGTTGTACAAATTTAAGATCAGAACTGTATAGAACGACTCAAATGAGAGAAAAATACACATTGTAAACTCTTTTGCTGTTTGCTCACAACTTACACTGAGAAACTTCATGTATTGAATCTTTACAGATTGTTGCAACTTACAACACCACCAAGCAGTTAATTCAGTGGCAATCTTTATCTTTACATATATAGTTACATTTTCAAACAACAAGAAGCAATCTTGTATCTCGTACAACCCTGTTTATGGAATCGAAGAGTTCTTTTCTGAAACTAGAGCTGGTCGTCTTGGATGCTGCTTCAAAAGAATTGATCAATATAGCGCCAACCACAACCAACCATCGAACTGGGCTTGAACTAGCCAACAGAGATGTGGTGAGCATATTGTGATGAGTAACAAATGAACAAATATTGTACATCTACCCCAGATTCACAAAAGGATGGTATCACACAACCGGGGGAAATCGACGGTATAGTGCAAAAATTGGTATGCTGGAGCCTTGTGATTCTGAGGTCAGCTTATGGACGCCATGTTGTTTTCTTTACAGACATGATACCCTCCTTGTCCTTTCTGAAAGTCATGACAATTTCCCAATGCAGTGATTTCAAGATTGTCTCCAATGGGTCAAGGATCTCGAGTTTATCACGGATGATAGCCCAACCTCCGGGCCTCAAAACCCGGTCCATCTCAACAACAATTGAGACAGGATGCTTACATCTACAACACAAGAAAGGGTAAATCAAGAGTTGCACTTAATTATAGTACAATGGCCTTTTTTTTGTTTCTTCTGGTAACAGAAATAAACCTCATCCCTGTACTTAACAATTTAAAGTAGATGTTGTGTTCCAAGAAAAACATGTGGTTTAGAAAAAAATTAATCATACCAGAACAAGACAATGAATTCCCTATTTTGAGTGTGAAACCACACCAACTTATATGAAATCAGAGCTAAGCTAGTCTTTATAATGCCATACCTTATCTTCAGGCGTGAGAATAAATGGTCAGCATGTAAAAGATCATAGGACCTTGGATATGTACTAAATGGTTCACACCAATCATGATACACACCGATCAGGCCACGCTCATAGATTACGGGTAGGGTGTCTGCAGCATGCACAGGAACAACATTCATGACCCAAACCTTTTTAGATGCCAGTGCAGCAGCAAATCTGCAAGAAAAGAATCATCAGCTGTTTCAATACATTTAATTTAAAATTTCAAAAACAAAACATGTATTATAAAGTACAATGCCGGTTTTGGAGAGAAATCCTATTTCGTATTCAGAGTTAATTATTATACCCTCCATATACAGCCCTCATATCCATTACGTTACGGATATTTGACCAGTCAATGCCCAATCCATCCAGATAAGATTTCTCAACAACAGCCTTCCAATGGTTATGATCAGAAGCCACCCTTGTTTGTGTGTCCCCAAGCCACTCAGGGAAACTCTCGAGCCTCTTGGGCCACTCCTCAGGCCAGTCACTGCCTCTTTCTTCGATACCAACAGGTGCTTTGTGCAGGCAGTGTTTGATATTAGTATACCTAAAAAGGCACAAGGTCAACTTGTTTGTGTATGGACCAAAAGTGAATTATCTGGGAAAATATCGGAGTAATCCTAGACCCAGCATAGTGATGTAGCCCAAGTCGCATGATCCGACTCACCATGCACTAGCTTTGTTCTGCTCTTCCTTGCAAAATGGAGGATCTTTTTTTGCTCTCAGATCATATACCTCATTTGAGGCTGGTCGCTGAAATATCTTCACTCCAGCCTCGCTGACATCATCACTATTGTAAGCTATTGCATTCCAACAAAGTGCGGTCATTGAAGCTGATATTCCTGAAAAGGAAACAGCCAACATGAATAGGCAGAAAGAAACATGAACCAGTTTATAAGGTTATTTTAGATGCAGTTATAATTTAGAACAGCACAAAAACTAACACTTACTATAGTTTACAGTGACATAAATACTTATGACATTCTATCATACCTTCTTCACTCTCCAGGTCAGCGCTTTTGCTGGATATGATGAAGTATCCTCCTGGACGAAGAATTCTATTTATCTCTAGGAGAAGTTTTCCACCTAAACCATAGAATACACAATGTCATTCAACACGCGATAGATGCTTCAATTATGATCTAAAGAAAGGAATGAAGCAATACGTATGTACCATTAGAATGCCATGGTATATTGCATTCACCACAGTGAATAGCATCGAATGCACCACTAGGGAAGGGTAATCTTCGCGATCCCAGACTGCCAACTGTTGCAGGGATGCCACGTTCAAGGGCAACTTGCGCAAGGTCTGTTTGGTCATTTGTAAGGCCTAAAGATAGCGTTATCACATCTTTCTCGAGTAGAGCAATACCAAAGCCAGCGCTTTTGCATCCGACATCCAATACTATGCGTATATTTTTACCCCAGTCAATGTCAGGAGCCATCTGAATGACAAACAAAGTAATGTGAAGATTGTGTAATGCTAGTATAGTATGTCTGAATGATTACTGAAACTAAACACATGTGTAGCTAAAAACACAAATAAGACCTAGTTCATTGTGCCTTTGCTGTTTTATATAGAAGAACGAAACCTTGGGGTTCACAACAATTTTCACTAGCGCACTGAATGCAGTATCGACTTTGCTCAAGATGGTGCAGCCTTATAGCAATCACCATCCAGGAATCAGCATGTATCAATAAAGAAAATTACGACAGAATTGGGCATGATTTTCTGAGGTAGACACTCCAATGGCGAAGGCAATCAAAACATGTCACAACTAGCCATCAATCACATACCACGTGGGCCGTGGCAGATGGCATGGACAATCCAATAAGAGCATTAACTATGTTCAGTTGTGCAACTATTTTCATGCTCTCGTTTCTAATCGCACACCTTCCCTAAAGATAAGTCCCAACTCAATTACGCAATCCAGCAGACAAAATGTGCAGAAACTATTTAGATGTTTCTTTACTTTTTTAGTACAAGTTGCTCGTGTCTAATCCAAATGTGAATATTTGACAATTACCTCATCAATTGATTCAACATAATGTCTTGCGCTACCTTTGAACTCCCATTCGTCTGGCGCAAACGTCAAGTACTTGCTACTGTGGTTCAGCCAGCTGTGGTCCTTAACATAATTTGACAACCTAGGATGCCCAACATTCCCATACCAAACCTGCAAGGCTCACAATTCACCACAAGAACAACCTCATCAATAAATCAATCAAAATTATTCGTGTTTGATTATGATCAACCCATTTTCCTGAAACACGAATTATGGTAAACTCCTCACCTTGTCCTTCCGCTCGGGCCATGGAGCAGGCTGTTTATATTCCTTGGGCAGTGACACCAGACACGTCACAGGAGACCTTGGGCAGCTGCGCTCATGGTGCCTCTGGCTCCCATCCCCATCGAAATCCACACAGGGAATATAGTGGTAGCCGCTCTTGGCACCGCAAAGCTTCCAATGGTAATGCGCGGCCGGGCTGAACAAAGGCGGGAGCTTCCTCTTCTTACTTGGAGCCTTCCTCTTCGCCGCCTCGGGATCATCCTCCTCGCCGTCACCCTCACTGGGCTCGTCTTCCAATTCCAGCTGCGGCGGCTTCTCCTCATCCTCCTCCGCAGGAGCCTTCCCCGAATTGTCCCCGCCCTGCTCGGGCATGGGCAGCTCCGCTTCCTGCTCCGGCTCCATCTCCATGTCTGGCTCCTGCTCCGGTTCCTTCTCCTTTGGCTCCGGGTCGATTACCGGAGCCGGCTCGGAGTGATCGTCCTTCGCAGCGGCGGCATCCGGCGATGAGGTGGCATTGGAGCGGTGAGGATGAGAATGGGATCCGGACGGAGCAGGGTGGCGTTTCTTGTGGCTGCGCGGGACGGGCCGGGGCTTCCGGTGAGCGTGCCCGCCCCCGGCGGTGGTGCGATTGTGGGAGGCGGTTGGCGGCGCGGCGACTTCGGCTGCGAAGGAGGAGCGCTCAGTAGAGATCTGCTGGGAGGAGGAAGTCGGGGAGACCGAGGTCCAGATGATGGCGAAGGAGAGGCCAAGCGCGATGGCGATGCCGACCTTGGCTCCGAAGCCCAGCGCCGGGCGGCGGCGCCACCAGCCAAGGAGCCCGGAAGAGGGGCGGCCGGGCGGACCGCGGGCCACCGTCATGCGGCGGCGGGCAGTGGGCCGGTGGGTTGGTGGGGCGAGGCTGTCGGTGCGAGTGGTTGGCGTCGACTCTGGAGGCGGAGGCGGAGCCGTGGACGCTGGGAGAGAAGCAGCAGAGCAGAGCGTGGAAGCGTCAGTTGGGACTGACTCTCTTTTCTTTTCTTTTTTTTTCTTTTTTTTTTTTTGGAGCATCGTCAGTTGGGACTTGGGAGGGGGGACTGCGCAGCAGAACAAGCCGGTTAATGTTTGCTGTTATTACTGCGTTTTGTTCACATCTTTTTTTTCAGTAGCCCTTCGGACACCGGATTTGTTTTCCATTTTCCTATTTTTTATACACTTCCTCCATGTTTCAGATGTCTGAATTTTCAAGATGATTTTACAATCTTATACCACTAAATAGTATAAGTAAATTTTTAATGACTCATTACATAACATATCAAAATTTTGTCATTGTTTGACAATAAAAGTAATAATAAATTATTAATTATCTTTGTGCCAACACAAATAAGATTTTATGATTTTTTTAGCGAGGTTTTTAATGTAGAATCTAAAAATTACTGAATCTTCTGCTAGCGAAATCCGCTCCATCGTGTCGGCCTTATTATCTTGCCACGTGTCTCTCGCAGCTCTAGTCGTTGTCACGACTCCAGTTGGCCAGGCGCCCATAGCCGACCCCGACCCTAGTCCTGCGCAGCCGCACCCCTAGCCATGATGATGCCATGATGATCCTGATCATCTGAAAGGTCCTTATTTGATTTTGATAATTGCATTACAACTTAATTAGGTCGACTAATGGTATTTAATGTAAGATATATAGGTGGTTAGTTCATAGGTACATGTGTGTATGAGAAACTATGTCATGAAAGATACAAATAGGCTTGGATTCGTTGCTTAACTCACACATGTGATAATAGAGGAAGCTTAACTGCATGAGACATGATATGGAGTCATGTGGCTATGTGTAGAAGATCAAGACAAGGTTTGGTGTCGATGAACCGGTTGCAAGTGTGAAGGGCAAGCTAATGGGCTTGGTTCTGATAGACCAACAAAACAGTGAAGAGCAAGCAAGTCGAGGATCGATGAACCAAAAATAATGTTACTGATGTGAAGTGGATCATATCGTTTGCAAGGTTCTTGGTGCATGTGCTGCATTGACATCGACAATGGCGATGGAGATGAATGGATATGCGCAAGCAAATGTATAATCTATAGGGAATTTCATTTCACCGATCTAAGTTGGGTAGAGAAGTGTTTGACCAGATTAGAATAGATGGCCGTACTATTAAGAGGAGCAAACTTTTTTACATATCAGTTATCTAGTGCAATTTGTAGTGATCTAACTTTATGTAAGTGCTACGATCTAGTGGCGTGGCAAGTGAGAGAAAAATCTTTTGAAAAATAATTGTGAAAGATTAACACACATGCATATTTGGTGGTGTTAACATATTTGGCAAAGGAGCATTGAGCTGGGGAGTTAGGACCGAACGCTCTGATGCGTCCGATTGGCATTGATGAACGTGTCTAATTGCTTTTTTTGAGCTCTCTGGTGCCTCATTGAACCCTGGGTTTGGAACGTCTGGTGTGACGACATGACACGTCTGGTGCGTAGTGTTCTGGCGCGGGTGAAGTAGCTGTTGTGCGCCAATGGCTATATTCAAATGGTCGACAACGGCACAACGACGTGTGGCCCAGACCGGACGTATTCCTGTCGATGCGTAGAGTGTCTAGTGAAGGAGTAACGACTTTATTGACATGTGAGCTATAAATACAAATTTTCACCTGATGGAGTCAAAAAAAAAAGATGGAGAAGACCACTAGAAATGAAATGTCAAAGAAATCTCACCGAAGTGTGAAAGTGGCGAGAGATAAAGTCCGATGCTATAATAGGGTAAACTCTTGTAAAGTTGTATGGTTCCCTGCTTATAGCACGAGGCCAACAGCAGGGTATGCTTAAAATAAGGATGCGTTTAGTTCCTAAACTTTTTTAAAGATTTTCTGCTACATTCAAATCTTTGAACACGTACATAGGAATATTAAAAATATAAACAAAAATGTTACAGTATCAATCCTAAACTTTTTCCCAACTAAACACACCCTTAACATTCTGCTGGCCGGTGGAATCTTTATTCGTTACAATGTCGATAGTTTTGCTCTGTGTCTGTGTCTGTGCTTGTGTTTGGTTGAGTAATCAGATCGCGAGAGCGGTATGTGCCATATGTTTCGTCAGGGACACGGCTTGGAGACGGCGAGTCACTGAGCGAGTACGACTGGCCACCAACAATAGCGTCAGCGTGGATGCATCATGCATGGGTACATCTACTTTACCTGGTCCGGCACAGCAGCCGCGACGCAGCGAGCGCCAAGCAAAGCCAAACAGTAAATGGGCCAGCGGTGATTGGTCGAAGTAATCAGCCCAGCCCACTCAGTCGGCCCGCTACTGTTGCGTGTTCCATTTCTCTTGTGTTGCCAGCCTGTGTGCGGCAGAGTATATCTGGTGGACGGAACTCTTGTAATCGGCATGGATGATGAACTAAGTTTGAAATAGATTCGTATCTCTTCCTACTCCCTGCTCTTCTGTTCTTCGTTTACCCTTTTATTCCCTGCTATCCTCGCCTCTCCTACCTCCTGCTGTTTACAATTGGTATCAGGCCACCGATCCTTGGATCTTCGGGGTCTTATTCCATCGATCGACAGCAGCAGCAAATCCGGTTTGGCTCTCACGGTGTTCTTCAGCATTCTGCTGGATCGAGCGCTGTGATCTTGTAATTCCTCTTCCAGCTGTGTCGATTTATGGAGATTTCCGTATCCTGGATTCTTATCTCCCCACCCCACCACCACTTCACTCGGCTTCAGCGTCATCTCGGCGCCATGAATCCCGAGATGCAGCTTCTCCTGCATGAGATGACCCGCCGTTTCGACGACCGCTTTGCCGAGCGCTTCACCGAGCATGAGTCGCGGTGGAGAAGCACATCTCCGACAGCCACTCGCAGTGGAATCGGAAGTTCGACGCCATCTTGAAAGGTCCGAGTTGGCTAGAGGGGGTGAATAGCCTAAAATAAAATTATACAAAGTACTAGACCAAAGTGATTAGTATAACAAAAGGCTATAATTACAAAGCTAATACAACAACTAGATTATGCAAGCCACTTACACAAGACTAGTGATCTCTAAGCACTAAGCCACTCAAGCTAGCAAACACAAGCAAAGCAACTAAAGCAACTACATGAGACAAATAAGCTAAAAAGCTAACTACTTTGCACAAGGTAAGAGGATGCGCTTTGGGAGTTATACATTTGCCTTGTGATGAAGCCAATCACCGGGATAATCAACAAATCACTCACTCGAAGGTGGGGATAACAATATGAACACCAAGATTTATCTCCGGGGTTCACGTGCTTGCCGGCACGTTACGCCCCCGTTGTGTCGACTTCAACCGGTGGTCCGGTGGCTAATCGGCATCACACACCGAGCCTACACAAGGCGCCACAAGGACCTAACACGGAGGAAGTAACTCAATGACACGAGCAATCCACTAAGTTACCTTTGAACACTCCGCTCGGGGTAGGCACGAACCCCTCACAATCCTCCGGTGTGAGCAAGCACAATCACCAACCTTCTCCACACCTTCTCCACCTCCAAACCGACTAGGTAACGGCAATTACCAAGAGTAACAAGAATTACTCCGCCACCAAGCCACCAAGTGCACTAGGATGCAAGATAATGATCACTGCACTTGATTCACTCTCTCTCAATCAAAATCTTGAGTTAAATCAAAGGGAGAGAGTTAGAGGGAGTGTGCTAGGCTCACAAGAGACTTAGGAAGATAAAAAATGCGTAAGGGAGAAGCCCCATGGCAGCCACACTCCTATTTATAAGCGAGCTCAAAGATCTAGCCGTTTCTCACTAAAATCGGGCACACCAGGACGCGTCCGGTGTTTGTCAGGGTGTATCGCCCGATGACACGTGTACTAGCCGTTTGAATTTCTTTACTGCGCGCGCTTGCACCGGATGCGGAGCAGTCACACTGGACGCTCAGATGCCCATGTCCGGTGTACCAACAGAGAGCATCCAGAGAGCTCAAATTGGCACCGGACGCGTCCGTTGTTAGGTCACCGGATGCTCCTAGCGTCCGGTGCACTCACCGAGTTAGTTTCTGAACTTCATCATTGGACGCATGAAACAAGTCACCGGACGCGCTGGATTTACTATTCCAGCGTCCGGTGCTTACACAGAGAGGTTCCAGAGAGGTCAAATGCACACCGGACGCGTCCGGTGAGCACCCACCGGACGCAGACAGCGTCCGGTGCTCCTCTGAGAGCTGTTTTCACTCTCTCTTCAACTATCTTGCTTCTAAATGTTAACAACTAAGTGTTTCACACTTTTAGGCACGTATGTTAGCAAGTTTTAAATGCAATTGCAAGGCGGAGTTAGTCACTCTAGGTGGAATCAAGTGTATGCAACTAATATGCAACCTAGAGCACTTGCCGACCGGATTCACGAAATAATTTTCCTCTTAATAGTCCGGCCAACTATCCTAAATATGATCGCACTCACTAAGTGCCTTGATCACTAAACCAAAGAGCCCTAACTTATACCTTTGCCTCTACTTCTTTGATCCTTTGCTTTTTCCCTTTTTCTTCACTTGATCTCCACTTCTTAGCTCATGTCCATTTCCTCCACACCACTAACCTCTTTTAGGCTACACACACTTAGCACTTAGGTTAGTAGCTAGGTTTCATCAATTTTCAGAACCAAACTAGGGATTTTCACATCTGCAGCACTCAGGAGGGCCGCGTCGCGGAACTCAAGAAGACGGCGGCGGCGTTCTCGAAGTGGCGTCCTTCGGTCGAGCACTCTATCAACGTCATCCGCATGGTGGATCATGCCGAGAAGTTCGCGGGTGTCCTCCTGTCTCCTCCAACGGCTTCCCCAACTCATGCCGCCCCTGCTCCGATGGCTGCCGTGCGCTCATCTTCCGAGATCCCAGCCAACTTGCCAACGGGCACCGTGTCGACATTGCTCCACGGGCAGACGGATTTGGGTGGGTTACCACCCAGATTCCTCCCCCGGCCAATGGTATGCAGTCCCACCCATACCTTTACTCCATTCCACCTCCGATTGCGTATTACCCCCCGTCCTCCCCTCCACATTCGGGTGCGGGTCATCATAGTGGTACTGGCCGTTTGCCCAAATTTGATTTCCCATACTTCGACGGGGATAATCCGAAGCATTGGATTTCGCTCTGTGAGGATTACTTTGATTTGTATCAGGTGGAAACTTATCGTTGGGTCACTGTGGCTCGTATGCACTTCCTGAGGGCAGCCAAGCGCTGGTACCCGTCTGTCGAGTCTCGCATTCGTACTTGTTCTTGGGCCGAATTCTGTCAGCTCGTGCTTGATTGCCTTGGCCGTGAGCACCATGAGTTGCTGATTCACCAATTATTTTCTATCCATCAGTCTGGTTCAGTGTCTGAGTACACCACTGAGTTTGTCGCACTCATGGATCAACTACGTGCCTATGACAATTCTCATGATAATCTGTATTTTGCTATGAAATATGTGGATGGTCTGCGTTCGGATATCCGTGCCACAGTACTGATCCACCATCCTGTGGATGTCGATACTGCTGCTGTTCTTGCTCGCTTGTAGGAGGAGGTCGTGGATCCTAGGAAGTTGAAGCCATTCTCGCGCTTCAATTTTCCGGCCGTCAGCAAGCCACCGGCAAAGATGGGTTATCCTATCCCTCCACCTCCAGGCGAACGTCCCGGGGTTCCCAAGCTGCCGGCCCTGACACCGACACCTACTGCCCCAGCTCGGGTTGCTCCGGATAAATGGACTGCTCTCCGTGCATCTTGCCGAGCCCAGCGGTTTGTGTGATCATTGCGCTGAGAAATGGTCGCGTGGGCATCGTTGTTCTGACTCGGTGCAGTTGCATGCCCTTCAGGAGGTGTTGGATTTATTTCAGTCTAACTCTATTTCTGTGGCTGATCCAGACGAGGCAGATACATCTTCTCAGACATGCCTTACAATGTCAGCTGTTGCTCTGTCTGGGGAGAAGGCCGCTCGTACTATGTGTATCATTGGATCTATTCAGAACATTCCACTTACGGTTCTTATTGATTCGGGCAGTTCTCATTCATTTCTCAGTCCATTCCTGGTATCTCAGCTGGCTGGTGTTCAACTTCTCCCAAGACCCTTATCAGTGGGAGTTGCTGATGGTTCTCAGATTCATTGTAATTCTCATCTTCCTGCAGCGGTCTAGTTACTTGGACCTTATGAATTTCAGTCGGATCTGAAACTCCTTCCCTTACATGCTTATGATTTGATTCTTGGTATGGATTGGCTTGGGGCCTACAGCCCAATGCGTGTTCATTGGGAGCATCAGTCGATGTCAATTCCTTACAAAGGCAGTTCTACACTTCTTTATGCGCTCAATGCATCCTCCATTCTGCTGGATACAGTGGTGGAGGTCCGAGAGGTTGATTATGATTCTGCTGATTCTCCAGTACCGCCCGAGATTCAGTCTCTTTTGTCACAGTATGCTGATCTATTCCAAGTACCCACAGAGCTGCCTCCTCGCCGTGCTTGTGATCATGCTATTCCACTGGTGGAGGGTGCTGCCCCGGTACAGGTGCGCCCTGTATCGCTATGCACCGGCCCTAAAAAATGAAATTGAGTCTCAGATTAAGGACATGTTGGCCAGTGGGCTCATTCAGAAGAGTATAGTCCCTTTGCTTCTTCTGTCTTATTGGTTCGTAAGAAAGATAATACATGGCGCTTTTGTGTGGATTATAGATACCTTAATGCCATTACTGTTAAAGCCAAGTACCCCGTGCCAGTAATTGATGAACTCCTGGATGAGTTGGCACATTCTTCGTGGTTCTCCAAGCTAGATTTGCGAGCGGGGTTCCATCAAATCTGTCTCAAGGAATGAGAAGAATACAAGACGGCCTTTCAAACACACTGCGGGCATTATGAATTTTGTGTCATGGCATTCGGCCTAACCGGTGCCCCGGGCTCCTTTCAGGAAGCAATGAATTCCACCCTTGAACCATGCTTGCGCAAATTTGTCTTAGTCTTCTTCGACGATATACTCATTTACAGTCCTTCCTATGAGGCTCACCTGGAACATCTTCGGATTGTGTTTGATCTGTTGAGCAGAGATCAGTGGCGAATCAAGTTGAGTAAGTGCTCCTTTGCACAAACAGAGATAGCTTACATCGGACATATCATCAGTCAGCATGGTGTTTCGACTGATCCCAGTAAGGTATCTGCTATTGTGCACTGGATCAGAAGGAGTTACGCAGTTTTCTCGGCTTGGCCGGTTATTATCGCAAATTTGTTCGCAATTTTGGAGTGATCTCTAAACCCCTAACTGAGCTGCTCAAGAAAAATACTGTATTCGTCTGGACGTCAGTTCACACTACCTCATTTGAAGCGCTCAAATCAGCACTGTCTCAGGCACCAGTATTAGTTTTGCCCGATTTTTCCAAGCCTTTCGCTATTGAAACTGATGCTAGCGGAACAGGTATTGGTGTTGTCTTGCTTCAGTTTGGACATCCTCTCGCTTTCAACAGTCGGGCCTTGGGGCCTCGCACTCTCGGTCTTCTGCCTACGAAAAGGAGTACTTGGCCATTCTTTTGGCGCTGCAACAGTGGCGACAATATCTACAACATAGTGAGTTTCTTATATATACTGACTAGCGTAGCCTGACACAGCTTCATGAGCAGCTGTTGGTATTTATTATGCTCATGTAGAATATTCCGCAAGCGCATAGAAATACCGTTGTAGCATTTCACCCAGGAGTATTCCAGGGTATCGTATTTATCCTCAGGGAATTAATG
Source organism: Eremochloa ophiuroides (assembly GCA_038502445.1). NCBI lineage: Eukaryota > Viridiplantae > Streptophyta > Magnoliopsida > Poales > Poaceae > Eremochloa > Eremochloa ophiuroides. The sequence goes on from JAHLJS010000002.1 coordinate 7,815,143, forward strand.
GTTAAAGAATATGATAGCTAACCATGATGATCTACTAACTAATATACCAACTAAACTAGAGTGGGGGTAAATGATATATGATAAGTGTAGCGACACACATAGGAGAAGTTCCAATGATAAAAGAGTAGGTTAGCGAACGAGGAGGACAACGAGCGAGCATAAGGTTTCCAATTATCTATCTCTACCTGCGTGGTTCTAACTTAGCAAGACAAGTCATATCAAGCAAGGTCAATGTTCATACACAATTGCACTTCGGGCCACTAAACCACTTAGCAACAGAAAGGGATGAGAAGGGTACTAAGCCACCTAGCACAAGAAGGCCTACGCTTTAAGAACTAGCCCGAACGTGGTGGGATCAAAGCCTAGATAGGTCTGTCACCCCTACTAGGTACCACAAACAAACTGTTGGACAAGCCGCAGACACAGGCAAGCGTATAGTCTAGACACCTCGTCTTCACTATATCTCACTACTCTAATCCGATATCCGATGAAATTGGTTAGAGCACCGGGTTAAGGGCGGTGAACGAGTGCAAAGGTATACTACCATTATCTTACTATCAAACAACTATGACTATACTAACAACCAATACAACATAACTAGTCATGTTGCAATAAAGTAAAGTACTAAGGCAAAGTAGAGAAGATAACTATAATAATAACTCAAGTCTTACAAAGAGAGAAGGAATATTAGAACCATACCAGACCTCCTCGAAGACTAGAGCTGAAGACCAGAGGCTCAATCTAACTCCTAACAACACTAACATTACTACTAGTGCTACATCTTGAGAGAGAGAGAGAGAGAGTGGAGAGCTTCTCCTTGTGGTGTCCTGAATGACAGGGAGTGAGGGGGTATTTATAGTAGAGAGGTGGAGTAAGGGCTACTCCACCGCCACGTCATCGATCCGCGTGATGATGGATGAGAGCCCTTGGATCGTAACCTCCTTTAGATCAATGGTGGAGAATAATTCAGCATGTGCTTCTTTGCATGGAGGCATGCAAATGGCGGTGGGAGGGTGGAGGACGCCCCTGGGCCACCATGGAGGGGTCGGCCGACCCCCCTATGGCAGGTGGGGCCTCCCTCCTTCTTCTAGAAGCATGGCCCACCAGTCATAGAGTGTGGTGGAGCTTGGTTTGGCCTTGGGGTCGGTTTGCTTCTTTTGCAGGCCCATGGATCCATGTGAGCTGAATATGAGCCGTTGAGAGAAAGCACACACTCCATTCAAGGGTGGAGAACAACTCTGGAGTGTTTCTCACGGATCATGGCCAGTTTGGGAGGCTGGTGAGCCACATAGAGGGTCGGGTAACCCCACTAGGTGGGTCCCACTGACCCATTTGTCCCCATTTCCTGTATGTCTGCATCAAATACTTCATAGACCTGTGGAACTTATTATTGGATAAAATATATTTATTATGTGCCTATGTTCCTTCTAAACTGAGCCTGTTGATGGTTTTTTGAAGGTGTAAATTTGTGTCATATCTACCATCAACAGCAGCGTTTACACACTCCTTGGCAGCAGAAACTATATGCTAAGCTCTTGGGTCTTCACTATCACATTATTTACAAACAAGGTTCGGAGAACCGTGTCCCTGATGCCTTGTCACGCAAGAGCGCTCATGAGTCCTCCTGTGCAGCAATCTCTACTTCCCAGCCTGCTTGGCTCCAATCAGTAGTTTCTAGTTATCGGCAGGATGCAGCAACCATGACTATTATTGCCAAGTTAGCTATTGATCCCCAAGCCGTTCCTCATTTCACACTCCAGGCCGGGTTGCTCTGTTATAAGGATCGTATATGGATCGGCGCGAATCCTGCATTGCAGCAACAGTTGCTACAGGCCTGTCATTCCAGTGCTGTTGGTGGGCACTCTGGTATTCCGGTCACGTACAAGCTGATGAAACAACTTTTTGCCTGGACTGGTCTTAAGGCCTCTGTTCAAACATATGTTCCCGCTTGCGCTGTCTGCCAACAAGCTAAGCCGGACCGTGCTCGGCTTCCTGGTCTCTTGGAGCCTCTTCCAGTTCCTAATGCAGCCTGGCAGTGTGAAACGACCTCGATTTCCATGAAGGGAATCCACAGGCTCGAATTGTAATTCAACAGATTGCTTAGGACAATCCATGAAATTACCCATATCTCAGTTGACACCAGGATCCATACAACGGTAATTAAGTCTTACATAAACATTTATTACATCGCCACATTGGCGGAATCAACATTCAGAGAAGCTTAGAAGATGCGGAAACGTTTCATCCTTCACGGCCAACTTGAGTGTAGCACGTGACCCTATTCCCCGCCATCGTCTTCCTCGAAGTCGTACTCATTCTCGTCACCTGACAACAAATTTATCAGTACGATATGTAATGGCCACGGAGCCCATCTATGCAGCATTTGCTTTGTGGAAAGTGGATGCAAGGCTATTCAAGAAGACCTATAGGTTTAGGTTTCCTATGCAGCTGTAATCAATGTTTAATTAGTCAAGTTTTATCTCCAATTAACACCATCATCCCTTTTCCCATCACCACATCTCACATACCCACACCTCACTCTTATTCGACAGGCCCAACTCCCTCTCGGGCCTATCTCAGCGGCACACTACCACAGCGGGTACACTGCCGGAAAAATGTCATCCAGGGGGAGAAGAGGACACTCACTACACTAGTAGAAGCTTCACAGGAAAAGTCCATAGCCAACAGGTTGGCATATGTATCGATCGATCAACCATACACTCTGCAGAGGTTTCACTACCCACAAGATTAGCCATCATAAGTGTTGCGCAAACACCTAGGCAGAATTCCGGGTGCTTGCTTGCCTAGGTCGATGCCACCCTACCACTCAGCCCTGGGATATTCTGGATCTAACACCGTTGTGCTGAGACTGGGAGACACAGTACCGGGCCCATCCAGTGGTACTGCGCATCTAGAACGGAACGGGAACCCATCGACCGTCTCCGCCCACCCTTATCACCTCTCAACCTAGCAGTAGTGGCACCGTCCTACCAAGTAGTCCAGCCGTCTCCCGCCCATCAGAAGCGAGTGAGTAGAAAAGGATTCCCATGATCCTGAAACTAGTCTGTCCTAGGTTTGACCAAGCAGGCATCTTCTCTTAGGGGATACTCTCTCCGTGCCATCACAGCACCTCCGTCCACGGGCTTCAAACCACCAAGGCTATCCCACCCGGAACCTCATCAACAACTTTACCCGCCACAGGTATCTCGCTTGGGGATCCCCGGCACGACTTGCCTCACGGGCTTGTCTCATATCCCACTTGGTCGACATCAACCCTTACCACGCACCTAGGACGCACGCAGCACTCTCTCCCAGTGGTTATAATCAGATATACGCCGTCCCAATTCCACCACTTAGCACATAGCAAGTAGTAAGTAGTGGAAGAGTAACAGTAAATTATGCAGCAGCTAACCTAGCAGCGGACAGCAGGGTAAAGTTTTAATAAGGCAGGGAATACAAATATACTACCATGCAACCAATTCATACATAATCATAAAGCAGTAGCAACAATGTCATTTGCAATGCGTAAATAGGATCTAAGGATTTAGTGGGACGTGGCACCTTCGTAGTCGTCTCCTAGCTCCTGAAAGTACTCGTGGTTGTCTTCCTTAGTCAGATCCTCCTCCGGCTCTGAAATCGAACACGAAATAGTCGCGTCAGCGACTCCTATAGAGTATTTCAGAAAAATCCAATAAAATAAAGACCAAAATGCACACAAACATAGTCTTAGATTATAGATCTCATTTTTCTGAGAATTTTGATATATGGTGCGCAATTTTTGGACATCGTATGAATAAGTTATGAATTTTCGAAGATTATCTTATTTTCTGAAAATGGAAAAATGGCCGATTAATCAGGGGGTGACACGTGGCAGCTTCTGATTGGTCGGGCACTGTTCACGTTGACCGAGTCAACAGTTTCGACGGCAACGACTCTGCTGACGTCAGCATGACGTCATTGCTGACGTCAGCGTTGACCGAGTCAACGCTTTCCTCTGACCTGTGGGGTCGGGTGACGTCATAGTGACATCATCTTGACGTCACTGACTTGACACGTGGCAGCGCCAGAGCACGCCACGTGGCAGAGCTGGAGCGCTTCGGCCCAGGTCTACGAGGGCCGGTGTACGGTGGACCGAGAGTGCCGGTTCATGGTCGTCAGACTCGGCTCGTGGTGAACCGGGTGCACCAACCCTCCCTCTTCTCTGTGGCCTGTGGTGGACCAAGCTCATTTCCCCCCCTTGCTGTGTGGCCCAACAGCCCGTAGGCGTGGTGTACGGTGGACCGCGGGCTTGGGACATAGCGCAGGGACACGGTCCTTGTGAACCAGGTCTACCTCGCCTTCCTCCCTTCTTTCCCCCCCTTCTCCGTTCGATTTCGGCACGGCGGAACACCTCACCGCCGGCGAGCTCGCGCGGATCCAGTGTGGTGGTCTACGTGCCCTCCCCAAGGGTCGATTTCCATTGGCGGGCGGACTAGGATTCGGTTAGATCACAGCCTCGCTAGGTAGGACAGCCCGGTGAGCTTGTTGCATCGATGGTTGGAGACTAGCAGCGGCGGACAACGGCGAGGTGGTGGTGGTTTCGTTTTGGCCTGATTGGGGGTGGATTCCTTCAATTGAGACGACCAGCAAGGCATACAAGCCCAAAAGGGCGGGTTTGCGCCTCGGCAAGGTCTTTTCCGTAGCTACGACGCGCGGCGGCGCTCCGGCGAAGTTGCGGCGCATACGAACAGGGCGGACGGGGGCTCTTCCGGCGTTAGTAGTTTCGTAGATCGAACAAGAGAGTCGTGGCGTTGCTCCACGATGACTAACCTACTCGGTTGGCGATTGGTGGCGCTTGGAACGGTCGTGGTCGCGGCGGAACGCGTCGGTGGCGAGCGCGCTCCGCCGAGAACGCGTCGTGCTGCGCTCTCGGTCTAGCAAGGCTTGTAGTCCGGGGGTTTCGGCCGGTCGCGTGAGTGCGTGGTGCAGGTGATCTTCCTGAGCCGGTAAAGGCTTGTGCATGCGCGTCCCGTGGGCGAAACGCCATGGCAAGAGCAGGGCGAGGTTCGGACATGGCGTGCGAGCGGCTCATCGTGGTGTCGGGGTCGAGAGGATGGCGATGCAGTGCCGATTTGATGCCGTGCCGTGTGTTCGCAGTGCCGTGCCGAGTCGCGTTCGCGTCTCCGGCTTCTCCTCCGTGCCCGGCTCCGGCGTGCTCCGCGGCGGCAGCGCTTCGGCAGGGCCTCCGCTCCTTCCTTCTCCACCTTCTCCCTCTCTCTCGGCTATGCGGTGTGGTGCGGTGGCTTGTGCCGCGGCGGCGGCGAGTGGGACGAGGGCTAGGGCTTCGGAGCGGGTCTCATTTATAGGCGAGCTTAGCAGGTTCCCATGGCGAACGGCTTGGATTCGCCCTGCGGATCGGATGGCTACGGCGCGAGCTCCTTTAGGGTTCTAGCCGGGTGCTGGGTTCCCTTGGTGGACAAGGAAAAGGGGACAGGCGGGGGACAAGGTTGCCAAGGCATGTCCTTGTCGGCTGCGTGGGGTCGGGGTCATGCATTTCGCGTGACCCGGTTCCCCCGTCGTCTCGCGAGGAAGAAGAACAGGAGCAGGGGAAGGCGGCTGACATGCGGGGCCGAGCTGTCAGCGGCAGTGACGGCGCGCGCGTGCGATCAGCATTGCGCGTGCGCGCGGTGTTGGGCCGGCCCAGCGCGGTTAGTGTGAGCGCGCGCGAGGGATGGGCGCGGCGGTGTCTGGGCTGGTGCGGTGTGACGCGCGCGCGGGTGTGAGAAAGAGGAGGCGGGCCGGCTGGCTGGGCCGATTTCCCTCCCCTCATCACTTTTCCTTTTTTTTCTTTTTCCTTTTTCCTGATTTGATTTCTAGCTTTCAATTAAATACTTGCATTTGCTCTCATTTACCACACATGTATATACAAGCAATAAGTACAAATGAAAATCCAAGTTTGCTGCATGCTCTTTATTTTAGAAAGTGATAAGGTGCAATTTATATTTTAGTTTTTACAACATTAACCCTACATGCATGCATGAATTATTACCTTTCTTGGGAAAATAAAATGCAAGTGGCAATCACATAATTATTATTTGCATAATTAAACCTACATGTATGCACAAGTCATGGGTTCAAAGAATTAAGTTGGAAAAATTTTAATTGGTTGGTATTTTTGGTGTTTGTATTTTCTAGGGTTGTTACAGTCCTCCCCCCTCATTAGGATCTCGACCTCGAGATTCAGAGATAACGTACCCTTCGAAGAGGTAAGGAAACATGATCCGCAAGTCCGATTCTTTCTCCCACGTAGCTTTCCTTTCAGTGTGATTGCTCCATTGTACCTTACACATTGGAATGGTCTTGTTTCGCGTCACCTTGGTATCCCGTGCCAAGATCTTGATCGGATGTTCTTTGTATTCAAGTGTGTCTTGCAGGTCTAGTGCATCCGTAGGAACTTGCTCCTCGGGAAGCTTCAAACACTTCCTTAATTGCGAGACATGGAACACGGGGTGTACTCCAGATAATTCCTCCAGTAGTTCCAGCTTGTAAGCAAGCTTTCTAATCCTTTTACAGATCTTGTATGGCCCAACATATCTTGGTGTCAGTTTCCCTTTCACATGGAATCTGACGGTGCCACAAAGTGGAGATACCTTGAGGTAGACATAAACCCCAACCTTGAACTCAAGCTCTCTACGTCTTCTATCTGCATAACTCTTTTGCCTACTTTGTGCAATCCTCAAATTCTCTCTTACTTGGGCAACACCTTCTTCTGCTTCCACAATCTTAGTAGGACCGAAGAATGTCCTTTCACCTGGTCCCGACCACATTAGCGGGGTTCTGCACGGTCTTCCATACAACGCTTCAAATGGAGACATCTTAATGCTTGTCTGATAACTGTTGTTGTATGAGAACTCGGCGTGGGGTAGACCGCTCTCCCATCCTTCCTTGTACCTCAACACGCAAGCACGTAACATGTCCTCGAGAATCTGGTTCACTCTTTCTGTTTGCCCGTCTGTTTGCGGGTGGTATGCTGTGCTGTAGTCGAGCTTGGTCCCGATGGACTTGTGCAAGGATTTCCAGAACTGTGATACGAACTGTGAGCCTCGGTCAGATATAATACTCAGAGGCACCCCATGTAACTTCAAAATGTTTGATACGTACAGATCTGCCAGTTTTTCTGCTCTATACTTCCTTTTGACCGGTACAAAATGTGCAACTTTGGTCAGACGATCCACTATTACCCATATAGAGTCATACCCATGCTCGGATCAGGGCAATCCTATTATGAAGTCCATGGATATGCACTCTCACTTCCATTCTGGTATCTCAACTGGTTGTAGCACCCCTGCTGGTCTCTGATGCTCGGCCTTGATTCTATTGCATGTATCACATCGGGCTACATGCCCTGCAATGTCTGTCTTCATATTCTCCCACTAGAAGTGCTTCCTTAGATCGTGGTACATCTTGGCTGACCCTGGGTGAATGCAATATTTGGAGTCATGCCCTTCCGATAGGATCTCTTCTCGTAACGCTGAATCCGTCGGTACGCAGATTCTGTCTTTGTACCATACAGTTCCCTGCTCATCTTCTCGGTATTCGGGGCCTCTCCCCAGTTTCATCAAACCACAGATATAGTCTATCTCAGGACAGTTCTTTTGCGCTTCACGGATCCGTGAGGTGAGATTGTATTCGACGCGAAGCTCATTTAGCATGCCATAGGAGACTACCTCAAGCTGGAACGCGTCGAACTCTCTCCTGAGCTCAGGCGGCATAGACTTGGTGATGAGGGTATGGCAGTAGCTCTTGCGACTAAGTGCATCAGCGACAACGTTAGCCTTCCCTAGGTGGTAATGGATCTCGAGGTCATAGTCCTTGATGAGTTCTAGCCATCTGCGCTGCCTCATATTCAGATCTTCTTGTGTGAAGAAGTACTTCAGGCTCTTGTGGTCAATGTAGATGTCACACTTGTTGCTTATTAGATAGTGTCTCCAAATCTTGAGTGCATGTACCACGGCTGCAAGTTCTAGGTCATGAGTCGGGTATCTCTGCTCATGTTCTTTCAACTGTCTTGAGGCATATGCTATCACCCTTCCTTCTTGCATTAGTACACAGCCCAAACCTTGCCGAGAGGCATCACAATATACAACAAAATCTTTGTGAATATCAGGTAGGGCTAGTACAGGTGTAGTAGTGAGCTTCTCCTTCAAGGTCTGGAAACTCTTCTCACATTCAGGAGTCCATATGAACTTGTTCTCTTTCTTCAGCAAGTTGGTCATGGGTCTTGCAGTCTTGGAAAAATTCTCAATAAATCTGCGATAGTATCCTGCAAGTCCCAAAAAGCTTCGGATTTCTGACACATTACGGGGTTGCTCCCACTCTTTCACAGCCTCAATCTTGGCTGGGTCCACTACGACTCCTTCTCCTGACAGTACGTGTCCAAGGAAAGCAACTTCCTCTAGCCAGAATTCGCAGTTGGAGAATTTGGCATATAGCTGGTTGCGAGACAACCACTCCAATACGGTCCTCAGATGATGTTCATGTTCCTCTTTTGTGGCTGAATAAACCAATATATCATCAATGAATACCACCACAAACTTGTCTAGCTCATTCATGAAGATCTTGTTCATCATGTTCATGAAGTATGCTGGAGCATTAGTGAGTCCGAATGAGACTACCGTGCACTCATACTGTCCATATCTAGTGACAAACGCAGTCTTCGGGATATCTTCTTCCCTGATCTTCATCTGATGGTACCCTGATCGGAGATCGATCTTTGAGAAGTACTTGGCCTTACTCAGTTGATCTAACAGATCATCGATGCGAGGCAGTGGGTACTTATTCTTGACTGTGACCGCATTCAGATTCCGGTAGTCAATGCACATCCTCATCGTGCCATCCTTCTTCTTGACAAACAAAACGGGAGATCCCCAGGGCGAGGCACTAGGCCTAATGAAGCCCTTCTCCAGTAATTCCCCTAGCTGCTTCTTGAGTTCCTTGTAACAACCCCAAAAACCCACACAACCTAAAAATCCCAACCAATTAAAATTTTTCATTTATTTATTATGAAAACCCATTTTTCTTGTGCAAGCATATACGTTTCATTATGAATTTGGTAAATAAAGGAGTATAGCTTGCATTTTAATTCCATTCACATAGAATAATAGGTTATGCATCACAATTGGGATTTATTGCAATTTATGTTTGTATTTACTCAATATTTAAAAAGGGTAATATATGTATATAAATACACTTAAGTGAAAATAGAAAAGGAAAAAGAAAAGAGAAGAGAGGAAGAAAGGAAGCCAGCCTGTCGGCCCACGTTGCGGCCCGGCAACGCGCGCGCGACCGGCACACACGCGCTCGCGCTCGCGCCCGCTGCCAACCCGGGCCCGCATGTCAGCCGCCTTCCCCTTCCACTGTTTCTCTTCCTCACGAAGGCGATGCACCTGCCGGGGGTGTCACGCGAATGGCGTGACCCCGGACCCACGGCCGACAGCACCACGCCCCGCAGAGTTGTCCCCCTCCTGTCCCCTCCTTTCTTGGCCGCCAAGCGAGCTCGCGTGCACCGTGAAACCCTAGCTCAAGCGCACGGATGAGCTCCACGTACACCCACCGATACCCATTACCGTCCACTCAATGAGGTCACCATCAAAAACAAATATCCTTTACCCAGTATTGACCTACTCTTTGACCAGCTGGCTGGAGCTAAGGTGTTTTCCAAGATTGACCTTTGGTCTGGCTACCACCAAATAAAGATCCGTCCCGAAGACATCCCAAAAACAGCTTTCACCACTAGATATGGCCTATATGAATACCTCGTCATGTCTTTTGGCCTAACCAATGCACCCGCCTATTTCATGTACCTCATGAATTCCGTCTTCATGCCTGAGCTCGACAAATTTGTTGTCGTATTCATTGATGACATCCTGATCTATTCTAAAACACCCGAAGAACATGCCAACCACCTCCGTATCGTCTTGAACCGTTTAAGAGAACATCAACTCTATGCCAAATTCAGCAAATGTGAGTTCTGGTTGGACCGAGTTCCATTTCTTGGGCATATCCTGACAGCGGAAGGTGTGTCCGTAGATCCAAGTAAGGTGGAAGAAATCTTGAACTGGAAACCACCAACCACTGTGCACCAGGTTCGCAGTTTCATGGGAATGGCGGGATATTACCGCCGATTCATTCCGGATTTCTCAAGAATAGCTAAGCCTATAACCAACCTATTGAAGACTCAGGTCAAGTTTGTCTGGTCGCCAGAATGCGAGACAGCGTTTCAAACCTTGAAGAGATGTTTGACCACTGCACCAGTCCTTGCTCAGCCAGATATTGAAAAGCCGTTTGATGTGTACTGCGATGCGTCGGGTACTGGCCTTGGTTGTGTTTTGATGCAAGAGGGCCGAGTCATTGCTTATGCTTCACGACAACTCCGGCCTCATGAAGAGAATTATCCCACTCATGATCTTGAATTGGCAGCTGTGGTTCATGCATTGAAGATCTGGCGTCACTACTTGTTAGACAGCACATGCAATGTCTACACTGATCACAAAAGCCTGAAATACATCTTTACACAAGAAGAATTAAATATGAGGCAACGAAGATGGCTTGAGCTGATAAAAGATTATGATATTGAAGTGCACTACCATCCTGGTAAAGCTAATGTGGTTGCCGACGCACTCAGTCGGAAGGCTCATTGTAATTGCTTGACTGTGAAGCCATATGATCTGTCGTTGTGTTACGGGTTAGAAAAATTGGGCATAGAAATAGTCCCTCAAGGCAGTTGGAACAATATCAGCATCAAACCCTCCATCCGTGATGAAATCGTGGCTGCTCAGAAAAATAGTAAAGGTATCAGGCACATCAAAGAGAAAATCCAAGCAGGGAAAGCAGATTGTTTCAGAATTGATGATGAAGGGATTGTATGGTTCAAGAATCGGCTTGTAGTTCCAAAAATTCCAGAGTTACGTGGCAAGATTCTTGACGAAGCTCATTTGACAAGATACTCTATTCATCCGGGAAGCAACAAAATGTACCAGGATTTGAAACAGAAGTTTTGGTGGACTAAGATGAAGATCGAGATTGCTCAGTATGTAGCAAAATGCGACACTTGTCAGAAAGTAAAAGCTGTACACATGAAGCCTGGTGGAGAGCTGCAACCATTACCTATTCCTGCATGGAAATGGGAAGACATCAGCATGGATTTCATTATGGGTCTCCCAACAACCTCTAGGGGTTTCAATTCCATCTGGGTTGTTGTGGACCGCCTCACTAAATAAGCTCATTTCTTGCCTGTCAAGAAAATGTACAGGGCTCCGCACTACGCCAAGCTATACATAGAAAATCTGATGAAGCTACATGGAGTGCCCAAGACCATTGTCTCTGACCGAGGTACTCAGTTCATATCCCAATTTTGGAGATCCTTTCATAAATCATTGGGTACAAAACTCCTGCATAGCACAGCCTATCATCCTCAGACTGACGGACAGACAGAGAGAACAAATCAGATACTTGAAGACATGTTAAGAGCCTGTGCACTCAATTACCCTGAGAAATGGGACGAGTGTTTGGCATTGGCCGAATTCTCATACAACAACAGCTACCAAGAAAGTATAAAAATGGCTCCGTTTGAGGCAGTATATGGCCGCAGGTGTCGTACTCCATTGAATTGGTCCGAGCCTGGAGAAAGATGGTTCTATGGAGTTGACTTGGTCAATGAAGCCGAAGAGAAGGTTCGACTGATACAGGAAAATTTGAAAGTGGCACAGTCACGACAGAAAAGTTATGCCGATCAGCGGCGCAGACCTTTGACATTTCAGGTCGGAGACTATGTATACTTGAAAGTTTCGCCTATGAAAGGAGTTAACCGTTTTGGAGTCAAAGGCAAGTTAGCCCCGCGTTATATTAGACCGTTCTTAATCATAGGACGCGTGGGAAAGGTAGCTTACAAGCTTGAATTGCCAGAACATCTCTCGGAAGTACACAATGTGTTTCATGTTTCTCAGCTGAAGAAGTGTCTCCGAGTACCTGGACAAGTCATCGATGTTGAAGGAGTAGCACTTGAACCTGAATTGACATACTCGGAGCAGCCAGTACGAGTTTTGGATATAAAGGACCGTGTTACCCGAAGGACCACAACCAGATGGTACAAGATCCAATGGAGTGATCATTCTGAAGATGAAGCTACCTGGGAATCTGAAGATTTCTTGGCAGAAAACTTCCCTGAGTTCTTTGCTACCTTGTGAAATGTAAACCTGTCTTTTAATGCATGTTTTCCCCTTGTCTCTTGTTTAAGCATGAACTGGTTGTTGTTAGCTCTTTTTCCTATGCCTTGTTCCAATCTTGGTTATGTACCTAATCTCGGGACGAGATTTCTTTTAGGGGGAAGGCTGTAATACCCCGGGTATTACGGATTTAATTAATCTGCCATGTCATCATATTTAAATTAATCATTTGCATATGATTGTGATTAGGTCCCTAGAGTGATTTGAATTTAATTAGCATTTGTTTGTAAAATTAAATTCCCAAATAAAGGTTTAAAAACTTACTTTATTTAGGACTAAAACCTAATTCAAAATCTAAAAGGAATTTTGAGATAGTCCCTTAATAAAAGTTTTAGATCTTTTAAAATGGAACAACTTTTATTTTTGGAGATTTCAAAGTTCTGTGGTGGAAATTCAAATTTATTTCAAAACAATGATTTAAAACTTAGTTTTGGATTGGCATTTCAAAAATTATTTGGAATCTGGCAAAACTTCCTAAATAGAAGTTGTAAAGCTCATTGAGTAGAACAACTTTTATTTTGGCAATTTTTCAAGTTGTTGAGAAAATTTAAAAATAATTTTAAAAATACAGTTTAAAATTCAAAACTCTAGTTTACCCCTTTTTCTGTAGTTTCAAAAATATTTCGAATTTGGATTTAGTTCCAAAAGCAAAGTTGTTCAGAATTTCAAACCCTACAACTTTTGTTTTTACAGTTTTTCATGTTTGTATGCAAAATCAGTCGAATTTGGTCAAAAACCGACAGCCCCTAGGGATCTATGCTACAGTACTCCGCCCCCTCGCTCTGTTCACGAACAGCACCGGCAGCCGCCGTGTCGCGCGCGGGCGCGCGGCGAGCCGTGCCGGCCGGGATCGTGCCCCCGCGACCTCGGCAGATACGGGCGCGCGTGCGCCGCGTCGTGCCGCCCCTGTCCCCGCCCGTTGCCCCTCCAAAAGGGCAAAGACCACCCCTCTCCACGCCATTTTTCCTTCTCCCGGTCGCCATAGCCACCTCTCGGTTCTCGGCCGAATACGCCGCGCTCCGTCCGTCACCACCCTCTCCATCTTGCAGACAGCTAGCTAGCTTCCTTGCGCATCGCCTGCGACCGTCGGTGGGAGCTGTAGAGCTTCGTAACCACCGGAACACCGGTGTCTCCTTCGCGGGCGGGCAGAGCGCCGCCGCGAGCTCCGCCGTCGTCTCGAGCTAGTCTGGGTAAGCTCTGGGCCTCGGATTGTTGTGCAACGTGATCTCCGTGACCCCTTGAATCTTACGCGTGCGTCGGCGTACTCTCTGGTTCCCTAGGTTCGCCGGAACGCGTGTTCGCCGTTGTGCCGAGCCGCCGGGATCCGCCGCCGTCGCCAAGTCGCCTTCTCCGAACCACCTCCGTCTCCACCGACCCGTCGGCCAGCTTCGTGGTGAGCCCAGATGCTCGCGCACCTTTTCCCCTCTCTTTACCGGCTTGTGCTCGCCGGCGACGTGCTCGCTGCCGCCACCGAGCCGCCGCGTCCGTGTCTCCAGGTGCTGTGGGCCTCGGATCTCGTCGTGTCTTAGCTTGGTAGACTCGCCTTGGAGTGTAGAGTCCGTCAGTGCCCTCGGCTTCGTCCCTCGGCTCACCGTCGGCGAGCTAGGGGCGGCGGACCGCCGGCGCTCTCGCCTCTGTACAAACAGAGGAGAGGCCAGGGGCCTCGGGTTAGAAGATAGGTCTTTCCAGGGGGTTAAGTGCAAATCCCGTGACTCATGTGAATAGTATAGATCGGACCGCGGGTTGATTTCCGATTTCCCCAAGGTCTCTTTTGCTAAACCGCCGGCGCCGGGTGCGGGCGGGCCGAGTGGGCCGGTTTGTGCTGGGCTTGGGCCGTAGTGGGCTGCTTTGGTTTTTCTATTTTCCCAGTGAATTACTAAATGCTTTTCTTTTATATATTCATATGAATAGTGCTGCAGTTTGTTATTTTCGTGTGGATTAATTTACTGCGCCAAAAATGATGAAATTAATTGTGTATGCTCTCTGAAGTATGTAGTATTTGTTAAAAATATAATATAGGGTGTTCCAGTGCCTTTAATCTGCTGAATAAATCAGTGAAGTAATTAATAAATGCAAGTTTGTGTAATTTTAATTAATTATCTGTAAATCCAAAAATCATGAAATTTATTGTGGCTCTGTTTGGTGATAAAACCTAGCTATTGGTAAAGTTTGGTTGCAATTGAAGTTAGTTTGGTCAATTAATAAATATATGTGAAACTAGGGATTAATAAAGTAAATAGAAAAATGAATTTAGGTTTGTTGTGTGAAATTTTGGGTTGAATGAAGACCAAGGATCTTTCGCTGTGTGATCCTTGGCAATTTGAGAACTTAGTGCTTGGTAGTAGTCATAAAGCTGTGTAGCGGCTTTCTGTGACCGTTAAAAAGGTCAATAAAACAAAAGTAGGAAACATTACTTTTACCTTCCGTAGATTGTTTACAACTTTACCGTGAAGGAAAGTTGTACTCAAGGTATTAATGGTTTACTTCCAAGCATTTCATTTGTTGCTCTCATGCCACGCTAAGCATACATCATTGCATACGTGTAGTGCCCGTTCCCGAGGGGGTCCAGGTCGAGACTACTACTGAGGAGGCCGCTCCAGAAGTCATCCAAGGATTCGACATCTGCGGGACTGATCCCGACCCGACGCTGTACACGATCCAAGGCAAGCCCCGGTGCATTCAGCCCCTCTATTACAAAATATTTATAATTCGAGTTAATCTACTGCATTAGGTTGATAGGAGTTGATTGTCACCTATCCAGATGCATTGTCTCAAATAAATACCCTGAAACCTGATTTAAATAAAATGGTTTGAGAAATGCTTAGGCATGCTTAATGAACTTAGCTTTGCGTAAAAGAAAAACTATTTTCTGTGCCATGATTATACTTATACTTTGATTGTTGAAGAACTGGTTATCCGCTGGTCGATGTGTATTTGGGTTGGAATCCCAATGCATGGTCGCTTTCGGAGTAGATTGGAACTGGTCGGTGTCTTGGAAACGTGTTTCGTTGGGTGGCCAGCTCATGGGTCGGCGTTCCCTATGTCTCACTCACCCGACAGGCACGATAATAAAAACTGTCGGGTAGTCTTGTGCTTGGGTTAGAGTCCCAATGCAGGATTGGCGGCAGGAAGGAAGTAGGGACCGTTCGTTGTAGGCCTGCTGTGATCATGATGAACAGCCTAGCCACATACCAATGCGGAAAGCCTAGAGTCCGGTGATGCTATTGCTGGAACCGACAACCACGCACTGGGAGTGGAGAGATGGCGAGAGTAGCTTGTACCCACGTGGCCGGCGTGCCTGGATAAGGGTGGAGTACTGTGCTCTCGGGTGGCGCAGGACAGGTTTCGGGATAGCAAAGCCGTGACGACGGGTTGGTATATGTATGCTGGCGTGCTGCATATGCAGTGTGGTTAGAATCCCCAGCTGGGTACTTTCTGGATTCGAATCGACGTGCTCCTCGGTTATGGAGACTTGATCCTCACACTCTACACCGAAAAGTGGTTCTCAACTAGGTTATCTGAATGAATAAAGTAATTGAAAGAATGATGATACATGAGTCTGAATATTGGAGCTATAAATATGATTATAATAATGACAAAATAAAATATGGAACAGGATATATTGCTTTTCTGCGAACTCCTCATCCTCTGCTAGCCTTACCCATAGCCTTGCATTCCTGAGTCTCATTTTACACCCTTAGTCGGGTAAGTCTTGCGGAGTACCCCAAGTACTCAGGGTTTGTTAACCCCGTTGCAGGAGGACCACAGTCGGAGATCTGTCTTGCTCCATGTTGCGTGACCGTGGTCGAAAAAGAAAGCGGCGATGAGTGAAGTGGAACCCGTGGGCGGGGTTCGAGCTATCTTTTCTAGTATTGTGTAACTATTCCACTGCTACTGTTATGTCCTCTGGCCTGTAATAACTATATTTGAATCCTATTTGAACAACTGGTTTGTAATCTAAATGTTATGTAATCTTCCGCACTGTACTCTGATGTATTTTATTATGAAATGTTGTAATCCTGTGATGATTCTGCAATGGTGATCCTGTCAGAGAAAAGGGCGCTAATGTAGCCCGACAGACCTGTCTAGATCATTTGGGACACGGGCCCGGCTGTCAGAAGTCGTTAGTGACAATGACAGGTGCCGGTGGGCCAGGTGATTTAGCCGGTTCTGTTACAATAGTCCTTGATGAGTTCTAGCCATCTGCGCTGCCTCATATTCAGATCTTCTTGTGTGAAGAAGTACTTCAGGCTCTTGTGGTCAGTGTAGATGTCACACTTGTTGCTTATTAGATAGTGTCTCCAAATCTTGAGTGCATGTACCACGGCTGCAAGTTCTAGGTCATGAGTCGGGTATCTCTGCTCATGTTCTTTCAACTGTCTTGAGGCATATGCTATCACCCTTCCTTCTTGCATTAGTACACAGCCCAAACCTTGCCGAGAGGCATCACAATATACAACAAAATCTTTGTGAATATCAGGTAGGGCTAGTACAGGTGTAGTAGTGAGCTTCTCCTTCAAGGTCTGGAAACTCTTCTCACATTCAGGAGTCCATATGAACTTGTTCTCTTTCTTCAGCAAGTTGGTCATGGGTCTTGCAATCTTGGAGAAATTCTCAATAAATCTGCGATAGTATCCTGCAAGTCCCAAAAAGCTTCGGATTTCTGACACATTACGGGGTTGCTCCCACTCTTTCACAGCCTCAATCTTGGCTGGGTCCACTACGACTCCTTCTCCTGACAGTACGTGTCCAAGGAAAGCAACTTCCTCTAGCCAGAATTCGCAGTTGGAGAATTTGGCATATAGCTGGTTGCGAGACAACCACTCCAATACGGTCCTCAGATGATGTTCATGTTCCTCTTTTGTGGCTGAATAAACCAATATATCATCAATGAATACCACCACAAACTTGTCTAGCTCATTCATGAAGATCTTGTTCATCATGTTCATGAAGTATGCTGGAGCATTAGTGAGTCCGAATGAGACTACCGTGCACTCATACTGTCCATATCTAGTGACAAACGCAGTCTTCGGGATATCTTCTTCCCTGATCTTCATCTGATGGTACCCTGATCGGAGATCGATCTTTGAGAAGTACTTGGCCTTACTCAGTTGATCTAACAGATCATCGATGCGAGGCAGTGGGTACTTATTCTTGACTGTGACCGCATTCAGATTCCGGTAGTCAATGCACATCCTCATCGTGCCATCCTTCTTCTTGACAAACAAAACGGGAGATCCCCAGGGCGAGGCACTAGGCCTAATGAAGCCCTTCTCCAGTAATTCCCCTAGCTGCTTCTTGAGTTCCTTGTAACAACCCCAAAAACCCACACAACCTAAAAATCCCAACCAATTAAAATTTTTCATTTATTTATTATGAAAACCCATTTTTCTTGTGCAAGCATATACGTTTCATTATGAATTTGGTAAATAAAGGAGTATAGCTTGCATTTTAATTCCATTCACATAGAATAATAGGTTATGCATCACAATTGGGATTTATTGCAATTTATGTTTGTATTTACTCAATATTTAAAAAGGGTAATATATGTATATAAATACACTTAAGTGAAAATAGAAAAGGAAAAAGAAAAGAGAAGAGAGGAAGAAAGGAAGCCAGCCTGTCGGCCCACGTTGCGGCCCGGCAACGCGCGCGCGACCGGCACACACGCGCTCGCGCTCGCGCCCGCTGCCAACCCGGGCCCGCATGTCAGCCGCCTTCCCCTTCCACTGTTTCTCTTCCTCACGAAGGCGATGCACCTGCCGGGGGTGTCACGCGAATGGCGTGACCCCGGACCCACGGCCGACAGCACCACGCCCCGCAGAGTTGTCCCCCTCCTGTCCCCTCCTTTCTTGGCCGCCAAGTGAGCTCGCGTGCACCGTGAAACCCTAGCTCAAGCGCACGGATGAGCTCCACGTACACCCACCGATACCCATCACCGTCCGCCGCTGTTCCGAGAACCGGCCGCCTATAAATTGGAGCACCCGAGGAGCCCTAGCCCATTCCCACTCGCAGCCGCCACGCTGCGGCTCCACAAGCCACCGTACCCCACCGCATAGCCGAGAGAGAGGGAGAAGGGCGGAGCAGAGGAGGAGGAGCTGCCGGAGCGCCGCCGCCGCGGAGCACGCCGAGCCGGACACGGAGGAGAAGCCGGAGCCCCGTCGCGGTTCGGCACGGCACTGCGTACGCTCTGCACGGCTCCGACTCGTCACTGCACCGCCATCCTTACCTCACCAGCCCCACGGTGAGCCACTGAGCACCTCATCCAACCTCGCCGTGCTTTCGGCCATGGCACTCGGCTTCACGAGCGCGAAGGCCACGGGTCGATTCTGACCCTGGAACACCGCGCACACACACACAAGACCTGCCAAGCCAAACGGGTGACGCGCATATACACTGGAGTGACTTCGACGGGCACCGCAGTCATGGGCGTTCGGAGCGCCGCCGTCTCGTCGGCATTCCCGAGCACCTAAGCCAGTAGCATCGTCCTGCCACCCATCGGCACGACCACTAGCTCCACGGGCACGACGGACTAGCCTGAATCGCAAAGACCGACCATCCATGGCCCCGGAGCGCAGCACGACGCGCTCGCGGGAAGACGTTCTCGCCATGGCACGTTCTGGCGCGGCGAAGTCCGTTCAGGGTCTAGCTGAGTATCTCGCGCGGTAGGAGGGAGCCAAGATGGTACACCGAGACCTCGCGAACGAACCCGCCTCGCGGGATTGAAGCCAGAACCACCTGAATCGCCTTGGCCGCGTGCGCCGTGACCTTACCGGAGCGCCGCCGCGAGCCGTCGCCAAAAGAAGGCCATGCCATGGCTAAAGTTCGCCACTAGAGTGTTGTATGCTTCTCTGGCCTCACCAATTTGACAAGACCGCATTCGATTGAACCAAGACATGGTCGTAGCCGCGTTGCCGCCTTCCGCCGTCGTTGGCGACACGCCGCCGCCACAACCGAGCACCTTGAGAATCTCGGTAGCCAAAATTGGTAGTTGGTATACCATCGGCATAGACCCTGGAGGCGTATACATCTCCTAGAAGACCTCCTTAGCCCCGCCGGAACCTCACAGTCATGGCGACATCGCCGCCGATGACCGGAGCATCTCAATACCGCGACCAGGAACAAAAACCGACCACCTCGGACAAGCTTAGTTGCGGAAGATCGAACCTCCATAGCCCGGAACACCGAGAGGTGCGTTCTCGGGGAAATGTGATCGCCGCCGACACGTTCCGCCTCGCCTAAAATCCGTTCCGAGTACCCCGGTCGCCTCGCGCTGCGGAGAAAGGCCGACGAGGTTCGCCAAGTCTGCCTTGGCACCGCCGCGAAGATAGCCGAGCCCCGAATCATGTCTGTCGCCTTGGCTACGTGCGCCTCCACCTCGTCGGAGAACCGCCGTATGCCGTGGGAGAGAAGGAGGCCATACCACGACTCTAACCCACCACCATCTGGTCGGACGACAGCCTGAGCACGCCAATTGGGGAAAACCGAGCCCTGTCTTACCGAAATATGGTCATCGCCGCCCTGTCATCGTCCGCCGCACCAGAGAGACACCGCCGCCTTGAACAGACGCCCTGGAACCCTGCTAGCACCAAATCTCCGATTCGCCCGAGCCTCCCCGGGAGAGCTCGGGAGAGCGGCACCCTCGGCGCCCAAATGTCCGATTCGCCCGAGCCCTGCCGAGGTACGCCGAGCCCCGCCGAGCTCCGCCGAGTTACGCCGAGGTACGCCGAGGTACGCCGAGCCCCGCCGAGCTCCGCCGAGCTACGCCGAGCTTCGTCGAGCTCCGCCGAGCTACGCCGACGCCCCCCGACCACCGCCGAGCTACGCCGACGCCCCCCCGACCAACGTCGAGCTCGTCCGACCAACCGCCGAGCTACGCCGACGCCGGCGACTCTCTGGGAACCAGCATCGAACACCTGGTGGGCGACCATCGGGTCTGAGTTCTGATGAGGCGCCACATGCCGCACTAATGGACCCGCGCGCCACGTGGACCAATTCCGAGCTGCCCCTGATTAATCGACCATTTTCCATTTTCAGAAAATAGGATAATCTTCGGAAATTCATAACTTATTCATACGATGTCCAAAAATTGCGCACCATATATCAAAATTCTCAAAAAAATGAGATCTACAATCTAAGACTATATTTGTGTGCATTTGGCTCTTTATTTTATTGGATTTTTCTGAAATACTCTATAGGAGTCGCTGACGCGACTATTTCGTGTTCGATTTCAGAGCAGGAGGAGGATCTGACTAAGGAAGATGACCACGAGTACTTTCAGGAGCTAGGAGACGACTACGAAGGTGCCACGTCCCACCAAATCCTTAGATCCTATTTACGCATTGCAAATGATATTGTTGCTATTGCTTTATGATTATGTATGGATTGGTTGCATGGTAGTATATTTGAATTCCCTGCCTTGATAAGACTACACCCTGCTATCCGCTGCTAGGTTAGCTGCTGCTTAATTTACTGTTACTCTTCCACTACTTACTACTTGCTATATGCTATGTGGTGGAATTGGGACGGTGTATAACTGATTATAACCACTGGGAGAGAGTGCTGCATGCGTCTTGGGTGCGTGGTAAGGGTTGATGTCGACCAAGTGGGATGTGAGACAAGCCCATGGGGCAAGTCGTGCCGGGGGTGCAACCTGGGCATCCCCAAGCGAGATACCTGTGGCGGGTAAAGTTGTTGAGGAGGTTTCGGGTGGCATAGCCTTGGTGGTTTGAAGCCCGTGGACGGAGATGCTGTGATGGCACGGGGAGAGTATCCCCTAAGTGAAGATGCCTGCTTGGTCAAACCTAGGACGGACTAGTTTCAGGTTCATGGGAATCCTTTTTCTACTCACTCGCTTCTGATGGGCGGGAGACAACTGGACTACTTGGTAGGACGGTGCCACTACTGCTAGGTTGAAAGGTGATAAGGGTGGGCGGAGACGGTCGATGGGTTCCCATTCCGTTCTAGATGCGCAGTACCACTGGATGGGCCCGGTACTGTGTCTCCCAGTCTCAGCATAACGGTGTAGGATCCGGAATATCCCAGGGCTGAGTGGTAGGGTGGCATCGACCTAGGCAAGCAAGCACCCGGAATTCTGCCTAGGTGTTGCGCAACACCTATGATGGCTAATCTTGTGGGTAGTGAAACCTCTGCAGAGTGTACGGTTGA
This sequence comes from Eremochloa ophiuroides, assembly GCA_038502445.1. Taxonomy (NCBI): domain Eukaryota; kingdom Viridiplantae; phylum Streptophyta; class Magnoliopsida; order Poales; family Poaceae; genus Eremochloa; species Eremochloa ophiuroides. The sequence continues at coordinate 7,836,574 of JAHLJS010000002.1, forward strand.
TCTATCGATACATATGCCAACCTGTTGGCTATGGACCTTTCCTGTGAAGCTTCTACTAGTGTAGTGAGTGTTCTCTTCTCCCCTGGATGACATTTTTTCGGTAGTGTACCCGTTGTGGTAGTGTGCCGCTGAGATAGGCCCAAGAGGGAGTTGGGCCTGTCGAATGAGAGTGAGGTGTGGGTATGTGAGATGTGGTGATGGGAAAAGGGATGATGGTGTTAAAACTTGACTAACCAAACATTGTTTACAGCTGCATTGGAAACCTCAGCCTATAGGTCTGCTTGTATAGCCTTGCATTCACTTTCCACAAAGCAAATGCTGCATAGGTGGGCTCCGTGGCCAGTACAAATTGTACTGATAAATTTGCTGTCAGGTGACGAGAATGAGTACGACTTCGAGGAAGACGATGGCGAAGAATAGGGTCACGTGCTACACTCAAGTTGGCCGTGAAGGATGAAACATTTCCGCATCTTCTAAAGCTTCTCTGAATGTTGATTCCGCCAGTGTGGCGATGTAATAAATGTTTATGTAAGACTTAATTACCGTTGTATGGATCCTGGTGTCAACTGAGATATGGGTAATTTCATGGATTGTCCCAAGCAATCTGTTGAATTACAATTCGAGCCTGTGGATTTCCCTTCGTGGAAATCGAGGTCGTTTCATTCTGTGACGGAACCGCCTTAATCATAGGGCCCACGTGCCCCGTCATCGTCCTTAAGGACCTTTGACTAGTCTGCACGAGTTCCCTTTGACTTAGGTGGCCCGTCGGGTCTCATAGGAAACCCTAATTTCCCCGAGGATCTCATTGTAAGACCTTGCAAGTATTACAACAGTTTACACAAATAATATGAATCAGAGTAAAGAGTGCGGAAGTATTACTTAAACATAGATTACAATTACATTATCCCAAACCAGAGTTTCGCAGTGGAGTAGCGGTATACAACTAAACACCCTGCCCAAGGGTTTCATTATATACACATCTTCATCCATGTACGATCCGATGACCGGCACGATCCTTCGTAGAACTGTTTACTCAACTTACCTGCAACAGGGGGTTAACAAACCCTGAGTACATGGGGTACTCCGCAAGACTTACCCGACTAAAGGTGTAAAATTAGACTCAGGAATGCAGGCTGAGGGGAGTCAAGGTAAGGCTTAGCAAGAGTCAAAGGATTTTGCGGAAAAGCAATACTAATCCTATTTCAGTATTTTATCTCAATAATATTATTAATCATTAACCATATCTCCAAGTTCCTTCTCATATATCAACATCCTTTCATTTACTTAATCCATTCAAAAACATCCTAGTTCCGAACCACTCTTCGCTGTAGGGGTGAGGATCATGTCTCCATTAACCAAGGAGCAGCGTCGATTCGAATCCAGAAGTACCCAGCTGGGGATCCCTATCCACACTGCATATGTAGCACTTAAGCTTGCATATGCCAACCCCGCCTACCACGGCTTTTCATACCCCGGAACCGGTCCTGCGCCACCCGAGAGCACAGTACCCCTCTAGTCTCCAGGCACGACGGCCACAAGGGTACACGCTACTCTCGCCATCTCTCCACTCCCAGTGCGTGGTTGTCGGTTCCAGCAGTAGAGCCACCGGAGTCAGAGGCTTTCCGTAGTATGTGGCTAGTTACAAAGTCATGATCACAGCAGGCCGACAACGAATGGTCCCTAAATATTTTTCCGTTGGACACCATGCATTGGGACTCTAACCCAAGTACACTGGTGACCACCCGGTTTTTGCATCCCTTTTCCGATGGCGAGGATCGTTGGGACTCTAACCCAAACAGAAGGTCAACCAAACGGAAAACCCATCCACGTTGATGATAATGGACTGGCCAAGTACACCATTACCAAACGAGGACAATACCAATCCCATAAAATGATTCATTTGTTTCATATCATCACAGTTTTCAAAATAGCATTTTTGCAACTCTATCATTAAGCATGACTAAGCATTTTTCAATACTTTCAAATAAATCAGGGTCTCAGGTATAATATGTGGTCAAGGAAAGGTAATGCATCAATGGGTTATCACTCAACTCCTATCAACCTAATGCAGTAGATTAACTCAAGTGATAAATATTTTTAAATAACAAGGAGGGGCAAATGCACCGGGGCTTGCTTGTTGCTTGAAGTAGATAGAACCCTGAAGTCAATCTCCGGGAAGGATCCACGTTCACCGAGTGAAGACCTTACTCGGGACACGCTTCAGATAATAATCACCGCGCGTTCACTACACGAAATAATAATGCAACCCTTAACATAATGATATGTATGCCATGATGCAGAGATGCATTGAATTAAAAGTAAACTCTAATTTGGAATGTTGAGTACGACTTTTCTTCACGATAAAGTTGTAGGCCAACGAAACTAATTACTATCGAGTATTAACTACTTCGGTTTATTGATCATTTTAACAGTTGTTGGAAAGGCGAACAAGCCCTCCTATGATGATGCCCAGTACTCACTTAAGTGATTCATAAAAATGCTGTGATCACATGTGTATAATCTACTAATGTTTAATAACCATTGGTCTACCTACTTGAAGTTTCTTTAAATATCTTAACTAACATGATTAATATAAGCCTTAACAACTTAGCAAGACACTAAGGATCAGCACATGATAATAATCCAAAATTAACGCACAACTCTAAATTCACACAATCCCTAAATTGATTAAGGTTTCAATTCATTTTATTAATCGATTTATAGAGTGTTAAATAGTAATTAAGCAAACTATTTCTATTTGAACCCAAACTTTACCAACAACTAGATCTTGCCCTAAAACAGCGCCAAAATTAATTTCATGATTTTTGGATTAATCTATATTTTGTTAAAAATCCCCAAGGCTGCATTTAATATTTGATTTACTGATTTTTAGTTCCTATATGAATTGCTCAAAGTCATCATTTAGTATTTTTATTAATTACCACATAGCACAAAGAGCATCCACCAAAAATTTTATGATTTTTGGTGTAGTAGAAATATTCATACAAAAAGAATAAAATAGAGAACTATTCATTTTAATTCAAAATAAAAAAAGCCATTACTAATTCCCAGAAAAATGGAAAAACTAAACCTACCCGAGGCGGCCCAGTGAGCCCAGCCGGCCCACACTCGCGTCCACTCTCTCTTTCCCCAGGCGTGCCCCTGCGCACCGATTGGGCCGGCCCAGCACGACCGAGTGCGGCCCAGCCGGTTTTTCCCCTCTTCCCTTCTTCTTCCTCAAGCTGCCGACCGGCATAACCGGCACCGAGCGCTCTCGGCCGCTCGGGCTCGTCGGCGACGGCTCACCGGCGATGGGAAGGGAAAACCCCAGGCACCTAACACCCCCGCCAGCCTATCCGGACGACTAGGACCTACCCTAGAGCTCGAGCTCAAGCTAGCGGACGGACATGGCGGCTGAACGGAGCGGCCTCCGGCGTTCCGTGCAACTCGGCCCGGTAGAGCTCGACAGGATGACACTACACGAATCAGGAGCTCACCATGAGCGCCATGCGCATGTCGATTGGAGACAAGGAGGACTGGAGAGGAGTCGTTGTCGGTGAGGACAAGCACGGCGGCGGACGCGGTGGCTCGGACACGACAACGATCGCCCGTTCCAACGAGTTTAAAACCTCTAAGGACAAACCAGCAAACGTGTGAGCATCAAGAGGCTAACTAGAGTCTAGGACATACATTGGGGTAGGACGTAGCTCACCAAGGCGAGTTCGCCACGTCGAAGTCGCACACGGTGGCACTCTGCCGGAGCCGGAGACGAAAGAGACGGCGTTCCGGCATCTCCGGTGGTCGGCTGCCGGCACAAACAGGTCTAATAGAAGCTCTAGGATGTGGTAATATCAGTGGCACGGCGAATTTGGGAATGATACTCAGGGCAGCGCTAATTTGGTCGGCGACCGAGAGCTCGCCGGCGGCGTGGTGGAGGAACGGAGGAAGAAAAGCGACGATGGAGATGGCTTATATAGGGCGGGGAATAGGAGCGCGGCGTGGGGATGGCCCCTACGGGCCCGACCCCGACGGCGACACGCGGCCGGCCGGCCCCGGGCACCGCCGGCGGCCGGTGCGCGCACGCGCGGCTCTGCCCGCGAGCAGAGCGCGACAGCGCATGCCGGACCCCCCCGGAACACTGTAGCAGTATACACCCCTCTCCCCTTTTTTGCAAAATTACCCCTTATTTTGTATACAAACTTGAAAAATGTCCTTAATAAAAGTTGTAGCAAATTAAATTTAGAACAACTTTGGTTTTTGAACCAAATTTAGATTTTGAATGAATTTTTGACAATTCAAAAAGGGGTAAAAGCTTGATTTGAAATTTATTTCAAATTCAACTAAATTCTCAAACTTTTTCTCAATAACTTGAAAATATGCAAAAATAAAAGTTATTCAAATTGTCAAGTCCTATAACTTTCATTAAATGAGTTTCACCAGATTATTTATAGTTTTTGAAATAACATTTCAAATTTAAATTTCAAAACACTATTTTGGGTTTAATTGGAAATATTTCTGTATAACATCAAAATCCTCAAATATAAAAGTTGTTCAATTTAAAAGGCCTTACAACTTTCACTAAAGTAGTTTTCCCTAATTCTTGATATTTTTGAAATGGCATTTTAAATTTTATTAAACAAACACTAATTGGGTTTTAAATTTAAATTTCTACAAGTAAACTTTAAAATCTATAAACATGAAAGTTGTTCCATTTTGTAAGGGCTAAAACTTTCATTAAAGGACCATCACCAGATTCCTACTAGTTTTTGAACTCGTATTTCAAGTTTAAATTTTAAAACCTAAATTAAGATTTTATTTGAAATTATTTTTAATAACTTCAAAATTTCCCAAAATAGAAGTTGCTTAACTTTTAAAGATTTGCAACTTTTGTTTAAGGCCCAACACTTAATTATGCTTAGTTTTTGAGTTAAGGTTTTAGGTCTGATTTAGGGTTTATAATTGATTTTCTTTTTGTTACCCAATTCAATTTAGATAATAACATACAAACCCAAACATTTACATAACAAATCATTCTTAAGAACTTATGCATAATCACATGTTAAAATAAAATCAGTTTTGTTAATGCATAGTAAAAAAATGAGTTTATGCAGGATGATTTACATGCAATGATGATGACATGCCAGATTTTAATTAACCGTAACACCAGAGGTGTTACAGCCTTCCCCCCTAAAAGAAATCTCGTCCCGAGATTTAAGAAGCGACTAGAGCTTTAGGTTAAGTAATGGAAAAGAAAATGTGTCAAGTAAATATTTTTCAAATCTTAACTGTAGAGCAAGTAGGGATCTTACATTTTGTAGGACTTGAAAGGGGTAAATTATTTTTAAAGGTGAGCTAAGAACTTAAGAATGTTTTCAAGTGAGAAATTCTCTGATCTCTCGGGTAGCTTTTTCTCCTGAAGACTGATTCCAACATACTTGTGCTTCATCCTGTTGAAGTCCTTTGAGTAACACGATCTCTTATTAGCTTATGACCCACGCTGAGTATCCGGAGTGCGTCAGATCTAGTTCAATTCCACTCCTACCAAGTCAAAAACCCGATTTGACACTTGAAGTTACTTCTCGAGTGGTGCCACATGAAATACATCCTATGCAGCTGATAAGTGTTCAGACGCTTGAGTTGATAAGCTACTAGCCCACACTTCTCTTACTACCTGTTATGAGGAAGATTCTTATTTGACCTAATCAGTTGTTTCTCAACACTAAAACTTGAAACCTTATTTCTTCGAAATACAACCCTTGCGAGGAATATCTTTTAAGGGTGTGTTTCAAGGAGAGTGAGGGCACATTAATTGCGAGCTACGATGATTCAGGAGTGCCGACTACGATACCAGTGTGTACCCTGGTAAGGTCTTATGTGACTGCAGTTCACAGAAGATTCCAAGTTTTGACACGGCACCATAGTCGCGGGTCGAGACACCATCATAGAACACAATCAAAGTAACCTCGGTAAAAAGAGAAAAATATATCGATTGCATCTATGATGTACAATGACCATAGACCTTGATACGAGCATATACCCATCCGAATCTCATGTGATTGTGAGTTACAGGAGATCCCAGGTTGCTATATTGTATCACAGCCGCAGATCATGTTACATCATAGCAAGATGAATTTGTTTCCCCATACAGTGCAGACAAGGAAACTTTATTGGTTGCGAAACTATGGTATGTCACAGTCCTAGACCTCGATACCTGCGTGTGCCTAGCAGAATCTCGGTGTGGCCATGGCAAGTGAGAGACTCTAGGTTTCGACGCGACACCATGGTCACAGGTCATGACAGCACTATAGGCACAACCATAATGATTTTGGAATAACATGTTGGATTTAAATGAGAGATACGTGTCGGATCAAGGCATAATACGTATGCAGATAAAAGTCATGGTCAAGTGCTAGGTTTTTATCCTGAGTCTGTAGGCGAATTAAAGTACATCATAAAGTTTTCGTCGGAGTGAATTTTCAAAATAGATGTCAAGACATTTATAAATAACCAAGAATCGATAAAACAACATGGAATCCTCAGCGGATCACAGATACCACTTCCAAGTGATTGGATTTTAGGTATCATTTCCAAATTGGTCCCTGTTATTCTTTCAGAGGAAATTAAGATGATTGCAAAGACAAAGAATCTTAAGAATTCGGAGAGATCAGATGGGATTCTTAAAGTGAGTTTTAATATAGTTATAAAGAGCAAAAGGATTTTGAAACTCATGAAGAAATATGGATACGAATTCTTGTAAAAGATATTTGGAAAAAGGAGTGAAAGCACATTAATTGCAGGCTAGGATCAAGACCATCAACCTTGACAACAGCGAGCGTCCGGTAGAAATTTTTCCATGGTTGTGATCCATAGGAGACCCCAGATTTCAACGCTGTGTCACGGTCTTGGAGCACAATATCCCATAGACTACAATTACAATAGCTTTCAAAGGAAATAGCAGTGTTTTGAAAGGAGAAGATAAACATTTTCATGAGTGGATTTAATAAATCAAGGATTAGCCAAAGTTTTGTGTCAAGTTGGAATAGTGAAAGGGTGCATCCAGAAATTTTTCCAAAAATTAGAACTTATGGAGCGAAGTTTAGCGGTGATGGCAAAACCTAGTCCTATAACAAAATTGACCAACTGTTGAACACACGTAACACTCATAAGCTCAAGTATGAAATGATCTGGCCGATGACATAGGATTATCCGAGGTTTACACATTAGTTCACATTGACTACTAGCTTAGGTCGACTTACTCCAACTTATTTAACTACCATTACACCAGTTTCCTACCGACACAGGGTTTTGGATTACAAGGACACTTAACCTCAGACTTGACCTGATCTGACACTGGGTCTAGGGGACTACTTAGCTTCATAAACTAATCGACTCGATCACTCACTACTTCTGACTCCGAGTCACTAGCTACTTCCTCAAACTCTTCATCGGCATTCTCTGCTGATCCAGACAATTCTTGATGGTCAGCTGCTGGAACATCTACATCTGGAATTGGATCATTCATGGCATGGAGCATTTGCACTTCTCGTTGCAGATCGGCAATGTTCTGATGGGCTGCCTGAAGTTGTTGCTGATAGGTATTATGCAGACCCCAAAACATCGCATCCTGATGCTACAGATATCCAACGGTCTCTCTAAGACCTTCTCTTGCCATTACGGCATAAGAATGAGCTTATTCACGCTGCTGGATGAGAAGTCCTGTCTGAAGGTGAAGACTATCCACCAGACTCTCCAGTTCTTCTATGCGGTGCTGGTCTGCTTGCCGCTGTGCTTCGAGTGCTTCCACCTGGACGTCCAAACCAATCTTTTCCACATCACTGATCTGAGCAGCCTTTTGCCACTTTAAGGCTTCCTTATTGGCCTTCTTCTTTTTGAGTTCGGTACTCTTGAGTGCTTCATAATATTCAGCGTAAAGTTCCTGCCACTCCTCGCGTCCTTGCTCACGGGTCAGATGGAGGTTAAGGACGGCTAGCATGGCTCGAGTAGTGGCTACCAATATGGGATCCTGCTGATCAGACTTTTCTTCCAATTGCTTGGCTTGTCGTTGAAGACCATCCCAATTCCCTGGGGCTTCTGACGGAAACATTCTCAGAGTAGAAACTCTGACTTCCTTCTGACACCTGAAGCAGATCTTTCTCAGGACTTCCAATGCTGTAGCCTGAGCTCCTTCCCAAGGACTCATACCTTCTGCCTGTGCTTCCCAAGCTGGCCAAAACGGAGCAGTGGTACAAGATGGGATCCGAAGTGACACTTCGTACCACGGCCGACCAAGAACAACAGTACGGGACCAACGATATTTTGGTGGTTCCGAGTAGCCTACTTCCTGTAGTAACTGCCACAACACCGTAGGAGTTCCGAACATAGCCAGGCATGCGTCGATTCCAGTGGTAGGGTCTTGGGGATCCATCTATTGAAAAGAAAGATAAGAATTTGTTTTTAACAAAATATACATTTGGAAGCAGGCTTTATTTTAGAAAGTAGAGATTTAATTTATATCGGGGGTATTACTAATAGTTGTAATGTCATGATGCATGAGCGTTCCAACGCAAGCCAGGATACCCTGATATAAACGTAATATACTGATTAAATTAATTATTAGAGTGACGTGCACCCAACGTTTTCAAACATAGGGCATACTTAAAACGCTAATCCACTACTAAGCTCAAAACCTAACTATAGACCTATAGAAGTAATCGAGGAAAGATGCTATAGAATGAATGAGGAAAGTTTGGAAACAACTCGGACCAAACTACCCCATCAATTTTATCCATTCGAAATCCTTTTAAAGTTTTTGTAAAGTAATACTGCAAGTACTTTACAATGAAATGCTCTGATACCACTTGTGACGGAACCGCCTTAATCATAGGGCCCACGTGCCCCGTCATCGTCCTTAAGGACCTTTGACTAGTCTGCACGAGTTCCCTTTGACTTAGGTGGCCCGTCGGGTCTCATAGGAAACCCTAATTTCCCCGAGGATCTCATTGTAAGACCTTGCAAGTATTACAACAGTTTACACAAATAATATGAATCAGAGTAAAGAGTGCGGAAGTATTACTTAAACATAGATTACAATTACATTATCCCAAACCAGAGTTTCGCAGTGGAGTAGCGGTATACAACTAAACACCCTGCCCAAGGGTTTCATTATATACACATCTTCATCCATGTACGATCCGATGACCGGCACGATCCTTCGTAGAACTGTTTACTCAACTTACCTGCAACAGGGGGTTAACAAACCCTGAGTACATGGGGTACTCCGCAAGACTTACCCGACTAAAGGTGTAAAATTAGACTCAGGAATGCAGGCTGAGGGGAGTCAAGGTAAGGCTTAGCAAGAGTCAAAGGATTTTACGGAAAAGCAATACTAATCCTATTTCAGTATTTTATCTCAATAATATTATTAATCATTAACCATATCTCCAAGTTCCTTCTCATATATCAACATCCTTTCATTTACTTAATCCATTCAAAAACATCCTAGTTCCGAACCACTCTTCGCTGTAGGGGTGAGGATCATGTCTCCATTAACCGAGGAGCAGCGTCGATTCGAATCCAGAAGTACCCAGCTGGGGATCCCTATCCACACTGCATATGTAGCACTTAAGCTTGCATATGCCAACCCCGCCTACCACGGCTTTTCATACCCCAGAACCGGTCCTGCGCCACCCGAGAGCACAGTACCCCTCTAGTCTCCAGGCACGACGGCCACGAGGGTACACGCTACTCTCGTCATCTCTCCACTCCCAGTGCGTGGTTGTCGGTTCCAGCAGTAGAGCCACCGGAGTCAGAGGCTTTCCGTAGTATGTGGCTAGTTACAAAGTCATGATCACAGCAGGCCGACAACGAATGGTCCCTAAATATTTTTCCGTTGGACACCATGCATTGGGACTCTAACCCAAGTACACTGGTGACCACCCGGTTTTCGCATCCCTTTTCCGATGGCGAGGATCGTTGGGACTCTAACCCAAACAGATAGTCAACCAAACGGAAAACCCATCCACGTTGATGATAATGGACTGGCCAAGTACACCATCACCAAACGAGGACAATACCAATCCCATAAAATGATTCATTTGTTTCATATCATCACAGTTTTTAAAATAGCATTTTTGCAACTCTATCATTAAGCATGACTAAGCATTTTTCAATACTTTCAAATAAATCAGGGTCTCAGGTATAATATGTGGTCAAGGAAAGGTAATGCATCAATGGGTTATCACTCAACTCCTATCAACCTAATGCAGTAGATTAACTCAAGTGATAAATATTTTTAAATAACAAGGAGGGGCAAATGCACCGGGGCTTGCCTGTTGCTTGAAGTAGATAGAACCCTGAAGTCAATCTCCGGGAAGGATCCACGTTCACCGAGTGAAGACCTTACTCGGGACACGCTTCAGATAATAATCACCGCGCGTTCACTACACGAAATAATAATGCAACCCTTAACATAATGATATGTATGCCATGATGCAGAGATGCATTGAATTAAAAGTAAACTCTAATTTGGAATGTTGAGTACGACTTTTCTTCACGATAAAGTTGTAGGCCAACGAAACTAATTACTATCGAGTATTAACTACTTCGGTTTATTGATCATTTTAACAGTTGTTGGAAAGGCGAACTAGCCCTCCTATGATGATGCCCAGTACTCACTTAAGTGATTCATAAAAATGCTGTGATCACATGTGTATAATCTACTAATGTTTAATAACCATTGGTCTACCTACTTGAAGTTTTTTTAAATATCTTAACTAACATGATTAATATAAGCCTTAACAACTTAGCAAGACACTAAGGATCAGCACATGATAATAATCCAAAATTAACGCACAACTCTAAATTCACACAATCCCTAAATTGATTAAGGTTTCAATTCATTTTATTAATCGATTTATAGAGTGTTAAATAGTAATTAAGCAAACTATTTCTATTTGAACCCAAACTTTACCAACAACTAGATCTTGCCCTAAAACAGCGCCAAAATTAATTTCATGATTTTTGGATTAATCTATATTTTGTTAAAAATCCCCAAGGCTGCATTTAATATTTGATTTACTGATTTTTAGTTCCTATATGAATTGCTCAAAGTCATCATTTAGTATTTTTATTAATTACCACATAGCACAAAGAGCATCCACCAAAAATTTTATGATTTTTGGTGCAGTAGAAATATTCATACAAAAAGAATAAAATAGAGAACTATTCATTTTAATTCAAAATAAAAAAAGCCATTACTAATTCCCAGAAAAATGGAAAAACTAAACCTACCCGAGGCGGCCCAGTGAGCCCAGCCGGCCCACACTCGCGTCCGCTCTCTCTTTCCCCAGGCGTGCCCCTGCGCACCGATTGGGCCGGCCCAGCACGACCGAGTGCGGCCCAGCCGGTTTTTCCCCTCTTCCCTTCTTCTTCCTCAAGCTGCCGACCGGCATAACCGGCACCGAGCGCTCTCGGCCGCTCGGGCTCGTCGGCGACGGCTCACCGGCGATGGGAAGGGAAAACCCCAGGCACCTAACACCCCCGCCAGCCTATCCGGACGACTAGGACCTACCCTAGAGCTCGAGCTCAAACTAGCGGACGGACATGGCGGCTGAACGGAGCGGCCTCCGGCGTTCCGTGCAACTCGGCCCGGTAGAGCTCGGCAGGATGACACTACACGAATCAGGAGCTCACCATGAGCGCCATGCGCATGTCGATTGGAGACAAGGAGGACTGGAGAGGAGTCGTTGTCGGTGAGGACAAGCACGGCGGCGGACGTGGTGGCTCGGACACGACAACGATCGCCCGTTCCGACGAGTTTAAAACCTCTAAGGACAAACCAGCAAACGTGTGAGCATCAAGAGGCTAACTAGAGTCTAGGACATACATTGGGGTAGGACGTAGCTCACCAAGGCGAGTTCGCCACGTCGAAGTCGCACACGGTGGCACTCTGCCGGAGCCGGAGACGAAAGAGACGGCGTTCCGGCATCTCCGGTGGTCGGCTGCCGGCACAAACAGGTCTAATAGAAGCTCTAGGATGTGGTAATATCAGTGGCACAGCGAATTTGGGAATGATACTCAGGGCAGCGCTAATTTGGTCGGCGACCGAGAGCTCGCCGGCGGCGTGGTGGAGGAACGGAGGAAGAAAAGCGACGATGGAGATGGCTTATATAGGGCGGGGAATAGGAGCGCGGCGTGGGGATGGCCCCTACGGGCCCGACCCCGACGGTGACACGCGGCCGGCCGGCCCCGGGCACCGCCGGCGGCCGGTGCGCGCACGCGCGGCTCTGCCCGCGAGCAGAGCGCGACAGCGCATGCCGGACCCTCCCGGAACACTGTAGCAGTATACACCCCTCTCCCCTTTTTTGCAAAATTACCCCTTATTTTGTATACAAACTTGAAAAATGTCCTTAATAAAAGTTGTAGCAAATTAAATTTAGAACAACTTTGGTTTTTGAACCAAATTCAGATTTTGAATGAATTTTTGACAATTCAAAAAGGGGTAAAAGCTTGATTTGAAATTTATTTCAAATTCAACTAAATTCTCAAACTTTTTCTCAATAACTTGAAAATATGCAAAAATAAAAGTTATTCAAATTGTCAAGTCCTATAACTTTCATTAAATGAGTTTCACCAGATTATTTATAGTTTTTGAAATAACATTTTAAATTTAAATTTCAAAACACTATTTTGGGTTTAATTGGAAATCTTTCTGTATAACATCAAAATCCTCAAATATAAAAGTTGTTCAATTTAAAAGGCCTTACAACTTTCACTAAAGTAGTTTTCCCTAATTCTTGATATTTTTGAAATGGCATTTTAAATTTTATTAAACAAACACTAATTGGGTTTTAAATTTAAATTTCTACAAGTAAACTTTAAAATCTATAAACATGAAAGTTGTTCCATTTTGTAAGGGCTAAAACTTTCATTAAAGGACCATCGCCAGATTCCTACTAGTTTTTGAACTCGTATTTCAAGTTTAAATTTTAAAACCTAAATTAAGATTTTATTTGAAATTATTTTTAATAACTTCAAAATTTCCCAAAATAGAAGTTGCTTAACTTTTAAAGATTTGCAACTTTTGTTTAAGGCCCAACACTTAATTATGCTTAGTTTTTGAGTTAAGGTTTTAGGTCTGATTTAGGGTTTATAATTGATTTTCTTTTTGTTACCCAATTCAATTTAGATAATAACATACAAACCCAAACATTTACATAACAAATCATTCTTAAGAACTTATGCATAATCACATGTTGAAATAAAATTAGTTTTGTTAATGCATAGTAAAAAAATGAGTTTATGCAGGATGATTTACATGCAATGATGATGACATGGCAGATTTTAATTAACCGTAACACCAGAGGTGTTACACATTCCTTCAACTCATCAGCCGACATTCTGTAGGGTCTTTTGGCAATTGGTGCAGTCCCCGGCATCAGCTCTAAAACAAACTCCATATCTCTATCTGGTGGCATTCCTGGCAACTCCTCTGGAAACACGTCATTGAATTCACAGACTACTGGCACATCTCTGAATGTCAGCTCTATCTTTTCTGCCTTAGTCTCCAGAGCACATAGGAGGGCTTGGACTCTCCCGGTTTGGGGTACACATCGGACGGCTGTTCCCCAAGGGTGGGTTACCTGAACATATCTAGGTAAACAAGATATCACTCCCCGGTGTTTGGTTAGCCAGTCCATGCCTAAGATGACATCTAAGCTGTTGGAGGGTAGTAGGGTTAGGTCAGCTCGAAAGTCATGTCCCTCGATTGTGATTATCACTCCCCTACATACGTGAACGCTTCTGAAGGTTCCTAAGGGCGAGCTAGTTAGGATGGGGTTTGCTCTCGGGGTTACAGGTATGTTATGCTTACGTGCATATGCAGATGAAATGTATGAACATGTAGCTCCCGAATCGAACAGAACTGTAGCCATGTTACCCTGTACTAGGAACGTACCGTACACAGCATCAGGTGCAGCTTCAGCTTCCTCAGCGGTCATGTGGTTCAGTCTTCCACGGGTAGCGGATCCCCGGTTCGGTGTGCCCTGTGCAGCTGCTGGTGCACGGTTGAGGTCGGGGCACACAGCCACACGGTGTCTAGGCTTTCCGCACCCGAAGCAAGTGAAGGGCGCACTGCCTGTTGCGGTTGTCGCAGGAGCCTTCCAGTTGCTTGTTCTCGGCATGTTGGTAGCGGGGGCGGGTGTGTTCTGCACAGCTCGAGTCGGCGCAGGGTAGGTCTGAGTGGGGCGGTGGTAGTTGCTGTTGTTGGTACCACCACCACGGCTTGTTCCCGAAGGAGGTCCCTGGCGAGTCCGGAAAGACGGAGGTGCACCCGTTCGCTGTCTCTGGGGTGGAGCAGTGCGAGCGGGTCCCTCAGAGCGGCGCTTCTTTCCCTTGTTCTGGGCCTCGAACTCCAGACGTGCTTCCATGCGATCCTTCTCGATCTCAATACAGCGGTCAATCAACTCATGCAGAGTGTAGCTCTTGTTCCCTGACAGAGCCAACCTGATCTTGGTCTGAAGTCCCTTCCTGTAGTAGTACATCTTTTCCTTCTCAGAACTCACGCAAGACGCAGGTGCGTAGCGGGGCAAGCAGTTGAAGCGGGTGGTGTACTCGTGGATCCGGTCAGCTCCCTGGGAGATGTTGCGAAACTCGTTCTCCTTGGCCTCCATGACTCTCTCAAGAATGTGGTGGTCACGGAAAGCCTCGGTGAACTCATCCCAGTCAATGCGGGCTGGGTCCTCGTGAGCGCTGGTGTAATTGTCCCACCATGCTCGTGCAGCACCGGTCAGCTGGTGGCTAGCAATCCCAACACACTCCTCGTCGGAGCAAGTGGTCAGGTCCAGCTTCTTCTCCATCTCTTTAAACCAATCGTCGGCAGCGAGGGGATCGCTATCGGTCCCATCGAAGGTGGGTGGCCTCAGCTTCAGGAAACCCTCCAGTTTCCTTTGGAAGTCATTCTGGGGTGGCCCGTGGTGCCTGTTCATCCCAGTAGCTATGGCATTCAGCAGCTGGGTCTGCTGTGCCATCACTTCCGCCAACGTCGGTGGCGGCGGCGGTGGCGGTGGCGGTGGCGGTGGCGGAGGCACATTCTCGCCCTGTGGTGGCGGATCGTTCCCCGGCGGTGCATCCTCTGGCCGGCGCAGCTCTTCTTCTAGGTTAACTCCAGCACGCCTGCCAGCTGGGCGTCCACGGTTGCGACCACGCCCGCGTCCTAGCGCAGGTGCGGGGGAGGGCTGGCGGTTCTCCAGACGCGCGGAACGTCTCATCGACATCTGAAATTATTAGGTATGTGCTCAGTGCAGTGATAATCTTGTAGTGGTTTAAGTAGGAGTTAGATGTTTTCAACGATTTAAATGAATTAAAACATTTTTCATACTATCCTACACTCAACCAAAGAAGCATAGAGATCCATAAGAAGCATAAGATCCAAATGTCACTCATCACATGGTTATTATTACATAAAGGATGTTCCTAGCTGCTATGAAGATCGTGCTATGCGCAGATAGCCAATGACAGGACAACTCATGGTATCTCTAGTTTAAGGGCCACGCAGGGTCCCATAAGCTACTGGTGCATAAGGTCGAATACGGCGTCGGGGATGCGGCTGTCCTCTGCCTCGATCTCGTCATCGGTCATGGTCAGGCGCTTGACGTAGTCGAGTGCTACAGCTAGCTCTGGAGTGGCCTCAATCTCCTGCATCCTTAGAGATGGACACGCTCCCAGGTTGAGCGTAGTGGGTGGCATGCGGAAGTCTCCCTCCCGGGGCTTCACCATCTCCAGTGGGGGAAGCGAACTCTGCACCTTTCGGACCTCCATAGCTCTCTTGGCATCGGACTGCTTCCAAGCTGTCTCTATCCTCCGTAGCTTGTCCTTTAAGAACTCCACCATCTTCACGCGGTCGATCAGAATCCCTTGGTTGCGGGTGGACTTCTCCTCGGCTTTCTCCAGCTGCTTCTCCAACTCCCTGATCCTGGAGCGCAACGTGACCATCTCGACTCCTCTGTCTCTGCTCCTCTGCTCCCTCTCAGCAAGTGCTCTCTCCTTGTCGTCCAGCCTCCTCTGTAATCCCATCACTCTGCTGTTCAGGTAGTCGTTGCGAAGCCCAAAATCCCCGATCTTGTCTCGCAAGTCGGCGATCTCGGCTCGGTGTAACTCATCACGGCGCTGCATCTCCAGCTGCAAGTCAGTGACTGCCCTGCTCAAACTCTACAGGGTCTGAGTCCCTTTCTGCAAACTGTCCTCGACTTCTGCCATGCGTGCTCGGTCACGCTGCCTCCTTTGCTCCAATGAGCTAATGAACTCGTCCTGCTCCTGGAGGTGGTGTGCCACTGTGCGTAGACAGGGGTTAGTCTCGGCCTGAACGATCTGGCTGGTGTACAGAATCCTCTGGATAGGGTCAGGGTGCAGCTCCAAGGCCTGAGGTAGCAGACGGAAATGGGTTCCCTTGAGGTACTTGTAGGCTGTGTACACAACTGCGCGTAGTACCTTGCGGGAGACGGACTGTACTCCGTCCTCCACAGTCTCTCCAGCAGTGTAGTCAGCAAAGACCGGCATCCCTGGAAGGGTTAGGCTAACGGGTGTCTCAACTCTGGTAGTGACAGGTCCTTCAAATCTCTCAGCCTCGACCAGCTTCCCTCAGCAGAAGTACTGGATCTGGTCAGACGGTGCTCCCAGCTCCTCCAACACCTGGCGTAGTACCACGGCAAATCCGCCATGGTTCCTCCCATTGATCAGGATCTCAATAGTGCCGTCGTGCAGTGGACGAAGTGGTGGTCCAAGGTTGGTCATCTACAAATTTTTTAAGAAACGGATTAGCAGGTCCTTGTACTAGATAAGCCATTGCATAAAAAGTGAATGCAAGGTCGGTAATATAACCGAAAGAGAGTCTGGCTTCTTATTCTAACGTCCATTTTCTATGGGTCTCGTCCTACAGTCAAGTATGGCTCTGATACCAACTGAAACGACCTCTATTTTCGCGAAGGAAAATCCACAGGCTCGAATTGTAATTCAACAGATTGCTTGGGACAATCCATGAAATTACCCATATCTCAGTTGACACCAGGATCCACACAATGGTAATTAAGTCTTACATAAACATTTATTACATCGCCACATTGGCGGAATCAACATTCAGAGAAGCTTGGAAGATGCGGAAACGTTTCATCCTTCACGGCCAACTTGAGTGTAGCACGTGACCCTATTCCCCGCCATCGTCTTCCTCGAAGTCGTACTCATTCTCGTCACCTGACAGCAAATTTATCAGTACGATATGTACTGGCCACGGAGCCCACCTATGCAGCATTTGCTTTGTGGAAAGTGGATGCAAGGCTATTCAAGCAGACCTATAGGCTGAGGTTTCCTGTGCAGCTGTAATCAATGTTTAATTAGTCAAGTTTTAACACCATCATCCCTTTTCCCATCACCACATCTCACATACCCACACCTCACTCTCATTCGACAGGCCCAACTCCCTCTCGGGCCTATCTCAGCGGCACACTACCACAGCGGGTACACTGCCGGAAAAATGTCATCCAGGGGGAGAAGAGAACACTCATTACACTAGTAGAAGCTTCACAGGAAAAGTCCATAGCCAACAGGTTGGCATATGTATCGATCGATCAACCATACACTCTGCAAAGGTTTCACTACCCACAAGATTAGCCATCATAAGTGTTGCGCAAACACCTAGGCAGAATTCCGGGTGCTTGCTTGCCTAGGTCGATGCCACCCTACCACTCAGCCCTGGGATATTCCGGATCCAACACCGTTGTGCTGAGACTGAGAGACACAGTACCGGGCCCATCCAGTGGTACTGCGCATCTAGAACGGAACGGGAACCCATCGACCGTCTCCGTCCACCCTTATCACCTCTCAACCTAGCAGTAGTGGCACCGTCCTACCAAGTAGTCCAGCCGTCTCCCGCCCATCAGAAGCGAGTGAGTAGAAAAGGATTCCCATGATCCTGAAACTAGTCCGTCCTAGGTTTGACCAAGCATGCATCTTCTCTTAGGGGATACTCTCCCCGTGCCATCACAGCACCTCCGTCCACGGGCTTCAAACCACCAAAGTTATCCCACCCGGAACCTCCTCAACAACTTTATCCGCCACAGGTATCTCGCTTGGGGATGCCCAGGTTGCATCCCCGGCACGACTTGCCTCACGGGCTTGTCTCATATCCCACTTTGTCGACATCAACCCTTACCACGCACCCAGGACGCACGTAGCACTCTCTCCCAGTGGTTATAATCAGATATACGCCGTCCCAATTCCACCACATAGCACATAGCAAGTAGTAAGTAGTGGAAGAGTAACAGTAAATTATGCAGCAGCTAACCTAGCAGCGGACAGCAGGGTAAAGTTTTAATAAGGCAGGGAATACAAATATACTACCATGCAACCAATTCATACATAATCATAAAGCAGTAGCAACAATGTCATTTGCAATGCGTAAATAGGATCTAAGGATTTGGTGGGACGTGGCACCTTCGTAGTCGTCTCCTAGCTCCTGAAGGTACTCGTGGTCGTCTTCCTTAGTCAGATCCTCCTCCGGCTCTGATATCGAACACGAAATAGTCGCGTCAGCGACTCCTATAGAGTATTTTAGAAAAATCCAATAAAATAAAGACCTAAATGCACACAAACATAGTCTTAGATTGTAGATCTCATTTTTCTGAGAATTTTGATATATGGTGCGCAATTTTTGGACATCGTATGAATAAGTTATGAATTTTCGAAGATTATCTTATTTTCTGAAAATGGAAAAATGGCCGATTAATCAGGGGGTGACACGTGGCAGCTTCTGATTGGTCGGGCACTGTTCACGTTGACCGAGTCAACGGTTTCGACGGCAACGACTCTGCTGACGTCAGCATGACGTCATTGCTGACGTCAGCGTTGACCGAGTCAACGCTTTCCTCTGACCTGTGGGGTCGGGTGACGTCATAGTGACATCATGTTGACGTCACTGACTTGACACGTGGCAGCGCCAGAGCACGCCACGTGGCAGAGCTGGAGCGCTTCGGCCCAGGTCTACGAGGGCCGGTGTACGGTGGACCGAGAGTGCCGGTTCATGGTCGTCAGACTCGGCTCGTGGTGAACCGGGTGCACCAACCCTCCCTCTTCTCTGTGGCCTGTGGTGGACCGAGCCCATTCCCCCCCCCCTTGCTGTGTGGCCCAACAGCCCGTAGGCGTGGTGTACGGTGGACCGCGGGCTTGGGACATAGCGCAGGGACACGGTCCCTGTGAACCAGGTCTACCTCGCCTTCCTCCCTTCTTCCCCCCCTTCTCTGTTCGATTTCGGCACGGCGAAACACCTCACCGCCGGCGAGCTCGCGCGGATCCAGTGTGGTGGTCTACGTGCCCTCCCCAAGGGTCGTTTTCCATCGGCGGGCGGACTAGGCTTCGGTTAGATCACAGCCTCGCTAGGTAGGACAGCCCGGTGAGCTTGTTGCATCGATGGTTGGAGACTAGCAGCGGCGGACAACGGCGAGGTGGTGGTCGTTTCGTTTTGGCCTGATTGGGGGTGGATTCCTTCAATTGAGGCGACCAGCAAGGCATACAAGCCCAAAAGGGCGGGTTTGCGCCTCGGCAAGGTCTTTTCCGTAGCTACGACGCGCGGCGGCGCTCCGGCGAAGTTGCGGCGCATACGAACAGGGCGGACGGGGGCTCTTCCGGCGCTAGTAGTTTCGTAGATCGAACAAGAGAGTCGTGTCGTTGCTCCACGACGACTAACCTACTCGGTTGGCGATTGGTGGCGCGGTCGTGAACGCGTCGGTGGCGAGCGCGCTCCGCCGAGAACACGTCGTGCTGCGTTCTCGGTCTAGCAAGGCTTGTAGTCCGGGGGTTTCGGCCGGTCGCGTGAGTGCGTGGTGCAGGTGATCTTCCTGAGCCGGTAAAGGCTCGTGCCTGCGCGTCCCGTGGGCGGAACGCCATGGCAAGAGCAGGGCGAGGTTCGGACATGGCGTGCGAGCGGCTCACCGTGGTGTCGGGGTCGAGAGGATGGCGATGCAGTGCCGATTTGATGCCGTGCCGTGTGTTCGCAGTGCCGTGCCGAGTCGCGTTCGCGTCTCCGGCTTCTCCTCCGTGCCGGGCTCCGGCGTGCTCCGCGGCGGCAGCGCTTCGGCGGGGCCTCCGCTCCTTCCTTCTCCGCCTTCTCCCTCTCTCTCGGCTATGCGGTGTGGTGCGGTGGCTTGTGCCGCGGCGGTGGCGAGTGGGACGAGGGCTAGGGCTTCGGAGCGGGTCTCATTTATAGGCGAGGTTGGCAGGTTCCCATGGCGAACGGCTTCGATTCGCCCGGCGGATCGGATGGCTACGGCGCGAGCTCCTTTAGGGTTCTAGCCGGGTGCGGGGTTCCCTTGGTGGACAAGGAAAAGGGGACAGGCGGGGGACAAGGTTGCCAAGGCGTGGCCTTGTCGGCTGCGTGGGGTCGGGGTCATGCATTTCGTGTGACCCGGTTCCCCCGTCGTCTCGCGAGGAAGAAGAACAGGAGCAGGGGAAGGCGGCTGACATGCGGGGCCGAGCTGTCAGCGGCAGTGACGGCGCGCGCGTGCGATCGGCATTGCGCGTGCGCGCGGTGTTGGGCCGGCCCAGCGCGGTTAGTGTGAGCGCGCGCGAGGGATGGGCCGCGGCGGTGTCTGGGCTGGTGCGGTGTGACGCGCGCGCGGGTGTGAGAAAGAGGAGGCGGGCCGGCTGGCTGGGCCGATTTCCCTTCCCTCATCACTTTTCCTTTTTTTCCTTTTTCCTTTTTCCTGATTTGATTTCTAGCTTTCAATTAAATACTTGCATTTGCTCTCATGTACCACACATGTATATACAAGCAATAAGTACAAATGAAAATCCAAGTTTGTTGCATGCTCTTTATTTTAGAAAGTGATAAGGTGCAATTTATATTTTAGTTTTTACAACATTAACCCTACATGCATGCATGAATTATTACCTTTCTTGGGAAAATAAAATGCAAGTGGCAATCACATAATTATTATTTGCATAATTAAACCTACATGTATGCACAAGTCATGGGTTCAAAGAATTAAGTTGGAAAAATTTTAATTGGTTGGTATTTTTGGTGTTTGTATTTTCTAGGGTTGTTACACAGTGTATCTCTCTTGACTTTGTCAAAGGTCTTCCAGTTTCGGGCTGAGCCAACTGCATCTTGGTGGTAATTGACTCCTTTACCAAGTACAATCACTTCCTTCCACTGCACCACCCTTTCGCAGCTAGCACCGCGGCCAAGTTGTTCATTTCTTCCATCTACTGTCACCACGGTATGCCCTCGGCGATTATTTCGGACAGAGATCATGTCTTTACTTCCAAGTTTTGGACAGAATTGTTTCGTCTGGCCGATGTGCAGCTTCGTATGAGTACCAGCTATCATCCTTAATCTGATGGCCAGACCGAGCGCCTGAACCAAACTATGGAGACCTTTCTGTGCTGTTTCGTTCATGCCTGTCCATCTAAATGGGTGCAGTGGCTTCCTCTGGCAGCATATTGGTACAATAACTGTTTCAATTCCGCCATTGGCCGTTCCCCATTTGAAGCTCTTTATGGTTACACTCCACACCATTTCGGTATTGTCCCTGCTGATGCCGTGTCTGTGCCTGAGCTGTCCGATTGGCTTGACAACCGTAAGGCCATGAAAGAATTGATCAAGCAACATCTCTCTCGTGCTAAGATTCGTATGAAGAAGCAAGCCGACAAACATTGGTCTGAGCGTTCATTTCAAGTGGGTGACTCTGTTTATTTGAAGCTGCAGCCTTATGTGCAGGCCTTTCTTGCTCCACGGATGAATCAAAAGCTGGCTTTCAAGTACTTCGGTCCATTCTGTGTTCTGGAGCGTGTTGGTTCCGTTGCTTATCTCCTGGCCCTGCCTCCGACACCGTCCATCCATCCGGTATTTCATGTTTCTCAACTCAAAGCTGCTGTGACTAACCCTACTCAGGTGGTGCCATCCTTGCCATCCGATTTGGACAGTCCTCGCATTCCTCAGCAATTCTTACAGCACCGGATTTCTACCAAAGGCTTGGACTCCCTTCGTCAGGTCTTGGTACAATGGTCGAATTGGCCAAAAGAGTTGGCAACATGGGAAGATCTCGACTACATGCGTCAAGTCTTTCCATATGCGCCGGCTTGGGGGCAAGTGGCGTCTCAAGGGGGGGAGAATGTTACATCTACTGTACCTGGTCCGGCACAGCAGCCGCGACGCAGCGAGCGCCAAGCCAAGCCAAACAGCAAATGGGCCAGCGGTGATTGGTCGAAGTAATCAGCCCAGCCCACTCAGTCGGCCCGCTACTGTTGCTTGTTCCGTTTCTCTTGCCAGCCTGTGTGCGGCAGAGTATCTGGTGGACGGAACTCTTGTAATCGGCATGGATGATGAACTAAGTTTGAAATAGATTCGTATCTCTTCCTACTCCCTGTTCTTCTGTTCTCCGTTTACCCTTTTATTCCCTGCTATCCTCGCCTCTCCTACCTCCTGCTGTTTACAGGGTGACCTCTCATCTCTGGGACGCTTCTATTTGATCGACCCTACCCGCTGGATATCTTGGCGCGCAATAGCTGAATGTGAATTTGGACTAGCTAGCCCAGAGCTGAAGTAAGCTCTGCCTCAGGCTCGAGGTGCGGACGCATCGGAACGTCCGATCACCGGCCGACGGCGGGCGCGCGCACGTGCTTGTCCGCGCGCTCCGATCCTCTCCCCGTCCGCGATGACAGCTCCAGTCTGATGCTAGCTATGTGGTCCTCCTCTTGGCCAACTAATTAATACGCAGTTCACCACATCGCCCCGCGCGCTCGCGGCTCGCCGCCCGTCGCCGTCGCGCTACAGTCCAATCGATCGGCGAAGCGAAGCGCCGGAAAAACGCGCGCCACCCGTGCCCCGGCCCCCCGGCGCATCATCATCTATCGTACACACACGAGCGCGCGAACTGGTGCTGCTGGCTGGCCGGCCACGGCCAGGGATGCCTACGTGTGGTCCTCTTTTCTTATCTCTTCCCCCCGGCCCCCCGGGCTCCCGCGCGCCTTTCCCACTCACCATACAAAACCAACCTCTGTCTTTTAGAGATCACACACTGACGACACTTCTGCTGGTAGCCTGGTACGGTAGAATGTGGCGTGAACTCGCTACTAGCTTTTCGCCTGCCCAAGCATAAATGCATAATATATAGCTACCGAGCGAGCTGCTACACATTGTGTGGCCGCGCGCGCGCGCTCTTGCCCAATCTCGGTGCCGGCCGGTGAAGAGCTAGCGCTGCTGCGTGCTACCTGCTGGCCATGTCGTCATCGAAGCAGGAGAAAGAGGAAGAGGTGGAGGTGCCGTGCATGAATGGCGACGTGGGGAGGGACGACGACGACGACGACAAGGGCGAGTTCGCGGCGGCGATGGCACAGCTGGCGCCGGAGGGCGTGCGGGCGCTGCACGCGCGGGTGGAGGCGGAGTGGGGCCCCGTGCTGCAGAGCGCGTGCCAGACGGCGGCGGCGCGGGCGCTGTGGGGCCGCGCCGTGCGCGACCCGGCGGCCGGGGTGCTGGCCGGGGAGCGCTACCTCAGGGGCCTGCACGACAAGATGCGCCGCGACGAGCGCGCCGGCGCCAGGGAGGTGCACGGCGTCATGATCGCCGTCAGGACGCTCTGGTTCGACGCCCGCATCGCCGCCGCCGTCGCCACGCTTGGCGGCGCCCCGCAGGTCGTGATCCTCGGTGCAGGTCAGTATACGTGGCACAACAGTACAACACTAGCTACCACCAGGTCAAAACTTATTGGCTATTGCATTTGCACTGCTGCGCAGCGCCGATCCCTGCATGCACGCATGCTGACGCACTGCATGGTCGAGGCATCACGAGTATGATGCTCGACGCATTCTTTTTTTTTTTTTTGTGAGCTTATTATCGATACACATGGGTGATGATTGAAGTATCAAAATGACAACGGTCCATTGTTTCGCAAATGAGATTTTGTTTGACAGCCTGACTAAAATTAAAATCACAACAGGGAGTTTTTCTTCGAAGCAAACCACGAGTACATGCAGGCGCGCGCTATTAATTCTTGTAGAATGTAGATGCTTTCGAGGGACTTTGGCCGGCAGTCATATGACATTGATGACGTCACCGCAGCCACCTCACTACTGAGGTCTGAGGATCACACATTACCTCACACGACTACACCTAGTTAGCCACAAAAAATATATCTGCAGGCATGAGCCTAATTCACGACAGCGTATTCTCCATTTGTAAATAGCTTGGCTAGTCATCATCCACGCTGTCCATTTTATCTGTGGTGATAAACTTAAGCGTCCATTGTTGGACACGAAAAAAAGGATTATGTATACAGACGAGGCGATCGTTTCGTGTGTGAGATGGAAAAGGAAACAAAAGGAAGCAATTGTGGCTCGGAATGAAGACACCTGGCCACATTACAGCGAGAAGAAAGCTATCCTGGCGTGGAAGCATGTCCAGTAATGGTACAGGTGCACACAACATTCTTTCAAAAAAGAAAAAAGAGTACATCAACATCAACGCACTGATATTTATGTCCTTGATTGATGATACTGGTGTCTTCTGTTAGATCCCTTCAGCCGGTCTAATCGGCTGGCAGCAGTTAGCAAGATGGGGACCAGGAAACTTTTGGCTTGTGTATCCTACAAGAAAAACTCTTGGCTTGCAGCTAAGGGTGCCAACACCATACATACATAAACAACAACAGACTAATTTCACTTTCATACGGAGTAATGATAACCCAAAAGCAAACTTCGGATACATGAACATTTGAGAGCATGCCAAAACGTTATACTTTATCCGCTCCAAATTATAAGACGTTTTGCTATTTCTAGATTCATAACATTTACTAATTATATATCTACAAAAGCTGTGAATGTAGAAAAGCCAAAACGTCTAATAATTTAGAATGGAGGGAGTATTTGATAATGCTGGTGAGATTAGAGTCAGATGCTATAACCTGCGGTAGCTTCTCTGCAATTGAATGAAACAGGTAGAACAAGGCATGCACCCACTTTGCATAACAAAATCACTGAGATGCATAAATGGATTCTGGTTCTTTATTAAAAACAAAGAAATACATTCTTGGATTTTCAATTGGATATAATGCCCTCACCTAAACCTCAAGTTCAACAATTTTGGTAAATCATACATTACGACTTCTAAGATAAGTTTACCTAGAATAAGGCTCGTTCTAACAACCAAACAATGCTCTCTCTTGTTTTCAGGAATGGATGCAAGAGCCTATCGGCTGAGCTGCCTAAAGGAATGCACGGTATTTGAACTTGATTTCCCGGAGCTCCTAGAAATGAAATCTGATCTTCTGCACGAAGCAATGAGTTCCACAAATCACCAGAAACTCACCGTAATGGCAAAATCCTTGATTAGGGTTCCTGCCAACATACAAGATGGAGACTGGATAACAAAGCTGCAGAGCTGTGGGTATGTTCCAGAAAGGAACACCATATGGGTGCTTGAAGGCATCATCTATTACCTTCACCATGCAGATGCAATGCAAGTCCTCGAAAACATTGCAGCTAGCCGCTCCTCGGCCAGCACAGTGCTCCTGGTTGATTTCATGAACAAGAATGCGACATTGCTCTCTCCAACGATGTACCATTTCTACCATGACAGCCCTGACCTCCTGCTGCCTTCTATTGGATTCTCTCAGGTAACACTGACACAAATTGGAGACCCGGAAGCACATTTTGGGTTGCTAAGTCACCCAGAGAACCTATTTGATAAACTGAGGAAACTGCCCAGATCAATGGAAAAAAATCCAGAGGACGGGACGCCATGCTGCAGATTGTATTTTGTGGAAGCCTCTGCCTCACCAGAAGACCAGATCATGTGTCCACTGGATCATTACTTGGAATAGTTGAATTACCTCTTTCTTTTCATCTGATGGCGTGCAGAATTCATTAGCATTCAAACCATAATATGATTTTTGTACAATATTTTTTCATCTGAGATAATACATCAAATCTTGTCATGAAAAATACATTATTAAGATTCTTGCTACTCTACACACATTATTTCAGTTTCAACAAATTACATTTTATCCCCAACCATCAATGCATACATATTATGGCAGATATAGACCAAAATGAAAGAAAATACTCCATTATATTTTAGTCCCGTGTAATCTAATGGATAGCAGGATTTAAAGAAACAAGAAGCCTACGGTATAGATAGATAAACAGTGCAAATTTATAATGTTCATAAACAAAATGATTAGTTGTGGAGAACAGAGAGAACCTTGAAAACAGTAGATGAAACAAAATTTGGTACAGGGCCTGCTTGGACAGCTACTAGGCTTTGAACAAATATGTTTATAAGTTCTGGTAATTTAACTCTAGTTTTTGTTTACAGGCAAGCATTCTTGTACCATAAATATCGTATATCAGATCAAATGAACAAAGTATTTGTACAACAAAAGTCCCTAATGAGAAAAGGCAAATGAAACCTTACCTCAAAGATAGAGGGGAACAAAAAACAATGTCATTTGAAAAAATGTGATCCGAACTGGCAAAAAAAAAAGGTCTAAACACCTAAACAGTCTTTAACACTCTGTTCAAATTTGTCGAGGGCAGAGATAGTGCTCAGCAAGCCATCCTTCATCTTCTCTCTGCAGGATACAAAAATTGATCAATGCCAGCATTTACTAAATTCACATATTTTGAAACAATACCATAGAAAATCAAGGCTTATTTATTTGAACTTGTACAGAGTATTCAAAATAAAATTTGTACAGATCCATTTATTTCATGTTAGACGACAGTCCAGACTCTGAGGTCCGACAATGCTGCAGCAGTTTGTTCTTACGAACTCATATGATGAGATGATATAAGATATACAACTCCTTTATGTACAAAATCAACAACATAGGAAGAATTGGCTGTTAGTAAATAGTTTTAAAATATCCTAACAGAAGATACAAAAAGACAACAATATTATAACATAAAAAAGAAGATACAATATTGCCACAGGGAACATCAACTTGCTACTAGTAAGAGGCCAGAATATTAATATGTCGAAGAAATTTCTCAGATCTAGGATTTAAATAAAAAAATATGTGTGTTGTTAATTGGCATTACTCACCTATCATCTGCAAGTGCAAAATTACTGTTCTCCACCAGAGTTCCAAGGGCAGAGAATGACCTGTGCAAGACAAGGTCAGTGAGCCTAAGTTTACTACGGTAAACATGAATTCTGTGAGTCTCACATGATGCTAACTAGCTCTAAACATACTGTATGAGCTCCCCAAGCCTAGTATCAGCTTCAACCTTGAGGGGATCATTATTGGCGAGCAGCGACGCAGCGTTCTTCAGTATCAAGCTGAATGTGCACACCTACAGGGTAATTCCATCAAACACCTGGAGCACCAAAATCAAACGAGCCTTTCTAGAATTCTAGCGAAGGTCAAAGGCCCCAACCTCAACGCCAGTCCGCGACTGGAACGCGACAATCGAGTTCCTCTGCCGCGGCACGCAGTCCCTCCCTGCTGCACCGATCCGCCCCCTCACCTCCTCGGCGTCCTCAGCAGACGCACTCGGCGAAGCTACATTGCATTGCACAGCCACGGTTGCTAAGAGTTTCCTGGACACATCCAACCAGACGAGAGGCAAGATCGAGGGGTGCCGAGGACATGGAATTACCGAGAAGCGCGTGGGCTTTGACGAGGGTATCCCGGGAGGCGGCGATGGGCGCGAGGAGGAAGGACGCCGACTTCTTCTTCTGCTCCCGCAGCAGCTCCTTGGGCCCAGCTGCGCGCGCCAAACACGAAGAGGAACATGAGAGAAGACAAGTAAGAGAGGCCCAGTCAGTCACTGCAGAGCCGAGAAAGATGGTAGGAGAGGCGGAGGATGCGGTCGTACGGATGCCGAGGGAGAAGGCGGCGGCGGGGAGTGCCGGCGCCGCCGCGGCCAGGACGAGTGCGACGAGCGCGGCGCGGCGGGAGGCGATGCTCGGAGGGGTCGGCTGCGGCTGGGAGGGTCCCCGGAGGAAAGACGCTGCTGCCGTCGTGATGCCCCGGAGAGGCGGCCTCGCCGGAGGCGCGGCGGGCGAGTGGGTGGCGCTCATGGCTTTGGTGGCTAGGCGTGCGTGTGGCGGTGTGGGGGACAGCCGGTGGGGATTGCGCTTCCTCTGGGCGTGGGGCCTCCAAACTTTACGGGGCGTCCAGCTGTCCAAATCCATGCGAACCATCCCGTGTTTACCACCGATAATGTTACGCATTTCGCATTGTACGTTTTCCGGGATCATGAACGGGTGCCGTGATGGTTCCGCCTTCACGACGCCGCGGTCGTCCGCAGGCGGCCGCACCGACGGCGACCCGGAATCGGAGCACCGAGCAAGCCGCGGAATCCAGGCAAGATGTGCAAGCCGGACACTCGCCACTATGGCGCCCCATTAGTCGAATCCAGTAGGTAGAAGCATGCAAAGGAAGAATGATAGGTACGTGGCTACGTGCACGGCCTTGTGCCTTGTGCATAGGAATCCACGACACCAACCATCAACGACAACCCGCCCACACGATGCGTGGATCGCACTGCTCACAATGGCACGTTGTTCTTTTTTAGCCTCCTATAATTTTATTCTATGATTTTATAGATATTTAATTTCATGACTCATGAATAACTGATAATCGTGTAAAATGAGAATTTCTCATAAAACTTTTTTATCTCCTCTTTTTAAAAGCCATCACATTGTCAAAAGTGCTTAATTATGTAACAACTCGTTAAATGAAAATGAAACTCTCATAGCGACTGGTCTAACATATCACCAGCTTTGCTCGTTAGGCTAAAAAAAGCCATAGAATCGAATTCACTCCCCTTTTACACTGATATGACGATGATGATGGAAGACGTTTTCCAAGTGGCAGCATCAATCTTTCGATTCGAACTAACCGGTAGAGACGAAGGCGTGCCACGAAGCCGAATAACACTGGGTTCCCTCCACGTATTCTGGTGTTATCGCCATGAATCGGATTCGTGCTAGCTTCCATGCAATAATAAGATTAATTACGAACTAATATAATACCGTGTGTCATGATCGATCCCGGTATACGTGCAGCATGCAAAAGGTGAGCGCTAGTATTAGAATAGGCTTGCTTACTGCCACTCTGCCAAGCAATACAAGCAAAAGCACTTTACATCTCATACCGTGTGCCGATGAACAAGATCGTCGACAAACACTACAAAAGTCCATGCGAAAAAATTCGTGTAACTGTGGCCGTGTTTGGTTGCGCTCCTGCGCACTCTGGCTCTGGCTCCTTCTTCACTGTTGTGCACGGTGCCACGAAGCCGAATAACACTGGGTTCCCTCCACGTATTCTGGTGTTATCGCCATGAATCAGATTCGTGCTAGCTTCCATGCAATAATAAGATTAATTACGAACTAACTGTTTGCACCCGAATCTGTGCTGGCTGGCGAAACCAGCCTGACCGAGTTTGTGACCCGGCTTGGCCGGGTTTGGCCCCTGCGCCAACTTTTGGCAGGTTGCCACGTGGCGCCCCGAGAGGCTCCGTGAAACCGGCTTGGCCGGATTTGGCAGAGTCCGAGACGATTAATAGATCTAATCGGTTTTTGGTAGTTTTTGGACGTGGAAAACTTGGAGACTTGCTTAGATACGTGTTTCCTACTAAGATAAGACCACCCCCCTCTATATATATGAGAGGATCATGGCCGATTGAGATCTTAACCATCTAATCGTCAAAACACATCTACCAAGTAGATTCTCGCGGTGGTTCATCTCTATCCTGCTGTTCGGCTCGACTCTCCGCGAGTTTAGTCGGCGTTCTACGTGATCTCCGCGATCCCTAGGGCAACCTCTACGTGCATCTCTCCGACGGATCTTTTCGAGGGGTGTTCGGGAGTTTCCGGCGAAGGACGGACGCTACATCGACCACCAAACGTCCTCTGCTGCTGAAGACGGTCGTCCCGACGACCAGAAGACCGAAACCCTAGCTTCCTCGGCGAACCCGAGGAAACCGGCCCAACCGACTATCAAAGTCGGCCAGGCCGGGTAGGCGGCTCGGCCGGGTTTCGCGGGTGTGCTGCTCCGTGCTGTTTCATTTTGTACGCGACTGTACGATCTAGTACCTTACTGTGTGTTGTCCCGTTTCGGCGTCAACACACTTTTTGGCGATTCCGCTAGGGAAGAAGGCTCAATCCCAGATCCAATCTACTAGCGGCATGGCGGCCGACGACGGAAAAAAGACCGACAAGAACGTCAATGAAGACAACGTCGTCCGCCCCAAGACTATCGACTCCGGAAAAAGCTGGAGGCCAAGCTTTCTGCCGATACCCAAGCCTTCCTGGATAGCTGTACTAAGAACCGGCGCAACAAGGTCACCCAAGTCTCCGAGCCTAACTTTGACGACTCGTCTTCTTCATCCGGCGGAGGAGGCGGGAAGACCGAAGCGGAGAGGGCTACTAAGGAGGAGGAAAAGCTCAAGGCTAAGGTAAATAATGATGAGAACCCCTCCACTACTACCCATGATGGTCTTGCATATTTAGTTGAAGATATGGGTAAGCAAATTAAAATTTCTATTGATGCATCCGAAACTAAAATCGGCAAGCGCATATCTAAAATTGAGGAAAAGTTAGTTGGTTTTCAGATCCTGATAATCAACCTGAATTTGGTATGCCTTTCGATTTTTATGAAAATCAACCTGATTTTGCTATAGCTAGCCAACTTCAATCGGGTCCTTCGGCGCATGAAACCGATAGAACCGATCGCGGCATGGCTAGCTCTTCAGCTAGGCAGGTGAATCCGACTAGGCCATCGGTGGGTCGTAACACTGTTTTACCTAATCCCCCGCCGTCACCTAGTCAGATTCCAGTGGCTAATAATGCAGTCACTGATTCCTCCAAGACCGATGTAGACGCTATCGTAAATCGGTTCAAAGCTGAGATGACTAAATCCATTGAGAGGAATCTGGGGATAACCATTAAGCCTATTCAGAGCTCATACCAAAAACCATATTCTTCCACTTATGATGTTTTGCGGGCACCGATTGGGTGGAAGATGTCCGATTTCCAGAAATTTAATGGTGATGATAGTAAAACCACTATGGAGCATATTGGTATGTATCTGGCTCAGTTAGGAGAAGCTAGTGCTCATGATTACATGAAAATTAGATGTTTTCCTTTATCTTTGTCAGGTACAGCATTTGCATGGTTTTCTTCATTGCTACCAGATTCAATTAGTACCTGGAATGATTTGGAGGAAAAATTTCATAACTATTTCTTTACTGGTGTTCAAGAAACTAAACTGTCACATCTCACATCGGTTCATCAAGGGTGTGATTCCGTACTTGATTATGCTAAACGTTTTAGGGACGTTAAGAACCGATGCTTTAATTTGAATATTTCTGATAGAGATTTGGCAGATTTATTTCTTAACGGTATGAACTCTAATATTAGAGAGAAATTGGAGCACTATTAATTCTATAGCATTAATCAATTATTGCAAAAGGGTATTGCTGTAGAATCTCGTTTAGCAAGTGAATCCAAGAAATCTTATCGGACCCATGTGTTGGAATGCTCTGACAACGAGGACGATGAGAATTTGGAGTGTAACTCTGCTGAATTTATTTGGTCTCCAAATAAAAAAGGAATTTCTTGCCCATCTCTAAAACCGATTTCTAAAAATCGGCAGAATGAAATTAAATTTACTTTTGATGTTTCTAAATGTGATCGGATCTTTGATGAATTGCTTAGAACCGGTAACATTAGAATTACTCATACCTTGCCGTCTAGTGAAGAATTGAAAAAACGGGCGTATTGTAAATTTCATAATTCTTCTAGTCATGCTACTAATGATTGCAACTATTTTCGTCGACAGATACAGTCGGCCCTCAACGAAGGACGATTGGACTTAGCTGAGATGATGGTTGACAAAGTGCCTTTTCCGATGAATGTCATCGAGAAAGGGGAGCCCGCTATTTTGATTCATCCAGAGCAAGCCGACACCACGTAAGGCAAGAACGTGATTATCAGCGAACCACGGGAGGCACCGAAACAAATTTCGGGACGTCAAGTGATGCTTGAGAAGGACGAAGACGGCAAGGCCAAATTGAAGATCTCTGCAAAGTCGTCGCAGTACTTATCTCGACAGCGGCACTAGGAGGCCACGGCGGCATAGCAGAGGCCGGCCAGGCCGGTTCCGGGAACACGGCCCAGCCGGCTACAGAAGCCGGCCAGGCCGGTTCTGGCGCCTACCCGGCCAGGCCGGGTACAGTAGTTGGCTCGGCCGGTTTTGTCGGGGGTGGTGCCTCTTCTTCCTCTGCTACTCCCAGGGCTGCCAGCGCTGGTGGTTCCCACGTGATCAGGACGTTCGTCCCAAAGCATCCAGAAATTGGCACTTGGAAGACGAACGCAAGTTCAAACAAGGGGAAGTTCGTTCCAAAGAAGCTTTGCACGTTTGATCGGCTCATGGAAAAGTACCGGCAAGAAAAGACCGATTCCCAGAATCGGCCCATAAAAAAAGAGAGGCTACATCGCAAAAGCGAGATGAGCAACCAAAGAAGATGACGGTGGCTCCGGCAGCGTCTCCGGCGCAGGAGGTTGCTCGCCCTCGCGTCTCTCGTTGGGGTCCCCCACCTCCACCTCAGCCGCATTGGGGCCCCAACGGGGTGTTCGTGCCGTATCCCTTCCTCATGCAGCAGCAACCGATGGACGGAGCGTCTTCATCATCGGTGTTTAGCCGATTGGGCTACGGTCAATCGGGTTACGGCGGCCAAGGGGCGTCGCTCCCGCCGCCGCCAGCAAGGTTGGTGATTGGTGATGGAAGAGAGAAGGCTCCACCACGACAAGTCTATGTGCCTAAGAGGGTCGTGGAGTCACCCATTGTTCCTATTGCTCCTACTGCGCCGCCGCCGAAGGAGGCACCTTCGGCAACAATTCTTATCGGCTCTCAAGAGGTGCCTATCGTTGACAACGACGAGCCGATGAGGATTGAGGAGCCATCATCCACTGCTCCGTAGATCACCGCTAAGGTTGTGGAGAAGAAGCTGATTGATCCAAAATATTTGCAACCGAAGTGGTGCCCGCCGGGATTGACCAAGACGCAGCGGCGGAAGTTACAGCGAGCGCGCCAAACTCAGCAAAAGCGGGAGAAGTTAGAAAAAATGAGATAGGAGATCTTCAATGCTGCACACCCAATTTTTTTGCAAACTCAGAAAGGAAGTGATCCGGCGTGTTTCGCAAAATCTGCAGAGAAGGTTGTTGGGCAGAGAGATCTGCCAGAAGCGAAGTCTGCACAGGTCGCAGAAACCGGCCACGCCGGGTCAGAGCCAGCCCCGTCGGGTTTCCCAGGAACCGGCCAGGCCGGGTCAGAGACGGCCAGGCCGGGTCTGCCTGAAGCCGGCCAGGCCGGGTAAAACCCGGCTAGGCTGGGTTTTGCGGCTTCGTCTCCCGCCGCCGCCGGTTCACTAGAATCGGCTGTCACTGCTGTTTCTTCTGTTGTTGCAAGTTCTGGTGACGCAGAAGATGAGGAGATGGTTGATTATGAGCCGACGCCGCCGTGCGCCGAACTTAATGTCGTTTACCTGTCTTCCGATTACTATGTAATCGATGAAGATGAAGGTTCGACGACGTCTCAGTTTTGCTTCGCCGCCGAGGATGACGTCTTCAAAAAGCCGGAGGATTCTGTCAACCACCTTCGGCCGCTCCATATCAAGGGGCATATCAACGGCACGCCGGTTCATCATATGTTGGTGGATAGTGGCGCGATTGTCAATCTAATGCCGCATCCGCTCTACAAAAGGCTCGGCGGCACGGAGGGGGAGCTAGTGAAGACCAACATGACGATCACCGGAGTTGGAGGCGGCGAGCCAATTCCAGCTTTGGGTGTAGCGACGATGGAGTTGACTGTCGGCAGCAAAACGTTGGCAACCGTGTTCTTCGTCGCCGAGGTACAAGGTAGCTATAATCTCATCCTTGGTCGTGATTGGATTCATGCCAATCGTTGCGTTCCATCCAGTTTGCACCAGACTTTAATTCAATGGGTGGGGGATCAAGTTGAGGTTATTCATACTGATTCATCGGCCTCCATTGCTACGGCCGATGCTCCTTCGCTCGGGGGGCACGATGGTATTGTTTGCTTATCTGGTCATGACTTGTCTGGCGTTGAGTTTATTAGCGTCACTAAGGAAGGATTTGTGCCTGTGTCATTGAAACCGATTGATAATCGACTCAATATCATCGTGTAATTAATTTTTTGCAATGGATGCTAATGTTGAATGGTTGAAACATCGTGTGGATCAATATCGGGCTCTTATGACCGATGTCTGTGAAACAATTGATGATTTTGATGAGCTCAATAAGTTGGGCCAAGGTTTCACGTCGGCCGACCCATTGGAAGAAGTTGACATTGGGGATGGTTCTACACCAAGGCCGATGTTCATTAATAAAAATTTGAAAGCCGATTATAAAGCTGAATTAATCGTGCTTTTAAAAGAATATGCTGATTGTTTTGCATGGAGCTATAATGAGACGTCCGGATTGAGTCGAGAGCTTGTTGAGCATCAACTTCCCATTAAGGCTGGATTCCGGCCTCATAAGCAACTTCCTCGCTTCTTTCATGCTAAAATTTACGACAGCATTAAAGAAGAAATTAATCGGTTGTTGGAAGCGGGATTTATTCGCCCATGCAGGTATGCGGAGTGGATCTCTAATATTGTACTCGTTGAAAAGAAAGGATCAGGCAAGATTAGAGTTTGCATTGATTTTAGAGATTTGAATAGAGCCACTCCAAAAGATGAATATCCTATGCTTATTGCCGATATGCTTATTAATGATGCTTCAGGACATAAAATTCTTAGCTTTCTTGATGGTAACGCTGGTTACAATCAAATATTTATGGCCGAAGAAGACACGTCTAAAACGGTCTTTGTTTGTCCTGGATTTGTTGGATTATTTGAGTGGATTGTCATGACATTTGGATTGAAAAATGCCGGTGCTACCTATCAACGTGCTATGAACTTAATCTTTCATAATTTAATTGTCGTGGTCATGGAAGTATATATTGATGATATTGTGATCAAATTGGCTACCAATAATTCTCACTTGGCCGATTTGCGTCTTACTTTTGAGAGGATGCGCCGGTATGGTTTAAAGATGAATCCGCTTAAATGTGCTTTTGGTGTATCGGCAGGCAAGTTCTTGGGATTTATTATTCATGAGAAGGGCATAAAAGTTGATCCCAAGAGAATAGAGAGTATCAAGCAAGTTCAGGCGCCTGCATGTAAAAAAGACTTACAAAAATTTCTGGGAAAGGTGAACTACTTGAGAAGATTTATTGCTAACTTGTCCGGGAAAGTTATTCCTTTCACCCCCATATTGAGATTGAAAGATGAGAGTGAGTTTGCTTGGGGGGCAAAGCAACAAGCGGCATTTGAGAAGATCAAGGAATACTTGTCGAAGCCACTGGTTCTTCGTGCTCTAAGAAGAGGAGTTTCTTTTAAATTATATATTGCTGCCGAAGAAAAAATAATTGGTGCAGTTTTGACTCAAGAGGATGATGGCAAGGAGTATGTTATTGCTTATATTGGTCGTCGTCTTCTTGATCCCGAGACATGGTATCTCCATATTGAAATGCTTATCATTATACTTTGCTTGTACTAAGATGAGACATTACTTGTTAGTTAGTACATGCATTGTTGCTTGCCAGGCCGATGTAATTAAACATATGTTATATCGGCCAATCCTTAGTGGAAGGATCGGTAAATGGGCATATGCATTGGTTGAGTATGACTTGACTTTTGAGCCTTTGAGAGCCATGAAAGGTCAAGTTCTTACTGATTTTATTGTTGAGCATGCAATTGATTTAGGAGATGAGATCAATTACATAGCTTTTACTGCATGGAAACTTTATTTCGATGGATCGGTTTGTAAACAAGGCCAAGGTGTTGGTATTGTTATTATTTTACCACATGGTGCTGAGATGGATGTGTCAAACCGATTAGAAAATTATTGCACTAATAATCAAGCCGAATATTTAGCTCTTTATTGCGACTTGGAGATGTTGAATTCCATGGGAGTAAAATATGTTGAGGCTTATGGTGATTCTTTATTAGTGGTGCAACAAGTTTCTGGTGAATGCCAATATTTAGGGGAATCACTTAATGCTCATCTTGATGCTTGTCTTGATTTAATTGCATTTTTTGCCGAATTTAAAATTTGGCACATACCGAGACATGAAAATTCAAGAGCCAACATGTTAGCTCAGCGAGCATCAGGCTTTGACGTCGGTGGGCGTAAAGATTTAAAGCCGGTGCAAAGCATCTTTTCTGGTTTCTGTGCAGGCACGTGGAAACCGGCCCAGCCGAGTCTAGGAGTCGGCCAGGCCGGCTCTGGACCAAACCCGACCAAGCCGGGTACAGAAGGCGGCCAGGCCGGTTCTGGCCAGGATCTGGCCAGGCCAGGTGTTGAAGCCGGCTCGACCGGATATTGCGGCTTTGATCCAAATCGGCCAGAATTGTGCCAAGTTGATGGACAGGCCGATTTGGAGGATTGGAGGACTCCCTTGTTAAATTTTCTGCGAGATCCCAGCACTAAAGCCGATAAAAGTATTCGGCAGATTGCGTTTAAGTTCACTTTGCATAATGATGAGCTTTATCGGAGGACCGCCGATGATTTGTTGCTCAAGTGCTTGGGACCTGATGAAGGTAAAGTGGCTATGGGGGAAGTCCATGAAGGTGTTTGTGGTACGCATCAATCGGCCCCTAAGATGAAATGGCTTTTGAGAAGGGCTGGTTTTTATTGGCCTACTATGATAGCCGATTGTTTTCGCTACTACAAAGGATGTGAGGAGTGTCAACGGTTTGGTAATATTCAGTTAGTGCCTGCTGCAATGCTTCATCCTATAATCAAACCGTGGCCTTTTCGTGGTTGGGGACTAGACTTCATTGGTCAAATTCATCCCCCTTCTTCAAAGGGTCATTGCTTCGTGTTAGTGGCCACAGATTATTTTACTAAGTGGACCAAAGCGGTGCCTTTAAAAAATATGACATATAAGGAGGTGATTGAGTTTGTGACTGAGCATATTATTCATAGATTCGGCATTCCTCAGACTTTGTCTACGGACCAGGGGAAGTCTTTCATATCAAAAGAGGTGCGAGAATTTGCCGAATCATATAAGATTAAGTTGCTCAATTCATCTCCATACTATGCTCAAGCCAATGGCCAGGCTGAGTCTAGTAACAAGACCTTGATTAAGTTT
This sequence comes from Eremochloa ophiuroides, assembly GCA_038502445.1. Classification (NCBI taxonomy): domain Eukaryota; kingdom Viridiplantae; phylum Streptophyta; class Magnoliopsida; order Poales; family Poaceae; genus Eremochloa; species Eremochloa ophiuroides. Next base: position 7,873,785 of record JAHLJS010000002.1, read on the forward strand.
ATCAAGAAAAAGATAGAGGACAATCTAAGAAGGTGGCACGAGGTATTATCAGAGGCTCTGTGGGCTCATCGTATATCTCGTCATGGTGCTACAAAGGTGACTCCTTTTGAGCTAGTGTATGGATAAGAGGCTGTGTTACCCGTCGAGGTGAATTTAGATGCATATCGGTTCGCTAAGCAAAATGACTTGTCTGCCGTTATGTATCATGATTTGATGATTTGATGATGGATAATATTGACGAGTTGACTGACAAAAGATTAGCGGCTTTAAAGGAGATGGAAAAGGAAAAGGTCCGAGTTGCTAGAGCTTATAACAAGAAAGTAAAGATCAAGTCGTTCCAAGTTGGGGAATTGGTGTGGAAGACTATACTACCAATTGGAACAAAGAGCAATAAGTTCGGCAAGTGGTCGCCTAGTTGGGAAGGTCCTTACAAAGTGATTAAGGTGATATTCGGAAATTCATATATGCTAGAGACGTTGCAAGGTGATCGTCTCTCAAGGGCAATTAACGGGAGGTATTTGAAAAAAATACTTTCCAAGTATTTGGCAAGAAACCTAAAAGCTCTCTAAGCAATGGCCGATACATGTATCGCCCTTAGAACAAATATGGCTGATGTATGCATCGCGCTTAGTCACTAAACAGCCGTTGGGTTAAGTATCGTTGCAGCTTAGTTATTTGTTTTCAGGTTCATATGCAGAGAATTTGCCTGAAAACAGGGGGCATATGTTTGCACCCGAATCTGTGCTGGCTGGCGAAACCGGCCTGGCCGGGTTTGTGACTCGACTTGGTCGGGTTTGGCCCCTGCGCCGACTTTTGGCAGGTTGCCACGTGGCGTCCCGAGAGGCCCCGTGAAAACCGGGTTAGCCAGGTTTGGACCCGGCTTGGCCGGGTTTGGCAGAGTCCGAGCCGATTAATAGATCTAATCGGTTTTTGGTAGTTTTTGGACGTGGGAAACTTGAAGACTTGCCTAGATACGTGTTTCCTACTGGGATAAGACCACCCCCTCTATATATATAAGAGGATCATGGCCAATTGAGATCTTAACCATCCAATCGTCAAAACACATCTACCAAGTAGATTCTCGCGGTGGTTCACCTCTATCCTGCTGTTCGGCTCGACTCTCCGCGAGTTTAGTCGGTGTTCTAGGTGGTCTCCGCGATCCCTAGAGCAATCTCTACGTGCATCTCTCCGACGGATCTTTCCGAGGGGTGTTCGGGAGTTTCGGCGAAGGACGGGCGCTACATCGACCACCAAACGTCCTCTGCTGCTGAAGACGGTCGTCCCGACGACCAGAAGACCGAAACTCTAACTTCCTCGGTGAACCCGAGGAAACCGGCCCAGCCGACTATCAAAGTCGGCCAGGCCGGGTAGGCGGCTCGGCTGGGTTCTGAAACCGGCCAGACCGGGTTTCGCGGGTGTACTGCTCCGTGTTATTTCGTTTCGTACGCGACTATGCGATATAGCACCTTACTGTGTGTTATCCCGTTTCGGTGTCAACACTGATATAATACAACACCGTGTGTCATGATTGATCCCGGTATACGTGCAGCATGCAAAAGGTGAGCACTAGTATTAGAATAGGCTTGCTTACTGCCACTCTGCCAAGCAATACAAGCAAAAGCACTTTACATCTCATACCGTGTGCTGATGAACAAGATCGTCGACAAACACTACAAAAGTCCATGCGAAAAAATTCGTGTAACTGTGGCCGTGTTTGGTTGCGCTCCTGCGCACTCTGGCTCTGGCTCCTTCTTCACTGTTGTGCACGGTGCACTCCTATAGATCACTGTACCGGTAGGGAAAATGGCTTCGAATCTAGAGGAGCCAGAAGAGCTGCAGAGTGAAGACTGAAGAAGGATCCCCGGCTTCGCTATAACTGTTGTAAAACATACGGGCTCTGTTCTAGAAGAAAAGGAAAAGAAGAAATTCTAATCTTAGTCCGTTTGTATGTGGGCTCTTACCGAAACTCTTAGACCTTGGCAGGACTATATATACATGGGAGCTCTATGTTGTAATTACCAATATTCAGAGAAATAAAGAATAGTCGCCCTACATCTTGTGTCTCCTTGTTCTATTTTCATCTACTATGTTGATCGTGAGAGACGGAGAGAGGAAGGTCCTAACCGCTGGCAACATATTTTATAACACGTTATCAGCACGACAAGCTCTACGTCGACATCACCGTTGAAGTCGCCGCCGTTCTTCGACGTTGGCACACGTCCGCGCCGCGACTACTTCGACGACGTCGACATTCCCGACGTTGTTAGCGGAACGGATTTGCTACCTCTACCTGCTACTGATCTATATTGCATGGACATGTACCGTCTTCATCAGCAAACGGATCTACGACAATACCAAACGCCCTACGCGGTATGTATCTACTAACCACTGCCCTACGCGGCATGTGAGGTAGATCAATTGGCATAACCTAATACAAAGGTATGGTTTAGCTATGAAATTAAATAGTAGACCAATCTACTAATTAATCACTAGTAGATCGATCACGGTTTTCATATCGATCGAAAAGGCCTGAACGCCATGCCGCATATCTAAGCATATGCCACGTCCACATGCATGCTTGTACGTGAAGGGCTTGTATCCTTTCACTGATGATCTTGCCATAGTCATTAACTCGAAGGCCGCGATATAAGCATGTGTGAATCAACAAACGTAGCAATCCCCGATGGATACACGCTACTGCACAGTATACAAATATGTGTGTATAAATACGTTGTTGTCGTGTCCTGCAGTCGTCAACTTATGTCACACTCACACACCGCCGCCGCATCGGCCAGGAGATCGACCAGCCATTGATCCCATTGAATCCGAACTACTAGTCGTCGCAGTACGACGAGAACCATGCAGAACCATCATATACACATCATCGCTGAATCGATGTCTGTTACCGCACCGTATGCGGCCACTGCCCTGCCTGCACAGGGAAGCTCACATGTACCCTACGCTATATCGGTCACGTATGCGGCTGTCAATGCCCTGGCTCTCGAAGCCATCCACGCATTTGTGCCGCCTGCAGCCCACATTGTTGTCGTTGCTGAATGGATGCTCGTAGCCTGCATATGCCTCTGTTGCACAGTTCCTCTCACACGCGAGATGCATCTACTTCCATGTCGCATGAGCAATTGGAATAGCTAGGAAACTAGAGCATATATGCATAATAATCGCAACAAGGGAGCATGCATGTTGAGGTAGAGCCTGAAGTCAGCTCAATATTATATAAGAATACATCACGGTGAATTTTTGTTTTGGGAAAGTCTGGCTGGAACTACCCAAACAAAAAATTAAACTAAAAAAATGAATCAAATCATTAAATTGAGAAAATTAGTCCGTGGAGCTAAAATTTGAAGGACAATTGATCTTTATAAATATAAAATATAGAGCACGATTCCTGCAGAATAGACATAATTTCAGCAAAATGCGGTTTTTTGATGTTAGTTGGCAAATAAATTTCCTGCAGAAATCATGTATAAATGGCATGTATCGGCATTTTTATGCTTTATTGAATGTATTTTTTTACTACCACGCATTATGAATAACTACACCATTTCACTGTTGGCATAATATCTTGAATGATTGCACTAGAAACATGGTATAGTATATGAACTCTCCTAATCCTACGGACCTTATTAGACTTATAAACTTTGAGAGGCTCATATTTGTTTCCCTAGCATGTTGAATTTTTAGGATGAGAAAACGCATGTTATTAATCTAAAATTAGTATATACCATAATTAAATCCTAAAACTGTTAGGATGCTACTAAGAATATTTTGAATAACCATCCACTATCTTTTTGCACCTCGCTACTTGTTTACTTGTAGTAAACTCATATGCACATATTTTGAGCTAAAGTAATATGCAAACCTTCAAGAAGAAGAAATATCCTGAAATTGCCTCAAATGGTATAATTAGTTGTTGTGGTCATTGTTAAAATCCACAAAGGATATTTTGCTACCTTTTGAAACGTAGTAGGCTAATGACTATGTTTATTACTTACCCTCCAGAACGAGGATATGACCATAATAAATCCAAATGTCTTATGGGGGCTCATCGAATGAGAAAAATCCCTAAATTTGAGTATGGAATATTATATTGCATTGATAGCTGAATTTTCAAGCTTACTTGACATGAGGATATAATGCTGCTCTAAAATAAATAATATTAGCTTGAAGCTTTGTATTATAAATGTCATAGAAAACATGATGATAAATAAGAATTTTTCTACAAATATTTTCGAAGAAACCTATCTTGGAACAAGAAGTTCAAGAGCGATACAATACTTGAAGTATTTATTTATCATCCAAAACTACTCAATAACGAAAAGAAATTGGGTTAGAATTTTTAGACAGCTCTATGAATCAGGATTTTTAGTTGCATATGTTATACCACTAGAAAATTTAGCATGCACGAAGCTGCTAAATGTCTAGCAGACATCTATGAATATTAGAAATTAGAATTTTAAAAGGTTTCTAAAGACTTGTTGTCTTTTTAACTTTACTATCTAGTATTAGTGGTGGTGGTGGTGCATTAAGTATTCTCGTTGAATTAAGTGGATCATGTAAACAGCTCATAGAAAGAGTTAATGGTTACTTTGTTAGCGTGCAGACTAATTAATATTCTTAGTTGTAATTATTACTTGCAGTAATATGTGTTATCTTGCATGGACTACATTATATTTATATGTTTCACATATAAACAATTGCCAATTATGCCTATGTAAATAATTTTTGCAATGATTTTATTATCCACAAAGAAGTCCCAATTAACCATGAAGGTTATAGTTCTTTGTGCACTACTACCATGTAAGTAGAAGGAAAATTGAATTTTCTAGAAGCACATGAATAATTGGAATATACTGGCATATTAACTGATCTTGGAAGGATCGATTTGCCAAGAAATAGTATAATCCTAATTATTTAATATTTACCCCGAGAACTAAAAGTTTTGTTCTACCCTTGATATATAGTTGTACACAGAATAGTGCATTATATATGTGAATTTCATGCCACAACTAATCAATACTAGAAGTATGATTGGATTATTTGAAACATTCGAAATGATTATTCATAGATGATGCATGAAGAAAATTACTACTTGAAGTAATACGGCATGAAAAGGGGAAAATTTTTGGGCAGTAGCATAAGAAAATGTGGATAATATATACTTAATAGGTATAGTCTTCCTAAATCAATTTTTAAGTGCATATATCAGGACTTGAAGTCTGCCCGCGTCCCTTTCGGCCGAGTTAACTTTCTCTATTACATTAATTACATGTAAGTTTGAAGCTTTGTATTTTGTTGTTATCACTATGTTAGACTGAATATCAATATTCCACAGTACACATGAATGTGTATCACTATGTTGTGCTCTTATTGAGCTTACTTTTGTACTTTCCTCATAATTAAATTGACTAGCCAGCATGCTATGTCTATATGGTTCTCATTGAACTAAAAATTAAGTTGCTTTCAATGCGTTACATGCATAAGAAATAGATTGGTCTATGGCCAAGTAGCCTAAAATCAGGGGGAGTGAGTTAATATGCCAAATGGTGGGCTGTATAATTGTGGAATTAAGATGATGGATAACACACTTTATGACGATTTGGGATTTATGAAGATAATGCATTAAGAGAATTTTGCATTAATGGTAATTCAAAAATTCTATAAGTGAATGTTGTGTATTTTATATATGCTTCTACTTGCAGTTGGAGATATATGAATTTGATTATTTTAAGCCCATGATAAGGGATATCTATTGAAGTATGCTATTAAAGATCTAATATTGGCATTAGGGGGAGAGAAAGCCTATTTTGAATGCCAAATATTATTTCCGCAGAAAGAAAACGATCTAGAGAAAATATTCCTTGAAGGTTGAAGCAGGAATACAACCACGCACTAAGTCAACTAATAGTTTGACTAATGCTCTTGTGAAGTATGAAGTGGAGTATATGCCAGATATTTTTAGAAATGAGAGGAGTAACTTGGAGTTATAAACCAGAAGTTTTGTTTACTAGTAGTAAACTAAATATTGTATACTATCAAGTTAAAATCTACGGGGACGCCTGTGGGTTCTAATTTAAGCGTATACTTGTTGAATAGAAATAAAATAAAACTCCTCCATTCTCATGAAGAGAACAACTCATGAAGAAGTTTAAGCACCTCATGAAGAGGATCATCATGAAGATGAAATCCAACACATTAAGCGCGCACAACATTAGTGTTGGGTATGCAGAACAACAAATCATCTCTTGTTTGGGAAAAAACGAAGAGACAAAACAATCTCATTTATGAGAATATTAGGAGAAAATAATAGTTGTCGACAACGCTACCTCTATAATTGTAAATGTTTCTCTTATGAGAACCCGGATCCGGAAACAAAGTCCATGGCAAAATCGCCTGTAGCGATTATATCGGGTCAATGACGAAAGCAATTGAGGTTGAATCTCCTATTAAGAAGAATAAATGTTCTGCTATATCTCTGGCAAATGAAATGAATGAATATTAAATATTCAGTTAATAAATGGATTATGAAGATCTATATAATTCCTGAAAAATATAAATTGCAACATATGAAAATTAAATCTCATTCAAGTATTATGAAGTCTAAGGTAGAATATATTCATGAATGAATATTAAAGTCTCAAGAAGAGCATATCCTAGAAGGAATAGTCATCAAATGATTTTATAATAAATAACGCAATCTCATTGTGTATATCACTTAATAATCTCTCATGTAGTAGAGTGAGAACATCCTTGAAGGAACTAATCCATGAAGGATTTACCAGTCGAATCTTGCACCATTAATCTCTGAAATGAATATAGACCCGAGAGAGAAAAATAGTGAGGAAGTTTAAAACACCATGAAGGTGTCATACAAACACTTAGAAAAGTGCATATTCTAAAGCTAGCAATGAAGTTTTAATATCCTCTAAATACCATAGAAGGTATAAGAATAATGGTGATTTTGGCAATTGAATTATCCCTTAAATGCTAAATGCAAGACTGGATTTATTACTTAGTAGTACAATCAAAATCCTGAAGATTTATAAGTTTAAAAATCAACTAAGAAAGAACTATAAGTTTATTCTACTATCTAAAAGATATTTAATATAAAGTTTTTTACCCCCATAATCCTCTGAAAGGATTTATTACCTTGAAGGATAAATTTTTATTTATTTTGCACAACTAATAAGTGGTTATTATGCATGAAGCATATTGCTCTTTGTTATACCCATATAATTCATGGAAGAATTATGAGCCAACTTTTTGAAAGATATGATTTTATGGTACCGCATACCATTAATTAAGCACACATTTATAAAAAGTGTGGTTTGAATAATGAAATTCAAGGGACGGTTTTATGAGGGGGAGCAATTTATTGCATTTACCTTGCAGGTAATTGAAACCACTAGAATTATAAAGATTAAGTAGATCATATTTGCTAAAACATTGAAGTTTATGCATAAATTATGAAGATCAATATCTATTAACGAAGAATAGAATATCCTGAAGAATATATATATATGACCAGAAAGGTTAAATGTTGTACTCTTTTTCCTATGTGAGTTTTTACTTGAAGGTTTCTCACACAAGGTTTTTAATGAGGCAACATGTGCAATGCAATTAACGAATGTGATGTACTCTTTTCTCTAAGAACCGTTTTTCCCACTGGGTTTTCGGATGGAGTTTTTAATGAGACATGTGCATATCGTGGTAATCGCCCAAGGGGGAGTGTTGTAAAACATACGGACTCTGTTCTAGAAGGAAAGGAAAAGAAGAAATTCTAATCCTAGTCCATTTGTATGTGGGCTCTTACCGAAACTCTTAGACCTTGGCAGGACTATATATACATGGGAGCTCTATGTTGTAATTACCAATACTCAGAGAAATAAAGAATAGTCTCCCTACATCTTGTGTCTCCTTGTTCTATTTTCATCTACTATGTTAATCGTGAGAGACGGAGAGAGGAAGGTCTAACCGCTCGCAACATGTTTTATAACAACAACTACGCCACGGTAGAGAAGCCCAAGCCACAGCTGCACCAAATGCGCAAGGAAAGCTTATCATCGTCAATTCGTCATCGTATAGGAAAGCGACCGTACACATCATTTGGTGTAGTTTGGCGTAACGAATCTGATCGCTCGTAATATCACTTGCCACTCTTGGGTCATGATGGCTAGCTGTAGCTGTTCTGATCGTAGTTCGGATCGGATTGAGATTGTGGGACCCATCCGTCTGTCGTGCTACTGTGGTTCTGTCCTAGTATGTTGATGGGCCAAAAGGAGGAAGACATGGAGAGCAGGGGAAAAGGCGATGCCCAGAGGCCAAGACCGCTCCGCCGCCCTCCGCTATCACATGAGTGTATTCGTCATCCAATGGATCGAATCGGTTGCCAACGTGGAATCCTGCAGGGCCCATGATTACAGGGAAGGAATAGATCCACGGCCAAGATGCCTGCATGTTATCTCCCGCGTTATCCACCGAAGACAGCAACTACTTGTTGCTACTCGCCCACCTAAAAGGTACACATAACATTTTTGATTTGAAGCATGGGCTACCTAGCTTCGTTTCCTACTGCCACGCATGCTTTCCTACTACATTCCACGCATGTAATAAGCATTGTTACATAAACCGTGGAATGTAGTTTCATAATCAACTTATTCAAAGATACAAATGTTGAATTGTTGATATTGTTTTTTAAATCTAATATGCGCTTATCTTAGAATAGATGAAGTACTATAAAATATTTTTCTTTTTTTTTCCAACTCGATTAGAATAATAAGGAAATGTACTTAGTTTATCGTATTATCATATCATAGCTTAATTAAAACGGATGCTTTTGCTTTTATCGATTTTGTACCCTTATCTTTTTTATATTTGTTGTTGACGGATTGATCTCGATCACATATAGAAACATGCTATTAGTTAACCGAAGATAAAAACGACAACGGCGTTGATTACACATTCATCAGTGCGACCCTATTCAAGTTACGCTATAGGCCAAAGCAAAATATCCATCATGATTATTTATTGGCGTCTTCTTCCATTTATCTAAATCACGGCATAGATCTATTCCCTTTTAACATCATTATCAGTTATGGATACTCTGGTGTCTTTCACACGTCGAAGACATACTCCCTCCGTCCCAAAAGATTGTCATTTTAGACTTTTTAAAAACTGTGTTTGACCGTCCGTCTTATTCAAAAATTTTGTACAAAATACAAAATCAATTAATAATTATTAAAATATCTCTAATGATAAACCAAATTATAATAAAATAAATGATATTGATATAAAATTTTCAAATCAGACGAATGGTCAAACGTGATGTCTGAAAAGTCTAAAACGACAGTCTTTATAGGACGGAGGGAGTACAATAATACCATCTTAACTAACGAAGTAGCTCATGAGGATTACATCAACCACCTTCGTCTTCCTCCAAATCTTTTACCTATTGTTCTTCCCATTTCTCTTCCTTGTCACCACCAGCGCCCTTCTGTATGCCTTTAATCTCTTCTCCAAAATGTCTACTTTGTTCTCAATGTCGCTTTTGATGCCCTGCCAACTGTCTTACTTCTAAGGCCACCACCTCCTTAGCCGTCCATCATAAACACAAAAACCTCCACCCTAACCCTAATCTCATACTACTGCATACATATATTTTCCTAGCTATTTTATTTAACAAGATTCAGCTAGCAAAGAATTAGTGCATCCTCTTCCTGTTCTCTGCCCCTATATGCCCTACTCTATGGGTACATAGGCGCGTGTGGCCGGAGCCAAGCCGCAGCAGGGAAAGCGGCGGCGCGTCATCCGTTGCCAGCGGCCAGCGGGGCAACGTCACCACAAAGCCAACTCGAACGGATACGCATCCGTCCCCAGCCGGCAGTTCCTCCACCACCAGCCCAGCCCTCCCCCCGTCCATCCGCCCGCGCCCGCTGCTGCTCCAAACGCACGCGACCTCCGCCTCCGCAGCATCCGCATCCGAATCCGCACACGATCCCCGCGCCACTTGCCCCGTCACCAAGCTCGCGGCCCGCGCCTCCGCCAATGCCCGGCGCAGGCCAGCGCGACGAGATGAGAATGAGATGACGCCGCCGCGCGGCGGTGCCCGGCCTCCCGTCCATCGCGCGCACCACCACCACCACCACCACCACAACAACCCGGCCCCATCGGGATTCCTCCTCGGCTCGCATCCTCCCACCTAGCGCCGCATTTATTCCCTCCCTGACTCCCTCCCTCCCCCGCTCGACCAGGCTCACGATTCCGTCGCCCCGTCTTCTCTTTCTCTCCCTCGTCGCATCCGGCGCTCATCCTCGTCGCCTATTTAAAGCGCGCCGCGCTGGGAGCCAGCGATAATGCTCTTCTCCAGGAGGCCTCTCGCCGCCGCTCTCCACCTTGCGCCCCTCTCGCCTCCGCTGCTCCTCTTCTTCGCGTCCGCGTCCGCGTCCTCGTCCTGCTCGCCGCCCGCAGCCGCCGCGTCGGCCTCCGGCTCCAGAGGTACGCACGCGCTTCTCCCGTGCATTCGGGATGATTTTCTCGGCGGGGCGAGAATTTTTTCCCGTTCTTCTCGTGCTGTTTTGTGCGCCGTGCGATTCCTGTGCTAACCATTTCTATTTGATCGGTTTGGCTGGCGCGAGATGTTCTGGCTTGTATATCTCTGGTCTCACTCAGACTTCGATCCTTGTTTCCAAGGAATTCCCGAACAGGGTTTGTGGATTTCATTGGGTTACCCGGATCACTTTGGCGAGTCGTGAATGGCATGCAGAGATTGTGGTTTTTTTTTTTTAGAATTTGATGGATTCTGCATTCTTCATCATCGTTTTGTGATTCATTGTTGAGTGTGTTTTGTTCTCGTGAGATGCAGGAATTTCGGTTTGCTCGTGCTACTGCTACAACTTTGCCCGTATGTCCTTGTAATATGTTGATCATCTAACGTTTTAACCAACTCTGACATAATTCCTGATTGAAACAACGCGCTTCTCCACCGATCCTGAAGTATGGTTAGCATTCTTCAATTTAGCTTGTATGCTCTTACAATACTGACGTGTTAATCTCCAATCAGGCTGCACTGCTGCAAGGATGGACAGCGGTGCGGTGGAGACAGCGTCCACTGGAGCAGTATGGTCAACACCTTCGGCAGAACCGAGAAGCATTTCTGTTGGGAAGGAGGTGTTCTGCAATCGGTCACTCAACATGAGGAACATCACAGCAGTGGGATTTGATATGGACTACACTCTGGCACAGTATAAGCCTGAGACCTTCGAGGCCCTTGCTTACTATGGTACAATAGAGAAGCTTGTGAAGGATCTGCGCTACCCTGAGGAGGTTAGTGCTACAAATGCAAATTTGCTTGATACAGCAATATGAAATGTCCAGATTGGTTACTTACATACGAGATGTGTTAGTTTTGAATTTATTTGTACATTGACCTTTCAATGCATGCAAGAAAGAGGGGTTAATGGCACATAAATTCCATATAGTTGCTTTAGCTGTTTTCTGATGTGTCTATGATTGTACCGTTTTGATGTCCCAGAAATTAGCGTAGCCCTTATGCTTCATTTTGTACTTTTAGTGTATCATATGCTATGCTTTGAGAGGATGGACTTCTTTACTGAGTTTAGCATGCGATTTGATAGTTTGTGGCAGCATTTATATGCCGATGGCAAGGAAGCACATCCACTTCTGTTTATGACAGCAACAATGAATTAGTACACCCTATACCTGTATTTACTTTTATGGAGTTATGGCTGCATAATGTTAGTGCTGTTCTTGATTAAATTCCTTGTTGGAGTTATTGCTATCTTGGTGTGGCCTCACTGAGTGTTGCACTCATAAAGTCGAACACATTGGAGAATGAAATTTGCTATCCACTTATTAAGCAGAAACTAGTGGAGTGCATTTGCCTTGATTTTAGAATTCACCTTTACATACTGAATCTTTACCTTTACGCACCAAATCTTTATGGAAGCAACAACACATATTCCATGTTGGCTTGTTTAGGTTCAGAATTCGATTTTAATATTCTTTGATCATGCAGCTGCTGACTTGGGAGTTTGATTGGAAATATATGGTCAGAGGATTAGTTCTTGATAAGAAGAGAGGAAATATTTTGAAGGTCAGTTATTATTTCTTAAATTTGCCCCTCGTTTTTTTGGAAATAATATATTAGTATTACACTGCCACTTAGTAAAACGATAACAAGTTGCTGGAAGTTTTCTGTCCAAAACATAAAAGAAATTATCTTGTTATCAACGAAGGGCCCAATCTGCTTGGAAGCAAAAGGCTCTGTTCAATTATCAGCAAAGGGCCTAGCCACAATATTTTTACAATGATCAGATCTCTACACTTTTCCATATTCATGTTTGAAATGTAATGCTGGTGGTTTGCATGGTTGCGAATCAGTAGGAGGCATCTGATCAAACTAATTGATGCATTTTTTGTTAAGTATTCTACCTATTCTTATTTATTAAATATTATCGTTTGAACCATAATCACTCTTTTTGAGCTAGCATTTGCAGTTCCTCTATTAATATTAATCGCTCACTGAGCATTGTCATCATTTTGGAAGTATCAATTGTTAGTTTTCAATGTCGAAAGTTCTACTGGTTAGTAGGAATGGCAAAAACAGGTCGAGCCCCATCATAAATTTTGATGCGATCTATATTTTAAATTTTAAATGAAATATTTGCTGCTGTTCTCAATTTGTTTTATAGGTCACTGCTTCATTTCACTTCTGTGCTGGAATTTCACTACACGTACTCCTTCCGTCCACAAAAGGATACAATTATCATTTTTTGAGTCAAATGATTTGAAGTTAGACGAAAGTCATATAAAAAAGTACTAACATTTATGATACATAATAACCAATATTAAATTATATAATGTATTTTCGTAGTAAACCTAGTTGTAAACTTGGTCAAAGTTAAGCTAGTCCGATTTGCACAAATCCCGTAGTTGCACCCTTTTTGTGGATGGAGTAATTTTAACTAAATTAACTCCTTTTAACTATTTTGATGATGGATTATCAGATGGATCGACACAAGTATGTAAAAGTTGCATACCATGGTTTTAAGGAACTGTCGAAAGAAGAAAAAGTTGCTGCTTATGGGAGTACATTGATAAGAGATTCATTTGATGAACCTGATTATGCCCTTATAGACACACTATTCTCACTGGGTGAAGCTTATCTATTTGCTCAGCTTGTTGATTTCATGGACAAGAACCCTGGAAAAGTACCTGCAGGCACAGAGTATGATTATTCCCATCTTACATGTTTACCATATTGATGGGGCTTGAAATTTTTATGACATTATTTAAATATGAGTTGATTGAGACAAATTATTTGAAATTATTTTGCATTTTGAAGAGCATATACACTATGAATGATTCTTGTGATTCTTATTTTTGGTAATTAACCAATATGTACCCAACACTACACAACTGTCATCACCACAATACTCCAAATTTCTTTCATTTCCTTATTCCTTCATAAATTTAAATCTGCTATCTTGAATTGCCTAAGCAATCACCTTTTCCTTTGTTCATTTCATGTCTACCTGTTTTTCGTTACATTTACTAGCCTACATGTACCATGTGACCATGTCATATACCTCTTCGACCTTTTATTGCTGGACCATGCTTGTGTATTCATTAACTCAGTGTAGTTTGGACACCTATGTTGATTCTTTTTCAATCAGACATTCAAACTTGGTCTGGATTCTGACACCATGTTCATGTTCATGTTCGAGTCACAGTTCCTATGTTCCCGCCAAAAATAAGGTTCAAGGGCACACAGATGTTGGGTTGATTGAATGCGTATTTTTAATTATCATGACATGCCTTGTTGATATCCTTTCTGTACCGTACCATAAATCTCTTGACATTTGACACCAATTATGGTAATTTAAATTTGGGTTTTTGTGGGAACTCGTTAAGTTAAAGTTATTCCTTTTTTGCACTAGGATAATAGAGCCTTACTATTACAAGAAGAAAATAGATTTGTTGTTTACTTGTTGCTCTCTAGTTTATTCTTCATTGTTCCATCTGGAGTTGACTGGTATCTCGAAATCACCATAACTTCAAAGAAACTCTACATGAACTAAGCATATTTTCTTTTGCCTTTTCATTTGTAACTGTAATACCCTGCCTTCTTGAGATCATGTTTGTGAGCTCGCGTAACTATGTTGGTACAGCTATCCACTTATGTACAGAGATGTGAGGTCTGCGGTTGACTTGTGTCATCGTGATGGAACTTTAAAGCGCATGGTTGCTAAGGATCCTGCCAGGTAACTCAGTTTCCTATTTTATGGTTAACTATTTAATACCAGTCACCTGACACAATTACAGGGCTAGGTATTATTCATAAAGACATACTTTTGCTATAGGGCTGCCTTGTTTTTTATTTTGATCCACATGCAAATTGGAATCCATGTGTTATTTCTGCTTTTATGTTCTAGAGGGTCCTGCTAATTATATCATTTCCACTTTTACAGTGTTATATACTTGTGCTTATAATTATGTTATAGAAAATCCTGCTTATTTTTGTAATTTGCACATTGCAGGTACATCAATGAGGACTTGGCAATTGTACCAATGCTTGAAATGATCAGGAAATCTGGACGCTCGACATTCTTAGTGACGAATAGGTATGTGGCCAGTGGTGCCTTTATAATTTTAGGCTTCTTGAGACTTGTGTGATGACATATTTCTGTAATGTGTCCTTTCTAGTTTCTCCTAAAACGAATCCATCTGTTAAAACTAAGGTTTTTTTTATCTTGATGCATTCTACATTTTTGAGCTTCTCATGCAGTTTGTGGGACTACACTGATGTTGTCATGAACTACCTTTGTGGGCCATACACCTCAGATATAGGCTGCTCTGGTCTCAACCACAACTGGCTTCGATATTTTGATATTGTAATAACAGGCAGGTTAGTGTCTTATGTTCCGTGATTCCTGATTCTTTTGTTGCTATTTATTATTAGTGGAAGTATCGGCTCCCTCAACTTAGCCAGTCCTTTATGAACTTTCTTTCAGTTCAAAGCCAAGTTTCTTCCATGACGATAACCGAACAGGCCTCTTTGAAGTTGAACCTGATTCTGGAAAACTTCTGAATGCTGATATTCAGGCTAGTAAATTTGTGAATTCTAATCTATCTTCAGGGCATATGTTTTTCCCTAATATATGCAATCCTTCATGAAGATCGGAAGCCCAAGATCAAGTCATCAACGCTCAACACCAGTTCAGAAAGTTTACCAGGTACTTATTTTCCTGATATATAATGTAAATGCAACTTTCTACCATTGTTGTAACCAATTTATTGCTATATCCTTTCCAGGGAGGCAATGTTGGTCATCTCCACAGATTACTTTCTGTTGCTTCTAGTTCACAGGTATGGGCTATACACTTAGCATTCACTAGCACTAACTTAGACATGTGAATGGACGGACATCCAAATCCAATTAGAGGAATCCAATCAGCGTCCAATTAAAATCACGCTCCCATACAGTCCAATCGTAATAACTAGTGGAGACATCCAATTGAGCCCAATCCAACTCCATCTAAATCCGGATCCATCCAACACATCCAATACTAATTGCATATTTGCTGCAAATTAAACGTCCGCACAATGCCGGCTTCTCTCACAGCGATGTGGACGCCCTGACCACCCGCAAGACGGCAAGAGGCTTGGCGATCCTTCCGCACTTGCTGCGTCCTGTGGCCACATCGGCGTGCTCCACGACCTCGCCTTTTGTGTCAGCAACAGCCTTGCCGTGCCCCAAGACCATGCTTCCGGCTGCTGCCTCACCATCACGGCTAACTTGCAAGAGTTTCATGCCAGGTACCCAGAAGGGCCGAGGTGCGTGGTGGCCTTTGCCCATGTCCGCTGTACGCAACCCCAAGCGCCTTGTCAGCGATCCTGGTTGCTTCACCACCATTCCGACTAACTTCGAGTGGGCATACCTGGCCAACAGGTTCCTGCCAAGTGGTTTGCGGTGCATCCGCTGCTGTTCCCGCTGGCACAGCTGCTGCTCATGCGAAGAAGGCCACGTCGCAGGACTAGTAGAGCTGGACGCAAGACCTGCACGGCTGCGCCACCGCCAATGCCGCCACCTCCACATTGACCAGTTTCCTGCTACCAAGTAGAAGTCCAGTAGAATCTGTGTCATAGGGGGCAGCCGGGGACTGGCTGCATACCACCAGGAACCAGCAGGCGCATGCAGCTGTGGTCAATTACAGTTAGTAGGTGGTTGGGGATTAGTAGTTAATGGCTGCAGCAATAGAAGTGCATGCGTAGCCAGCTGCAAAGTAGGAGCCCGAGGAGGCCAGATTAATGGCATTTAGATGATGGTTGGGAATTAGGAGAGTATGGCTGGGCTAAAACCAAGGAGCCAAGGGGCTGAGTGCCAGCTAGAGTCTCGGCGCCAACAAGGGCTGGGCACCTCTATTTATACCCTGTACATAGTTTATGATGAATCAAGCAATAAGCAAGTTATCGCTAACCTCACCTCTGCTGTCTCAATCTCATCCCCTGCTGTTCGGTAGCCAGGCAAAAACCCTGGCACCATTACCCGGCCTACCTTGGCAATAGTTATCCTCTCCCCTCATATGCACTAAGGTGCATAGCAATCTGAATGTCCAATTTTTTTTTTTTATCCTACAGAATCCAAAGCTATTGGATCCATATAGAAGTGCCGAAATCCCACTGAATATTGGACTAAAGCCAATCCAGCACCCTGCACTGAATGTATCTGAGCATATGAATCAAACGTAATATTTCCTTATCTTACTTATTTGTAGATTCTCTATGTTGGTGATCACATATATGGAGATATTCTACGGAGCAAGAAAGTTTTGGGTATGTTTTATTTATCCTTTACTCTTTAGTTGTATTGGGATCTGATATAAATCTGTGGTTAAGCATGACAGTTTTAATTGTGTAGACAACTTTTAATGCTGCCCCCCCATTCCATTAAGTTCATACCTGTCCACATATAATCACAGACACACATATACTATAACATATATGGATGTATCATACATACCACAACACATGTCCAAACTTCCTCTGGTAACACAATGAAGATCATAAAGGGCAAGACACCTTATACGACATAAAGCTTGGTATATATGGGCATGGGTCTTGATGCGCTGCTGGCATCCCTCTCCTTGTGCGTGTCCAACTACCTCTACTTGGCGTGGTGTTGATCTATCCAGATGCACACATGGACGCCATTCCATTGTGTCACATGTAAAGCATATAACATAACACAAGCACACACAAAATCACACTCACACTACCCTTAGTACTAGTTATTTCTTGTGTAGTACTTTCACTAGTTCTTACGGAGCGCACGTCTTCCTGCCGATGTTGCTTCCCATAAGAGTAAGGTGAAAAACAGTGTCATTTCCTCTTAAACAAAATCCAATCTGAACAGTGAAATGGAAGCTGCAGTATGTAGGCTTGCATCAAAAAGAATTTGAAAACTCGAAGCAATTCCTAACATCTGGTACCTACAAAGATTATGCCTAGTAGGTTATGGTTATTTTCTTCAACTGAGGAAGAACATCCATTCATTATATATATTGATCAACAAATCAAAACTTCAACTCGTAAGTACTAACTAATATAGCATGCACGAATTTGACAATGTACTATCAGAACATCTTGACCATGTACTCAAGTTTGAGTATATTGCAGCTTCTGGTTTAGTATAACCCCAACAAGTACATTAACAGGTTCATCATCATAGCAACTAACCAGCTAAGCACAAGCAAAAAAAACCCTCAAGTGACATATCATGAGAAAAGAAACATGAAAATTCAGGAAGATTCGATACATCCAAGAACAGATATCAAGTTATCCTTATTTTGGTCACTGTTCCTCAAGAGCACCTCTCCATCCAAAAGAGCACTGTTCCACTCCTTTGCCCAAACACACCGAACCAGAATGGCTAGTATGCATAGCATCCACGCTGTTGAAGTGTGTATAAGTGCATTGCCCACATCTTCCAGTTAGCTTAAGCTTTAGGGTTGAACCGGTTGGTGTGTGCTACTTAACATGGTATAGAAGCCAGAGGTCTCAAGTTTGAATCCTGGTAGAGGAATTTTAAGTCCTCCGCCCCTTTATTTCCACATTTGCGCAACGAGGGTCTCCACTTCTTGGCCTAAAGAACTAGTCGATTTGGGGGCGACTCTTGGGTCACCACTAATGGGCAAGCCCACGGGGACCACCGATGCCGCTGTCGCAGCGAAGTGGAAGGCGAACAGATTAGGTACACCTCCATGGAACCCCTGGTGCCACTGGGGCTCTCATGTTGTGATGGGAAAACATATGGACTTAAATCAAGAGATTGTCTTGACTTAAGATCTCTGTGAATGAACCCAAGGCCATGGACATAGGCCATGGGACGTGCAACATCCAATGCTTGCTGGACTGCCAACATCAGCGCATGAGACCTGAGCTTCTTGCTTAAGAAATTCTTAAGAGATCTTGCACAGAGGATGAGGTGGGCAAATGCACTCGTACGCATTTCAACACCCCACTCAAGTGTCGCTAGAGAGAGGCGCAGGCTGCGCCTCGCTCGGGCTACACGTGAGTAGGGGTGTTGAAGTGTGTATATGTGTATTAAACAGCTCTTCCTGATAGCTTAAGCTTTTGGGTCCAACCGGTTCGTGTGTGCCACTTAACACGTCGATATCACAAAGTGCCTCCGCAACAAGTAAGCTTAGCTGCCGTTCCCCTTGCGTTGTGGCAGCAGTGGTAGCCATTATGAAGCTCGCGTTGGCGTGTTTCCCAGCCGCTGTTGCAGCATGCCCATGATGGCCTTGAAGTGTTCTTCGCTAGAGCAGACAAGCTGCTGCGCCAGCGTGGCCCTCAGATCCCGGAGATTGTAGTCATGATACAATGACCCCATCAGCGACGACGTGAGAAGATTAAGGGTGATGAGTACACAGGCGCCAGGTAGACATGCCTCGGGCCATGGTCGAAGAAAGGGACCTCATGCATGCCAAAGCAGAATGCGCAGTTGCATTAGGTGCAGATCATAGGTCGGCCGCGTTGGGGTTGGCTGGCCTCCGGCGAGGTGGGTGGTGAGGGAAACGGGGCGGATGAGGTGAGGAGGCGCTGTCGTGGACGTGGGTATCGACGGAGGCGAAGATGGGACCAGCAACGTTGTGTGCGCAGCACATCGGCCGACGCGTTCACCTAAGGGTATTTTGGGCTTTGGCCATCGCTGTTTGACACCGTTGGATGTTGTTCAACAGCGTCTCTGTTTGTTCATGCGGCGTCCCAAGTCGCGGCGACTCGTCATTGCGGTCGGAGTCTGGACGAGGGTAACTGGAGCTCTCATTGCTTCGGGCTGGGAGGTTGGGGCATGCCAGGAATACGAACAGACTTATCACAAGAAATCACGAGGTTGCCTTGACTTCAGATCTCTGTGAATGAACCCGAGGCCATGGATGTAGGCCATGCGACATGCAACATCCAATGCCTGCTTGCCTGACAACATCACCTACACAAGAAATTCTTAAGGCCAGTCTCAATGGCATTTCATCAGAGTTTCGTTAAGGCACTATATTAATGAAAAGAGAGATGACAAGTTTCTTGGGAGTAGAGATAGTTTCACTGGGGATGAAACTCTTCTGCTGTTTCCAAAATAGGATGTGTTGGAAACTGGGACATGAAACCCTCCATTGAGACCGGTCTAAGAGATCATGCACTCATACACACTTCGACACTCCCACTCACGTGAGTGGTGGTGTTGAACTGTGTATAAGTGTATTGCACACCTCTTTGTGATAGCTTAATCTTTTGGGTTGACCCGGTTGGTGTGTGCCACTTAACACACGTCGATATCACAAGTGCCTCCGCAACAACTAAGCTTAGCCGCCTTTCCTCTTGCGTTGGCAGCAGTGGTAGCCATGATGAAGCTCGCGTTGGCGCGCTGCCCAGCAGCTGTTGCAACATGCCCATGGTGGCCTTGAAGTGTTCCTCGCTGGAGTAGACAAGCAATTGCGCCAGCGTGGCCCTCGGGCCCCAGAGGTCATGGTCGCTATACAACCGCTCAACCGGCGACGGCAGCGAGAAGATTAAGGGTGATGGGTGCAGGGGGCCCCTAGGTAGACATGCCCTGGGCCTAGGTTGTGGAAAAGGACCTCATGCATGCCAAAGCAGAATGCGCAGTTGCATTAGGCGCAGATCAAAGGTCGGTCGCGTTGGGGTGTGGATGGCTGGCCTTCGTCGGTGCCGGGCGTTGGTCCAAGTCACGGCCTTCCGAACGCTGTCGTAGGGATCCGGCCATAGGTACGAAAATAGTTGTTGATCGTCGTCCCTACCACTACGGCGCTGGCACTACCTTCGACCACCTGACTTGTCATCGCCTTGATGGTGACTGGTTGCCCATCTCCAAGAGTCGCTAGGATGGCTGGCGCGATAGCACAGACTACCTGCAAGACAGAGTAAGTCTCCTTCCTCCCGCAACTGCGGCGTCGGTGCGGATGTAGATGAGTCGGAGATGGAGTCGGGGTGCGGTGTGATTTAGCGTAGCACGTCTGGAACTGATGCACAACCCTGCTCCATCCACTTCTCGCACAATGACCCTCTAATCGCGTGCGCCGCCGCCACCTACCCGGCGCTCGAGTTCTACCCTAGCTACCGTGCGTTAGGACGACGAAGGTCCCGCTTTCGGCGGCCTGGCGCGGCACTAGCACCGGCGCGTGCCGGGGTGTACGGTGAGGGAAAGGGGGCGTATAAGGTGAGGAGGCGCCGTTGTGGATGTGGGTGTTGGCGGAGGCGAAGTTGGGACCAGTAGCGTCGTGTGCGCTGCACATCGGCCGACGCATTCACCTAAGGGCATTTTGGACTTTGTCCATCATTGTTGGAAATCTTTAGACGTTGTCCAGCAGCGTCGATGTTTGTTCATGCTGCATCCTAGGATGCGTCAACTCGTCCTTGTGATCGGAGACGGAACGCGGGTCAAGGGAGCTCTTGTAGCTTCGGGTTGGGAGGGCGTGACAGGAATACGGATCGACTTATCACCAGAAATCAAGAGGTTGTCTTTGACTTCAGATCTCTGTGAATGAACCCAAGGCCATGGACATAGGCCATGCCTTGCCACATGCAACATCCACCGACAACATCACCTGCAGAAGAAATTCTTAAGAGGATGAGGTGGGCAAATGCACTCATACACAATTCAACTCCACCACTCAACCCCACCAGAGTTGGCTGCACGTGAGTGGGGGTGTTGAAGTGTGTACAAGTGTATTGCACACCTCTTCCTGATAGCTTAATCTTTTGGGTTGAACGGGTTTGTGTGTGCCACTTAACACACGTCGATATCACAAGTGCTCTGCAACCACTAAGCTTAGCCGTCTTTCCCCTTGCGTTGTGGCAGCACGCAGCAGTGGTAGCCATGATGAAGCTCGCGTTGGCGCGCTGCCCAGCAGCTGTTGTAGCATGCCCATGGTGGCCTTGAAGTGTTGCTTGCTGGAGCAAACAATAAGCTGCGCCAGCGTGGACCTCGGGCCTTGGAGGTAGTGGTCGCTATACAGCGGCCCCACCGGCGACTGCGTGAGAAGATGGTGATGGGTATAGGGGGCGCCAGGTAGACATGCCTCAGGCCTGGTCCGAGGAAAGGGACCTCATGCACGCCAAAGCAGAATGCGCAGTTGCATTAGGCGCAGATCAAAGGTCGGACGCGTTGGGGCGTGGTTGGCTGGCCTCCATCGGCATCGGGGCGTTGATGTACAAATCACGGCCTTCTGAAGGTGTCATAGGGATCTGGCCATAGGTACGAAAGTAGTTGTTGATCGTCGTCCCCACCAATACGGCGCTGGGGCTACCTTCGAGCACCTGACTCGTTATCGCCTCGAGGGCGACTGGTTGCTCGTCTCCAAGAGTCGCTAGGATGGCCGGCGCGATAGCACGGACTACCTGCAAGATTGAGTAAGTCTCCTTCCTCCCCAACTGCGGCGACGGCGTGGATGTAGATGAGTCGGAGATGGAGTCGGGGTGCGGTGCGCTGTAGTGTGTCATGCCTGGCACTTATGCACTGCCCGTGCTGCTCCATCCTCTTCTCGCACTGGGACCCTCTAACCGCGGGCGCTGCCGCCGCCTACCCGGCGCTCAAGTTCTTTCCCAACTGTCGTGCGTGAGGACGATAGAAGTCCTGGTTTTGGTGGCTTGGCGCGGCACTAGCACCGGCGCATGCCAGGGTGTATGGTGAGGGAAAGGGCGGATGAGGTGAGGAGGTGCCATTGTAGACGTGGTTATTGGTGGAGGTGAAGTTGGGACCAGCAGCGTCGTGTGCACTGTGCATCGGCTGACACATTCACCAAAGGTTATTTTGGACTTTGTCCATCGCTGTTTGACACCGTTAGACGTTCAGCAGCGTCGATGTTTGTTCATGCGGCATCCCAGGTCGCGGCGACTCGTCCTTGCGATCGGAGTCGAGACATGGACCAATGGAGCTCTCTTTGCTTTGGGTTGGGGTGTTGGGGCGTGACGGGAATACGGATGGATTTATCACCCGAAATCAAGAGGTTGTCTTGACTTCAGATCTCTGTGAATGAACCCGAGGGCCATGGACATCGGCCATGCCACATGCAACATCTAATGCCTGCTTGACTGGCAACAACACCTGCGGAAGAAATTCTTAAGAGATCGTGCGCACAGGATGAGGTGGGCAAATGCACTCATTTGGCTTTTGGCTGCAAGTGAGTGGTGGTGTTGAAGTGTGTATAAGTGTATTGCACACCCCTTTCTGATAGCTTAATCTTTTGGTTTGAACCGGTTGGTGTGTGTGCCACTTAACACACGTCGATATCACAAGTGCCTCCGCAACAACTAAGCATAGCCGCCTTTCCCTTTGCGTTGTGGCAGCAGTGGTAACCATGATGAAGCTCGTGTTGACGCGCTGCCAGCAGCTGCATGCCCATGGTGGCCTTGAAGTATTGCTCGCAGCAGCGCCAGCGTGGCCCTCGGGCCCTGGAGGTCGTGGTCGCTATACAGCGGCCCCACCAGCAACGGCGTGAGAAGATTAAGGGTGATGGGTACAGGGGGCGCCAGGTAGACATGCCACAGGCTTGGGTCGATGAAAGGGACCTCATGCACACCAAAGCAGAATGCGCAGTTGCATTAGGCGCAGATCATAGGTCGGTCGCATTGGGGCGTGGTTGGCTAGTCTCCGGCGGCGCCAGAGCGTTGAGGTCCAAGTCACAGCCTTTCAAACATTTCATAGGGATCTGGCCATAGGTGCGAAAGTAGTTGTTGATCGTCGTCCCCGCCACCACGGCACTGGCACTACCTTCGACCACCTGGCTCGTCATCGCCTCGAGGGCGACCGGTTGCCTGTCTTCAAGAGTCGCTGGAATGGCTGGCGCGATAGCAAGGACTACCTGCAAGATGGAGTAAGTCTGCTTCCTCGCCAACTGCGGTGGGCTGTGGTGTGGCACTTATGTACTGTCTGCGCTGCTCCATCCTCCTCTCCCACCGGGACCCTCTGACCTCGAGCGCCATCGCCGCCATCCAAGGCACTCAAGCTTTGCCCCAACTGCCGCGCGTGAGGACAATGGAGGTCCCACTTTTGGCAGCCTGGTGCGCCACTGGAACCGGCACACGCCTTGGTGGGTGGTGAGGGAAAGGGGGCGGATGAGGTGAGGAGGCGCCGTTGTGGATGTGGGTGTCGGCGGATGAGAAGTTGGGGCCAGCTGCCCCGCTGTGGACGTGAGTGTCATGGGTAGTAGCGGTGGTAGCCATGATATTGCTCTCCGCCAGGTTTGATGGCCCAGATCTAAGGCCCCCCAACAAGTCTCGTGGCAGTTCTATGACAATGGCATGTGCTAATTTGGTGCCTCGAGCAAGGATGATCAGGACTTTGTAGATGAACAAGTAGGGTCCCTCATGATGTGTGTTTTCTGGTTTGCTTCAAACACTTCCCACACTACAAAAAACATGGCACACCTGATGGCTAGGAGATCTAGGTAGAAATGAGAGCGACAGATGATAGAGACAGCACTCAGAAGCAAAAGAAGGATGCTATGCTTGGTGTGGGAGAGGAGGCTACTGGGGTTGTCCAGGCGTGACAGTAATATGGATGGACTTATCACCAGAAATCAGGAGGTTGTCTTGACTTAAGATATCTGTGAATCAATCCAAGGCCATGGACATAGGCCATGCCACGTGCAACATCCAATGCCTGCTTGACTGCCAACTTCAGTGGAACAGACCTTTTTTGCCTCCTGCTCAAGAAATTCTTAAGAGATCCTGCAGAGAGGATGAGGTGGGCAATGCACTCATACACATTTCAGCACCCCCACTCACGTGCAGCCAGAGAGGCGTAATAGCCCCTTTATTTCCATGTTTGCGCCTCTCTCTGGCTGCACATGAGTGGGGGTGTTGAAGTGTGTATGTATTGCCCACTTGTTCCTGATAGCTTAGGCTTTTGGGTTGAGCCTGTTGGTATGTGCCACTTAAAACACGTCGATATCACAAGTGCCTCCGCTACAACTAAGCTTAACCGTCTTTCCCCTTGCGTGGTGACAGCAGTGGTAGCCATGATGATGCTCTCTGCAGGGTTTGATGATCCGGCTTTAAGGCTCCCCAACAACTCTCGTGGCAGTTCTATGACAGTGGCTTGTGCTGATTTGGTGTCTAGGGCGAGGTTGATCAGGTCTTTGTCGATGAAGTAGGGTCCCTATTTGCTGGGTATAGTCTGACTGGCTTCGAGGACTTCCCACACTAGAAAAACCATGGTACACCCGATGGCTAAGAGATATAGAGAGAAATGAGAGCGACAGATGATAGAGAGAACCAAGAGAAGGATGCTATGCTTGGTGTGGGAGAGGAGGCTTCTGGGGTTGTCCACGCGTGATGGTAATATGGATGGACTTATCACCAGAAATCAGGAGGTTGTCTTGACTTAAGATATCTGTGAATCAATCCAAGGCCATGGACATAGGCCATGCCACGTGCAACATCCAATGCCTGCTTGACTGCCAACTTCAGTGGAACAGACCTGTTTTGCCTCCTGCTCAAGGAATTCTTAAGAGATCCTGCACAGAGGATGAGGTAGGGAATGCATTCATACACATTTCAACACCCCCACTCACGTGCAGCCAGAGAGAGGCCACATTTGTGCCTCTCTGGTTGCTCGTGAGTGGGGATGTTGATGTATGTATAAGTGTATTGTCCACTTGGTTCCTGATAGCTTAAGCTTTCGGGTTGGACCGGTTGTTGTGTCCCACTTAACACACGTTGATATCACAAGTGCCTCCACAACAACTACACTTAGTCACCTTTCCCCTTCCGTTGTGGCAGCAGTGATAGCCATGATGATGCTCCGTGCAGGGTTTGATGACCTGGGTCTAAGGGTTTAGCAACTCTCATGGCAGTTCTATGACAGTGGCAAGTGCGGATTTGGTGTCTAGGGCATGGATGATCAGGTCTTTGTTGATGAACAAGTAGGGTCCCTCGTGCTGGTTGAGTCTGGTTGGCTTCATGGACTTCTCACACTTGAAAAATCATGGTACACCTAATGGCTAAGAGATCTAGAGAGAAATGAGAGAGCAACAGATGATGGAGACAGAAGCAAGAGAAGGATGCTATGCTTGGTGTGGGAGAGGAGTTCCTGGGGTTGTCCACACATATAGGATTTGATACCGTGAATCAGCAGTGCACTCACAAACAAACTAACAAGTTTATAGGTTGGGATAGACCTGGAGAGAGGACATGCTTGTATATCCATCAATTCCATGCATGCCACATGCACGCCACATCCATCAAATCCTGTGGCAAGTCTTTTTATCATACTATGTAGCCACAGGATTTGGCTTGCTTAACATCCTGATCGTCAACCAATGCAGATTACTAGATTATTTAAAAGCTAAAGACCATCGGCGCAGTAAGATGGTAAAGATCTTGAGCCTTTTTGAGGAAAGTGAGTGTGGCACCCCACCACAACTGGGGCAGTAGTCACTGCCTCCATCAGGCACTGAATGATTGGAGGGGTTGGTTGCTCCATCAACGCTGCAAGCGATAGAGAGACTGTGAGCTAGTGAAGGAATTGAGTTTGGGAATGGGGAATTATTCGGCGGGCGTTACAAGTGTAACCCTGCAGCTAGGCAACCCCAGAGAGAGGTTTCCGAGAGGAGCGTTCTCAGCATTTATTTCCAAACCAAGAGAATGTGGTTGGCTCGAATCTTAATAGGATTTGATCCATCATAGATTACATAACAGATGTCCAAATTTCATCCTCAAATAGTGCAATTAAGTTCATAAAGGATAAGACACTTTATACAATACAGTGCTCGTTTTTACGGGCACAGGTCTTCATCTGCTGCTGCAGCTGCTGCTCGCGTCCCTCTCCTTTTGTGTGTCTGAACCACCTCCAACTATCGCGGTGCCGATCCATCCACATGCATGCATTGACGCTGTGCACTGCGTGACATGTAAAGCATGTAATGTAACACAAACAAACAAAAAAGTTGTCAAAACGTATAGTGTGTGTCACACGCGCGCGCGCGCGTGCACACACATTTTGCTAGTTATTTCTTGTCGTAGTAGTTTTAGAAATTATTTTTATTTCCTGTGTGGCACTTCCCTTTCCTTATGCATTTGTCCACTATATTTCGGCCATTTCCTAAATTCTTCTGTATGTGTTGTATTCTTTGAAAGGCTGGCGGACTATGCTAGTGATTCCAGAACTAGAACAAGAGGTGAAGCTTCTCTCAGAATCAAAGTCTATTCGGAAGGTATGAATGATGCTCAGTTGCTTGTAACAAATTGATTCCTAACAATGAGATATTGTTTATCAACTAGGCTCTATAACAATTTTGAGTTGCACATCCTATGTCAGCACATAGTCGGATAGTCCTGTGCATGATCAGCACTTCCCCACCCCTCTTACATATCCATTTCATAGCAATGTTGTAGCAGAAGCAGCTTGCCACAATTTTTTAGGTTTAAACCTACTCAACTTGAGACCAACATGTTATGTTATCAGAAACTATCTTAACCAAAAAAGTATCAGTGGCTTGTCACCCTTTATTGTTCTCAGACTTGGACATCCGGATATTACCAAGTTTATGTGCAATCTATAGTCACCAACATGGCCAAAGGGCCTCTAGCTGAGTTGGTTAGAGGAACCCAATGGCACTCCTCAGGTTCTGAGTTCGACTCTCCGTGGGAGTGAATTTTCCAGCTGGGTTAAAAAAAATCCCCTCGTCTGTCACACGGCCAAAGCATAGGTCTAAGGCCCGGCCCCGGTAATGGTCGTCTCACATGAGTTACGGTGCCGCTATGTATGGGTAGGTCAGAGGTTCGAGGGTTTTCTTGACCTGCGTGAGAAGGTCTTCTTCTTAATGTAATGCCCGGGGCTGTCTTACCCCCCGCAGGTCAAGTTTTTTCTTTTATAGTCACCAACATGATCGTGGCCTTTTTTTTTTTTATGTGCTATCAATTTCAGGAGCTTAGACATCTTAGAATGGAGCGTGATTCAATTGAAGACAGAATCCATCATCTTGAATGGTCTCTTAAGTAAGTTGAGAAAGTTAAACTCTATTTTACTGTTTTGCGGTTAACTCCATATTCAATTTCTTTAGCTTTGAAGAACTAACTTGAATATCCTAACATAATTGTACGTTTGCATCAAAGTAGCCTTGGATCTTTATAAGGAGAATTTCCAGGAAGATTTTATATTAATAAATTTTCTCAGCTATATTTGCTGTGATCACTTCCAATAAAATGCATGCAATATGCTCAGAAGAAAGTTAGGCTGATCAAACACATTTTTATGCTCTGGTTTTGTGTTCCATCCACTACTATTTGCCATGTAGTATATTAAACAAGTGTTTCCTCTTTGTTCAGACTTGATGATGTCACAGGAAATCAGAAGGACAAGTTGTTCTCTGAACATGACAATCTTCTGGTTAGTCCTTATTTTGATTCATTTCGTTGTCAATTCCCTCCATTCCAAAGTGTTGACTTGATATAGCAGTGTCAACTTTTATATTGGAGAATGGGGAATTATTCGGAGGAGATTGGCAGTGCTATAACCCAGCTGCCCTAGGCTTTGATGGCCTGATGGACAGCGGGACAGCAACCCAGAGAGAGTTGAGAGGAGGCTGTGTCAGGGAGGGAGGGGAGCTCTCAGTTTTCAGACCCCCAAACCGAGAGAGTGTGGTTGGCTCTAATTCTAATCTTAGTAGGATTTCTTTTTATCTTCTATTACTTTATATAGCCTGTTTGTTTGTTTTTGCTTATAATCGGTTCACCATGGCCTTGTTTGGTAGAGCAACCACAATCAGACGGAAAGTACGACTAAAATAAGTTGTTTTGATCTAGCTTCTGTGTTTTAGTACAAAGACATGGGGAACAATTAAGCTGTACTAGTGGAACAACAAAATTGTCACAAATGGGATAGTCAAGAATATAACATGGAGGCTATTTTTTTCACTTTAAATTGGGCCTCTAATCTTAAATGTGAGCTAAATAACAAAGAAATCGGAAGACAGGAAAATAACATAGCAACCGGGAAAGAGTAAATGTGCTCTGTGTGTTTCAGAGGTATGATGTTCATGGGTTGGTTGTGTGCAATATGAAAGTGAACGGTTTGCTCCACAATATGTCTGCACCGGATCTTGCGTTCTGGATCGGATGGCGCGCTGCTGCTCAAGCTGACAGTGCTGATGGCTGAGAAGCTAAGCGGCTGAGCGAGGCCCGGTTGGCCATGCTGTGGGAGTTCGTGGACGTCGAGACCCGGTCACCATGGCATGTCCCCCAACGACAAGCAATACACTTACACACCAGCGACGGCGCGCTGCCCAGCAGCTCTTGCAGCATGCCCATGGTGACCTTGAAGTGTTGCTCGCTGGAACAGACAAGCAGCTGCGCCGGCGCGGCCCTCGGGCCCGGAGATAGTGGTCGCGATACAGCGGCCCCACCAGCGACGGCGTGAGAAGATTAGGGGTGATGGGTACTGGAGGCGCTGGGTACACATGCCCTTGGCCAGTTGGCCTGGGTTGAGGAAAGGGACCTCATGCATGCCAAAGCAGAATGTGCAGTTATTAGGCGCAGATCACAGGTCGGTCGCGTTGAGGTGGGGGCTGGCTGGCGTCCGGCAGCACCAGGGCGTGAGGTCCAAGTCACGTGTCATAGGCATCTGGCCATAGGTGCGAAAGTAGTTGATCGTCATCCCCACCACCACGGCACTGGCGCTACCTTCGACCACTTGACTTGTCATCGCCTTGAGGGCGACTGGTTACTTGTCTTCAAGAGTCGCCGGCCGGTGCGATAGCACGGACTACATGCAAGACGGAGTAGTCTGCTTCCTGCCCGGCGGCGGCGGCAGTGCAGACGTAGATGGGCCGGAGTCTGGATGCTGTGTGCTGTGGTGTGGCACGCTTGGCGCTTATGCACTGCCTGTGCTGCTCCATCCTCTTCTCCCACCGGGGCCCTCTAACCGTGGGCGTCGCCACCGCCTATCAGACGCTCAAGCTTTGCCCCAACCGCCGAGCGTGAGGACAATGGAGGTCCTGCTTTCGGCGGCACTGGCACCAGCAGCATCGTGTGCGTGGTGCATCGGCTGACGCGTTCACCTAAGGGTATTTTGGACTTTGTCCATCGCCATTTGACACCGTTAGAAGCAAAGGTGGATGAATGGCGTGGAGGGTAAAAAAGTTTCAACCAGTGGCACGAATGACCGCTCAAACTTTTTAATGGTCTGTGGGAGTCATTTTGAGAGGGAGAAGGGAGTATTCATCTATGTGCATACCATACATTACATAAAAAAATGATTCATGCTCCTTAAAACAATTGATACATGTTGGTAAAAGTTCTTTTTTCTTGGATGGGGACGCTTTATTTCTATTTTTAATTGCAGAAGCAGAGAGAGCATGTTCGTCGCCTTCATCAAGAGGCTCAGAGACAACATCATCAGAAGGTAATGTTCTGAATTACATGACTGCTGAATTTTTTTTCCTTGCGCTTTTTATCTTTCTAATTGTTTGGTTTCTGTTCGAGTTCAGTTTCATAAGGTGTGGGGACAGCTCATGAAGACTGGATACCAAAATTCCAGATTTGCTCATCAGGTGCAGAACGTTCAACTACACTTGACGTTGACGTTAAGTGCTTAGAATGTTATGGGCAGCGATGTGTGACTGACAAGATTTTGTTTTTACTTGTTTCCACAGGTTGAGAGATTTGCATGTTTGTACAGCAGCCAGGTTACAAACTTCGGGTTGTATTCCCCCAGCAAGTACTATCGTCCGAGCGAAGATTACATGCCCCACGAGTTTGATGTGCTTGGGCTGTAGGAGCAATCCCTGCTGCTGCTCGAAGTTCCCCGTTGTAATTGACCCGCGGCAGGATAGGAGGGTGATTTTAGCTGTGAAATTGTAGTTTCCGTACTTATATACAGAAAGCTTCACACGTTGTGAAGGAGCGAAAGTTTATAGCTATATTAACTACAGTTCTACATATAACAGTAACTTACCTGTATATAAATATGCGCTTACCTAGTTTTAGGAGGCAAAGGAAAGCAGTGCCGATCTTGTCTGGAGTTAGCATTGTGAATTCAGCGTTTTGTTAAGTGTCCCAACAATCATTGTTAGCATGCTTAAGTCAGGCTGACTTCTCGCTGAAAAAATCTTGTTTACTACGCACAACGTGGCAACGTCTGTCTTGATCTTTCAGCTTCAAAGGTGTCAGTAATGCAAAGTCTGCGGCGTTTCAACCAGACGCACCCCCTCTTTGTGTGCTTCTCCCGATACAAGGGACCCCTCTTGGTGTGCTTGATTGGGCACTGACTTCACCTGTCAGGATTAAAATCTTCACCCCCCCGTAGCTGATGTAAACTCAAGTGATGTGTATTATTTGTGAGCACGCGATAAGTACTAGATTTATGGTGTATAGGAGTGCGTTGTGCGTTTGTGATGGTGTGCAAATATGCGCGTCATCCTTGTAATCGAAAAAAGACCAAGCCACGTAAAAGAGAGGAGCGCAACGGTCCAGAGCGGAAGCCAATTTTCATTAACACGATGCGAAAACTACATGTATTATTTGCAAGCGCGCGATAAGTCATAAGTAGTACACTTCTGGGGTGTGGGAGTGTGTTGTGCGTTCGTGATGGTGTTCAAACGTGTGCGTCATCCTTGTAATCGAAAAAAGTCCAGGCCACGTAAAACAAGAAAGGCAAACAACAAATATGTTGCACTATACAAGTGTATTCACACACATTCGCACAAATAAAATGTGTTCCACACACTGCATATGCGTGTGAAAGAGAAAAGACAACAGTCACTCCTACAAATGTGTCACACACACATAGCTATACAAGTGTCTCGCACTCATTCGTAGAAAAAAAAAAATGTTCCACACACAGACACACTACTGCATATGGGGTATTGGGGTGTGAAAGGGAAAAGACAACGGCCTGCAAATGTGTCTTACACACATGGCTATACAATATTCAAAAAAAAGTGTTCCATACACTACTGTATATGCCGTGTGCGTATGTCTCGATAACGTTATTTTGTCTTCTTTTCTCCATGAAACAGCGCATCCGCACACATACATGCATGTACGGCTCACTCATATACACACGTAACTTAAATTAGGACCATTCTGAGAAATTTAGCCGACTGATCTTGAGATTGGCGAAGTCACTATGAGTAATGTCACCACATGAAGTATGAATAGGTGCAATGCATATAAAATGATATAATTGAGTGTCAAAAGAAGAAAATTTTAGTGCTTGATACAATGGTAGCGACGGAGATTGATGCGGTGATGATTTAAACAAGATCCAACGTTGTCAAGGTTTGATTAAACGTTTCAGAAGACGATGAAGCACACATGCACCTGAGAACAGTGGGGGTCTTAGGGCTTTTCGGTTAGCTCATTCCTGACTGAAACGTTTCCTTATGATCCTGGCCGGATCAGTTTTAGTGCTCGATCCTATGCCAACTGAATGACTCTGTTCGCTTGAACTTACCAGCTAGTATTAGTCAACCATTCAATAGTGTTTTTTCTCTCATAATAATCAGCCAGCCAGCCGTACAATCTAGACAGCTGAACAGAGACAATGTAGCCTTAGGCAGTTTTGTGGTCCGTTCTCCATTCCCTCGGACGCGGCGCTGCGTATCTTGCATCGATGAGGGAAAGAGGCACAGTGCACCTTCGCCACATGTGGTCAAGCCACCTAGCAAATTTTCTATAAATTCTATAAGAAAATTATTGTAATAGTTAAGACCCTAGCGGACACAGCGGGCGACACTCTCTTCGCTCCACTCGATGCTTCTGAACGCAATTCACACGAATAGTAAAATAAGAGGGTAACTAGTGTCATATGGATAATGTTTTTAGTTACTGCTTCCACTTTAATAAGTAATTAAGTAATAATATTTGGTATAGCATCCTTTTCGAGCGAATATTTGGGATCTCCTGTAAATCTCCATCCCCCATGATGTGGAAAATGGGAAAATATTAGGGGAAGCAAGGAGTAGAGATTCCTCTATAAAGAGCTGAATAAAGGGAGAACCCCCCCCCCCCCCCCCCACCCCCTCCGATTCGGAGGGCGGGGATATCCCGATCCTCCTATTATTCTGCTTTGCAATATTATTTGGTAGACATGTACTGAACCTGAAGCAAAGGAAAAAAACACATTTTTCTCTTTGGCCCCGACAATTCTTTTTGCTTTAACTTGGATACCGAATGAACTTGCGCACATAAGACGAACGGGCAGGGTCAATGAATCGGAAGGGCTTGCTGCATATAAAGCTGCTGAACTAATCGACCAATAGAGATAGCCAAAATAGGCATGCAAGACTATCTCCAACAACAACACCCAAAATACAATACACATTTCACGTTTGGGTTGCGCTACAGTGAATAGATTCAATACCCATTTTTAATCTTCTCCAACAACAACACTTAAATGAGAACCTCTCTGCAAATGGGTTTCGAGGAGAGAGGAGACTCAAATCTGGGTTATGTCTCTTATGAGACCCAAAATAGGTCTATGATATAGGTATTTTGTTAGAGGCTGAAACAGTACAGTTAAAGACCCATTTTGTATCTAGGTATCCATATACATACCCTTATTGGAGATCCTTAGAATGTCCAAGAAAGTAAGAGAGAGCCATTGTGTGTCTTTTACTAGAGAGAAAGCTGATCTTTCCTCAAAGCATATATATGGATTTTGACCCCTTTGTTATCCTTTCGCTTTTTTAAGCAAAAGCAACTTTTAAAAGTCCAAACAAAAGGGACCTAAGTGCTGCGAGTAGCAGCTAAACAGAACCATGCACATCGTCAATTTACTTACTTAGGGGATGTTTAGAAGCCAAAAGTTTTATTAAAAAGACACTGTAGCACATGTGCTAACTTTTATAATAAGTGTCTAATCATGACTTGAGTAGGCTTAAAAAGTTCGTCACGTGGGTTTTACAATAACAGTAAGAACACCCGGTTTGAATATTACAGTTTAATGGGAGATCTCAACATAGGAGTCGGAACTTGGACCGAGGGGCCCTTTCGGTATAGCGTCGCGTCGGTCCCTATCGAGGCAAAGCTTCCCGAGGGAACCTTGCCAGTGGCTGCTTCCTCCCTCGCGCAATAGGGTTTTTCATACAAAAGATTTATCTATATTTAATGCTCTATGGATGTGTCAAATTTAATGCTCTATGGATGTGTCCAAACATTTCATTTGACGAGAGTTTTGAAATTTGAAAGCGCATATAAACAGAGCCTTAGTTAACACATTAACTAATGGACATATACATAAATAATATAATTTCTAGCTAAGACTTACGAGCTGTTTGTTTGCTTCCTCAGTAACGTAAATGGAAACAAAAACCGTTCAAATCCATTTTCACCGGTAATAAATTTAGCTTTGTTTCATTTGCATTTGCGTTACCGTACCTACAACCAAATAGTGACCTAAGTGAAACCCATACGTGAAATCGGAATGCTTGCGTCCCTACCCAGAAGCGAAATCAGCTGTTTGAGAGAGAGAGAGAGAGAGAGAGAGAGAGAGAGAGAGAGATCAGCTGGGCCGACAGATCAGCTGAAATGTACGAGGTCCAAACTCCAAACCGACCGGCGGCCTCAGGAACGAACCGCCTTGATCTGTTGGGCCGCCCCTCCTGCCGCTCTCTCCGACACAGCTCAGCCCAGCCCACCCCAGGCCACTCACAACCGGCAGCGCGTCCTTTCCTCGTCCACCCGGCCATCAACCGCAGCCACTGACCGGCGCAGCCCATCTCCTCCGGCCGCTCCACGCCATCACCTCCCTCGTCTGGGTCCGAGCCCATCGCCTCCGCCGCTTCGTCGCCGTCGAGGTCGCACCACCATGGCGGCGCTCCTAGCCCGGCAGGCAGCTCAGGCGCTCCGCGCGAGGCAGACGGTACGAAATCCCTAGCCCTATTCCCCCGTGCCCGGCGCTTCCAGAGCCCAGATCCCCTCCATCCGCTCGCGGATTCTCAGATCGAGAGCCTTGTCATTCCATGATGCTGGCAGTTGCGGATGCGTGTGTGACTCTCTGGTGCTGGTGTTTGTTGCAGGCGCAGCTCGGGCCGGCCGCGTCGGCGATGCAGGGGCACCTCCGTACCTACATGAACGCGGGGATTCCCAAGCGGTTCAAAGGTCACTGCTCTCCCCCCTTTCTATTGGGCTGTTTGTTTGCCAGTATCGGTACCACAAAAAGATAATGCGATTCATATTGCGCTTGTTACCCATATGTTACGACTAGGAGTAGTGTGCATCAGCAGTGAATTAAGGGATGTATGAAACTGTTCGTTCTTTGGTTATTGATTGATTGTATGTCTTTCACGTTTCAATCAACATGGCATGCTTAAGTAAGACAGGCTGGAACTTGAAATCAGAAATTGATGAGGATAATTTAGCGCAGTTCGATATGAGCGTCTGGTTTGCAGTTAGTTGTCTGTTGATGGGTTTCGGTACCTTTGGCAGTGTGAAAAAGCAGTATATGAATTTCAGGATGAGTTTTGGGTTACCAGTCAAATTTGATTTTTCAGTTTCAGCCAACACGAAATTCTCAAATACGAAGTTGTGCCTTCCTGTCTTGGTTTATTTTTATGATGGTCTGTTGAACTTCACATTTGAAGTTGATGATTGATTAGGCATATTACTATATGTGCTGTATTTCTTCACACTTTGATTTCCATGCCCGCTATGTGTTTACAACGTTATTTGAGTTTCCTCAGTGTTACTGTTCTCTGAGTGTTTGATACTATTTAATGACCAGAGGATGAGGAGAAAGAACAGCTTGCAAAAGATGTCGCAAAAGATTGGAATGCTGGTGAGTTTCTGATGATGTTTTTCTGCTGCATTGGACAAGAGTGTGATCATTGGCAATTTTGTTTATTGCTGCCGAGATATTTTTTTTTCCCCTCTCTCAGTGTGATTTCCTTGTTTCAGTGTTTGAAAGGAGCATCAATACATTGTTTTTGACTGAAATGGTCCGCGGCTTGATGCTAACCCTCAAGTACTTCTTCGACAGAAACGTTACAGTGAGTAGTGAATTTGGCATATGACGTTATCTGTACTGTAGTTGCATGCTTCCATTTACTGTTTTTATTTCACCACATTGCAGATTAACTATCCGTTTGAGAAGGGTCCTCTGAGTCCCCGCTTTCGTGGTGAGCACGCTCTCAGACGTTACGAATCTGGGGAAGAGCGTTGCATTGCTTGTAAACTATGCGAAGCTGTAAGTTGTACTATGTTTAAAGTTTTCTTTACTTTAGATGACGGGCATCAAATACAGCCAGGAACCAGTGGGTTTTTTTGAGTTCATAAGAGTTACTTTGATTTTAATATTTTAATGTATCTTGTCTTGAAAATATATTTAAAATGTAAGTCACTTGAAGCAACATCATTTTGCCGTATTGGTGCCCTGTGTTTAGGTGCTCCTTATCATCTATTTATATATGGAGCAAGTTCATATAAGGTGGCTATGAAAATTTTGGAGGGGGGTATACATTCAATTGTGAAATACCAGCATTATACATTCAAAACCATGATATAGAGATAAAAATTTGATAGGCTCCTTGTCTCCACTAACTCATACTAGATTTACCAAACGCTTGGTATATGCGTGTTTCAACATGTGGTGTTTCTGACTAGTTTAGTATAGTGTAGTGGGGGTAGGTTTGGCTTATGATGGTTAGATTGTTGATGGTTCTTGTAGTAGCTCAGGTGGCAGGTTGTTGATGGTTCTTGTAGTAACTAAGGTGGCAGTTATTGATACATAATTTTGGCTGTTTGAGAAAAAAAAAAGTATTGCTCACATAGTATGAATGATGTCCAGATATGCCCGGCTCAGGCAATTACAATTGAGGCTGAAGAACGTGAAGACGGCAGTCGCCGGACCACAAGGTAATCAAAATGAAGCTTTTTCTCTCTTTTGTCTATAGAACTATGACTTACTGACTGTGCTCTGCAATTAAACTTTATTATGAACTTGTGTTGCTTTTATCTCGTCACAGATATGATATTGACATGACCAAATGCATTTACTGTGGGTTCTGCCAAGAGGCTTGCCCAGTTGATGCTATTGTTGAGGGGCCTAACTTTGAGTTTGCTACTGAGACACACGAGGTAAACTATTAACTACTTGATTCCACTGTGGGTTTTATCTCAAGATTTTGATGTCTTGCTGCTATAAGCCTTGACATGCATCGATGCAGGAACTACTGTACGACAAGGAGAAATTGCTTGAGAATGGTGATCGCTGGGAGACCGAGATTGCTGAGAACTTGAGATCTGAGAGCCTGTATCGCTGAATCTGTCTTCCATTCTGCCGGGAGACCGAGATTTCTGAGAACCTTGATATCTGAGAGTCCGGATCGCAGAATCTGTCTTCCATTGTGCTGGGACACCGAGATTGCTGAGAACTTGATATCTGAGAGCCTGTATCACTGAATCTGTCTTCCATTGTGGTTGACAAACTGGGTTCTTCCATTTACCATATTTTGCACAACTAGCTGATGAATAAGCAAACGATATATCATAACTTAGATGCTAGGTACCATGTTTTTGTACCTCGGCACCGTCTGTCTATTTTGTTCATTGCCTTGCTAAAGCTGGCACCGAATGTTTAAACTTCTGAGCAGCTGTTTTGAGTCAGACCTTATTCTGTACACAATGAAACAGGACACTGTGCTCAGGGCTCAGTGGTTTGGTGAATGTTCACATGCTTGTTTCTCACTTGTTTTTAAACAAACAACTTTTGAACAAATTAGCTTTCTATAGATGTCGTTTATTTTAAAAACAAAGAGATGTTTTACCAAATTTCTGAACTTGGGTCGCGTAGGGTATGTAGTGTCTATCTCCATGGACAACATGAAGCAGCTAGGAGCTTGGTTAGAATCGTGAGATTCAAATTTTCTGGACATATAAACTATTTTTAGAATCCTTCACAAAAGCTTTCGTAGCTCAGTTGGTTAGAGCACCCGTTTAGTAAGCGGGAGGTCTTGAGTTCGACTCTCAACGAAAGCACTACAAGGCACTTTAGCTGGACTTTTTTTCTGCGTGCAGTTGATTGTTTTTTTAATTGCTCTTGTTTTGGTCACTTCAGCTGGACGAGTTTTTTTTTTTTTCTGCGTGCAGTTGATTGTTTTTTAATTGCTCTTGTTTTGGTCACTTCAGCTGGACGTGTTTTTTTTTTTTTTGCTGCATGCAGTTGATTGTTTTTTTTTAATTGCTCTTGTTTTGGTCATTTTGGTAGTTCAGCCGAAGGTTTTTTTTTTCCTAATTACTATTGTTTTGGGGACTTCAGCTAGACTTGGTTTTTTGTTCTTCTGAGGATTTTTTTAATATTTTTTGCAATTCGACTGAGGTTTTTTTAGTTGCTCTTGTTTTGGGTACTTCAGCTAACTTTTTTTTTTTTTGTTATTCAGCTGAAGGGTTTTTTTTTAATTACTCTTGTTTTGGGCACCTCAGCTGGAGTTTTTGCTCTTCTTGTTTTGGGCACCTCAGCTGAAGTTTTTGACTAATTGCTCTTTTTTTGCTCTTCTTTTTGGCAATTCAGCTGAGGGTTTTTTTTACTGCTTCTCTGTGGCAGAACCGTCTGAATTAACACACTAATAGAGCACTTGTCTTCCATTAGACACTAAGCACCCCAAGAGTGAGCCAATTCAAGCAGTTCTGTCGAGCACACCCAAGCGGGAGAACTTGAAAATCCACATTTTTTTCCAGCAGGATCATAAATGAGGGAATAAAACTTACAACATTCTTGAACATTTCTTACAGCACAGGATTACAAAATATCAGAGTTATTTATACATATTTTATTTAACAGCGAAAGTAACATTTATTGCTTAAAGAATAAAAGTTGGTATTGCAGGTTTACATATGTTATCTTGCAACATAATAAACATGGAAATAAAGTTACAGCAGAAATAAACATTTATTTAGAGACATATTTAACATTTAACATGATAAGCAATTATATAGGATATGATTACAATGTTAAGCTTTTCTTTATAAAACATTTTTGTGAGAGTTATAAAATAAACTACAATCGCAGCGCCAGGAAATCCTCTCTGAGCCCACCAGAAGATTCCTACACACAAGAGTCAGCTTTCACCTGTTACCTGCAACAGGGGAAATAAAACCCTGAGTACTCAATTGTACTCAACAAGACTTACCCGTCAGGAGGAAAATAAAAGACTCTCAAGTATATGCAAGGCTTTTTGGTTTGCTGGTTAAACTTGCGAGAAAGCATTACTAATAGTTCATCCCTATTTTAATTTTATTAGTAATCAATTTAGTTCATTAACCTGCACGTCTAGATAAGCACCTATACTACTTTCAAGCAAGTGGTAAGCAATCAGATTCATTTTATCTCTTTCCAGTTCCAGTTCTTACTACGACACTAGATAATAGCCAAGTCATTACCGGCTCAAAAAAGTCGACGATTCGCGAACCATTATTCCAGCTGGGTACTCCGAAACACACGTCCCGCCTGCACCCTAGGTACAAAGCAAAGACTAGCGTACTCGTAGTCTGTCCGGGGCACACAAATCCCCGTCCAACTTGGACAAGCCCCCACCTGCCGGCATTATTTCTCGACAGTGGTGCTTAGACCTCCACCTTTCCCGCCTCCATACAGTCGGTCCGGAAGAGTCGGAACCCAAGGAAAGATAGAGCTCGCTTTCCAAGCTCCCATACGCAAGTATGTGCTCGGGATAAAATCTGTGACAAAGACTAACAGCTAGCCCGAACAGTTCCTAATCGATACAGGCGGAAACAACTGCAACCAGAGCCTGGCTCAAGTGCCAAACCAAGTCCAATCCAAAATACCGTTCCGCCTGGTCTCCAATTATTATCCACCTGTAAATATCTCATGTGATAATATAAGATGATAATAACAATAATATCTTTCCTATATCTCACGAGTGACAGGCAATCATTCGACTTCTACCGTAACCTAAAACATAGCATTCTACACGATCCTATCATACTAGTAGGACTCACAGGATAAGGATATATATATGCAGGTGGGTTTCATTTCAACTCCTCAAAACTTAATGCGCAATAATTATATTAAAAGTGCAAAAAGTAGGGGTTATGAACCAGGGCTTGCCTGAGTAAATAATAATATAAAGAGCAGTTAGCATTTCCATCTCCATGATATGATCTCTATGACACGAACACCATTTGCACCAGCTTTTGGATTAAACACCAAGTCGTCCGATCAATCCATCCATCGATATGTCGTCGTCCCTATGATGAATGCATAAATGCATATGCATGCTTAAGTGAAATAGGAATGGCAACAGCAACCTTTAAAACGGACACACATCCATTATTTAACAAGCTAACTCTAATGTCAAATACATGAAACAACCAGCAAGCTCACCGAATCAAATATTCAACTGATCAAGAAATCAATTTCGTTATGGTTTTATTTCTTTTATTAATTCAATGGAACTCGAGTTACCCTAGCAAAACACTTTATACAGCGCTACAAAAATTACAGAGCATTCATAACAACACCAGAAGGCTACTATAATATTTTTAGAATTTTATCATGTACCAAATAAGCATGATAATTCCCACAATAATTGAATAATGCATATTAATCATTTTTAAAAGGATTTATTGCACCAAAATATTATTACAAATGTGCATATATAATTATACCAACTGATAGAGAGTTATTTTAGGAACCTAACAAAAGTGGTTTCATAATTTTTGGACACCCACACGATATTTTATGAATTAATGAAACTCAGCTCAGAAAATAAAATAGAAAAGCAATTTAGAATTCCGAAATAAAAGGAAAACACCAAATGGCCCGAGCCGGCCCAACAACGGCACAGGCAGCTCACGCGCGCACACGCGCGCCAGTGCCCTGGCGGTTTTCCAGAAAACCCCCTGAAAGAAAAAGAACTAACCCGCGGTCCGAACACTATTTTCCCCTCTCGCCTACTTTCTCACTTAACCCCTCTACCTAAGTCGAATTCTCGACGAGAAGTCCCGAGCCCTCTTTAAAGGCACAGAGCGGCGGCGCTGGCATGCCGCTGCCACGCCGGTGACCTCGGATCCCCGGAGCCCTCACCGACAAACCTAACTGACCCTGGAGACCTAGAGCTTACCCTGGACGAGGTCTGGGAGGCGGCGGGCAAGCAGGGAGGCACGGCCACGCCGCGCGGCCATTCACGGCGGCGGCACAGACGTTCCAGCGAGGAGCGACTAGAGATGCAATCGACTAGTGCTACAGCACCAGGGAATCACCACGAAGTCTATCAAGAGGATGGTTTGGAGGGAGGAGTGCAGTGGAGGCCTGGCCTCATGCGACCCGATGAGCTCAGCGGCGCTCCGCTATGGCAAGGTGGTGTCAGCGGTGTCTAGGGGAAAACAGGGGCTCAGAGAGCGTGCGCAGGTTATAGTGGAGATCGAGGAAAAGCTGTTGGCGCAATTGGTTAGACATGGCCAAGCCCAAGGAGGGAGTATTTCAACCCGACACATGCAAGGTTCAAACATGGCCGCCGGCGAGGAAAACTCTAAATTGGAGCAGTGAGGGCTGTATCAGAGGACGAGGTGGAGCCAGTTGAGTTTCTGAACCCACGCCGAACCCCAAGGCACGACAAAACAGATGGATAAGACTTCCTACTGCCGACCACGATGATGGCGGCTCTGTGAGGCCGAGCACGTGCTCTCTCAGGACGAGCACAACGTCCAGCGCACACAGCGACGCAAGCAAAGCAGTGCTTGCAGACGAGGGAACATGGGTGAGCAGCTCGCTTGGGGACGGAACCAGGACACGACACAAAGGTTGAAGCGACCTTCCCCTGCCAAGCCCGACACGGCCGCTCCGCGCGCCGGCGCGCACACGCGCGACCTCCCGCGCCCCGACCGAGACACACAGCGTCGAGGGAAAGACAGCGCTTGCGGCGCGACCGCGGCACAGCAACGATGCAGCAGAGACTTAGCAGCGCGCGACCAGGAAAGCAGAAGACGGCAGCAGCAACAGGACGAGCACAGGCCAGGGCCAGTCCGGGCAGAGCGCGCACTAGCCATGTCCAGTTGTGTGCACGGTTTTTAAAGCGACGAAAGCCGATGATTCGGGAAGGTAGAAGCCAAATCAACCGCGTTAGCACTCTGAGGACACATGATACTCCAGCTAGAGGCACCAACAAGCTATTGCTGCCTAACCCAAAACCACAGAATATGCTCCCAAACTTCCCAGCGCCAAGTTGAACTCAACCTCGCCCAAAACAGCTAAGTCAAAAGAAGAACTGAATTCAAATTCAATTTTTGAAAGGTCTGAATTGTCAACTAACCAAAACAGTTTTCAAAAATAGGTATTTCATCACCATCTCTAGAGTTTATATTTCAACTCTATTTAAAGACTATATACATGTTTTATATAAGTTTTGCAAAATAAAAATTAAGTTGTGAGCTCAAATGATATCACATTGAATAACAATTCCATATTAATTTTCATTGTTTCAAAAGGGACAACCATATAATGTATATATTATATTTTTCTCGGATGCAAAAGCACAAAATTTATAATGCTCATGACAAGATTTAATAAGTGGTTTAGCACATA
The DNA here is from genome assembly GCA_038502445.1 of Eremochloa ophiuroides. Taxonomy (NCBI): domain Eukaryota; kingdom Viridiplantae; phylum Streptophyta; class Magnoliopsida; order Poales; family Poaceae; genus Eremochloa; species Eremochloa ophiuroides. The sequence goes on from JAHLJS010000002.1 coordinate 7,915,879, forward strand.
ACACCGGGGGTGTTACATCCTCTCCCTCCGATGCTTCACCAACACTTACCAGAATCCAGACCATCACATGAGCCCCGAGCTGCTCCTGCGCACGTACTCCCTCCCTCCCAAAAAGACTGTCGTTTTAAACTTTTCAGAAATTGTGTTTGACCATCTGTCTTATTCAAAAATTTTATACAAAATACAAAATCAATTAATAACTATTAAAGTATCTCTAGTGATAAAATAAATTATAAAAAAAGATAAATGATATTTATACAAAATTTTCAAATAAGACGAATAGTCAAACGTGATATCTATAAAGTGTAAAACGACAATATTTGTAGAACCAAGGGAGTAGAGCTTCGCTCCAACGTAGTTGCCCGATTTGGGTGTTGTCGTTTTGGCTTGACTGCCTCCGCCGACTGGCGGCGCAGGCACGCTACACATGACGCTCGTTTCCAAGGCGCCGACGGACTCGTCACTCGACAGCCCGAACAAACAACGTGAAAAATTTCACACGGAGCTTTGGAACCAACAGTGTCCGTCTACGACAACGGACAAACTCACAAACACACCCCAAAAACAGATGCAGATCTTTGGAACCAACAGTGCTTAAGCGAGATATACTTCAATTATGAAGTGCAACTAACAGAGCAGTTCAGCAAGTGACATGGAAGCAAACACTAACATTAATTAACGAGGACGCAAACGCAAAAGCAAAAGGTTTTTCGACACCGCAACATGGCTTGGCAGCCAAACAGATTGATGCATGCAGATCAGTACTCCTCGTCCTCCTCACCGTCATCACCGCCGCCCTCGGCTGCAACCTCCTCGTAGTCCTTCTCCAGGGCGGCCAGGTCCTCGCGTGCCTCGGAGAACTCCCCTTCCTCCATGCCCTCGCCGACGTACCAGTGCACGAACGCGCGCTTGGCATACATCAGGTCGAACTTGCTGTTGATGCGGGAGAACACCTCGACGACGCTGGTGGAGTTGGAGATCATGCACACGGCGCGCTGTACCTTGGCGAGGTCGGCGCCCGGCACCACCGTCGGGGCCTGGTAGTTGATGCCGCACTTGAACCCCGTCGGGCACCAGTCCACGAACTGGATGGTGCGCTTGGACTTGATGGTGGCCACCGCAGCGTTCACGTCCTTGGGCACCACGTCACCGCGGTACATCAGGCAGCACGCCATGTACTTGCCGTGCCGTGGGTCGCACTTGACCATCATGGAAGCCGGCTCGAACGCGCTGCTGGTGATCTCCGCCACCGACAGCTGCTCGTGGAACGCCTTCGCCGAAGAGATCACCGGCGCATACGAGGAGAGCATGAAGTGGATCCTCGGGTAGGGAACCAGGTTGGTCTGGAACTCATTCACATCCACATTGAGGGCACCATCGAACCTCAGGGAAGCTGTCAGCGATGAGATCACCTGCACACCAAAACAGTTTAATGCATACATTTTAGCACCGGTTTCAAGGATACATGACCAAAACCAGAGCACATCCCCAGCTGTTATAATGCAATTGTTCTACCTGAGACACAAGGCGATTCAGGTTGGAGTAATTGGGCCTCTCAATGTCGAGGGAGCGCCTGCAGATGTCATAAATGGCCTCGTTGTCGAGCAGGATGGAGACATCAGTGTGCTCCAGGAGAGAGTGAGTGGAGAGCACACTGTTGTAGGGCTCAACAACAGAGGTTGACACCTGGGGAGATGGGTACACAGTGAAGCCCAGCTTGGATTTCTTGCCGTACTCCACAGACAGGCGCTCGAGGAGGAGTGAACCCAGGCCAGAGCCGGTGCCACCACCAACAGCATTGAAGACCAGGAAGCCCTGAAGGCCGGAGCAGTTGTCAGCAAGCTTGCGGATGCGGTCAAGGCACAGATCAACAATCTCCTTGCCAACTGCAGGAACCAAGAGCATGATGCATCAGTAATCAAACATAAATGAGTTGAGATGAGCTAATTCTGTGGAACACGAAGTTTTTAGATGGTCAATTACTTGTGTAGTGGCCACGGGCAAAGTTGTTAGCAGCATCCTCCTTGCCACTAATGAGCTGCTCAGGGTGGAAGAGCTGACGGTAAGTGCCAGTGCGCACCTCGTCGATCACAGTGGGCTCAAGATCAACGAAGATTGCACGGGGCACGTGCTTCCCTGCACCAGTCTGGCTGAAGAAGGTGCTGAAGGCATCATCGTGGTGTCCCGCGGTCTTGTCTCCAGGCACTTGGCCATCAGGCTGCGTAGAACAGAAAGGTGTTAAATGAAATTCAGATCATCACATATTATAAAAGGATCAAAGTATGGTTGCAAGGGTCCAGCATACCATCAATTTAATCAATATTTGATTCAAAAGGCATGATGGCAACTCAAATTCATGGGAAAGGGAAATTTCAGTTCAGTCAACCGCACAAACTAAAGAAGTATTTCCATATGCCCATCTGGGATCAGATCGAAGAAATAGAAACAGCATGGGTACAAATTACAGAACTAGAGCTTGATTCACAAAATAATACAAGGAGAATTCAATCAACACCTAGACGACAACAACAGAAACAGAGATATCACAGTTCAGAGGGAAGAGAAATTTCATTACAATCAAATTGCAATTGCACTGGACAAACTAAAACGTCATTCTCCTATTCCTAGATCAATTCGAAATCAGATCGAAGAAATGAAAACTTCTTGAGTAAAATTTACAGAATTAGAGCTTGATTTACGAAATAGTACAAGGAGAATTCAATCAACTCCTAGTCGTCAATAACAGAAACAGACATAGCGCAGTTCATCCACGAACAAACCAGATCCAAACTAAACACGGAATGGGCGATGACCTAATCTGTCGAGAATAGGCGTGACCCGCACCAAATACGAGATGATCGGATTTTCCAGTTATTTATGCCGCAAAGTATTAATTGCAAACGAAATACATAGTACACCCAAACACAGGATGATCGCAGTTTAAATCGCGCAGGAAATTTCGAACCCTATAATACTAGATCTGACAAAACCACTTCACCCCAATGAGTAATAACGCCCTGCAACTACAAATCGCAGAGCTCCTCAACAACCCTCGATAACAGATGAGAAATCAATCGAAGACGATGATGGGAATGCTTAGCGAGGAGGATAATACCACGCGTTCGTACCTGGATGCCGTGCTCGAGGCAGTAAAGTTCCCAGCACGCGTTGCCGACTTGGATGCCGGCCTGCCCGATGTGGACGGAGATGCACTCCCTCATCTTCCTCCTCTCCTCTCAAACAACCGCGCGCGACGCCTTCGGAAGGGGAGATCGGGGGAGGATGGAAACGGGAATGATCGAAGATCGATCGATGGAGAGTGGAAGCGCCGGCGTTTGTGAAGACGCCGAGGTGAACTGATAATGCCGGCCGCTCAGCCCTGCGGCGGGTTTTATAGGCAGCGTCGGAGAGGCGGCCGCGGCCGCGGTAGACCTAGCCGCCGTCTGGTTCTGGGATAACGGCGTGATGGTGGGTCCCACGGCACAGTCTGCGTGGTGGGCGGGGCGGAGGCAACGAGGGGTTAACGACCGTTTGGCTTGGCGTGATGAGTGGCCGGCGACGGTGGATGTGAGCTGGTGGGCGGGCGGGTCCCGCGGAGCCGGCGCGCACGGTGTCTCGGTGATATTTACCTGCAGGAGTAGATGTTGCGACACGGACATGTGGGACCACTGGATGGGCGGAAATGCATGGGCCCCATAGAGCATAGATACGGGCGAGGTTTGTGTGTGAAAGTCTGGACGTCAGGGGAATGAGAGGACGTCCGGGCTCTGTTGGCCGGCCGTTTCAATTTTTTGAAATTTGAAACTTTGTATCGCACCGTCGCGGGAAAGTACAGGGTTACCCTTCGGCGCTTGGGCTTGACTCTGCCAGGTTCAACTCTAACGGCCCAGTATAATGTGCATGTTCTTCTAAAAAAAAAAGTATAATGCGCATCTCTACTAATAGTACCCGTGCGTTGCAACAGATTATTTCTAGGGCCCGTGCGTTGCAACAGATGAAAACCAAACAACCATATTTCCCGATAGTTCAACTCAGACAATTGTATTTCACCATGTAAATAATCTAATACACATGGTAGGAATGGTTATAACATCATCTTGTAGATCCTACTCCAAGGCACAGCAAAAGGTAAGTAGTCAGATGCTGCTCAAAGATCATTCTAATAGACCCCACTGGATGCACGCATACATCTAGGATCGATCTATATATGCTTCACAATAGTTGTGAACTCTGATAAAAATTATGGTTCAATTCAATTAACATTTATGATTTACCAGACATCCACACACCTGATGAAATAGCATAACTGCTAACAGTATGTGCAAAAAATAAACGCAGGCTTGTTAGAAAGGAAAATAGTATATATACTATATATAAAACACAAAATCAAAGGCCATTGTGGTAGTGAAAGCAAAATACGTCAGGCAAAAATAGGAAACTTTGCGTTTACATATTATCAGAATTGTTACTCATACAACTGTGAGTTACAAAAGGTTAGTGCATATAACAGTAAAACAAAAGGAGAAAGGAAATAAGAGTAAGTCAGTGCTCACATTACAAATGGATTTGATTCGACTACTGGCTACAGTGACACGCAACCCCGGCAAGGCCTCCATGCTCCTGGATATTAGTGTTGAGCTTGATTACATAGTATATTGCCCAATTCCAGTAAGAGAAGCACTGAATTGTTAACTGAAACATTCTTTGTTAACTGAATGAATTAGTTCTCTAAATAAAAAGGTACTGGACTTTATAATTCTCTGAAACATTATTCAGTTAAAAGCTACTGAATGCATTCCAACAGCAAAGGCAACCATATCAAATAATTTTAGAGGCCAACGACCAGTTACATGGAGGCATATAACCAGAGGAAGCAAATAGCTATAGCCCAAAGAGAGAAACTGAAGAACCAACATCTTGAGATAACATGAGTAATCTAATCAGGCATAAAATTGGAAATCTGATCAGGCATAAACATTAGAAACCTAAACAGGATGCATCTTGTGTTAATAGGGCAGAGTTTTGTGAGCCGGGATGATAAAAAAATATATAGTTAATTGATATTTATTCACAAAACAGAACAGTTTAGCAAATGCATCAAGTCCTATCCATCAAAAGCAGGCCAAATTATATGTTTAGATATCCCATATCTCTTCGTCAAACGTGAATATTAAGGCTTTCAGCTGGATAAAAAATCTTTTTTCTCTGAACAAATAGGTAATTGGTTCTTAACCCCTTAATTCATTTTCTTTAGGCCAAAGCTTTTGTTAGATTACCAAATGATCTCAACAAAGACAAAGCAGTAATGCAAATAGCCAAAACAATAACTACAGTAACAAAAGATGTCTGGGATTGGTTAGATCAACCTACAATGTTATAATAAATCAGATAAAAACTAAATTACACAAAGAACATACAGCTTTCATGCAAGCTCTTTGACTAATGCAACGCTTTCCTCCTGCAACCTCTCACACTCTGATGTACCAGTTACCTCTGTTATCACATTGAGCAGCATCTGGATACATTCCTTTTCCTTCTTCGCAGCTTGAAGCAAACAGAGCAGCATATGGATACATTCCTTTTCTTTCTTCGCTGCTTGCAGCAAAGAGCCTCTTGTCTCATCTGCTCCCTGAAGCAAGCAGCCTGGCCCAAAACAACCACCAATAAACCATCAGCACATGAAATCCGCTTGCCACTTGATGCAGTTAACAGATCGGGAAAGGAGATTAGCACAAAGTGACTTATCCATTGGCTATGCAAATATAAAAAAACAATGCAAAACTAAAACAAAATAGATCTTCTGAGAGCCATTACATATATAAGCTTTGCAGCATCCTTTTGCTGAATTGTTTGACCTATATATCCAGGTTGGGAAAACATAATTAATCCATCCTTTAAAAAAGAGAGAATGGCAAAAATGACCAGTAGCACCTAAACAATAGACACCATATCCCTTAAAATAGAGGTGTATGTAGGTACTATAAGTTTAGATGGATGATCTGAATTTTGGTTAAATCAATGACTGTAATGTCACCAGCAAATAGAGACTCAAACTGACATGCTACTACTTCTATTTCAGAATTGAGTGATTTAATAGGTTGTGATCCCTATACTGAAAGCTAGCCAAAAATTGCAGAAACCTCTTCCCAGACCTTGCTTATCAACGAGTGTAGCCACTGTTTTTTTTCATGCACTCTAACAATAGTAGCACTATGAAAATATATCAAACACAGCAATACTTACCAATCTCAAGTGTTGATTTAATTTTTGAAAAGCATAGTGAAGACATCATCTTTCTTAGAGATTGTACCAACCTGAGTCAGGCTGTCTGGTACTCCACCAAATGTACAGTTATGTTGCTGAATCCCTCCCAAAATACAGTGAGCCTGTGGAGCACCAACAGATTTATAGGGCAGTGAGCCTGTGGGCACAATCTTTTGTCAGTCGATGAACACTCCACAATGCTCCACTATCTCAATCACTCATGCTATTCCATTCAATGAAGCCTTTTTATTTTTGAGAAACCATTAGACTAATGTAATGTCCAACTACTATGAAAACTTCTCAGTCCCAGTAAAAAACAAATCATGGCCCTTTAAGAATTAAAATGGACTTATGTACTCCAACTGCATAGAGTACTAGCCATACATTTTATGCATCCTGCTTCTATGCGAAAGATAAAAAAAAGCAAAGCCTTTTTCATATCCTGTTAAAGATTAGTACATGTAATCAAGCTACAATATCTTGCAAGTTATATTAATCCACATAAGGAACAAGGACTCAATGGAACAGTAACATATCAGACAAATCCTGCTGAACTAAATATATCCATGATCTCCATCTCTGTAACCTACAAGAAACATCGAGGGCATCCTCCATGCTGTCGCCAAGCCCGTCAGACAGTAGCACACATGGTTGCATAGCGCAAACACACGGCAAATAAGAAAAAACTCACCTTAGCAAACATATTGATGACTACAAGTCCCAAGCTTTTTTTGCTGAGCAGGCATCTGCATATTCAATCCAATAACAGTGCTATATGTCTTCCCTCCAATGCCAACCAGAACAAATAGCTCTACAAAATCACAATAGAAACACGCTCGGGCGAGGCGAGCACACCTGGACCTGTAGGTGCCGAGTTTTCCAACGGAGGAGCAAGACCAGAGCCGGATGGTGCTAATCACCAGTGAAGCAACAATGACCCATTGCCAAGATGGTCCGCGGTGCTGGCACAGTAACTTCTCGCTCCCGATGCCTCTGCGAACAAACAGTCCTTGCCGGATGTATTCTCGAGAAACTCGCACATGGAGTTGCAGTTGCGGCAGGTGCCGTTGGCATTCCAAGCAGAGACAGACACGAGGGGCCAGTCTGGTACAAAAGTTTAGTTGTGTCACAAAATTGATCTTAGGCAAAAAAAAAAAGAAATTAAGATCTAACCTGTGTCAAGCCAAGATCTCAACGTCTTCAACAATTTTGATTGTTCTAACAACAGTTGATTGAATAGATCAAACAGGCTTCTTGAAAACATATGATAATTCCCTCACGATATTTTTTTTGTGATAATTCAATGGACAATACTGCATCGGGACACTTAATAACACCATTAGTAATTCCTGCTGTCAGCTCATATTCAGTTTGGCTTCTTCATCTAATCCCAACACCTAACTAATTGATAGTTATGGGAAAGAAATATCATGCCTTGCAGTCTTCTGTAGTTTTGTCGAATGCACAGAGTATTCATAACACACAACTGTGCATTCCATCAAGGACGTCACAGACACCGTAGTAGATGTGCTGCAATGGATGAGCTAGTGCTGCTCCTATGAAACATCAGAGCTGGCATGTTCCATCTAGAGAAGATCACAAATTAGATCCGAAACAAACTGAGCAAGCATCCATGTACAGAATGTTAAACAGATTCGTGCATGGTGCAGAAGCAGAACAGCCCACCATCCCAGAACCGTTGTGTGCTGCGGGGACACGGAAAGACATTGAGGACGACGGCGAGTTAGCGGCCTCCTGCTGACGCGACCATCATTGGTCTGGCAGCCGGTGGCCTAGCTCTAGTTGCCGTCGCCTAGGCTGCCTGCCCTGATCTTCCTTCGTGAGGGAGAGGACCATCGGTGCCCTGCCCTGGGGACGGACAGAGAAACAGGAGGCATGGGGTGGGAGGTTTACCGGCATAGGAGTTGGCCGGGGATGCAGCCAGGGCACCGGCGCGTCGTAGCGGGCCACACACCCATGCAACCGACAGTTTGGGAAGAAGATGCTGTTGTCCGTTGGAGAAGGGAGTGCCGCCACAGGTGGAGTCCCCGGCGAGGTAGTCGCAGGAGCCGCCGCCTCCCCTACACGACATCGCCGGTGGGCGATGGGGTGGGAAGAGCCAGCAGGACCACGCGCGGCTTCGAGGTGCACGGGCGGGGCGGCGGCTGATCCAGGAAACCCTATCGGGGGAGGATTTTGCGGCTATTCATACTGTAGTGGGAAAAAAGGATTTTTTTTTCATTCCTGCAGTATGAATCTTGAAGGGCTCGAACCGTGGTCGCACGGTGCGGGCGTGCGCGGCTGTGGAAAGGGAGGAGGCGCGGGATGAGTGATGACTGATCCGGACTCTCTAGACTTTGGATTTGACCGATGAAAGTAAAAGCGTTGGGTTAAAAGAAGTTGTTTTTAGTGTATAATTTGGGATGGGTCTAGTGAAGGTTAGCAGAGATGTAGATTGTGGGTTTATTTTGGTAAAATTGAATCGGTGGACTTAGGATAATTATAACTGGTGATTTTTATATTAGTAGAGATAAAAGACACCAGTTAGATTTATCTTAAGGCCACATAATTTCATCCCACCAAAACAAACCTGTAGTCTATATCTCTTCTAATCTTCACTAAACTCACCCCAATTTATGCACCACAAATCTAAATCCTTTTAATCCAACACTCCAAATACACTCCTACCACTATAATCTCTTACCCACTTAAATTCAAAGGCCCAGAATCCCCGGATCTCACATCATGACTCATGGACCCCCCCCCTCTCCCCCCAATACCTCACTCATGGATCTCACATCATCACCAGGGTTCGAATCTCCATCTCCTGTGAGAAGAAAAATAGGACAACAAAAAAACATCAATATGCTGCGCCGCTCGGCGCTGCTCCCACGCCGCTCACGCCGCTCGCCGCAATCAGCGACCCCACGCACCGCTACCACGCCGCTCAACGCCTGCCCCCGAGCGCCCCCACGCCGCTCACGCCGCTCGCCGCGATCAGAGACGACGAGACCGTACGCCATACGCCGCTGCTACTCCGCGTGTACATGATGGACTGCTACAGACCCGATCCCATGTAGGTACCCCTTCTCTATGTACGTACCCCTTCTCTATGATGGTGTCTGATACTATTGCAATTTTTTTGCTTCTACTCCTCCAGATGGTGTTGTTATTTGGGAGATGGCGGCGGCAGGAGGTTCGGGGCAGCGTTTGGGACGGAGATGGTGTTGGCCATAGTGCCTCTTCTCAAGGCCGTGGTGAATCTACTTTAAAAAAATGATGTTTAGTATGTAAACAACTAATGGATGAGCATCTGTTCACTTTATTTATTTATAGTTTTTATTTTTATTGTTGTAATCTTGAATTCCAGAAATCCTTGAAGGAGTTCGGTGAGAAACCTGGTGTGGTGAAGGAATATCTAAAAGCAGTAAGGTAAGTTGCAAAATTATTACACTACTTTCAGTTTTGAATCTTCTACACATAATAGTAAATTATCATATTTTGCAACAATATGATTTTTGCAGAACTAAGGCAACGACTGAGACAATATACAAGACTGTTGATGTTTGGAGTGAAGCTCAGGAGACATTTAAAAAAAAAAGAGGGAAAGGCGGTAACAGTGTATGTCAAGCATGATTGTTTGGCATTGATAATTGTACCCTATTGATAACTGCCTCATAGCCAGTGACTTATGTGTACTTGTTTACTTATCCAATATATTCTAATATCGTTGTTGTCATGCACGTAATCACTTGAGAAAGCCACTGATGGTTATCACTGATGTGTACATACAGCTTGTGTTTAGGGAGGTGGCCGACTGGCAGGACAGGTAAGCCATCTGTTCAGTTTCTTTGCAAAATCCATGATCTCCTAGCAATGCGGAGCTGTGAGAAATAATGTGGCATTAATATTCATCCATCATAACTTGTTTATGTGGCTGCAGTGGATCTCGCATGTAAATTCAATACATTTCTATCATGGAATTCTTTCCCGGTCCATTTGATACTCCCATATTCATTTGACAGGCAAGTTGCCCCTAAGAGGTTGTGGATAGCTATATAATTTTTTTTGTATCTTGGCAACTGCAATTAAGAGGGAAACAAGTACTTATGTTGCTTTAAAAATGCATGAAAGGAATTCTGAAATACTATAAGTTGATTTCTTTTCTCTGATTTAGCCCAATGAGCAATCCATATACGTATACGTAGGCCAATTCCTTGAATAACTAATTTGAGTTGCAATCCATGTCTGATTTTACATTGGGCTCAATTTATAGTTTTATACTAAGAAATTACTAATTTGAGTTGTAATCCATGTCTGATTATACTAATTTGAGTTGCAATCCATGTCTGATTTTACAATGGGCTCAATTTGTGTTCGTAGTAAATTTGTTGCCGGGACTTGCAATATGTTCTTTGGGCCTTTTCTGTTTATATCTACACTACAGGATTGCAGAATGACCTGTATGGCTGGGTGCAAGCGAGGCTTGCTTATGTTTGTTTGATGGAAATTGTTTAATTTTTTTGTATCTATTTTAAATATTTTTTCTTAATCTATGCTTCACTACTCATATATATTTGTTGGTTGTTTTATTTGCATTGATAAATGCTACCGTAGCGTTAGCACGGGCAATATACTAGTGTATCAAAGGCCTTGTAGAGCGTGGGAGTTAAACCAAAAGAAAAATCAGGTGCCATAAATAGAATCTCGCTCCAAATGCTGCGATGCAAGGCATCACTTGATAAATAAAAAATAAAGTGAAAATAGTTAAATCATCTTGTGATTCCCACACACAGCTCTAGTTTTTTTCGGTTTCCAATCTTGAACGGAAGATAGCTCAGAAGTTAAGTCTACAATCGTTGTAGGTTCTTTCTGCTATAGACCGATGAGATCTACTCCTAGTGCCTTTGCAACCACGCTGCTCTTTATCCTATCATTCGATTAAACATCCAGAGAGTGATGCTAAAGAGTGGGTGTCGGTGTGTTCTTGCGAATTGTTGAGAATCAACATTGCCACTCGAATTTATGGGTCTTACTAAGATGCCCCACGATAAGGGGGTGAAGGTGATGATGTCGCCGATTAGGGTTGTACCTACGATTTTTAGGTTTGTGAATGGAATATGTGATGGAGCCCTAAAATTCAAGAATGTATGTGGTTCTTATGCTAATGAACATATCAAATCTTAATACTAAAACAATAAACATAGTTTTCAAGCAACAAACTAACTTTATTATGTTTTACTGAAAGCATCAATCTTTTATTATATTTTGAAATGAAACCTTTAGTTTTATCTTCCTACTATCATTTTCAAATGTGATTATTGTCAGCCCATTGAGTCTTTCTTGCATTATTGCAGATCGCAGGTAGGACTTTACTAATTTGAATTTAGAAAACTCCCTTTTGCAGATGCAGCATTAGGAGTTGTTAACATAATTCTATAGGCAGCAATGACATATGCGAACTAATTAGCTAAAATAGTAAAAATAAAATTTTCAATTTCAAGGGTTAGTTATTGTTAATTAGTTTACTCACCCTACTCTAGGCTAATGGGATTTTGCCATTGATGCTTGGCAACATATGGTGTGACTCCAGGTGCATCTTCCCAAGCATATTGCATATAGAAGCAAGTGACGATGTGGCTAGATTGGTGGAATAAATGGATATACCCCAAAATCTAGGATACTAGCTAACGTTGCACTAGCCTACTTTGAGTATTGTGCATGATGCATAAGAGACTATACAACCAACCAAACATGAACGATCTATGCATAAGATTGGTGTAGTCCAATGCAGACAACCAATCAGACCTATTGAATTAGGTAGTATTACAAAGTTGGCCATATTTGTATTAGATAATCCAAGTTTACATAAGCAACACCTAAATAATAAAATTTGCTCTATCCCGATACTCTACTAGAAATGGGCTCAAATATAGTATGAAAGTGACTATATGCAACAAAACACAACACAACCAAATGTACTTTTATCAATATGACTTGCTTGTGCAAAACAATCAATTATCAAGATACTACATACGCTAAGGTTAGTGCAAGCAACCGATCAGACCTATATAAACTTGCAAATAGACGCCTCGAAAGATGTACTCCCTCCATACTGGTATTAGAGGACGTTGTGGAGCCGAGCCGGGGGTTGGTAAAGGATGACATTCACGCTATCAGGAGTTGTTTTGGACGCGAATACCCCTCTGAAAGGATCGAGGATGCCCAAGAGGGGGGTGAATTGGGCAAGTAGTAATTTTTTTTCGCAAAACAAGTCAACCTATCGCCATTCGCCCAATATCTCCCCTCAAGCGCTTGTGTGTGATTCTAAGCCTAAAATAAGTTGAGCAACCTAGAGGCAAGTCCTAAACATGCAATTCTACTCTAGGAATGTAAAGAGCACAAAACAAATGTGGGAATGTAAATAAGATAGAAAGACAAGTCGAGTTTTTCCCGAGGTATCGGAGAGTCGGCACTCTCCACTAGTCCTCGATGGAGCACCCACGCAAGGGTGTAGCTCCCCCTTGATCTTCGCAAAGACCAAATGCTCTCTACGGGGCTGATCCTGTGCCTCTCCGGCGCAGTGGATCGCCCACAACCGCTCACAAGCTTGGCTTGGGCCGCCCACAAGCTCTCCAAACAGTCACCAAGCCTCCGATCGCCACCGAACCATCTAGGTGATGCCGATCACCAAGAGTAACAAGCTGAAAGCTCTAGTTTGATTTTGATAATTAATGACATCCTAAGAACTAACCTAAGTTGCTAAGTGATTGCAAGGTTTAGGTTGGTCAAACCATGAAGTGTGGAGCCTAAGAGACTATATTGATCAAGATGGCTCTACCATGGATCAAGTGAACAAGAAGTGAGGTGATCAAGTGTTAAGCAAAGGCATGAAGGCAAAGGTATAATCCAAATAGGTTTTCCTTTTGGTGAACAAGACACCTAGTGGGTGTGTTCACATTTAGGATCGATAGCCGACTATTAAGGGGAGAACAAGTGTTGGATTACCTTCAAGTGCTCTAGGTTGCATTTCATTTGCATTGAACTAACACAATTTAGAGATCAAAGTTAGAAACCCTTGGAAAATGTTTGCAAAATGCTAACACACTGTGCACAAGTGTTGAAGACCTTGAGTGTTAGCACATAGAAGCAAGGGGTGAGAAACAGACTTGAAAAAACGCTGAGAAATGAGCATCGGACTGTTAGCAGGGGCAGCGTCGGACTATCCTCCAGAGTCCGACGCCTAACCCTAGTTTTGGCCAATGGCGAGCGTCGGACGCTCAGTTAACGAGCGTCAGACCATTGCCCACTTCAGTCCGACGGTGGCGAGCAGTGTCGGCGTGACGCGTGGCCTTCGGGAGAGCGTCGGACGCTTGATCTTCGTCCGACGGTTTTGAGCGAGTTGAAACCTCTCTGGAAGCGTCGGACCATGGTGATCATTGGTCCGACGGCTAACCTCGCGAGAGTCCGACGGTGGCCGAGCTGTGTCTCGTCTGTGAGAGTCGGACGGTCCGACGCCTGGAGCAGTGCGTGCGTCAGACCATCAGCTTGAGCGTCCGACGGTTGGGAAAACAACGCGAGAAGTAGCCGTTGAGATCCAGCGGCTGTGGTTGAATCGAGTTGACACGTGGCAGCCATCCGAGCGTCGGACGCGAAGGATTGGTCCGACGGAACCAGTCCGACGGTCGGTCCGACGCCCCAAAAAGTGTGTTAACAGCTGTTTTTCAGTGGGTAACGGTTATGATTGCACTTAGGGGTATTTATACTCCTTCCCTGGTCAGTTGGTGACAACTCTTGCACACTTGAATCATTTGCATACTCTTTGTGAGCATCCTAAGCCTCCCACTCACTCATTTGATCTTCTCTTGTTCATCCATTTGAGTTGAGTGATCCTCAAGTGCATCATTGCTTAGTGAATTGCATTCTACAGCACTTGAGAGCAAGCCAAGGCTGAGTTCTTATTCTCTTGGGACATTGCCGTGTCCCTAGCGGCTTGGAGTTGATTCCGGTGTGAGGTTGATTGGTGTTTGTTCAAGCCCACACCGAGGTGATTGATTGTGAGAGGTTTTGTGGTTATTCTCGGCGGAGTGCCAAAACCAACTCTAGTGGATTGCTCGTGGTTGATAGCCACTTCTCTTGTGTTGGTGAGCGGCTTCTGGTGAGGGATTGGCGTGTGAAGCCTAGCTCGCAATCCACCAAGGAAGACCGGTGCCACAACGAGGAGTAGCGTGACGGCAATCACGTGAACCTCGGTAAAAAATCGAGTGTTCCTTGTCTTTTCCACCATCGAGTGAACTTTTGTCTTTCCGGTATTCTATTGCGTTTGATCTCTTGGTTTTCATATTGGATATCTCACGGTGATTGGTCTTTACGGCGTGCGGACTTCACTTCAATCAAGCCCATTGGTATAATCCACTCGATCTTTCTTCCTTGCGCTTACTACTTGTTTAGGTGCCATCTCCTTAGGAACGGATGAGTTGGTTTCTTTCGTGTTGAGTGCTTATATTTGTGAGTAGCATATCTTGATAGGTAGCTTACATAGAATAGGTTAGAGCTAGCGCTTTGTCTCGCTTGCTTAAACTTCTAACTCGTGGTCTAGTATTTTGCTAGAACTTTTTAATAGGCTATTCACCCCCTCTAGCCTATATGGTCCTTTCACAAGCCTAGACTCTCACTTGACCAAGAACAAGGTCAAAGAAGATGATGGATGCACACAAGTCACTCTTGATCACACTCTAGGGAAGAAGCTCACAAGCAATGGATTACACTCAACCTCCCTAGGGCTCTTACACTCTCACATGATCACAATGGTTGCTTCAGCTGAACAAATAGACAAGATGGCTAGAATGAAGCCAATGGTGAAATATAAATACTCCCCCTCTCCAAAACTATCCGTTTATACTGTTTTCAGCTGTCTGCGAACCGTCGGACGTTGAAAACAGCCCAACCGTCGGACTATAGGCCACTGTCCGACTCTCACAAACACCCTGTAGGCGCCACTGTGCACAGAGGCCGTCAGACGCTGATCAACTGTCCGACGCCCTCCATCGGACAGCGTCCGACGCATTCTGCACGCTCTGTTCACTGACTGCCCAGAGAAAACCGTCGGACGGTGCAGACGAGAATAGTCCGACGCTGCGTCCAACGCCCAAAACACTCTCTGGTCATTCTCTGTAAGCGTCGGACATTAGCAACTAATAGTCTGACGCCTTCACTGTTCACTACGTCCGACGCTCGAGAACTCTCAGTTGTCAATCAGGGACCGTCGGATAGAGAGCCAATGGTCCGATGATCAGTCTAACTCCTGTCCGACGCTTCCCAGAGGCTGAGAACACGCTAGGGGACGCCACGTGTCCGTCCGACGCATAGGTCTCACTGGCGTCCGACGTCTCAAACTTGACCAAAACTTCGCTGAATCGAAAACTTTCCAAAACAAAGTTTGATTCTCTCTCTCTCTCAAGGGTCTCTCTGAGTCATCTAGAGCTAAGTTGGACAAGTGTGCATCACATCTACACTCTCTAGCTTTGCCCTAAGTCAAGCTACCCATCTAAATCCCTCTTAATAGTACGGTCAGAGCGAAAAACAAGACATAAACTACTACAAGTGTCTCTCAACTTCAATCGACACTTGGAACTAGTCTATTACCGTCTTGTCTTCCGCCCTTTGAAAACCGAATCGATTTCTATCGTTAGGGGCTTGAACCTACATGTTATTATGACATAACCTTTAGGTTATCCTGCAAAACACACGTTAGTTATAATAATCTCTTTATTGTCATTAATCACCGAAACCACTAGGGCCTAAATGTTTTACCCTCTCGCACGCGCGTCACCCGTCCGCTCGGCTTCCGTCGCGACTCCTCGGCATTAGTCGCGACTCCTCCATTTGAAATCTTATGTGGATTAGAATGATTTCAAATGGAATAGAAGAAACCCAAACGATACGAGTAAATTCAAACGTTTTCTTATCTATATCTCTTATAAAACTAATTTCTACTAAGATATCCCGATATTCAAGTCATCCACATCACCCTCTTCACTACCTTTCTACGTCACCATCTCCTTATAGTCATAGCTTTCCACTAACTTCTAACCTTTTAATGCAACCATTCACATCATCTCTTCTTAAATTGTATTTTAAATTCGTCGTAATCGGGGCAAACCGGAGAGTTCCTTGGCCGGCCAGTCTCTCGGAGTGAGTCCAAACCAACATCTGGGACCCGACGACTCCAGTGGCCAGCCGAGTCCGAAAACGAGGCTCGACACCCCGGCGCATGCGGCATACCGCACCGGCAAGTGTAGTGTGGTGCGGCGGACTGAGGTGAACGTCTCGATCAAAAAAATAAAAAAAGTGTAATGCGGAGAAGAGATGAGCCTGCCGGGGGGGAGGGAGCCATCGCCGCCTCACCGCCTCCCGATTCCGCGACGGCCCGCAGCCACAGGCCACCGGATAATGCACAGTCGAACCATCCAAAAACGGGGGAGCTTTTCCCCGTCAAAACCCCACCCGAATCGCGCCAATCAAGCAACACCGGCAGCAGCAGCAACTCACGCTCCCCGCTCCCCCTCCCCTCCCCTCCCCTCCCCCCTCCGGCTTCCGCGGAACTCGCAGCCGCCATGCAGATGCCCGACGCCAACGGCTCCTCCCACCGCCTCGCCCGCGTCGCCGCGCACCTGAACCCGCAGCGCCCGCAGGCGGAGGAAGGCGCGCCCGCCCTGCTGAGGCCCGCGGTGTGCCGCGCCAAGGGCGGCGCGCCGGGGTTCAAGGTCGCGATCCTGGGCGCCGCAGGCGGCATCGGACAGCCGCTGTCGCTGCTCATGAAGATGAACCCTCTCGTGTCCGTGCTGCACCTCTACGATGTCGTCAACACGCCCGGGGTCACCGCCGATATCAGCCACATGGACACCAGCGCTGTGGTAACTCTTTTTTTTTTCCCCTTCCTGATGCTTCTCACAATCTCATTCGATCCGTGATACTGTACTTTCGGGAGTGATGGCTATAGCCTTTGTGATGCTGCTATACAATCAGCAAGACAGCAGCGTTTGATCGTTCTATGTGCCAAACTGATGGATTTGGTGGCTTAGCCACTTAAGTAATTGATTGATCACAATAGGCGTCCAATTGATCAGTTCTGCGTCCTTCTAGTCTTGTAGTTGGTTTCACTAGCTCATTATGTTATTCTTATGTTATTTGTTATTTTGAATCCTTATGTTCACTGATTGTTGTGGTTAGGCTACTGACAGTACACTGCTCCGCTCACACCATTTGCTGTAGTACTTAAAAAGAAAACCACCTAGAACCGTTTATATTTACCTAGAACCACTATAGTTCAGGTCTTGGTTTCTATAATGCCTAAAATAAACAGAGCACAAGTAAAAGGAAGAAAAAAAATACAATTACTATCTGGAGTTTGAAAAGAAAAAAGTAGTCTAAACAGACTATCTCTTAAAAATGTATTTGAACTCCAATATCTTTCAAACAGCTTAAATTGATTATACACTGTTTCCTTGGCCCAGATTACCTAGGTGCAAAAAACTTCAAATGTGAACATATACTTGTCCAGTTAATAACTAGTAAAACTTTTTTTTTTTCAGGTCCGTGGCTTCCTTGGGGCACAGCAGCTTGATGCAGCACTTACAGGAATGGACCTTGTAATCATACCTGCTGGCCTCCCTAGGAGACCAGGAATGACAAGGGATGATTTATTCAACAAAAATGCTGGAATTGTTCGTACACTTTGTGAAGGCGTAGCAAGATGCTGTCCTAATGCAATTGTGAATTTAATCAGCAACCCAGTGAACTCAACTGTTCCCATCGCTGCTGAGGTTTTCAAGAAAGCTGGAACTTATGATCCCAAGCGTCTTCTTGGAGTGACAACGCTCGATGTTGCGAGGGCGAACACCTTTGTGGTATGAAGCCTAATACATAGCATCTCTTAAGAACCTGGAATACTTGTGTCCTCTAGTAATAGCAGGGTCATTGTACTTCACAGTTGGTAATTTGCATTTCTGCTTCATATTACATATTGTAGGCCGAAGTGCTTGGAGTTGATCCAAGAGATGTTAATGTTCCTGTTGTTGGTGGGCATGCTGGGGTAACTATATTGCCCCTCCTCTCCCAGGTACTGATCATATGCTGATTCCATAACAAGAGAATGTTAATGTTGAAATATTATCTAGCTTCTATGACACTAGGTGCTGATTTAACCTGTTTATCTGTAGGTCACTCCTCCAAGCTCATTCACTCAGGATGAAATCAAATATTTGACAGACCGCATACAGAATGGTGGCACAGAAGTTGTGGAGGTACAATTCAATGCTATTTGACTTTACTGCCTGAAGTTAGGTCTAACCGAACCAATATAATGAATACTTGCTCTGCTATAGTCTAAGCTCTTCATCTGATATTTTCTGTGCCAAAATAGAGTTGAGCTCTACATGATCAATGTTTTTTGTCCACCAAACATTTGCTGAACATGCATCTCTAAGAGCAACTCCAACTGATACATAATATGTATGTATGTATTATTTTATCTGCATAAAGCTTACATAGTGATGTTGTTAGTGAAGAAGTATGTAGCGCAAATCCATCTTTCAGTGCTGTCATGTATATATGATTTATGTCGCTAAACTGATTAATTTCAGTTTAATGCACTTGTATTATTTGCCGGGAGTGGAGACAGCAAGACTAAGTATTTGGCCATGCTTGAGTTGTGAGGGTTGCAACATTGATAAGCAATGAGATTCTTCTATCTGAGGCCATGCCGCATACCCCTTTGCATGTCCTTATGCATAGTTGTAACAATTTCTTAGTAGTTAATACGAGTTTAAGGAAAATATCACAATTGAAACAGAATGGCTTTAAACAACCACGATGAAATTGATGTTGCCATTCATCGCTCAAAATTGTATACCTGGAGTTGCATCTTTGAAACTGCCACAAGTCCATTTTGACCGCTTCCTAGTAATTCCAGTTAACTGAAAAAAATGAGAGTAATAAATGCTATTTTCATTGATTTCAGGCAAAGGCTGGATCAGGCTCCGCGACTCTGTCAATGGTAGGTTATACATGATAGCTTACTTTAGGTGATCAAAAGTTTAGTCTCTATATTAAAAGAAGAAAAACCTCAGGCTTTTGCTGCTGCAAAATTCGCTGACGCATGCTTGCGAGCTATGCGGGGCGAAGCTGGCATTGTGGAATGCTCATATGTTGCATCCGAGGTATCCTTAATCGAAATCTGCGTATTTCTCTTTCACATACCAATATACCATCCGAACATGGACCCTTTTCTTAGTTGGTTTCTCCATTTGGCATCAGGTGACAGAACTGCCGTTCTTTGCATCAAAAGTGAGGCTTGGCCGTGGTGGAGCTGAGGAGATCCTCCCGCTTGGACCTCTGAATGATTTTGAGAGGTACCCTTACTATACACTCAGTCGCTTAATAATGCAGTTCCATTGCGTCAAATTTATTAGATGATGAATTCTCTCTTTGAAATTCAATGGCCTAATGCTTCTTCGGTCTCCGGGAAAACAGAGCTGGTCTGGATGCGGCAAAGAAGGAACTGAGCGGGAGCATTCAGAAGGGCATCGCTTTCATGAACAAGTGAAGTGGTACGAAGGGATCGTCCCTGAGATCCGAACCATACATAGACGATAGATGTGAATGTTGTGATATAGTGCTCCTATGTCTGTAATACCACTTCTGTAAGACGAGAGCAAAGGAAAAGGCTAATTACCCTGTAGCAACTATAACCTTTTTCTTGGCATGGAATAAATCTCTCGTCTTCATTAGCAGACAACAAAGGTGAGGTGGCGCCACTAGTACATAGAATGACTAGCCCGTGGCATCTCATTCCTGTTGGTTAATTGGTTATTACTATATGGCAATGTGTCGCTCACGTGTTCGCCGAGACGAGGGAGAGGCACCGCATTGGAAATGGTGGTGGGCTGGTAGCACTAGCAGAGCATGGTCGCGATGGGTACGTGCCGACGGTGCCGTGCACTGTGCAGGACGGTGGTCGGTGGGTGAGCCACGGCGCCGCAGGAACAAGAGTGGAGAGCCAACGCGACGGCGATTGCCAGTCCTAAAACCATAAGGCCACTACGGCCTATGGGCCGTCGTAGAGTTGTGTTTTTTTAGCAACTTCGTAGAGGTTGTTGTCATGTATCTGAGGGCCCAACTAGTGGGTCGTCGCAGAGATTGTTGTGCATGTCAGCCCAACTATAAAGAAGCCATGGCATCGTCAAAACAAAAAAACGCAGTGTTTCTCCAAAAAAAAAAAGTCCCAATTCGCAGTTTTCACATCATCACATGAACCGCTCTTGTGTCTTGCGCAAGTTAAAAGCATGGCTCTAGCTCTGCCATAATATTTTCACCGAGCCAGGCGCTATGACAGTATCGAATCTTTCGCTACTGCAACTGAAAGCACTATTACACACCGCTATTTGGTTTACATACAAATTCTTTTACGCCGATACTCCTATTCTCACTTACGTAAAAGGAAATACACCATAACCTACACGCCGATCGATCGATACTCCTATTTTCGTTTGTTTTCCTCGGTGTGTGCAAGGGTACTATACACTATACCCTACACGTTTGACGTACATTTCCATGTGATGTACAGCACGTTGATACAATACAGAAGGTACGTACTAAACCAAACCGGACACCACAGGATTAAAAAGCGCAGACCGTCCGGCGATGGATTGCAAATGAAGTAGAGGAGAAAAACTTGCGTCCATAAAGATTCCCCTCTCAGTTGGCTGTAATGCCAGCGCTCCTATGCCTAATTGTGTGCTGAAGAGAGTGAAGGAAGAAGAGTACGGGCGTCTGCCGTGCCACTTGCTGTCGCTGCCAAAGATAGTGCCATATGCCCATGCATGCATGGTCCCTCCCGGCTGGGAGCGCGGAGGTCACAACTGCTCCCACTCACGCCGCATCCACCGCATGCATGGTCACAGGATGACAACCCAACACAACAACAGCTGCTCCGATCCGGACGGCGGTTGACCTGCGTTCACTGCCGCCGCGCCATCGATTCCGTACGTGCGTGCCCCACTTGCTGTCGCGTCGTGCCCGTGCCCGTGCCCGCGCACGACGCACAGCCGCACAGCCTGATCCTCATGTCGCGTAGCGTTCATCTTGTTCTTGTAGCCGGTAGCGGTAGTGCATGCACATCACATGCGTGTGTGCCTCGCCGGCACGTACGGTGGGACCGGTCTCTCACTAGCTAGCTCGATCTGGAAGCCATAAATCCGGCCGTTTGGACCAGGGGGAGAGTTTGTGCTTGTGCGTGCGTGTGAGAAGAGACGTGCTAGCTAGTATTGGTTGACCTCGTCTTTTGTCGTCATCACAAAAAGGAAAGGATCGATCGTCCAAAGCCTGGCTGGGGCTGGCCTGTACAGTCCGTCCTCCCGACCCCACGGTCCTCTTCTCCTTAATTTGGTAGTGCTAGACTGCCAGTGCGCGCGACCCTTTTTTTTTTTGGTGGATCCAGTCCCATTTTTTGTGAGGGTTGGGGGTGGTGTATGTACAGTAACTTACCCTACTCATCTCAGTTGGCAGTTGGTACCCACCCAAACCAAACCGTACAGTACTCATCGATCGAGCAATGGCGGCGTCCCCTGCTCCGCCGGTCGGCCTTCACGTTTTCTCCGCCGGAATTTCCGTCCGATGCATGTGGGGTCCGGGGCGTTGCCATTCGCTCGCCTGCCTCGCTCGTCGCTCCTAGCTCGAGTCCTCGGCCTGCCGCTCCGGAGGTCGTTGCCTTGCCTCCACCTGCCTCCGATCGGCAAATCATGCTTGGCTTCTGGTGATGGGCGGAGTACTATCGCAGCGGCAGGCAGGCAGGGTCAGCAGCCGGGCAGCACCATGCCACGATTCCACGGACGCGAACGGGAAGGTTGGGAACGGCATATGGCTTTCCTTGCTGCCACGGAACGGAACGGAACGGAAGCCCACGACTGCAGTGCGCTGTACGAACCGCATGCCTTCATCAATCATCATATTTGCTCGCACGGTACGATTTTGCCCTCGTCCTTCCCATCCATCCCCACGAAAAATGGTTGCCTGCCTCTACGTCCTCCGCTCGCCGGTGACAACGGCAATCACGAGGACGACCGGCGCGGCTCTTCAGTCGCCGGCATGCATGTGGGCGGGTCAGGGAGAGCACTGGCCGCTCTGCGCCGTCGTCCGTCAGACGATCAGGAACTCGCAGAACACGCGCGTACGGTACCCAGCACGGACAGGTGACAGCAACGGTTGACGTCCATCAGGGCATGGGCATCACCGCCGAGACCCGAGGGCATCGCGCATACCAGTAGCTCGCTGATTTGTCGAGAAGACGTTCTATATATGAAAAGAAGCCAAAAAAAAAATAATAATAATAAACGAACACACTTAGTTAAATTTGATGATAATTTTTTACGTATATATAATGAATATTAGTATTTTGCTTGTAGTTTTAGTCAAACTTTAAACCGTCTGGCTTCTCAAGAACCAATAATTGTTTTTTTAGGACAGGAGAGTGTATTATATATTTGTATACTACCCCTGCTCTATATATTAAAAAATGCAATTTTAATTCAGATCATATCAAACATTCTTAAATTTAACTAAATTTATCAAAAAAATATTATTAATATTTATGAATTTAAATAGGTAATATGTACATCCCATGATTAATCTAATAATACTTATCCACTATCATAAATGTTAGTATTTTTGTGATTGGTGGAGCTAATCGTAACAGGAAGAAGCTATGGTGCTGCTGACCATTGCCAATTTACTCAGTCTGTTCGGCTGGCTGGCTGATTGTTCTGAGAGAAAAACACTGCTGAATGGCTGGCTGGTGCTGATTGGACCAGCCAGCCGAACAGGACTATGTTTGCAATCCAATCAAGAATCGTCGATAATTCGTTTAGCCGTTGTATATATGTCTGCAGGAACGTCTTTTGTTACTTCAACGTTTGATTCATGTGGTAGTACAGAAATGAACCAGAAATAGTATGAACGATCACGCTGTCATGCCTTTAGAGGGAAGCTTGGTTTGTTTGGTTGGTCTCTTGTGGAGAAAGCACCGCCATTATTTCGACGCAACAGTGCTCCAGCTTCAGATTAGGGTGGTGGCTGGTCATAGACTCGGAAGTACCGTACCATGCTCTTTCACTGTTTACCGCACCACCGTTTACCAGGTACAACCCAGGTACAAATTCGCTTTTTCCTGCTGCTTGTCTTCTCCACTTGAAAACAGATTGGCACTCGATTCTTCAGGCTTGAGGAGCTCTGAACTGCCCAACAGTTCAGCACTGCCTCGCATTCTCCCCTGGTCCTGGAGCTCCTGGAGGCTGGAGCACCAAACTGCCCGTCAACACTGCCTTGGATCCCTGCGTTCACGCTGCTGAACTGAAACATTTTGAACACACACCACCAACTCCGAAGAGTCATCCCATGTGCCGCACTGATCTCGCCATTTGCAACCCTCTCAAAGTACAATTATTTTCAGATTCTGAGGCAGCAAGCAGTAAGAGTAGTAGCATTGCTGCTGCCCGGGGAGAAGGCCGTGGTCCTAGCTTGCTGTATTTTGGACAGAGCAATGGCATGGCATGGCATGGCACTGGCACCCATGAAACCGGACCCGGTGAAGTGAGGGCGAAGGAAGCCTTGCCTTGCCCCTGTCCAGTGTCCACCACGGCGGCAAGGGACGACACGACGAGCGCGGCGCGCGCTCACGTGGTGGTGGTAGCAGGTACCGGTAGGGTAGGGGGGGCCTGGCGGGGCTTCTTCCTTTTTTCTGTATGAGGTGGCCACATATTAGCCAAAACTAGGGCCTACACTGCTCTGGAGAAACAGCGACAGTGCACACAGAAATCGCTGGCAGGTCCATTGTTCAGATCAAATGATTCCCTTTTTTTCCTCTTTATTTCCCTTACTACTTTTTCTTTGCAAAGAATTCTTTTTCAGTTGCCTTTTGTCATCTGCTTTATATGTGTGTGTTTTTAAAAACAATGATTTGAGAAAAGTTTTTTTCTTTTTTCAGAAGATGATTAGCCATCGTTGCATTTGAATGAATGCGTGGTGAGAACTGAACTGAGAAAAGAAGGGTGTTTATCTCGCAATTTGTCATGCTGAAGCTGAACATTGATTCCTGAACCTGACCCATCTAATCACTCTTGATCACCTAACAATAGGATATGGACAGACCACGCTACGAACTGGCTACTGTACTAGTACTTGACGAGGGCATAAAGTTCGTTCTATTTGAACACGGACGGGAGCATATCTCGGCTAACTGCGCAGTTGCTGTTGACGTTACGCAGAGGGCAAAGCATCGGGTTACCGAGCCGTTTCTTTCATGCACTCCTCCTTTGACATTCTGGGCCAGCCGTCTGCTTTGAAGAGATGCAGATCAACTTCTTGTATACAACAAAAGACGATAAGAAAAAAAGTGAGAGAAAGCAGCAATCAGATGCTCGGTAGGGTATCTATCAATTCCTCTTGCAAACAGTCTTTTTTTTTTTTTCTTCTTTGGGACCAATGTAGCTTAAAATCTGACTTCAAGGCCTTTAGTTACCTTGTTCATTATCTAAAAAATGGTCCACTTCCACTGTTTACACAGAAGCAGAAAGCACTTAAAGATCATGGTTCCACAACAAAGATTCTGATGCTAAACTTGACAGAGAGTGCACTTGATACTTTAGTACCTACTACAATATTAGAGAAGGGAAATCAGCAGCTCTAGCTATGTAATTCAAACTCACTACAGACTTACTACAATGCAGCAGCAAATGAACACATGGCAATCTGGAAACAACCAACAAACTTGCCTGAATATGTACAGGACAGGAGGCCAAACTTACTGCATCCGAAATTACGACCTAGGCTTGCTAGATTGAAGCGTGGATGTTGCAAGGAACGGTAATGTTTTCAATTTCGGTTATTCAGATGCTGATGAGATCTGGAGGTGGCGATGACGGAGAGCTTGTTTGCTGTTGCTGCTCTCTCGCTTCGACCGTTGGTGCTTCATTGGTCCTGACTGGTGCTGGATGTAGAGGACTGGATGCAGAGCCGTCACCGGAATTTGGAACCTCCTCTCCTTGCTTGGTAGATGGCTTTGGAAGCTCACTCAGGATCTGCACAACCTCCCTCATCGTCGGACGCTGCACGCTTTGCTCTTCAGTGCAAAGCAACGCAACGTAGAAGACATGCATCACCTCGTGCAGCGGAACAGTTGAGAGCCTTGGGTCCAGGATCTTCATCACTTGTTCTTTGTTTGAGTCTGTCATCATCTTTGCCCATTGGACAATGTCAACACCATCGCCAAACTCACCTACAGGCTTCCTTCCGGTCACAAGCTCGAGAAGCACAACACCAAAGCTATAGACATCACTCTTCTCATCGACCTTCAGCGTGTATGCATATTCTGGATAGCCACAAATGACAACAGATAGCATGGTCAATCAATTGGGAAATAGAATTTAGAAGGCAATAGCCAGACATTTTGTAAACCAAAAGCAATGACATAAATGTAAAGAGAAATACAACAATGTAATAGCTATGAAGATACAATCATAAAGTTTCAACAGAATATACAACAATGAAGTACCAGATCTTAAGTAAATCTTAAAGGAAATTAGTAGAGATTTTATAACAGAAACCATGTAGATACGCACCAATACTCATCAAACAGTATAACAATGAAGTTTTATAGCTTGAACAGTGTAATAACTATAAGCATTCAGATTCAACTGGATCAGGAAGGGTTGGTTTTTACCTGGCGCTATGTAGCCATATGAGCCAGCTATGGCGGACATGCATTCAGAAGCCCCCGAGTCCTGCAAGAATTTTGCTAGCCCAAAGTCGGCCACATGAGCTTCAAAGTTGGAGTCAAGAAGTATATTGTTTGACTTGACATCCCGGTGAAGTATCAGAGGTGAACAATCATGGTGCAAGTAGCAAAGCCCCTTGGCTGCCTCAATAGCAATGCTGTATCGGGTATCCCAGTGCAGGTGCCCTCCCTTCTTGCCATGGAGCATCTCCCCAAGGCTGCCATTGGGCATATACTCATAAACCAGCAGGTTAGTCTCATTGTTTGAGCAGAAGCCTAGCAGGCGCACAATATGACGGTGTCGAATTCTACCAAGTGTTTGTATCTCTGCTGAGAACCCATGATCATGTGATGAGCCACGACCCATTGCTGGGAGTCTCTTCACAGCCACAAGTTCACCATTCGGCATTGCCCCCTTATACACAATCCCAGCACCACCTTTGCCAATAATGTTCTCCTCTTTCAAGCAATCCAGCACATCATCACTGGTGAAGTCCAGGCGCTGGAATGCAGTGAGTTTCCATACTCGCGCTTCACTAGCTTTCTTCAATGACCGAGCCTTCAGAATCGCCGCAGCAGCAAATGCAATGGAGCAAACCAACAAGCCAAGGACAATGAGCAGCTTGACTGTATTGGTAAGCCCACCATGGCCGTGGGCAGTGTTGCCGGCGCCAGCAATGCCTGCGCCGCATGGACCAAGGTATGGTCCACACAGGCCTGGATTGCCAACGAAAGATGTGGCATTGAAGTAGCTGAACTGGCCAGTCCCTGGCACAAGCCCAGACAAGTTGTTATACGAGAAGTCGACCGCAGTCAAACTCTGCATCGTTGCAATGGATGGAGGTATCTCTCCATCAAGGTGGTTCCTAGACAGGTTGAGGTAGTTCAGTATTCGCATTCCAGAGATGGCCGGAGGTATCTTCCCAGAGAGGTTGTTTTGGCTCATGTCCAAGTAAGTGAGAAGCCGGCATTTGCCGATCTCCGGAGGCACACCTCCTTCAAACTTGTTGCTGCTAAGGTCAGCCTTGGAGAGCTGCTGCAGCCGCCCAATCTCCGGAGGTATGGCACCAGAGAATGCGTTCTGATCAAGCAGCAGCTTCTGAACACCAGAGAAGTTCCCAAGAGATGCAGGCAATGCACCTGTAAGCTGGTTGTTGGATAGGCTAATCTCGCCAAGGTTAGGAGCCGCAGCACCGATCACAGCCGGAAAATTACCAGTGAGGAGGTTGTCTTGCAACTCAACTTGAGTCAGCTTCGGCAATTCGAATAGCCCCTTCGGAATTGAGCCATTCAGGTAGTTCTCCCCGAGACGGACGCGGCTTAAGGACTTGCACTGGCCGAGTGAGTCTGGGATGGCACCGAACAAGAAGTTGCCGAGCGCGATGAGCGTCTGCAGCTTGCCCCCCGAACAGAGCTCCGGCGGCAGCGTGCCGGTGAGCTTGTTCGACGAGAGGTCGAGCAGCTGGAGGCGACCGTTGCGGCCGAGGCGGCGTGGCACACCGCCGGTGAAGTTGTTCTCCCACAGCTGCAGCACCTCGAGGCTGGGCAGGTCGCCGACGAAGTCGGGGATGTCGCCGCGCAGCTTGTTCCGGAACATGTTAAGCAGCGTCAGGTTCTTGAGCTCGGAGAAACTCGCCGGTATCTCACCGGTGAGCGCATTATTTGACAGGTCCAAAGAACTGAGGCTCTTGAGGTAGCCCAGCTCCGACGGGATGCTGCCGGTGAGGCCGTTCACCTGCAAGAAGAGCGTATCCAGGTTCTGCAGCCTCCCGAGCTCCGGCGGGATTTCGCCGGAGAGGCCACAGTTGGC
Organism: Eremochloa ophiuroides; assembly: GCA_038502445.1. Taxonomy (NCBI): domain Eukaryota; kingdom Viridiplantae; phylum Streptophyta; class Magnoliopsida; order Poales; family Poaceae; genus Eremochloa; species Eremochloa ophiuroides. The sequence continues at coordinate 7,943,781 of JAHLJS010000002.1, forward strand.
GGCGTCGAGGCGGACGAGCTCTGTCAGGTTCCCCAGCTCCGGCGGAAGGCCACCAGTGTAACTGTTGTAGTAGCCAATGTAGAGCTCCCTGAGGCTGGTGAGGTTCCCCAGCTCGGGCGGTATCTTGCCGGAGAGCTCGTTCCCGGAGACCGCAAGGTACTGCAGCCTGGGCCACCGGCCGTATTCCGGCGGTATCTCCCCGGAGAAGAAGTTGCCGCCGAGGTGCAGGTGGCGGAGCATGGGCATGTGCGTGACCTCGAGCGGCAGCGTGGCGCTGGTGAGGTTGTTGTTGTAGAGGTCGAGCACCCGGAGGGCGCGGAGCCGCGCGAGCGCGGGCGGGAAGGAGCCGTTGAAGGCGTTGTTGGAGAGGTTGAGGTGGACGAGGAGCTGCAGGCGCGCCAGCGACGGCGGGATGGGCCCGTAGAACCCGTTGGCGGCGACGGAGAGGCGCTGCAGGCTCCGGAGCCGCGACAGCGCCGGCGGGAGCGCGCCGGAGAGGTTAAGCCCGGAGACGTCGAGCGCGACGACGACGCCGGAGCCGCGGGGCGCGCAGGTGACCCCCACCCACGCGCAGTGGTCGGAGGAGGCGGCCGCGTCCCAGGACGCGAGCGCGCCGGTGGGGTCGGACAGCGCCGCCTTCGCGGCGAGCAGCGCGTCCGCGTCCGCGTCCGTGCCCGTTCCGCCGGCCGCCGCGCTGGGCGCGACCGCGGCGAGGCCCAGGAGCAGGAGCAGCGGGAGGAGGCGCATTGGGATTCTCTTTTCTCGGGCGCGGCGGCGGTGGAGGGGAGGAGGAGGAGAAGAGAGGGCGAGAGGCGGCTCGGCTCACACTCTCGGCGAGGAGAATGCGGACAAGAGCGTGGCGAGAGCCGAGAGGGGAGTGCGCTAGCTGTGGGCCGTGGCGGCGTGGCCTGTGGGTTTGAACTCTCGCTAAACTACAGGATAATCAAAAATTGGATTTTTTTTTTTTTGGTTCTTTTGGGGCGGTGTGTTGTGTGGGTTTCCTTCTGGGGGGTTGAGCTGCTTTTATAACGTGATCGTATCGAATGGATGGATGGACATGGGCAGTTTTGACTTTTGGCAAGCCATTTAATCCATGGCTAAGCTAGCACGATACTCCTTCAGTAAAAAAAAAAAGTAATTATAGGTTACGTGACAGATAAAATATTCCATATTTGCCTATTTTTTTAACGAATAGTATTTATATTTACAGATTCAAATTAATATATTATGAAAATATATTCATACTTGATCTGATGTTGTTTATTTCATATTATAAATATTTATTTTTTATATATAATCGATCAAAATTGATACGTTAAAACATAGTACTCCCTCCATATTGGTAAAAGATGACGTTTTAAAAAAGGTCTTGATCAATCATTGCAAATATAAATCATGAATAACTTTTAAATTATTAAGTCTGAAAATATGGAAACTATATAAATTGATTTGTCTTCAAATATATTTTTATAAAAGGATACATATATTACTTTTCAATAAATATTTTTATAGAAATATGAAGTCAAAGACATACGTTGAAGACCGTGTCGTTATCCTAAACGTTCACTCTGTTCGGCTGGCTGACTATTCTGAGAGAAAAACACTGCTGAGTGACTGGCAGGTGCTGGCTGGACCAGCCAGCCGAACAGGCTGGTTATCTTTTACCAATATGGAGGAAGTACTGTGGTAGAGTTATATGTTTTTTTTTAACGGAGGGAGTACTAGGTTTAAAACCAAAATTTGGTTCGGTTTGTTCTGTTTTTTCTAAAATGTTTTTTTAATAAGGAACCGTTGCTACACAGAACAAAGAACTGATGACAAATTCAGTGTCAGTTTTCTACTTTGGTTTTTTTTTCGACCGCAGCCATCTCTGTTGTACAGTAAGTAGAACCGATCGGGCTGCGACTGCAAGACGTTCCTGTGAGCGTGCGTGAGGTTGGTTTGCGCCCTTGCTCGTGGTTCGGCCGCCACGAGCTAGGCTCGCGTCGTTGCTACAAGTCTGTCCAAATAGTTTATAAATTTTTCTTTGCCGTTTTCGTGTTAGTCGGGAATTTAAAACATGAAGAGTCTGTTCACAGTTCACATCACATAGCGTCAATCCAAAAGGATTAAGAGGACACACAAGTTAAAGCCCTCTCAATTCGAAACGAAGCGCCCCAACGCTTTTGCTCGGATCGGATGAGACTGGCCGTGGTGAACAATGGGTGGTACGATTATACGAATAGGATTCCGTTGCCCATACGGATCATACGAGCCCCACCACCACCAGGGCATCTCCCCTATCTACGCGCGCGCGTGGGTGATGGGTCGTCCATCCTCGCGTGGTCCAGACGTGAGCACTCGGCGGTTGCAGTGGCGCGGCGCGGAGCCGCGATTCCCCGCCGGCGCTCGTGGTCCGTGCGACCCTGCAGAGTGTAGCAGCGCCGGCCGCCCGCCTCACTCGACACTGCAAAGACCGGGCCGGCGAGGCAAATCGCATTCACGGCGGCCTTAAATAAAACCTCACCAACAAGTCTGACCGACTCGACTGAGCCCCCAAATCCAACCCGTCCGTCCACGGCACCGATACGTAGTATCGCGCTAGTACGATACGGCTGCGTGGGCAGTGGAGTACGACTGTGCTGCTACTGGTACCCTCCCTGGCTTGGGCTTTGCACTCCAGCAGCCATATGCGCGCGCGGCGATCGTCGGTGCGTTGTGAGTATACGGTGGTGCATTCAGAGCTACGCTTCATGGCTCACCTGTAAACTTGACCCTGTGCACACCACAACTACAACACCGGTACCGGTCTTGTCCGACTGCTTGTATTTTCTCATCGTGTATACTGTATAGTACTGTAGTAATATTTCCACACAGTAATGGCTACATTAACACCAGCAATTTTTATAGCTGCACCAACAATGTTGACTAGCGGGAAAGAAAGAGAAAAGCACCGGCGACGACGCCGTACGGGCCGTGCGTGGTGGTGCCGATCAGTCGTGCATCCCTCAGGGTGAGGCCCCACGTTCCATCAATTTCCCCTGACGCGGCACAGTCAAAACTTCTTGCATGCAAATGCACAGCTCGACGACGATGATGGCGCGTGCAGACCGATCTTTGCATGCTGCTAATCATGGTCACGACTTGGGACATTCCAGCCAGGTGCGTTGATCATATGCCCTCCCTGCCTGCCTGCCTGCCTGCGTGCAGTGCTGTTTCATTTGGCTTTGGTGTTTTTTTATTTTGCAGTAGTAGTACTCGACCACGCTTCGCTGGGCAAACAAGGCGACGACACATCATCATTGCTCTGCTGCCTTCGTTGCTGCCCCGAATGACATTGTGGGCCCCAACTTTGGTGGAGTGGACTACTCCTGCGGCGGCCGTATCCTTCTTCCGCACGTCGCTCCAAGATGTGGTGCCCGAAGCCCGATTACTCGCTGTTCTATTCTCGTCGGAGAGCCTCGCAGTCACTACTAGCGGTCAGTGAAAAAGACTGTTTCGACCGGCTGTATATGCTTTCAGCGTCGTCAGGTATTAGACTTTTTTTTTTTTTGTGAATGTCAGGTACTGTATTAGACTTTGGTTTAACTACTGTTAAAAACATTGTAAATACAACTTGTGTTCTTTGCGTTGCAGTTGGAGTAATGAGAACAGGATTATGTTGTTAAAAAATAAACACTAATTTTAGCTCATATTAATTTATTATGAAAATAAAACACTACTAATTTTAAAAACGGAATTGCTTCTTTGCATGTGCCTGATATCTTGTATTTTATCAGTCACTTGCGGGTCAATACTTTTGAGCTGAGGTTACAGTTCGAGGTCATTGTTCATATTCCTCCTTGGGTTAGGATTTAGGTTCAGGGTTTAAGGGAGATCCAATGGCCGACCTGCTTAGAAAGGGAGGGCTAGGATAGACAGGTAGGCAAGGTAGTGGTGGCGGGTTGGTGTCGGTGGTGAGCTCAGCGCTTGCTCCAACGCTCGGCGGCGAGGGCGTGAGCTTCAGTGCTTGCTCTGTGATTAGCACGGTGGGGGCAGCGGAGGCAGACCGCATAGACCCGATAGTGGTGAAGCCGTCGAGGACGAGAGGAGGTGGGCGCTTGGCGAGGGTGCGTGGGAGAGGATTGCCGAAGGTTGAAGATGACTAACGCTTTGTCAAAACATCAGTCGTCTGCCGCCGAGGCACTCCCGTTGATGTTAGATGATAAGCTCAAGCTAATAGCACGACAGCTTGCCATTTCCTGAGGTTGAGGCCTCATTTGGTTTCACTGGAAAAATGGAGGACTATATAGGATTACAAAATTGCTACTGCCCATGTGTTTCGTACCAACACATTAATGGAGGAAATGAACAACGGAGAAAATTTTACTTTGACAAACATTTCAGAGGAAAACTATATGAAATTTAGTTGGTAAAAAACCTATTTTGTACTATGGTGTATGCAAACGTTCTTTCATTTAATATTACTTTTCCTATCCACCGTTTTACAACCACATTCCCATAAAAATTCTATATATTTTTTTCTACTTCTGTGCTTTGGTTTTATACATTGTAAGGGAGTTGAATGTTTGATGACAAGGGCAAGACGCAATATTATCGTCAGTCTACTCGCTACTGGATGGAATCATCCATCTTCTTTGTGTTTGCAACCTTCCATCAGCGTCAGCTTCACCAAATACCACATGCACCTCTCTATTCTTTTTTTTTTTTTTGAAACTCATACCTGTATTACTGAGTAAAGGAAACATACACGTACACGCACACGTACAGATACCTGTGAAAACCATCTAGCACAAAGGCCCCACCACATGCACCTCTCTATTCTTTCTTCTTTTAAAAAAGAGAGAATGATCACACTGATCACTGTCAGTAGCAAAAGGAGAGGTACTAGCGAGTAGCGACACCTAAAAGAAGCTCAACTTTCTCCGTTGCTAATCGATTGTTAAGCTGGTGAGTGAAGGTGAAGACAAATGCATTTGCTAATCATCACCGGCTTGGGCAGGGCACACACTACACACACGCTACGCTACAGGCTAGGCTAGACAGGAGCACATGAACATCAAACCCTAGTACGTCTGTGTAGTACTTCCTCCGTCGCTAAATATCTGTCGTTTTCGTTTCTTAAGAAATAACTTTGACTAAATATATATTAAAATATATTAATATTTATGGTATATAATTAGTATCATTGGAAAGATCTTTTAGGGGTATTTAGTTCCTCTCCAAAATCCCAAAACTTCTGTCATATCAATTTTGCGGTACATGTATAGAACATTAAATATAAACAAAACTTTTATATGTTTGCACAGTTTGCCTGTAAATCGCGAGACGAATTTTTTGAGTCTACTTGAGCTATAATTGGACACTTATTACAAAAGATTCCTCACTGTTACATTGCCAAAATCCCAAAAATTTTGGAATCTAAACACCGACTTAGTCTAGTTTTTTAAGAAATTTATTTGGAGATATAAATGTTGCACGTATTTTTTATAAATCGAGTTAAACTTATGACACGTACACTGATAAGGACAATTAAAAGGGGACAGAGGGACTACTCCGTAGCAGTAGTAGTGTATAGAAAGCTCTGGATGGCTGGACCGCTGGATGTGGAATCGTGATAAAGAAACCGGGCCTAATAACACAACAAAAGGCACAAAAGCACAAAAGCTCGCCGGGATCAAATCATCAAATAATCAAATCGCAACCCTTGCACGAGCGAGTTCCGCGATCGATCCGCGATGGGAGTGCGAGTGCGAATCGTGATGCAACTTTGAGGCCTCTCGATTTGAACTGGACCGGTGGAAAGGGCCAAGGACCCCATGTGACTGACGAGGAGTTTGAGATGGGTGCGGTGAAAGGAGAGGAGGAGATTCTCGCTGCTGCTGTGCTAGGCGACCGTGGAAAAAACGGGTGGGTTCGGTTGTTCCCAAAGCGTCCTAGATTGGTGGTCCCACTCGCGTCGCGTCCATCGAAATTTTGACGGTCTGATCCTACTCAGCGCCCTAGGAGTAATTTTGTCGAAATTAATCAATGCTGAGCATGTCCCGTTCGGTTGTTTAAAAAGAAGTACTGAATTTGGCTTATACTGATTGGTTGGGAGAGAAAAACCTTGTTAAAACTTTAAAACCAAAAATAAGACAAGCGCCGAGCGAAATTTGTGGTTGTGACACCAGTAAATTTTGGGTGATTGACTATACTAGTAATCCTAGTGTTTGGCTTGGCCAACGTTTTTCAACGAAATGATGAATTGCGCGGCCCAGGTTAGGGTGCTGATTATCAGGGAGCTTAGAGTTATAGGTCCTAGAGAGACGTAAACAAAAGGGTGAGAGCGTAGTGTTTGCTCGTAGCGTAAACATCTACTAGTAGCGCTAGGCCTTAATTAAACGAACTTGGCTTCGGCGCCAGGGCCGGCGCCACTTGCACGTCCCCGAGTGGGGTGCACTCTGTCCCCTTGCCCACGTTTCCTGGCAGTACACGAGTACGTAGTAGTGTACTAAACCGATACACCAGACGAGGACGGCCATACATGTTTTGGACCTGAGATTTGTCTCATCTACTTAAAATATTTGCACTTCTTCCACGAACCAGCAGTACATAGTCTGTCCTGCTTTGTATAGTTTGCTTCACTTTCTCCGTAGTCGCTTGCAAGGATCATTGGGCTGATTCAAGTAAACCTACTCGTATGTTACGTACTCCTATTTCAGTACTGGAAAAGCAAAAGAAACCCTCGACGATCGATGCCCCCATTTTTTTCCCCGGTCGAAAATTACTGCCTAAATCACTGGGTTTCATCCTTCGTTCATCAATCACACGCTTGCTAATCGCTACTGCTACTACTCTCAAACGGGTGACACGCACAAACAGCCACAGGGTGCAACAGCTGCACAGGTGGTAGAGCAAGAGATGTAGCAGCCTTGATTGGCAGTCTGGCCCTGCCCTGCCCTCACGTGAAACCGTAGTAGAATGACGACTTCCTCCAGTGACAGTTGAATTAGCGAGAGATAAATTAACACGTTGCGAGTTGCCGTACTACCCCACGAGCTGTGAGTGCAGTCCTGTAGACTCCGGTAGGGAAGCTTTGGCCTGCAGTTGCAGGTCTGCTGTCTGCACAGTAGGTCACGGTTTGCACGCCTTCTTCTGTTCCTGATGAACCTGCCAAGCCAAAGTGGTCTCGGCGTCTCGCTTCCGACGCAGCAGCACCGCACGCCTGCCAGACGCAATGGGCCACGCTAGAGTTGCCTGCCAGAGCCACACAGCCTACAGTCTACTGTCCAGGCAGCCCACTACTCCACTCGCTCGTGTTTTACAGTAATCCTTAGCATCTCACATTCTCACTGTCATTTTACCAGTTACCACCGTACTTATTATACAAGGATGAAGGATGTGTCACTCTCATTGTCACGCCACCGTAGCAATATCAAGTCAGAAGACGGAGCCAGCCCTTTGGTTGCGCCGCGGCCGCCGGCGACAACAAGCTACAAGCCAGAGCCAGGCATGTGGAACGTAATGCGACGGCGATGTGCGTGCCGTGCGTCCTCAGCTGCCTGCAGTGCCGCCGCTCCAGCGTAGCATTCAGCACAACTATTGTGCAGAAACATGAATGAGAGAGGACCATGCTCAGCGCTGCCCTGCTTGAATGTGGTCTCCAGGGCAGGTGAGCCTCATCAGGGCTTATTCAATGATCTGGAAGATCCTATTCCTACCACATGCTACTGTAGCCATAGCCTGTTCATCAATCACCCAACTCTATCCCGATCATCACCTGGCAGATTTGAGGCAGCTTGTCATACCACTATGCACTATACCAGCATGCAGAGGATTAGCATACTGAACTTGAAGACAAATCCTGAAGGCTCTCTACCATTGGGATTTACTGAAGGAAGAGCGAGAACCGTGGCAAATTTACAGAGTTCTTGGTCCAAAACTCAGATTCAACCCCCAGGCAACCACTTTACAAAGGAAGGAAAAGGAGGATATCTTGAGAGAGAGGACTAGCATCTACTGTACAGGGTGGAGTGAGCAATGTCAGCTGGATCAATCAAAATGGACATGGGTAAAGGCAACAGCTCCGGCGAAATCTACTAACATCTCTACAGATCTCAGGAACCCCAGGAACGTCGGTGGTAGACAAGATGGTGCAAACAGCAACCGAAGTTAGGAACATCAGACAGGCCACATTGTAGCCATCACGTATGTTTTTTTGTACCGGAAGTATCTCGAGGCCCGTCATTTCCTTTCCATGGACCACAGATCCTGCACAGCGAGAAAAATCTTGGTCAGTTCATGCAAAATCAAGGTCTCCATGGCGAGGGTCAAAGATCTTTACATTTCGATGCAAATTTATTTACTGACAGTTACTTTCGAAAGCATCATGTTCTGTGGTCACTTCTACATGATAAATTAGTAATTTAGCAGTTGCATAGAACGATTTGCAGTTTCGACACTCAAGCAACATGTGTGAATATTCTGGTATCTACAAATTAGTCGTCATAAAGCATAATGTCATAAACGTGATTTATATGGTAAATCTTCGTAAGCCATATTTCATTGTAGTCCATTAGCGCTTGGAGGGACTAACAATTATGGTAAGTTCAGTATTTTATTCTCAAATTTAAAACTATAAGCAATCTGAAAAAGAACACTAGGCAAATAATAGTAAGCCGATGCCTCCTTTATCTTGTCTTCCTTTTCCCTTTGGATTCTTGATAGGTGAACTATGTTTACATGGCTTTATATGCATCATGACACTTTTTTTAGCAGCTTGTGTAAAGGTTTACCTTTCTATGCAGACTAAAATCATGACTGCCAGAATGTTCCTTGTTGTGTTGGGACTGTGCATTCTCTCTTTCCCGGTATACACTGCTCACCTCCTTAGGTTTTTCTGGAGTAGAAAAGAATGTCATAGGTGTTCCACTTGACCACTGTTTTCCATCACCAGAGTAAGGCGAGCAGCCAGACATCATGTAGTAAGAACTGAGGTGCTCCTGCCTACATATGGTGGGCGTCTCATGCTGATTTTTCAGCAAAGACATAGTGCTGAAACCGTGTTGGAAAAAGCAAGCAGACGGAGAATAAGGCTCTGACTGTGGACTAGGAAATGACATAAACGATGGAAACCTTCTATGAGGTGGAAAGGAAGGTGGCGTGATAACATCTGGGGTTGAGCTAGGCAAAGGACAGCCTTCTACGGTTAACCCTTGCTTTGCAGCCAATTTAAGAATTTGCTTCTGGTTTAGCCCTGTTCCATAGAGAATGTTCCACATGCTCCTTAGAGCTTCCCTCTGATTATGTATAACTTGATCCCGCATAGCCATCTCAATTTGAAGCTCAGCATTAGTCATTCCCTGAAGAATAAATTGCACATAGATAACATGTGAGATGTCACATTCTTATTGACTTATTGTTTCCAGGGAAAGACTAAAAATCTGTGGGTTACTTACAAGTAGTCTGTACTGGCTGAGAATGTGCAGGTAGGTTTTATTGCCATTGTTACTGACGGCTTCTTCAATCATATCCTGGAGTTGTCGCCTGCGACTCTCGTTCATTTCAATGTCCTAAGGGGAGAAAAAAATTCTCCCTATAAGTTTGGCATTCAGGCAACTAAACAGAAGGAAACAGAATAAGATTGAACACCTTTCTATATCCAGAACCAGCTTCATCATTATCACGGATGTTGTCAAGAATAACTTGTCTCCTTGATGTTAAAGCTTGGAGAACTGTAGAGTCCATTTCTTTCACCTGAACACAAAATTCTCAGTGTTATGTTGCAAGACTGTTTGTCTACAATGATATACAAAAGGTACCTACTGCTACTCCATTATATGATGATGTAGATTTCAAACCACTGCCTTGGCAGTCTGTTTGTAAGGGCTAAAGATATCAATAACTTAGGATGTCCTATAAAGCATGCAGTTTTACCAGAGAAAGAAAGGGGAACAAAAAGGTCTCCAAAGAGGTTGTTGGGAATAGCACATTAGGGGTGCCTTTGGGTGTACTAAGATCTACAGAGTAGGAACTTGTTTGAAACTGATCACCAACCTGATGCCTTACAATAGAATCGTCAAGATGCTGGAGTTCCATTCGGTTGCGCTTATTGGTTTCTTCGAGTTCAAACAGAGCCTTCTGAAGATTTATGCGTTCTTGAACATTCTCACCAGTTTCCTGGCTCAAGACATTTAACCAAGATAGCTCACTATCTGCAGCTTTTTCAGTAGGCTTTACACTTAATTGATGTTCCTTCTCAGCTAATTCCTTTTTCAACTGAGAAACCTCAATCTGCAAAATCACGTGACACATTTAACTACGATGAAACTTGAGTTCAATCATTTGTTTCTCATTATAGCAAACCTGAAGATTGTCGATCATCCTCTGATAGTCTTCAACATGAGTGTCAAGTGTTCCAATATTTTTCTACAAAGAACAAAATAGATGATATGCAGAAGTTCTATTGGATTGGACAATGCTTATGATTAAGCAATAGGCGTAAAATCACTGTTTGGACTCTTAATTTGAATCTTATAAACCTACGATTCAACCAAAAGAAACGAACACTTACATGGACATGTGTTTTTATCTCTTTAGCACGGTCTGCGTACTTGAGTGTATTCGTTGTGTGATGATACTGATCATCAGCTGGTGATATTGTAGCAACCATAACAGTTCGAGAATTACCAGACAGCCCATCCTTTAGAATACGAGTTAATTTACTGCAAATTGCTGCTATTAGCTATCACATAAATAAATAAAAAGTCCCATTTGAGCAAAATCAATACTTGAAACATACCTGTTGCGATAGGGAACATAGGCAAGACCTTTCTTGTTTTGCTTGCCTAGGGCATTGATGCAGTTTGCTAATGCTAGGAGTGACCGATTAATGTTAGCTCCATCTCTAAGCTTTTGCCCAAAGTTGTTTGTTTCGGAGGCCCTCTCACTGCTCACAGAATGTAACATTATGACTTGCTTTTTCCACAAGAATTAATTAGACTAGCAATGAAACAGTATTTCTATTACCTGCCCGCAAGATCAACCAAGGCAAGCTTTCCACGAAGAACCTGGTTACCATATTGGCCTTTCTGCTTTCGCTTTACAGTAATCTCAAGTACAGCATGTGACCTTGACAAATGAAAAAAAAGAGAATAATTTATTAGAATCACACTGCTGGATATTCCAATAGATGTGGTTATATCCAATATCTATGATTCACAAATTACCATACTTATTTTAGAATTATATCCATCAATATCAATATTTGTATAATTTGCTCTGATCTAGAGGCACTAACATCATAGTATGTACATCCTCCTTTTTATCCCATGTTACAATTTCTAGGATTTTCTATTTTTACAGATTATCATGGGAAAGTATATCCCTCATTGTGGGAACAGCCTAGCAGGAAGAAGTCCTGGGCTCCTGGCATGCAGGGTATCAATAAATCCTTCAAAATACATAAGTAATGAAGGTGTGAACATTTAGAAAAGAAAGAAGATTTTAAAATTATTAAATTACCTTGAAGAAGTAGCATTTGCTTCTGTACTCTCTGTCTTGCGCCTACTGTTGCCTATGTTCAACAGCTCAAGAATCCTATCTGCAGAGTGAACCTAACAACAAAATAAGATTGAAGTTCAATCATGCTTTCATATTGAAGAAAAATGAGACAGTGGTGTATTCATTTATACAGTGCAGCATGGTGTATAATATCAACTGAACAATGACAGAATTTAGGAAAACACATGGCTTTGCATAAATGAAGGCACGGTAAAAATAGTTCTCTTAAAGAAAAAATTTATGAGTCTGTCCTGTCAAGACATTAATTTCTTCAGAATGGAAAATTATATATCACACATTACAAATTCAGTAAATGTATCAAGGGGTATAGGCCCTCTCTGTCAGCCACTTAAATGCAGCGACAGTGTTCCAGTAATAGAAAAGATGCCAATAAAGTTATGTGTTAAAAAGTGGAAAGAGAGGCAACTTCCACTAGAAGATGATATTTAATTCTCAATAACATGAAAAATTTACAGAAAACAAAAGTATTAAAATACCTTAATGCTTCTCAATCCAGCAACTATTATGCCATGCTCAGGATCTTCTCGAAGCTCCAGGTGTCCAGAGGATCTCTCAAGCAAATCATAGATAACCTAGAATTCAGGAAAATACCAATGGTACTATTTCAGAATGGTGTACACTGTACAGTTATAAATGGCTCACTGTCTGGCCGTTGCTAGCCGCTTGTGCATTTTATGGCCTGTTAGAGTAACACTAATTTAAAAAAAAGGTAATGTAGCATACTAGAATCGAGAAAATAGTAGTATCATGCATTCATAAGTTATACTCCCTCCATTCCAAATTATAAGTCATTACAAGAATTTTGAAGAGTTAAAACATCTCAAGTTTGACCAAAATTATAGAGAGAAACGCAAAGCTTTATGGCATCAAATAGATGGACTTTGAAAATATAACTACTAATGAACCTAATGATACTTAGTTGGTATCATAAAGGTTATTTACCTTATTCAATAAATTTTGGTCAAACTTGAAAAACTTTGACTCTCCAAGATTCTTTGAATGACTTATAACTTTGTCCCAGATTTATGCATACATCAAGTCGAAAATATCTCTAGAGAGGAAAATAGCCTAGACACAATGCCTAGGTGCTAGGCGAGCAATGCAACACGCCTAGTGCCTAGGCACCTACTCCATCTGTTTCTTTCCTTATTAGAATTTAGAAATGTACGCTGACTTTTGATTTCTCTTACAATGTATAACCAATTGCTTCAAAATTAATGTCATGTTAGAATTATGAAATAAGAATCAATTGTAATTGCATTCACTAAGCATGCATATAATTCAATAATTCATTTTCACAATTTATGATTATTAGCTCTTTCAAATCCTAATACACCTTACAAAAGGAACGGAGGGAATACCTCATTGTACACTTCCAGATAGGAACATGAAACTTCAAAGGTATCCTTACTGTCGTCCTTTTTTATCAGCTCAAAAATCGTACGGAAGCTCAGAACCATCAGACCAGGATCGCTATGGGTTCCAACCATAGTGTAAGTTTTGCCACTGTACAACCACAAAAATAAACATATATCAAACAGAACATTATCGTGGACATTAAACTTCGAAACTAGTACCAAAGAGGTACTCCCAGCGTCCATGAATGATAAGAGTCTTTTGTTCACCTTATCTAAAAAAAAGTATTTTGTTCAAAAGAAAGTCAAATTTTATAATTTTTGACCAATGAGTGGTCAAATTATGTACAAGTTTAGGACATAAAACTTGCATTAATTGATTTGTGTTCAAAGTGTCTTTTTAGTTGATATTGAATTCTTAGAAATTAACAACATATCATAAGAGAAATTAAGTTCAAAACATTACTTTCTAAGACTTTTCAATGGTTCAAATATGCTTATCGTTCCTGGTTGGAGGGAGTACAGCAGATCAGGAAATGACATTTACAGAAGACAGGAAATACACTATCTGACATTTACAAAACATCCCATTGATGAATGTGGACATATGGTTTAGCTGTTTTTCCATGATGGTTTCAAAGAGTAGCACTGCCACAGTTTAAACCCAATATATAAGTTAACCGAAAAAATATCAGTAATAACAAGCTAATTTAGCTAACACTGAACAGGATTAGGCTATAGATTTAACATAAACATAACTGATATAATGTGAATGCATTATAAGACAGATATACAGTCAGCCATGATTACGTTACTTAAATATGATGAAATTTCAATAAATACAGTGCAAGCCATGCATCACATTACTACAAAATATTAGTATTACAAACACAAAAAAACAAGTATAATGTGCTAAACTTCAATGGGCATATCAGATTGAAATTCCATACCAAACTCTATACTTTTTTATTGAGGCTTGCAATTTGAAATGTGCACCATGGTCATTAATAGTAGTAACATAGAAAACATTATTTTTTCGAGAGAAAAAACAAAGAAAACACTCTGAACTGCGAAGCAGCATATCACACAACGTTAAGCAGACATCAAGCAACACAATGCAGTTAACAAATACCTTCCAGTAGAACCATAAGCAAACACTGTCGCATTAAGGCCTTGGACTACACCAGCAATTGTAGAGGATATATTCTTATACACGTCCTGAACATGAATAGAATCACAATAATGAAAATGTGATGGTGTGGAAAGTACAAGAACATGTGACTTGTTACCAGTAATTAGCTGGCAAGCACAAGTGTGTAATCACCCAGAGTAGGATTAGCCTACATCTCTTATACTATAAGAATAACCAATTTATTTCTATTCCTTGTACTATTCTGTCCTCACAATAAAAAATAATATAATTAATTCGTAAACCTAGAAGATTGACAAAAGTTCAAGCAACTGATTTGTTGGGTCAGTTTAACACATGCTTCCAGTCCTGGTATAGATTCACTAAAAGAAACATACATCTGAATTGAAGTTCAAGGGTCATAGTGATAAAAACCACTGCTTTGAAGATGTCTGGATTAGGTAGAGACCTAACAGTAAGTCTACATCACGGGTTAGCTACAGTACAGACTGAACAAAAGCTACTCATTGGCCCTTTAGATGCCAGTAGTATTGCTCCAACGGTGCAAGCACGAGATACCCCTAGTAGGCTAGTACCAGCAACCAGCAGTTTGTATATGTACTCTGTAGTATTCTTTTAATAACTGTCCAAATCACGAGACACTCTTAATTCAAGCAACTCAAAATAAAATTAGTTGGTGGTTTGGTGTTCCAGATCATCATTTCTAGGGAAGCAAGAAATGAGAAGTTAGGAAAGAATCCAAGCTGAGATGAACATTCCGAAGAGTGTTGCTATATCCAGTATCTAAGCGACTGAGCCTAATGTCAAAAGCAGGCCAAGCAATTACTGATGATTGAGAGCAGAGCAAACTTCACTATCACATACCGAATTGGAGCATCCAGGCGCGTACACATGATCGAAGGTATATCTCCTTTCCTTGGTCCGGTTCTGGATGAGGTCCAGGTAGTCCTTTGATAGATCAGGGTCCAGCACGACCACAGTCTAGGAGAGAAACGTGTGTAAAAACCATCACATTGCCACCACCAATTGCAAAGAGCAAGCGCATCCATAAATCAAAGCGCGGGTACCTTGTCATCAATGACCTGTATGATATGCCGCGAGCGCCGCTGCTCGGTGTCGGTCAGTGGCCTGCACTTGACAGCCACCTGCAATCGGAATGCATCATCATGATTACAGACGCGAACACGATGAGCAATTAAGCAGCGAGAATGCAATTCCCCAGGAACTAGACTAGACCGTCGTCCGCAGGAGAATGGGAGTAGCGTAGTACCTGTAGCGTGGCCGTCTGCTTGGACGCCGGAGCTCGGATGCTCGGCATTGTCCGGGAGGAAGCTTCGTGTCAGCTGGGATGGGACGACCGGACGAGGCCTCCAAAAAGATGCGGTGTTTTTCTATCTACCAGAAGAAACCAGTACAATCCCGGCAACGCTTCGGAATCACGCCACGCCGAGGCGGCGGAAAGGCAAGGCGCATCCTCACCAGTCACCACCACCAGCGGCCGCTCCGAAAAGGCGGCCACGAAAAGGAGGCGCTGCGCTTGGCCGGCCACCAACCTCGAGCCCCGCCGCCGCCCGCCGAAAGAGAGAAGAAACAAACAACGCCTCGAGCAGCCACGGACCCCCTCGGAGCGGAATGCCGCGGTGACCCAGCCGCGTCAGCCGCAATGCGACCCCGCGGCGCCGTCCCCGTGGCACCAGGAACGGCCGGCCAGCCGGTCCGAATTCTGAAACGCTCCCGGCTCCGCGCTTGCTTCCCCCCGGCCGAAACCGCCCCGCCACGACACACCGGTTACGACGCCTTACGCGAGGGAAAAAGGAAAAATGGCAGTTCAGGTGTGGTTTGGTGGACGGTGAGGAGGAAGGGAGTACGGAGATACTGGAGCGAGAGTAGATGAGACGAGATGGAAGGGGGAAGACGGAGAGTGGAGACACGGAGAGGAGGAGGTGTGGAGGTCGCGAAGGGGGCGGAGGTGTTTTAATGGTGGGCGAATAATTAATTGGCGGCAGCTGTCGTCGCGGCCACGGGGGAGAAGGCGACACGGAACGGGAAGGGGGTGGGGGCGGGCGAGCTAGTAGGGGTGGGACCAGTCCCGGCCCGGGCCCGCCAGCGCCAACGGCCATCTGCGCCTCCAGAACACGACGGCGAGCCTGCGCTGCCGTTCCAGCTCTCGTCTCGCGGGGGCGTCTCTACTCGCTGGTCTGGTCTCTCCCGTCGCCTTCATGTACGTAATAAGGCGTAAAGCTGGAATTGGATTGGATGTTACGGGAAAATATACCGTATTACGCTACGGTCTCGTTACGTTGTGCTCAGTCTATATACGGTCCTCGAGTGTATTGAAACGCACAACACAAATACCTCTCCCGTAAGCGACCATTAACAGACCTTATTATTGCTCCGACGTACGTACTAACCACGAACCTGAACGTTAGCGTGTGTGTGGGTGCCAACATTAGCGGTAATAAAAGCATCCGTAGTTTTTTTTTTATTATCTCAAAAGCATCCGTAGCTAACGTAGTAATTGGAATTTAAGGTCATTAAGACATTATTAACCGTTGGTGTCATGCCATGCCCATCCATGCATGTGTAGTGTGCATCCTTGCGTAGTACACACTTTAACACTCTCTCAAAAAAAAAACCTTTAACACTCTGCGGTGCAGGATCGGAGGCGCTGATTTGCTCCGCTCGACGAAAAAGCTCAGAGAGCCAGAGAGCATGGTGCGCCAGCAATCCATCGTCATCGTGCATCTGCTATTTTTATTTACTTCTCTTTTATAATAAAAAAAGTGTTGGTTACCATGTTCATCTCGATGTTTAACCACCTGCCAGTACTGCTGCTACGAAGGAGCCGTACACCTACGCTGAATTCGTAGATCTCAGCGAGGAGGGTGTAGCTGTAATTGCTACTCATTGGCCGTAGGAATTACCACTACTACGTTCGTGTGGCCTGTAAAAGTGATCAAATTAAAGCTACTAATGTCAATTTGAAATTTTTTTATAAGAGCATTTGATTTTTGAAACCAGCAGCCAGTCGATCAATTACCTACCTGATGTCTCCTCGCGGTATTTTATTTTGAATAAAAGAACATTGCATACTAGTACATTATAATAGTGACTTCAAGTGTGTTGCACCTAAAATGAACATGACCTTTTTGTTCTGGTGAGTGGTGACGAGGCGATGCAACTGTGCAGTACACGTGCACTCTCTGTTCCGGGCCACTTGATGAGCTGGGCCGATGCCCCACTCCCCCAGCGCGTTGTACATGCCCGGCCGGCAGCCCGCCCTCTGGACTTTTGAACCTGAACTGAGCTGATCAAATCATGTTTTTGAAAAACACCCCGTGAAGAGAAGTTAAGCGTCCAACTACAAACTGGACCCGTGGTCAATCATGTTCGTGTTTTCAGAATTCAAAGATGCTCAAGGTGTCAGCAGATCGATAGAGCTGCCAGACACAACGAAACTCGAAAGTCAAATTTGCTTGGAGCCAACGGTGAGGCGAGCACGTCCGCGCATATATGGTACTAGTACAGTATAGTAGCACTCATCTTCTCATGCTTTTGAGTTTCGATGAGGATTCAACTTGACCCGGGTCCCGGGATTAGGTGTCAAAAAAAGTATCTGCGAATTACATCAGCACTGCATGCTAACCTCACGCCACGACGCTCCACGTCAAGATTCGTGCGCATCCATCGCGTGAGGTGTGTGGTACTAGTACAGTAGTACTCGTAGTACTGATGACTTGATGAGTGAGTGTGGTGCTAGACTGATAGCAGTCTGCTAGGGTACGACGCTCATGCCATGCGACAACGGAGTTGGCTCGTGTGCACGTACGGTACGGATCCCCACGGCCTGGACCCAATAATCACGGGGACCAAAACGCCAAACGGACACCGGTGGTTGACGCGGACGCCTGCTTTGGGTTTGGGCCTCCTCCGACGGCACTGTTCCGTTATTATACTCGGCTGAACAGTGTGCTGCTAGGACTAATCGCCAACAGGCCCAACAAAAAACAATCATCACCACAGACAGACAGACAGGCAGGCACACACGGAGAGCCTTCGAGTCTCGTCCACGCCGGGATCATCTAATCACAACCGAATCATTACTGACGCCGGTGGAATGGAATCTAGCGGACGCCGCTTTCTGCATATTTTACTGCCTGCCGCCGCCGCGACCGCAACGGTGATGAGTACACCGTGTGCGTACGTACGGGCACATCCACATCCATCTTTGATCTTTGTCGGCGCACCGGCGGTGGGCCGTGCAAGCATCGCGCACGACCGTTCGGTGCCTGCGTGGTTACCGGCTGATCCGCCACCGCTACGTACCCCGCTGGGGACTAGGCTGGATTAACGAGCCAGCTCGGCTCGTTTGGGCTCGGCTCGTTTTGCCTCGTTAGCTAACGAGCCAGCTCGGCTCGGCTCGTTAGCGAGCTCGAGCTGGCTCGTTTGGCTCGCGAGCCAGACATAAAAAATACAAAAAAATAAATATCTATATTTATCTAAATTTTAATAATAGCAATTATTCAAAAGCAAGCCATAAATCAAAGAGAAAAAATAATATATGATATATATTATACACATTCATATAATACATAATACATCTATAATCTATTATTGATTATCCATATATTTATTTAAAATAAAGAGAAAAAGTCATAATAATCCTAAGTTTAAAGAGTATAAGTCTAAACATCAACTAATGGCAGAGTGCAAGACATCATCATACAAAATTAATATAATTTTAATACCAACAACTTTGGCTCGTTAGGCTCGCGAGCTGGCTCGTTAACTAAACGAGCAGAAATGCTGGCTCAGCTCGTTAAAAAATATAAACGAGCTGAGTCGAGCCGAGCCATCAACGAGCCGAGTCGAGCGAGCTACCGAGCTATGAGCTTTTCGTCCAGCCTTACTGGCGACAGCCGGACAGGTCACATGACCCCCCCTCCTTCTTCCTAGCATCCGACGTCAACTCACGGGCGTCGTCGACCCGACCGCCGGCCGTGCCTGAGGTGCGTCACTCCGGTCACGGGAGGAGGCGGCGGTCGGCGGAGAACCGGAAGGGCCCCGGCCCCGGTAGGAGCACGTGCTAGCGAGGGCGAGAGCGCACGACAGGAGCACAAGCAGAGCGCGCGGGAGCAAGCAAGCGACAGGAGGATCGTCCCGGGCGAGTAAACAAATGGAGCAACTTGACCTGCCGAGATCAGCCACGGCAGGCAGCAGATGCGGTGTGTGTGTGTGTGCCTGTGCTCGTGCTTCCACCGCCACCGCCTCGCCTGGCCCCGATTGCGCGAGGAAGGAAGGTACGTACGTAGTACATCCGGTGAGCTGGACAGCGGCGTCGTTTGGGGATCTTTTGCTAGCAATTTTCTCAGGTTTTGTTATGGCGACCGCCGTACGCCCCACGGCGATCTCACTCGGATTCGGCGCGTCGTCGGGGTATAGTATAGGGTACCCGATGGCCGATACCCACGCGCACCTGCCACCGAGTCCGCCCTCTTCTATTCGGGATCCGGCGGTTGGGCCGCCGTGCACGATCGATCCCACGGCCACCGGCCACGGAGGGGGTTAGCACCAACGCGGCCCGTCCCGTCCCGTCCCTCTCGTCCGAGCCTTTCCGCAGCGGCAGCGCTCGTTCCTCCGTCCTCCCTCCCCCAGTCCACAGATAGGATGGCTTCGTGCACGGCGGCTCGAGGGGCCTCTCGGATTTGGGTGCCCCGTGCCCGTTTCGTTTGCGTTTACGCCGAGGCCATATATACTATACCGCCGCCGGGCTGGTCCTTGCCCGGCCGGCGGCTATTGAAGCGGAAGCGTGGCTTTCAAGCGAGCAACGCACGTACTAGTACGCAGCAACTCCTACGATCGAGCCAATAAACGGTCGTACGTGCGAGCAAGATACGTGCCGGCATCGGCATCGGGCCAGCCCGGACGCGCGCGGGGGACAGGCCTATTTGTGCATGATTACAGTAGTACGTAAACTCGATTTCGCTTAGCAAGTAGCACGGTTTCGTGTTTCGAAGATGCACCTAAAACTAAAAGCTAAAACATGTACAGCAAAGCAAAGCACTGTTTTGGACGCGGCTCTCCGGTGCTAAGAGGTTTTTGCTCTGTGTCATCCAGCGTTGCTTGTTCAGAGAAACGCGACCAGAGCCCAGCCCAGCTGATGATTGCCCTTTTCCACCTCCACTACACGGCGCTCACGCCCAGCAGGCTGTGCGAGTGTGCGGGCTGGAACCTATTTAAAACGAGCAACGGAATGTCCAGAAACTCTTGGTGGCGTGGACTGGCCTTACTGGGCCTCCAACAAAACGAAAGAAGGCAAAGCGGACACATGGTAGTTCATTTATTTATCTCATTTTTCAAGATTATTTATCTCATATTTTTTCCCACTAAAAGAAAATCATAATGCCTACCGGGGCAGCCACGACAGTGACGTGTGCTGGTGCTGCAGTGCACGTATCGTCGACACCTGGTAGACTAGTCAAGATGTCCCATGTCTTCCATACGTGCGGCATGGTTAACAGGGAGAGCCAATAATTGACCTACTGTCCTAGTGGAGGGTCACTCCAGGGTTGGCAGCAACAATAACGTAGGTGCAATAGAGTCACATCGCAACACGTTCGTGCTAGGTATGGCCGTATGGGCACGAGCTCATGTTGCCACGTAGAAGTATTTGACAGGCTCATGGGCCTTCCTAGTCTCTCGTCCGACTCCTCTGTTAGGGTGTGAAGAGGAATATCTCTTCACGGGAGGATTATTTCCTACCAGGTAGAATATTTCCCTCCAGGGGTTGGACGAGACGAAGACTACGTCCCAAGGGTTGGACGAGGCGGAGGTTCCCCGCAGGGGGTTGGATGAGACGGTTTACCCTTTCGAGGGGCCGGATAAGTCGGGCTTCCCCTTTTAGAGAGTCGGATAGTGTTAAAATGTCATCCTTGACCATCGGATGGGTTAGCCTTAACATCAACTAATCCTCTGTTCTTAGGCATCGTAATATTTATATTCGACATGACTCCTGTACCCACTATAGACGAAATGACATGCGAGCTGCAGAACATGTGTGATGAGATGAGGAAAGCGTACATGGGGGACATTCTTTTGGATGGTGGGACCTATAGACACGGATGACAACTACTCAACTCACCTTCACAGATGTTGCACACTACAATTGCATTCATTCACAGACGGAGGGATTCGAGGGCATCTGATCAGCTTGGGCATATTTGTTGAATGGACAGGCCTGCATTGCATTCAAGGGAGTGACATGTAGTGTAGGATTGGCTACTATGGTTGCCAGTTTTGCTAGGGCATACGATTGAATTCTAATCTGGATCAACTTTGAAGTACTTAGTGACATTTGCTAATAATGTGAATTTCGGAACCAATAAGAGTTAATTTGGAATCCGAACCCGACTAGTAGTCTAGACAAGCTTATCTCGTCGACAGCATGCATGACTGAACTTCCCAGTAACACCTAGCTTGTCACAATCTGGAATAACCAGTCATCATCATCGGCTAACGACCTATCGTTCTACAAGACCCAAAACGACAACACCCCGGCCCGGAGACTTGGACCCGGCGACCGGCCAAGTCGGCAGCATGGATTATTCGCCGACACGACGCACCAAATCATTAACACGCATCAACCGGTAGCTGAAAGGATGCATTGGCTACAAAACACCCAAGAAATTAGCAAGGAACCTTACGGCACTGGAGCATCGTCTGTCCGCTTCTTCTTCTTTGCTTCTTCCACTTATATTCCACAAGCATTTGTCATCTATCGTCTATCGACGTTTTCTTACCAACAAGCAGCTTTGACTGGTTGACGACTTGTAGTATTTGAGCAGATTTTCTTTCGTCTCTAACCACACGTCCACACATGATGCACGTTGTACTGTACCCGGTGCTGTTCATGTTTCTTTCACTGTTGCATGAACAGGAGCCGACGACGACGCTACCTTTCGTTTCGTTTGCTTTGCGAGATGCGAAAACGACAGCCACCGAACATGGTGGGGGCCTGTGGGAACATTCCATACACGCACGGCATGGGCGAAAAGGGCCACCCAGTCGCGCCATCGGACCCACATATCAGCGGCACGAATCCATGGTACAGTACAGCCTACACAAAGCACTCGCGTAATCGCGTTCCGGTCAGACTCCATTCGCGCCGCCACTGCCGCGCGGGGCCCGCCACCCGCGGAAGCGGAAGTGAGCGGCTTCTCCTCCCACCAGCACTCCCGTCCCGTTTCTCCCACTCGTCCCGCACCCGCGTTCCGTTCCCCGTGGTCAACTCGCTGCCTCCAGCGACGACCGCGAGGGGGGCCGAAATAGGCAGGCAGGCCACCCAAAAAAGCGCACCACCTCGGCTGCCATTGCCATTGCCATTGCCATGGCCACGGCATGACGCCCCGCCCCGCGCCCGCTGCACGCGCTCACACCCCCCACCGCTCCACTTCGCTACGCCTCACCTTCACCCTCACCCTCACCCGCCACCACCTCCCCATGCTTCCTCGCTGCCGCCACCGCCTCAGCTCGGGTGCCTTCTGCCTCGCCGTGCTCCTCCTCCTGCACGCGGGCGCGGCGGCCGCGCTCGCGCGGCAGGACGTGGCCGCGCTCTACGGCCTGCGCGCGTCCCTCGGCGTGCGCGCCAGCGACTGGCCCGACAGGGCCGACCCCTGCGCCTCCTGGTCCGGCGTCGCCTGCCGCGCGGGCCGCGTCGCGGGGCTCCGCCTCTCCGGGCTCCGCCGCACCCGCGCGGGCGCCCGCCGCGCGGCCTTCGCCGTCGACCAGCTCCGCGGGCTCACCGCGCTCGAGGCGTTCAACGCCTCGGGGTTCCCGCTCCCCGGCCGGATCCCGCCCTGGTTCGGCCGCCGCCTGCCGCCGTCGCTCGCCGTCGTCGACCTCCGCTCCGCGCGCGTCTATGGCGAGCTCCCGACCGATCTCGGCGTGTCCGGGAACCTGACCACCCTTGTTCTCTCCGGTAACAGCCTCTCCGGCCCTATCCCGCCGTCGCTCTTCTCAATCGCTGGCCTCCGCGTTCTCGATCTCTCCGCCAACAACCTCACCGGCCCGCTGCCCAACGTGTCCTTCTCTGGTACTGGGGGAGCAGGAGTTTTGTTCAACGCCTCTGGAAATTCCTTGTACGGCTCTATCGGTGATGTCACTGGGTCCTTCAGGAAGAGGTTCTGGGTTGTTGACGTCTCGGACAATTACTTCGATCAGGTGCTTGGAACTGGGTTTCAGAATGGGACCGATGGTGTGGTGGATTTCAGGATGAACTGTTTGCCTGGTGCAGCAAGCCAGCGCACCCGTGGGGATTGTGAGGCGTTCTACACGAGGAACGGGGTGAGACTAGCGTTGGACTTGGACCCAAAGTCACCATCGCCATCGCCACAGCCACAGCCACCACAGGTGCTGCTGATGCCATCAACGAGCAAGAGAGGGGGCAAATGGAAGTTCGTATTGGCCGGGGTCCTTGGAGGTGCTGCAATTGTGGTAATGCTTGGCCTTAGCGCGCTGGTGGTTTGCTTGTTGAGAAGGAAAGGAAGGAGACCGAGAGGCAGAGGAGTGGAGCAGACTGAGGAAGGCATTCGGTCTGGCCGGAGGAGCAGTAGCGTGAATCCCGTCACAATGTCACCCATGGCATCCCCCGGAGCCAGAGGTTCACGAAAGGGCTCCCCTATTATCACAGATGAATTCACCTATGAGCAGTTGCACCATGCTGCAGGGGGCTTTGGTGATGATAACCTTGTCAGGCATGGCCACTCCGGTGACATGTACCATGGTGTCCTGGAGTGCGGGTTTCAAGTTGTCATCAAAAAGATTGATCTGAAGAGCAGTAAGAAGTGCCAGGTCGAATTGAGCTTCCTTACAAAGCATAGCCATGGGAGAATTGTTCCATTACTGGGCCATTTGACTAAGGATGAGGAGGAATTTCTGGTCTACAAGTACATGGCAAAAGGTGACCTCACAACTGCACTGCACAAGAAGTCAGTGGAAGTTGAACAGGGGTTGCGCTCATTGGATTGGATAACGAGGCTCAAGATTGCAATTGGTGTGGCTGAGGCCTTGTGCTACCTTCATGACGAATGCAGTCCTCCGTTGGTTCACAGGTATGCTAAGCAATCTTCTCTTGTTTTTTGCTAATGTATTCCATGAGCTGTTAGTTGATGTATGACAGTTTGGAAAAATAATTTGTTGCATAAAGTATATGGCTGCTTTCAAAATTAACATGATGGAACAGATAGTGGAAACTACACATAGTAAGCTCTACAGATTCCTGCTATTTGTTAAATAATTCCACAAGAGGTGACAAGTGGGATAGTGACAGAAGGTACTTGTACAGTTAAAATAATTAGTAGTTGCATATTTTGGTGAGGGTCCTCTACATGGTCCCTTGTGGTCCTGCATCAACTAGCACACTATGTATTTCCAAGAACCATAGCTTAAAGGAAACTAGCATTGGCAGGTTTGCATAGAACCTTCATTTACATGTGAGGAAATCGAATCTCAAAAGTTGAAAATGAACGAACCTTGGTACATTTGGATTTAAGCTTAGATCCACTGGTTCCATGTCAACAGTTAATCCTAACATATTTTGGCAATGAAATAGATTGATTGTTTTGTGAAAGTATCATGTCTCTGTCATGCTACTGAAGTAACATGTCTATTCATGGTATCACCAGTCATTCAAGAAATTCTACATTTGTATTTTAAGTTTTAGTGTGCTTGATGGCAGTCTTTTTTAATTGCAGTTTCCCATCTCGGTTGGTTGCCTTATCTTTCTATTTTATGTAGTTTTGGTAATGCAATTCTGAATATCAGCAAGTTGTTCAAGTTCTTTTGATGTCTTGGTAGTAAATGTTAGTGCATGCATTATTATTTCTGACTTGTGTATTTATTGTAAATGTAGAGATATCCAAGCTAGCAGTGTGCTTCTTGATGACAAATTTGAAGTGCGCCTTGGGAGTCTGGGTGAAATATGCACTCAACAAAGTTCAGGAAGTCAGAGTTTCTTCTCTCGGATTCTAAGATCATCGAGGCGAGATTTCTAAACCATTCTCTGTGCTTTTATTGGCCTCAGATCTGCATGGGTGTAGAACCATTCTTGCCCCCAGAACTGATTTAATGAACATGCTCCTTTTAAAAGGAAAAAAACAAGTACGTCTGATCACCTTAATGGTATTAACCTGGCAACTGCATTAGTGCGTTACCACAAAAGGCAGACCAAGTAATTTTGGGTCATTGCAAAAACAGGCTACAACTACAAGTCTATAGTGCTATCAGGTGCATGAAATTAGAGAATGGAGACCATGTACTGCATTTTCTAACTAGAATCCAGTGTGGCTACAGAAGTTCCTCCCACCAAAGAATGTGTAGCTTAATTCTTATTTGGAGAATCCTCATAAGCAGTTTTTTAGATATTATGCCCTGAACCACATTGATAAGAGCAACATATATCAGTGTTCCTGTAAGGTAGGTTAACTTCGACCATTTCCCCTAAGAAAATGTACTCTACAACTTTGAGTTCTATGTATATAATATGAGGGCTCTTTGTTCTACAACTTTGAGTTCTATGTATATGATATGAGGGCTCTTTGCTGACAGTAGTATTTGTTTCTTTCTGGCAGGTCACTTGACAAGAACATATCAGGTGTGTAAAGCACTCCTTAGCTCCCTTTTGTTCAATATTTGCAATCGTGCAACTAAAAGAGCTTGTGTGCAAAATAAAGTCGTGTTGTAACAATATAGATATCTGCCTCTCACTTTACAGGTCCACCAGCTAGCTGCTTATATGACGTTTACTGTTTTGGGAAGGTGCTACTAGAGCTAATCACAGGAAACTTTGGTGCGAGTGGCTCAACTGACGCAGACTCAGAAGAGTGGTTAGCAAGAACATTAGGTTACATTAATGCCAATGACAAGGAGGCTGTCTCAGGTATTGTAGATCCTACCCTTGTTGTGGATGACGATCACCTAGAGGAAGTATGGGCAGTGGCCATTGTCGCAAAGACATGCCTGAATCCAAAGCCATCTAGGCGTCCACTTGCTCGATACATCTTGAAAGCACTGGAGAGCCCACTAAGGGTGGTGCGGGAACAGGAGGAGCTCCATTCTAATCCATCTCATCTCAGAAGTACCCCATCTCATGGCTCTTGGCGTTTTGCCTTCCATGGAAACAAGTACCAAGGCTGGGAGGTCATGCCAACATCGGGGCAAGTCCTTGCTCGGAAAAGTACAGCGAAGTCTCAGGGAAGCGTGGCAAGTAACGAGGACGAAGAGAATTCATTCTCATTCAAGAGGGCTTCACGGGAAAATTTCCCGGATCCCATAGAGTTTGAAGAAGGTGTTGTTGTGTAGGAGTTCCCCCAGATTAGCCATACTAGGTGTGCATCTCTTTGATGCCTCTAGGTGAAAAGCTGTGTATACAGAATAGATCTTTCTTTTTCTTTTTTTTTTCTCTCCCTTTCCTTCCTTATCACTCATTTGAAATCTCGAAATAAATGGCGCACTGTGTGCGGTCCTTGAAATGCAAGCCAGTAAAATTCTCTGATAGAGCCAACTACTCTAAACTCTTGAATCTGAATTGTGGGTGCTGTTAACTATTGAGGTTGGGGTTCTGAAAGTGAATTGTAGTGGTTAGCTGAAGAATAGTTTAAATCTTAGTTGGGTACCGAGTGTGACGGAGCATTCATTTACAGCTGCAGCTTAATCTAGTGAGTTTGAAGCCATGTTCTGTTGGGTTTGAAAACTGACAACACAAGCAATAGATCACAGAAAGGACTTTGCAGCATTAAACTCACCTATTTCGAGACCATGGCATCAACCATTCGATGTTAGCATTTTTATAATAGTAATTATTTACTAGCTGAGATCACAAATGCAATCAACCAAATCAACAATGGGGTAAAATTGGACCCAGAACGTGGATTAGGCAAAGCCCAGTAAATATTGAATTTTGGTTTGGTCGGGGTGCGCCAGGCTCAGGCAGCAGTGCAACGCCTGAGCGACACGCAAGGGCCCCAATGGCAAGCCACTGTAGCGGACCCTCCCCCACAAAAAATAAATTTAATATCAAAGTGAGCACATGGCCCACATATCAGATATTAAACTGATAAGAACAGATACTACACTTGATCTTAGCCAAAAGGCCGAGAAAGGTATGAGTTGCTTTGGTGCGCTGGGTCTGATTTTATAGGTCTCCTCTGCCCCCGCCCGGTCGAAGCCGCCGAGGTGGGACTAAAACTGAAGCACCGCACCAAGGCACAGGCAGTCAGGCGCCGCGCAGCGCAGAGCGTGCGGCTCTGTTTGGTTACCTGGGCCTTTTGGGCTACCAATTGGCATCCCGCACCTCGATGCTGGCCCGGACAGCCCGGTCCGCTGAGCCTCCCGCCACTCGAGGCCGGTCCGCTGAGTCACTCCCAGGTTGCGGACTCCGTGTCGTATTCCGCTCTGCTTCCCAAAAATGGTGCACGTTTGATAGAGGGCAAAGAACATCTGAAGGCGAAGGACGGAAGGGGACGTCACGTTCGCCCGTTTTTGAAAGAAAATCTTCGTTAGTTGGGATCTGATGACACTTGTGATTTACAGTAGTTCCTAGATTATAGATTGAGATGATGACAGATTGTGCATGAAACCGTTCGGGACGAGGCACGGAGTCTGATCACGTGACAACTTGGGACCCATCTTGCGATATATACAACCTCGCATATATAGGCTCCAGGTAGCACGTGGCGATCCCAACAACCAGACGTAACTCCAACCAAGCACAAGCAAACCGCCGACGTACGCCAAGACACTATTCCTCGCTCGTCCCCGGCCAGCAGCTAGGCAGCAGCTTTCGATAGCCTTCGGCTAGTATAATCCCTCCCGGCGGCCATATGCCTGACTGCCCCTGCTCCTGCCCGCCGGCGCCCCCATGCATCACCTGCGACGTCACGCCGGCAGTGTGCTTCGTCCCCACCACCATCACGACCACTACCAGCAGCAGGTCCTACAGCCGCAACGCCAGATCCAGATAGGACAGCGACGATGACGACGATCCGCCGCACTCGACGACGAAGGATGACGACCCGCCGCAGCCGCACACCCTGTGCAGCAAGTGCGTGGTACGTAGCTCCATCGATCGATCAATCGGATCCGTCTATGCATCTGATAATTCGATCCGTCTCACCTGATACTCGCTCTTTTCCTTTTCGTGTGCAGTTTGGTATTTTCGGCTTGATCTTTTTTTTTTTTTTGAACATGGAAGCTTAACTCCATTACTCATCGGCGTCATATCGTTCGCCACCAATACACGAATACAACTCGGGACACTATCCATAATTGGATCAGCACCCTGACCAAGACTTGCACCTAGAGCAGCAAGGCCATCAGCCGGCTTATTACAAGAACGGGGGTATAAACTACGCCAAAAACAGAAAAATTGCTCACTAGCATCTCCTTCAGCTCCCAGATAAGGCCACTCGCCGAGCAGCGATCATACTCATTTGTATTCACGGCCTTGACGATCACCGAAGCATCCGTCTCCAGAATCATTTTTTGGACCCCCAGCTCCACCGCCTTTTGCACTCCTTGCAAGCAGGCAATGACTTCTGTATGCAGCGGCTCTGCTGCATGATCCAGCTTACCATAACCCGAGCCAATCACTCCCCCATCCCATTCTCTTATCAGGAAACCCCATCCACCCGAAAAACTTGATGGCGAAAACGCTCCATCACAATTGATTTTCACCGTATCTGCCGGTGGTGGTACCCAGGACTTTCTACTCCGTGGTTGAGTTAGCCCAGAGGCCGGTTGCTTCAGGTTTGCCCACTCCGATGCATAGCAGTAGACCAGCTGCGCCAATTGAGAACTGTTTCTTTGTTTTTCTCCTTCCCTGATAGCACATCGCTCAGACCACCACATGTACATCAAGGTGATTACCTTCCTTTGCATCTCCAACTCTAAGAAGCAGATTTCTTGCACCACCTCCTTTGGCGTCATCAAGCTCGCCATTTTTGCTCGTATCTCCTCGCATTGCAGTTGCTCCCAAATGTGACGAACTTCCTTGCACTTGAGAAACAGGTGTGCACCATCCTCATCAAGGCGTCCACACATTACACATTCAGTGCTTAGTTGAACTCCCCTCCGTTTCAGGTTTGCTCGCAACGCCAGGGTGTTATGTGCCATTCGCCACAGGAAATGGATCATCTTCTTTGGGCAGCTTAAGTTCCACATTCTCTTCCAGACAGGGTCCTGTGCTTGGGTCGGAATTCCTGAACCCGACCCCCCTACCACCATTATCGGTGCTCTTTCTTCGCTCGGAGACATGAACCTTATACGCTGATCGCACAGAGAATTGCCCATTTGCATTAAAGTGCCACGCCACCAGGTCATCCATGCCTTCATGAATTGGGATGCAGAGGATACATTCAGCATCTTCTTCCCAGAACGTTTCTCTAATCAGTTGCTCATCCCAACAGCCTGTGATCGGGTCAATCAGTTCGTCCACCCTCATCAACAGGTTTGCATTCCTTGGAGTAATCAGCCGGCGTGTTTCATCCCTAGGTAGCCAATTGTCTTCCCATATACGTATGGACGTTCCATTGCCCACCCTCCACACCAAACCCTTTTTTAGCAATTCTAACCCTGAGAGGATACTCCGCCAGGTATAAGACATGTTGCTCTTCGGCCTTGCACCCAGAATATCACCATCTGTGTAATACTTGGCAGCTAATACCCGGGCACATAACGAATTTTGGTTTGTCAAAAGGCACCAGGCTTGTTTGGCTAGCATAGCCATATTGAAACTGTGGATATCTCTGAAACCAAGCCCCCCATCTTCCTTTGCCTGCGTCAACTTCTCCCAGCTTATCCAATGCATCTTATTGTCCTTATCCTGCTGACTCCACCAAAATTTTGCTATCATTGCACTTATCTTGTCACATAGACCCTTGGTCAGGTCGAAACAACCCATGGCGAAGGTTGGGATGGCCTGCGCTACTGCTTTTATTAGGATTTCTTTCTCGGCCTTGGATAACATCTTCTCCTTCCAACCAACAATACGTTGCCATACCCGATCCTTCAAGTAATTAAAAGTACCCATTCCTGACGATCCCACATGAACCGAAAGGCCAAGATACTTATCATTAGCTGCTTCATTCTCGATCTGCAGAATCTGCTTCACAACATCTCTATCATGCTCGCTCGTATTCTTGCTGAAAAGGACAGCCGACTTACTTTTATTTATGGTTTGTCCTTACAGCAACTCATACACCTCCAAAATTCTCCGAATTTCCTCTGCATTCTCACGATTAGCCTACACATGGAGTAGTGAATCATCGGCAAATAATAGGTGTGAGATGCTTGGAGCTCGACGACTGATTTGAACTCCCCTTATTCGACCTGCTTCTTCTGCCTGTTGTTACAAGGCACTGAAACCCTCCGCACATAAGAGAAACAAGTAGGGGGAAAGAGGGTCACCCTGCCTTAGTCCTCTATGCGGTACAAAACTGGAGCCAATATTATCATTCACCTTAACCCGATAAGACACTGAACTCACACAGTTCATAATTAACTTGATCCACTCCGGACAGAAACCCAATTTGGACATCATTGCCTCAAGGAAAGGCCACTCCACACGGTCATAAGCTTTGCTCATATCTAGTTTTATTGCTGCCCATCCTTCTTTACCCTTTCTCTTATTTTTCAGGAAGTGTGTCATCTCATACGCTATGAGGATGTTGTCACTAGTAAGACGCCCAGGAACAAAAGCACTTTGATTTTCCGATATTACGTCCGACAGTATTTTCTTCAATCTATTTGCAAGAACCTTCAAGATAATTTTATATAACACATTGCACAAACTAATGGGTCGTAAATCAGTCACCTTGTCTGGACGCGACACTTTCGGAATGAGTGAGATGATGGTTTCATTCCAATGCATCGGCATCTGCCCTCCCCTCAGAAAGTCCAGGACCTCGTCTGTGATCTTCCTCCCCACTATGTCCCGAAACCTCTTGTAAAAGATAGCTGCCATTCCATCCGGGCTGGACGCCTTCAGATCACCAATATTGTTCAAAGCCTCCTTGATTTCTTCTTCTGTGAATTCCTGCATTAGGCCTTCATTCATCACCGCTGTTACTTTGGGTTGAACAGCATGCAGGATTTGCTGAGCATCGCCAGGAGTATTAGACATGAAAAGCTGCAGAAAAAAAATTAGTGATAAAATCCTGCTTCTCTACTTCATTCTCCACCCAGCCCCCTTCACCATTATTAAGTCTACCTATTCTATTTCTCCGCCTCCGATCAGAACAAGTTGCATGGAAAAAACTTGTATTTCTATCACCCTTCTCTAACCACCGGGTATGGGAGCGTTGTTTCCAATAAATATCTATTTGTTCTTCCACCTTATCAAGCTGGAACCTAAGCACAGCTTCCCTCGACACCGCCTCCGCTGTAACAGCCCTACGCCGACATCCCTCCAGCTCCTTTTTTAATTTTTTCCTCCTCTTCTCCCATCCACCCAGCACATTAGAGTCCCAATTTGAGAGACTAGTAGCTACTCTCCCTACCAGCTCAGTTACATTCACACAACCCTCAGCTACTCCCTGCTCCCAGCTATCTTCCACGACCTCCCTGCATTTCTCCTCCTCCAACCAGCCTGCTTCAAAACGGAAGGGTTTTTCCCCCTGCACCCTCTCTACCCTGATATTCTCCGTATTTATTATGATAGGCCTATGATCAGAGTGCCGCGGATCTCCATTTATCACCTGAACCGCAAAAAAATTATTTCGCCACCATGGGTTCGCCAATGCTCGATCCAACCTCTCCCTTACATACCCCTCCACCACATGATGATTATTCCTCCACGTGAATATATCACCCTCAAAACCCAAGTCTTCGAGGTTACAATCCTCTATGGCCTCCCTAAATCGGTCCATCTAGACCTGTGGCTTCAGGGATCCCCCATCCTTCTCATGTTGGAACAGGATCTCGTTGAAATCTCCTGCACACAACCAAGGTGGTGCCTCCTGACCAGACTCACCATGTCTCGACAGGTCTCGTAGCAGCATCCAGGTTTTATGTCTATCCTCAGTATGTGGATAGCCATAGACACCTGTAAACCTCCACTTATACCCGTCCTCTCCCACCACGTCAACGTCAATATGGTTGTCAGAAAAATTCCGCAAACTCACACCGACTCCCCGGCGCCAAAACAACGCAACTCCCCCTCCTCTCCCAATGCAATCGCATACCACCAAATTGCTCAACCCCAGCATCCACCGAAACCTCTCCATTCTCCTCTTGTCAAGCTTTGTTTCCGACAAGAAAAGAATATCCGCCCCATCCGCCTTCTGGAGATCCAGAAGACTACGAACTGCCGGTCGGTTTCCCAGGCCCCGGCAGTTCCAAGCGATGATCTTCATTTGGTCTCGCAGGACTGGTCCGCCGGTCCCGTGTTCTTTTCATTTTCAGTGACCTGAAACACCACCTCCTCGTCCCCCTTCAACTTTTTCACTCCCTCCGAAAACACCTCCCCATCAACATCCATTTTTCTTTTCTTCTCTGTCGTTTCCTCCTTTTGTTCTGTAGCCGTGGCCTTTGCTCTGGCCACTCGCTTAAAATGGCTTCGCTGCCCACTCTTCCTTTTAGGTTTCTTCCCCTTCTTATCATCACTACCTCCTCCTACCTCTCCCTTCTTCAAACTGACATTCAGGGCTAGCGACAGGTCCTTCCTAGCCCCTCCAATCTCCTTGCTGGTCTTCAGAAGAGCTTGGACTGGTTACCTCCTCTCCCTTTTCAGTGGGTACGTCCATCCCTTTTTCAGAAGCACTCCTCTCTCCACTCTTCCTCCAAGTTTGGGCATCACTACCAGCACCTGACGAGCCCCACCGATCCCTCCTGGTTTTAGCAGAATCACGGCTTCTTGAGCTGCCACTCAACCACGATCCCTTGTACTTAGGACTCGAGAAAAACTTGTCCTCCGATCCCTCCCCTCTCTTCTTTTCAGGTATGAACCGCAGACTCCTCGAGAATTGCTGGACTTCTCCCTTCCCCAAACGGATTGAACACTGCTTATCAATGTGACCTATTCGGCCACAGGTGTAGCAAAAATCAGGAAGGAATTCATATGCAAAGGCACACCACTTCTCCCTTTCTTCCTCCCCACACTTAACAGTGATGCCACGCATTAATGGCCTGCGTATGTCAATCTAAAATTTTATTCTCAATACTCTACCCACAGCCATGCCATTTTCTCCCACATCTACATCTATGAAAGCACCGATCTTCTCCCCCAAGATCATCCCGTCTCCCTATCCATCATACCAAAAGGGAGGTGTAACAGAACCGCCTAAATCACATGGCCCACAGGACCTGTCATCGCCACTAATGGCCTCTGACTGCCGGGCCCATGTTCCAGATGACCTAGGCGGCCCTGCCGGGCTACATAAGCACCCGTTATCTCCGACAGGATCCCATTGCGAAACCATTACAGGATTACAACATTTCATAACAAAATATATCAGAGTAAAAGTGTGGAAGATTAAATAGTACTTAATATTACAAACCGGTGTTCAAATAGAAATTAGTTGCAGTTATTACAGACCATAATTTAAAGAGGTAGCAGTAGCGGTAGAACAATAGTACAACAGGATAGATAGATAATACACGAACCCTGCCCATGGGTTCAACCTTACTCTTCTTCGTTTTCCTGAATAATAGTGACACAGCACGGAGCAAGACAGACTTCATGCTCCTGCTGACTACCTGCAACGGGGTTAACAAACCCTGAGTACTGGGGTACTCCGCAAGACTTACCCGACCAAAAGGTGTAAAATTAGACTCAGAAATATAGGCTGAGGGGAGTCAAGGTAAGGCTTTAGCAAGAGTTCAAGAGTTTTGCGGAAAAGCATTACTATTCCTATTTCAATATTTTATCTCCATAATATTATTAATCATTCCATATCTCAAGTACCTTTCAATATCCATCATCATTCTTTCGATACATCTTTACTCATTTCAAAAACATCCTAGTTCCGAACCACTATTCACTGTAGGTGTGAGGATCAAGTCTCCATAACCGAGGAGCAACGACGATTCGAATCGATTAATACCCAGCTGGGGATCCCTATCCACACTGCGTATGTAGCACTTAAGCTTGCATACGCCAACCCCGCCTACCACGGCTTTTCATACCCCGGAACCGGTCCTACGCCACCCGAGAGCATAGTACTCCTCTAGTCTCCAGGCACGACGGCCACGAGGGTACACGCTACTCTAGCCATCTCTCCACTCCCAGTGCGTGGTTGTCGGTTCAAGTAGTAGAGCCACCAGAGTCAGAGGCTTTCCGTAGTATATGGCTAGTTGCAAAGTCTTGATCACAGCAGGCCTGACAACGAACGGTTCCTAATATTTTTCTGTTAGAAACCATGCATTGGGATTCTAACCCAAGTACACTGGTAACTTCCCGGTTTTCACGTCCCTTTCCCGATAGCGACGAAAGTTGGGACTCTAACCCAAGCAGTTGGCCAACCAAACGGGTAAACCTATCCCCGTTGATGACAATGAACTAGCAAGGAACACTGTCAACCAACAAGGACAAAACCAGTCGCATAAAGTGATTCATTTATTTTGTATCATCATAATTGAAAATAGCATTTTTCAAATCTAATCATTTAGCATGACTAAGCATTTTTCAATACTTTAAAAAAATCAGGTTCTCAGGTATTGATAAGTGGTCAAGGATGGTAATGCATCAATTGGTTGCCAATCAACTCCTATTAACCTAATGCAATAGATTAACTCAAGTGATAAACATTTTAAATCAATAAGGAGAGGGGCAAATGCACCGGGGCTTGACTTGAATGGTGTAGAGAGTCGGGTCCGGGTCAGTGCCACAAATATCAAAGCCCTGCACAACCTCGGCAGTAGGCTCCTCAACTGTTACCTCGGGCTTCACCTCAGTGTTCTCGGTCTCTACACGTGTGCAATAATGAATGCATCAATACGATGCACATGAAATGACAGATGAGAGTTAATAATAATAAAACACATATGTGCACAAGACCCTACCTCAGCTAAACATGATTATTCTAACTCAACATGCCCTAAGTCATAAAGGTGTTTGACCCAAGTTCACAATCAACCATAAAATCACACAACCCTAAGTTATTAATGTTTTCTATTTATTTTTATTAACCATTTAATCAAACATCTATTTAATACATATTAAACTATTTCTATTTGACACCAAACTTTACCAACAGATAGCTCTAGGCCTAAAATAGTACCAAATAATTTTTTATGATTTTTGGACTTACAGAGAATTAATTAAAATTACTTAAAGTTACATTTATTATTTAAACTACAGATTTAAAGTTCAAACAGAAAGCACTTAAACCCTACATTTCATATTTTTGTTAAATTCTACACATTACAGAGAGCATCCACAAATTTTTCCATAATTTTTGGTGCAGTAGATTAATTCATACAAAAAGATTAAAAAGCAATACTATTCATTTCAAAAATAAAAAGAAAAGCTATGCAAAATAGCTCGGGAAAATAAAAAGAACCAACGGCCCAAGTCGGCCCAGCACCGCAGGCCGGCCCAAAGCGGCCGCAACCCGCCCGCGCGCGCACCCGCGCCCTCACAGACCCGCTGACCGGGTGTCCCCACCCGTCAACCTCTCTCTCACTCCCTCTTCTTCCTCCCCGGCTCCCGCGCGCGTGCGAGCACGGCGGCTCGCCGCCGGCGGCACCTCCGGCGAGGGAGGCACCACCGAACGACGAGCAAAGCCCTAGGACACTACTCTAGTGACCCTAAAAGACTAGACCCGACCGGCGACGAGCTTGTCGCGGACCATGGCGGCTCGGCGGCGGTGGCAGGCCACACGCCGGTGAGCTCGAGCCAGTAGAGACCAAGATTAAACGCGTTAAGGATTCAGGGGCTCACCACGGTTTGGTCTGACTAGATGGTTCGACCCGCGACGGTACGGAGAGG
Source organism: Eremochloa ophiuroides (assembly GCA_038502445.1). NCBI lineage: Eukaryota > Viridiplantae > Streptophyta > Magnoliopsida > Poales > Poaceae > Eremochloa > Eremochloa ophiuroides. Next base: position 7,979,812 of record JAHLJS010000002.1, read on the forward strand.
CGAGAACGGTGAGGAAGACGAACGGGGCGGCGCGAACACCACGGCGAGGTTCTGTTCCGAGGTATCTAAGACCCCAAACGAGGAACCCATGGAAGCATGAGTATCACTGAACCGTATGGAGCACAAAACGCCAGTTGAAACGGAGAGGGACTCATCGTGACGAGCTGGCCGCGTCGAAGTTGCCCACGGCGGCGCTCGGTCGGAGCAGAGGAAGAAGACAAGGCGTGCGGCAGACTCCGGCAGCAACCAGCCGACCCAAATGGCACAGAAGGTGCGCAATGGACCGAATCACACTACTGCACGAGGGAGAGGATTGAGATGGACGAAGGAGTGGCAATTCGGCCGACGACCGAGATGGGGTGAGGGAGGAAAACGAATGCGGCCGTCGCCTTTAAGCGGCCAGGGCTCGGGGATAAGGCCGGGAAGGGTCCGGGGCCCCCATGCGGTCGTAGCTCGACGGTGACAGGGCCATGCCCCGGCCGGACATCGCCGGCGTGCGGCGCGGCACGCGCGCGTACCGGCTGTCCACGCGGCCGGAACAGAGAGGGGGGGACCCGGTACTGTAGATCAGTTAGGGTCAAATGCTATAAATTTTGAATTCCTCCTAAACCGTGTAGTTACAGTAGGTGCTCCAAGAATAAAAGTTGTGCCAAATTTTATTTAGAACACTTTTTCTTTTTACACCATGTTCAAATTCTGCACCAATTTGAAAATATACAAAAGGGGGTAGAATTAGGTTTTAAATTTCAAACTGAAATTTTAAAGTTACTTTTAAATTTTCTCTACAACTTGAAAAATAATAAACATGAAAGTTGTTCTAATCAGTGAGCTTGACAACTTATTTTAAATGAGTTTTGGAAGATTCTCAATATTTTTGAAATTGAAGTTTTAAATTTAAATATCAACATACTAATTTGAGTTTAATTTGAATTTCTATAATATAACTTCAAAATCTCCAAAAATAAAAGTTGTTCCATTTTAAAAGTTCTATAACTTTAATTAAGACACTTTCATCAGCTTATTTATAGATTTTGAATTAGGGTTTTAGGTCAACTCTAGGGCTTAATTTGATTTCTATTTAATTTTTATTTTTTTGATTTTTGATTGAGGACTTAATTACACAATCAATACTAGATAAAATCAAATCACTCTAGGAGCCCTAAGCACAATCATATGCAGATGATTAATAATAAACATGATGACATGGCAAATTAATTGTGTCGTAATACCAGGGGTATTACAGGAGGTTTGACACCCTAACCCAAATTTGGATGTGGTTAAATTCCATGTCCTCCAATGTTTTTGATTCATCAAAGTCTACCACAACCACCAGGTCTTTGGCGATCATCCAAGGGCCATCTTCTAGCGCCCCCTCTTCCCTAATTCTTGCGAGAAGGTGAACAAAAAATGATTTTCACCCAGATCCTTACATGTTACACCTTTGATCGGGCACCACACTCTACCCAGGGTTCGCTCTAGGGTTTCAGGAGCGAAGAGTTTCTCCCCAAAATCTTCCCAACAGCCTGCACATCCCACATGCAAGGACGACGCGATCCCGCTCCACCAATCTTCACACCACCCCTCTCCTCTTCAGACAGCTTCAGCTTCCCCAACAAGGCTTTCATCCCCTCCATGATCACCAAAACCTCCCAGGCGAACCACGACTTGAAACCGCGGCGGCTCCGGTGCCGGCTAGCAAGTTAGGGTTTTGGCTCCAATCGCCGGAGAAGAAAAAAAGAGACGTGGACACCGGGTGAATGGGATGTGGAAGATCTAAATCCCAACCTCAATACGAGGAAGGATCAAGATCCGTGATGGAAGAGAAAGGAGGATGAAAGAAACCAGAGAACCGCCTCCTGAGTCGCCTAGGAAACCCTAGGCGCCAGGACCGACCCCGATTGCATGGCTACTTCGGCTTGATCTTTTGGGAGTGCATCGTCGTGTTGATCATCAGGATTTTCTTTTTTCGACCAGACGCAATCGAAAATTAAGGACATGTCTGGAGTGGACTACCCGAGTTCTTAGCCCCACAAGAATTTAGATAGAGAAAAATATGTTTTAGAAGGAAAAAGAAATTCATTATTCTATAGTCTCTGCACGAGTTATGGTGAAAGAAAAATTAGTGAGTAAGTTTTAGACAACTAGTAACAATTAGTTGCAATGGGCATAGTCCATGTTTTAGTCCACCATGGTGTGTTCTTTTTTTTTTAAGATCCAAATTGCTCGGCTTTCATAAGTAGACGAAATCATTTACAAAGGCTATAGACAAATAGGGCAGACCATTTTGTAGGTTAGGCCCTGTTTAGATTGCCCATTTTACAAAAATTTTTACATAACAACGTGCTAACTTTTACAATAAATATCTAATCATGACCTAATAGCCTTCTTGGACTTCCTTCCAAACAACCCAACAACCCTAGTTTTCATAGTTGAAAATTACATACATTTTAAGCACTAACTACAAGCTAAGAACTATTCTCTATGCACACAAGAGATTTTACCCATTATTATTGTAAGAGCAAAATACACCACAGGTCCCCAACCTTTGGCCCCTGTGTCATCTAGGTCCATTACCTTTAAAAGTTTGTGTAATAACTTGAAAAGATCCAAAATAAAAGTTGTTCTAAATTTTATGCTCTACAACTTTGTTTTTTAAACTATTTTTAGATTCTATTAGTTTTAAAATTTTTGAATCGGGGCTAAATTGATCATTTGAATTGAGGTTTACAATTCAAATTTTTATTTAACAACTTCAGAGATTTTGATGTTACTAAACAAAATCTTGCGCAAAACCCTAAATTTGAATGCAAAGTTTCAAATTCAAGCCCTATTTTTCAAAATATTAAGAATTTGGTGATAAATCTTAAATGAAAGTTGTAGATCTCATTATTTTGAGAAACTTTTATATTTAGAGATTTTGAAGTTATTAAATAGAATTTGAATTGCAAACCTCAATTCAAATGACCAATTTAGCCCCAATTCAAATTTTTCAAAAACAAATAGAATCTGAAAATAGTTTAAAAGAAAAGTTGTAGAGCATAAAATTTGGAACAACTTTTATTTTGGGACTTTTCAAGTTATTACACAAATTTAGGAGAAATTTGGAGAAAACAAAAAGGCGACGTCACTGCTATGGTAGAAATGGACTACCGGTGAACTACATGTAAAGATTAGGGACCTAAAACTACACTTTCAAAGGTCATGGACTTAGATGACACACAGACCAAAGGTTAGGGACCTAAAACTGCAATTTTAAAGGTGATGGACCTACATGACACAGAGGCCAAAGGTTAGGGACCTGTGGTGTATTTTGCTCATATTGTAATTAAGGTAGAATAGTTTAACCATAATAATAAAGCGCTTTTGATGAGCATATCCTAAGAGCTCCACGGGATTATAGCCACAGGCTAGACTAGGCTACCCTAGCATACAAGTTGGCTCAGCTCTATTTAAACCCCATGTAACCGGCTAGATGAGGTCGATGTCTTTGTTACACGCCATGCACTAAGGGCCTCTTTAGATTGGATTCAGGTTCACCAAATTCGGGTTAATATGGGTGGATTCGCCAAAAAGTTGCCAAACGCTTTGGATTCACCTAGATTCGGATTCACCAAAACAGTGGATCTAGTGGATGGATTCACCATTTTAATGAATCTCCTTGAAGGGTGGTTCACCTGACTTGAGTTTGGTGAATCCACCGAAATTACCCACAACTGGCACTCGTTACGCAAAGAAAACGGTTCGCTTTTGTTTCGTATCTTCTTCTTTTCGACGCGCAGCCCTCGCCGTTGCACGCCGGTCCCTCACGCGGCCGTGCTCGCTGCCCACCGCCGCGGCCCCGCTTGCCGCCCGCTGCACCCAGGTCCCCCGCGCGGCCGCGCTTACTGCCCACCGCCGTGGCCCTGCTTGCCGCCCGCTGCATGAGAGTCGGGAGAAAGAGAGACGCCGGCAGCGAAGATGCCGTGATGGTCACGCGAGGGCGCTTTTTTTTGTGGTTTTTTTTTTTGCCAGAGAGGAAGGAGATCAGAGAGGCATTGACACGTGGGGCCAATTTCCAAGGGCAAAATAGGTAATCCTAACTAAAATGCCACTGAGTGGATTTGAATCTGTCGCATTTGCCAAACAGTTCTAATATTGAATCTCGAATTCACCGTGAATCCGATCCACGGTGAATCCCAAATTCAGATTTACTTTTTAACATGGTGAATCCAATTCAAACAGGCCTTAAGTGCGTGTTTGTCGCATTGTTTCCGCACTGTTATGTCTCCTTTGAAGTACTTTGTTATTTCTCTCGAAGGTGCAAAACTAAACTTTAGGCAAGCTCTTGGATCAGCCACGCTCAAGATTGTATATCAGTGATTAGCAGTAGTATGTGATGATGGGTAGGACAAATACTAATACGATGTATCTTATCGTGTGTTTGGTACATATTTCACAGGGCAACACTATAGACGCATTGCACATGCACTGTAGCCAAGTAGGAACAAGCTAAAAAAATTTCATGGGCCCATGAGTGTTAGTACAAATTTTTGTCGAATGAACAGACTTGAATCATATTACGTCGGAACATTATTTAAATATAATTACAAACATACCACATGATAGAACATTATTTCATAAAAAAAATCAAAACTGATTTCACTATTTTTAGGTTTGAAATAGCCTAATATGGAATCATATTTGAGATGTACGGTATAACCTTTTAGAGGAAAATTTATTTCAATAATTTAAAAATTTTACCTCCTTCACGGTGGTTTGATTTAGCCGGTGTGACGCTAGATCAATCAAAATGCTGTCGAGACCGTCTAGTGAGGAAAATTTAGTGGTTTTCAAAGATGAATGAGCACACAAAACTTAGTTTTTCGATTGTGGTAAGTAAAATGAACTTTGCCAAAAAAAGGACAAATGGATTTTCTTTTTCTTGAAGAATAAGGAAGGAAAGATAACAGATCGGGCCAAGTTTGGATTCAATTCAAGCACCAAGATGGACCGGGCCATCTTGTCATCTTTGTTGGGCTGGTCCAATTAAAAGCCCAGTGAAGCGGTGCCTATAGAAGAAGCCAAACGTTCTAGCCACCGCTCAGAATCACAAGCGAAGTCAGACAAGGGTAGGGTTTACTCGTGAGGCCTCCTCCTTCCCAGCCGCCGCCGCCGCCGCCGCCGCCATGGGACACTCCAACGTGTGGAACTCGCACCCCAAGAACTACGGCCCTGGATCCAGGGTTTGGTAATCTTCTAGTCCCTTCGCCCCACCTAATCGCCGATGTTATCTGTGTTATATATCTGCCGTTTAATCCGTCAGATTTGTGGCATGAGCTTGTAGTTAGATTGTGGTGCTTCCGAGTTCAAGCATATTTGTTTTCCCTAACGCTTGTTTCTAGTGTACTTAGTACTTGGTCATGGCGAGTTTTAATGCATGCCTTGGTGTGTGATTGCAGCCGTGTATGCGCTAACCCCCACGGCCTGATCCGGAAGTACGGGCTCATGTGCTGCAGGCAGTGCTTCCGCAGCAACGCCAAGGCCATCGGTTTCATCAAGGTACGCGCCAAAAGCTTCCGCCCTCTGCTTCCAACATAGGCCAGCGTTAGGTGCCGGCTTGCCTGGCTGGGTAATCTATGAGCCTATGATTTATTATGATTTGCTATGCGACACCCCATAGTATGCTTCGCCATGATGAGGAGTATCTGTATTGGTCCAGCTAGTACTAGCAACATGGTTTCTTAGAACTGGAAGCAATTACCATGGTGCCCACATTCTTGCACTTATATGCCCATTGTCAATACTTGCTTGGATTTTGCATAATTATCCTGTTCTGTTGTGTAGGTCTAGCTGTTTGCATTCGAATTAGTGTCCTTTATGATTAGTGTCATCTCAATGCGAACACCTTGCAAATTGTCCTTATTATGGTGGATTGTCCCAATTTTTAAATTTGCAATCTAGACTGCATATTGTGGTATCAGCTTGCATTCGAATTAGCGTCCTTTATGATCAGTGTCATCTCTATGTGATTATGTGAACACCTTGCAAAATCGGCAGTGATTGTGGTGGATTGTCCCAGTTTTTAATTTGCAATCTAGACTGCATATTGAGGTAACAGCTAAGTTCTTTAATTAATATACAATAGCAAGATACTAGGTAGGCTACATAGTTCTCAGACTTTGGTATATTAGCAATCTGGAGCTTGTGAAGTTTCTTATGTAAGAGCTACTCAGCTTGTGGGTAAAGTCTGACGCATGGTTGTTTCAGTATCCAGACTGTTTCTTATGATCTAGAGTTTCCGAGTGCCTCTTTTATGATGAAGACGAAATCTTTTGCTATAAACTAAGCCTGCAATTCTCATTTGTGCTTTGTACACTGACACAAGCTTTGAGCCATTTCTTGTAGAAACTGACCTGGTCTTTCTTATTCATTGTATTGTATATATATTTCTTATTCATTGTATTGTATATATATTTAAGTGACGTAAAAAGCTTTTCTAGTTGAGGAATACAGTTGTTATTTGAGGCTCACAATGTGCATTCTTATTATGCAGTACCGCTGAAACTTGAGCTCATAGCATGACAAGAATGGAGACTTGGATGGGAGCCTAAAAGATAGATCTGTAGTAGTCTTTTATTATCATACCATGTAATGTGTACTCTTTTTAATTTAGTGCTTCCTGCTAGTTGAGCATGTCGAACCACTATGATCACTGATCAGGCAATGCAGTATCATTGTTATCCCTCGGCCCTGCTGATATATCGTTCTGTCCCATATCTTGTCCACTTTGCTTTCATTATTTGTTTGTAGAGGTTGGAGTGCATTTGGATGATCCCAAATCCAATTGGATCCGTCCGATCTCAATTTTATTGTTGTGATGATCTCTGTCGGATTGTTGTAAGTCATGAAGGCTGAAAAATACTTAGCCTCGTTTATATTTGGCATAGATCATAGATTGGACACCTAATGGATTTGAACTTCAAAGACAAGTTGTACGTTGGCTGTTGGCCATTTTGTTTTGAGGCAGGATTAGAATCGAATTTTTATCCCTTCGATTGGATTTCAATGAATTTGTCCACATGTATTTTTATCCTAATTCACTATCACATGTATGTTTTAAATTAATTAAACCAACTAGGTCTTGAGCCTAACATTGTAAACCGAACAATGTAGGTCTCGATCCTATGCTTCCGCTACTCGGAGCATGAATTGATCTCTAAAACCATCTACAAATTCGTAGTACGCATGAAAACTCAAGAGGAGAGATTTGATATGGAAAGATAAACCAACTAGGTCTTGAGCCCAACATTGTAAACCGAACAACGCAGGTCTCGATCCTATGCTTCCGTTACTCGGAGCATGAATTAATCTCTAAAACCATCTACAAATTCGTAGTAGGCATGAAGGCTCTGTTCGGTGAAGCTGAAAAGCGCTGAAAGTACTGTAGAAGTGCTGATTTATTGTGAGAGGAAAGTACTGTAGAAGTGCTGAAAAATAAGCGCTTTTAAGCGCTTTTCAGCTCCAGCCGAACGGAGCCGAAAACTCAAGAGGAGAGATTTGATATGGAAAGATGACAGAAAAGGACCCTTCTAGTCGAGCTTTTTTTTTTTTCAGATTCACCGCTGCCTGCGGGCACCCCCTTCAAACTTGCTTCGCCAATCCCCACGGCTGTGTGGGCCGTGTGGAGGACCATCGCGTTCCAATCGTGCCATCCCATGCGCTGGCAAGCCGTGCTCCACCAATTTCAAAAACTTGCCGGATTTCGCTGCCATGATTCGACAATGAAGATGGCTGGCCCAGCGGCCTTTCCTCCTCCCTCCGATAATCACCCACCTCAATAAAAGAGGAAGAGGAAGCACGGGCCAAGACATCGTCCATGCAAGGGAAATGCAATGCAGGACGCCAACACAGCACAGCACAGGTGGAAGCTTCTCCGCTCGCAGCGACGACCCGCACCCGCAGATGCGGCCGGGCGCCCGGGACAGCTGGAGCGGACCTTGCGCTTTGCCGCGCCCGCACGGCTCGGCTGGCCTGGCAGTGGCACGCCGCTCGCGCTCGCACTCGCGGCTCGCCTGCTCCAGCGCACGCGCGCCAGCCAGCCCCGGCGCGATCCGTCCACTCGCCGCGGCGATTTTTATTCCGAGCCGATGGAATCCGAGCCTCAGGCCACAGGCGTCCACGTGGGCCCCGGCTCATAGCTGTTCCCAGCCTGGACGGACGGACGGACGGACGGGGATGGACTCCGGCGTAAAAGCAGAACAGCGCACGCCTCTTATCCTGCGCAGGCGTCACGCTGCCTTGTGGGGTCACTCGCAGGCAAGTTGCGCGGGGTGGGGGTCTGATGAGTCTCTGTGGGCGAGCTGGAGCTGGCTGATCGGAGACCGGGATTAGTTAATGGCAACTGGGGGAATGGAATAATGAGGCGTTTATAATTGATGAGATGAGATGGATGCGTGCAGGGTCCCCCAGCCGTGCAGCTGCGACGGCTGGACAGCACAGCATCGGCCTTAACCTCTTCCTCTTTGGCTCTTTCTTTTCACCCTAATTATTGCAGGAATAAAATACGTTTGTTTCAGATCAGCGATGAGTCATCCATCATCGCCATGCAGTGTGCGCAGTTCACTGTTCGTCCAGCAGTGACCCGGTGTTCTCCGCTGCTGAGTCAGCCGAGTCCCACACCCGTGCGTTTCTTTCTCTCTCTCTTTTTTTTTTTAAAAAAATATATCATTGGCCTCTGAGGCTGTCACATGACGGATCCGGCCCTCGGCCACCCTGGATTAGCTCCGGTTTTAAACAATGATTAGCGGATGGGATGAGGGCACCAGCTGAGCCTGAGCTGAGACCTGCCACGCTAGCGCATTGGATTCTTCAAGACATTCGCCCCCCGCCCTCCGCTCGTGCACCTCACCGTGCTGGCTGTCCTACACATGACGCCCCCGCCGGTCTCTCTCTCTAGTCTCTCGTGCTCGCCCGAATGAAACGACAATCCAATCCACGGCACCTGAGACACCAACGTGCGGCGCCAGCAAACAAAGGTACTCAGCTCGTACGCTACGCAGGATGCCAACAAATTACCAGTCCTAGTTCTCTACCGCTGGTCGCTGATACTGATATTGGGCATCCGTGAAAAATGAAGCGTTTCGTTTTCGGGTCCTGTTCGAAACAAAGGAAGATAGCTTAGGTATACAATGGTGTCAGCAAATTCTCCGCATGTGTCCCGATGGTTCATCATAAGTTTTGTTAATAGTGACAGTGGTTATTAATCTCAGGACCAGCAAACACACAATGACACAACTGGTAAAAAATCCCGTTATTCGCCATGGTGAAAGTGGAAAACCTTATTTAACTGGCGGCATCAGGTGCCAAGTGCCAACTAGGCAACGAGTACTATGACAAAAGTGGCGCCAGATTATTCGCCATGCAGGTGAAACCTATGACCGTTACAAAACGGAAAAACTACAGCAAAACGTAGTAGCCCCACGCACTCAGTGAGTCAGAAGTCCCCAATCCAATTCCCGGCAGCTACAGCCTCCCACTGACATAAGGGTCCAGAACACAGTTGAAGTGGGCCCAGCCCACTCATGGTCTTGGTCGTGCGTGCCGTACCGTACGCACGAGCAGCAGCTAGCTAGCTCCAACCAAAAAGGAAGGCGCAACCAACCGAGGAGCCCACGCCACGCCGGCCTGGGCGCCTCGCCTGGCCACAGCGCGCCGTGCCCGTTCGGATCCGTCTCGGTTCCAGCTCGCGTCCCCACGGCCACCACCCTGAAGCCCACGCGCCGTCACTGACACACAGGCCCTCGGCACCCGGGCCCGCCGGCGAGTGAGACGGGATCCCGAGCTGAGGCGCAAGTGGGGGCATGTGCCGCCTGGTGTCTCACAGTCACAGCCACGGCACACCAGGATCCAGCCTGGCTCCTCCCACTCCACGGCTCCGCCGTTTCCTCACCCGATTCTTATACCAACTCCACTCCTCCCCTCTCCCCTTATCTCCATCACCACGCATTGCAACCCTCGCCGCCAATCTCAGCGGATCAGGGCGAGTTTCTCGCGGATTTTCGGTTGCGGGAAGGAGTGGAGGCGTGACAGGAGGAGCAGCAGCAGCGCGCCATGGACCCGTGCCCGTTCGTGCGGGTGCTGGTCGGCAACCTCGCGCTCAGAATGCCGGTGGCGCCGCCGGCCGCCGGTGCCGGCGCGGGCGTCCACCCGTCCACGTCGCCGTGCTACTGCAAGATCCGGCTCGGGAAGATGCCGGTGCAGAGCGTCCCGGCGCCGCTCGTGGTCTCCGACGGCGGGGAGCAGGCGCCGGCGTCCGGGGCCCTCGCCGCCGCGTTCCATCTCTCCAAGGCTGACCTGGAGTGGCTCAACGCGAAGCCGTCGCTCTTCTCGTCGCGCGGGGAGGCCAGCCTGAAGGTGTCGGTCTACGCCGGCCGGAAGGGGAGCACCTGCGGCGTCAGCTCCGGGCGGCTGCTTGGGAAGGCTACGATCCCGCTCGACCTCAAGGGCGCCGAGGCCAAGCCCGCCGTGCAGCACAGCGGCTGGATCTCCATCGGGAAGCGGGCCGGGAAGGGCGGCCCGGCGGCGTCGGCGACGGAGCTCAGCCTCACCGTCCGCGCGGAGCCGGACCCGCGGTTTGTGTTCGAGTTCGACGGCGAGCCGGAGTGCAGCCCGCCGGTGCTGCAGGTGCAAGCTCGGGTGCCCACGAAGCAGCCCATGTTCACGTGCAAGTTCGGGTGCCGCAGCAACAGCGACCTGCGGAGGCCCGGGATGCAGCCGGAGCGCGACGCCGCGTCGTCGGCAAAGGAGCGCAAGGGGTGGTCGGTGACGGTGCACGATCTCAAGGGCTCCCCCGTGGCGATGGCGTCCATGGTCACGCCTTTCGTGCCGTCGCCGGGCACGGACCGCGTGAGCCGCTCCAACCCGGGCGCGTGGCTCATCCTCCGCCCCGCGGGCGACGGCGCCTGGGAGCCCTGGGCGCGCCTCGAGTGCTGGCGCGAGCGCGGCGGCGCGGGGGCGTCCGACAGCCTGGGCTACCGCTTCGACCTCCTCGTCCCCGGCGCGGACCACGCCGTGGCGCTCGCGGAGTCCTCCATCCCTTCCTCCAAGGGCGGCAAGTTCGCCATCGATCTGACCGCCGCGCAGCCGCTCAGCAGCCGGGGCGGCACGCCAGGGTGCAGCCCGAGAGGCAGCGGCGACCTCAGCAACTGGCCCCTGGGGAACTACCGCGGCTTCGTCATGTCCACCGCGGTCCAGGGCGAGGGCCGGTGCAGCAAGCCGACGGTGGAGGTCGGGGTGGCGCACATCGGGTGCGCCGAGGACGCGGCGGCGTTCGTGGCCCTCGCGGCGGCCGTGGACCTGAGCATGGACGCGTGCAGGCTCTTCTCCCACCGGCTGAGGAAAGAGCTCTCGCACCTGCAGGCCGACCTACTCCGGTGACCCACCTGGCCACTGGACTGGACCGGCGGCAACCACGAATCACGAGAGGAAATTGTACAGAAGTAGTTGAGGCAGACGTGTGCTTTAGTTTGTTGGGAGTAGTTCGATTCCGGTGACCGGCTAGTTGATCGTGGTCACCTACCCTTTTTTGTGAGCGCTGAGTGTGGTGTGATGATTTTTTTTGCTTGGTTGCTTCGCTTTAGCTTATGTATGTAGGGTGTCGTATTTTGTGATCAGATGAACTATGCTTCCAGTTCTTCCAATTCGAATTGAACGAGGAACGATTACAAGGGCAGAAAACGAGCTCTTGGCAAAGCATGGGTGCAATCAGCAGGCTCATCTTTTGTTTCGCCCGGTAAAATCGAGGCTGTTTTGGGGTGCACATTCGATTGGACCGAGAGTGCCTTTGCAAACAGGTAAGTAGCAGTAGTAGATCGAGCTGTGGAGAGATTTTCAAAAAGGAGAGTGAAAGGTAGTAGGGGCAAAGGACAGTAGGAGCTGTGCGGAGGCATGGGCGGAGGCAGGCGGGAGCACGTCGGGTCGGCTTGCCCCTACGGCGCGGGCTGGGAAGCAGTGGGCGTGGGCGCGCCCCGGCACCCACCACTTGCCGTTGGGTTGCCTGGTCGTGGGGCCGCGCATGGCGGGAGTGTAGTAGTGGGCAGGCGCCAGCAGTGCTGGTGCTGGGAGTTTGTTGGGATTGGCGCCCAGCTATGCATTCTTGCTTCTTTTTCGTCTGCGGTGGAGCTGGGTCCGCCGGCTCCGGGCAAAAAGGAATCCAACGCAGAATGGAATCGGAGGATCAAGGCAGGGAGAGGACTGCGTTGAAATTCGTTTCATGTTTTAGGTATATATATATATATATATATATATGTATGGATTATTAAATACATATATAAATTATGCCGCAGAAATTTTACATCCAATTTTTAATACATTTATATAGATTGCGAGTAAATTGGCTAGGTAGTTGGCTAACAATTAGTTAAAAGTTTGTCTAAGCAATTAGCCCACATATTAGCTTACTGTTTAGATACACTATGAGCCTCTTTGCATCCTATAGATAGTAGTTATCTGCTAATAACAATCTCTTATAAATCCAAACATGTATAGATAATAGTCTAACTAATTATTAGTTTGATGTTTAGATAACAACTATCCAACTTTCTAGACTAAATCGGATAATGAGTTATTATCTTAAGTAAATCCAAGAAGAGACCTATGACAAATTTTAGCTAGTTTATAGATAACTAGCAATTACTCCTAGTTCTTATATCCAACTAGTCCCTTAGGCTTCCGAATGTACCACGTGTGCAGTTTTGTTTACTCCGCAATCCAATCTTGCAGGGGAACAAATATATTCAAGATTCTTCACGCTTTAATTCACATCTTGTATTAGACCGGATTAAAGCGGTACTTCCTTCATCACAAATTGCGGGTACGACAACTATTTTATCATGCTCCTCTTCTCTGCCCTTGCGTTGCGTGCACCACCCTGAGGTGCCGATATCGACACCAGTCGCAGACGGTCGTCGAGGCTGACAGCTATGGAGAAGGCTAAAACTGCCAGGGCATTTTGATTACTAGTAATCGTATGTTTCGTTTAGAGTTAGAGGGTGATATAACTTAACCACGCGTACTTTACCCTGTACATCTGGCTGAATTAAAACAAATTACGTTTTCGGCCTGACGGAGTAGAATATATAATGGTATAATACACTGGCGTATGATTATTTCATGCCGCGGGCGGTGGCGTATGATTATTCAAGTCCAAATTTTGTGGTCGTCTTGCTCTTGCCAGTAATCACGCATGCATGCAGACCTTTATTCTTGCTGCTCGATCACGGGAAAAACGATGCGTGAACGCGAGCTGGAGGCGGCAGCGGAGGAGATGGCTGTTCGAACTTGAAAGCCGCAGACCCAGCTGACAACTGCCAAATATCGCTTGTGTATACGGTCGTTAACCAGGCCGAAACACATTGCACATCCAAATCACGACAGCTCACGCCGCTCTGGATCATAATAACGAGAACGGAGAAGAAGGCGATGATGACCGCAACCACAACCACAAGCTGGTCCGGGTCGTAATCGCCAATCGGGCCCGGACTTGGACGGACGTGCCGCGGAAGCCGCACGCCACACCCAAGCTTCCTGCCTGCTGCTCGGTACGTACGGGCGGCCGCAGCGGTCCCTCCCAGTCCCCCGTCTTGGACGACAGACATTGCACACGCAGGCGGCAGATCCGATCACTGTGGCTGTCGTCAGCACTGTATCACGTACTGCTGGAGCTGAAAAGCGTTTAAAAGCGCTTATTTTTCAGCACTTCTACAGTACTTTCCTCTCACAATAAATCAGCACTTCTACAGTACTTTCAGCGCTTTTCAGCTTCACCGAACAGAGCCTTAAAGTCCCGTTCTTGCCTCGGGGCCTCCAACGGGGCGTGCCGTAGGTACGTCTGGAGCGTACAGTATGATCGATCGTTTGTGCCGCTGCATGCCGTAGCTAGTCATTCCTCATTCTCCTCCCCGCACCCATATGATTTTTCTTCTTCTTTTGCTTTTTTTTTAAAAAAAATATCTGTGGACTGTGGTTCACAGTCGGCCATGGACGGAATGGTGGATACGCACCGCGATATGGGCTACCGTACAGCTAGACATCTCCAGGGCCCAGGGGAGAGCGTGCTGTATGGGCCATGGGCGCGCGCGTACTGGATGTACGGTGCGTGCGGCGTGGAAAGGCTGGCGGCAGCAGAACCGTGAACCGTCCCGCGTGCCGACTGCGTTGTGCCTTGTTGCGTCGGCGAGCGGAATCGCGCGGGCTCTGGATGGAACGGTTTCGCCAGCTGCATTTTTTGCTCCCCGTGTTGGGCGGGCCCATCTTAGGAGCGATTCGCCAAGACATGCCTAGAAATGGGCCGTGGCTAAGCCGTCTTATACGCGCACATTAATAAGAGGGCCAAGCCCAACAAAGGCCTGAGTTCTCAGACTTTTTAGGAGGGGATCTCTAAAAATCATAGTCCAGTTTTTCTCGTTGAACTATAAAACCATGTAAACAACGTCCTCCAATTGTCAGAACCGTTTAGCTTACGTTCATGTCCCGGTTAGAAGTAGGTTTCAATTAAATAGTGTTCATAAATTTTTTTAATAAGTTTTTAAATCACAAAAAATATTTGTATTCATATTAAAATTTGAGAAAAATCAAGTGATAGATTTCAACACGATAAAAAGCAAATAAAATATTTAGATCTCGTGAACGTATTTCTAGAAGCTTTAAGAAAATTAGGTTTGGCTCTTGGCGAGTGGGAAGTATCCAAAAAAAATCTGAAAATTTCTCAAAAATTATAATCAAATTCTAAATATGTTTTTAAAAACTTTTCGTTACAAAAACATGAATTGCAAACCAGCATAATGAATTCATTCAACATTAATTTCAGTCACGTCTTATGTTTTTTTTAGGAAAGTTCTAAAACTAAAGTTAGATATTGATGAGAATATTTTGGGAATTTTCCATTTTCTTAGAGGAGAACTTAATTTCTGGAAGATTATGTATATACTTTTGTGTTTTCTAAATGTTTTGGTTGGGTTTCTCATGTCCCAATCTATCTCAAGGATTTTTCAAAAAAAAAAGAAAGCCTAGATATAATTTTTGTGTTTTAAATACTCATCAAGTGTTTGAATGATACTTTCAATTAAAAGATGACAACACAAGAAATTTTGAATGGTTTTGAAATTATAGGATACTTTCAATTCTGGAAGTGGCTTGATCCGGAATAGGCCGATTCCGCAAACCAAACAGGCTGTAAGTGCTCGTATCACCGGATTGTTATGGTTGGCAAGGAAGGTGGAGCCGTGGAGGAGCATAAGATGGTATATAAGGAAGGAAGGGAGGGGCCTGATAGTGAGAGGGTAGCCCTTGTGTGGCCTAATGCCAGGACAGGGTACACAAGTATGAAGATAGAAACCCAGAGGAGGAAATCGAGAGGGTACACAATTTCGTTGAAT
Organism: Eremochloa ophiuroides; assembly: GCA_038502445.1. Lineage (NCBI taxonomy): Eukaryota > Viridiplantae > Streptophyta > Magnoliopsida > Poales > Poaceae > Eremochloa > Eremochloa ophiuroides. The sequence goes on from JAHLJS010000002.1 coordinate 7,995,225, forward strand.
CTACACATGGGAGGGAGCTTGAAACTTCATCCAAGCTGCCATGCGCCACGGAGAGATCATGATTTTTCACTCACGCATCGGACGCACAAAACAAATGGCCCCTCTCTCATCTATCGATTCCTCCTCCTCGGCCAGCGTCATGGCGAGCACATGATGCCTTGGTGCCGAGCCAGTGAGCCACCACACCGACTTGACCCGCGCTGCCTTGACGGTTTGACCGACACGCAGCACGTAAACCAACCCTTCTCCTTTCGAGCTCTGGGCCTCTAGCTTTTGGAGATCCGGTGACTTCTTGATTCGATTCGCTGCGCTCATGGTCATCCACATGCCGTTTGGGGCACTATCGGTTCAGCTCTCTCCTCTAGTCCTCTCTCCCTCTGTCTCATGTGTTTACTGTGACTGTCTGGGCTTCATCACAATAATTAAGTAGTACAGTAGTATATGCTAGCTCCGTAGGAGTACTTGCTTCTCTCGGTCGGCATGCATTCATGGTGTATTGCTGGTCTTCGTCCTCTCCCAAACCGACAGGGCACACAGAGCCAGTAAAGGCCTGGAGCATCAACTCGTGAAGGCGGTTGGTTTCACTTCAGTTTCTCTTCAGTCGCAGTGTCCTTGCGAGGAACGCAGGAAGGGTCCCTGCCTCTGCCTCTGCACTTCTGCAGTGATCCAGCCATCCAGGAAAGCAAGCTTTTCAACAGTCGTTTCTTCCTCTTGTCTTAGGTAAGCACTCTTTCCGTCGGTTAATTTGCATCTTTTCTTGCAAATAGTAGCTGTTTCCTACCTCTGTTTTGTTTCTTCTCCAAGAACATAGCGAAAAGCACTGTGCCTTTGTTAATCCTGTACGTATTACGTACGCTTGAGCGGCATTGAGCATGTAATAGTTTCTTTGCAATGAAGTGCATATATAGTTCACCGTCAAGCTGTGAAATTCACAGGTTACTAACTGCTCTAAAAACTTTTCCATTGCATGGTACTTGAAGTCAGGAGTGCAGAGCCTACACTTGATCCTGAAGCACGAGTACAAGTCTCCGCACACTAATCCCACCATGCTGAAGCAATCGTCAAGCAGGAGCCACAGAAGCAAGAAGCTCCGGGCAAGCCACAGTTTCCAGGCCTTCCTGCTCGTCGCCGTCGCCGTCTGGATCGTGTACCAGCTCACGCATTCGTTCGCCGAGCGACGGCCGCCTGTGGCCGTGGAGACCGGCGGCAGCAACGACGACGCCGCGCCGGCGCGGCGCCGGCTGGGCAGGAAGGGCTTCGTCCAATTCAGGAGCTGGAGCGACGGCTCGTCGGATGATGATCATCTTAGCAGCCAGGCTGGAGACGGCGACGGCGACGGCGACGGCGACGAAGAGGACCCGGAGGCCGATGAAGATGATGGTGCCGAGGGTGATGTTGTTGACGACGCGGACGACGGCCTCACCGTTGCCGCCACCGACGAAGAGGATGACGGCACAGATTTCCAGTCACAAGACGGCAGCCGTGAGGATGATCCGAAGGCTGTGTATGGAGGAACAACTCAGAACGGACTGAACACAAGCGTTGCTGCTCCGGTGAACGGCACCGGCACTGTGCTAGATGGTGCTGCCCCCGTTCTACTGCGCAATGCGACTGGTGGCGCAGCAGATGGCACTGCTCCGACGCTGAGTGGTTCTGCCAAGAACACTTCACCCGTCGGTGTGACGTTGTTGCGTGGCACAGGATCAGCTGGTGATATTGGGAACAAGTTGCTTGCCAACAGTTCCGCTGTAGGGGCACTTGGAGCAGAGAAGCCTACTAACAATACCCAGAAGGCATGAACCTTCTGATGAGAACTCCATTGTTCATGCCGTTGTACAGCGTGCTCAGGCAGAGGAGCGCTTCGCGCACAAGCATAACTGACAAACAATGAATTTAGGCGCTGTTTAGATCCACTGCAAATTACAATTGCAACTAGTCACGTCAACGTTGCGGTACATGCATGGAGCATTAAATGTAGACGAAATGTTTATATGTTTGTACTTTTTGTATGTACATCACGAGACGAATCTTTTAAGCCTACTTGGGTCATGATTGGACAAAAGTTGTCAGATACAAACGAACGTGCTACAGTGCAGAATTGCAACTGTAACTAGGATCTAAACAGGACCTTAATTTATCTGCACCTTGTACACCGGGCATTTTGGGCTCGTGGTTATTTTTGTTTTTGCTCAGATGTCCTATCACCAGGATGGGAGATGCCAAACATTGTCGATGGAGCTTACCGGTGAGGTCTTAACATTCCAGAAACTACAGTTTACCACAATTTCTGATCCGTTGCTGCACAGCTATAAATCAACTAAAAAGTTGGGATTCGCTGACACTAACCTTTTACCTTACCCCACCACAACGTTTGTTGGAAAATAAACAAAGCAAACAATTTTCTGCCTAGTTTATACCAATAGCAAGGGGAAATTAACAAGCGCACAGGATGCAATCCGAAGCCATCAGAAATGATAACAGCTTTGATAATTGTGATACTGTTTCCTGAAACCAGGCAAGACCAACTTACATGTGATATTTGATCTGGACATGTGGTAACAGATTAACAGCTGACACATTTAAAACCTCACTGTCAATACAAGAGTTTGGTCATTCTTATTTCTTGTTGTGCAGCAAATAGGTCACAAGGGAAAAGAAAATCACTGAAACAATCTGATAATAACACTTTAAAGCATGCAGCAGCTCCTGAAGGTGTGCTATTCAGGGCTCAATGGTGGTCCTTCTTCTCAAACAAGCCATCAGGACCTGCATTACATAATTGGATAATGTATCAGGAATGGAAAACCAATATTCATAATCAACTCCAACCAGTCAAAAATCACAGTAATGTTTACTGTTTGCATCTAACTTAGATGATACAAAATAACTCTCTGGATTCTAAAAGGCATTTTTCTATAAATATATACAGGAAGGAACCTACTATGTCTGACTTATTGTGAGAGGAAAATACTGTTCTGTGGCTGAAAATAAGCTGAACCTAGCTAAAGTGAACAGAGTGCTGGAAAAACAGTTTGGAGTGAATGGCACCTGTTGCATACTACTCCCTCAGTCCCAAAAAGGATGCAATTCTAACTTCTAAGTTTGACTAAATTTATATAGAAAAAACATATTAACGCTCATCATACTAGATAAAGTTCATTAGCTTTGCCATGGAATATATTTTCATAATATACCTATTTGGAGTCTTAAATGTTGATACTATTTAACATTCAAACTAGTTATTTTGACTCTGACCAGACCTAGAATTGCATCTTTTTTGGGGCCAGAGGTAGTACAGCATTGCAACAGATTACAATGAAAATACTAAAGCATGCTTTTCGAGGTATTTTTGGAATTTGTGTGGCATAAGAGTGTAAAGAAAGACGGTAAGACACACTTGATATCATGTATGAAAGCCTCAGTTCTGAACTCTTATGGGATACCACATTACTGTCAGGACAGAGTGTTTGTACACATCAAGGGCCAATTTGTCATGCGATACATGATAGGATCAAATAAGATACGGCCAACCAGGATGGATATCATCTCAACTATTATCTTTTGTACGGTGCTGTGTGCAATGGTAACTGGACAGAGCAAATGATATAAGATGATACGCAAACAAATGCTGAGCTCTGCAAGATAACCACCCTAGATGACCGAGCCCTTTGGTCACAAATAAGTCAACCATTCCAACTTCAACTACAAAATACCCTTTATTACATGTTGAGTTTCCATGAATATTTGAACATGATACGGATAGATTTATCTTGAAACGTAGATTCATAGACACAGTATATTAGAAGTCGCAATCAAAGTCTACCGTGGTTGACTTCAGACAACCTTAATAAAACATCACGTTGGAGAAAATAGATCCCAAATAAAGTAAAGGGTATATAGTAGAAGGTCACGTGGCCTATGAACATTTAGGACAAGATGCAGTGCAACTGAGTTCAACATTATATTCCAAAGCACAGTGGTTTGTGTGAAACATGGAATGAGAGGGCCAGACCCATTCGAATTCTAAAAAGTATTGAAAAGACCGTAATAATACTGTAAAAATACTCGCTCAATGTCCAAGACCCCAGTTAAGCCATCATTTCCCCTTTCTTTAAGATGAAACAAAGGCATTCTAGTATACAGCCATACATGACAAGACAACCTCTTGCAGTGTCACACAGGAGGAACTAATGAAAATAATTCCATCAGCACATCTACTACCTAAATAATTCCTGGGAAGAACAATTATTATCAGATACAGATAAACAATCCCATAACACCCTCACCTTATGTTGCAATATTTGTGTAGAACAAAGCAGTCAAGAATAAGGGGGGAAATAGATGTCAACGTCACCGTTAATGTCATTCGTGAAGCTATTAGATAGATGAATCCAATCAATTAACCAAGTCAGATAGTCCTATATGCAATTGGAGAACTCTGTCAACTAAATGCTAGGTTATATAATGTCCTACGAGCCTCTGATACACAAACTATTACACATTAATCCGATGGCATGTCGCCAAATCAAGCATCAATCCCTGACGCATTTCAATCAAACTATATCAGAAGGGAACGGAATAAATAATATAAAATCAAACAGGTTGCCAAGTCGAAATGACAGGGGTATACAATCCATACCCCAGGGAAACTCCTTGTTGCGGATGTGCAGATAGGGGTACGCCTGCAACATCAAAAACATATCATATCAGACTCAGGCCAAACCTAATCAGAGAATCCGAGAACTCGAGAGCGAGATCTGACCGGCGGCTCCTCGAAGTGGGGGTGGCCCTTGGAGAGGTTGTACGCCGCCAGAAGGGTGCAGGTCACGATCCCGGCGTAGGTGATCTTCTCCCACTTGGCCGTCTCATCTGCGAACGCGGAAAGCAAAGGGCCCAAAACCCAAATCAGTAACCCATCAGGTCTCGCAAAAAGAGAGAACGGAAAGGGGTCAGCGACCACGGCGGCAAGATGTACGTACAGGCGTCGTCGTGGGCGGAGGAGGACATGCGGCGCCTCAACGGGGCCGCGCGCGCCGCCAGCGACCGGAGGCCGGATCTCGCCGCCGCCGAAGCCATGGGTGGTGCCGCTGGTTTTGGGGAACGAGTGGGGCTGCCGGCTGCGTCGTTCGTTCCAGGAGCGTGGCTGACTTGGCTGCTTTCGCAGCTTTCTTTAACGCGCTGGTTTTTGTGGGCTTATCAATCTGGGCTATTTTTGGGCCGTGGGCCTTTTTATGATAGGTCGCCGCTCAACGTCGTTTGACCTCCAAATATTTTCTGCCCTACTTGAACGTTGTTTTTTGTGTGGAATATATATAGATATTTTTTCCTAGTTGAAAAAAAAAAACGTTTCATCACGAAGGAGGGTGAAAGGAAGATATTCTTTTTGAAGGGACAATCTTCACGACATATAGCAGTTCGTAGTCGGACAAGATGTTTCACCAACAATGAAGCGAGCAAATCAAAGATATTCCTATTGAAGGGAAAATATCCACCGTGTAAAAAAATATTTATTTTAAATTGCTATAACTTCTAAACGGTGCATATATTTTAAATTTGGTTTTCATCGGTGTGTTCTTCGTGACAAACCGAGCAAAAATAGACCACACTTACATATGCTTTGAATAATTTTATTATAATAGCAAATTATGCATGTAAACTTATAATATAATATATAACTTATACTAATACATTACATAAATTATAGTACATAACTTATAGATATTCCAAAACTTAAAAACATAAAAGTTTTACAACACTCGTTTTTCTAAGTTTTTAGCAAGTTATAAGGTAACTTATTACTTTGTGTTTAATAACTTATGTACATATAATTTGATGTTATAAGTTAGTACATATAATTTGTTTTTAATAAGTTATAAGGTAACTTATTCCTCTGTGTTTAATAACTTGTGTACATATAATTTGATGTTATAAGTTAGTACATATAATTTGTTAATAGATTTTTTTTTTCAAAACATAAGAAAATAGGATTTAGTCTTGTCACGAGAAACACATAGGTGCAGACGAAATCCAAGATAGATACATCATCTAAAAGGTTTAAAAATTTAAAATGAATGTTTTGTTTTTTTAGACTGTGTCATCGCTGACGTGACTACCACTTTGGGTGGGTGCACAGTGAGACTGTCTGCATCACGGTCCACTACCACGTCCTGCAAGAGCATATACCAGATGGGGGAGCTACAACGGATCCTGTAAGCGGTACGCTACACAAGTGGCGTCCGCTAAATATGGCACCCTAGCGGACGTCCGCTACAGGCCCTTATAGGGCCACCACGTGGGGAGGGAGAGAAAGGAGAAGGAGAACAATAGCACGGGGTGGGGCGACTGTAAGTGGACGGGGAGAGAGGTGATGTGAAAGGTGTGTATGATGTGTGTGCCTCAGTTAAGAAATTTTTGTTTTAGAAAAGGGTATATATATATATATATATATATATATATATATATATATATATATATATATATATATATATATATATATATATATCACAGCTTCTGTATCGATCAATGCATACGGCTGTTTATTATTACAAACATAAATAATGAACAGCCATATGCATTGATCGATGCAGAAGCTGGGAGAAATTGGTATAGAGGATAAAATGTTAATAATCTAGACAAAAAATTCTTTTAGAAGATAAATATAGAGTACGACGAGTGTGAATAGTCTGAGCCTCCTAGTTGAGCGCATGTAGCTTTTATGGAAATATTATTTGAACGTTGGCGATCTAGACAACCCGTCAAATGTATCTTCAGTGATCGGTGTCCTTGTCGTTGGTCCTTGGATCACTGAGAGTCTAACAGTCCTTTTCACAGAAGGATCCGATCAAACGACTTTCGACAAAAATTTATTGTTGGTTTCAGAATCCGGAGAAAGACTGTATAGTCAGGAGCCCAAGTATGGAACGTCACGCTGAAACGGAGAGAGGAGCACCCCACTACCTAGGCAACCATGTCCGTCCTCGCTCTACTAGTGCTCCTAGCTGCTGCTGGTAGCCTGCTGCGCGCGGCATCCGACGGCGCCGGCCAGTTCACCTACGACGGCTTCGTGGACGCGAGCCTCGCGCTCGACGGCGCCGCGCGTGTCGCGCCCAGCGGCCTGCTGGTGCTCACCAACGGCACGGTGGCCATGACGGGCCACGCGGTGCACCCTTCCCCGCTCCTGTTCCGCGAGCCGTCGTTGTCCAACGCCACGGTGCGGTCCTTCTCCACGTCGTTCGTGTTCGCCATCGTCGGGCAGTACCTCCACCTGAGCAGCCACGGGCTGGCCTTCTTCGTCTCGCGCACCGGGAGCCTCTCCACCACCATGCCGTTCCAGTACCTGGGCCTTCTCAACGCCACCGACGGCGCCGGGGCGGCCAGCAACCACATCCTCGCGGTGGAGTTCGACACGGTGCTCAACTACGAGTTCGGCGACATCAACAACAACCACGTCGGCATCGGCGTCGACAGCCTCCGGTCCGTCGCCGAAGACGCCGACGCCGACGGCGGCGGCTCCGTGCTCCGCAACCTGAGCCTGTTCAGCCGCGAGGCGATGCAGGTGTGGGTGGACTACGACGGCCGCTCCACGGTGCTCGACGTGACGCTGGCGCCCGTCGGCGTGCCCAGGCCCAAGAAGCCCCTCCTCTCGCGCGCCGTCGACCTCGCCGCGGTGGTGCCCGCCGAGGCGTACGTCGGCTTCTCGTCCTCGACCGGCGTCATGGCGTGCAGCCACTACGTGCTCGGATGGAGCTTCGCCTTGGACGGCGCCGCGCCGCCGATTGACGTCTCCCGCCTGCCGGACTACCCGCGCCCCAGATCGAAGCCCAGATGACGACGGAAGGTGCTGGCCATCGTGCTTCCAATCGCGGCAGCCGCTGCCGTCACGGTCGCCGCCGCCGCCGGCGTCCTTGTCTACGTGCGCCGGCGGATGGAGTACGTACGCGGAGCTGCGCGAGGACTGGGAGGCCGAGCTCGGCGCGCACCGGTTCGCGTACAAGGACCTGCACCGTGCCACCGGTGGCTTCACGGACAGGAGACTGATCGGGCGAGGCGGCAGCGGCGAGGTGTACAGGGGCGTGCTTCCACGATGCAAATCAGAGGTCGCCGTGAAGAGGGTGTCGGACGAGTCGAGGCAAGGGATGAAGGAGTTCGTCGCCGAGGTTGCCAGCATGGGCCGGCTACGCCACCGGAACCTCGTGCCGCTGCTTGCAGCGCGTTCTTTTGACCAATCAGCGCTTATTTTCAGCCATAAAATAGTATTTTTCTCTCGCAACAAATTAGCACGAATCGAAATCAGCGCTTATTTTTTAGGCAAAAGAACATGCCGTTGGCTATTGCCGGCGGCGGAAAGGGGAGCTGCTTCTAGTGTACAAGTTCATGCCAAATGGTAGCCTCGAGAAGCTTCTACATGACCATGACCAAGACCAAGGCAGCTGCAAGATCACCCTAGGTTGGGATGAGAGGTTTCGGATCATCAGAGATATCGCGGCAGGTCTGCTGTACCTGCACGAGGAGTGGGAACAAGTGATCGTGCACCGAGACATCAAGCCAAGCAACGTGCTCCTCGACGACGAGATGAACGGTCGGCTCGGCGACTTTGGCCTCGCAAGGTTGTATGAGCATGGTACGAGCTCGTACACCACTCGTGTGGTCGGCACCACGGGACCTAGCTCCTGAGCTAATGCGCACGGGGAAAGCGAACCCGGCGACGGATGTTTTCGCCTTCGGCGCATTCCTTCTAGAGGTGGCCTGTGGGAGAAGAACTATTGAGCAGGGCACGGAGGGGGAGGATTTTGCACTCGTGGACCATGTTCTTGGACACTGGCTCGGTGGATCGCTAATGGAAGCAATGGACTCAAAGCTTCAGGATAAGTATGAGTAGCATGAGGGGCGCGCTAACGCGGCGCCGGCTCTAACGTGCACGTGCACCGCTCGGACACCGGGAAAAAAAAAGAAGCGGAAGTAAACTGTAACGATGATGTTATGACCAACGACTGCTGGCGTCATCACGAATGTTATGACCAACGACTGCTGGCGTCATCACGAACAGCGTATGCTGACGTCAGCATGGACAGCGCCGCATGTCTCCATTATAAACAGTAACGAACAGTCGCGGGGCGCTCTGCGGCCAGCGATTTATTTGCGCGGTAGGTGCGCTACCGCCGCGCCTGTCCTGAACGGCGTACCCGTGGAAAGAATCTGGACAGCCAGAAAAAAGCTGTGCTACCGTTGCCAAACGGTGCACCCGGTGGAAAAATCTGGACAGTAAGAAAAAAGGTAAACTACTGTCGAGCTGGCACTGAACAGCGCACGCGGTGGTAAAAAATACCTGGTGAAAAAAATATGGATGCCGTAAGAAGTAGCATTATTTACTTGCGCGGTAGGCGCGCAACCGCCGCGCCAGTGCTCAATGGCGCACCCGGTGAAAGTCGTGGCGGTGCTGAATGGCGCACCGGATGAAAAAAATCTGTACGGTAAAAAAAGACGTGCTACCGTTACGCCGCGAATGGTGCAGCTGGTGGAAAAATCTGTATGGTAAGAAATAGGGTACGCTACTGCTAAGCTGACCCTAAACGGCGCAAAAAAATTACCCGACCGGAAAAATCGGATAGCAAAAAAAAAGGCTGTGCTGATGTCACGCTGACGTCAGCGTAAACAGTCGCAGAGGGCTTCTCCGGCCAGCGATTCATCCGTGCGTATGGAATGTTATGTTATTATGCAGAAGAGGCGTGCCTAGTTCTGAAGCTTGATTGCTTTGCTCACACCCTCTTGCCAGCGAAAGACCGAGCATGAGGTAAGTTGTGCAGTATCTAGATGGCGGGGCAGCGTTCCCAGAGCTAGTACTGACGAATCTAAGCGAACATGACGCCCACAGCGTTCCCAGAGCTAGTACTTGAGTGAGAGATTACTAGAGGAAAAGGAAATATGAAGGAAATGCTTGTACAATTATATTTTTGTAATATGCCATTTTTTTAGATAACGTAACAAAGATTCCTACCCTACATCATTAACCTATTTCTGAAGTCAGTCAAAATAGCACGGCTGAATGAGGATTAAACTATCTGACACCAATACCAGTATTCACACTTCTAGATCTATTCTTTAAAAAAAAAAAAGAACACTAGATCTAGACTAGATTGAAGTCTGGGAATGCTTATATATAGATTACAATCAATGCGACAATGCTTCGTCCAGACCTGTTCCAAGACGTCTGAAACTTCATGCGAAACTGACTGAGTCTTTCTTCAATGAGTACTATACTAATCAAACAAGGTGGAACGTATCATCGTCCCCTAGACATCAATTTCTTCATCACTTGACAGACAAACAAACAAGACAAGACTCGCAAGATGGGACACAAAACCACAACCGTACGTGCAGCTCCAACATGTCATTGTCATCGTCCCCCGGACAGATCGGACACCGTGCCGTAGCTGGCGTCGGACACTGCCGAGGACGGCGTCGGATACAACACGGTGTACGAGCCAGACCCGTTGCCCTGCAGCGAAGCCATGGTGCCGAAATCCAGCTCCAGGCTGCCGTCCAGGTATCCCACGACCTGGGTCATGCTGGGCCTGGCGCCGGGCGAGGCCTGCGTGCAGAGCAGCCCCAGCTCGAGCGCCAGGCTCGCCTCGCCGGCGTCGTACTCCCCGTGGAGCCCAGCGTCCACGCAGTCGGTGATCCTCCCCGCGGACCAGCGCCCCAGCAGGCCAGCACCCAGTCCACGAGCAGGACGCGGTCGCCTTCCTCGATGGGCCGCCGCCCACACGTGACCTCCAGGAGGAACACCCCGAATGCGAACACGTCGGTGAGCGGCGTCGCCTTGCAGGTGCGCGCCAGCTCCGGGGCCAGGTACCCGATGGTGCCCACCACCCGCGTCGTCCGCGGCTCGCCGCCGTGGTCGTGCAGCCTGGCGAGCCCGAAGTCGTCCAGGTGCCCGCCATCGCGTCGTCCAGGAGGACGTTGCTCGCCTTGACGTCGCGGTGGACGATCACCTGCTCGCAGTTGTTGTGGAGGTAGGAGAGCCCCAGGGCGACGTCCTTGATGGCACGGAAGCGCTTGCACCAGTCCAGAGCAGCAGGCTTCTTCCTCTCGCGATCGTATAGGAATTTGTCGAGGCTTCCGTTCGGCATGTACTCGTACACCAGGAGCAGCTAGCCGGCGCTCCGGCGGCAGTAGCCGAGCAGGCGGACGAGGTTCCGGTGCTGGAGGCGCCCGATGCTTGTGATCTCCGCGACGAACTCCTTGATCCCCTGCCGCGAGTCATGCGACACCCGCTTTACAGCTACCTGCAGCTTGGACGCCGGGAGCACTCCCTTGTACACCTTTCCGAACCCGCCGGCCGGAGCAGATGCCTGCCGTCGAACCCGCCGGTGGCATGGAAGAGGTCCTTGTACGAGAACCGGCGCTGCCCGAACTCGTCCTCCCATTCCTCACGAAGCTCGGCGTACTTGGCCCGTCTCCATCCCAACACAAACGCGCTGGTGACCGCGGCGAGGACGAACGCCACGACGCCGATTGGCTCGACGACCACCGTGTTTGACTGATCGCCTCCGCCGCCAGCTACCGGCGGCTCCGGCAGCTTGGAGTAGTCGAGATCAGGAGAAGCTGATCCGTTCAAGGAAAAGCTCCAGCCAAGGATGCAGTGCCGCGACGAGATGGCGCCCAGGGAGGAGGCGAAGCCGACGTACGACGTGTCCGTGATCACCGTCGACAGGTCGACGGCATGGGAGAGCAGAGGCTTCTTGGGCTTGGGCACCCGCAGGGGTGCTAGCGTCACGTTGAGCTCCGTGCTCGCGCCATCATAGTCCACCCACACCTGCATGGCCTTGCCGCTGATCAGGCTCAGGTTACGGAGCGCTCCGCCGCCGCCGGTGCCGTCCTTGTCGTCGTCGTCGTCGTAGTAAGCTGCCGAGGCGGCCTTCACGGACCTCAGCCCGTTTATGTCAATCCCGACGTGGTTGCTGTCCATGTCCCCAAAGTCCACGTCGAGCAGCGTGTCGAGCTCGACGGCGAAGACATGGTTGGTGGCGTTCCTGACATCGCTCGTGTTGAAGAGATCCATGAACTGGCCCGGCAACGTGCCCGGTAAGCTCTTGGTAGGGGATATGAAGAAGGCCAACCCGTAGGTGCTAATCTCGGCGTACTAGGAGAGGATGGCGAACACGAAGGTGGTCGAGAAGGAGAGCACGCGTCCGCCGGCGCCAGAGGGTGAACGGAAGTGGAGCGGCGCTGGGTACACGCCGTGCCCTTTCATCCAGTACGTGCCGTTGGTGAGCACGAGGACACCTTCCGGTGTGACCATGGCCGAGTCGTCGACGGTGATGTTTGCGCCAGCGAAGCCATCGAAGACGAAGTCGATGGCGTTGGCGTCGCCGGAGGAGTGCACAAGGTTGAGGCTAACGTAGAGGAGGAACACAAGCAGTGGCAGCATGGTGGCTGTTCTCTACAGAATATGGCTAAACTGAACGATGCTCTTGCATCAGTGTGTGCAATCGATCTGCTATCGGCAATAGAAGTACCAGGTTCTTTGGATTGTTGTTGATGTTTTTACTAGGATGAATGTATTATGTTCACGTCTGTACTTGTAAATAACAACCGGTCCATTCAAAGCATTATTACTCCAAGTCTCCTACTGGTTGGCTGATTGACTTGTGCAATGACTCGAGTGTTTTCTTCCTTTTTCTGACTAGACAAGTAAATCATCGCCTGTCTATACTAAGAGAGCATGCTTTATACTCAAACTTTAGTATTCCGTCTTTTTTTCTCGATCACGTACGCAAAAGCAGTTTTGAGTACAAAGGGGTGGTCTCTAGTGATGCTCAATAGAAACTGCCTTCCAGGGGCGGATCCAGGATTCTAGGTCAATGATGTCAGCATAAACTCTTGACTATTACGACGTTGCTTCTAGTAAACCAATAACATGTAGAAAATTTATACATCTTGGCTTAACGGAACCGCCTGTGCAAATCATTTTATACAGGTGGTTCACTTAACCAAACCGCCTGTATAAATAGGCTCGTGAACCGCCTGTATAAAACCATTTGCACCGGTGGTTCGTAGTTCTGGCCCCACCATTTTTTATAAAAAAGAGCTTACAGACTTTTTTATCTTAAATCATGAAAGTCTATAGCATTTTCCCCGCCTTGCTATATCATGGTTCAAAATTATAGAGACAAATCAATTTAGACAAAATTATCAAGACCTTGGTTCCATAACATATTTTGTGGCTACATTGCCTTTGTCTGTAGCAAGTAGCAACACACAGACATGTTTCTTAGATGAAATTAATCTAAATATCCAATAAGTAAACTAAGTAATAAAAAGTAAATGCTAGTGTCAGAGGATACAAAGGAATATGAAGTAACATGGAAATAATGGACAGGGTTCTATTGAAGAAAAGAACCGACCGAGGAATTTTGTTGCTCACTGCTGTCACTAGACCAGACTTACTGATATCAAACTTGATAAAAAAAAGCATGTCACTTGACAAGATAGAAAGGCATTGCTGTCACCTGACAGCATTAGTTATATGCTGGCTCCGCCCCTGGCCTTCCCTGTATCAAACAACCGAGGTCCATGACGCCGGTCTGCACCCACAGCTCAAACTTTAGTATATTCCGTCTAAAAAAAAGCTAAGATCCTCCTTATTCAAGGTTAAAAAAAGATCAAATTAGCGTTTGCAATTGCGTATCATGCTATTTTAGGCCAAAACATCTAACATCTCCAAATCGCCTCCAAACTACTCCTCCTTGTTTTTTTCAATTCAACTGGAGAGGTTTGCACCCCCTACAGGAACTTTTTTTAACTAAAAAAGAGTACAAAGCAAATACTCCTCCTTATTCAAGGTTAAAAGAAGATCAAGTAAGTGATAAAAAGAAGAAGACGACCAAGTGTTTGCAATTCCTAAGAACTAGAAATGGTCGCGGCGTTGCCGCGTATGGCTAGTGTCTGGGCTGCTTGAGTGTGGAGGTTAGGTACGCATCAGTATGTTATATTTTACTTTTATTACTGTAATGGAACTAAAATTTTTTGAAGGAAAAGGGTAAAAGTATTTATTAAGGAGGGAGGAGCATAAGTAGATGGAAGGTTAGTGTGATGATATTTTCTCATGAGGAGTTCTGAATAACTGGATTTTTCTATTTTACGATTCTTATTTGATTTTCATATTTGCCTATAAAAATATAGGGAAAGTGTAGAGAAGAAACTTTGTACTAAAACATGTTCTACTTTAGATCCATTGCATAGATTTATTCTTGAGGATTCTGAAACAATTTGATTTTTTATTTGATTTTTCTTTGATTTACTATGCAATTTCAATTTTTGAGGAAACTTTCATATTTGCCTATAAAAATATAGGGAAAAATATATGGTACAAACTTTATACTAAAACATGTTCTATTTTGGATCAACTACATAGATTTTTTTTATGAGGATTCCAAAACAATTTAATTTTATATTTTACGGTTTTTCTATGATTTACTACACTGTTTCAAAATTTGAGCATATACAAGGGAAATGGCATCGGGCCGTTTTTGGCCCACTACGGCCCATGAAGAGGTGGCTGACCGGCTCATAATATGGCATGAACGACGGGTTGATTTCGTAAAGCATGTTAACAGCATGCAAATCTTTGTGGTATGTGTGCACGTCTTTTTCATGCTCTAGAGACGCAATTTTAGCTTATCTAATTCTTGTTTATTTCTTCAATGTTTTTGTCATCTTAATTATATACTCGGTATAAGTTTTTTTCTTGGTGTCTAGTGTTATTTTGTAAACTAGCTAGGTACATGTTTTCATTGTTGAGTTATTAGAGCAGGTTACCATGCATGTGTCTTGGTCTTATGTGCTGGATCTATTTTGAGCTAAGCTGGGGAGCTTTAGTGCTTTTGTAGTTGGATTAGTTATTGGAATCAAATAATAAGTTTAAATCTAGTATAATTAATTTTCAGTTCAAGTTCTGGTTCTATTTAGTGGAATCTAAATTTAATCTAGCCCAGTGCACTGCAATAGAGTTTGACTGTTATGTATTTCAGTCTTATCGTGTTCAGTATGTTAGCATTTTTTCCTCTAATGCTTAGTGCATCAGCAACCTAATAGTAGACATTGCATGTTATTTTCATTTTCTAGAAGAAGGGGTTGCAGCTCACTTCAATTTTCATTCTGTACCTATAAAGCAGGTTAACAAGACGCGAAATCTTGCGGTTCATGAACATGATGCGATATTAAAGACTTGGCAGATATGATCCAAGCTATTGGACTCATAATAGCAGCTGGTAACCTACACAATCAAGGTGAGGGGACAAACAAAAACTACTTTTGAACTACACATCAATTGGCAGATATGAACTGTTAGTTGGTTCTCAAAATTGCAGTCTTTATGTTAAGTTTCAATTTGCCTTTGTGTTAATTTTCTGGAAAATGCAGTGAGTTCATTTTAGTTAATGGAAGTGCAAATGGCAGCGCTAGTGTAAGGCAGCACTAGTAATCTGTCTCCACTGAACTACATGTATCAAACAAGTGCCTTTTTTGTTTTTTTTTTTAATTAGGCCATAAGCAAACAATGTATTGCCAGTTCTCAGGAAATGGTTGGCTAGGGTTTGATTGGATTAACTTATTTATTGTTTTGTTTGTAGCTATTTTTTATGTTTAGTGTGCAAGTAGCTCAATTTGACTTTCTTTCTTTTTTTTTACAGGGAAATTGTTCAAGTTGTATTCTTGAAATTGAAGTTGTCCCTTTTTTTTTTTTGAGAATCTGGAGTTATCCCCTGGAGAGCAATCCGGTGTTATTGCTGTCAAAGATTTGGACATTGAAGATAGGGTGAAGCTAGTTGCTAAGATGGAAAAGCGAGCTAAGGCTGATGACCTCTACTAGTCTGTTTATTGCTCTCAGATTTGGCCTATGCGACAATATCATTTTAAGTAATTTTAGGGAGCTCTCTGTTTTGGTCGAGTTCTGATAAGCTTATTATCTATTTTTTTTCAGATGTTAGATGTTGTTACTTGTGATATTTCAGGACTATGTCAAAGTATGTTTTTGAGGTTTTCGACCTTGAAGTTAGTCAGAGCAATTGCTGTTCCAAGGGGTGGGTGGATTTAGCGGAGTTACATCTGAAAGAAAAAATTCAATATTTTAAACTTTTGGTTAGCTTATCAAGTTTTGGACTTATTCTAATATATATTTTGTTTCAACCTTTCAACAATCAAACAAATTTCGGTTGATCGTTTTCGCTTATTTTGGATGAATTTTTTTTTATTGTTAGTGTGCTGAATATTGCGCCTGCTAAATTTTTGTTTGTTTTGTTCCTTTGAAATAACCGGTTGTTTTGTTCCTTTTGAAATAACCAGTTATTTTGAAGGGACAAAACAACTCAATACTCATAGAATTTTGTTGTTTTATTTCCTTCAAACAACCGGCGAGGACTGAAACAACCAAATGTCCATTAGACAGACTCTTCAAATCGTTTGCAATTGCGTTTGTAATTGCAAATCATGCTAAACCCTAAACCTTAAACGCTAAATCTAAACCCTAATTCAAGGTAAAAAAAGATCAAATTAACGTTTGCAATTGCGTTATCATGCTATTTTAGGCTAAAACATCTAACATCTCCAAATCACCTCCAAAAATACTCCTCCTTTTTTTATCCAACTAGAGGGGTTTGCACCCCTACAGGAACTTTTTTTTGAACTAAAAAAGAGTACAAAGCAAATACTCCTCCTTATTCAAGGTTAAAAGAAGATCAAATTAGTGATAAAAAAGAAGAAGACGACCAAATTAGTGTTTGCAATTCCTAGGAACTAGAAATGGTCGCGGCGTTGCCGCGTATGGCCAGTGTCTGGGTTGTTTGTATGTGGAGGTTAGGTACGCATTAGATTAATTGTTGCTATGTTATATTTTACTTCTAGGCCATGTTTAGTACCTCCTAAAAATCAAAATTTTTTGTCACATCAATTTTACGGCACATTGAAAGCCCTAGTTTGGTTTTGATAATTAATGACATCCTAAAGACTAACCTAAATTGCTAAGTGATGGCAAGGTTTAGGTTGGTCAAACCATGGAGTGCGGAGCCTAGGAGACTTTGTTGATCAAGATGGCTCTACTATGGATCAAGTGAACAAGAAGTGAGGGATCAAGTGTTAAGAAAAGACATGAAGGTAAAGGTATAACCTCAAATAGGCTTTTCTTTAAGTGATCAAGACACCTAGAGGGTGTTATCACATTTAGGATAGATAGCCGACTATTAAGGGGAGAACGAGTGCTGGATTACTTTCAAGTACTCTAGGTTGCATTTTATTTGCATTGAACTAACGAACCTAGAGATCAAAGTTAGAAACCCTTGAAAAATGTTTACAAAATGTTAACACACTGTGTACAATTGTTGAAGACCTTGAGTGTTAGCACATAGAAGCAAGGGGTGAGAAATAGACTTGAAAAACCCTGAGAACTGAGCGTCGAACTGTTAGCAGGGGCAGCGTCGGACCATTGAGAAGAGTCCGACGCCTAACCCTAGCTCCGGCAAATGTTTTACGAGCGTCGGACCATTGCCCACTCCAGTCCGACGGTGCCGAGCAGCGAGGTGTGACGCGTGGCGCAATCTGAGAGCGTCGGACGCTGAAGCTTAGTCCGACGCCGAGCGTCCGACGCTGTTTTCCCGGTTTCAAACCTCTCTAGAAGTGTCAGACTATACGTTTCGTTGGTCCGACGGTGTTCGCTGAAGAGTCCGACGGTACGCGCGCAGTGTACTGGGAACAGGGCGTCGGACCGAGAGTGTTAGTCCGACGCCCCCAGTCCGACGGTCCGCAGTTGAGCGTGAGAAGTAGCCGTTGCGATCCAGCGGCTGTGGTTGAATCGAGCTGACACGTGGCGAGATTTAGAGCGTCGGACGCTAACGCTTGGTCCGACGTTGTCGGTCCGACGCCCAAAAAACGTGTTAACGGCTGTTTTTCAGTGGGTAACGGCTAGGATTGCACTTAGCGGTATTTATACTCTTTCTCTGGTCACTTGGTGACAACTCTTGCACACTTGAATTATTTACATACTCTTTGTGAGCATCCTAAGCCTCCCACTCACTCACTTGTTCATCTTTGTGAGTTGAATGATCCTCAAGTGCATCATTGCTTAGTGAATTGCATTCTAGAGCACTTGAGAGCAAGGCAAGGCTGAGTTCTTATTCTCTTGGGGCATTGCCGTGTCCCTAGCGGCTTGGAGGCGATTCTGGTGTGAGGTTGATTGGAGATTGTTCAAGCCCACACCGAGGTGATTGATTGTGAGAGGTTTTGTGGTTATCCTCGGCGGAGTGCCAAAACCAACTCTAGTGGATTGCTCCTGGTTGATAGCCTCTTCTCTTGTGTTAGTGAGCGGCTCCCGGTGAGGGATTGGCGTGTGAAGCGTAGCTCGCAATCCACCAAGGAAGACCGGTGCCTCAACGAGGAGTAGCGTGACGGCGATCATGTGAACCTCGGTAAAAAATCGAGTGTTCTTTGTCTTCTCCACCATCGAGTGGACTCTTGGCTTTCTTGTTTTTTATTGGGTTTGATCATTTGGTTTTTATATTGGATATATCCCGGTGATTGGTCTTCACGGCGTGCGGACTTCACTTCAATCAAGCCCATCGGTATAATCCTCTCGATCTTTCTTCCTTGCGCTTAATACTTGTTTAGGTGCCATCTTCTTAGGTTCGGGGGAGTTGGTTTCTTGCGTGTTGAGTGCTTATATTTGTGAGTAGCATATCTTGATAGATGGCTTGCATAGAATAATTTAGAGCTAGCGCTTTGTCTCGCTTGCTTATCAACTAACTTGTGGTCTAGTGTTTTGCTAGAATTTTTAATAGGCTATTCACCCCCCTCTAGCCTATACGGTCCTTTTAAGTGGTATCGGAGCCGAGGTCACCATCGTTTGAGGCTTAACATCCTTGTGGTGAAAAATGGCTCAAATCAATGTGTTGGGGAAGCCGCCAAAGTTTGATGCCACAAGTTATGATCATTGGAAGAGAAAGATGATAGTGCATTTCATGACCATGCATATCGATGTGTGGAAGGTGACGGAGACAAAAATTGAGTATGAGAATGCTCAAGCTCCCACCGATGTTGACAAAAGAAAGATGGAGTGCAATGCCCATGCAATCAATGCACTCTACACCGCTCTTGAGTCTCATGTGTTTGAGCAAATCAAGGATCTTGATTTGGCTCATGACATTTGGAAGCGGTTGGAGGAGACATATGAGGGCACACAAGAGGTTAAGAATGCCAAGGTATATATGTTGAGAGAGAAGTTTGGCACTTTCAAGATGAATGAAGATGAAAGTGTGCCGGAGATGTTCAACCGGCTACAAGTGATAGTGAATGACTTGAAGAGCTTGGGTGAGGACATCAATGACAAGGACTTCTCTCATAAGTTCTTGAGGTGCTTGCCCGTAAGATTTGCTATTATCAAGACCTTGCTTGCAAGAGAAGACTTGAGCACTAAGAAGCCGAACCAAATCCTCGGTGAGATCATTACCCAAGACATAAATAATGAAGAGGTAGTTGAGGAGAAGAAGAAAAGAGTGTGGCTCTCAAAGCTACACCCTCCAAGAGCAAAGGCAAGGCCAAGATGGATGAGCTAGAAGAAGAATCTACCTCTAGTGATCATGAAGATGATGAGGCCATGGCTCTTTTAGTACGCAAGTTTGGTCGTTTCATGAAGAGAAAGGGGTATGGTCAAGGCAAGAAGAAGTTTATCTCCAAAAACAAGCAAGAGCCAAAGAGATGCTTCAAGTGCAAGAGCTTGGGTCACTTCATTGTTGATTGTCCTCTAAATAGTGACAATGACAATGAGAGTGATGATGATAAGAAGAAGAGCAAGAAGAAGGACAAGAAAGAGAAGAAGAACAAGAACGTGACTCTCAAGAAGAAGAAGAAGGGCAATCATATTATGTCACTTGGCATGATAGTGATGCCTCTACCGATGATGATGATAGTGATGATGAGAGCAAGACTATCAAGAAGAAGGCTATGGCAAGCATTGCTCTCAACAACAAGCTATCTTTCTTCGATACTCCATCTACATGCTTGATGGCCAAGCCATCTAAGGTACAATCCGATAATGAGAGTGATGAGGAGGAGCTATCATGTGATGAGCTTATGTCCATGCTTGATGATGCCAATACTTACATTGAGGCCAAGAGAAAGGAGTGCAAAGAATTGCGCAAAGGCAAGATAGCCATTGAGCAATCCTTTGATGAGCTCTTGAAGTCTCATGAGAGGCTAATGGAAACCCATGAGAACCTCAAGGTGGCTCACTCCAAACTTGAGAAAGCTAATTCCTCTCTAGTGGCCGAAAATGAGAAGAGGGCATCTATCAATACATGTGACATGGGTTCATCATGTGATATCCTTAGTGACATGTCAATTCCTTCTTCTACTATTGTTGTCACTAGCCCTTCTTGCAGCTCCACCACTCCTATTTCACCCAAAGTTGATGACTCTAAGTCCTCACTTGTGGTAGAAAACAAAAACCTCACGGAGAAGGTCAACAAGCTCACTCGTGCCTTAGGCAATGCCTATGGTGGGGATGTCCGCTTGCTAAAGTGTTTGGGTAGCCAAAGATTTAGTCACTCTAAGAAGGGACTAGGCTATACCCCCAAGAAAGGCAAGGCCGTTTTTGTGACTCCCAAAACTACCTTTGTGAGGAGCAATGGTAGGTATTCCCAAAGATGCAAGCAAGTAGGGCATGATAAGCAATATTGCATGGCCAACAAGATCAAGCAAGTAAAATTTGCTAGTGCGACTTCAATTCGCCTTGATTCCTATTACATGCTCACCAAGGAAGTGAAGGGTGTTAAAGCCAAGTATATTGGTACACCAAGAGGCAACCCACGGATGAGATCCATTTGGGTGCCTAAGTCTTTGGTCACTAACCTCCAAGGACCCAAGAGCGCTTGGGTATCTAAAACCAATTGATCTATTCTTTGTAGGTCAATTATAAAGCCGGAGGAAGACATTGGGTGCTTGATAGTGGATACACTCAACACATGACCGGAGAGTCTAGTATGTTCAATTCTATCAACACAAATGGTAGCCAAGAGTTTGATTCTATCACATTTGGTGACAATGGAAAAGGCAAGGTGAAAGGATTAGGCAAGATTGCTATTTCAAATGATATGAGCATATCAAATGTGTTGCTAGTTGAATCTCTCAATTTCAACTTATTATCGGTTGCACAACTATGTGATCTTGGTTTCAAGTGCATCTTTGGTATTGATGATGTTGAGATTGTTAGTGTGAATGGTTCCAACTTGATCTTCAAGGGCTTTAGATATGGGAACCTATACTTGGTGGATTTCAATGATAGTGAAGCAAAACTTTCTTCATGTTTAATCTCAAAGTCAAGTCTTGGTTGGTTGTGGCATAGAAGACTTGGACATGTTGGGATGAAGCAACTTGGTAGATTGGTCAAGCATGACATGGTTAGAGGCTTGAAGGATGTACACTTTGAGAAGGATAGGTTGTGTAGTTCTTGTCAATTTGGAAAGCAAGTTGGGAACACACACCCTAAGAAAGGCATAATGAGTACATCTAGTCCACTTGAGCTATTGCATATGGATTTGTTTGGTCTAACCACTTATGCAAGTATTGGAGGAAGAAAATATGGCGTTGTGATAGTTGATGACTTCTCAAGATACACTTGGGTCTTCTTTCTAGTTGACAAAAGTGAAGTGTATGAAATCTTTAAGTCTTTTATCAAGAGAAGTGAAAATGAGTTTGATACAAGGGTGAAGCAAGTTAGGAGTGATAATAGAAGTGAATTCAAGAATACAAGAGTTGATGAGTTTTGTGATGATCTAGGAATCAAGCATCAATTCTTGGCAAAGTACACTCCTCAATCAAATGGTCTTGTCGAAAGAAAGAATAGAACTCTCATTGATATGGCAAGAACCATGCTAAGTGAATACAATGTTAGTGATGATTTTTGGGCGGAAGCTATCTATACGGCTTGCTACACTAGTAACCGTCTATATTATCATCCAATGTTGAAGAAAACACCCTATGAGCTCTTGAATGGAAGAAAACCCAACATTGCATATTTTAGAGTGTTTGGTTGCAAATGCTATATCTTAAAGAAGGGCACTCGTTTGGGTAAATTTGAGAAGAAGTGTGATGAAGGATTTCTTCTTGGATATTCAACTTCAAACAAAGAATATAGAGTATGGAACTTAGCACATGGGATAGTTGAAGAAATCCATGATGTTGAGTTTGATGAAACCAATGGGTCTCAAGAAGTGAAGGATAATCTAGATGATGTAAGGGGACCTCAATTAGTTGATGCTATGAAGAACATGGACATTGGTGACATTAGACCAAGACAAGTTGAAGATAATGATGATGAAGTCATCCCTCCTATTGTACAAGTGGAAGATGAAGCAAATCAAGCAAGCTCAAGTGAATCTCAAGTTCAAGCTCATGATCAAGATCAAGACCAAGTTCAAGATGCTAGTTCATCTTATATTCTCCAACCAACTCACATTGCAAGAGATCATCCTCTAGATCAAATTGTTGGTGATATTAGTAGAGGTGTACAAACAAGGTCAAGAGTGGCTTCATTTTATGAGCACCACTCATTTGTCTCACAAGAGGAGCCTACCAACATTGAGAATACACTAAAAGATGAGGATTTGATCAATGCTATGCATGAAGAGCTCAACAATTTTAAGAGAAATCAAGTATGGGAATTAGTTCCAAGACCAAGTAAATACAATGTGATTGGCACCAAGTGGGTCTTCCGGAACAAGCAAGATCAAGATGGGATTGTTGTGAGGAACAAAACTAGATTGGTTGCACAAGGTTATACTCAAATTGAAGGCTTAGACTTTGGAGAAACCTATGCACCGGTGGCAAGATTGGAAGCAATCCGCATCTTATTGGCATATGCATGTGCTCATGATATCAAGCTCTATCAAATGGATGTCAAAAGTGCATTCTTGAATGGATACATCAATGAGTTAGTCTATGTTGAGCAACCTCCCGGTTTTGAAGATAATAAGAAGCCCGATCATATATACAAGCTCAAGAAGGCCCTCTATGGCTTGAAACAAGCACCAAGAGCATGGTATGAGAGATTGAGGGACTTCCTACTCTCTAAAGGGTTCAAGTGGGAAAGGTTGACACCACTCTCTTCACTAAGAAGATCGGGAATGACTTGTTCATCATGCAAATCTATATTGATGATATCATTTTTGGATCAACAAGTCAAACATTTTGTGAAGAGTTTGGAGAAATGATGGCCAAAGAGTTTAAAATGTCCATGGTTGGTGAACTTAGCTACTTTCTTGGACTCCAAATTAAGCAATTGAAGAATGGCACATTTGTGAGTCAAAGCAAGTATATCAAGGACATGGTGAAGAAGTTTGGATTGCAAAATACAAAAGCAATCCCAACACCAATGGGTACTAGTGGAAGCTTAGAACCGGATGTAGAAGGTGAATTGGTTGATCAAAAGCAATATCGGTCAATGATTGGTAGTCTACTCTATGTGACCGCTTCTAGGCCGGATGTGATGTTTAGTGTGTGCATGTGCGCAAGATATCAAGCCTCTCCAAGAGAAAGTCATTTGAAGGCAACTAAAAAAATAGTGAGGTACTTAAAGAGCACACCTAACATTGGTTTGTAGTATCCCAATGGCTTTAACTTCACATTGATAGGTTATGCGGATGCGGACTATGCCGGTTGCAAAATTGATAGAAAGAGCACTTACGGTACATGTCAACTCTTGGGAAGGTCACTAGTTTCATGGTCATCCAAAAAGCAAAATAGTGTTGCACTTTCTACCGCCGAAGCGGAATACATTAGTGCAGGAAGTTGTTGTGCACAATTGCTTTGGATGAGGCAAACCTTTAAGGACTACGGATTGAAATTCAATAAGGTTCCATTGCTATGTGACAATGAAAGTGCGGTGAAGATCACAACCAATCCGGTGCAACATTCAAGAACCAAACACATAGATGTGAGGCACCATTTCATAAGAGATCACCAAGCAAAAGGAGATATTGTAATCACAAGTGTAGGCACCGAAGATCAACTAGCCGACATATTCACCAAGCCACTTGATGAAGTTAGATTTTTCAAGCTAAGCAATGAGTTAAACATACTTGACTACTCCAACATGTGTTGATGCACTTCATGAATATCTTATGACATGTCTATCCTCCAAGTAAGGCAAATGTATCATTATTTGACATGTGCATTCATACTTTGCTAGGACTTGGTAGATCATATAGACATGATTTTATTCTCTCTAGGTCATTCATTGAAAGCTAAAATGATTTTGAAGTATATATGGCATCACTATTGCTTGGTTGATTGCTTGATCTAGTGATGGCATATAACTTGTTCATGGGGATGCAAACCTAGTGTTGAATCTAGATTAAATGAGTAACTAAGTGCTTAACTCAACATAGGCAAGATAACCCCGGGTGACGTGAAGAAGCTTGTCTTTGGTTCAAACCGAGTTAAGACACTTGTACAAATTTGCTAGATTGAACCAAAATTTGACTAACAAAGGTCTCTCATTCCATTAATTTGACCCTTTTGTGGTACTTGATGCCAAGGGGGAGAAAGAACAAAGATAAAATAACAAAGGGGGAGAGAACTTGAACTTCGCGATGAACCATCATTAGGCCGATGATGGAAGAGCAATAGGGCAAAGTAAAGGGATCAAAATTTTTTGAATCATAACCTTTACTTAAGATAAGTTCTCCTTAAGGGGAAGCAAACTCATGAAGTTGGTTGTTGCACTTGGAATGTGCACTCATATATGTTTGATGCACTTGCATATGTTTTTACATTCTATTGCCATGTTCTTGAGTGGAGTATGCTAGTATAGAATTGTTTGATAACTTGATAACTAGCATGCTTAGGTGGTAGCTAGATGATCTTGTACACTACAAGTGGTCTTACAAGTGGTTCTTGAGCATTGCATATAATGTTGATCTCACGGTATGCTCAAATTTTATGATCATCTAATTATCAAAAGTGCTAAGGATGGAGATTTCCGCAACTTCGATATGAAATTTTCAATCGGTATCACGCTTCAAAGGTTTATCCTAACCATCCTAACACATCTTGGTGGAAATTTACTCTCTATATATGCATATGTGCAAGCTTTAAAATCCAAACTCATGCACATATGTAGGGGGAGCTAAATAGCCACCAAACCGAATTTGTGTTGTTTGTCCTTTCCAAAAATATGACAATCTTGTTCGGACAAGCTCACAAGTTCAAAAACAAACTTAACTCTTATCTTTGTAAGGGATGTCATCAATTACCAAAAAGGGGGAGATTAAAAGCCCTAGTTTGGTTTTGATAATTAATGACATTCTAAGTACTAACCTAAGTTGCTAAGTGATGGCAAGGTTTAGGTTGGTCAAACCATGGAGTGTGGAGCCTAGGAGACTATGTTGATCAAGATGGCTCTACCATGGATCAAGTGAACAAGAAGTGAGGTGATCAAGTGTTAAGAAAAGGTATGAAGACAAAGGTATAACTTTAAATAGGCTTTTCTTTAAGTGATCAAGACACCTAGAGGGTGTGATCACATTTAGGATAGATAGCCGACTATTAAGGGGAGAACGAGTGTTGAATTACTTTCAAGTGCTCTAGGTTGCATTTCATTTGCATTTAACTAACCAACCCAGAGATCAAAGTTAGAAACCCTTGAAAAATGTTTGCAAAATGCTAACACACTGTGCACAAGTGTTGAAGACCTTGAGTGTTAGCACATAGAAGCAAGGGGTGAGAAATAGACTTGAAAAACCTTGAGAAGTGAGCGTCGGACTGTTAGCAGGGGCAGCATCAGACCATTGAGAAGAGTCCGACGCCTAACCCTAGCTCCGGCAAATGGCGAGCGTCGGACGCTCGTTTTACGAGCGTTGGACCATTGCCCACTCCAGTCCGACGGTGCCGAGCAGCGAGGCGTGACGCGTGGCGCAATCTGAGAGCGTCGAACGCTGAACCTTAGTCCGACGCCGATGCAGTTTTCTCGGTTTCAAACCTCTCTGGAAGTGTCGGACTGTACGTTTCGTTGGTCCGACGGTGTTCGCTGAAGAGTCCGACGGTACGCGCGTAGTATACTGGGAACAGGGCGTCGGACCGAGAGTGTTAGTCCGACGCCCCAGTTCGACGGTCCGCAGTTGAGCGCGAGAAGTAGCCGTTGCGATCCAGCGGCTGTGGTTGAATCGAGCTGACACATGGCGAGATCTAGAGCGTCGGACGCTAACGCTTGGTCCGACGCCCCGAAAAGCGTGTTAACGGCTGTTTTTCAGTGGGTAACGGCTAGGATTGCACTTAGGGGTATTTATACTCCTTCTCTGGTCACTTGGTGACAACTCTTGCACACTTGAATAATTTGCATACTCTTTATGAGCATCTTAAGCCTCCCACTCACTCACTTGTTCATCTTTGATCATCTTTGTGAGTTGAGTGATCTTCAAGTGCATCATTGCTTAGTGAATTGCATTCTAGAGCACTTGAGAGCAAGCCAAGGCTGAGTTCTTATTCTCTTGGGGCATTGCCGTGTCCCTAGCGGCTTGGAGGCGATTTCGGTGTGAGATTGATTGGAGATTGTTCAAGCCCACACCGAGGTGATTGATTGTGAGAGGTTTTGTGGTTATCCTCGGCGGAGTGCCAAAACCAACTCTAGTGGATTGTTCGTGGTTGATAGCCACTTCTCTTGTGTTGGTGAGCGGCTCCCGGTGAGGGATTGGCGTGTGAAGCGTAGCTCGCAATCCACCAAGGAAGACCGGTGCCACAACGAGGAGTAGCGTGACGGCGATCACGTGAACCTCGGTAAAAAATCGAGTGTTCTTTGTCTTCTCCACCATCGAGTGGACTCTTGGCTTTCTTGTTTTCTATTGGGTTTGATCATTTTGTTTTCATATTGGATATATCCCGGTGATTGGTATTCACGGCGTGTGGATTTTACTTCAATCAAGCCCATCGGTATAATCCTCTCGATCTCTCTTCCTTGTGCTTAATACTTGTTTAGGTGC
This sequence comes from Eremochloa ophiuroides, assembly GCA_038502445.1. NCBI lineage: Eukaryota > Viridiplantae > Streptophyta > Magnoliopsida > Poales > Poaceae > Eremochloa > Eremochloa ophiuroides. Next base: position 8,022,245 of record JAHLJS010000002.1, read on the forward strand.
CATCTCCTTAGGTTCGGGGGAGTTGGTTTCTTGCGTGTTGAGTACTTATATTTGTGAGTTGCATATCTTGATAGGTGGCTTGCATAGAATAGTCTAGAGTTAGCGCTTTGTCTCGCTTGCTTATCAACTAACTTGTGGTCTAGTGTTTTGTTAGAATTTTTAATAGGCTATTCACCCCCCTCTAGTTTATACGGTCCTTGCACACATGCATGGATCATTAAATGTAAATGAAATTTTTGCATGTTTGCATAGTTTGCGTGTAAATCACGAGATGAATCTTTTAAGGCTACTTGATCATGATTGGACACTTATTACAAAAAATTCCACATGTGCTACAGTGAAATTTTTGCAAAATTTCTGGAAGTAAACAACCCCTTATTATTGTAATGGAATTACCAATTTTTTTAAGGAAAAAGGGTAAAAGTATTTATTAAGGAGGGAGGAGCATAAATAGATGGAAGTTTAGCGTGATGATATTTTCTCATGTAGAGTTTTGAATAACTAGATATTCTATTTTACGATTTTTATTTGTTTTTTATATTTGCCTATAGGAGAAATGTAGAGAAGAAACTTTGTGCTAAAACATGTCCTACTTTAGATCCACTACATAAATTTATTCATGAGGATTATGAACCAATTTGATTTTCTATTTGATTTACTACACAATTTCAATTTTTGAGGAAATTTTCATATTTGCCTATAAAAATATAGGAAAAAATGTACGGTACAAACTTTATACTGAAACATGTTCTATTTTGGGTCAACTGCATAGATTTATTCATGAGGATTCTGAAACAATTTGATTTTATATTTTACGGTTTTTCTATGATTTACTACGTAGTTTTAAAATTTGAGCGTATACAAGGGAAGCCGCGTCGGGCCGCTTTTGGCCCACTAAGGCCCACGAAGGGGTGGCAGATCGGCCTATAATATGGCATTAACGACGGGTTGATTCCGTAAACCTTGAAAGGCCTCTTTGTAAGAAAAACCTGAGAGAGGAAGTTGGACTGCGGATGGATTTATCTAGAGTTCGAGTTTTTTTTTTTTGTTGTTGCAAAATGACTGGTATCCGTCTGATCTATGCCGTCCGACCGCCCGATCGGACGGCCGTCAGTTGCCCGCGATGTGGCCACACTGAGAAGACTGATTCGCGGGCAATTCGCGTAAAGCTATAAGTATGATTTTACAGCAATGTACTCCATTCATTCTAAATTTGAATTATAGGATATACTCGTATTTAGGTTCGCACGACAAAAACCAAATTTATCTTGGCTGTATCCATGCAAATGCCGCATGTCTCATCATTTTCTAACGTTTCAATAGTCCAGAGCAGCTCAAGTCAAATAATGTGACCTTCTAAAACAGTCACAAGTAAAGCCGTAACCAGTGTTCCGTTCACACGTCTGATAGTTTGCGTGAGGGTGAGGCTGAGGAGAGGCCTGCCCAAGTGCCGATGGCATCTTTCTTCGGCTATGATTTAATGATTTGGACTTGGCAGAATGGCAGGTACTTCTAGACTACAGATTTTTCAAGCATACCTGCTACATATCTCTATCGTCCCCCTACCTGTGTGGAGCTAACAGTAGAATTATTAATTAACGAGGAAACCGTGCAATGGAAGGAGAAGCTGGTGCAAGCTTGTTTTAGGCGGGCTGACTTAAAACGCATCATTAAAATGTCTTTGAGCCACAACCGAACTGAAAATGTTGCTTCATGGCCGTTCACCAAATCAGGCATACACATTGTCAAGTCAGCATACATTATGGCAAAAAGGATGCAATTTTTCTGAAAAAAAAAAACTTCAGTCAAGGGTAAAGCAGAGTGGTCGGACCAACCAAAATCAATGATGGAGTGGAAGAAATTATGGAGAATTATATAGCCCCGCTAAAATGAAAATAGTTTTATGAAAAGTAGCCCATGATTGTCTTCCAACAGGACTACTCCTAAAAAACAAGAATATTCTAATCTTGGATCTTTTGTTGTAATTGTGGCAGAGAAGAATCAGCAAATCATGTGTTCATGGAGTGCAATTATGTTGTTTGAAAGTTCGAAGGAACTGCAAATAAGGTGTGGATTCTCTAGAATCTACAATGTACTGCTACACAATGGAGATATTTGAAAGTTCAAACTCTTGTATAGGTTGGGAGGCCACCATTCTTTCTTTTTTTTTTCTTTCTTTCTTTTTTTTTTTGCGACGAGGAGGCCACCATTCTGAGAGCATCCTTTTGGCATATTTGGGACGCCAGGAATGCTGTGCGCAGTGGAGAAAAAGAAATTCACCCTCATTGTGTGGTGAGGAAATCATGGCATCTATAAAGATGGTCCTGCTGCATATGTGTTTTACCCATAATAATCCTAATAGGTTTGACTCAAGCAAACCTAATAGATGGAGTCCACATGGTTAATGTGGATGCTGCTGTGTTCAAGGAAACCAATAGAGTGGGTTCAGGTCTGGTTAGAAGCCAAAATGACGATTTTCTTGTGGCATGTAAACAGGGCATGGAGAACATCATTGATCCAGAAGTGGCAAAAGCTGTAGCTTTTAGGCGGATGACAAATTGAATGCAATTTAAGCAGGTGATCATTGCCTCTGATTATCTCTCTAATTTTGAAGCTTTGCTGGGTGGTCAAGGATCGATCTCATATAGCCGTAATTATCCAAGACATAAAGAAGACAGTTAGATATTCATCTGATGTTGTTTTCTCTTTTATTTAGATGAGTAGATGTTGTAATATGGTAGCTTATGTATCAGCAGAAATCAGCTGATCAAACTAATGTGTCTGTCTGGCACTATGTACCTCCAAAATTCATTTGGCCAGCACTTTATAACAATCGCTTAATGGAATGAATGGCTACTTACTATTAGTAGTTAAAAAAAAAACAAAACAAAACACGCGCTCCGATTCCTACCATCGATTTGTAGACCACAAATTTTTCTTGCAATTTTTGACATGCCAGATGATCTTTCGTAGACCACAAAAATTTTCTGGTACATGGTCTGATCAAGTGATAATTGGCTCATTGCCACGCTCTGATCTTTTGTGGCTTTGTAGCAAGTACCAAAAATTTGTGTCACCTTCTCACAATACTGTACAGAAGAGATTTACAGCTTTGAGAAGTATTGTCGCTGGGAAAATTGGCAACTCTACTACAGCAGAGCTGCAAAGCAGACTACTAGTACTGGCGCCATCCAAATTCCAATGTACATGGTCAAGCAAGATGGCGCGCGCTCGTCATCTCCCGCCAGAGAGGCCAGTCATGGTCCCGATGCTCATCGCCGTGGACGACGACGGCTGCGTGGACGCGGACATGATAAAGGAATCGAACCCTTCGCTCCGCATCAGGGCCAGCATGCTGAAGCTGAGGTGCGACGGCGTGAGCTCAGGGAAGGGCATGTCGCCGTCGAGGTACTGCATGACCTGCCGCATGCTCGGCCTCGCGGCGGGCAACGGGTGCGAGCACAGCAGCCCTAGCTTCAGCGCCAGCATGGCCTCCTCCTCGTCGTACCTCCCCTGGAGCTTCGCGTCGATCACGTCGGCGAGGGTCCCCTCCTGCCAGTGCTCGAGCACCCAGTCCACCAGCATGAGCCGGCTGTCGTTCATGCTCTGCTCCACGGGTCTCCGCCCACAGACGACCTCGAGGATGAACGCCCCGAAGGCGAACACGTCGGTGAGCGGCGACGCCTTCCCCGACCGCGCCAGCTCCGGCGCGAGGTACCCCATGGTGCCGACGACGTGGGTTGTCTGCGGGTCGGCTCCATGGTCGTACAGCCTCGCGAGACCAAAGTCCCCCAGCCGCCCGTTCATGTCGCTGTCCAGCAGGACGTTGCTGGCCTTGATGTCACGGTGGATGACCACCTGCTCCCAGTCCTCGTGGATGTACAGCAGCCCTGACGCGACGCCCTTGATGATCCGGAACCTCTGCACCCAATCCAGCGTGGCCTTGTTGTCGTCGTCCTTGCCGTAGAGGTACTTGTCAAGGCTGCCGTTGGGCATGTAGTCGTACACCAGCAGGAGCTCGCCTTTCCGTCGGCAGTAGCCGAGCAGCTGCACGAGGTTCCGGTGCCGGAGCCGGCCGATGCTGACCACCTCGGCGACGAACTCCTTGATGCCCTGCCTCGATTCGTGAGACACCTTCTTGACGGCGACCTCCAGCTTGGATTTCGGGAGCACTCCCCTGTATACTCTCCCGAATCCTCCGACGCCGAGCAGCATCTTGCTCTTGAACCCCTCCGTCGCGCGGAACAAGTCCTTGTACGTGAACCGGTGCGGGCCGAACTCGAGCTCCCAGTCCTCTCGCAGCTCCGCGTACATGAGCCGCCGCCGGACGAGCGCGACCACGACGGCCACCACGCCGAGGACGAACGCCGCGGTGGCGATCGGCAGCACGATGTCCAGGGCCTTGGACCGCGGCTTGGGGCCGAACCGCGGTAGCTTGGGCAGGCCGGCGATGTTGATGTCCGGAGCAGGGCCGTCCATGGCGAAGCTCCAGCCGAGCACGTAGTGCTCCGACCTCACCGTGCCCGTGGCGGAGGAGAAGCCCACGTACGCGGGCTCCAGGAGCACGTCGGAGAGGTTCTGCGTGGCCGACAACAGAGGCCTGGAAGGCTTGGGCGTCCTGAGGGGAGCCAGGAACACGTCGATCCGCGCGGCGGCGCCGTCGTAGTCCACCCAGACCTGCATGGGCTTGGCGCTGATCAGGGTCAGGTTGCGGAACGCGCCGCCGGTGGCGTCGTCGTAGTAGCCGGCGGCGGTGGCGTTGGCGGACGTGAGGCTGTTGACGTCGATGCCGACGTGGTTGGCGTTGGGGTCCTTGAACTCGGTGCTCTGGATGGTGTCGAGCTCGACGCCGAGGACGTGGTTGCTGGCGTTGCCGTTGTTGGAGGAGTTGAGGAAGCCCAGGTACTGGCTGGGCAGCGCGCCCGCGAAGCTGTCCTTGCCGACGAAGAAGACGATGCCGTGGCCGCTGAGGTCGGCGTAGGCCGGGATGATGCCGAACACGAAGGACGCCGAGAAGGAGCGCACGGCGCCGCCGGGTGCCCGCCGGAACCGCAGCGGCGCCGGGTGCACCGCGTGGCCCTTGAGCTGCGGCGTGCCGTTGGTGAGCTCCAGCAGCCCCGACGGCGTGATCACGGCCGTGCCGTCCAGCGCCAGCGGCGCGCCCGTGAAGCCCGAGTAGACGAACGACTGCTCGTCCCCGCCGGCGCCGGCGCCGAGGACGCCGCCGGCCAGCCCGGCGAGCAGGACGCCGGCGACGAGAAGAGACCGCAAGTCAACCATAGCAGCAAGTACAATTCACATCCGCCGATCGAACTCCTAATATAATTGAGATCCGATCCGCGCTTGCAGTGCAGTCGCGCTCTGGCGTGGCGCTACCGGTTTTATAATCCGGAGCCAGTGAGTAGCTAGCTCAGAGTCAGAGCAACTGGCGACCTGTCCATTTTTCTTTTGCGATCTTGGAGACTAGAGTGGATAGGCACGGAGGGAAGACTTGGTTGTTGTTGAGGCCGGGCCTTGGTTCATGTTCGGCAGATGGCGTTTGCGCGCGTGCCGCCTGCCCGTCCAGTCGTCTGAGGAGTGAGAACTGAGGCCCTGTTTAGATGCACGAATATTGCGGCACATGTATGGAGTATTAAATGTAGATGAAATTTTTACATGTTTGCACAGTTTAGATATAAATCACGAGACGAATCTTTTAAACCTAGTTAGGCCATGATTGGACACTTATTGAAATTTTTTTTTTCCAAATTGCAAAAGTTTTGCGCGTGTAAACGGGGCTGAGGTGATCGGAACAGGGCATCCTCCGGCCTTGGACTTTTGTTTGCGGGCCGCGGGGTTCCAGCTTGGAAGTTTCCACGCCCTGTGAGCTCTCACGCTGGCGATGTGGACGCCTGTGAATGCGAAGAAGAACCCGGGGCGCGCGTGGAGTGGACGATGGCGTTGGTGACCCGAGCGGCCGGTGTTTTTGTCGATCTCCTCCGTTACGGCGGCGCGTTTGGTTGTGGAAAGAGAATTACTTTACTGGGCGTGTCAGTGTCACTGTTCTGCCTTGCGCTGTTGCGACGCGACGTCTGTGACTCTACCACGGCGGGCGGTGCCCGTACGTTGTCCCGGCCGGACGAGTGGGAAACTTGGAATCGCTGGAATTGACGCTCTAGATGCTGGAAATATTGTGGCGTGCCATGGCCCATACGTAGGCTTCCACAGTGGCAGTTCCAATCGTGTGGTGGATTGGCCGCTGCCGCCGCCGCCGCTCGTCGGCGGTTGACTTGACTAGATCACTGGACCTGCCAGTTGCCACTGCCCACTACCCGCCGAGACGGACCGATCTGAATCGTTGGCTCGATCGGATTCTTGCACATGGCTTTCCTCTCCTGCTCGCTGCAACTTTTTCAGCTGCAGCCGCAGCTGTTTCTAGCAATCGCTACAGTAGCACTTCTTCTACAGCCATAGCAACAGCTGCAGCTAAAATCGTCTCTGATTGGCCCGCAGGAGAGCAAATGCTCTTTTTTGTTGTTGTTAATGAAGCAAGGAAACGTGTTTGTACTGCAACACGCCTCTACTCCATTTGCATGGTTCCCGTCTCTGTCCAGGGATGCATTTGAGTAGCACAGGTCTGTGGCTGGTGTGGGCTGCGCGAGGATGACATCCGTGTTGGGCCTAGATACCACCCATTTTCTACCCAGGCCGGATCTCTCTAGCCTTGTAGGGCTGCTTGCTCGCGACAAGTTTGGGGGACTCAACCCGGGACGTGCCTCTGGGCTGGATATCTCTAATCGAGTAATCCAGCGGAAAAGTCCATTTTATCTTGCTCAAACTATAGTTGAACTGAACTCTAAAATCTGATAAACCACCTCTCTAAAATTTTAAAATCATTCGTTTCATCTTTCTATCCTGATTATAAGCAATTTTGAAGGTAGTTTTATCTTTTTTCTTTACTTTATTTTGACCAAATCTTTGAAAAATTATAGTTAATGGAAAAAATCATAAAATGAAAATTTCAATTTTGTTTGACTCCATATGAGTACATCTACATTGTAAACATATAATATAGTATGTTTTAGTATAAAATATTTGTTGTAGCTTTGGATCTATACTTTTCTAAAATCAATTTATACTTGCAATTTCTATAGTTCAATTGTGGTGAAATTTTTTATGGAGGGATAATTATTTTATAGAGTGCTAATTAATTCATAGATACAGTATTTATGGCCCAATTATAGTTATTCATGACCCAATGAGTATAATTTTTTTACTATAGTTCAAGCATACAATAATTAGCCCTCCTCCTCGATAAAATTTCACCACAATTAGACCATAGAAACTGCATCTATGAGTTAATTACAAAAACGCATAGATCCAAAGATATAACAAAACTATGTGCTAGATCAGATCATACTATATTATATACTTATGTAAATCTACTCAAGCGGAGTCCAACAAAATTGTGTTTTTTTTTTTCATTTTACGTTTTTTTTGTGTTTTACTATGATTTTACGAAGATTCAGTCGAAATAAATAAAAAAGAAAAAAAAAAGAAAACCACCTTCATAAAACCGGGTCAGGGAGATCAAATAAATAAATAGTTTTAAAAGTTGGTGGTTACCTGATTTTTTTAGTTCATGGAGGAAAAGAAAACAATGGACCTTTTCCTAATCGAGCTGGATAACTTTATGCTGGGCTGCTGAGCTCGCCACAACCTGCCCACAACACACGGACACTAAGATACAGCAGTCAGCAGTTCTGCCTGCCGGCGCGAACAACAAGCTTCCTCTCCTTGCTGATGGACTCAAGAGTAAAAAAAACCTCGCATTGGCATAGAGGGCATACGAACGCCTCACACACCAATTATTATTATCCACCTTATTTCTGGATGAAAGTTAATTCGCGCCATCACATTTGGTTGGAGAGCGAACAAGAGTGGAGTTCCATCCTGATTTTCTAAAATGTTTGGTTCGTGGACATTCGGGATGGAGCGCTTCAACCAAAGAATATTCTCTCAATGTCAAGGTTTAGATGAGTTCATTCCGCTAAAATACCTTTGAAGTAAAAAGTTGAACCCAACGAATAATTCCATGCGAAATGTTAGGCTATTCGCATGCACCAGGCACCTGCACCAGCCACATAACGCCAATAAAAGAGACGGAAGACCCGCACTAGTGAACTGAAAAGGCACGGTATCCTAGCAATTTGAACAATTACATGCTAAAGGTAGAGGTGTTCTCATCGCACGCTATTCGCTGCGTTCCCGTGGACCCTGCCTCCATCCACTACTGCGGTCAGACGGTTCTGAGCCTATCCGCACCCCTCAATCTCTAATGGGGTGTTTAGATGTGTAAATTTTTAGGATTTTGATACTGTAGCAGCGAGAAATCTTTTCTAATAATTATCCAATCATGGCCAAGTAGACTTAAAAGATTCGTCACGCGATTTACAGACAAACTATGTAAACATGCAAAAATTTCATTTATATTTAGTACTCCATGCATGTGCCGTAAAATTGATGTGGCGAAAGTTTTGCGATTTTGGAAGGGATCTAAACACCCCCTAAATCCCACCTCTAAAGGAATATTATATCCTAATCAGCGAGAATTCTCACCTCTATATCAACTTCTCTCCCATCCATCCCTACTCTATATCATACTCTATACCCACCGTGGGGCCCACCTTTTCTTTTTTTATTTTTTGCCTCTCTCTCCTCATCCGTTCGGCGTGGCGCCACAGCTCGGAGGCACGACCCGCCCTCTTCCTCTCCGCTCCTCCCGGCCCTCTCCCTCTCCTCCTCGCCAAATCGGCACCTGGCGGCGGTGCAGGCACCCAGCGGCGGTGGCACCCGGCGGCCAATGTATCCTCTCTCGCCCTCCTCCTCCCCTCCGCGGAGGCCATGGAGGCGCAGGCTCCTGGCGGGGGCGCGGGCTCCCGGCGGCCATGGAGGCGTGGGCTTCTTCCTCGCCCAATGTCTCCCCTCTCGCCTTCCTCCTTCCTCGCCCGCCGGCCATGGAGGCCGGGCTCCCGGCGGCGCGGGCACGACCTCCTGGAGACGTAGCCGTGTGGCCGGCGGCTCCCCTCTCGTCCTCCTCCTCCTCCTCCCTGGCGCGGCGGCGTGGCGGTCCGGCAGGCTACACAAGGACGACGAGGACAGCGATGTGGGGTCCACAGCTGATACCGTTCGACTCGGTGAGCGCTGGATTTGGAGGTGGCCTGTAGCAACTGTTGGATACGGGGCCTTTTAGCGTACAACGGTGCAGCCGTTCGAACGGTATCGGTGGCCTAGAGGTCGCTTTAGAGATCCGTGGTGCGGACAACCTTACTTTTTGAAACGACCTCGATTTCCACGAAGAGAAATCCACAGGCTCGAATTGTAATTCAACAGATTGCTTGGGACAATCCATGAAATTACCCATATCTCAGTTGCCATCAGGATCCATACAACGGTAAATAAGTCTTACATAAATATTTATTACATCGCCACACTGGCGGAACCAACAATCAGAGAAGCTTTAGAAGATGCGGAAGCGATTCATCCTTCACGGCCAACTTGAGTGTAGCACGTGACCCTATTCCTCGTCATCATCTCCCTCGAAGTCGTACTCATTCTCGTCACCTGACAGCAAATTTATCAGTACGATTTGTACTGGCCACGGAGCCCACCTATGCAGCATTTGCTTTGTGGAAAGTGGATGCAAGGCTATACAAGCAGACCTATAGGCTGAGGTTTTCCTATGCAGCTGTAATCAATGTTTAATTAGTCAAGTTTTATCACCAGTTAACACCATCATCCCTTTTCCCATCACCACACCTCACATACCCACACCTCACTCTCATTCGACAGGCCCAACTCCCTCTCGGGCCTATCTCAGCGGCACACTACCACAACGGGTACACTGCCGGAAAAATGTCATCCAGGGGGAGAAGAGAACACTCACTACACTAGTAGAAGCTTCACAGGAAAGGTCCAAAGCCAACAGGTTGGCATATGTATCGATCGATCAACCGTACACTCTGCAGAGGTTTCACTACCCACAAGATTAGCCATCATAGGTGTTGCGCAAACACCTAGGCAGAATTCCGGGTGCTTGCTTGCCTAGGTCGATGCCACCCTACCACTCAGCCCTGGGATATTCCGGATCCTACACCGTTATGCTGAGACTGGGAGACACAGTACCGGGCCCATCCAGTGGTACTGTGCATCTAGAACGGAACGGGAACCCATCGACCGTCTCCGCCCACCCTTATCACCTCTCAACCTAGCAGTAGTGGCACCGTCCTACCAAGTAGTCCAGCCGTCTCCCGCCCATCAGAAGCGAGTGAGTAGAAAAGGATTCCCATGAACCTGAAACTAGTCCATCCTAGGTTTGACCAAGCAGGCATCTCCACTTAGGGGATACTCTCCCCGTGCTATCACAGCACCTCCGTCCACGGGCTTCAAACCACCAAGGCTATCCCACTCGGAACCTCCTCAACAACTTTACCCGCCACAGGTATCTCGCTTGGGGATGCCCAGGTTGCACCCCCGGCACGACTTGCCCCATGGGCTCGTCTCACATCCCACTTGGTCGACATCAACCCTTACCACGCACCCAAGACGCACGCAGCACTCTCTCCCAGTGGTTATAATCAGCTATACACCGTCCCAATTCCACCACATAGCATATAGCAAGTAGAAAGTAGTGGAAGAGTAACAGTAAATTAAGCAGCAGCTAACCTAACAGCGGATAGCAGGGTAAAGTCTTATCAAGGCAGGTAATTCAAATATACTACCATGCAACCAATCCATACATAATCATAAAGCAATAGCAACAATGTCATTTGCAATGCGTAATAGGATCTAAGGATTTGGTGGGTCGTGGCACCTTCGTAGTCGTCTCCTAGCTCTTGGAAGTACTCGTGGTCGTCTTCCTTAGTTAGATCCTCCTCCGGCTCTGAAATCGAACACGAAATAGTCGCGTCAGCGACTCCTATAGAGTATTTCAGAAAAATCCAATAAAACAAAGAGCCAAATGCACACAAACATAGTCTTAGATTGTAGATCTCATTTTCCTGAGAATTTTGATATATGGTGCGCAATTTTTGGTCATCGTATGAATAAGTTATGAATTTCCGAAGATTATCCTATTTTCTGAAAATGGGAAAACTGGTCGGTAAATCAGGGGCAGCTCGGGATTGGTCCACGTGGCGCGCGGGTCCAGTAGTGCGGCAAGTGGCGCCTCAACAGAACACAGACCCGATGGTCGCCCACCAGGTGTTCGATGCTGGTTCCCAGAGAGTTGCCGGAGTTGGCGTAGCTCGGCGTGGCTCGGCGGTGGTCGGGGGTAGCTCGGCGGGGCTCGGCATAGTTCGGCGTACCTCGGCGGGGCTCGAGCGAATCGGAAATTCGCGGCGCCGAGGGTGCCGCTCTCCCGGGGGGGCTCGGGCGAATCGGAGATTCGGTGCGCCCGAGGGTGCCGTTCTCCCGAGGTCTCTCGCGGAGGCTCGGGCGAATCGGAAATTTGGGCGCCCGAGGGTGCCGTTCTCCCGAGGTCTCCTGCGGAGGCTCGGGTGAATCGGACATTTGGGCGCCCGAGGGGGCTGCTCTCCCGAGCTCTCCTGGGGAGGCTCGGGCGAATCGGAGATTTGGTGCGCCGAGGGTGCTGCTCTCCCGAGCTCTCCTGGGGAGGCTCGGGCGAATCGGAGATTCGGTGCTAGCAGGGTTCCAGGGCGTCTGTTCAAGGCGGCGGTGTCTCTCCGGTGCGGCGGACGATGACAAGGCGGCGATGACCATATTTCGGCAAGGCAGGGCTCGGCTTTCTAGCGGCGGTGCCGAGGCAGACTTGGCGAACCTCGGCGGCCTTTCTCCGCAGCGCGAGGCGACCGGGGGTACTCGGAACGGATCTTAGGCGAGGCGGAACGTGTCGGCGGCGATGTCGTCGCGACTGTGAGGTTCCGGCGGGGCTAAGGAGGTCTTCTAGGGGATGTATACGCGTCCAGGGTCTATGGCGATGGTATACCAACTACCAATTTTTGGCTACCGAGCTTTCCAAGGTGCTCGGTTGTGGCGGCGGCGTGTCGCCGACGACGGCGGAAAGCGGCATCGCGGCTACGACCAAGTATTGGTTCAATCGAATGCGGTCTTGTCAAATTGGTGAGGCCAGAGAGGCATACAACACTCTGGTGGCGAACTTAGCCATGGCATGACCTTCTTCTGGCGACGGCTCGCGGCGGCGCTCCGGTAAGGTCGCGGCGCACGCGGCCAAGGCGATTCAGGCTTCCTCTAGCGCTTAGATCCACGTAGCTAGCTCGAGGGGGTCGTGGCGGTGCTCCACGATGCTCTAACCTATACGGGTGCTAGTCGGATTGCTCGGAACGGGTGATTCGGCGTCGGAACGCGTCGGTGGTGAGCGCGCTCCGCCGAGAACGCGTCGTGCTGCGTTCTCGGTCTAGCAAGCTTGTAGTCCGGGGGTTTCGGCCGGTCGAATGAGTGCATGGTGCAGGTGATCTTCCCGAGCCGGTAAAGGCTCGTGCCTGCGCGTCCCGAGGGTGGAACGCCATGGCAAAAGCAGGGCAAGGTTCGGACGTGGCGTGCGGTGGCTCACCGTGGTGTCGGTGAAGCTAGGATGGCGGTGCAGTGGCGAGTCAGAGCCGTGCAGAGCGATCACAGTGCCGTGCCGCTCCTCGTCCGCAGCTCGGGCTTCTCCTCCGTGTCCGGCTCCGGCGTGCTCCGCGGCGGCGGCGCTCCGGCAGCTTCTCCTCCTCTGCTCCGCCCTTCTCCTACGCTCTCTCTCTCGGTTTGGTGCGGTGTGCCGGTCTGTGCTGCGGTGGCGGCGAGGGGAAATGAGGGTAAGGCTTCGGGGTGCTCCAATTTATAGGCGAGCTTGGCCAGCTCCAATGGCGAACGGTCCTGATTGCGCTCGGCCGATCGAAGGGCCGTGGCTCGAGTGGATCTAGGGCTTCGGATGGGCGCGGGTTCGCTTGGCGGCCAAGAAAGGAGGGGACAGGAGGGGGACAGCGGGGTCAGGGCTCTGCCATGCTGTCGGCTGTGGGACCGGGGTCACGCCATTCGCGCGACACCCCCGGCAGGCGCGTCGTCTTCGTGAGGAAGAAGAACAGTGGGGGGGGGGGGGCGAGAGCGGCTGACAGGCGGGGCCGGGTTGGCAGCGAGCGCGAGCGCGAGCACGTGTGTGCCGGTCGTGCGCGTGCGCTGCCGAGCCGCGACGTGGGCCGCGCGCGGTGAGATGAGGAGAGGAAGGTCGGGCGGGCTTGGGCTGGCTTAGCGACCCGGCTGGCCGAAACGAATGGCTGGCCTAACTCTCTTTCTCCTTTTCTATTTTCAGTTTAGTGTATATATACATATATTGCCCATTTTAATTATTGAGTAAATACAAACATAAATTGCAATAAATCCCAAATGTGATGCATAAGTTATTATTCTATGTGAATGGAATTAAAATGCAAACTACACTCCTTTATTTACCAATTTCATAATGAAACCTATATGCTTGCACAAGAAAAATGGGTTTTCACAATAAATAAATGAAAAATTTTAATTGGTTGGGATTTTTAGATTGTGTGGATTTTTAGGGTTGTTACAGTCCTCCCCCCTCATTAGGATCTCGACCTCGAGATTCAGGGATAACGTACCCTTCGAAGAGGTAAGGAAACATAATCCGCAAGTCCGATTCCTTCTCCCACGTAGCTTCCCTTTCAGTGTGATTGCTCCACTGTACCTTGCACATCGGAATGGTTTTGTTTCGCGTCTCTTTGGTATCCCGTGCCAAGATCTTGATCGGATGTTCCTTGTATTCAAGTGTGTCTTGCAGGTCCAATGCATCCGTAGGAACTTGCTCCTCGGGAAGCTTCAAACACTTCCTTAATTGCGAGACATGGAACACGGGGTGTACTCCAGATAATTCCTCCGGTAGTTCCAGCTTGTAAGCAAGCTTTCCAACCCTTTTACAAATCTTGTATGGCCCAACATATCTGGGTGCCAATTTCCCTTTTACGTGGAATCTGACAGTGCCACGAAGTGGAGATACCTTGAGGTAGACATTATCCCCAACCTCGAATTCAAGCTTTCTACGTCTTCTATTTGCATAGCTCTTTTGCCTACTCTGTGCAATCCTCAAATTCTCTCTTACTTGGGCAACACCTTCTTCTGCTTCCACAATCTTAGCAGGACCGAAGAATGTCCTCTCACCTGGTTCTGACCACATTAGCGGGGTTCTGCACGGTCTTCCATACAACGCTTCAAATGGAGACATCTTAATGCTTGTCTGATAATTGTTGTTGTATGAGAACTCGGCGTGGGGTAGACAGCTCTCCCATCCTTCCTTGTACCTCAATACGCAAGCACGTAACATGTCCTCGAGAATCTGGTTCACTCTTTCTGTTTGCCCATCCGTTTGCGGGTGGTATGCGGTGCTATAGTCGAGCTTGGTTCCGATGGACTTGTGTAAGGATTTCCAGAACTGTGATACGAACTGTGAGCCTCGGTCAGATATAATACTCAGAGGCGCCCCATGTAACTTCAAAATGTTTGATACGTACAGATCTGCTAGCTTTTCGACTCTATATTTCCTTTTGACCGGTATAAAATGTGCAACTTTGGTTAGACGGTCCACTATTACCCATATAGAATCATATCCATGCTCGGATCGGGGCAGTCCTATTATGAAGTCCATGGATATGCACTCCCACTTCCATTCTGGTATCTCAACTGGTTGTAGCAACCCTGCTGGTCTCTGATGTTCGGCCTTGATTCTATTGCATGTATCACATCGGGCTACATGCCCTGCAATGTCTGTCTTCATATTCTCTCACCAGAAGTGCTTCCTTAGATCATGGTACATCTTGGCTGACCCTGGGTGAATGCAATATTTGGAGTCATGCCCCTCTGACAGAATCTCTTCTCGTATCGCTAAATCCGTCGGTACACAGATTCTATCCTTGTACCATACAGTTTCCTGCTCATCTTCTCGGTATTCGGGGCCTCTTCCCAGCTTCATCAAACCACGGATATAGTCTATCTCAGGACAGTTCTTTTGCGCTTCACGGATTTGTGAGGTGAGATTGTACTCGACGCGAAGCTCATTTAGCATGCCATAGGAGACTACCTCGAGCTGGAACGCGTCAAACTCTCTCCTGAGCTCGGGTGGCATAGAGTTGGTGATGAGGGTATGGCAGTAGCTTTTGCGGCTAAGTGCATCAGCGACAACATTAGCCTTTCCTAGGTGATAATGGATCTCAAGATCATAGTCCTTGATGAGTTCCAGCCATCTGCGTTGCCTCATATTCAGATCTTCCTGTGTGAAGAAGTACTTCAGGCTCTTGTGGTCAGTGTAGATGTCGCACTTGTTGCTTATCAGATAGTGTCTCCAAATCTTGAGTGCATGTACCACGGCTGCAAGTTCTAGGTCATGAGTCGGGTATCGCTGCTCATGTTCCTTCAACTGTCTTGAGGCATAAGCTATCACTCTTCCTTCTTGCATTAGTACACAGCCCAAACCTTGCCGAGAGGCATCACAATATACAACAAAATCCTTGTGAATATCGGGCAGGGCTAGTACAGGTGTAGTAGTGAGCTTCTCCTTCAAGGTCTGAAAACTCTTCTCACATTCAGGAGTCCATATAAACTTGTTCTCTTTCTTCAGCAAGTTGGTCATGGGTCTTGCAATCTTGGAAAAATTCTCAATAAATCTGCGATAGTATCCTGCAAGTCCCAAAAAGCTTCTGATTTCTGACACATTACAGGGTTGTTCCCACTCTTTCACAGCTTCAATTTTGGCTGGGTCTACTGCGACTCCTTCTCCTGATAGTACGTGTCCAAGGAAAGCAACTTCCTCAAGCCAGAATTCGCACTTGGAGAATTTGGTGTATAGCTGGTTGCGAGACAACCTCTCCAATACGGTCCTCAGATGATGTTCATGTTCCTCTTTTGTGGCTGAATAAACCAATATATCATTAATGAATACCACCACAAACTTGTCTAGCTCATTCATGAAGATCTTGTTCATCATGTTCATGAAGTATGCTGGAGCATTAGTGAGTCCAAATGAGACTACTGTGCACTCATACTGTCCATATCTAGTGACAAATGCAGTCTTCGGGATATCTTCTTCCCTGATCTTCATCTGATGATACCCTGATCGGAGATCGATCTTTGAGAAGTACTTGGCCTTACTCAATTGATCTAACAGATCATCGATGCGGGGCAGTGGGTACTTATTCTTAACTGTGACCGCATTCAGGTTCCGGTAGTCAATGCACATCCTCATCGTGCCATCCTTCTTCTTGACAAACAAAACGGGAGATCCCCAGGGCGAAGCACTAGGCCTAATGAAGCCCTTCTCCAGTAATTCTCCCAGCTGCTTCTTGAGTTCCTTCAACTCATCAGCCGACATTCTGTAGGGTCTTTTGGCAATCGGTGCAGTCCCTGGCATCAGCTCTATAACAAACTCCACATCTCTATCTGGTGGCATTCCTGGCAACTCCTCTGGAAATACGTCATTGAACTCACAGACTACTGGCACATCTCTGAATGTCAGCTCTGTCTTATCTGCTTTAGTCTCCAGGGCACATAGGAGGGCTTGGACTCTCTCGGTTTGGGGTACACATCGGACAGCTGTTCCCCAAGGGTGGGTTACCTGAACATATCTAGGTGAACAAGATATCACTCCCCGGTGTTTGGTTAGCCAGTCCATGCCTAAGATGACATCTAAGCTATTGGAGGGTAGTAGGGTTAGGTCAGCTCGAAAGTCAAGTCCCTCGATTGTGATTATCACTCCCCTACATATGTGAATGCTTCTGAAGGTTCCTAAGGGCGAGCTAGTTAGGATGGGGTTTGCTCTCGGGGTTACAGGTATGTTATGCTTACGTGCATATGCAGATGAAATGTATGAACATGTAGCTCCCGAATCGAACAGAACTGTAGCCATGTTACCCTGAACTAGGAACGTACCGTACACAGCATCAGGTGCAGCTTCAGCTTCCTCAGCGGTCATGTGGTTCAGTCTTCCTCGGGTAGCAGATCCCCGGTTCGGTGTGCCCTGTGCAGCTGCTGGTGCGCGGTTGAGGTCGGGGCACACAGCCACACGGTGTCCAGGCTTTCCGCATCCGAAGCAAGTGAAGGGCGCACTGCCTGCTGTAGCTGTCGCAGGAGCCTTCCAATTGCTTGTCCTTGGCGTGTTGGTAGCGGGGGCGGGTGTGTTCTGCACAGCTCGAGTCGGCGCAGGGTAGGTCTGAGCGGGGCGGTGATAGTTGCTGCTGCTGGTACCACCACGGCTCGTTCCCGAAGAGGGTCCCTGGCGGGTTCGAAAAGGCGGAGGTGCACCTGTTCGCTGTCTCTGAGGTGGAGCAGTGCGAGCGGGTCCCTCAGAGCGGCGCTTCTTTCCCTTGTTCTGGGCCTCGAATTCCAGTCGTGCTTCCATGCGATCCTTCTCAATCTCAATACAGCGGTCAATCAGCTCACGCAGAGTGTAGCTCTTGTTCCCTGACAGAGCCAACCTGATCTTGGTCTGAAGTCCCTTCCTGTAGTAGTACATCTTTTCCTTCTCGGAACTCACGCAAGACGCAGGTGCGTAGCGGAGCAAGCAGTTGAAGCGGGTGGTGTACTCGTGGATCCGATCAGCTCCCTGGGAGATGTTACGAAACTCGTTCTCCTTGGCCTCCATGACTCCCTCAGGAATGTGGTGGTCACGGAAAGCCTCGGTGAACTCATCCCAGTCAATGCGGGCTGGATCCTCGTGAGCGCTGGTGTAGTTGTCCCACCATGCCCATGCAGCACCGGTCAGCTGGTGGCTAGCAATCCCAACACACTCCTCGTCGGAGCAAGTGGTCAGGTCCAGCTTCTTCTCCATATCTTTAAGCCAATCGTCGGCAGCGAGGGGATCGCTGTCGGTCCCGTCGAAGGTAGGTGGCCTCAGCTTCAGGAAACCCTCCAGTTTCCTTTGGAAGTCATTCTGGGGTGGCCCGTGGTGCCTGTTCATCCCAGCAGCTATGGCATTCAGCAGCTGGGTCTGCTGAGCCATCACTTCCGCCAACGTCGGTGGCGGCGGCGGTGGCGGAGGCACGTTCTCGCCTTGTGGTGGCGGATCGTTCACCGGCGGTGCATTCTCTGCCCGGCGCAGCTCTTCTTCCAGGTTAACTCCAGCACGTCTGCCAGCTGGGCGTCCACGGTTGCGACCACGCCCACGTCCTGGCGCAGGCGCGGGGGAGGGCTGGCGGTTCTCCAAACGCGTAGAACGTCTCATCGACATCTGAAATTATTAGGTACATGCTCAGTGCAGTAATAATCTTGTAGTTGTTTAAGTAGGAGTTAGATGTTTTCAATGATTTAAATGAATTAAAACATTTTTCATGCTATCCTACACTCAACCAAAGAAGCTTAGAGAACCATAAGAAGCATAAGATCCAAATGTCACTCATCACATGGTTATTATTACATAAAGGATGTTCCTAGCTGCTAAGAAGATCGTGCTATGCGCAGATAGCCAAATGACAGGATAACTCATGGTATCACTAGTCTAAGGGCCACGCAGGGTCCCATAAGCTACTGGTGCATAAGGTCGAGTACGGCGTCGGGTATGCGGCTGTCCTCTGCCTCGATCTCGTCGTCGGTCATGGTCAGGCGCTTGACATAGTCGAGTGCTACTGCTAGCTCTGGAGTGGCCTCAATCTCCTGCATCCTTTGAGACGGACACACTCTCAGGTTGAGCGTAGTGGGTGGTATGCGGAAGTCTCCCTCCCGGGGCTTCCCCATCTCCAGTGGGGGAAGCGAACTCTGTACCTTCCGGACCTCAATAGCTCTCCTGGCGTCGGACTGCTTCCAAGCTGTCTCTGTCCTCCGTAGCTTGTCCTTTAGGAACTCCACCATCTTCACGCGGTCGATCAGAATCCCTTGGTTGCGGGTGGACTTGTCCTCGGCTTTCTCCAACTGCTTCTCCAACTCCTTGATCCTGGAACGCAGCGTGATCATCTCGACTACCCTGTCTCTGCTCCTCTGCTCCCTCTCAGCAAGTGCTCTCTCCTTGTCGTCCAGCCTCCTCTGTAATTCCAACACTCTGCTGTTCAGGTAGTCATTGCGAAGCCCAAAATCTCCGATCTTGTCTCGCAAGTCGGCGATCTCGGCTCGGTGTAACTCATCACGGCGCTGCATCTCCAACTGCAAGTCAGTGACTGCTCTGCTCAAACTCTCCAGGGTCTAAGTCCCTTTCTGCAAATTGTCCTCGACCTCTGCCATGCGTGCTCGGTCACGCCGCCTCCTTTGCTCCAATGAGCTGATGAACTCATCTTGCTCCTGGAGGTGGTGTGCCACTGTGCGTAGGCAAGGGTCAGTCTCGGCCTGAACGATCTGGCCGGTGTACAGAATCCTCTGGATGGGGTCAGGGTGCAGCTCCAAGGCCTGAGGTAGCAGACGGAAGTGGGTCCCCTTAAGGTACTCGTATGCTGTGTACACAACTGCGCGTAGTACCTTGCGGGAGACAGACTGTACTCCGTCCTCCACAGTCTCTCCAGCAGTGTAGTCAGTAAAAACCGGCATTACTGGAAGGGTCAGGCTGACGGGTGTCTCAACTCTGGTAGTGACAGGTCCTTCAAACCTCTCAGCCTTGACAAGCTTCCCTCGGCTGAAGTACTGGATCTGGTCAGACGGTGCTCCCAGCTCCTCCAGCACCTGGCGTAGTACCATGGCAAATCCGCCGTGGTTCCTCCCATTGATTGGGATCTCAATAGTGCCGTCGTGCAGTGGACGAAGTGGTGGTCCAAGGCTGGTCATCTGCAAATTTTTCAAGAAACGGATTAGCAGGTCCTTGTATTAGATAAGCCATTGCATAAAAAGTGAATGCAAGGTCGGTAATACAACCGAAAGAGAGTCTGGCTTCCTATTCTAACGTCCATTTTCTATGGGTCTCGCCCTACAGTCAAGTATGGCTCCGATACCAACTGAAACGACCTCGATTTCCACGAAGGGAAATCCACAGGCTCGAATTGTAATTCAATAGATTGCTTGGGACAATCCATGAAATTATCCATATCTCAGTTGCCACCAGGATCCATACAACGGTAAATAAGTCTTACATAAATATTTATTACATCGCCAAACTGGCGGAATCAACAATCAGAGAAGCTTTAGAAGATGCGGAAGCGATTCATCCTTCACGGCCAACTTGAGTGTAGCACGTGACCCTATTCCTCGTCATCATCTCCCTCGAAGTCGTACTCATTCTCGTCACCTGACAGCAAATTTATCAGTATGATTTGTACTGGCCACGGAGCCCACCTATGCAGCATTTGCTTTGTGGAAAGTGGATGCAAGGCTATACAAGCAGACCTATAGGCTGAGGTTTTTCTATGCAGCTGTAATCAATGTTTAATTAGTCAAGTTTTATCACCAGTTGACACCATCATCCCTTTTCCCATCACCACACCTCACATACCCACACCTCACTCTCATTCGACAGGCCCAACTTGTAACAACCCTAAAAATCCACACAATCTAAAAATCCCAACCAATTAAAAATTTTCATTTATTTATTGTGAAAACCCATTTTTCTTGTGCAAGCATATAGGTTTCATTATGAAATTGATAAATAAAGGAGTGTAGTTTGCATTTTAATTCCATTCACATAGAATAATAACTTATGCATCACATTTGGGATTTATTGCAATTTATGTTTGTATTTACTCAATATTTGAAATGGGCAATATATGTATATATACACTAAATTGAAAATAGAAAAGGAGAAAGAGAGTTAGGCCAGCCATTCGTTTCGGCCAGCCGGGTCGCTAAGCCAGCCCAAGCCAGCCCGACCTTCCTCTCCTCACCTCACCGCGCGCGGCCCACGTTGCGGCTCGGCAGCGCGCGCGCGACCGGCACACACACTCGCGCTCGCTGCCAACCCGACCCCGCCTGTCAGCCGCTCTCGCCCCCCACTGTTCTTCTTCCTCACGAAGGCGACGCGCCTGCCGGGGGTGTCGCGCGAATGGCGTGACCCCGGTCCCACAGCCGACAGCATGGCAGAGCCCTGACCCCGCTGTCCCCCTCCTGTCCCCTCCTTCCTTGGCCGCCAAGCGAGCCCGCGTGCACCCTGAAGCCCTAGCGTCGAGCGGCCGAAGCCCTCTGATCTACCGAGATCAATCGCGGCCGTCCGCCATGGGAACCTACCAAGCTCGCCTATAAATTGGAGCACCCCGAAGCCCTACCCTCATTTCCCCTCGCCGCCACCGCAGCACAGACCGGCACACCGCACCAAACCGAGAGAGAGAGCGTAGGAGAAGGGCGGAGCAGAGGAGGAGAAGCTGCCGGAGCGCCGCCGCCGCGGAGCACGCCGGAGCCGGACACGGAGGAGAAGCCCGAGCTGCGGACGAGGAGCGGCACGGCACTGCGATCGCTCTGCACGGCTCCGACTCGCCACTGCACCGCCATCCTAGCTTCACCGACACCACGGTGAGCCATCGCACGCCATGTCCGAACCTTGCCCTGCTTTTGCCATGGCGTTCCACCCTCGGGACGCGCAGGCACGAGCCTTTACCGGCTCGGGAAGATCACCTGCACCATGCACTCATTCGACCGGCCGAAACCCCCGGACTACAAGCTTGCTAGACCGAGAACGCAGCACGACGCGTTCTCGGCGGAGCGCGCTCACCACCGACGCGTTCCGACGCCGAATCACCCGTTCCGAGCAATCCGACTAGCACCCGTATAGGTTAGAGCGTCGTGGAGCACCGCCACGACCCCCTCGAGCTAGCTACGCGGATCTAAGCGCTAGAGGAAGCCTGAATCGCCTTGGCCGCGTGCGCCGCGACCTTACCGGAGCGCCGCCGCGAGCCGTCGCCAAAAGAAGGTCATGCCGTGGCTAAAGTTCGCCACCAGAGTGTTGTATGCCTCTCTGGCCTCACCAATTTGACAAGACCACATTCGATTGAACCAATACTTGGTCGTAGCCGCGATGCCGCCTTCCGCCGTCGTCGGCGACACGCCGCCGCCACAACCGAGCACCTTGGAAAGCTCGGTAGCCAAAATTGGTAGTTGGTATACCATCGCCATAGACCCTGGACGCATATACATCTCCTAGAGGACCTCCTTAGCCCCGCCGGAACCTCACCGTCGCGACGACATCGCCGCCGACAGGTTCCGCCTCGCCTAAATCCGTTCCGAGTACCCCCGGTCGCCTCGCGCTGCGGAGAAAGGCCGCCGAGGTTCGCCAAGTCTGCCTCGGCACCGCCGCTAGATAGCCGAGCCCCGAATCATGACTGTCGCCTTGGCTACGTGCGCCTCCACCTCGTCGGAGAACCTCCGTATGCCGAGGGAGAGAAGGAGGCCATACCACGACTCTAATCCGGCACCATCTGGTCGGACGACTGCCTGAGCACGCCAATTGGGGAAAGCCGAGCCCTGTCTTGCCGAAATATGGCCATCGCCGCCCTGTCATGGTCCGCCGCACCGGAGAAACACCGCCGCCTTGAACAGACGCCGTGGAACCCTGCTAGCACCGAATCTCCGATTCGCCCGAGCCTCCCCAGGAGAGCTCGGGAGAGCAGCCCCTTCGGCGCCCAAATCTCCGATTCGCCCGAGCCTCCCCAGGAGAGCTCGGGAGAGCAGCACCCTCGGGCGCCCAAATTTTCGATTCGCCCGAGCCTCACCGGGAGAGCTCGGGAAAGCAGCCCCCTCGGCGCCCAAATTTCCGATTCGCCCGAGCCTCACCGGGAGAGCTCGGGAAAGCAGCCCCCTCGGCGCCCAAATGTCCGATTCGCCCGAGCCTCCGCAGGAGACCTCGGGAGAACGGCACCCTCGGGCGCCCAAATTTCCGATTCGCCCGAGCCTCCGCGGGAGACCTCGGGAGAACGGCACCCTCGGGCGCACCAAATGTCCGATTCGCCCGAACCTCCGCGGGAGACCTCGGGAGAACGGCACCCTCGGCGCCCCGAATCTCCGATTCGCCCGAGCCCCGCCGAGCTAAACCGAACTACGCCGAGCACCGCCAAGCTACCCCCGACCACCGCCGAACTATGCCGAGCTCCGCCGAAATACCCCAACCACAGCCGAGCTACCACCGACCACCGCCGAGCCACGCCGAGCTACGCCAACTCCGGCAACTCTCTGGGAACCAGCATCGAACACCTGGTGGGCGACCATCGGGTCTGTGTTCTGTTGAGGCACCACTTGCCGCACTACTGGACCCGCGCGCCACGTGGACCAATCCCAAGCTGCCCCTGATTAACCGACCAGTTTTCCCATTTTCAGAAAATAGGATAATCTTCGGAAATTCATAACTTATTCATACGATGTCCAAAAATTGCGCACCATATATCAAAATTCTCCGAAAAATGAGATCTACAATCTAAGACTATGTTTGTGTGCATTTGGCTCTTTATTTTATTGGATTTTTCTGAAATACTCTATAGGAGTCGCTGACGCGACTATTTCGTGTTCGATTTCAGAGCCGGAGGAGGATCTGACTAAGGAAGACGACCACGAGTACTTACAGGAGCTAGGAGACGACTACGAAGGTGCCACGTCCCACCAAATCCTTAGATCCTATTACGCATTGCAAATGACATTGTTGCTATTGCTTTATGATTATGTATGGATTGGTTGCATGGTAGTATATTTGAATTCCCTGCCTTGATAAGACTTTACCCTGCTATCCGCTGTTAGGTTAGCTGCTGCTTAATTTACTGTTACTCTTCCACTACTTTCTACTTGCTATATGCTATGTGGTGGAATTGGGACGGTGTATAACTGATTATAACCACTGGGAGAGAGTGCTGCGTGCGTCTTGGGTGCGTGGTAAGGGTTGATGTCGACCAAGTGGGATGTGAGACAAGCCCATGGGGCAAGTCGTGCCGGGGGTGCAACCTGGGCATCCCCAAAGTGAGATACCTGTGGCGGGTAAAGTTGTTGAGGAGGTTCCGGGTGGGATAGCCTTGGTGGTTTGAAGCCCGTGGACGGAGGTGCTGTGATAGCACGGGGAGAGTATCCCCTAAGTGGAGATGCCTGCTTGGTCACAACCTAGGATCTGACTAGTGACCGGAAACATCTGGATTCCCTTGCTACTCGCTCGCTTCTGATGGGCGGGAGACGGCTGGACTACTTGGTAGGGCGGTGCCACTACTGCTAGGTTGAGAGGTGATAAGGGTGGACGGTGACGGATGGCGGATTCCCGTACCGTTTTAGATGCGCAGTACCACTGATGGGGCCCGGTACTGCGTCTCCCTGTCTCAGCATGACGGTGTTGGATCCGGAATATCCCAGGGCTGAGTGGTAGGGTGGCATCGACCTAGGCAAGCAAGCACCCGGAATTCTGCCTAGATGATTGTACAGCATCGATGATGGCTAATCTTGTGAGTAGTAAAACCTCTGCAGAGTGTATGGTTGATCGATCGATACATAAGTCAACTCGTTGGCTATGGAGCTTTCCTAATGTTTCTGCAACCACTATTAGATGAGAGCATATTCTTTTCTCCCCCTGGATAACATTGTTCCGGCAGTGTACCCGTTGTGGTAGTGTGCCGCTGAGATAGGCCCGAGAGGGAGTTGGGCCTGTCGAATGAGAGCGAGGTGTGGGTAAGTGAGATGTGGTGATGGGAAAAGGGATAATGGTGTTAACTGGTGATAAAACTTGACTAAATAAACATTGATTACAGCTGCATAGGAAAACCTTAGCCTATAGGTCTGCTTGTATAGCCTTGCATCCACTTTCCACAAAGCAAATGCTGCATAGGTGGGCTCCGTGGCCAGTACAAATCGTACTGATAAATTTGCTGTCAGGTGACGAGAATGAGTACGACTTCGAGGGAGATGATGACGAGGAATAGGGTCACGTGCTACACTCAAGTTGGCCGTGAAGGATGAATCGCTTCCGCATCTTCTAAAGCTTCTCTGAATGTTGATTCCGCCAGTGTGGCGATGTAATAAATGTTTATGTAAGACTTAATTATCGTTGTATGGATCCTGGTGTCAACTGAGATATGGGTAATTTCATGGATTGTCCCAAGCAATCTGTTGAATTACAATTCGAGCCTGTGGATTTCCCTTCGTGGAAATCGAGGTCGTTTCAGTTGGTATCAGAGCCATACTTGACTGTAGGACGAGACCCATAGAGAATGGACGTTAGAATAGGAAGCCAGACTCTCTTTCGGTTATATTACCGACCTTGCATTCACTTTTTATGCAATGGCTTATCTAATACAAGGACCTGCTAATCCGTTTCTTGAAAAATTCACAGATGACCAGCCTTGGACCACCACTTCGTCCACAGCACGACGGCACTATTGAGATCCCGATCAAATGGCTATTGACCTTATGCACCAGTAGCTTATGGGACCCTGCGTAGCCCTTAGACTAGTGATACCATGAGTTGTCCTGTCATTGGCTATCTGCGCATAGCACGATCTTCTTAGCAGCTAGGAACATCCTTTATATAAAAATAACCATGTGATGAGTGACATTTGGATCTTAAGCTTCTTATGGTTCTCTATGCTTCTTTGGTTGAGTGTAGGATAGCATGAAAAATGTTTTAATTCATTTAAATCGTTGAAAACATCTAACTCCTACTTAAACCACTACAAGATTATTACTGCACTGAGCACGTACCTAATAACTTCAGATGTCAATGAGACATTCCGCGCGCCTGGAGAACCGCCAGCCCTCCCCCGCACCTGCGCCAGGACGCGGGCGTGGTCGCAACCGTGGACGCCCAGCTGGCAGACGTGCTGGAGTTAACCTGGAAGAAGAGCTGCGCCGGGCAGAGGATGCACCGCCGGTGATCGATCCGCCACCACAAGGCGAGAACGTGCCTCCGCCACCACCACCGCCGCCGCCACCGACGTTGGCGGAAGTGATGGCTCAGCAGACCCAGCTGCTGAATGCCATAGCTGCTGGGATGAACAGGCACCACGGGCCACCCCAGAATGACTTCCAAAGGAAACTGGAGGGTTTCCTGAAGCTGAGGCCACCTACCTTCGACGGGACCGACAGCGATCCCCTCGCTGCCGACGATTGGCTTAAAGATATGGAGAAGAAGCTGGACCTGACCACTTGCTCCGACGAGGAGTGTGTTGGGATTGCTAGCCACCAGCTGACCGGTGCTGCATGGGCATGGTGGGACAACTACACCAGCGCTCACGAGGATCCAGCCCGCATTGACTGGGATGAGTTCACCGAGGCTTTCCGTGACCACCACATTCCTGAGGGAGTCATGGAGGCCAAGGAGAACGAGTTTCGTAACATCTCCCAGGGAGCTGATCGGATCCACGAGTACACCACCCGCTTCAACTGCTTGCTCCGCTACGCACCTGCGTCTTGCGTGAGTTCCGAGAAGGAAAAGATGTACTACTACAGGAAGGGACTTCAGACCAAGATCAGGTTGGCTCTGTCAGGGAACAAGAGCTACACTCTGCGTGAGCTGATTGACCGCTGTATTGAGATTGAGAAGGATCGCATGGAAGCACGACTGGAATTCGAGGCCCAGAACAAGGGAAAGAAGCGCCGCTCTGAGGGACCCGCTCGCACTGCTCCACCTCAGAGACAGCGAACAGGTGCACCTCCGCCTTTTCGAACCCGCCAGGGACCCTCTTCGGGAACGAGCCGTGGTGGTACCAGCAGCAGCAACTATCACCGCCCCGCTCAGACCTACCCTGCGCCGACTCGAGCTGTGCAGAACACACCCGCCCCCGCTACCAACACGCCAAGGACAAGCAATTGGAAGGCTCCTGCGACAGCTACAGCAGGCAGTGCGCCCTTCACTTGCTTCGGATGCGGAAAGCCTGGACACCGTGTGGCTGTGTGCCCCGACCTCAACCGCGCACCAGCAGCTGCACAGGGCACACCGAACCGGGGATCTGCTACCCGAGGAAGACTGAACCACATGACCGCTGAGGAAGCTGAAGCTGCACCTGATGCTGTGTACGGTACGTTCCTAGTTCAGGGTAACATGGCTACAGTTCTGTTCGATTCGGGAGCTACATGTTCATACATTTCATCTGCATATGCACGTAAGCATAACATACCTGTAACCCCGAGAGCAAACCCCATCCTAACTAGCTCGCCCTTAGGAACCTTCAGAAGCATTCACATATGTAGGGGAGTGATAATCACAATCGAGGGACTTGACTTTCGAGCTGACCTAACCCTACTACCCTCCAATAGCTTAGATGTCATCTTAGGCATGGACTGGCTAACCAAACACCGGGGAGTGATATCTTGTTCACCTAGATATGTTCAGGTAACCCACCCTTGGGGAACAGCTGTCCGATGTGTACCCCAAACCGAGAGAGTCCAAGCCCTCCTATGTGCCCTGGAGACTAAAGCAGATAAGACAGAGCTGACATTCAGAGATGTGCCAGTAGTCTGTGAGTTCAATGACGTATTTCCAGAGGAGTTGCCAGGAATGCCACCAGATAGAGATGTGGAGTTTGTTATAGAGCTGATGCCAGGGACTGCACCGATTGCCAAAAGACCCTACAGAATGTCGGCTGATGAGTTGAAGGAACTCAAGAAGCAGCTGGGAGAATTACTGGAGAAGGGTTTCATTAGGCCTAGTGCTTCGTCCTGGGGATCTCCCGTTTTGTTTGTCAAGAAGAAGGATGGCACGATGAGGATGTGCATTGACTACCGGAATCTGAATGCGGTTACAGTCAAGAATAAGTACCCATTGCCCCGCATCGATGATCTGTTAGATCAATTGAGTAAGGCCAAGTACTTCTCAAAGATCGAACTTCGATCAGGGTATCATCAGATGAAGATCAGGGAAGAAGATATCCCGAAGACTGCATTTGTCACTAGATATGGACAGTATGAGTGCACAGTAGTCTCATTTGGACTCACTAATGCTCCAGCATACTTCATGAACATGATGAACAAGATCTTCATGAATGAGCTAGACAAGTTTGTGGTGGTATTCATTGATGATATATTGGTTTATTCAGCCACAAAAGAGGAACATGAACATCATCTGAGGACCGTATTGGAGAGGTTGTCTCGCAACCAGCTATACGCCAAATTCTCCAAGTGCGAATTCTGGCTTGAGGAAGTTGCTTTCCTTGGACACGTACTGTCAGGAGAAGGAGTCGCAGTAGACCCAGCCAAAATTGAAGCTGTGAAAGAGTGGGAACAACCCTGTAATGTGTCAAAAATCAGAAGCTTTTTGGGACTTGCAGGATACTATCGCAGATTTATTGAGAATTTCTCCAAGATTGCAAGACCCATGACCAACTTGCTGAAGAAAGAGAACAAGTTTATATGGACTCCTGAATGTGAGAAGAGTTTTCAGACCTTGAAGGAGAAGCTCACTACTACACCTGTACTAGCCCTGCCCGATATTCACAAGGATTTTGTTGTATATTGTGATGCCTCTCGGCAAGGTTTGGGCTGTGTACTAATGCAAGAAGGAAGAGTGATAGCTTATGCCTCAAGACAGTTGAAGGAGCATGAGCAGCGATACCCGACTCATGACCTAGAACTTGCAGCCGTGGTACATGCACTCAAGATTTGGAGACACTATCTGATAAGCAACAAGTGTGACATCTACACTGACCACAAGAGCCTGAAGTACTTCTTCACTCAGGAAGATCTGAATATGAGGCAGCGCAGATGGCTAGAACTCATCAAGGACTATGATCTTGAGATCCATTATCACCCAGGAAAGGCCAATGTTGTCGCTGATGCACTTAGCCGCAAAAGCTACTGCCATACCCTCATCACCAACTCTATGCCACCTGAGCTCAGGAGAGAGTTCGACGCATTCCAGCTCGAGGTAATCTCCTATGGCATGCTAAATGAGCTTCGCGTCGAGTACAATCTCACCTCACGAATCCGTGAAGCGCAAAAGAACTGTCCTGAGATAGACTATATCCGTGGTTTGATGAAGCTGGGAAGAGGCCCCGAATACCGAGAAGATGAGCAGGGAACTGTATGGTACAAAGATAGAATCTGCGTACCGACGGATTCAGCGATACGAGAAGAGATTCTGTCAGAAGGGCATGACTCCAAATATTGCATTCACCCAGGGACAGCCAAGATGTACCATGATCTAAGGAAAAATTTCTGGTGGGAGAATATGAAGGCAGACATTGCAGGGCATGTAGCCCGATGTGACACTTGCAGCAGAATCAAGGCCAAACATCAACGACCAGCCGGCCTACTACAACCCCTCGCAATTCCAGAATGGAAATGGGAATGCATTTCGATGGATTTTATCGTTGGGTTACCCCGCACCGAGAAGAAACACAATTCGATTTGGGTGATAGTCGACCGTTTGACCAAAGTCGCTCACTTCATTCCCATCAGCATTGGCTACGATGCCGAACGGCTGGCGGATTTATACATAACCCACATTCTGAGACTACACGGGGCACCCACAAGCATAATATCTGATCGAGGCTCACAATTCACGTCTCGATTCTGGCAAGCCTTGCACAAATCCATCGGAACCAAGCTGGACTATAGCACGGCTTATCACCCACAAACTGACGGTCAAACAGAAAGAGTGAACCAAATTCTCGAAGATATGCTCCGAGCTTGTGTGATAAAATACAAGACCAGTTGGGAAAGCTGCTTACCCCACGCTGAATTCTCGTACAACAACAGCTATCAAACAAGCCTCAAGATGTCACCGTTTGAGGCATTGTATGGGAGACCCTGCAGGACCCCGCTAATGTGGTCAGAACCCGGAGAGAGAGCCTTCTTTGGCCCTGCTAAGATTGTAGAAGCAGAGGAAGGCGTAGCACAGGTCAGAGAAAATTTGAGAATTGCACAGAGTAGGCAAAAGAGCTATGCAGATAGGAGACGTAGAGAGCTTGAGTTCAAGGTTGGGGATTATGTCTACCACAAGGTATCTCCACTTCGTGGCACTGTCAGATTCCACGTGAAGGGGAAATTGGCACCAAGATATGTTGGGCCATACAAGATCTGTAAAAGGGTTGGAAAGCTTGCTTACAAGCTGGAACTACCGGAGGAATTATCTGGAGTACACCCCGTGTTCCATGTCTCGCAATTAAGGAAGTGTTTGAAGCTTTCCGAGGAGCAAGTTCCTACGGATGCATTAGACCTGCAAGACACACTTGAATACAAGGAACATCCGATCAAGATCTTGGCACGGGATACCAAAGAGACGCGAAACAAAACCATTCCGATGTGCAAGGTACAGTGGAGCAATCACACTGAAAGGGAAGCTACGTGGGAGAAAGAATCGGACTTGCGGATTATGTTTCCTTACCTCTTCGATGGGTACGTGTCGGTGCTAGTTTTGGCGAGGCTAACACCGGCTAGTAAATATGTGTTTTGCGGTTGAGGCTACGGATGGTGTGCAAGGGGGAACACAGGGATTATACTGGTTCAGGCCGAGCAAGCCCTACGTCTAGTGGAGAGGAGAGTCGTATTGCCTTGCACCGGGGTGCTTGTAGTAGGGGTTACAAGCTAGTCGAGAGAGGGAAGTGCTCCCAGGTCTCTTGTGAGTGTCTAAGTGTTTACAAGTCGTTTGCTGTGGGTGAGAACTTGGAACTTCTCCGTCCGTTCGTTTGTTCTTCTGTCGTAAAGCTGGTCTCTGCTCTCCCTTTTATAGCCGCAAGGGAGAGGCAAAGGCAGCTACGACGCTACCTATTAAAATAGTGAGGAGTTGCCGTTCCCCGTTTGACTGGCTTCTGCCTTTTCTCCGTGTCTCCGGGGTATGGGTATGGCTATCTTGGTTCGCGAGTTCCAAGGTAGAAACAGTCATCTGACTATGTCATGTCGTCAGCTCTCTGGGTCTTCTGGATATGGCCGTCGTGGTCCGCACGACTTTGGTGAGTTCACACCTGCCGGCTATCCTTCCGTACGATGTGACAAGAGGGAGGGTCACCTTGGGGCGTTGTTTCCCGAGGCTCGGGATCCTGAAGGCGTGCTCGTCCTTTTGTGTGGACGGCGCAGTGGGCGTCTTTCCCGAAACGGGGCGGCGCACCGTGGACCATACCGTGGAGGACAGGTGGTATGGCCGTCAGGGGCGTGCGAAGCACGGTTGCGTCGAGAGTCTCGCCCGACGGGACAGTGCTTGTAAAGTGGTCAGAGAGATCTCTTGTGGTCCAAGATTGCTCCGCTGACATTACCTGTGCCTTGGATGTCTTCGCGAGATTGCGCTCGAGGGGGAGAGGGAAGCTCGGGCGAATCGGAGACTTGGGGCGCCGAGGATGCCGCTCTCCCGAGCTCTCCCGAGCTGGTGCCGCTCTCCCGAGCTCTCCCGAGGAGGCTCGGGCGAACCGGAGGATTGGGCGCCGAGGACGCCGCTCTCCCGAGCTCTCCCGAGGAGGCTCGGGCGAATCGGAGGTTTGGGGCGCCGAGGACGCCGCTCTCCCGAGCTCTCCCGAGGAGGCTCGGGCGAATCGGAGCCTTGGGCGCCCAGGAGGCCGCTCTCCCGAGCTCTCCCGAGGAGGCTCGGGCGAATCGGAGGTTTGGGCGCCGAGGACGCCGCTCTCCCGAGCTCTCCCGAGGAGGCTCGGGCGAATCGGAGACTTGGGCGCCGAGGACGCCGCCTCCCGAGCTCTCCCGAGGAGGCTCGGGCGAATCGGAGACTTGGGCGCCCAGGAGTGCTGCTTTCCCGAGCGCTCGCCCGAGCTCTCCTGGGGAGGCTCGGGCGAATCGGAGATTTGGGCACCGAGGGTGAGGCTCGCCCGAGCTCTCCCGGGGAGGCTCGGGCGAATCGGAGATTTGGGCGCCGAGGACGCCGCCTCCCGAGCTCTCCCGAGGAGGCTCGGGCGAATCGGAGGTTTGGGCGCCGAGGACGCTGCTCTCCCGAGCTCTCCCGAGGAGGCTCGGGCGAATCGGAGACTTGGGCGCCGAGGACGCCGCTCTCCCGAGCTCTCCCGAGGAGGCTCGGGCGAATCGGAGACTTGGGCGCCGAGGACGCCGCCTCCCGAGCTCTCCCGAGGAGGCTCGGGCGAATCGGAGACTTGGGCGCCGAGGACGCCGCCTCCCGAGCTCTCCCGAGCAGGCTCGGGCGAATCGGAGACTTGGGCGCCGGGGAGGCCGCTTGCCCGAGCTCTCCCGGGGAGGCTCGGGCAAATCGGAGACTTGGGCGCCGAGGACGCCGCCTCCCGAGCTCTCCCGAGGAGGCTCGGGCGAATCGGAGACTTGGGCGCCGGGGATGCCGCTCTCCCGAGCGCTCGCCCGAGCTCTCCTGGGGAGGCTCGGGCGAATCGGAGATTTGGGCACCGAGGGTGAGGCTCGCCCGAGCTCTCCCGGGGAGGCTCGGGCGAATCGGAGATTTGGGCGCCGAGGAGGGAGACTTGGGCCTCTGTAGACGCGGCCTTCGTGGGCTTCCACTGGCCTTACTTGGGCCAGGCCAAGTTGGGAATGAGCTTTTTTCATCGAAGTTGGGTACCCCTAACTTTAGTAACCGACAGTACGTTTTCTCTGAATCTCGAGGTCGAGATCCTAATGAGGGGGGAGGACTGTAACAACCCTAAAAATCCACACAATCTAAAAATCCCAACCAATTAAAATTTTTCATTTATTTATTGTGAAAACCCATTTTTCTTGTGCAAGCATATAGGTTTCATTATGAAATTGGTAAATAAAGGAGTGTAGTTTGCATTTTAATTCCATTCACATAGAATAATAACTTATGCATCACATTTGGGATTTATTGCAATTTATGTTTGTATTTACTCAATATTTGAAATGGGCAATATATGTATATATACACTAAATTGAAAATAGAAAAGGAGAAAGAGAGTTAGGCCAGCCATTCGTTTCGGCCAGCCGGGTCGCTAAGCCAGCCCAAGCCAGCCCGACCTTCCTCTCCTCACCTCACCGCGCGCGGCCCACGTTGCGGCTCGGCAGCGCGCGCGCGACCGGCACACACACTCGCGCTCGCTGCCAACCCGACCCCGCCTGTCAGCCGCTCTCGCCCCCCACTGTTCTTCTTCCTCACGAAGGCGACGCGCCTGCCGGGGGTGTCGCGCGAATGGCGTGACCCCGGTCCCACAGCCGACAGCATGGCAGAGCCCTGACCCCGCTGTCCCCCTCCTGTCCCCTCCTTCCTTGGCCGCCAAGCGAGCCCGCGTGCACCCTGAAGCCCTAGCGTCGAGCGGCCGAAGCCCTCTGATCTACCGAGATCAATCGCGGCCGTCCGCCATGGGAACCTACCAAGCTCGCCTATAAATTGGAGCACCCCGAAGCCCTACCCTCATTTCCCCTCGCCGCCACCGCAGCACAGACCGGCACACCGCACCAAACCGAGAGAGAGAGCGTAGGAGAAGGGCGGAGCAGAGGAGGAGAAGCTGCCGGAGCGCCGCCGCCGCGGAGCACGCCGGAGCCGAACACGGAGGAGAAGCCCGAGCTGCGGACGAGGAGCGGCACGGCACTGCGATCGCTCTGCATGGCTCCGACTCGCCACTGCACCGCCATCCTAGCTTCACCGACACCACGGTGAGCCATCGCACGCCATGTCCGAACCTTGCCCTGCTTTTGCCATGGCGTCCCACCCTCGGGACGCGCAGGCACGAGCCTTTACCGGCTCGGGAAGATCACCTGCACCATGCACTCATTCGACCGGCCGAAACCCCCGGACTACAAGCTTGCTAGACCGAGAACGCAGCACGACACGTTCTCGGCGGAGCGCGCTCACCACCGACGCGTTCCGACGCCGAATCACCCGTTCCGAGCAATCCGACTAGCACCCGTATAGGTTAGAGCGTCGTGGAGCACCGCCACGACCCCCTCGAGCTAGCTACGCGGATCTAAGCGCTAGAGGAAGCCTGAATCGCCTTGGCCGCGTGCGCCGCGACCTTACCGGAGCGCCGCCGCGAGCCGTCGCCAAAAGAAGGTCATGCCGTGGCTAAAGTTCGCCACCAGAGTGTTGTATGCCTCTCTGGCCTCACCAATTTGACAAGACCGCATTCGATTGAACCAATACTTGGTCGTAGCCGCGATGCCGCCTTCCGCCGTCGTCGGCGACACGCCGCCGCCACAACCGAGCACCTTGGAAAGCTCGGTAGCCAAAATTGGTAGTTGGTATACCATCGCCATAGACCCTGGACGCGTATACATCTCCTAGAGGACCTCCTTAACCCCGCCGGAACCTCACCGTCGCGACGACATCGCCGCCGACAGGTTCCGCCTCGCCTAAATCCGTTCCGAGTACCCCCGGTCGCCTCGCGCTGCGGAGAAAGGCCGCCGAGGTTCGCCAAGTCTGCCTCGGCACCGCCGCTAGATAGCCGAGCCCCGAATCACGACTGTCGCCTTGGCTACGTGCGCCTCCACCTCGTCGGAGAACCGCCGTATGCCGAGGGAGAGAAGGAGGCCATACCACGACTCTAATCCGCCACCATCTGGTCGGACGACTGCCTGAGCACGCCAATTGGGGAAAGCCGAGCCCTGTCTTGCCGAAATATGGCCATCGCCGCCCTGTCATGGTCCGCCGCACCGGAGAAACACCGCCGCCTTGAACAGACGCCCTGGAACCCTGCTAGCACCGAATCTCCGATTCGCCCGAGCCTCCCCAGGAGAGCTCGGGAGAGCAGCCCCTTCGGCGCCCAAATCTCCGATTCGCCCGAGCCTCCCCAGGAGAGCTCGGGAGAGCAGCACCCTCGGGCGCCCAAATTTCCGATTCGCCCGAGCCTCACCGGGAGAGCTCGGGAAAGCAGCCCCCTCGGCGCCCAAATTTCCGATTCGCCCGAGCCTCACCGGGAGAGCTCGGGAAAGCAGCCCCCTCGGCGCCCAAATGTCCGATTCGCCCGAGCCTCCGCAGGAGACCTCGGGAGAACGGCACCCTCGGGCGCCCAAATTTCCGATTCGCCCGAGCCTCCGCGGGAGACCTCGGGAGAACGGCACCCTCGGGCGCACCAAATGTCCGATTCGCCCGAACCTCCGCGGGAGACCTCGGGAGAACGGCACCCTCGGCGCCCCGAATCTCCGATTCGCCCGAGCCCCGCCGAGCTAAACCGAACTACGCCGAGCACCGCCAAGCTACCCCCGACCACCGCCGAACTATGCCGAGCTCCGCCGAGATACCCCAACCACAGCCGAGCTACCACCGACCACCGCTGAGCCACGCCGAGCTACGCCAACTCCGGCAACTCTCTGGGAACCAGCATCGAACACCTGGTGGGCGACCATCGGGTCTGTGTTCTGTTGAGGCACCACTTGCCGCGCTACTGGACCCGCGCGCCACGTGGACCAATCCCAAGCTGCCCCTGATTAACCGACTAGTTTTCCCATTTTCAGAAAATAGGATAATCTTCGGAAATTCATAACTTATTCATACGATGTCCAAAAATTGCGCACCATATATCAAAATTCTCAGAAAAATGAGATCTACAATCTAAGACTGTGTTTGTGTGCATTTGGCTCTTTATTTTATTGGATTTTTCTGAAATACTCTATAGGAGTCGCTGACGCGACTATTTCGTGTTCGATTTCAGAGCCGGAGGAGGATCTGACTAAGGAAGACGATCACGAGTACTTACAGGAGCTAGGAGACGACTACGAAGGTGCCACGTCCCACCAAATCCTTAGATCCTATTACGCATTGCAAATGACATTGTTGCTATTGCTTTATGATTATGTATGGATTGGTTGCATGGTAGTATATTTGAATTCCCTGCCTTGATAAGACTTTACCCTGCTATCCGCTGTTAGGTTAGCTGCTGCTTAATTTACTGTTACTCTTCCACTACTTTCTACTTGCTATATGCTATGTGGTGGAATTGGGACGGTGTATAACTGATTATAACCACTGGGAGAGAGTGCTGCGTGCGTCTTGGGTGCGTGGTAAGGGTTGATGTCGACCAAGTGGGATGTGAGACAAGCCCATGGGGCAAGTCGTGCCGGGGGTGCAACCTGGGCATCCCCAAAGTGAGATACCTGTGGCGGGTAAAGTTGTTGAGGAGGTTCCGGGTGGGATAGCCTTGGTGGTTTGAAGCCCGTGGA
This sequence comes from Eremochloa ophiuroides, assembly GCA_038502445.1. Classification (NCBI taxonomy): domain Eukaryota; kingdom Viridiplantae; phylum Streptophyta; class Magnoliopsida; order Poales; family Poaceae; genus Eremochloa; species Eremochloa ophiuroides. Next base: position 8,058,119 of record JAHLJS010000002.1, read on the forward strand.
CGGAGGTGCTGTGATAGCACGGGGAGAGTATCCCCTAAGTGGAGATGCCTGCTTGGTCACAACCTAGGATCTGACTAGTGACCGGAAACATCTGGATTCCCTTGCTACTCGCTCGCTTCTGATGGGCGGGAGACGGCTGGACTACTTGGTAGGGCGGTGCCACTACTGCTAGGTTGAGAGGTGATAAGGGTGGACGGTGACGGATGGCGGATTCCCGTACCGTTCTAGATGCGCAGTACCACTGATGGGGCCCGGTACTGCGTCTCCCTGTCTCAGCATGACGGTGTTGGATCCGGAATATCCCAGGGCTGAGTGGTAGGGTGGCATCGACCTAGGCAAGCAAGCACCCGGAATTCTGCCTAGATGATTGTACAGCATCGATGATGGCTAATCTTGTGAGTAGTAAAACCTCTGCAGAGTGTATGGTTGATCGATCGATACATAAGTCAACTCGTTGGCTATGGACCTTTCCTAATGTTTCTGCAACCACTATTAGATGAGAGCATATTCTTTTCTCCCCCTGGATAACATTGTTCCGGCAGTGTACCCGTTGTGGTAGTGTGCCGCTGAGATAGGCCCGAGAGGGAGTTGGGCCTGTCGAATGAGAGCGAGGTGTGGGTAAGTGAGATGTGGTGATGGGAAAAGGGATAATGGTGTTAACTGGTGATAAAACTTGACTAAATAAACATTGATTACAGCTGCATAGGAAAACCTCAGCCTATAGGTCTGCTTGTATAGCCTTGCATCCACTTTCCACAAAGCAAATGCTGCATAGGTGGGCTCCGTGGCCAGTACAAATCGTACTGATAAATTTGCTGTCAGGTGACGAGAATGAGTACGACTTCGAGGGAGATGATGACGAGGAATAGGGTCACGTGCTACACTCAAGTTGGCCGTGAAGGATGAATCGCTTCCGCATCTTCTAAAGCTTCTCTGAATGTTGATTCCGCCAGTGTGGCGATGTAATAAATGTTTATGTAAGACTTAATTATCGTTGTATGGATCCTGGTGTCAACTGAGATATGGGTAATTTCATGGATTGTCCCAAGCAATCTGTTGAATTACAATTCGAGCCTGTGGATTTCCCTTCGTGGAAATCGAGGTCGTTTCACAACTCCCTCTCGGGCCTATCTCAGCGGCACACTACCACAACGGGTACACTGCCGGAAAAATGTCATCCAGGGGGAGAAGAGAACACTCACTACACTAGTAGAAGCTTCACAGGAAAGGTCCATAGCCAACAGGTTGGCATATGTATCGATCGATCAACCGTACACTCTGCAGAGGTTTCACTACCCACAAGATTAGCCATCATAGGTGTTGCGCAAACACCTAGGCAGAATTCCGGGTGCTTGCTTGCCTAGGTCGATGCCACCCTACCACTCAGCCCTGGGATATTCCGGATCCTACACCGTTATGCTGAGACTGGGAGACACAGTACCGGGCCCATCCAGTGGTACTGTGCATCTAGAACGGAACGGGAACCCATCGACCGTCTCCGCCCACCCTTATCACCTCTCAACCTAGCAGTAGTGGCACCGTCCTACCAAGTAGTCCAGCCGTCTCCCGCCCATCAGAAGCGAGTGAGTAGAAAAGGATTCCCATGAACCTGAAACTAGTCCATCCTAGGTTTGACCAAGCAGGCATCTCCACTTAGGGGATACTCTCCCCGTGCTATCACAGCACCTCCGTCCACGGGCTTCAAACCACCAAGGCTATCCCACTCGGAACCTCCTCAACAACTTTACCCGCCACAGGTATCTCGCTTGGGGATGCCCAGGTTGCACCCCCGGCACGACTTGCCCCATGGGCTCGTCTCACATCCCACTTGGTCGACATCAACCCTTACCACGCACCCAAGACGCACGCAGCACTCTCTCCCAGTGGTTATAATCAGCTATACACCGTCCCAATTCCACCACATAGCATATAGCAAGTAGAAAGTAGTGGAAGAGTAACAGTAAATTAAGCAGCAGCTAACCTAACAGAGGATAGCAGGGTAAAGTCTTATCAAGGCAGGTAATTCAAATATACTACCATGCAACCAATCCATACATAATCATAAAGCAATAGCAACAATGTCATTTGCAATGCGTAATAGGATCTAAGGATTTGGTGGGTCGTGGCACCTTCGTAGTCGTCTGCTAGCTCTTGGAAGTACTCGTGGTCGTCTTCCTTAGTCAGATCCTCCTCCGGCTCTGAAATCGAACACGAAATAGTCGCGTCAGCGACTCCTATAGAGTATTTCAGAAAAATCCAATAAAACAAAGAGCCAAATGCACACAAACATAGTCTTAGATTGTAGATCTCATTTTCCTGAGAATTTTGATATATGGTGCGCAATTTTTGGTCATCGTATGAATAAGTTATGAATTTCCGAAGATTATCCTATTTTCTGAAAATGGGAAAACTGGTCGGTAAATCAGGGGCAGCTCGGGATTGGTCCACGTGGCGCGCGGGTCCAGTAGTGCGGCAAGTGGCGCCTCAACAGAACACAGACCCGATGGTCGCCCACCAGGTGTTCGATGCTGGTTCCCAGAGAGTTGCCGGAGTTGGCGTAGCTCGGCGTGGCTCGGCGGTGGTCGGGGGTAGCTCGGCGGGGCTCGGCATAGTTCGGCGTACCTCGGCGGGGCTCGGGCGAATCGGAAATTCGCGGCGCCGAGGGTGCCGCTCTCCCGAGCTCTCCCGGGGGGGCTCGGGCGAATCGGAGATTCGGTGCGCCCGAGGGTGCCGTTCTCCCGAGGTCTCTCGCGGAGGCTCGGGCGAATCGGAAATTTGGGCGCCCGAGGGTGCCGTTCTCCCGAGGTCTCCTGCGGAGGCTCGGGCGAATCGGACATTTGGGCGCCCGAGGGGGCTGCTCTCCCGAGCTCTCCTGGGGAGGCTCGAGCGAATCGGAGATTTGGTGCGCCGAGGGTGCTGCTCTCCCGAGCTCTCCTGGGGAGGCTCAGGCGAATCGGAGATTCGGTGCTAGCAGGGTTCCAGGGCGTCTGTTCAAGGCGGCGGTGTCTCTCCGGTGCGGCGGACGATGACAGGGCGGCGATGACCATATTTCGGCAAGGCAGGGCTCGGCTTTCTAGCGGCGGTGCCGAGGCAGACTTGGCGAACCTCGGCGGCCTTTCTCCGCAGCGCGAGGCGACCGGGGGTACTCGGAACGGATCTTAGGCGAGGCGGAACGTGTCGGCGGCGATGTCGTCGCGACTGTGAGGTTCCGGCGGGGCTAAGGAGGTCTTCTAGGGGATGTATACGCGTCCAGGGTCTATGGCGATGGTATACCAACTACCAATTTTTGGCTACCGAGCTTTCCAAGGTGCTCGGTTGTGGCGGCGGCGTGTCGCCGACGACGGCGGAAAGCGGCATCGCGGCTACGACCAAGTATTGGTTCAATCGAATGCGGTCTTGTCAAATTGGTGAGGCCAGAGAGGCATACAACACTCTGGTGACGAACTTAGCCATGGCATGACCTTCTTCTGGCGACGGCTCGCGGCGGCGCTCCGGTAAGGTCGCGGCGCACGCGGCCAAGGCGATTCAGGCTTCCTCTAGCGCTTAGATCCGCGTAGCTAGCTCGAGGGGGTCGTGGCGGTGCTCCACGATGCTCTAACCTATACGGGTGCTAGTCGGATTGCTCGGAACGGGTGATTCGGCGTCGGAACGCGTCGGTGGTGAGCGCGCTCCGCCGAGAACGCGTCGTGCTGCGTTCTCGGTCTAGCAAGCTTGTAGTCCGGGGGTTTCGGCCGGTCGAATGAGTGCATGGTGCAGGTGATCTTCCCGAGCCGGTAAAGGCTCGTGCCTGCGCGTCCCGAGGGTGGAACGCTATGGCAAAAGCAGGGCAAGGTTCGGACGTGGCGTGCGGTGGCTCACCGTGGTGTCGGTGAAGCTAGGATGGCGGTGCAGTGGCGAGTCGGAGCCGTGCAGAGCGATCACAGTGCCGTGCCGCTCCTCGTCCGCAGCTCGGGCTTCTCCTCCGTGTCCGGCTCCGGCGTGCTCCGCGGCGGCGGCGCTCCGGCAGCTTCTCCTCCTCTGCTCCGCCCTTCTCCTACGCTCTCTCTCTCGGTTTGGTGCGGTGTGCCGGTCTGTGCTGCGGTGGCGGCGAGGGGAAATGAGGGTAAGGCTTCGGGGTGCTCCAATTTATAGGCGAGCTTGGCCAGCTCCAATGGCGAACGGTCCTGATTGCGCTCGGCCGATCGAAGGGCCGTGGCTCGAGTGGATCTAGGGCTCCGGATGGGCGCGGGTTCGCTTGGCGGCCAAGAAAGGAGGGGACAGGAGGGGGACAGCGGGGTCAGGGCTCTGCCATGCTGTCGGCTGTGGGACCGGGGTCACGCCATTCGCGCGACACCCCCGGCAGGCGCGTCGCCTTCGTGAGGAAGAAGAACAGTGGGGGGGGGGGGCGAGAGCGGCTGACAGGCGGGGCCGGGTTGGCAGCGAGCGCGAGCGCGAGCGCGTGTGTGCCGGTCGTGCGCGTGCGCTGCCGAGCCGCGACGTGGGCCGCGCGCGGTGAGATGAGGAGAGGAAGGTCGGGCGGGCTTGGGCTGGCTTAGCGACCCGGCTGGCCGAAACGAATGGCTGGCCTAACTCTCTTTCTCCTTTTCTATTTTCAGTTTAGTGTATATATACATATATTGCCCATTTTAATTATTGAGTAAATACAAACATAAATTGCAATAAATCCCAAATGTGATGCATAAGTTATTATTCTATGTGAATGGAATTAAAATGCAAACTACACTCCTTTATTTACCAATTTCATAATGAAACCTATATGCTTGCACAAGAAAAATGGGTTTTCACAATAAATAAATAAAAAATTTTAATTGGTTGGGATTTTTAGATTGTGTGGATTTTTAGGGTTGTTACACTTTTAGGGAGCGCGCAACATCCGCTCTTCCCTATACCGGTCTCAGCAAGTGGGACACAATCCTTTACCGTGTATGTTTCTGACGGAGCGGTACGGTCAACCTTACGTGCTGAGAAAGCAGCCCATACATGCAGTAAAGGGCCAAGCAGCCATGAGCACACTTGGGCCAGTCGGGGTCGGGGGTCACCGGACGCACCAGCGTCCGATCACTATTATCGTGCAACCGCCGGTCCGATCTAATCGTCCCATGTGATTTCAGAGAGTGACCAGAGAGCTTTCACACAGACGCACCGTGGGTTGCCTTATGATGCGCCTCACAGGCTGTTTAGCCACACGGACCCACTGCACAGTTCATCTAGCGGCCCGGCTCTCATGGAACTGGAGCTGACGACCAACGGCATGTACATGTACTGTACGTACGTTCCCGTTTGTCCCACCCGTGACCGTGAGTGGTGTCGTGGGTGGCACACGGCCCACGCACACCCCGGAGGTACTACTAGTAGAGCCCAGGACACATCGCGGGGCGCCACCGGCCGGGGCCGCAGCTAAATGCTGCAGGTCCAACGTTGTTGTCACAGGGCGTCCGGCCCTGCCGCGCATGTACAGTAGTACAGTGCGAAAGTACACGCCTGCCGCCGGGCCGCAGCCACGGCCCACGGGGCTCTTGCGCAGCGCTGCCGAGTTCGTTGGCGGTCGTCGCCGGCCACTGTGCGCGCTACAGTGCCGCCGGTGGCGCGCGGCGGCAGGCATAAAACGCCCTGGCCTGGCTGCTGGAGTTGTTTCCAAGGTGAGATGCATGGTTCAGTTATCGGTCGTGAGCAGTCGCCGGCTGGCTGGCTGTTCCCGCCGCGCTGCGAAGGGTGGTGCAGGTGCAGCATTTGTGTGTGCAAGCGTACCAGTACCACCCACGTACGGGCAGCTTATTTAGCTCCGTGCTCGCTCGATGCGGATTTGGTTCCACACGGCCGGGCACCACGTGAGTCGCACGGGGTGACAGGACGCCGGCGGCAATTGCCAAGATATATCGAGCAACGACATGTGTGTGTAGGGCTAATAACAATTACCGCAAATCGAGTAAAAGTGCAACAACTGAAACTGTATATTTACGGATGAATAGCAGCAATCAGTTCAATCACTACTACCTCAATAATCACCGTCGCACCGGGACCCTGCTGCTTTAAGCTTTTACCATGCATGCATATGCCGCTACCATGGATCGAGTTCAGTCTCCACGGTAACCAAAAATAAACATGCAAGCACCACCGTACCGGCCAGCAACTTTTGGCCGATGGAGCACACGTATGCATCGACACGTACGACGAGTCCCCCGTCCTGGCCCAGGCCTCACGACCCCAGCCGGTACATGCCGCCGGCACCGTCCACCATGAACGGCGGCGGCGGCCTGTCCATGTACAGCGCCGCGGTGCCCTGCGGGACGTGGAACCCGCCCTCCATCGTCATCGTGAACGGCATGTCCTCCGACCCCGGCTTCCAGTGCCGCTTCCGCTGGTTGATGAACCAGTTGTTGATCTGCTTCTGATCCAGCCCTGTCGTCTCTGCCAGCGCCATCTTCTCCGTCTCCTGATGAATAACCATGCATCAAAAGCTTCATTTTTTTTTTTTGCAACACAGTAGTTGCCATTAGCAATGCATGCATGGATGGAAAAACAATAGCGAGTTGATTGGTTGTCGGCAGGTAACGCAAACGTTAATAAATTAAGTCTATGGACAATATGGCAGAAAACACATTTAAACTAACGAGCTGTTTGGTTCACTCATCCATAACACAAATGTAAATAAACTTAGTTCAAATGTGTTTTCCGCCATATCGTCTGTAGACTTAATTTATTAATGTTTGTGTTACCTGTCAGACAACCATACAACTCGTAAGTTTATTTATATTTGCCTTACAGATGAGTGAACCAAACAGCTCGAGGTCTTACAGAGGGATATGGCCACTTGTAGTGCAGCTCCCACCAGTGTAGCAGCTTCTTCCTAGCCTCCCTGGGGAGCTTCCCTTTCTTCTTCCTCTTGGAGAACTCCTGACAAAGGCCACCCAAGTAGCCGCCGTACTTCCTCAGAAGCTGGTGCTTGAGCTCCTTGTCCTCGGCGCAGGGGTCGATCTCTTCAGGACAGCTATCGTCCTCCTCATCCTCGGACGACCCGGCGACCTCACAGCTACTGTCTGCAGGTCAAGATAATCGGCGACAAACGAATGAAAGGTTAGTTAAAGTTTGTCACGCTTTAATTATTGATACCAAAAGAAAAGATTAGACTATTTCTGACAATTAAAGTTTGTGGTAACAAAGGGGCCACGCGCCCGAATTATCAAGAGAGATCTACAATCAAAAAGCTCCCAATTAATAACTCTGCCTGTTTAGATAGGTGTGTGTGACACGGTACAAACGCACATTCCAGCTCCGACCAAGTACTGCTCATTCACATACAGTAGGTCGGACCCTATAGACCACTAGCCCATGTGCATGCACTACCCGAAACAATACCTATAAGTAACCTACTCATTCGTCTGAGCATATCAACGTTTGTTTTCAGGCATGGAACAATAAATCAACACCAATCACTGGTTGTGTATGTCCACATGTAGATATAAAGGCTGGATATCTATCCATTATCTAAAAAAATCAACACCAATCACAATAAACGTTTATTTCAGCCCGACACCGCATTTTAATTAACTTCGAACATGGCGCTTATTTTCCCCCCACCCTTAGAAACTCCAAGAACCAGGCATCAATGCCAGACGTTTGAAATCAACACACATATCTAGAAATGCGGCTGCCCCGCAGAGAACTCCTAAGGCCAAGGCTTCGACCAAACACGCCCTCTCTGCAAGGAAGAGAACCCTAATAAGAAAGTCCACACGACCACATGTAGACATGCATAGTACAGGAAAGTCCACATGACCCCAAACATAAAGAGCATTTTCATTTTAATTTAGATGTTTGAATGTTGTAAACCAATAATTAGAGAACAAATAATTAGTATTAAAGTATAAATGAAGTTACACATTGTGAAAAAATTAAATGAAAACTAACCGAGGAAAATCCTAAATTCCAAAAGAAACCTCACAGGTAATGTTTATCTTGTACTAAATTGAATTGCTCGAAAGCACGAATAAATATTTGGTCCATAGTTACATTATGTACACTTGGAATGGAAGTCAATTCAATTTCCCCTAAACCAACAACTAAATCTAGTGTCCTTGTAAGATGAGACGCACGTCGCAATATAAACTGTCATGATAGTGACCTAACTCCCTATGAACCTAAACTTTTCACACTTATGCCATTCATGTTGGATAATAAGCACACAACTTTTTTCCTGTGCAAATACAAAAATAATTTAATTCAAAAGTGTTGATATCATGTTTCTAGTTTTTTAGTCATAACTACGTTAATAATCTGGACAAAGGCAATTATATATATGCTTGACGACTGGCAATGACTAGCAGAAGGAGGCAACTTCAAGGAGGACATACATCTTCAAGGAGGACATACATCATTATGGGTGTGGTTTAGCAAGCAATGTCCATGTGGTGCAACCAAGTTTTCGTTAGCAAGTTCCTAGGGATGTGGGGTGTGGTATTATGCGCCCCTCATCGTTAGGGAAAGTCAAGGCCAAGATCCTTATTGTGGAATATAGCAGTGAATGTAGAAAGGCCACTGTCTCTTGTGTTTTAAAGAGTGCGATACCTGGAGCCTAGTAGTGGATGTGGCGAGGCGTCCATGTGTTGCATAATTAAGACAATGAGAATAAAGTATATTGGAGGTGGTAGGATCTTGTGTAGTTCTTTGGTGATTGGTGTGTATGCGGTGATATGATGATTAATTGATTACTGCAACCTATATATTCAGCATGGTGTGGTTTGCTTCTTCTCAACTTCTGAAGATGCATGGGCACGACTAGTGTCTGATAACTCTGTATTTGTCATGTGAATTGAGAACATCTCGTGGCTTTGTTTACTCTTATGTTGTCAATGCGGTTATATACGTAGCTAGTATAGCTAGTCTTTGGAGGATGTGGCGACTTGATGGTTTGTAGCATTCTACAATGCTAGCCTTGAATGACAAAGTTTGGTTTGGTGAAAGACACTGTCGGTAGATGTCAAAGCGACAACGATGGTGTCATGTCTACACTTTATAGCAGATTGTGGTGGGTAGCCATGCAAAGTAGTGTTTAGCATGGGTAAGACATTGTCAATAACGACAAGAGCACCGATGAATTATTATTGACACGTTGGTTTCCTATATGGTTTGATGATGATGGTACATACATTTTAAAATTTATCGACACTATGTGCAGTTTGACATGTGTTGATCTCTTGCCTAGAAGTGGCAATGGTGCAAGGTGATGGTGTGGCAGTGTTGTGTTTTCTGGTTTATGTTGATGTCCCAATCCAATAATTTGGCTTGCTTTTCGTTGAAGTGAGAGGTCAATTTAAACGCTTCTCTTCAAGCAACCATGTACTCTATATAAACAATATATGAGAATTAACACAAATCATCGGATATTTGCATTATTCATATCTGCACATAGTATAGAACTAGAAATGTTCCTAAGCTGTTGCCTCGGTAGCTTCTGCCGCATCAACCCTTGAAAGGTTATCACATCACTCCAAAGGGTTGAAAACCCATAGTTTAGCATTCACATTGTTGACTGTTGTTTGGCCTAGAGTTTTTATTGATCCTTTTTAGATGATGTTTTCTACTTTTTTATATCATAGATTGGGTTGTGTCACCCTACTTGATCATTGATGCTCTCATTTCAGGCTTCAGGTTCGAGTCCAACATTGCCAGCGACCCCCCTGTCAACAAGGACACGACCTGAACCTTGTCCACAAGGATTCTTTATACCAATCCGAGTACCCATCTACACAATCATTATTGTCACACTAGATGATCGTTGTTGGCCTATCATTCGTGACTATGAACCAGCGCACCTTCAAGAACCAACATATGTAACCATGCCATTAGCAACAGGAGAGGTGCCCAAATGGGCAGTGGTTGTGCTTCATGCTTCTAGTCCTCCTTAGTGAACAGGCTAGCTATTGATTTAACACCTCCCGCTCTCTAGGCTACTGTCGTTATCAAGATGTTTGACCAGATTAAACTAATTTTGTGCATGAGTGTGCTAGTGTTGGTGCCTTGGACCTGCAAAAACTCTCCTTCATGATGATGATGCAGCAATCTCGACTACCTCAACAATAAAAGGGCTATCATCTACATGCTGCTCAAATTCTGATAGGGGGATGGTATAGTATATAGCATGGATCCGAAAGGACCCAGTTGATATAGTAGCTAGGATACGATTAGTTTCCATCTCTATCTTCCAAATTGCTTGAGATCAAAGCCACCTTGTACTTTATATAAATAGCCTACAAGAATTAATACAAATCATCCGATATTTGCATTATTCATATTCTCCCACTTTTACAAGGTAATGGTACGGTGCTAACATCAAAAATATCAAATAAAACAATCAATATTTGAATTGTTTTGTTTTGAATAATGCTTTTAGGATGAAGTCTGACTCACAGTAACTCACTAGTTAACAATTACTCTCGGACCATTAGCTTATGAAAGATTTGACATGATATGTACTGGTTTTAATATCACTCGTTGTAACTTTAAGAATGATAATGGATAAATTTACACACACATATTATAGAAGCAAATTCCTCTAGCTTCCGATGTAAAGTCTAAACATGCAAGATATCCATGTATTTTCCAATTAATGCCACACATCTCCCATTAGCCTCCTTCGATCTCTTCATGCAAAAAATGCTCTTCATTACCCACTATATTGCAAAAATTGTCCATACCATCTGTGCTAGGTGCAGTTATTATTTTCAGTCTATCAAAATACAATGACAATATTATGCCTTTTGTTTGGCCATCCCATCATTTTATAATTCGGTACTCCATTATTTTTCTTATTCCATTATACCATTAGCTTGCCTAACTTTTTTTTTTTGTGAGATCCAGTTACACATGCAGAAGCTCACATACACAAGTATACACTCACTCCTATAAACACATGTAGGCCCAGCTCATCTGCTCATGCATGCAATGCACAGGTATCCTTCTAGAGTTCTAGTTATTTATTATATAAGGAAGTGGACATCCATTTGTGGGGTCATTAGATGTGCCATCCTTGAAAAAACAGTTAATTGATTCCAAGGTGTTTTTTTCGCTCTCTCTCTTATTATTAGGAGTCATTCACTGTGGACCAAGCAATCATACACAAGAACAGTATCACAAACTATTCCGTTTATGCCTCTAACGACTGCAGATTAATCTAACCATACAGTCAGAAACTATGCTGCTTCTACCCCACATTCAGCTGAAAGGCAATGCAATGCAACTAATGTTGGATGTAGTACATATGTTTGGGCATCATGCTGCCATGTGCCATTGCTGTACAGCCGCACAGCGGCTGGAGCTGCAAGCTAGATTTTTATAAGAGTTACTGTTGCAGCTATGTGTATATGGGTCGCATGCAGCAACCACCGAAGCTGATAGATTTTGTTGCATATTTGATCTGGGGGGCTGTAAGATCTGAAAAGCTGTAATACATTGTAGAGAACACACGTGATTGTATATTAGCAGATGGAGGAAGGCTGTACACACATCGTACAACATACAACCAAATTAAACAGATTATTCAGACACTTGTTTTTTTTTTTTTTGCCCTGTGTGTGGATGAACTGCTAAATTAGGTGCTTGCGAGGGATTCCTTTCTATACATAATATTATAATAGTTCTAATCTTGTCAGACTAAAGCTGAATTAATGATCCAAAAACAACAGGTACAAAGTTTATAAAATGAAGTGTTGTGGGGATCTCCCCCACAGTTTTTGCCTTAAAAAAAAACATGTACAAAATTTCTTCTGAAAACATGCATGATATATACTGCTACACTAACAAAGCCATCTATTTTAAGAAATTGTCCATCAGCAGGCATACAAACTATGTCAGAGTGCGCGAAGTTACAACTTTACTAGTACAATTTACCGAAGTACACAGGCATGTTTAGAAGCAAAACAAAATTATAATACGAGATAAATCATTATGTCTGCGTGTAATTAACATGGGTTTGCTTTTATAGTTTTATTACCATCACTATTACTAATATTATATGTATATCACTATATACTACATGAAGCAAATGGTTATTGACACATCAAGAAATAGCGGCAGTACAAATGACGACCATATAGGAAGGACGCAAGCAACCATATGCATATACTATGACAATGCAAGTACTCAAATGTGTCATAGTTGCTGGTTTCCTTTTAGCCTACTGTAGTAGTAGATCAAGAGACAAAGCAAACAGTGTAGGAACAGTACATGTATCTATCTCGAACAGTACTGAAGCTGCTATTTATTTTGGCCACCCATAATACTCGCGGAGCGGAGACAATAACAGCAGGTTGCACCGCTCATCCACCGCCACACGTGCGGCCCAATTTCCAACCGCTAACTATACATGCCCACTAAACGATCGAGCTTAGGTATAGTACTTTGGTTAGTTGTATAAGAAGTAATCTCTAGCTAGCCAAGAAGGCCAATGTTCTCTTGAGAAAAAAGATCGACGATGGTATATGAATCTCTCTTTCTTACTAGCTACAGACAAAGAAATATATAGGAGTATGTACAAACACCAACTGAAAAAGGAACAGTGATGGCTGAGCATAGAGAAACTAGGAACTCTGATCGATCTGATGTGGTGCGTCATCAACAGTGCATGTAAATGAAGAGGAACTCCAAAAACTGAAAACTGCCCACCGTTATTCCATGGCACATCAGGCAGTATCCAATATTTTGCATTATACACAATGAGTGCTAAAGCCAATAAACGAGCGGTGGAGAGCCATGAAACCAGGAGCTAACAGTGACCACCCGATGCTCACTATACTACTGATAATTAGCGCTCTCTATGATGCCTCAATCATCAAACAAAGTGGACTAACGCATGCAGCAAACCTTATCCCCTTCCCGAATTAAAAAAGCAACAAAATTAAGCTGTATGGTGTGTCCGTATCAGCAGCGCACGAATCCAAAGCAGAAAGAAAAAGCTGGCTCATTCCATCGCATAAACTCACAACAACATTTCCCGATGTGGTAAGCTACCTGTCTGAATAGAAATACAGTACTTACCGGAGATCGAGCCGAGCTGCCTCTCCACGCTCTTGAAGAACTCCGTTGCCTCCTGGATCGGCCGCGCCATCTCCTCCTGGAACTTCACCAGCATGTTGCAGTAAGCCTCCTGCAGATTGGCGACCCGCAGGTGATGCGCGCGGATGGTTATTTGAGAGAGGGACACCATGCATCGCATGCGACTAATCGATCGATGGATCAAAGTTCAAAGCACCGGCCGGCCGCCACCGCGCGCGCCTAGGTCGTACGTACCATGAACTGGTCGAGCTCCGGGTCAGCCCGCGTCGTCGGCGGCTCACGCCACCGGCTTGGCCCCGGCTGTGCGTCCAGCCTCGCCGCCATGGCCGAGATCCTATCGGACACATCCGGCGGCGCGCCGACCTATACACAATCAAATCCATATGGCATAAAGATTTTATTTTTTATATATATGTATCCTGAGTTCCTGATCAAACAAAGTCCTGCGCATGGATGCTCGATCGCTTGTCGTACTAACCTTTTGGCAGTCCAAGTAGGCGGCGAGGAGAGCCGAGTACTGGGGGTGCGACATGATCTTGGCCTTGATGGTGTCGTCGGCATCCCCATCCGCCGCCGGCGACGACATCTCTCCCTGTACTACTATCTCTGCCACGTCCTTCTGACGGCTATGCTGCTGCGCTGCCGCCGACGGGTCGGCCAGTAATAACTGTTGCAACGCGATGCGTGAGCTGTGGCGATGGTGCTGATGCCCATCCGGCGGCGGAAACAACACCTGTTGTGCTGACGACGTTGATGCTGGCAGCGGAAGCTGCAAGAAGGAAGCAGCCTTGGAGGAACTGCTCCGGCCTCCGCCAAGATCTCCGAAGCTATTCATGGCAAGTGGCTTTTCTACTGTGTCAATAATCAAAAGACAGAAGGAGAGGAAGAAATAAAGCTGCTGAGGCCAAGACGACGACTCAAGAAACCCTAGCTAAGGATAAGCTAGCTTGCTAGCAATGGATCGGACGACGACGGGAATTGAATAAGGAGATGAACTCAGGTAGATATTTGGGATAGGATCGATCGATCGGATTAGGAGATGGAAGAAGAGAGGAGGAAAGGTGTACACAGGAGTGAATGATATGCGTGTGTGGCTGGTGGCTGCAGGGGCTTTGTTCCCATGTCAAGTCAAGAGTAAAGAGGAAGCAGCGGTGAGCTGCTGTTGGTAGCTGCCGCTGTTAAACGCACAGGACGACAGCTGCCTGCGAGGGAATACCGATCTCGGTCCGAATAGACAGGGACCAACAACCGATGCGAGGAGGAGGATATCCGTACCACAAAGGTGCAGATGCATCATACATATCACATGCAGATGCATCATTTTTTTTATCTTGTTCTTCATCAGTCCTTGCTGCTTGTGACGTTTCTTGGAGCAGCGCTGGTGGACGGATTTTTTGAGGTTTCGGTCAGTGTCAATCCACGGCCTCTCTCTCTCTGCGCAGGAGCAGTCAGGACTCAGGGACAGCGAGTTGTTTCATCTGCAAGCAGTAGCAATAAGCAGGGTCACGTAGTGGGGACTGTAGAACGAAGTTCTACACGCTACAGCCGCGCGGTGGTGTTCTTGCCATGTCGTCTCTCTCCGTCGACAATCCTTTTCCTATGTGGCTACAATGCCTAGGATGTGTTTAGCTGCTTGACTCCTCCTTTTCACCAAGATGGAAAGATTCTTGGTAAAGTAACTTGCTACTAGCTGGTGCATGTTCAAACCCGTACGTGGCATCAGTTGGTGCCTTTCTCTCGCTCAATCTCCCTTGTCTCTCCCCCCTGTGATCTGATGATCTTTCCATGTCAAGATTTCTAGAGATAAAATCAAAGCCAAGGTTATGCTGAATTAATGGTAGCAAAACACATGGCATATATATATACTTCCTCAAGCTAGCCGAAAATTAATACAATTCCACCAAGATTTGTCCCAAATTAAGTCAAAGTTTTTAAAGCTGCTTTTTCCAAGATCTATGGAATGGTTAAACTGATAAATCTGCCTTTTCAAGAGTTGCACTCCTTTACAAAGAACAAGCTTATTTGCTTAAACAAAGCTCATAGCAATGTTACACTGTTGGACCTTTTCAATCTACCACTGTCGGTTGTCCAAGCTCACCTAAGTTTCAGGATCTTCATCACGAATTGGAAGCTCTTACTCTAGATGACCAGAATGACAAATAGACTTATATTTGGGGTTTCCACTCACTTTTCGAAGCTTATAAAAATTGAACAAGGAACTCACAGGTCGAGCCAATCTTCAAATGGCTCTGGAGGACTTCGTGTCAAGGGAAACATATTTTTTAGATAATGAAAACAAGTTCCAGCCTCTACCATCCGGAGATGATACATAGCTGATAAATATACAAACGCATCACGGCCCTAGGCCACCAACGACAACGTCCAAAGGAGCGACATAGACGTTCGGACACTCGCAAATCCACACGGATCTCAAACACAAAACAAGCAAAACAAGATCCCTAGGAGGCTACACTCCAAGGCGAAATCTATTGCTCCACCCAAAATATACCAAGGCCTCCATCACAAAAATTTTCAGCTTCTTGCATCCTTCTATGAACAGTGTCCGCTCTTTCTCATCAAGCAGCAGGGACCACTGTCGGATCCAGTACGTCATCCTGAATATTACCTGCACAAAAGTATTAGATTTAGTTTTGTTAAATACCATATCATTTCTATTCAACCATATACACCAGCATAATGCTGCCACTCCTAGTAAAACTCTATTCTTGAGATAGAGGGAGGTTGAATTTCAAAGTTGATATAAATTGTATTCCAAATAAATCTTGCAAAGTGACAATCCAAGAAGAGGTGTTGTATAGTCTCTTCCTGAGTGCAAAAACAGCATTTAGTATTACCCTGCCAGTTTCTTTTCACAAGGTTATCTTTCGTAAGTATGACCTCTTTTTTAAGAAACCAAAGAAAGATTTTGATCTTCAAAGGCAGCTTAAGCTTCCACAGATCATTTTTTTCAGGTAAGATCTCCCTGCTAATCAATAGATTATACATCGAACTTACTGAAAATATACCTTTTTGGCTCGCTTTCCAGTGAAACCCATCCTTATTGTTTGTTAAACAAATCGGAATCACTTTCGAGACCAAATCGGTCCAAGAAGCCAAATTGTCATTGATCAATCCTCTTCTAAAAGATACATTAAGTGGTATTGTCGTTAGGACATTGGCCACCGTATCATCCTTTTTCCTTACTAACCTGTAGAGGTTGGGATAGATGACTTTGAAAGGGCTCTCACCCACCCACGCATCCTCCCAGAACCTAATGTCTTTCCCATTTTGTACCTTAAAGTATCCTCACGCCAAAAAATCATCTTTCACCTTCAAAAGACCAGTCCAAAAGTGAGAGTCACCCGGCCTATGCTTAACTTGATTTAAGGCTTTGGAAGACATGTATTTTTTCCTTAAAATTTCCTGCCATTGCCCTCCCTCATTGGTGAGCCTAAATAACCACTTACTTAGTAAGCACTTATTTTGCACGTCAAGATCCATAATACCTAACCCACCATACTCTTTTGGCGTACAAAGAATATTCCATCTAGCAAGACGATATTTCTGATTGTGCTCATCCCCCTGCCAGAAGAAGCGCGACCGATAAAAGTCTAATCTTCGCAATACCCCTCTAGGTATCTCGAAAAAGGATAGCATGAAAAGGGCCAAGCCGGAAAGGACTGAATAACTAGAACCAGTCTGCCTCCATAGGAGAGCATTTTCCCTTTCCAACTGCTTAGTTTTTTCTGAAACTTTTCTTCAATATTCACCCAATCCTTGTTGGAAAGCTTTCTATGGTGCATCGGTATTCCTAGATGCCTAAAGGGCATTGTCCCCACCTTGCACCTAAATAAATGTTCATAATCTCGCTCACTCTCTTTAGCAGCTCCATAACAAAAGACCTCGCTCTTATGCAAGTTAATTTTTAGTCCTGACAAAAGCTCGAATGTCTTCAGGACCAGTTTAAGCTCTCTCGCCTGCGAGATGTTGTGACCCAAAAAAAGAATGGTGTCATCTGCATACTGCAGTATAGACAAACCATTATCTACCAGATGGGGGATCACACCCTGAAAATAACCACACGCTTTAGCCCTGGAAATCAGCGTGGCCAACATGTCAGCTACCAGGTTAAAGAGAATGGGTGACAAAGGGTCACCTTGCCGCAAACCACGTTTAGTTTGGAAAAATCGACCAATATCATTGTTAACTTTGACCCCTACGCTTCCCCCTCGCACTATCTGATTGATCCAACCACACCACTTTGACGAGAACCCTTTCATCCTAAGAGTTTGTTGCAGGAAAGACCAATTCACTTTATCATAGGCTTTTTCAAAGTCTAACTTTAAAATTAGCCCATCAAGTTTCTTGTGTTTCATCTCATGTAAGGTCTCATGCAACGCTACAACACCGTCCAGTATATTCCTTCCCTTCAAGAAAGCGGACTAAGAGGGTTGAATAACCTTTTGAGCCACTAGTGCTATCCGGTTAGTCAACACCTTCGTAAAAATTTTGAAACTGACATTTAGCATACAAATGGGCCGGTATTGCTGGATCTGCGTGGCTTCTTTTAATTTTGGGATAAGAGTAATTATACCAAAATTGGGCTGTACAAAGGGAGGTTACCTTTATGAAATTCACTAAAAAGCTCCAAAAGGTCTCCCTTAATCACCTCCCAAAAAACTTGGTAGAACTCGGCCGGGAACCCGTCCGGTCCTGGTGCCTTATTTTTTTTCATCCCAAACACAGCCTCCTTAATCTCCTTTTCCGAGAACTCCATATCTAGTATATCGTTCTCCAGCTGTGAGACCTGGGTTATATCATTCTTGTAGGTTTCAACCAGAGTAAAATTATTTCTTTTCGGCTCCCCAAAAAGCCCCTTATAATAATTGGTGATAAATTTCTTAAGATTATCATCCCCAGCAATTGTACCTTCCTCCTGCTCTAATCTAAAGATTCTTGTCCTTCTATGCTTCCCGTTTGCCACAAGATAAAAGTACTTTGTATTCCGGTCCCCTTGCAACAAACGCTTAGTTTTGGCACGTTGATACCATTTAACCTCCTCTTCCCTAAGGAGATTAGCTACCCTCTCCTTATAATTATGTTTAAGTTCAACTTCCTCTCGAGAGAGCGGTTGCAGCTCCGCCTTAATATCCAGTGCATTCGCTTTCTGGATGAGTTCTGCGTTTTCTTTTTTTTTTTAGTTCCCACTTACATTTTTGGCCCAGCCTCTTAGAAACTGTCTAAGCCTTCGGATTTTGTTTTGCCATCTCTGCATTGGGGAATCGCCTCTGGACTCATTACGCCAAATATCAGCTACTAAGTCCTGGAATCCCTCACGCAGAAACCAACCCAATTCAAACTTGAAATCCGAATGTTTATTTCCATGCGTGCCATTACCCGTATCCACAAGCAACGGCGTATGGTCCGAAATCTCACGAGTTAGCGCCTATACCGTAGTTAGAGGAAACTTGGCCTCCCACTCGGTACTTACGAGAATACGGTCTTGAAGCTCAAATGTGGGTATCTCCCTAGAGTTAGCCCAAGTGAACTTCCTGTTGGACAGCTCTAATTCCCTGAGGTTTAGATTGTCAATGATGGCGTTAAAGAGAAAAGGCCAGCGCGCATCAAATCTTTAATTATTTTTCTCTTGCGAGTTTCTTATAATGTTAAAATCACCCCCCACAAGAATGGGGTCCGATTCCTTTGCGCAAGACTGTACCAATTCCGTAAGGAACATCTCTTTTAACTCTGCTTGGGCAGCCCCATAAACAGCCACAAGAATCCAGCAGAAGCCATCCGATTTGTTCCGAACATGGAATTTGACATAGAAATCGCCCTCGTCGATACTCCCAATATCGAAGGTATCCAAATTGACCCCGAGTAAAATACCCCCAGACCTCCCATGAGGTTCTGCCCAATGCCAAAAAATTCCTGGCCTCCACAAATATTTGCTAAAACCGATTTAGAGAAGTCCTTTTTTCCTGTTTCAAGGAGAGCGATGAAGTCTAACTTCTGCTCCCTTGAAAGGTCTGCTAGAAATCTATATTTAGTCAAGTCACTAAGACCTCTGTTATTCCAGAAAAGACCTTTCATTGAGACACCACTTTTTTGAGACAAGAATCTTGACCTTCGGCTTTTTCTTTGTTCTAGACAAAAAGCGAGCCTTATTTTTTTTGAATACTGTCCGGAAATCACTACTTAGGTGATTAATATCATCATCATAAAGATCCCCTAGTAAAAAATCACAGAAATCTTCCACTGTGTCATACTCGGAATCCTCTTCCTCTAGAATAGAATCCAGAACCGAAGCACCGGAACCATCCTTTCCAGCACTGTTGCCTGACCCATCATTATTTTGGGAATTTTCTAAAGTAGATAGTGAATCTAGCACCTCCCGAGAATTGTTTCCCACGGAAACCCCCCAATCTACAACTTTAGAAAATAAAATATTGAAAGGAACAGGCAAATCAGAAGAGACCGAAGGTGTACCTTCGTTGAGGTCCAGGTTCCGCAATGCCGCCCGCTTCTTCGCTCGCTGCATGGAATCCTCATCACCATATTTAGCCAGCCGCGAGCTAGACCGCTTCGGAGTAAGCGGGTCTCCTCAATCACCGCCGCCGCTAGCAAGGCCTCCTTGCCCGGCAACAGCGAGCGCTTCCCCGGAGCCAGCAGCTCCGCCCTAGCTAGCGAGCGAGAGACGGGCGGTAGCTGCAGCTTCAGCATCCCCTGCAAACCAGCCGGAGGAGCCGCCGCCACCTGCATCTGCATAACCTGCTCCTGCAGCACCGGTGTCTCTAGAGAGCTTGTAGCCAAAGGCGCCACAACCGCCAGCTGCGGTAGACCAGGCCGCATAGCAGCAGCCACCTGCCTCACGTCCACACTCGGCACCACCTCGTTAGGATCATCAAGCAGATCGTAATCCTCATCCGAATTCGCCTCCTCTGTCTCATGCATGACAGCATCTGCACACTCCATCACTACCTCATCCACAGCCGCATCCACTATTTCCTTAGCCATCAGGGCCAAGTCATGCCCCGGTGGCTGCTGTCCATCATGAACAGCCCCTTCATTCCCATCACCTGGAGGTGCTGAGTCCTCCTCCATGGGTGTAAGGTCACCATCCCCCATCCCCAAATCATTTTTCTTCTCATTCCCACCATTCCTATCCCTAGATTTCTCCTTGAAGTTAAAATCCGCCTCCTCCCCATTCTCATCAAAACCTTTTTTCTCCTTCTCAATTTCCAGCTCAAAGTAATGATCGCCGATTGCCACATCCATCTCGGATGGGATCAAATTGAGATCGAGCACCGCCACCAAGATACGGCCGAAGTCATTCTTACGGGTCGTGGCCATGTCAACCATTTGAGTGGCCCCAAACATCGTGCCAACAGCCCATAAGATAGGATACTCCCGAAGATTCGGTCTAATTCCTTTCACGCGCAGCCAAACCTTGGGAAGTAAGAACCCCTCCTCCTTCGTCTGCCAAGCCTGAAAAACCAGCCGGGCTCTAGTGGACACCCCATTCACCTTCACATCCGCCCCACCAAATGCTATGGAGCGCTGCAACTCAGACTTGGAAGGAAATTGCACTATGAATGAATCATCCTCATGCTTAACCGGAGACCATTTCCACATCCCAGGGACCAACCTTTGAAGCTGCCCAGCCAACTGCTCCACTGAGAGAGAACCACCCACCACTGTAACAAGGGCACACTTGGAGTCCCTCTTCCGAGCTAGTGGAGCGTGCGGGATATGAAAAAAGCCTAAACCCTCCACAGCATAACCAACTGCGTAGGCCACTGGCTTCGGCATCTTCAGTAGAGGACATCTATGATTCATATGCTCATGGCTGTCACAAATCACACAGTATACCTCCATCTCACACTCCGATGCCAGGTGGCCTTTTTGGCAACATCTGCTGCACACTAGAGCACGGTTCCCTGACCCACTCTCAGCCCCGTCACCTGCAAACTGACCCATAGCTGAGCCAACATCCGCCGACGGCACACCACGCGGCGGCCGACCACCCACAGACGACCCAGAAAGAGGGGCTGGCAGCGGCTTCTTCTTGGCGGCCTCCAGGAAGGATCCGCGGCGCCCACGACTAGGGCGACCCCCAGGAGGGCCGCGCCACACCGATGAGCCACGGTTGGAATCTTGGCGGAGTCCACGCCGACTTCCGTAGCTCCTACCGTGAGCCATCCCGTCGTCACCCCTACCCGGGACGAAGCGGAGGCTCCCGCCGTCCAACCCCGGCAGCGGGCGCCGGCCATCACCACTGCCAAACTCCCGGTGCCCGGATGCCGCAGCGTGGCGACCAGGCGCGCCGCCGGCGCCGGCAGGGTCCTGCAGGGGAGCGCCCGCGCCGCGACTGCGACCACGACCCGCCGCATCACCACCATCGCCCATCGTCCTTCCAACCCCCGTACTCGGCTCTCCGAAAAACGAAACGATGGAAGCCCGAGACGGAAGACAATGCGCGCGCGGCCGCCCACCTGCACGAGACAAAAATAATCACAAACCCCTTGGGAAGGAGTTCAGAGATAAGTACCTGGGCTGACCTGTCATCGCTTCACATTCCCACTCATGGGCCGCGGCCTTCGGGGCCCAGAGCGCTAGGGTTCCACCCACCTCCGCCGGACCTGGTGACGGCGCCGCCGACGGCCGCCCCCGACCCAGGCCATCAGACGTTGTCTCTCCTCCCATACTTCGTCTCGGACGCCGGCCCTTCGAGGACTTAGCTAGAGCCATCGCGTCTCCGAGGGTGAAGCTCGGAGACACCCGCCTCGGGGGGAGCGGGCCCTTCCAGCTCTTTCCTCCCATGGCGCCCCAACGGTCGGCAACGGCGTCCACAAGCCGCTCGGCCAGCCGTGACTTCCTCCTGACACCAACCTGCGAGCAAGAACGTACCTCCGGCGATGGCAAGTGGACCTCTGCCAGCTGAGCCTCCGCGGTGAGAACGTCGTCTATAGAGAACCCCGCCGACATCGCCCCACCGATGAACGCACGCGAAATGACGCATTCCCCGCCGTGCCCGTCCGCCTCCTCCGCCTCCTCGTCCGAGCTCTCCTCATCCGCGAAGGCCCAGAATCTGGAGTCGGTGCATCCCCTGGCGAAGCTCAGTCGTGGAGCTCCCGGGCCAACCTTCGACGGCGCGGAATGGTGGCGCCAGCTCGCCTGTCCATCGACATCCGAGCCCGGCGAGAGACCCGCTGCCATCATCACCTTCAACGGGCCTGCTGCCTTATTAGTATCTGGCCTCACCAGTCACCACACAGCAGCTAGCAGAGAGCAGCTAGGCACGCGCTGCTTTCTGTAGTCAAGGGAAACATATAATCTTCTTTTGTTAATTCTGAGAGACAGATTAAGCACAAGAAAATATATGATTATAAGAAGAGGAATGTATCTGGAAGATTATCAATGTGTTGTTCTCTGCCAGCAATCAACTGAGAAATAGTGATGACCTGTTATTTTACTGCCCATTCTCCAAAGACTGTTGGAAAATGTTGAAGTTTCAATTTGTTGATTAACTTTCCATTCCATTAATCTTTGAAGCTTGGAAATCCCTCTTAAAAGTGGAGTTTACACTCTATCTTTCATCCTCTTCTGCTGGGGCATTTGGTCGGTAAGGAACGATGTAATTTTTAGGAACAAAACCCCTGAAGGAAGGATGTAAAAGATATGTGACACTTCAAGCTCTCCATTTATTGCACAGGTCAAAGCTTAGATTAGCACCTCTTTTAGAAACATGGATCAACACCAACTTGTAATTATCTGTATTTTCTTTCATTCTTTTTCAGTTCCTTGATTTTGTTTGTAACAAGAACCGTGTATCTTTGTTTTATTTTAATTTATTCACAGTAGGAGCCACTGGCTCTCCTGATTCTTCTTCAAAAAAATCTCAATCAACTCCTGGAATTTAATGATATTTGCAAAAGAGCTAGCATCCTCATTACCCGGTTTTAATCGTGTGGATTCTTCATCGTCAACTAAGGCAATTTATAGGGTACATTATTCAATAGTTGTTTGTTTTAATTTTATGGCCCATGGAGCTAGGGGAGTGGTAATGAAATGATTAGTTCTCTTCAAAAAAACAAGCAAGATGATCTATTATGCTCATATTAGGTGACATGTTAGTTTAAGTACAGTAATATTCTAGTGGCATGGTTCAATCAAGTCCACGGTCACCACCCATTATTTCTAAAATGTATATATTCCATTATTTATAAGCATTCTTGATGCCTACTAGATATAATATACAGAAACATATTTTAATCTCTATAATATACCCTCCGGTATATTAACACAATACGGTTGTTATCTATAAGTGTGAAAGGACCATGACATCTAAGCAAGATTAGAAAAGGCGCTAGTTGGTAACTAGGCAGTGACCTACCTCGTAGAGCCAAGCGTGCCTAGGTGCACCTAAGCGTTCTCAAGGTGTTTTCAATATATACACATATTATCTTAAATAAAAGAAAAATAGGAGACAAACTTAAGGTTGAACATAAAGGCCCTAAAAAAGTCCGAACCCACCTTATATACTTCATCTTATACTTCCCAATGACACATATATCCACCTTTTCCTTCTTAGACTTGAGGACTCTGCTCCAACGTCGCCCGCATCCTCTCTTCCATCAATGCTTCCGCTAGCTTCTTCGTAGCTATGGTATCCAAATCACTACTACAGATTTAAACATCACTGCCGGCCCATCACTGCCGGTTTGTTTTGGGCCGGCAGTGATGGGTAAGCTCAAACCCCAAATGATTAGGCCAAGGACCAACCGGCAGTCAAATTAGGTATCACTGCCGGTTCGTGGCTGCAACCGGCAGTGATGTTACTCCGCAGTATCACTGCCGATTTCAACCACGAATCGGCAGTGACGCTATGTATCACTACCGGTTCCTGGCTAGAACCGCCAGTGATACTGCTGCAGTATATAAGCTCGAACTCGAACTCCCTCCCTCCTCCTATGTCCCAACGGAACAGAACGGTTGTGATAAATCCACTATTCAAAAGATTAGTTAAAACCATTGCCACCTTTAATTCAATTGGAGCTATATTATTATTCATGATCAAGAAGAGGGGTTGCATTTTATAATTTGTTCCTTTATTTTTATGTGGCATGTTATAGAATAATTGTTTTTGGCAATTGTAATTTATGTGGCAACCATTATTTGCAGCTACATTGTTGTTTCTAGAATTTTTTGTGTAATTAATGTTGTTTATGATGGAGCCTGAATTTTTCTTATGTTTTTTTAATCCATTTTTACATGGCATGTTGTAGAACAATTATTTTGTATGGGCTATCTATTTCAAATTTATAGCGCGATCGATTTAAATTTTTATGGGGCAAACAATTTTAAATTTTTTCGAAGAATACATTAAGGTTCTGTGCTTCAAATAATATTGTTGAGAAACGCTTATTAAAATTTCACTATGTTTTCTCTGCCCTGCCTATTTTTCCTCTGCAGGCATGGATCGAAGGTGGATGTACGATCTGTCATGTACAGACCGACGGTACTTGACGGGCATCGATGATTTCATCAAGTTCGCCAGAGCCAATGCTGGGGACTCACAGCCTGCTTGCCAATGCTGTCATCTAGATCTCTTAGCTCCCGGACCTACGACCACGATGACGATGTACTAAGGGTATGATATACATGGTTTTACATTTTACAAAAAAAGCAAGATGGTAAGAGCACAAACCTAAATAGTGCTGTTCGTTTTGACGCCCACGATGAACACGGCACGGTGGAGGCAACATACTATGATTTTATAGATGAGATATGGGAGCTAGAATATGGACAACAGTTGAAGGTCGCTCTTTTCCGTTGCCAGTGGGTACGGCTAGACGAAATCAACACCGACAATGATGGATTCACTACCGTTGATCTATTCAAGACCGCATACAGAGACGACCCCTTTGTCCTTGCAAAGGATATTTTGCAAATCTTCTATGCAAGGGATAACAATATAAAGGGAAGACTATAAGTAGTCATACAAGGCAAAAGGAAGATTGTCGGTATTGACGGAGTGACGGACGAAGAAGAGTACAGAGGTTATCAAGAAATGGTCCATTTTGGGACGGACGTTACCCTACCTATCCTTGAACAGGGTGAAGAACCTGCATACCTCCGGAGTGATCACGATGAGGCCATCATAGTTCTTGCACCGTGAATAATTAGAATATCAAACTATGTAATTCAAAAAGAAATGTTGTGTTAGTATTTTGCATCGAATTCGAGATCATATGGAGTTGTAAAGATTGAAGAGTTCTTCCAATATTATTTAGGAAATATGTTATTCGAACTTTTTAATGTTCATTTTTTGAGTTACAAATTTCAACAAATCATCAAAGCCAACAAACAAAAGCTTTAAAAACAAAATCAAACCCTTCCCCCACCGAACACACACATAGTCCATTTGGTTGAGTCTCTGCGCTTTGGTCTCGGCGGCTTGGGTTCAAAGTCGGGCTTGAACCACTTTTTTTTATGCATTATCTTTTTTATTTTCACATCACTGCCGGTTCCACACTAGAACCGGCAGTGATACAAGCTATCACTGCCGGTTCTATAATACAATCGGCAGTGATGTCATATTTTTTAAAATTATAAAATTTTATTTAAAATTTATAGTAATCCATAGAAAACTCCAAAAATTATAAAAATGGTGTCATTAAATTTGTATTGAATTTTCCTACAACCTTTGTTTAGTTGATGTTTTCATTTGAACAATTTAAATATCTCATTTGTTTGAAAAAGTATGTAAATTTAGTATTTTAGAATAATTTGGGCCCCCAAATGATCTCAAATCAAAAAGTTATAAACAACAAAGTTATAGGACTCATTAGGCTAAACAACTTTTATTTTGTCATTTTGTGCATTTAAATTTTTTTTTGGAGACTGTGCATTGTTCATATCTCTACAAATTTTCAAATCTCACAATTCAAACCAAATTAGGCCACCAGATGGTCTCAAATGGAAAACTTGTAAACAATAAAGTTTTATAACAAAGTTCTATATGGAAACATAGTAGTTTGTGAGACATGCCATACAAAATAATCTCAAATGCCGGCCCATCACTGCCGGTTAGTTTTGGGCCAGCAGTGATGGGTCAGTTCAAACCCCAAATGATTAGGCCAGGGGCCAACCAGCAGTGAATCTAGGTATCACTGCCGGTTCATGGCTGAGACCGGCAGTGATGTTACTCCGCAGTATCACTGGCAGTTCCAGCCACGAACCGGCAGTGAAGCTATGTATCACTGCCGGTTCGTGGCTGGAACCGCCAGTGATACTGCTGCGGTATATAAGCTCGAGCTCGAGCTCCCTCCCTCCTCCTCTGTCCCAACAAAACAGAACAGAGCGCGGCTTCTCTTTCCCTCCATTGTTCTCGTAGCGCTTCGGCCATGGATCCGTGCGAAGACGGCAACAACGCCGGCACGTACGACGAGGACGCGAATCCCACCCGCGGCTTCCTTCCCCGCACACGCTCCTTCTTCGGCATTGATGTGGGGACACCCTACGCCGGCTCATCGTTGGGGTCGGCCTACGGAAGCGGCTCCGTTGGCCCCGGCTACTCCGGCAGGTCTGCGGGGCCAGCCTACGGCGTTGGCTCTCCGGCCACCTTCTACGGCCGCGGATCTGCGGGGATGAGCTACGCCGGCGGCTTCCCGGCGACACCGTACGGCGGCCCGTTGGCCGGCTAGGTTGGTTCCAGCAGCCAGGCCCCCGCCTAGTTAGGGTTCAACACGCTCGCCCTAAACGAGCAGCGTGCCTGGCCAGGCATGGCCGCGTACTCGGGGGCCGTTGGTGGGGCCCATGGTTTCCTGCCGATGCCCCCCCGTTCCCCTACACCCTTCTGCAAGCTATGGTGGAGGAGGCCGCAGGGGACGCGGACCAAATCCTGCGCGCTCTGCTCCACTTGCTGCTACCGCAGTTGGTGGATCCCCCCCCCGGGCGTTCCAGGGGACGAGGAGCTACGGCATCGAACGCAGGCGACGCAGAAGGCGACATCCACGACCTCGACGCCCCCGTCCAGATAGTCAAACTACGTCAACCTCTGATCTCCTCCGCTTCCTGCCGTCGTTATATGCTCTTTCTCTTGTCATGCATGGTTTAGGCTAGGACCCCTAGGGCCGATTGGCAGCCGGAGGTTTCCTTGAAATTCTGCCAGTTATGGTGTCAAGAAATCGATAATGGAAACTGTGCCCTCGGTGCCATGAACACGACTGGCTAGCGTAACCTGCTCACCAACTTTAACTCGTATGCCAAAACAACCCATACAAAGGAGCAACTGAAAACACAGTTTAGGCGGCTGAGGAAGCAGTGGGCATTCATCGATAGAAGCCGCAAATCCAGCGGCTTAGGTCGCAGGGAGGATGGTTCTGTGATTGCTGATGACGACTGGTGGGAGGAGAACTGCAAGGTTAGTCACTGCTTCTGTGAATTTTTCCCTGGTATGCAATTCTAATCTGTTATCATGTTCACGTTTAACATTTCTGCACTTTGTGTGACAGAACCGCCTTAATCATAGGGCCCACCTGCCCCGTCATCGTCCCTAACGACCTTTGACTAGTCTGCACGAGTTCCCTTTGACCCAGGTGGCCTGCCGGGTTTCCTAGGAAACCCTAACCTCCCGAGGATCTCATTGTAAGCATTGCAGTATTACAATAGTTTACACAAATAAAATGAATCAGAGTAAAGAGTGCGGAAGAATTACATAAACATAGGTTTACAAATATAAATGACATTATCCCTAAACTAGAGTTTCGTAGTGGAG
Source organism: Eremochloa ophiuroides (assembly GCA_038502445.1). NCBI lineage: Eukaryota > Viridiplantae > Streptophyta > Magnoliopsida > Poales > Poaceae > Eremochloa > Eremochloa ophiuroides. The sequence goes on from JAHLJS010000002.1 coordinate 8,085,951, forward strand.
TAGCAGTATACAACTATATACCCTGCCCAAGGGTTAAATCATACACACACCTTCATCCATGCTCGATCCGTTGACCGGCACGGTCCCACGCAGAACTGTACACTCGGTTTTCCTGCAACAGGGGTTAACAAACCCTGAGTACATGGGATACTCCGCAAGACTTACACGACTAAGAAAAAGGAGTGAGACTCAGGAATGCAGGCTAAGAAGAAGTCAAGGTAAGGCTTGAGCAAGAGTCAAAATATTTTGCAGAAAAGCATTTCTATCCTATCTCATTATTTGATCTCAATATTATTTTATTCATATACATAATTCCAATATCAATTCTCGTATATCATGTTCTTTCAATTTCATATTTATTCGTAAAACACCTAGTTCCGAACCACTCTTCGCTGTAAGGGTGAGGATTATGTCTCCATTAATCGAGGAGCAACGTCGATTCGGATCCAGAAGTACCCAGCTAGGGATTCCTATCGACACTGCATATGTAGCATTTAAGCTTGCATAGGCCAACCCCGCCTACCACGGCTTTTCATACCCCGGAACCGGTCCTGCGCCACCCGAGAGCATAGTACTCCTCTCGTCTCTAGGCACGACGGCCACGAGGGTACACGCTACTCTCGCCATCTCTCCACTCCCAGTGCGTGGTTGTCGGTTCCAGCAGTAGAGCCACCGGAGTCAGAGGCTTTCCGTAGTATGTGGCTAGTTGCAAAATCATAATCACAGCAGGCCGACAACGAATGGTCCCTAAATATTTTTTCGTTGGACACCATGCATTGGGACTCTAACCCAAGTACACTGGAGACCACCCGGTTTTCGCATCCCTTTTCCGATGGCGAGGATCGTTGGGACTCTAACCCAAACAGATGGTCAACCAAACGGAAAACCCATCCACGTTGATGATCATGGACTGGCCAAGTACACCATCACCCAACGAGGACAATACCAATCCCATAAAATAATTCATTTGTTTCATATCATCACAATTTAAAATAGCATTTTTGCAAATTTTAATCTTTAAGCATGACTAAGCATTTTTTAAGACTTTAAATATATCAGGTTCCCAGATATAATATGTGATCAAGGAAAGGTAATGCATCAATTGGTTATCACTCAACTCCTATTAACCTAATGCAATAGATTAACTCAAGTAATAAACATTTTTAAATGACAAGGAGGGGCAAATGCACCGGGGCTTGCCTGTTGCTAGGAGTAATAGAATCCTGAAGTCAACCACCGAGAAAGATCCACGTCCACCGAGTGAAAACCTTACTTAGGGCTTGCTTTCGTTAATAATTTCCGCGCGTTCACTACACGAAATAATAACAGTGCACGCTTAACATGATGTCATGTATACCATGATGCATGGGATGCACTAAAACGGTGAATAAGTAAAAAGTAACTTAATTTAGAAAGTTGAGTACAACTTTCCTTCACGATGAAGTTGCAAGCCAAGAAAACTATCCTGTTATTTTATTGACTATTTTAACAGTCGTTTGTAAGCCGAACTAGTTCTCCTATACTTTATCCACTACTTACCTAAGTAATTCATAAAACCGTATTATCATATGTGTATAATATAAATTTCTAATGTGTTTAATTAACAATTTATCTACTTATATAAAGTGACATTAAACCTCATAATTAACAAGATTAATATAAACTTAAATAAGTCAGCAAGATACCAAGGGTCAGTACATGATAATGACCCAGGGTTAACACACAATTCTAAAGTCAAAAAAACCCTAAATGGCTAGGGTTCCTATTTATTTTATTAAGCGATCTATAGAATATTAAATAGTGATTAAGCAAACTATTTCTATTTCAGCCCAAACTTTACCAAAAAGCTAGATCTTGTCCTAAAACAATGCCAAAACAAATTTCATGAATTTTAGACTAACCTATATTTTACTAAAAATCCCCAAAGTTGCATTTAACATTTAAACTTCTGATTTTTAGTTTCTACAGAAATTGCTCAAAGTCATTATTTAGTATTTTTATTAAATACTACACATTGTAGAGAGCATTCATAAATATTTTTATGATTTTTGTAGCTATACAAATATTCCTATGAAAATAATAATGGGCACTACTATTCATGTGCTTAGAAAATAGAAAAAAAAACTCTAACTTATCAGCACTACTGGACCGGACTGCTCGGCCCACGTGCGGCCCAGCGCGCTCCTCCTCACTCCCGCGCCCCTCTGCACCATGAAACCGGCCCGGATGGCCAGCAGCGTGGCCCAGCTCAAGCCTTCTCCTACCTTTGCCCTTTCCCAGAAAGAGCAGGCAGAGCTCGCACGCGCGCGGCGGCCCGCCGGCGGTGCCTCCCCGGCGAGGCGAAGCGTTCCAACGGTTCCCTGTGAACACGCGCACCCATACCCAGCGTTCTGCTCTACCACAGTACCACCAGAGCTCGGACACCTGCAGCCATGGCGGCACGAGCACGGTGTGCAGGGCGGCACGGCGCGTTCCCGCCACGACAAGACGTCTAAGACCAAACCGATTCCACCTACACGTTTAAGAAACTCCCAGAAAGGTGTTGCTCACGTTGGTTGGAGCGGAGGAAGGCTAGAGTCACGACTTCGACGACGATGGTGCTCACAGCGGTGCGCTCCGGCGACGAATGCTTCGCTCCGACGACTGCAGCGCACCAACAGGGAAAACGACGAAAGCATGAGCCTCACTGAAAGACAGGGAAGTGAGGACATGCAAAGAAATGGACCCTAGCTCACCGAACCGGCCAGTTCACGCCGAGCAGAGGACGGCGGTGCTTCGGCCGACCGTGAGGAAGAAGACCGGGTGGCAAGGCTCACCGGCGACCAACAAATACCAAAAGTGAGTCGAGGTGAGGCGCTAAGACGTAAGGAAGCTACTGGAAGAGGGAATTGGAGGGTGGTAGCACGGTGATAGTGAATTTCACCGATGATCCGAGCTCGACGGCGGCGAGCCAAGCGGAGGAAGAAGGAGAATAGCGAGCTCGGGGTGATTTATAGAGTGGCAATGAGCACAGGAGGTGGACGGGCCCCCCTTCCCCGACACGCTGTCGACCGATGGCCGCCAGGGCCCGGGCATCGCCGGCGGACGGAGCGGCACGCGCTGTACGGCCGCGAGCAGCAGAGGACCGGACCCCCCTGCCGAGTACTGTAGCAGATAGGTCCACTTTTTGATTTTTGTTAAATTACTTTCAAATTCATGTAGAAAGTTGAAAAATCATCAATGTAAAAGTTGTAGTACAATTAATTCTGAACAAGTTTGTTTTTGGAACCATACTCAAATTTTTAATATTTTTGAAATTATGAAAAAAAGGGCTAGAAGTTCCATTTGAAATCCATTTCAAATTCAACCAAATTCTCCAAACTTTTCATATCAACTTGAAAATCTTTGAAAATAAAAGTTGTTCCACTTGATAAGCCCTACAACTTTCATTAAAAGAGTTTTGTCAGATTCTTGATGTTTTTTGAGATAGCATTTCAAATTTAAATTTTAAAACACTCATTAGTGTTTATTTTGAAACCTCACTGCATAAGTTCAAGATCCCCAAATATAAAAGTTGTTCAAATTGAAAATACTTACAAATTTCATAAAAGGAGCTTACCCAAATTCTTGATAGTTTTTGAAAGGGTATTTTAAATTTGAATGAACAAACACTAATTGGGGTTTAATTTAAATTTCCACTAGTAAACCTCAAAATCTCTAAAACTGAAAGTTGTTCAATTTTGAAAGAGCTAAATCTTTTATTAAGGGACCATCATCAGATTCTTGCTAGTTTTTGAATTTGCATTTCAAGTTTAGACTTTAAAACTTAGATTAAGGTTTTATTTGAAATTATTATTAATAACTTCAAAATTGTCCAAAATAGAGGTTGTTCAACTTTTAAAGATTTACAACTGTTGTTTAAGGCTCAACCCTTGATTCTATTTATTTTTTGATTTATGGTTTCGGGTCCGATTAGGGTTCTTAATTGTCTTCCCTTTTATTTTCTATTTGGATTTAAAGGCATACACACAAGCAAATATCTAAATCATAAAGTCACTCAAAGATACCTAAGTATAATCACATGTGGAAAAAAATTGTTTTCATTAGTGCACAGTGATCAGGTTTGATGCGGGATGCTTGCAACTAAAGATGATGACATGGCAAGTTTTAATTAACCGTAACACCAGGGGTGTTACACTTTGCAGGGCCATCCTGACTGGAAGAAGTTCAAGGACGGGTGGCCAATCTACTGCCGGAGATGGATCGTATGTTCCCGGCCGTGCATATGGATGGATCCACAGCCTTCGTCTCAGCAGCATCTGTTCCTATTGACCATGATGACTCGCACGAACTCGGGCCCGATGACCAAGAGGAGATGAGGACCCCCCCAGTGTGGGCAACAAAAGGGCCAGCAGCACCAGCACGACGGCATCTACTCCAAGTAAGAAGTCAAAGAGCCTAGCTGTCGAAAGTTTCACCAACAGCGTGGTCTCTTTGACTGAAACTCAGAACAACAAGGCTGTGGCATTACAGGACTTGGCCGAAGAGAGGTGCAACAGGTAGCCGAAAAAGGAGTACAAGGTGAAATATGTCATGCAGCTGGCTAGGGAAATGGGCGTGCTTGAGGGGAGCAACCTGTGGGCTGCCGTCGGCGCGGTCTGCCAAAATGACGGAGCCATGACCTTCTTCATCGACTCCGGTCCGGAAGGAAGACTCGTCTACCTAAAGACGATCGCTGGGGTCGCGCCCTAGATCATATGTAATTTAATTAGTGCTTTGTTTTTTTGTCCTGTTGTCGTTGCATGTGTCGTACTTGAACTATGTGTTGGTGTGTGCTGTGTGAACCTTTATTATGGATTGACATTTGGTTGAGATACTTTTATGCATTGTATAATTCATGTGACGTGCATTTCAACGAGAACTGGCAGTTGACAGTTCTCCAGTGGTTGATTTTGTGCTCATGCATGGTTTTGACATCTGTCATGCATGGTTCTGACATCTTTGCTCATGTGAACAGGAACAACCAGGTTTCCGCATCGTGGTGGAACCAGATTCGTCGGAGGATGAGGCTTTGGATGATGAGGTGGATGATGCAATCCTAAATTTGTTGGCCGACGACGAAGAGGACATCATGAACGGTATGAACACTTGTGCTGTGCATGTGGACAAGTACCTAAGTAGGGGCCCCTATAGGTCACCCAAACTGAGTGGGTTGGAATGGGTGCAGGATAGACTCCAAAATACAAGACGCTGTTACGACATGTTTAGAATGAGTCCAGCTATGTTCACCAGCCTGCATGACCTATTAGTTGAGAAGTATGGCCTTAGATCTAGTACCAAATCATCATCAGTAGAAGCTCTACGTATGTTTTTGTGGATGCTAGGAGGCCAACAGTCTTGTAGACAAGCCGATGACTATGTCGAAAGGTCGTTGGCTACAATGTCTAAAAATTTTCATAGAGTTCTTGAGTCTGTAGTGGTGCTCTCGCGGGATATATTGAAGCCTGTTGATCCTGAGTTTAGATCAGTGCATGACCGGTTAAAAGACCGTAGGTTCTACCCATATTTTAAGGATTGCATAGGGGCCATAGATGGGACTCATATACCTTGCATAGTGCCGCAAAAAGTTATAGTGCAGCACCTGTGTCGCAAGGGCATGACAACATAAAATGTGATGGCTGTCTGCGACTTCGGCATGCGCTTTACATTTGTGCTAGCTGATTGGCCTGGGTCTGTCCATGACACACGGGTGTTCGATGATGCCAGGACGAGATGGAGCGAATGGTACCCCCACCCCCCTCACGGTAACTTCCTGATGATTGGCCCGACTTTGATCAAGTGATGCCGCAAAGAATCTAATCAGGTGTGGTTTGTGCAGGTAAATATTACCTCGTCGACTCCGGGTATCCGAACAAATTAGGGTACCTAACTCCTTACAAGGGGACGAAGTACCACTTGCCGGAGTACCGAGCAAGCGGCCCACCCCCAGGTAAAGAGGAGACATTCAATTATGTACATTCAAGTCTTAGGAATGTCATTGAGAGGGCATTTGGGGTACTCAAACAGAAGTTCAGGATGTTGAAGGAGATCTCTTCATATTTGTCAAAAACACAGGTAGAAATTATATCAGCAGCATGTGCATTGCATAACTTCATTAGGAATAGTGGCATACATGATGCACATTTTCATCGGTGTGATAATTATCCGAGTTATGTGCCACCTGAAGCAAGTGAAAATCAGCCGGCCACAGTGGATGCTCCTGAACCGATACCGATGCCACCTGATGCTGCGTATATGAACTGTTTTCGAGATCAACTGGCGAATGCATCGCTTACGCGTGAATGAGAAATATTTGTGTCATGAGTTTTTTTCCCTTGATTCTTTCGTGGCGATGAAATGTGAATTGTTGAGTTTGTACTTGTTCATGTAATAGGGGTCTGTTTGAACATGTGTATTGCATTTGCTCGCATATGTGTGGAATATGTTGTGTTGTAATAATTTAAACTTGCATGCTTTTGTGACCCTGTTTCCTGAAGCCATGCAACTTGTGCATGCATGCAAACGCAATAATTGTAACCTGCAACCTGCCGAGTCCAGTGCATGGGATATGTCAGATTTTTGTGCTACAGTACTGAAGGCTGGTGTCAGGTTTTCACAGGGCAAAAAATCGGCAACTAAACGGGGCCTAAAACAATTAATAAAATGTAAATTATAAAAATTATATCACTGCCGGTTTGTATTGCCAACCGGCAGTGATAGCTCACATATCACGAACCGGCATCACTGCTGGTTTGGCAGACCCGGCAGTGATGTCATGAGCTCATCACTGTCGAGTTGGTTGTGCCGGTTCAAAATCCGTCAGTGAAGGAGGGTTTTGAACCGACAGTAATGTTTGAATATGGTGTAGTAAACATCACGGGGTCATGCTTGTCGTACCACTTAATAATTTTTGTAGGATGCCCATTAAGTCTTCTAAACTAAATGGCCTAAGCCTAAATGTATTATACATAACACCTGATTTTTCCAAATTGATCTAAGTAACAAACAACACAACTTCATTGTATTTCTCTTGCCCTCAATTTTCATCCCTCACCTCTACCCCATGCTGCCAGTTTGCTTATAGGTGGTCTGCCACATGCAACAAGATCTTCGCTGCTAGCATCTCGATTTAGCTCAATGGCACCCTTACCCCGATCCTCTAGCCATCCACTAGCCATAGAAGATTCACATACCAGCTGTAACGACTTATTTTTCGTCCCTCTTTAAACTGGGTAGAATAAATTAACTGCAAATAGACAAGTGTATGCCAAACAGTATGCTTTTGAATAGATGATTTCACATGCCTTGGACATGATTAAGGCTTGTGTTCCTCTAAACAAGAGGTGAGATGCAAAATTCAAAGAGGCAAAAGACAACAATCAGAAAAAGCCTAGGTCAAAGCACACCTTATGAATATATGGGGAAAAATGATGATCATTCCAAAGTAACAAGAGGATTGCGGAGCATCCAAAAGAATAAGGGATCCTTTGCAATTAAGCAGCAGTTGCCCGTAAGCTACTGTGAGGAGATCCAGTAGCAATCAGTTACATTTCCAAAAAAATGTTTCAGGTTCCCGGTGCTGAGCCCCTCTAAGAATTTTTGTCTTGCATGCTTCAAGGAAGAGAGACTAGAGATTAAAGATGAACTTTGAGACGCTGCTAAATTCTCAACGTAAATCCATCCTTGCTGACAGAGAGTAATTGCCACGTACTCCCTCTGTTCAAAAGAGAGAATGTGATTCTCGCTTTTTAAGAAGTCAAGCCATTTAAGTTTGACTAAATTTATATAAAAAAGTACTAACATTCATGATATAAAATAAGCATCATTAGATTTGGTATGGAATTTATTTTTATAATAAATTTATTTGGACATGTAAATGCTAATACTATTAACTATAAACTTAGGTAAACTTGAGCTAGATTGACCGGCATAGATCCTATAATTGCATTCTTTGGATGGATGTAGTAGATTATATCATGTTGTATGATGTTCCCTCCGACCATTTCAATGTCGTGACACAAGTACCAGCATAGGTTAATCACACATTACACATACTACCATGATTTGAAGGATGCATGTCCAATCAAGGTGTAAAGTTGAGATCTAACAGGATCCTCTAATTGCTTTGTAAAAGTAAACTTAGGACTAGGATCATATCAGATCACTAACAAATACGGATTGGAACTTTGCACCAATGCATGAAGCTGTGAACATACCCAACTTACTATAATAACTGAACTAGTGATATCTGTATTCGAATCCCAAAAAAAAAAAGGGTCTTCAACTCAAAATAGTTGCCTGAAAAACAATAACCAGATCGATCAAGCTCCAAGACACAATCCAGATTAAGCTGACAATATAATTTAGCCCATGCCCACTACAACAGTACTTGAGGTAGAGGGACACAAAGAAGAATGCAGCTTAGCTAGAGTATCTCCCCCACCAGCGAGCTACACCGGCCGGCGTGGCGGCGTCCATCGGACCCGGGGCACCCGGACCAGCTAGCTCTCATCTGCAGTGTCTTCTGCTCGACCTGTCAAATCTATGTCGAAAGATATGGGCTACTGCGAGTAAAGCCCAGTTCATGGCGTGCAGCCACCAGCTAGCCAGCCAGCAAGCCTCATCAGGCACATGATCCCGCCCCCATCTCTCGTCCCCAGCCAGTCGGCAATCCCTGATGGAGCCTGCAGGATCTATGCTGCTACCTTGACCTACAGATAGATGTCCTTGTTGGGCTCCAGCGCCTCAAGCAAGGGAGGAATATGACGAGCGAGCAAACTGCAAAACAGATCGCATACGTGACATATAGAAAGTGAATAAACAAAAGTACTATATGAAATATGATGGTCAGCATAAGTCGCTGTTATTAACCACCAAACAGTTGTAATTTGCACTGGACCCACCAGTCAGGGAGCTTTATATATATATATTGCTGCTAATTTTCCATGCCAATGAGGCGCCCATCAATCGGGAATTGCTCACAGATGCATGTGCATATATTTACATATATTTATTCCTATATGCAGACTCGTAGTGTCACGATCGTGCATAGTATGTTTCATCTGAAATATGCCAAGGTATATGATGGTCAAAGCATCCCATGGCGAACAGTACGGATGGGACTTAAAGCCTTCCCTTATCACGTCCTTTCGTGCACCGCTGGCTAGACACAGTAGGAGTACTACGCTACTGTAGTACATACCATGGTTGATGCTAGTACGTGGCCTCGTCTGCCTTGTCCTAGGTATTCTTTGTTTCTCGAGCTAGTTTATGCGGTACGTACCTGGCCTTTAATTTGTGTTCATATTACTGTTTGATGTGCCTACGAATTAGATCACACCAACTACTACATCCGACTATCTGAGTTCCCCCTCCGTTCACAAAAATGCACATTGCGTTTTTTTAGAAGCTTTAAGTTTGATCATGTTTATAGAAAATATTATCAACATTTTTTTATTTAATAGGTTTATTTACTATGTATATTACATATAGTTAATCTTAATTAATTATAATACTTGCTTTGTATCATGAATATTAATTAGTATGCTTATATATATTTAGTCCACATCATTTGTCAACCTATGAACTAATGATTAGTTGGGTTGGAAACTAAAAATTAGTTTAATTTTTAGCCCACCTGTTTGGATACCTAGAACTAAAATTTATGTGGCTAAAATTTAGTTTATTTTTGTCGTTAATTACCCAGTAGCATTTGGGGAGGTGTGAAGACAGTAAAAGTTCCGGCAGCAGGATTTATGCAAAAGGTTTGTGCAAAAAGACGAAGGCAAGCTGCCAAACATGGTAACGGTAAAACAAACATACTCCCTCCCTCCGTCTTATTAAAAATATCATTTTATTTTATTTAGCAATTCATCTTATTCAAATTTGTTATTTTATTATGACTTATTTTTTCACTACTTTAACAGTAATTTAATTATTTTATTATTCATATAAAAATTTTAAATAAAATGACCGATTAAATAAAAAATTTAAATGTAAAAAAACAATACTCTCAATCGGACGGAGATAATACGCATTCGCATGCATGCAGCACACGGTGACACGGATGCCCTGAATCTGGTCGGAGCTCGGCGCGAATCGCGGGGGTTCGGTCGAGCTGGCGCGCGCATGGGTGCCGGTGCCGCCGTGCCAGTAGCGCGCGGCAACTGCAAGCTAGGCGCCCATGCACGGATGCACCCGTCGCTCGTCTGTTCGTCGGCCGCAGAAACAGATGCTGGCCCGGCCCGCCGATTCCCAAGTCCCACTCCAGCAGGCACGGGTGGTCTCGTCAAATCTCTGATGGAATCATCAGGAATCCCTCCATGCCATGGAGTGGTTCCATCATTACGCTTGCTGCTTGCCTCTCCGTTGCTCGTTGCTCCTCCGCTCCGGCGCCGGCGCCTGACAATCCCCCACGCGCCGCCTGATGAGCATGCATGGCAACAACTCAATTATTGGCGGCAAGTCTGATCGATCCCGTAGCAGTGACGGAGTACTGTGTAAGCACTTGCTGTTGGTCTTCTTCCTTAAGTACTAGTATTTGCAAGCAGTACTTCCGGGTCCTATGGCAAGAACACCAAAGCTATCTACTGTACGTACCAAGCAGTTGGTAGTCCAACTTGCTTATCTGACGTGCTGCAATTGCAATGGCCGTTCCAAAACAGTGTGCAAGTATCCTGCTGCTATACCACCACTTGGATCATTGACCGGTTGTGGATGCCGCCCCAATTTAGTGGATATGGGTATGCTTCAATGCATGCCCAAACTCTGTCTGTTCGCTCACAAGAAAAGGGCAGAGGTAAGCTGAAATTCGCTACTCTCATTATACGCTAGAGACATGAAAAACTCAGCTGATTCTATCGACTACCTGGAATGCAGTAGCAGTTGGGCCTTGCAATGTTCATCTAACATGGAAAGGCCCGAGTAGAGCAGTAGCCCAGTGTGGAACCGTTCACTAATCCAGTAATGGGCCGAAAGTGTGGACGTGCTTTGTGCTCACAGGGTCCCATCACCTCAGCCCACTAAAACATATAATAAGGTTATTTTCTCGGCCTGAAAAAAGTCCGACTTAGTTTCTTGACCCTGTTTTCCTCAAACTTTGTTATTTGACCCTAAAATGAAATTTACTTATTTTCTTCGCCTTTTCGTCCACTTTGAAAGATCATAACTCTTCGTAATGACATCGGATGAAGATGATTTTTATATGAAAATTGTAGGTCTCAACGAGATCTATAACTTTATAGTTTTGAGTTTTTTCATTTGAGGAAGTTCAGATGTCCAAAAACATTAAAATATTATTTTAATATTTTTGGGTATCTGAACTTAGTTAAATGAAAAAACTTAAAACTATAAAGTTGTAGATCTCGTCGAGACCTACAATTATTATATAAAAATCATCTTTATTCGATGTCGTATCGAAAAGTTATGATCTTTTCAAACTGGACGGAGGATAAGAAAATAAGCAAATTTCGTTTTAGAGCCAAATAATAAAGTTTGATAAAAACAGGGTCAAGAAACTAAATCGAACTTTTTTCAGGGCCGAGAAAATAATTTCCCGTATAATATGCCACTTTTCCATAGCCCGGTAAATGCCTACCATATTTTGTGAAGGCTTAAGGCACGGCCGCGGAAAAAAAAAAATCTTTTGTGAAGGCTGATTGACTGAGCATCACCGTGGCCATTTCCCTGCTTCAGACAAGCCAATTTCACCAGCAGAGCAATACAGTTTTTGTTTTTTTAAGACGAAGCAAGCCGGTACAGTAGGGAGCGCTAGCTAAATGCCAGATTACTTTCGCAAAGATTCTTGAGAATGCGAGTGATGGGAAATATATACATACTTTTTTTGTCATTGCTTCTGGCCTCTACTCTCTTTTTATCCAATGTCATATTCTCGTGCCTGAATTACTTTGATTGCAAATATGTACAACTTTTTCACCAGACACGTGTTCATGGCACCCAGGCTTGAATTTCAATAATACAAAAAAAAAAACTGCAACAGTGGGCATATATATTAGGAAATACCATATACTGAAATCATGAGACGTGCGCAAGCAACTTGATGGGAAAGGGAGAAAAGAAAGTTTAGATGTGAAACCTTGCGATTTTCAAATTAATATCACTCATAAAATTCATTATTAATATCACGAAAAACATGCCTAAAATGCAAAAAGAAAAAAAAAGGATCAAAATGCCAAAAAAAAAGACCCAAAAGAACCATCCTGATGAAAGCAAGCCTGCATCATCACTCCATCAGTCATAGATAACGACCGGCCGGCCGGCCAAATGATAATGGCTTGCTTATTTTCACTATATTTCAAAATACTTGAAAATCAAGCAAATTTTTTGACTTGTCTTCCCAAAAGTAGAGTTCAAATGCTTAGTCAGCATCCACGGAAAGGTTCTTAGACGTAACACTACTACATAATTTTTTTTCGCTGCATTTGCAAATAGGTCTCAAAGACGAGTAAGGCTTTTAAACGGCCTAGATTAACCGATGTAGACATTTTTTATTAACCGAGATGGTTAAAAATAACCATCATCTAAAATCTATTAAACGAGACGGGCCTTATAAGACCCACCTCTAAAAATACCCCCATTTTCGAAGGCGGATCTCTTATAAGGCTTGCCTCAGTTAATAGTGGCCGAACCCCTTAGCAATCAGAAAAGTCAAAACCATCCCGATATCACCCTACGTATATATACGGTGACTAAGGTTTTACTTAGTCACTCCCTCCTCAATCTCGTCGCACCATCTCTCTCCATGTAGCACAACGCCCTCTCTCACTCCTCTCCAGATCGAGCAGCAGCACAGGGGACGCGGTGCGGGAGCGTGGCCCCTCCTCCGGCAGTGGCGTGGGAGGTGCGGGGGTTGCGGCCCTTCCTCCGGGGGTGGCACGACCCCTTCCCACTCTAGCGGCGGATCCTGAGCCTATGAGACCGAATATTGTGACGGGGAGTCCCGATCCAGTGGTGGAGAGGCAGATCCGGCGGGTGTGGTGACGCTCCTCCTTCACCTCGTCATCAGCTCCATCGTTGGGAGGCCAGATCCAGCGAGCTATGATGGTGGCGGTGCGGGGATAGGCTTGGTGGGCTCATAGATTGGCTCGTCCAGCCTATCATGGATTTTCTTCTTTTATTATTTTTATTCAATTAACCGAGGCGAGCAGGGCAATCGCCTCGGTAATTAACCATGACCTTTCCACAAAGGCAGTTGTAAAAATCACCTCAGTTAATCCTTTTTTCTTGGCACAGTTAAGATTTGTATAGTAGTGCAAAACACACCCAATCAACAAATATAGTTTGCCAGCTTTACAAGGAGCAAGTATGAATGTGACTAATTCCAACAATGTTTATGACTTCAGAAGATCCAACCTGAAGGAGGGTCTGGAGGGATGAAAGTGAGAATGAAAGATTCTATTTATCAAGGCTCGTTTCTGTAATAACTATAGTGATATCGACCATTACCGCATTTTGACGTTTGAATTTTTAATTTGTTTTAGTATCATATTTATGTCTTTAATAAATAATTAAAATAAAAATACGGTAAATTTCTAAGTAACTGGAAATTATTTGCATATAAAAAATACAACGACTGTTTCCGATCGTTTTCATCCCTCGTAAATGACATATGAGAACTTGTAAAATTCATATATTTCATGTAATACCTCCGGTATTACGGTGAATTAAAACTGCCATGTTATCATGTTTAATTTAATCGCCTGCATATGATTGTGCTTAGGGACCTTAGAGTGTTATGATTATTAATGATGATGATTGTGCCATTAAATCCATGATTGAATTTCCAAAATAAATTCAAATTGAAAATCAAAAGTAAGCATGCATAATTGCATAATTGCATCATATTAAGCATGCATAATTGTATACGTGTAGTGCCCGCGAACGAAGAAGTTAAAGTTGAGGCTTCTACTAAGGAGGTGATTCCCGAGGCGATTCAGGGCTTTGACATCTATGGCACTGATCCGGATCCCACTCTCTACGCAATCCAAGACAATCCCTGGTGCATTTAAACCCTCCTTTGTGATTTACAAATTTTATCACTTTGAGTTAAACTATTGCATTAAGTTGATAGGAGTTGGTTGATACCTAATTGCTGCATTACCCACCTTGATACATAATACCCTGAACCCTGATTTAAATGGAGTATTTGGAAAATGCTTAGCCTTGCTTGAATTAAATTAGCTTTTGCATAAAATGCTACTTTCAAGCTATGTGACTTATTATTGATGAATCACAAAAAGGAAAAAAAGAAAATGATTCCGTTCGGTTGATGTGCACATGGGTTAGAGTCCCGATGTCTTGTCACCGACGGAAGTGGATTTGAGACCGTATGGTTACTTGTATTTGGGTTAGAGTCCCAATGCATTGTCTCCGACGGGAAAAGAATTAGGGACCGTTCGTTGTAGGCCTGCTGTGATCGAGACTTTGCAGTTAGCCACATACTCCGGGAAGCCCTATCTCCGATAGCTCTATTACTTGAACCGACAACCACGCACTGAGAGTAGAGAGATGGTGAGAGTAGCGTGTACCCTCGTGGCCGGCGTGCCTGCAGACGAGAGAAGTACTGTGCTCTCAGGTGGCGCACGACCGGTTCAGGTTTGGAAAAAACCGTGGTAGACGGGGTTGGTATATGCAAGCTTAGGTGCTACATATGCAGTGTGGTTAGGGATCCCCAGCTGGGTACTAATCGATTCAAATAGTCATTACTCCTCGGTTATGGAGACTTGATCCACTGACCGTCATCGAAAAGTGGTTCGGAACTAGGATGATTTTGAGAATGATTAAGTAATTGGAATTGAAGGATACATGTGAAAGAACTGAGAACTATTGTTATTGATTAAAATAATCTTGAGTAAAATATTAAGAGTAGGATTAGTACTGCTTTTCTGCAAAATACTTTGACTCTTGCTAAAGCCTTACCTTGACTCTCCCCAACCTGCATTCCTGAGTCTTCTCCCCATTTTTTTTATTCGGGTAAGTATTGCGGAGTACCCCAGTACTCAGGGTTTGTTAACCCTTGTTGCAGGAGAATCTCCGCAGCAGTTCTATCTGGCTCCCTGCTGCGTGACCATTGTTTAGGAAGGAAGTGAGGAAGAGTGAAGCTGGACCCGTGGGCAGGGTTCCTGTTATCATTTATCTAAGTATGTTGTATCGTTGTTCCACTGCTACCGTCTTTTAACTATGGTTTGTAATAACTGTATTTAAATTCTATTTGGACAATCGGTTTGTAATCTAAGTACTATGTAACCTTTCCGCACTTTTACTCTGATGTATTTTATTATGAAATGTTGTAATTCTGTAATGGCTTCGCAATGGGATCCTGTCGGAGAAACGAGTGCTGGTGTAGGCCAGCGGAGCCTTCTAGATCTTCTGGGACACGGGCCCGGCTGTCAGAGGTCATTAGTGACAATGACAGGTGCCTGTGGGCCATATGATTTAGGCGGTTCTGTTACAGCTGGTATCAGAGCGATCCATTGCTAAATCATTGCAGTCTTACTTTGCAAAACTTCAAGATGCTTGGGATCATAAAAATCTAAATTGGCATTTTGGTCCAAATTGCTTGTTCTTATCTTATTTCATAATGTAGCTATGGTAGCGAGTGGAATAGCATTATTACTAGCCCTATGTTATAATTATTTATGCATTTATTTATCTTGCATTGATTTAAAAATTCATAAGTTCGATTCATGCATCATGGTTAATTCACATGTTAATTAACTTTCTCTTTAAAGTGGTATATGGGTTAGGATCTACCAAACATATTCTTGCTAGCCAATAATATCCTCACTAATCTAAACTTATCTTCTCCAGCATGGCACGCTGCAAGCAGACTGCTCGCAAAATGACGGGTCTTAGGGGTGTGCCGCGTCACCAGTTGGCACCGCGCGACGGGGAGGTTTCCAGTAGCCATCGTCTCCGCCGTCGCCGCGCTGAGCTGCAGGAGGAGATAGAGAGGATGAGGGAGGAGATGAGGAGAATGACAGAGGACTTTGCCACTGCTCGTCGGGAGCACTACCAGGATGTAGCTAAGATCGACCAGCTACGGAGTTCAGTGGCTCGCCTGATCGAGCAGAGGGATGCTACCTGGGCACGTAAGAACGTGACCAGGGCTAGGCTACATGAGCTAGAGATCTATGTGAAGCAAATCGAAGACTACAATGATGCTCTACATGAGGAGGTGCACAGGTTGAACAATCAGCTCAATCCTAGCCTCGAGCCCCGCATGGAGGATCCCGAGATGGGAGTCGTGGTTGGCCCTGAGGATGAGGACATGGAGGATGTTGACAAGGAGATCGAGCCTCTCTAGGTGGTCGTCGAGGAGGACGTCAATGAGGACGCTGAGGAGAACATCGAGGAGGACGTCGAGGAGGCTGACGAGGACGGTATCGTCTCCGACGGGACCGTGGGTGACGACGACTAGATTAGTTGTAGGACTAGGCACGTCAGTTTATCGCTCTCTTTTGGATTTGTAATGTTGGTGCTGCCATGAAACCTTAGCTATGGTTTGGGAACTTTGCTTAAGTCATAGTCGTGTTGTTTAAGTGTGTACTGGTACTATGATCGTTTAAGTAGTGCTAGTCCTAAGTTCGGATTGTTATTAAAACAGATGCCTGTCAACACTCCCTCTTCTGGTGCTGGAACCTCTGAGGATGGGGAAGGTGCTCCCCACCCACCGCCTATTCCACTAACCTTGGCTGATGCCATTACGGCTTTGGCCAATGCCACCGTAGCACTTGCGCAGAACCAGGATAACCATGGTGGGCGTTGTGGCTGCCACAATGAAGATGAAACTACCTATGTGGACTTCACTGACACATGTCCGCCAGTGTTCACAAAGGCTGATGAAGCACTGGAGACTGATGACTGGCTCCATACCATGGAGCAGAAGTTTGATCTGATTCACTGCAATGAAATTCAGAAACCACTGTTTGCAGCGCTGTTGACGGTGGATAACGTCAACTTTCATTAGAACTTTAGACATGAAAGGACACATGAATACACACTAGTATAGGATTTTAACTGATAATTTCCACGAGTTTTGGTGATTTCATATTTTCCAGAGAGTATTCTAGAAAAGGATTAAAAGAGGACTTAAAGTGCTTAAAAGTCATGAAACGTGTCACGGGTGAAGACATTGCGTATTGGACTACTAGAAGTATCTAGAAGACACCGGAGCGGAGGCGGGGCCCAAAGCCCACAAGGTGGGGCCGGCCGGCCCCCCTAGGCACGCCGCCCGGCGCCCTAAGTCAAGCGGCGGCGCTCCCCTTCTGGAATCTTCCTCCTACGCTTCCTTGACACCTAAGTAAAGCATCCCTACGTCGATCTAAGGTCGGTTTGATCCGACGGTGCACATAACATGAGACGCGGATCGATGACGTGGCGGTTCCTTGCCCTCTGCTCCACCTCGGACTATATAATGACGCTCCAAGGCCCCTCCTAGAGGCATTCTACACCCCGGTGCTTCATATTCTCTACATAAATTAGGGTTAGGGTCCCTCTAATTGATCTAGTTCTAGTTCATCTAGTTGTAGTAGTTAGGAGAGACTAGTTCATCTAGATCTAGTCCTGTTCAGAGATTAGAGAGATAGAGTAGGAGAGTATAGATTCTGCAGGAGTTCCGGCCTATCGGTGCTTCTTCATGGCTGTATTCTTCTGGATTCAGCTTCCTCGCCCGGAGCTGCGTTCTAAGGTACTTTTGTATTCAACATTATAATTCAAGTAAACAGTTGTTCTTATTTGTTCTTAAGTTTGCAACTCATATTGAGTGCTTTGATCTTTAGGACCCTATAGATTGAAGTAGTATTTCATAGTGTAGGCATGGTGCCTAGGCTAGGTTTACTTGTGAATGTCCCCTGATTGGCCGGATAGTGGTAGATCGCGTAGGTGACAGCTACGTTGAGTCCTCTGTAGTCCACTTTCCGTTAATAGGATCGATAGGTGTATAAGTGCTTGGTAGGAGAGAACTCTGATTTCTGCTCTTATTCAGGTCACTACCCAGTTAGAACGGTATTATTCAAAGCTTACCGGTTGTTGAAACTGGATAGTCAATAGCGATTTCTTCTTTCTTAATATTATCTAGCCTAATTGTTGGGTTAAGTCTATAGTCTTGGTCATTATCACCTACTGTTCCCTGCGGATACAATATTTAAAACCTCTGGGTGAAATGCTACATCAGTATTGTATCTGTGCGCTTGCGGATAATCTGATAATAATAATATTTAGTAGAGTGCAGTTAATTTATACCAACAAGCACAGCAACTCGAAGGTCCCGCAAGTGCTTGGTGTGCAAATCTCCTGTCCGCACAGCCCGATGGCCATCAACTTACTTGGGCTGAATTTCGTGAGGCTTTCCGTGCTCATTACATTCTGACGGGTGTAATGAAGATGAAGCTGGATCAATTCCTGGCCCTGTAGCAGAAAGAATCCACCGTCATGCAGTACGTTGGTCAGTTCAATCACTTGTCACAGTATGCCCCTGAGCATACCAACACTGATCAGAAAAAGAGGGATTGCTTTGTCAGGGGTCTGAACTACAAGATTCAGCGAAGTCTGTCCAACAACTTGCACTGCACTTATCATGAGGCTGTCAACATTGCTATAGCTTTTAAGGAAAGCAACCGTAAGCACCAAGATGATAAGAA
The DNA here is from genome assembly GCA_038502445.1 of Eremochloa ophiuroides. Classification (NCBI taxonomy): domain Eukaryota; kingdom Viridiplantae; phylum Streptophyta; class Magnoliopsida; order Poales; family Poaceae; genus Eremochloa; species Eremochloa ophiuroides. The sequence goes on from JAHLJS010000002.1 coordinate 8,104,628, forward strand.
GAAGAAGAAGGATGGGTTTTCTGGTAGTCAGAAGCGTCAGAAAATCATCTATCACCCCCTCACCACTCTCGTCCACCATATCCCCATCAGCAGGTCGTAGTTCGAACTGCTGCAATGTCACACCCAATTTTAAGGATAAAATTGAATGAACCAACTTATGTGCGCCCAGGGATCAATCACACACATAAGCGACAAATTACATGGTACCATCACAAGGTTTAATATATAATAAATAATATCACAGAGTCTTTACATAAATATCAGCGGAATAATATAGATAACTCTCTCGCGGAAGCTCCAATCCACAGGGAATAGTTGACTGGTGAACACAATCCTAGTAATCCTCAGAGGAATCCTCATAGTCATCTGTTACACATCCAGGATTTTTATCCAAGTATGAAAAATAAAGCAAGCGTAAGTACATGTCGTACTCAATAAGAATAGCACGGGTTTATGAGGCTCAAATAAGGCTAGACACAGGTTTGACAGCGGTTGCTTTTAATTGATCATATTTTAGCAGTTGAGTAGCAGCAATAGAATATACCAAGGAACAAGATTCGCATGATCATATAAACATGATAATTAATATGGAATAAACATCAACAGAAACTTCAAATTAATAAATTAATATTCAATTATTATTATCCTGTAAGACGTCCAAGGCCGCTCGTGACCGTGAACACGGCTGATATATCAGTTTTACACTCTGCAGAGCTTGCACACTTTCACCATGAGTCGTGATTCTCATGTGTCAGGGTTTGCAAGGCCCACACTACACTGCCAAGGTGCATAACAGGGTCTCACTATGAAGTCTTTCAAAAGGCTCTCTAACAAGTTACTAACCAATCCGGGCGCAATGACAAGGGGCGGTAGAGCCCTCCTTCCAAGTGGCACACACGCGTAGCAGTACAAACAAAGACAGGAGCCGCAAAACAACCAGCTCGATAAGGAACCTTTCAAGATTAATAACATAATAGAAACTATCTTCATACTTGACTAAAGCCAGAGCCATATAGCTCCCATGGTTGCGCTGTATGTCCCGGTGTCATACTTACAGACAAGTGCTTAGTCCATGTTGCTAAAAAACATCTTTTAATCTTTATTTCATAATCAATTATTCAAGTTCATAAGATCATGACCCATCAAAACACTAGCATCACTACTCAAATGCAATCTCATGGGTAACAAGGATCAAGTCATCAAAAGCTAGGAATAAACACTATGGTTGCCAAGGTAGACACACGCATCATGAATTTAATGATTAAGGTGAATAGGCAACAAGGATGGTCCATGCTATACTTGCCTTGATCAAAGTGCTCTTAAGAATTTAGATCCTCAACGTACTCTTGATCACCAACGTATTGCTCACCGTCTGAACTCGATCATAAAATCACCACACAAACATCGAGGCAATCGTACACGAAGCAAACAAGATGTAAATTAGAAACAGAACACCAACAGTAGAAAAACAGATTGAAAAGTGTATAAAATAATCTACGCGTCGCTACGATTCCAACAATATAAAGTTCACGTAAATCGGAGTTCAAACGGAGAAGATATGAATTAAACAAGTTTTTCTTTAATAAAAATAATAGATTAAATATGATCTTGAATTTTAGAAGTTTAAAAACATATGTAACAGTGGTATGGTTACGTAGAATACGAAATTATGAATCTAACGAGATTTGAACGGATCAAATCGGAGCTAAAACGAAGAAAATATGGCTAAAATAAAACCAGTGCCAAAACTGCAAATATTTGGAAATGATATTTTGAATCTATTTAATAGAATACGTTTTCTAAAATCAAAAATGCACTTGGCTGAATACGCCAAGGACCACGGGTTAGAACATTAAAAAGTTCAGGGGCTCTTTTGCAAAAGTGACACTAAAGGGGTATTGATCCTTCTCGACCGTTGGATCAAATCTGGACGCACCAGATTAGAAGACACAGAGGAGGGGAGGAGCTCTGGTGGGTTACTGTGGTCGGCGGCGGCTTTCTTGCCGGCGGCTAGCCGGAGACGGTGAAGCAGGCGCTAGGGTGCTCAGTTTGGCGCGGGATTTGTCCTAGGAGAAAGAGGAGACCAAGACAAATCCATCTAGGGTAACGGTTGGAGCTTTGGCGGTCTACATAGCAAACAACGAGCACGACGACGGAGTAATGGCGACGGCGAACTCGCTGGTAAGGCTAGGGAAAAGATTGGCTGGGAAGCTTGCTCACCTTGCTGCGAAGCTCTGGGAGGAGTCAATTTCGCCGGAGAAGCTCCCGGTGGTGGTCCTCGACGGCAATGGCAGAAGGGGGCATGCTGCTCCGGTGAAGAAGCCCGGTGCGCGGTCAAGCTCGAGCAAGAAGTGGTCTGGAGGCCTCGAGAACCTTCTGCGGACCTCTTGGTGCGACCAATTTCGTCGAAGGAGTGCCGGAGACGCGGGATTGACGGCGGCGACGGAGCTCTTCGGTGGCGATGGCGCTATACTGGGGCTTGCTGTGCGCGCGATTGAGGGCGGCGGCTGCGGCTAGGGCTCGAGGGGAGGGCGGCTCGGTGCTCGGGGTTTATATGAGGCGCTTGGCGTGCGGGCCATGCAAGCAGGAGGCCGGGCGGAGCACGATTTGTGCGACGCAGCGACGGCATGTCCGGCTCGGACTCGAGCGCGAGGTGGGAGGAGGGTCTGACGCGCGGGCCCTGCGTGTCGGTCTAAGGTAGGGGAAAAGAGGGAGAGCTGCAGCTGAGCGTGGGGATGGGCCTGCATTGCCGTTCTCGGCCCAAGTGAGAAGCAGAAGGGGAGGAGGGGAGGTGCTCGTGCTCTGCTGGGCTTCGGCCTGAAGCTGGGCCGTGCGGGGGAGGGAGTGAAGCAGAGCAGCAAGCAAGCCTTCGGGCCAGAAAGAGATGAGAGGTGAGATTTCTTCTACTTTCTATTTTCAAAAGCTATTTTCCAAATAAGTTTTAAAATATATTTCAAAAAGAGACTTTCAAATAGAATTTTAAATCTTTCCCAAAAGAAATACAGACAATACAAAAAAAGATTATGCAACAGCATGAATGCATAAATACAAGTTTCTCTTGCCTATGATAAATTTTAATTTCCCAAAAATTATTATTCCCTAAATTAAATGTCAAGCCATTACATAAATAAATTTATTTTATCACTATTTAATAAATTGTAAATTTTCGGGTGTTACATGCAACCTCCTACACCTCCAACCAACAAAATACCACTCAGCCGAATACCCCTGGCGTTCGTATCACCACTCCTCAGTCAAACTACAACCACCCATGTTATAACTGTGGCAAGATGGGACATTGGTCTCGTAATTGCCCGTTCCCGAAGCAGTACAACCAAAATGCACAAAGAGCTCCTGGTGGCCAGCAGCAGCAAGCTCAGCACCGTGGTCATCAGCAGCATGCCCAAAAGGGAAAAGTTATGGAGAAAGCAGGTACTCAAGTTGGTGATATTCCCGAGGGTGAATCCGTCATGCTGGGTAGGTTCCCTGTCGCAAGTCATCCTGCTATCATGCTTTTCGATTCTGGTGCATCGCATTCATTCATCAATCGCACATTTATCGTCAAGTATGAAATTCCAATTGGGCAGATAGAGGAGAATTTCCTTATACAGTCGTCCAGGGGCGTATAAGTACTAAGGAATTAGTACATCGGGTGCCTATATAACTTGGCGGGCGTATATTCTCGACCTCAATGATAGTACCGAAAGACCAAGACATAGATGTGATATTAGGCATGAATTGGATGTATCAGCACAATGCCCTCATTGATGTGCTGAATAGGACCATCAGGGTAAACTTGCCTAATAGTCAAACCCAACTTCTCATCCAACTCCCAATCTCTCAGAGAGTTGTTGGAAGGGTGTGTGCAACCGCAGTCAAAGAAGTGCAGAATATTCTGGTAGTCTGTGAATTCTCGGATGTGTTTTCTGATGATCTGTCTGGTTTATCTCCTGACCGAGATGTGGAGTTTGCCATTGAGTTGAAGCCAGGAACAGCGCCTATTTCTCGTAGAGCCTATAGGATGTCTCCTAAGGAACTGGCAGAGCTTAAGGTTCAGTTGTAAGATCTGTTAGATAAGGGTTTCATTAGACCTAGCTCGTCACCTTGGGGTTGCTCTACTATCTTTGTGAAAAAGAAGGACCAATCCCTCAGACTCTGTGTTGACTACCGTCCGCTCAACGAGGCCACCATCAAAAACAAATACCCTTTACCTCGTATAGATCTTTTCTTTGACCAACTTGCTAGAGCCAAAATATTTTCCAAAATTGACCTTAAGTCTGGCTACCACCAAATCAAAATCCCTCCCGAAGACATTCCAAAAACAGTCTTCACCACCAGATATGGCCTATATGAATACCTCGTTATGTCCTTTGGCGTAACCAATGCCCCTGCCTATTTCATGTACCTCATGAACTCCGTCTTTATGCCGGAGCTCGACAAATTTATGGTAGTATTCATTGATGACATCCTTGTTTATTCTAAAACCTCTGAGGAGCATGTCAATCACCTCCGTGTCATTCTGACCCGCTTGAGAGAACATCAACTTTATGCCAAGTTCAGCAAGTGTGAGTTTTGGTTGGGCCGAGTTTCGTTTCTCGGGTATATTCTATCAGCAGAAGGTGTATCAGTTGATCCTAGCAAGGTGGAAGAAATCTTGAATTGGAGGCCACCAACCACAGTGCATCAAGTCCGTAGTTTCATGGGAATGGCAGGATACTACCGTCGCTTTATCCCGAACTTTTCTAGGATATCCAAGCCTATTACCAGTTTGCTGAAGAAACAAGTCAAATTTGTCTGGTCACCAAAGTGTGAGAAAGCATTTCAGACTTTGAAGAAGTTGTTGACCACTGCACCAGTTTTAGCTCAACCTGATATTGAAAACCCGTTTGATGTGTACTGTGATGCTTCTGGCACCGGTCTTGGTTGCGTCTTGATGCAAGAGGTCCGAGTTATTACGTATGCTTCCCGGCAACTCAAGTGTCATGAAGAGAATTATCCCACCCATGATTTAGAGTTAGCAGTTGTGGTACATGCCTTGAAGATATGGCGTCATTATTTGCTAGGTAGTACCTGCAATGTCTACATGGATCACAAGAGCCTAAAATACATTTTTATTCAAGAAGAGTTAAACATGAGGCAACGAAGATAGCTTGAACTGATAAAGGATTATGATATTGAAGTACATTATCATCTAGGCAAGGCCAATGTGGTCGCTGATGCGCTCAGTCGGAAGGTCCACTGTAATTGTCTCACAGTAAAGCCTTATGACCTATCTTTATACTATGAGTTGGAAAGCCTGGGAATAGAAATAGTTCCACAGGGCTGTCTGGCCAATATTAGTATTGAAACATCCATCCGTGAGCAAATTATTGCTGCTCAGAAAGGGAGCAAAGGAATCAAACATATCAAGGAGAAAGTCCAAGCTGGCAAAGCTGATTGCTTCAGAATTGATGATGAAGGTGCTGTATGGTTCAAGAATCGGCTTGTGGTTCCGAAAGTTTCTGAGTTACGTCGAACGATCCTCGATGAAGCACATTTGACAAGATTCTCTATTTATCCAGGAAGCAATAAAATGTACCAGGACTTGAAACCGAAATTTTGGTGGACCAAGATGAAAATAGAGATTGCTCAGTATGTAGCTAGATGTGACACATGTCAAAAGGTGAAAGTTGTACATATGAAGCCTGGAGGAGAACTGCAACCGTTGCCTGTTCATACGTGGAAGTGGGAAGACATCAGCATGAATTTCATCATGGGTTTGCCCAAGACATCCAGAGGCTTTGACTCGATTTGGGTTGTTATGGACCGTCTCACCAAACAAGCTCATTTTATGCCCGTTAAAACCGCTTACACAGCAGCCACTTATGCAAAACTGTATATTAAAAACCTGATGAAGCTCCACAGGGTGCCAAAGACCATTGTCTTAGATCGAGGAACTCAGTGTCTCAAATTTCTGGAGGTCTTTTCATAAGTCACTGGGAACAAAACTCCTGCATAGTACAGCCTATCACCCATAGACTAACGGACAGACTGAGAGAGTCAATCAGGTCTTGGAAGACATGTTGAGGGCATGTGCACTCACGTATACCACCACTTGGGATGAATGTTTGGCATTAGCAGAATTCTCATACAATAACGGTTATCAAGAGAGCATCAAGATGGCGCCGTTTGAAGCCGTGTATGGTCGTAGGTGTCGTACTCCACTGAACTGGTCTGAACCTGGGGAAAGATGGTTCTATGGAGTGGACTTGGTAAATGAAGCCGAAGAAAAGGTCAGGCAAATACAGGAAAATTTAAAAGTAGCCCAGCCCTGTCAAAAGAGCTATGTGGACACAAGATGTCAACCATTAGCATTTGCCAAGGGAGACTATATTTATTTGAAGGTCTCACCCATGAAAGGAATTAGTCGTTTCGGAGTCAAAGGCAAGTTAGCCCCTCGCTACATTGGACCGTTTAAAATCCTGGAGCGTGTGGGGAAGGTAGCATACAAATTGAGAGTGCCGGACCACCTCTCGACAGTACACAATGTGTTCCATGTGTCTCAACTCAAGAGGTGTCTTCGAGTGCCTGATCATGTCATTGACGTTGAAGGAGTGGAACTCGAACCAGAACTAACATACTCTGAATATCCAATTCGAGTCCTGGATCGAAAGGATCGTGTCACTCGAAGAACCACAACCAGGTGGTACAAGATCCAATGGAGTCAACATTCCGAAGATGAGGCCACTTGGGAGTCGGAGGACTATCTCGCAGAAAACTTTCCCGAGTTCCTTGCTACTTTATAAATGTAAAATTTTTAGCCTTGTAATATGTTGACTCTCCTACTCGTTTAAAGATCAAGTTTGAATTAGGTTTACTTGACACGTTTTCTTTTCTAGTACTTAGCCTTAGTCTCAGTCGTGTATCAAATCTTGGGATGAGATTTCTTTAAGGGGAAAGGGCTGTAATACCTCCGGTATTACGGTTAATTAAAACTGTCATGTCATCATGTTTAATTTAATTGCCTGCATATGATTGTGCTTAGGGACCTTAGAGTGTTTTGATTATTAATGATGATGATTGTGCCATTCAATCCATGATTGAATTTCCAAAATAAATTCAAATGTTGTGGATCTGTTAAAATGGAACAACTTTTATTTTGGATAAAGTTGAAGTTTTCAAATAGAAATTTGAATTAAACCCTAATTACTACTTTGAAATTTAAATTTGTAATGCTGTTTCAAAAATTATAAAGAATCTGACCAAACTTTCTTAATGAAAGTTGTAAAGCTCAACAAATAGAACAACTTTTATTTTTGCATATTTTTAAGTTGTTAAGAAAAATTTAGAGAATTGAATTGGATTAGAAATGGATTCCAAATAGTAATTTTCCCCTTTCAAATATTTTCAAAACTATTCACAATTTGAATTTGCTTCAAGAACCAAAGATGTTCAGAATAATGTGTACCATAACTTCTATACTGACAATTTTTTTGAGTATCTACACAAATTAGGGATTAATTGCAAGAAAACAGTAGAATAGGGAAATGCCTTACTACAGTAGCCTTCCCCCCTCCCTGTTCGAGCACAGCGACGGCCGCCCGACCACGCCGCACGCGCAGCACCGCCCGTGCCGGCCGGTCACGTGCTCCTCGCTGTAGCTGAGCTAGTAGGGGACCCCATGCCGCCTTGGGCCGCCCCTGCCTTCCCTCTCCTTGGCCATATAATGGCAACCGGTCACTCCTCTGCCCCCTCCCCATTCCGGTCACCGCCGCGCGCGCCTCGGGTCTGTGCCAAAATTGTCCGTCTCCAATCCACCATCTCTAAATTGCTCGCGTTGCTAGCCCCCCCACTTCCCCGCGCACCGATTGCCTTACCTTGCGCAAGCGCTCGTGCTCCTAAGGTCCCGGAACGCTCGTCGTCGTCCTCGGGTTTGGTCGGAGCGCCGCCGCAGCCAACTCCAACGAGGCCAGCTCGTTGTGGTGAGCGTCTCCCTTCCTTGTTGCGCGTCTCGAGCTCCTGGTATCTCACTGATGCTCATGCGTTGGGCAGTTTCATGTTTGGTGTCTTAGGGTCGCCGGAACAGGGATACAGTCGTCGGGGAACGCCGCCGCAGCCGCTGTCACCATCACGCTTGAACTTCTATGCCTCTTGGGCCAAATTAGCTAGACCAATCAAGTCTCGGTGAGCCCCTGGATCGATTGCGCCCTTAAGTTTGAATGCTACCGCCCTGACCTCACCGGAGTGCGGCATGCCGTTGCGGCAGGGCCGCCATGCTCGCGGCTGGGCAAAACCCTAGGTCCCAGTAGCCCTAATACCTATCTCTATGGATGCACTAGGGTCTTGGGAGTGTGTTGGCGCTGTCGGTCTGGCCGGAGGTCTCGCCGTCGGCGTGCTAGAGCCGGTCAACCACGGGCGGACCGCCGGTCAGCGTCCCTGGGTGAGAGGAGGGGCGTCGGGTTAGAAGGCAGAGAAGTTTAGGGGGGTTATTTGCTAAGTCTAAGACTCATATGAATAGTAGCGTCTGGACTGCAGGTTTAATCCCTGGAAGACCGAGGGCCTTCCTGCAAAGGCGCCAGGGCGCGCGTGCGCTCGGGCCGACTGGGCCGGCCTGTTCGCTCGTGGCCGACCCGGGCCGAATACGCTTTTCTGTTTTCTTAGTGATTTACATTGGTTTTTATATTTTCTGCAAACTTGAATAGTACCAAACTTGGTTATTACTGTAGGAATAAAACTATTGCCCTAAAAATCATGAAATATTTTGTAGATGCTCTCTGTAACCTGTAGTATTTAATAAAAATATTAAATCAAGTATTCAAACACTTTCTGCAGGTACTAAAAATATGTACTTTAATCAATAAATGCAATTTTGAGCAATTTTAATAAATTCTATGTTGATCTAAAAATCATAAAAATTGTTGTGGTATTGTTTTAGGGTGAGAACTATCGGTTGGAAAAGTTTGGACTTAAATAAAATTAGTTTCACTATTTATTAAATAACCGTTTGATTAATCGAATAATAAAATAGATAGAAACATTAATCCCTGTAGTTTTGTGTGATTTTTGGATTGATTGTGTTCATGGATCTTTCACTATGGTGATCCTTAGCCAAAGTAAGATTGTCACAAGGTAGTAATAGTAAAGCTATGCAGCGGTTTTCTATGACTGTTAAAATAGTCAATAAAAATGAAATATATGAACCGTTTTACTTTATGAAAACTATTTTGCAACTTTACTGTGAAGGAAAGTTGTACTCAAGATTTTGTATTATTTATTATTGATTCTTGTATTCCGTATCATTGTATCATATTAAGCATGCATAATTGCATACGTGTAGTGCCCGCGAACGAAGAAGTTAAAGTTAGGGCTTCTACTGAGGAGGTGATTCCCGAGGCGATTCAGGGCTTTGACATCTGTGGCACTGATCCGGATCCCACTCTCTGCGTAATCTAAGGCAAGCCCCGGTGTATTTAAACCCTCCCTTATGATTTACAAATTTTATCACTTTGAGTTAAATTATTGCATTAGATTGATAGGAGTTGGTTGATACCTAATTGCTGCATTTCCTGCCTTGATACATAATACCCTGAACCCTGATTTAAATGGAGTATTTGGAAAATGCTTAGCCCTGCTTGAATTAAATTAGCTTTTGGATAAAATGCTACTTTCAAGCTATGTGACTTATTATTGATGAATCACAAAAAGGAAAAAGAGAAAATGATTCCGTTCGATTGATGTGCACATGGGTTAGAGTCCCGATGTCTTGTCACCAACGGAAGTGGATTTGTGACCGTATAGTTGCTTGTATTTGGGTTAGAGTCCCAATGCATTGTCTCCAACGGGAAAAGAATTAGGGACCGTTCGTTGTAGGCCTGCTGTGATCGAGACTTTGCAGTTAGCCACATACTCCGGGAAGCCCTATCTCCGATAGCTCTATTACTTGAACCGACAACCACGCACTGAGAGTGGAGAGATGGTGAGAGTAGCGTGTACCCTCGTGGCCGGCGTGCCTGAAAACGAGAGGAGTACTGTGCTCTCAGGTGGCGCAGGACTGGTTCAGGTTTGGAAAAAACCATGGTAGACGGGGTTGGTATATGCAAGCTTAGGTGCTACATATGCAGTGTGGTTAGAGATCCCCAGCTGGTTACTAATCGATTCGAATAGTCATTGCTCCTCGGTTATGGAGACTTGATCCACTAACCGTCATCGAAAAGTGGTTCGGAACTATGATGATTTTGAGAATGATTAAGTAATTGGAATTGAAGGATACATGTGAAAGAACTGAGAACTATTGTTATTAGTTAAAATAATCTTGAGTAAAATATTGAGAGTAGGATTAGTACTGCTTTTTTGCAAAATACTTTAACTCTTGCTAAAGCCTTACCTTGACTCTTCCCAGCCTGCATTCCTAAGTCTTCTCCCCATTTTCTTAAGTCGGATAAGTCTTGCGGAGTACCCCAGTACTCAGGGTTTGTTAACTCTTGTTGCAGGAGAATCTCCGCAGCAGTTCTGTCTAGCTCTCTGCTGCGTGACCATTGTTCAGGAAGGAAGTGAGGAAGAGTGAAGTTGGACCCGTAGGCAGGGTTCCTGTTATCATTTATCTAAGTATGTTGTATCGTTGTTCCACTGCTACCGTCTTTTAACTATGGTTTGTAATAACTGCACTTAAATTCTATTTGGACAACCGGTTTGTAATCTAAGTACTATGTAACCTTTCCACACTTTTACTCTAATGTATTTTATTATGAAATATTGTAATTCTGTAATGGCTTCGTAATGGGATCCTGTCGGAGAAACGGGTGCTGGTGTAGCCCGGCGGAGCCTTCTAAATCATCTGGGACACGGGCCCGGTTGTCAGAGGTCATTAGTGATAATGACAGGTGCCTGTGGGCCATATGATTTAGACGGTTCTGTTACATTTCACTACTAGAAGACGAGACGACAACATTCCATATTCCAAATCTGCATCATATAAGGCATTTAGCTGATAATAAAGGGGTATTTTACTATCCACCAAATAAAAAATGTGTGCTTTCTGCATTTATTTCCACAATGCACATGCAAATTTTGTGTCATCTTCATTCCATATGAAACCAGTAACTCTTTCTTAACTGCGCCTTTTGCGTAACATCTCGCTTTATTCTTTCCCTGCGGCATCCTGTGCTTGTGTTTTCACACCCATATGATTTAATTTATCGGTTATTCTTAATATAATGTGGCACGCATGGAGGAGGAGGACCGCGTGCTGAGGGAAATAAGCATGATGTGTACATTTTCTTATAGACTGTCAGTGGCCACTGACTACGTATAAATGTACAAGATTAGCACACGCGTACAGTATTCGCAAAAAAAAAGTACACGTACAGCTCAAACAATAGAATAGTAAACAGGTGCAACCTATCCTATGAGTAATGAGATCCCTGTATATATAGAATCAGATCACATAAACAAACTTCATGGAGCAGCAAGTCTATGGTGCACAAAGACCAGGTTCAGGAGAAGGTTGGCTGGCTGCTGATAGAGATTCTGATCCAAGAGAAAGAACAATTAGAAAGAGAGAAACCCAGATCACCACCACCACCGCTCAAACAGTATTTTATTACTATCAGAGCAGCCACCTTTTTCCATGGCAATAATACACCTCTCCCTTTTCAGGGCATAAACACACCGCCCAGACCGTCATCATGACTAACCAGGTTTAGGCGTCCCTAATCAGCACTTGTTCTCACAAGAGCGAGAGCCCCAGCTAGAGCAGCTCCGACCTCCGAGTCAGCTGCTGAGGAGAGAAAGAAAAGACGCTCGCCATGGGGAGAGCTCCGTGTTGCGACAAGGCTACTGTGAAGAAGGGCCCGTGGTCACCGGAGGAGGACGCCAAGCTCAAGTCCTACATCGAGCAGAACGGCACCGGCGGTAACTGGATAGCCCTACCGCAGAAGATTGGTATGTACTCATGGCAATCGCCAATTCGCCATGCAGTAGATTTGCAGTGATAGCAGCGGCAGCAGTATGTAGAAGAAGAGGCTAATCATGTATATGGGGGCATGGGGCTGCGCAGGTCTGAAGAGGTGTGGGAAGAGCTGCCGCCTCCGGTGGCTCAACTACCTTCGGCCAAACATCAAGCACGGCGGGTTCTCGGAGGAAGAGGACAGGATAATCCTTAGCCTCTACATCAGCATAGGCAGCAGGTAAAGTTGAGTAGGTCATCCTAGTGTTTTCTTCGATCAAATCAAATCCATATATACTGTAGAATTTGCTGCAAACAAACTGTTAGGCACACACGCACATGGGTGTGTGCTAGCTATGACCTGAACGGACGAGTCATGCTCATGCTGCCTGCTGCGCGTAGGTGGTCGATAATAGCGGCGCAGCTGCCGGGAAGGACGGACAATGACATAAAGAACTACTGGAACACGAGGCTCAAGAAGAAGCTCTTCGGCAAGCAGTCGCGCAAGGATCAGCGGCAGCATCAGTTCATGCGCCAGGCGGCGGCTGTGGCGGCAAGCGATGGGATGATGATGAAGCAAGAAGCAGCAACCGGAGACGCAGCTGGAAGCAGTAGCATGGCAGTGGCCAGCTACAACTGGCACCACCAAGCCATGGCGGCGGCCGTGCCGGTGCAACCAATACCAGGTTCGATAATGGAAGGCCATCGCGCAGGGGATGAGGTAGATGAGTCGATTCGTAAGCTTCTGTACAAGCTAGGAGGAGCAGGCAGCCCTTTCGCAGCACTGTCGGTTCCTCAGTGTGTTCCTCCAATGTACGAGGGAAGTCCAGGCCTCATGCCGCCGCCGTCGTCATGCCCGGCTCCGGCAGTGGACGCCGGCACCTCGCTTGATGAAGGCGGTGTGCAGCAGGGTTCTGGCATGCTGCCGGCGTTGGAGCTGGACCATAGCTTCCACTTCAACCAGGTTAAGCTGGATGGCCTAGAAAGCTTCTTTGGCATGGGTACTGATCAGAGCATGAGGTGGAGTGAGGTGAGCCCATTGGTCTTCCCTAATAACGCTGTGGCGGCTTCGAGCTCCCAAGGGACGCAACAGTACTGCCTTGTTGATGAGCCGGGAAACCTTGGGATGATGAAGTAGCCACTGGTTTATGTTTTCATGTACATGCATGATTGTGGTGTAAATTTGTACTACTAGCATTCATTGGGAATGGTGAAACATGATGAGAGTTTCTTTGAATTAAAAGCAATAAGGTTTCTCACCATTCATAGATGAGACTATGAGAGATGCATGCCTGGTTTCGAGGTGTAGGTGTCTTTGTACGAGTTTCTTGAGATGGAAATTTCATCTAATCGGCCTACTGATTTAAGAAACATTTTCAATTTGGCTTGTACCGACTACATTGTTCTGTTTAATTTATCTGATTGGAATACAGTATTTACATGAGTGCTGACCCTGAACACAGAATCTATATTTATACTGTCTATCCCTAACTCCCTAGATAGTTTATTTCCCCTATAGACAGATTTTACTTACAGACTGTACAAGGTTTGCCTAATTTTGGTATAGAAGACATGATCCGCACTTCATGTGATATTAAAGAATTAATTGGGCATGTACACAAATTGAATCCATCTATTTTTTTTTCAAAATGAGAAATAAGATTAAACATATTCAAATCCAACCCAATCCTTTGTATAACTTAGATTACTTTTTTTTCATAATTCTCTATCTTATTGATAGGACTAGGGATCCTATCGGAGTTGCTATGGAGATTGTTAGGATGGAAGAGGGGATCGTGGCATGGTGGTGAGGCAAGCGGAGATGTCAACGATGGTTCGTGCCAGATTAGTGATCACCTTGACCAAGGGATTGGGTGCCATGGGATCCAATGTGGAGGGCAGGGCAGAGGTGGTGATGAGTGACACAGAGGTGATGGCCAGGAGGGGGCATGACATAGCCGATACTAGATTGTTAGGATGAGGGGTCCTATCAAAGTTGCTATGAAGGTTGTAGGGATGGAAGAAGGGAGATCGTGACCTAGGGGAGCATCGGCAGCGAGTTGGCGCCATGATGACCATGATGCAGGAGGCAGAGGGGTGGCTAGGGCTTCTGAGGATGCCGAGCAACCCAAATGTTGCTTCTGCTGAATTTTCCCAATCAAAGTTTACAATATATTTTTTATCCTTCAAAACTTTCATCTATGAGATCCTATAATTAAGGATCAAATGTTCTGTCTGAGGAAATAAATAAAAGAGAATAATTTTGGCTATTTGCCCCTAACCGTTGACGTCTACATTAGCCACTAATGAGTCGGCGCCTGGAGCAGTGGATATTGGTATGCAATAAATCTCTAGACATTTTGACTGATGATTTTTTTTCCCCAACTAGGTGGCACAAGATTCATTTAATGGCATATGAAATGGGGATGTTTCATTGCCATAAATCTGCTCACGTAGTGTCAGTACTTCTTTGTGTTGACATTATATTTGAAGGAGTGTGAAACGAAGAAATAGTCATTTCATTTCTATGCCGCCATAAGAAATGATCAAAGGGTTGCTTCCATTTCACTTGTCTGATTCCGTACTTCGTTGCACTTCCAGTACTAGTATTCATACTCGAAGGGGGTACTGTCACTTGTCACCGGCCAATTTAGTACATGCTGCTTAATATTTATTCCCAACAAGGCTTGACTTCTGCCTTAATGATTAGCCATCGTTGGAACAATTTTTATCTCTACCTTCAGGTACTATCTAAACTGTACACTTACTATATTATGTATTTTTCCTACGACCAAGGAAAATGTCAGCTCAACAAACAGAACAGACTTATCAATCACTGGTACCATAGATTGTTCTAGAGAACACCTTAATTAATTAATTAATTAATTAATTAATTAATGTATGCACATTACTTATCTTTATGTATGCTTGCATAGATGGAGAATTTAACATAGAAGGGTACATTCCTACCATGTGAATTAAGGACGAGAGAAAAATCTTAGAAGTTCTGGGGTATCTAGCTCTTGCCCCTATTATTGTATAATTGTATAAAAGTATTAAAATGGTGTTGATGATATGATTTTTTGCAAAATAGACCATCCAATCAAAACACTTCTACAAACATGCCTCAGATGGACATGGATAATCTCAACCCTGGAGTGCCTTTTTATTCCAATCAAAACAAAAGTTAGCAATTCTAAAGTACAAATATGCCTCTGAGATGGACATGAATAATCTCAAGCCTCGAGTACCTCGTCCCTACCTAGAGGAAAAAAACTCGACTTATGCACCCTGAACATTGCAAGAAAAAGACCTCGCGCTGGTTGAGAAAACTCCCAAAGCTCTGCCGCACTCATAAACAGGAGGCAAGACCTTAATTCTGTGTTTTGGCGTGAGACATTCGAGGGGTTTCTTTAACCCTAGCCTGAAAATTCGCTTATGCAAGGAGTCAAACCCAACACCGAGGACTGAGGAGTACCACTCTAGTCACCTAACCAAAGCCAGAGGCACTTTCTCCTGAACTTGGAAGAAGTGATGAAAAGATGAGCAAAATACACACATTAATCTGAAAGCATATATATCACAGTTACTAAAGCATAGGAATAGCTCCTAAAGCAAGAAAAGCTTTAGCCCCGATGGAAATGTATTTCATGTTCGATAGTGATAGTCTAATGTTAATTGGTAACAAATTAGTTTATGCTTGTTGTATGTGAATCACATATTGCTAAAGGTATACTCCCCCGTCCCAAAAAAATATCGTTTTTGACTTTCAGACATCGTGTTTGACTGTTCGTTTTATTCAAAAATTTGGTACAAATTATAAAATGAATAAATCATTATTAAAGTATATATGTTCAGGAGATGGATCATCTTAGCAGAAACACATTAAATTAGTTTTATGCTAAGATGATCCGTCTCCTGAAGATATGGATGGAGCATCCCTGTATTAAAGGAGAAACACATGGATGGAGTACAAGAGTTAATGTGTTTATCTTGTTTTAATACTAAAAGGAGCCCATAAGTCCAAGCAAGAAACACTTCAAGCATGTATGGGTGTATGAAGCATGATGCTTAGGAAGCATCATCAATGACAAAAAAGTCAACAATTAGTTAGAAAGAAACAATATAATAGTGCATGCATGAGAACACTCAAGGTGATAATTTCACAGTTCAAGCACTAAAAGAACTATAATGAGAAGTCACTGTTGCTTTGGTTACCTAACCTCTGCGTAGGTGAGTTTATAGGCATGTTTGTAATGACTTGATGGGCAAAGGTCATCTCATCTGTCGCTGCCAGTTGGTCAGTGAGGAAATCTGTCCGCGCTGAATTCATGAGGTGAGTCAATGTCAATCCACGCCAGCCAACAATTTGATAATTCTTTGAATTGCTAAGGTCCTATTACTAGCTAGCTCTGTTGCAAATATAAGCTGTGTTTCTTTTAAGCCTATATAAGGTGTGTGTTTTTAGTCGGCACAATAATGGGAAGGTTACCATCAGAGCAAAATAAGTAAGAATAACCACACTATTCTCCTGTACATGGGATCAATGATTAGTAACTAGTTAACTTACTGAATAGTAAAGATTTTATAAACATATATTTATGGGCATCATCTCGGATTACAGTTATTGTGAAAAGCTCAGTTTCAATTGGAATCCAACACGTCACACCTGCGTGAATGGAACCTTGATTTTATTTCCCAAGTGCCCAAAGTGTTCCTAGGCTCCTAGCATACTGTGTTGCAAAAAGGACCTAATCATAAACCTATTCTCTTTAGTGGAAACGACAGCAATATGTGGAGAAACTGTGTTCCAAGGAACTCAAAAGGAGGTATTGCTTGTTAATGACTCGGTGAGATCAACCTGTGATCGATAAAACTAGAACACTAGCGCTGTCACTACTTATAATAGACCCTTGTGGCTAGCACCCACCGCCACAAGTTAGGATAGAAGAATGGACCGGAATACCGGATAAGAGACCTCCTTAAGATATGGACAAGAAATCTTATGCAGCAAACACGTTTTAAGCACCCTGATGATACATCAGTGGTGACATGCATGCAGAGAATTTTGAAGTGGATGGTCTTCTTCAGTAGAGTCAGTCATCAAGTAATAAATGGTGGTACTGCAGATAGCAAGCATATATACCATTTTTGTTTTACAGGAGTTTTGCTGGAGGGCCTACGGAGACAAGTTTGGTCATCTAATCCCAAGCGAAATCAAAAGGTCATCACTAGCAAAAACATTTTTAGAAAATAAAGTTAATTTCCTTAGCAGACCCTTGTTTCATTTGATGATAGCACATCAAGCTTCCTTGTTTTCCTGCAATCTCTGTAGGTAAATGATATCTATGATAAATGACTTCTGTTATCATCCCCCACCCCCCCCCCCCCCCCCCCCCCAAATTTCACCCAACTGTATAATTGAGACTAGTAGGCCGCTAAAATTAAGAGCTAATGCATGTTTCTTGTAGGGACTAGATATATAGCTAAATTTAAGAGCCAGTGCACGTTCCTTGTAGGTTAGCGGTTGCTTGCTACTTACTGCAACCAAACTTCAGTGGATCCATGTGAAAATAAGAATATTGCACCAACGAATAATTAATGTTAAGTGCATGTATTTTTTAAAAACAGAACATGTATTTTTTAAAAAATAATTAGAAAAAGATAGGAAAGCAGACATGGTTTTTGCGAACACAAGTATGTCCTGTAACGACTAAACGGCCCTGAAACTTATAACGAGAACTGCCTTAGACAAGAATGTGCAACAAGATAAGCTCTACACACACCCCAAAAAGAACACGCGAGCTACACAAATTTCATATTAAAAAACCGTGACCATGGCTGTAAAGTGGTGAGAATATCCCTGCCCAACTAGGTTTCTGCTAGATAGGGCGCCTTGCAAAACGTCAAACATTCACAACTTGATAGCACATGCCGTCAATACAGCTGAGTTTAATTCTAACAAGCCTGGACCTGAGACAAGAACTAGACAACTAACACTGTGATGTTAAAGTACTCAAGAAATCGGAGAAGGGCTCATTGTTTATTGCATGACAGGGACAGTCACTAAGATCGAGTGTGATGTTGCTTAGCTTTTCTGAAGCTAGCACGAAAGCGTTTGATCTAGCGGCCTCCTCCCCGGCTCCCCCCAACATACTCTATTGCACCTATAGAGGTCATAATTATTTAATGATTTGTCATAGGGCAGCTACTTTGTTAACTTGTTGGTTGTTCCATTACAAGAGGAAGACGTCGACATGGCTCTGATTATGTTGTCTAAGGAAGGATAAAGGAATAATCATAGTAATGTACTAACCTCATTGGCTATCCTCTTCTGTATGGCTGCATCCCTCAATAATTCAATCCTGTATTTCTTTCTATTATATCTGAATGCCAGCAGCAAGTTTGGTGCATTAGAAAAATGCAATTATCTCTCATGGCAGGAATGATAAGAATGTTATGACTGTTGATGTACTATCATGTCCTATAAAAACTAATGCAATGAAAAAAAAAAGGCAAGACAAAAGGTGATCCAGCATATGAAACAGACAGGAAGAATGCATCATGTTGCAGCTATCACAATTTCTCGTGTTGGATTTATTCAGAATATGAATGAACTGGAAGTCTGGAACTGACATCAACGGAAGGGCTCTTACCATAATCACGGTATTCCTAAATTGTGCAAGAAAGATTGATGAGATGCACGTAGTTAGAAAGGAAACATTTTTGTTTTCTTTCTTTATTAAATGAGTAAAGTGCATCACCGGTCCCTAAACTTGTGGGACTATATCATCCCGGTCCCTGAACTCACAATTCGACCATTTAAGTCCTCAAACTTATTCGGCTGTGTCATCCCGGTCCCTAAACTTAGAAATCGCCCATTTTAATCCTTAAACTTGTTCAGCTATATCATCTCGGTCCCTAAACTTGGTTTTAAATCTCATCTAGAGTGATCTAAAAACTCTATATAAAAGAATAATTCATAACTTTTTCATACGAACTCAAATGAAAACAAATTTTATGTCAAAATTGTAGCCCTCGCCGTGATCTGCAACTTATTAGGGACGATCATGTTGCAGTAAATCAAGTTTGACATGGCCGAACAAGTTTAGTAATTGGGATGACACGACCGAACAAGTTTGAGGACCTAAACGATCGATTCGTAAGTTTAGGGACCGGATGACATAGTCCAACAAGTTTAGGGACCGCTGATGGACTTTACTCTTTATAAATTAAATGAGTGTAACACTATTGATTCAATACACATATATCGATCCTGTTGCAGTAAATCTTGAGATCTACCAACGCAGTCTTACATAGATGTTTATAGGGCTAGGGTTTGCATGCGTGTGTTCATAGGGATTAGTGTGTGTGCATTGTGAGTGTGTCTGTATGCAATTCGCAAAAAAAAAAATATTTATAACAAAGAATTGTATCCAAAAGGCCTCTCTA
Source organism: Eremochloa ophiuroides (assembly GCA_038502445.1). NCBI lineage: Eukaryota > Viridiplantae > Streptophyta > Magnoliopsida > Poales > Poaceae > Eremochloa > Eremochloa ophiuroides. Next base: position 8,124,003 of record JAHLJS010000002.1, read on the forward strand.
AAGCATAACAATGATATATTCATGCTATAAAAAAAATGGTTTAGAGTTTTCTTATAGTACTCAATACATGGTTTATTTAATTTTCTTATATGTGTGCTACACTGGTATAATAAGCTCAGCTCACTACCCTATCTAAAGCCTTGTTAGCATGTCTAGTTTGTCGTGGACGAAAACTCTAACTGGGGAAGAGCAGTTGGGCCTTTTCATCAAAGATGCATCGGAGCCAATTAAGTTATCTATGCCAGTAAAAAGGAATCCGAAGTTACTGTCATGCATTCTCAATCAGAGTAATTGATTTCATCCCTGAATCACATATTGTACATTTGAGGACATGCTACAATAAACCTAGAATCTACGACTTGCTCTTTAGGCACAAGATTGGAACCTATTTTCATGATCTAGGATAATCAAATGGTCCCTACTTGTCAAAAGAGAAACAAAAAAAGTGGAAATGTGCACCCTTTGACTCGGTAAACGTGCTTCATCAACATTTCTTTCTAAGGAAAAGGACAGATCTTTACAATACAATTCTAACATCTGTCATGTTTATGTATGATGCGATATATGGTACAGCTTCAGCGTTATCATGTAGTTTCACGGTGAAGCTATTGATCCATTAAAGAATGAGAATGCAAACCTCGTAGATTATATATTTAATGCATCAGAAGGTAACTTGCCTTTCATGAAACTTATGTGCGTACATGTTAAGAGTTGCAGGCCTAAAAAGGAAGGACATAGCAACCAAAACACATGCTTTAATTTTGTCATCTAAACTCTATTTTGGGCATGCTGCCCGGTCGGAAAGCAGCAATGATGACCAATGCAGGACAGTTGGTGCGTGCAGTCCTAACTGTGGTGCCTATCTACATGTTAATCGCCTTGGATGTACCCAAAACCCAAACGAGTGATCCGGGCCATCGACACACTGACAAAAGATGACGTGGTTTCCTTTGCAAGGGGCGTGAGCACATCACACATCAGTGCACACTTTCCATTTAAAGCCTTATTTGGCTGCACTCTAATCCACATGTATTAGGATGAAAAATTAGCTAATTGTCCATCCTAATCCACTATAATATATGTGGATTGAGGTTGGTTAAAGTTCAGCCAAATAAATACTAAGTGGGAAATTATTAGAATAAGGTCTCAAACACAAATGTTTCAGTAATAAAAAGAAGAGTAGGAAATGGCTAACAGAGTTCAAATTATTAGAATACTGAAATATGATAGCTTATGGGTCAAATGTCAGTTCTGAGCTGAACTCTGGAACACTGCTATACCAAAACACTCCTTTACTGATCTCTGAAGAACATTACAGCCTCTCAGTTCTAGTAGATGCGTCGAATGCAGAGTCCGATGGCAAATAAAATAACTTGTGGCCGCCAAATGGTACAATTGTCTGCATAAAGTTCAAGTTATTATATTACCTTATCATGCAGAGCAGTCTTGCTCCCTTCTCTGTGTGTTCAGCAACTGGAAAGTCAAGCAGCCCGGAAGAGTTCGTTCGTCGAACGACTCACAAACAACAGCTATCCGTTCTCTCCGTGCACTGTACATCGAGAGCAGGCACCCAGTGGTTACCTACTTTTCTCAAAATCCATGCGTCCCAAACAGGGTCAGATTATCCATGTCCCATTTAATGACGAATTGGATGAAACTTGCACCTGTTGTGATGGTCGGAGGGGAATTCGTCTAGTTGGCACCGGCGGGTCAGCACGAGACATGGAATCGTCCAATCGGGCCTCTCCGAGCTCGCGCCGGCCGCCGCCACGATTCCCTTGCCTGCCCGATCGAGACGAGAGACGAGGCAGCGAAAACTTTGGCGGCACGGCGGAGAGGCCAGCGGGGAACCGGGGCGGCGTCGCCCGCGTGGGGGAAGCGGACGGTTGCATGGGCCTTCTGGTCCTGATGGACCAAGTGCTTTAGGCCTGGAAGGCCTCCAGTGTTCGAGTAGAATGGCTGCGAAGAGAGAGAACTGGGGTTGGAACTCTATCGGGTTTGACCCATATACGTGATCAGGCTGCGATGGGCTCGATTGATATTGGGCCTCTCTGCCACACTGCGGTTCACCGATCATAAATGCTCCTCCGTTTTAAATTACAAGATGTTTGTTGACCACTTATTTTATTTAAAAATTCATATTAAATATCATTTTTATTGTAACTTATTTTATTAGTAAGTGTTCTTCAAGAATCTTAAATTTTACTATGTTTACATAAATTTTCTAAATAAGAAAATTGGACAAACTTAAGATAAAAAAAATCAAACGTATTATAATTTAGAATGGAGAAAGCACGTTGTTTATAGTTTGGACCAAAATATTGATAGGCACCCAACGACAAAACTTGCATGCGGAGTTTATCTCGAGGCACAAAAAATGTATAGACAAACTTTGTTCCTGCGCCGTTATTGTGGGGAATTTGCTGATGCATAACGACGATGTTCAAATTTGCTTAATCCCTACATCTAGATTAGAGAGGAGGTAACTTTTGGTGCGACATTCCTAGGGTGGTCCGTCCGCCGGGTACCTGCCATCTGGCCGCGCTGCTGCCCCCGACCTCGGCGGCCAGGTTCGATCGCCCTCCGCAGCGTTTTTCTATTAAAAAAAAACTCACCATGCCTCCTCTCCTGCGGTCTGCCCTTACCGTGTCCTCACCCACCCGCGCCCCGTAACCCTAGCCGCCACCTTCCGTATCCCGATATCGCGAGCAGGCGCGAGTGAAGGACGTGCTGCGGTCGTCGACCTCGGATCTCCTCCCGTCTCCATCCCCGGCAGCACATCCTCTTCAACGTGCGGGGCGGAACGCGCCATGGCCTGTGTAGCTGCTGGCCGCCATGGCCGCGGCCGTCTCCTCCTTCCCGTCCTCCTCGACCAAGGCGTCGCCGGCGTCCCCCTGTAGTGCCGCCCCGCACTACTTCCTCTCCTACCGTCCGAGGGCCGCACGGGCCGCCATCCGGGCGCAGGCGTCCGCCACGGACACCGCCGCCGCCGTCGAGGCGACCGCCAAGCCCAAGAAGGAGTCCAAGAAGCAAGGAGGAGGGCGTCGTCACCAACCTATACAAGCCCAAGGATCCGTACGTCGGCAGGTGCCTCCTCAACACCAAGATCACCGGCGACGACGCGCCGGGGGAGACGTGGCACATGGTGTTCAACACCGAAGGTAAAGGTTTGATTTTTGATTCGCTGCTTCGTTCGTCGTCTCGTCTGTTGCTGTGTAGTAATTGTATTGTATATGCTGATGCACTGCACGCAGGCAAGATCCCATACAGGGAGGGCCAGTCCATCGGCGTCATTGCCAACGGCGTCGACAAGAACGGCAAGCCGCACAAGGTCAGGCTCTACTCCATCGCCATTAGCGCTATTGGCGACTCCAAGACAGTCAGTGCTCCTCTCTCTCCTCTGCTCTTTTTCTCTGAACCAACCATGGCAACAGAATTGTGAGCTGAGCTTTTCTTTCTGGCGACATCGCCTGACTCGTGCTGCGTCTGCAGGTCTCACCATGTGTCAAGAGACTCATTTACACCAACGAGGCCGGAGAGATCGTCAAAGGAGTCTGCTCCAACTTCTTATGTACGTCTCCATCTTCTCACTTTCCGCCTTCACCACACTGCATTCTTCTTCTCTGCATCTCCTCCTCAAGAATTGGTACAGGTCTTCAGGATTCAGATTTTGACAATCTGATTCTCGTCACACCGGCTTTTACTGAATGTGGATGACACTGACTTTACTACCTGTCTTCAACTCTTCATTATCTTCTCTTTCTTTCTTCTTTTCCAAAAGAGTTTTCCTCTGCTTTTATGAAATTAATATAGTTTGATACAAAGTCTCCTGGGATCTCCAAACAAAACCAAAATAAGGACCCTGTTACAGCTTAGATTTCAAACATATCAAGATGCTCCACTCCAACACGATCTCCATGATCGATCTTGCCGATCCTGTCTTTGTCCACCGGCTTAAGCAGTACCAGCCACTTCTGCAAAAAGATTAAAACACGAAAATAGTCTCAGAAGCCTTATCCATTTTTTTTTTCAGTAGCTATTGCGCATCTCATTATTTTCTTCTTGTGCACAGTACTGTCCCATTAAATCAATGCTACGATTCACTCATTATTCCACAAATCCTGATCTGACTTGATTGAACTGACACAGTACCAAAATGGAAGCCTTGTGGCATCCATAATCCTCTTTTCATTAACATGTATCCAGGGTCTGCACATTATATATGATCCTTCGCTTGAATGGTTGACACCCTGAATATCTGATCCAATTTGTTTCCCTTTGCTCATATCATAATGCAGGTGACCTGAAGCCAGGTGCTGACGTCTAGATAACTGGACCAGTTGGCAAAGAAATGCTCATGCCCAAAGATCCCAACGCTACCATTACAATGGTAAGCTTCAGAGCCAACTCCAGTTGATCACCTTATAATAACTGATCACATCCTGAGATTTTACAGGCATGCCAATTGCTTCTAGATTGCCACCGGTACAGGTATCGCTCCGTTCCGCTCGTTCCTGTGGAAGATGTTCTTTGAGAAGCATGACGACTACAAGGTACAGCAGTGTTGTACTTTATTCCAGCAGTATGAAACTAAAACCACCCATATCTCTTAAACTAAAGTTCAGAGAGAGAGGCTAAACAAACAAACAATGCGTGAACAACTCTTGTGCAGTTCAACGGTCTAGCATGGCTCTTCCTGGGTGTTCCTACGAGCAGTTCATTTCTATACAAAGAGGTCAGTACATCGATCTCTGCTGTTTTCAGGAGGCACTGTACAAGTGCTACTCTCCTCTTATTTCCTTTTTTTTTCATGTGTGTGGCACTCAACCTATCAAGCTTTGCCCGTGCCTCCAACGAGCAGTTCATTGCAATACAAAGAGCAGTTCATTAGTAGGCACTGCACAAGCTTTGCCAGAATATTTTTTTTTTTTACAATGTTCTTGATGCATTCCAGTATAACTAAAAGCTAATGATTGTTTAAGAAATATGCCTTTTGTCTGAAAGGTGTTTGATCAATGCAAAGTTAGTGTCTATTCGTCAGGTTAAGGAACCAAAGTTTTTTTATCACCAAGTGAATAAATTTGCCATCTTAAAAAACTAATCTTGCCAATCAGGCAAAGTATTGTTTGTATCTACGCAAAAAATAGTGTTTCAGTTTAACAAAAATAGAAATTAGGCATGCCATATTGTTTTCAATTATGGGAGTTTAATTATTTTAGCTCGTCCAAGTTTTTTCTTCAAATTGCTGAGGCATGTGTGTTTCTGCTGCAGTGGGATTTTATCACTGTTCTTTTCCAATGTATGTTCTTCTCTCCAGTGCTGCTCTGTTTGCTTAATAGTTTTACAATCGACACCACATTTAGGTTTAGTTTTTAGCTCTGCATAATATCCAAATCATTTCTTACTAGCTTGCAGATTTGTTACGGCAGCCCAAACGCTCACCAAGAAGAAGGCCCTGATCAAGCTCAACGCCATGTAGCAGCCTGCACTGGCATTCGCTGTGGCAGCACCCACCTTGATGCCATTACAATCTAGGGAGGATAGGAAACCTGTCATGAAACTGGAAGCGCAAGGTGGGTGATTTTTTTTTTAACATTGAACCACTGCAGATGGGATTATGGGAAGCCAATCGATTCACTGTGCTGTGAGATTCTTGCAATGACTATGGGATGTGGTTAGGGATACATGTCTATGTGATTGTTTCATTGTCTTTTTTCCCATTATAAAAATGTATTGCTCTCAAGAAAACAAAAACATTGGGTCAGGCAATGATTTAATTGATCAGTTTGCCGCCGCTTAGGAATTACAGGGTAGGGTAAAATGAGCTGCTTCAGTGTTCAGATTTGAAAAACGGACTGGATTTACTGATGTAGGTAAAAAAGTCTAGAGCAGAAGGTGATGATCCATAGGACTTGAGAGAACTAGCCGAGTGACCGTATATAATTCCACGGCCTAGTACATGGTTCTGACTTGGTGAAATCAACATGCACTTAATATTTCTATGTTCGAAACACTCGTTCCTCCTACACTAATTTCCTATTGTTGTGTTCAAACAAGCCTTAAATCGATTGGCCACGAAGATAGAGCAGATAAGGTAAAAGTGATGAGGAAAGATAGGCTCTGTTCGGTGAAGATGAAAATAGCTGAAAGTGCTGTAGAAGTGCTGATTTCTTGAGAGAGGAAAGTACTGCTGAAGTGCTGAAAAATAAGCGCTTATAAGCTTCACCGAACAGAGCCATAGAGTGGAGGACAAAGAAGCCTTTAATACTATTGAATAAATTATTATTTTAATTGATGCGGTATCTACTGATATAGATATATGTTTTATAATAGTAATAGGTAGCGCGTCCGTGCGTTGATACGGGACTGATAAATTTTTGTAATAAAAACACACGGATTGCATGAGCCGAGCCATGATAGTCGCTAGCTTTGTGAAGAGTGGAACATGTCCTACCATTAAGCAAAACTCTCTTGTCTACCATGATTTGCATACAACAGAGCATGCGAAAGTGAATCTATCAGGCTAGAGAAAGTGAATCTCAGAACAGAGCATGCGAATCATCACAATCCACACGATTTAAAATCTCAAACCGTGTCTGTAATAACAAAATATGAGTAAAATAAAACACCAAACTTCACAAAGTGGTGGGAGGCTGTGGTCGGAGGCTCGCTGAGTGTGGGGCAGCTAGTCGAGCAGTTACAACGCATTGTTCCAGTTAAGTGGAGGTGGATGCCTGAACAGCATGGGGAGAGTTCCTTCATTGTGCAATTTCCTTCGAAAACTGAATTGCAGAGGTCCATGGCTTATGGGGGGCTGATGTGAAGGTGAATGGGGCGGCTACAGGTGCTCGGTTGAATTTTGAGGAATGGCAGCCTAAGGAGGAAGGGTTTCTTCTTCCTAAAGTCTAGATTCGTGTCTTCAATGTTCGGAAGAATCTTAGGGAATACCAAATTCTTTGGGCCATTGGGACATTGTTTGGGTCCACTCAGTTAGTGGACATGGTAACCACTCGGAAGAATGAGTTCGGGCGTATTCTGGTGGCCGTGCTTGACCCTTCTTTGATCCCAGACGAGATGGACGTGGTTATAGGAGATCACTATTTCGAGTTGGTAGTTGAGAAGGAGGATGTTGGCTTTGGTGAGAACGGTGACGAGGTGGTGTTCGATTTTGGCGTGGATGGTGGTGAGGGGGATGGAGGAGACAACGGGATGGGAACGGAGGACGGCACCTTGAAAGATGCCGGGGGGAGATGTTGATCGAGGACTTGGTTCCGCAGAACGGTTTGGCTGGTGGTTCGGGCGGTGGCAATCAGGTTGATGAGCAGGAACTCAATGCTATGGCACACTCTATCATGGATCGAGCTGTGTCCGAGGTGTTGTTCGATTGTGCCGGCAAGGTTCTTGTCGAGGATGTTAATGATAGTTCTGGAGAGGAAGATGACTTGCTTGACTCGGCTGGTAACGAGGATGAGCACGCTGCAGGGGGAGACGCGGTGCTGCTGCTTTCTTCGGCTGGGCAGCAGGGGCCGGTCCAGTGCGCTAAGGTGGTGGATGGCTCGTTGTCTGCAGGCAAGGAAGAGGGAGCTGCGCCTCCTGCTGGGAGGGGCCTTTCGGCTGATGTTACTTGTGCACTTGATGGTGGGCTCGGCAGGGAAGTGCCTACTGGTGGTGCAGGAGTTGGGATCGGGAAGGTGGTTGCTGCTGCTGCAGCGATCAGCGAGCTGCGCAGGACACCGAAAAGGACCAACCCTCGGGTGTTGAAAAACAGCGATGAGCATTCGTTGCTGAAGGCAAAGCGCAGGGCGGCTTGGAAGAATCTCGACTTCACGCAAGGTATTTCCGATAACCGTTCCTTTGTTCATTTCAGTCGAAGTTCATTTCAGATAGTATTGCTAGCTTGGGAGTTTCTCTGGGTGGTGATACTAGAGCAGTAGAAGAATCTGTCCAGTCACTAAAAGAAATCGAATTAAACAGGATGCGCTGCTCCCACTAGTCAGGAGGGTGTCTCTGATTTTATTTTAGAAAGTGACAGTGAGAGGGACATTGGAGAAAATTGTCTACTCGACCAAATTGGTGGAAATTTATTTGATGATGTCTGGGGAAGTGACAGTGATCACCTAAGTTGTGATTTTAGGACTGTCTATAGGAAAAACAAGGCGCTTTCTTTAACTAGCACAAAGAGGCCAAAATTAAGGATTTTAAAGAAACACAGATTGGTTTCCCAATGAAGGGCATTTTTTGGAATAGCAGAGGTCTTAGTGAATTGGCTAAATATAGATTACTTTCGAGTTTATCAAGAGAGCAAAAGCTAGACTTTATTGCTCTTCTTGAAACAGGGAAAAAAGAATTCTCAAAATCGGTCCTAGCAAATATTTGTGGGGGACAAGAGTTCATTTGGCACTGGACGCAACCTCATGGTAGGTCTGTTGACATTCTTTTGGGGATTAACCTGGAGGTTTTTTATATCAGTAGCATTGATGAGGGGGACTACTGAAAGCCCATGTTTGGTTTTGGATAATTGATGAAACCTAGTTTGCTAACGATTGCTCTAAGTGTTTTATGAGAATTGATTAGCAAACAACAAGATGGACCAAAGGACCGGGTCGGTGGAGGCCACAAGTGAAGGGCAATGACGGCATCCATACAAATGGTATAAGTCCATCATCAAAAGGGGTCCACAAGCTTCATCAAGAGATGGTGAAAAAGTTAGGAGCTCAAGGCAAAGGTATAATTTATAGGAGCTCTTTTGCTTTTAGTGATCAAGACTCCATAGAGGGAGTGATCACATTTAGGATAGATAGCCGTACTATCAAGAGGGGCGAAATCGTTGATGAAATACGGTTATCAAGTGCCACTAGGTGTTCATGATCATTGCATATGTATATAGATGCTAGTGACATTAACTTGACCCGTGGAAAACTCTTTGAAAAGGCTAACACACGTGCACCTAAGTGAGAGACACTTTGGAGTGTTAGTGCCTTAAGAAACGGGGTGAAGTTCGAGGGTTAGAGAGGGTTTGGTCCTCTCTTCCTCCTGCCGAGCTTGCGAGGCAGGATTCGACGAATTTCGGAGACATTACAATAGAAAAACTAGCGTCGGACCATGTTGTCACAGAGCGTCGGACCATTAGCTTCAGTCCGACGGCTAACACTGCTGAGAGCGTCGGACGCTCAGTTTCGGAGCGTCGGACTATTGTCCGAAGCGTCCGACGGTGCAGAGCGACGAAGAGGTGACACGTGGAGAGCAGGTGAGCGTCGGACTCTCGGCGTTAGTCCGACGGTGAGCGTCGGACTATCGTCCGACGGTTTTCAGGGCTCGGGGAGCTCTCTGGAAGCGTCGGACGGCCGCGTTCGTTAGTCCGACGGCTCCGTCTGACTGAGTCCGACGGTGGTCAGCTGAGGGCGTCGGACCGGTTGATTTAGTCCGACGTTCGTCCGTCCGACGGTCGTTTTGGCGCGAGGAAATAGCCGTTGTGATCCAACGTTCGACTTCAAACGGCTAGTGACACGTGGCGTTCATCCAGGGCGTCGGACCGTGCGGTATAGTCCGACGGTCTGGCCGTCGGACAGTCCGATGGTACGCAGAAAAGTCTAAACGGCTAGTTCTTTGTGTGTGGCTTATAAATAGTCACTTGGCCGGTTTGGGGAGTATCTCTTGGCACTCCTAAACATCATAACATACTTGTGAGCCTTCTCACTCCACTCTCACTCATCCTACTTGATTGTGATCATCATTTGGTGAGTTTGGAGAGCATCAAGTGCATTGCATTGATAGAGATCATCTAGAGGCACTTGGTAGTGGTGATTCGCAGCGGTTTCTCTCTTTACTCTTGGAGTTTGCCGACTCCTAGACGGCTTGGAGCTGCGAGGATCGTTGAGGGGAGTTGGTGATTGTCTCCGCCTCCGATCAAGGTATTGTGAGGGGTTCTTGAGCCTATCCCCGCGGGAGATCGCGAAAGGCATCTTTAGTGGATTGCTCGTAGCTTGGTGAATCCCCATCTTGTGTTGGTTGTGCGGCACCCTTGAGAAGGGTTTGGCGTGTGATGCCAATTAGCGCGTGAACCTCCAAGTGGGTGTATCGCTACAACGAGGACTAGCTTGCCGGCAAGCAAGTGAACCTCGGTAAAAAATCTTGTGTCATCTCTCTACCGAGGATTTCCCTTATATTTGATTGATTGGTTATATTGGACTTCATATCTTCTCTACACCGGGGGTATTGAAATCACCTTCTCTCTTTACTTTTGTGTACTTACTCTTGTGTGTAGCTTGTTAGTTAGTTGCTCACTTAGGAGTAGTGTATAGTAGTGACATAGCCTTTGAGTGTGAACTAGTGATCATAGTGTAGTATACTTGTCTAGGTGGCTTGCATAGCACAGTTTAGAGCTAGTGCTTTGCAAAGCTTGCTATTATTACTAATCGGCTTGTTAAGTATTGTTTGTAGATTTTTTTATAGGCTATTCACCCCCCTCTAGCCATTTAGGACCTTTCAACTACTATGTTAAGTTTCGCCTTAGAAACAAGTCAGATGGTTTCCATTGGGTTCTTGTTGCAGTTTATGGGGCTGCACAGGAGGAGCACAATGAAGCCTTCTTGACTGAGTTAGTCCAGACTTGTTCCAAAGAGACAGAACCCATCATAGTGGGAGGGGATTTTAATATTATCAGAGGTCCGAGTGAAAAAAACAATGACAATTATAAGGATCGATGGCCCTTCCTCTTTAATGCTATCATAGATAGCTTAGACTTAAGGGAGCTTGATCTTTCAAATAGAAAATTCACTTGGGCCAATTCGAGGAAAACACCAACTTTTGAGAGGCTTGATCGAATTCTGGTAAGTACGGAGTGGGAATCCAAATTTCCATTGTCAACGGTGCAAGCTTTGACTAGGGAAATTTTTGATCACACTTCCCTATTGCTTGACACCGGTAATGGCACACATGGAACAAAAAGACCCTAGTTTAAATTCGAACTCGGTTGGTTGTTGAGGGATGAGTTCCATGAGTTAGTGACCAAGGTATGGAGAAACGAGGAGAAAGGGGGATCTCCTTTACAGAAGTGGCAACACAAGATTCAAAGGCTGAGACAATTCCTAAGGGGATGGGCCAAGAATGCTAGTGGTAAGGCCAAGAAGGAGAAGACAGAGTTAATTAGGAAAGCAGATGAGCTTGACAAAAAAGCGGAGGTTCAGCCCTTGAATGAGAGGGAGGTGGACCTAAAAAATTACTATAGAGAGAGACTCATACTGCTTTTAAGGGAAGAGGAGGTCAAGTGGTATCAAAGAGCCAAGACAACTAGGTTGTTATCTGGTGACTGCAACACAAAGTATTTTCACCTTGTGGCTAATGGTAAACACCGAAAAACTAGAATTTTCCGTTTGGAGCAAGATGAGGGAACAATTATAGGAGAGATGAATCTTAAGCGATACATTACAAATTACTACAAGGGTCTCTTTGGAGAACCTGAACGTAATAATTTTTCCATGATGGAATCTTTCACGAGCGATATCGCTCAAGTATCGCAGGTGGAAAACTCATTACTAACTGCAGAGTTTTCCGAAAAAGAGGTAAATGAGGCTATATTCCAAATGAAACGCAATAAAGCGCCGGGCCCTGATGGGTTTCCAGCGGAGTTTTACCAAGTTTTTTGGGATGTAATTAAAACCGATATCATGCCTCTATTCCATGAGTTTCACAATGATAATTTATCCTTGTTTAGTCTCAATTTTGGTATAATTACTTTATTACCAAAACAGAAGGATACAACTCAGATTCAACAATTTCGTCCTATATGCATGTTGAATGTTAGCTTCAAGATATTCACTAAAGTGATGGCTAACAGAATAGCACTAGTGGCTCAAAAAGTCGTACAACCATCACAGTCAGTGTTCATGAAAGGAAAAAATATTTTGGAACGGGTGATTGTTTTGCATGAAACCTTGCATGAGTTGAACCGAAAAAAATTAGGAGGAATAATCTGAAGCTAGACTTCAAAAAGGCCTATGACAAGGTGAAGTGGTCCTTTCTTCAGCAAGCTCTAAGAATGAAAGGATTCTCACCAGTATGGTGTAATTGGATTGATCAAATAGTGAGAGGTGGGAGTGTCGGGGTAAAGGTAAATGAGGAAGTGGGTCATTTTTTTCAAACAAAGCGGGGGTTGAAGCAGGGTGACCCCTTATCGCCCATTTTATTCAACTTGATGGCGGACATGTTAGCACCCTTGATTTCCAGGGCTAAGTCTAATCGAAAGTTCAAGAGAGTTATTCCGCACCTTGTTGATGATGGATTATCTATTCTCCAGTATGCGGATGATACCATCCTCTTTTTGGATCATGATACATTTTAGGCGAGAGAGCTTAAGCTTGTTCTTAGTACTTTTGAACAATTATCGGGCATTAAAATTAACTTCCATAAGAGTGAACTATTTTGTTACGGAAAAGCGAAGGAGTGCGAAATGGAATACACAAATATATTTGGTTGTAAAATGGGAACAACCCCATTTAGGTATCTAGGTATACCTATGCACCATAAGAAATTGTCTGACAAAGATTGGAAATGCATTGAAGAGAAGTTTCAGAAAAAACTTAGTAGTTGGAAAGGGAAGTTACTCTCCTTTGGGGGAAGGCTAGTGTTAATCAACTCGGTTCTTTCAGGCTTGGCACTATTTATGTTGTCATTCTTTGAAGTCCCTAAGGGAGTTCGTCGAAAGTTAGATTATTATCGCTCTCGATTCTTCTAGTAAGGTGACAAACATAAGAAGAAATATCGCCTCACTAGGTGGAGCGTTCTATGCCAACCAAGGGACTATGGGGGACTAGGGATACTTAATTTGGAATTACAGAATAAATGTCTTTTAGGCAAATGGTTATTTAGACTCTTGAATGAGGAAGGTTTGTGGCAAAATATTCTAAGGAAGAAATATTTAGCTTCTAAATCCCTTTCTCAAGTCAACCATAAACCAGGGGATTCGCATTTTTGGGCTGGTCTTTTAAAGGTTAAAATGACCTGTTGGAGGGAGGGACTTTTAAGGTTCAGAATGGTGAGCAGGCTAGGTTTTAGGAGGATGTTTGGATGGGTGATAAACCATTCAAGGTTGTGTATCCTAACCTGTATAGGTTAGCGAGAAGAAAAGATGTTTCTGTGGCTAGGGTCCTAGGGACCATTCCATTGAATATATCATTCAGGAGAGGATTGGTGAATGAAAATGCAAATGCATGGGTTCATTTGGTGTCGAAGGTTGTTTCTGTTAAATTGATAGGAAGGATACCTTCCTATGGAAGCTCAATAAGAAGGGCAAGTTCTCGGTAGGCTCTATGTATGAATCTATGATTCGCAAAGATGTATTACCAAACAAAAGTCTAATATGGCAACTTAAGATACCGTTAAAAATTAAAAAATTTCTATGGTACTTATAAAAGGGTGTCACGTTAACCAAAGATAATTTAGCAAAAAGAAACTGACAGGGGAATTTGAAATGTTGTTGTTGTAATTCTCTGGAAACAATTCAATATTTGTTCTTTGATTGCCACGTAGTAAAATTTATTTGGAAAACGGTGACACTTGTGTTTGGAATTCAACCACCCGCTAGCATAGATGAGTTATTTGATTCTTGACTATTAGGTTTCACACCGAAGCTTAAGAAACAAATTTTGTTAGAGGCGGCCGCACTTTGTTGGTCTTTATGGTTGAATAGAAATGATATGGCGTTTGAAAGAAAAAAGTCTAACACTTATTTGCAGGTAATTTTTAGAATGACTTATTGGATCAGATAGTGGTCCATGCTGCATAAGTAGGAGGAGCGACCAATGTTCAAGAGTGGTTGCAGAAAATTGAAGACATTGATTATAGCGATTTTTGCGAAGTTTGGATGGAGTTTCAGAAATCGGATTGAAGTTTAGTCTCCAGTTTCCTTTTTGTGGTTGTCTATTATCTTTTATCTTCAGTTGAGCTGTGCTTCCTTGCAAACTTCTTCGATTAGGATTGTTATGATTTTATTGTGTGAGTGTTAGCTTCATGGCTTGGATGTTTACCATGTACTACAGCTGTGTATCATCTTCAAGATGGTAGGGGCTGGAAACTTGTTCCATTATTAAAAAAAAAAAAATCTCATTCCCCACCGATCGATCGAGTTCAATTAGTTGAAGCCATTGCCAACGTCTCTGGAGGAGCTGCCATGTGCCGACACCCACCGTTTTATATTTAATAAAAAAATAAATAAAAATCCCATCCCATCCAATCCAACGCAACGCCGCCGCTCCAACGGCTAGTTGCCCACCCAGCCTGCCGACCCTCCACCTGCTCACACTCCCCCGTCCGCGATCTCAAATTCATCCAGCACCCGCGCCGCGCCACCAGGCATCATCTCAGCCCAAGCAACGGCAGTCCGGCACCTCGCCACCGCCCGCCGCCGCGCCAGCGAGCTCAGCTGACCGCCGGCGCACCCCCACCGTCGAGGATCCAGAAAAACTCCATGGGGATCCCGTCGACGCACCCGGACCACGAGGAGGAGGAGGAGGAGTACGACGATGCCTTGTTCTACGAGGACATCCAGGCGCCCAAGTTCGTGGACCTCACCGCGCCCGACGCCGGCCGCCCCGACGACGACCCCGCCTGGTTCTGCCTCCGAGTCGGTAAGTGATCGACCAACCCCCTCGATCGCGAGCAGAAATCCCTTATCGGTTCTTCCCTGCGTCGCGGGCCATGCGCTAGCGACGGGTCTGATCCGTCTCCTGGTACGCAGGTTGCGATCAGAACCATGAACAGGTCGACCCCGAGGCCCTGGACAGGAGCTTCTTCATGCGGGTTTGTCCCCTTATCTCTCTCATATCTCAGTTAATATCAATCAGCCTGGGATTTGATTCAACGCGAATTTTGCCGATTGATCGATGGTGCGATGCTAACTGCCAGGTCATGGCGGCGAGAAGCCCCAACGTGCGGCTACAGAAGGCTATCAGGAGGAAGAACCAGAGGTACCGACAGCTTCCACTTGAGCTGGATGCTTCATTTGAACTCTACAGTCTTCGATTCAGATTTATATCCCGGATCCTAATTTCGTTTTTGCAGCTCGATGCTGAAATGCCCGCACTCTGCGCCGCCGAAGCCTCCGAGGGCTCGGTTCGCGAGGCTAAGCGCGGAGACGGAGGCCGCGGAGAAGGCACCAGCGAAGCCCAAGCCAAGGGTCCAGCGAGTCTGCGCCCTGCGAGCGTCCCCAGTCCGTACCAAGGCAGCGAGGGTCGAATGCCCCAGCGAGAGGAAGAAGGCACTGACGACGCCACGGAGCAAGGCCGTCCGGCCGAGGCAGGAGCTGTTCCACAGCGTGAAGCACCAGAAGCAGAAGGAGCCGTTCGCCGCTGCAGCCAGGAAAGGGACCGTCGTCAAGGCTCTGTTCATGAGCACGCCAAAGAAGGCGCCGGTCCAGACGCCGGCGGCAGACAAGAGCAAGGGGGCGGTGTCCGAGGTCGGTTCCAAGCCGAGGAAGCTGAACTTGGCGTGCCGGGAGGTGCCGAGCAGGTACATGTCTCAGCTCAAGAATCCGAAGACTGCCAAGAAGGGTGAGGAGACCACGGTGGCCAAGAGCGAGAAGCGGGGGCAAGAATCCAAGACGAATGTCAAGAAGAAGAAAATTTTAGGACGCTCAGTGAAGTGTGCTGATACTGAACCTGATGGAGAGAACAGAAATGGTTGCAGCAGCACTTCTGCTGATGAGAGCTCACTTGCAGAAACTGCTAGCTCCGATCAGGAAAGGAATGTGGTGCTGCAGGAATTGAGAATCGAGGTGGATACATCGCGATCTGACAGTTCCGACGACAATAAGGAGAATCTGTCGAGTGCTCCGAGCGAAGAAGCGCTGAACAATTCACATTCTGAAAATGAAAACAGACAGTTGGAGAACAATGAGAATGTTCCTCTGAAGGTAACTGTGACTGTGAACTGATGGCACTGAAAGAAGAATGCGCTTTTACCTGTAGTTAGGATGTGAAGCACCTGTTGACATGCTGTTGTGGATAAAATGCAGGCGGCCAAAATGCAGAACAAAGTGCATCCAGAGCAAGCAGGAAAGTTCAAGAAAACTACAAATCCTAGGCCATTCAGGCTAAGGACTGATGTGAGTTTTCACACCCTCCAATTTTCATTGTACTGCAGGATTAGTTACTAGTAAAAAGCTTTGCTTCTCACTGCCCTATCCTTTATAGGAAAGAGGAGTACTTAAAGAAGCAAAACCAGAGAAAGGGCAGCTGTTCGCTGAGAAAAACCCCATGGCAGTACTCAAGGATGCAAATAGAGGAGTGACGGTAAGTTCATCAACTTTCACATAGATGCCCAGCATTTCAAGCCTCAAGTACTGGGTTGCTGACTGCTCTGTATGTTTGCAATACATTGCAGCAAAATGACAAACACATCCATGGCAAGGGACGAGACAAGCCGACCTGTGGCAACAAACAGGTGAGCAATGATGCTGCCAAATATTTCCAACTCGAATTCAAGTACGAGTGCTCATGCTGATACTGATATGTGTTTACCATATATGTTCAGAAGAAACAAAGCGGGACTGTAACGGCTCAGCAGCTCGGTGTGTCCAGGCCGGCCATCAACAGCATCCAATGCAAAGCTGTGAAACCGGAGAGAGTTGCTAGGGTTATATCATCAACACGAACAACCAAAGCAGCAAGGTTTGCAGGACTCCTTGCTGAATTCAGACAGGCTAACATTCCGTTCCGTTCTACCGCTGACAGGCCTGAGACATAACATTTTACTTCTCCGTTTGCGCAGTGGCCTTATGGCGCCTTCCCGGGTTGGGAAGGAGAGGAAGGCTACGGTGAAACTGCCGAGGTTCCAAACAGCAGCAACTTGAGTTCGTGCAGAATCAATCAGGGAGGAATGAATGGGTTGACAATTGTCTGCTCCGACGACGACTCCTGTATTTACGGCGTCGAATTCGTTTTTCTGGATTTTGTTGACTTATGCACACTTACTGATCATTTCTTTTCTGCGATTTATGTGGTGGAATTCCTCTACTTTGCTACTATTACTGTACCACCAAGATTCTTTCTTTAACATGTTTAAGAAATTGATTCATTCTGTAACTTATATAAACTGGGGAAAGGAGGCCCAGCCCATAAGACATTTTAATTGAGCTGTGTTGGCTAGGAGCCATTTCTCACTACCTTGTTGCCCTTGACTCCTTGTTGGTTTGCACAGTTGTGTGTTGGCTTGCACAGTTGCACTGCATGCATCCCGTTTCCATTCATTCGTGTTGGTGAACAAGATCCAAATCGTCACAAACACAAATTCAGGAAAGTTTCCAAACCAGGGTGTCACGGGGAGAGCGTTACTGGCGCGCTGCCGCCCAACCAATCCGAAAAAACGCTACCAGTACCAGCTTTGCTGGTCCCTCGGCACAGAGGACAGCACAGTGCATTGCACGGAGCAGAACCAGATACACACGGATACGGCAGCTCCGCCATGAATTGAAGCCATCCATGACTGGCTGCCCTGGCCCTGGCCCTGGCCCCGCCACCTCTGATCAATGCAGCCGGTGATCCGGCGAACAGTGGCACACTGGCACGGATCTCAGATTTGATTGCGGGTAACAATCGAGCGCTGCGTGTAGCGTTGGCGCCCTCGCTGCTCATCAACCGCGACACCCTACATCTACACGCGTGGGTACGTATCGACACGCCATTACTCGGTGTCGGGTTTTCTGATCGTGATCGGTGATATGGGCAAGTGCTGTTATCGCAGCAGTAGTGCACCTTCCTGCTGTAGCCTTGCAAAGATTTTCATTTGCCTCGGGTTTTTTTTTTTTTTGGTTCAGTAGTATTTGTTGCTACCTTTTCAATCAAGCAAATAAGAAAAAACGATACGCCATCACGATCGACCGCTGACTTAGATTGTAGTAGTAAGAAGATTCTGCTGGATTCACGTTCCGGATGCCCCAAATGTAACCGAGCAAAAAAGGTTCTGCCACCGAGGCTACCATTTTGGCATGACACTTAGCCGTGTCAGTTCACGCGTCAAGAATTGGATTACTTTGGGGCTTTGACACCGTCGTATTCTTCATCGTCGTCTTTGGCGTGACAAGCACATAGATTCGCCGTCGGGCTTGGGCGTCAACACCTGCCTGTATGGAAGAAAATGGTACAGATATTTATTCGACCGTCCGTTCGACCGGATCTGTTTAGAGGTGTTCAAATCTGTCCGTATCTGAGTCCGGATATTCAATATCCGATACCGTATCCGTATCCGGATACTCAAATCGTATATATATGACGTCGATATCCAATCATATCCTATCCGGCATGGCTGATACTATCCGTATTCGAATCCAAATCCGACCAGAAATATAAAAACAAATATGATATCAGTGATATCCGTTCGTATCCGATCCGTTTTCATCCCTACCTGCCTGCATTCACAAAGTCACAACCAGGTGAGCGCGATCTGTTGGGAGCCGAAACATTCCAAAGCCGCCGGCCTCGAGCGGCGTCGTCGTGGTAAACAAATTGCAGATGCGTGCGTTCATCAACACAGATAAGCCCTACAGTTCTCGTACGCTTCTGCGTTAAAACAAATGGAGGCAGAAAAGGAAACAAACGAATACTGCTAGTGCTAGCGGACACTTGTGCTGAAGATAACGAAAAGATTATGGCGGGCGTGGGCGGCGGCGCGTCAGGAACTGACTTCGTCATGGAAGAACTAGTATTCTTATGCAGTGGGTTAGGGTTTTGGCTGTGTTCGGTGAAGCTGAAGTGCTGTAGAAGTGCTGAAATCTTGTGAGAGAAAAATACTACTGAAGTGCTGAAAAATAAGCGCTTATAAGCGCTTATACCCTCAACCGAACGCAGCCTTTGACGTGGGAGCATGACACCGGACGCCGCCGGAGATGGTGCGGGCGTTGAGGGCGTGTGAGTGACTGACCACGTGTCGGCGGAGGTGAGCTGGCAGCGGCGAGGTCACGGCCGGATGGGCCCAGACAGACAGGCAGCCTTATCTGGACAGGGGAGGGGACGACAAGGTAGGGCCTCCGGTTAATTGCCGATTTGGCATGTGTTAGGCCATTTTCAATTGCGGTTGCAATTTTAGTACGTTCATTTGTATTTAACAACTTTTATTTAAACATGACTCAAATAGGTTTAAAAGATTCGTCTCGTGATGTACATGTAAAAAGTACAAACATATAGACATCTCGTCTACATTTAATGCTCTATGTATATATCGTGACGTTGATGTAACTAGTTGCAGTTGCAATTTGCAATGGATCTAAACTGAGCCCTTACGTGACAGGCAAGCGGTGCACGCGCTTTCCCCTGACGCACGGTTTCTCTGCATCCTTGTCCTTGGCGACGCACGGTTTCTCTGTATTTCGCGACGAAAAGCAGTGTAGGAGATGACAAAAAACGGCATCAGCATCTTTGTCCGGCATGTACAATAGCGGAAAATAATCCAGTTCTAGTTAAATTTTGGTTAAACATAGAAAAGAAGTATGTATATGATACCAAAGAGGAATATAAGAAAAAAAAATCTACTATGACGAATGCATTTCTTATTGTGATGAAAATTAATAATTTCTATACAAAGGTGATCAATCTCGAGATGTATAGTAATCCCTTGTTCACTTCTGCTCTTTAGACAAGGGGAGAAACAGATGGATCTTTTCCATTTTGTGGATATGGAAGTGCCCATGCCAACAAA
The DNA here is from genome assembly GCA_038502445.1 of Eremochloa ophiuroides. Classification (NCBI taxonomy): domain Eukaryota; kingdom Viridiplantae; phylum Streptophyta; class Magnoliopsida; order Poales; family Poaceae; genus Eremochloa; species Eremochloa ophiuroides. Next base: position 8,143,689 of record JAHLJS010000002.1, read on the forward strand.
ACACAAAGTCTTCTTTTGGCTGCTCCTCAAATATAAGTTGAGCACCAGAAATATTTTGAGAAGGAAACATATGGAGCTGGAAAGTTATAACTGTGTTATGTGTGCTGAGAACACCGATGAAACCCTTCAACACCTCTTCCTGCATTGTGAATTTGCCAAAAGATGTTGGGCAAAGATTGGAGTAACCATCCATTCAAACTTCCACTTCCCCACAGCTACCACCATCATCAAAAGGAAGCTGCAATCCGAATTCTTCATGGTAGCAACAAACATGTTATCTTGGTCAATCTGGAAATCAAGGAATGATCTCATATTCAATAACATTGCTCCCAGTGTGCCTTTATGCTGGTCAAACTTTCTCAAGGAGCTTAAATTGGTAGTACATAGAGTGAAGCCGAGCATGTGTGACAATTTCCAATCATGGATAAGTTCTTTGTAGGAAAGCCACTAGCTAGATTCTCTTTGTTTTGTTTTTTCTCCTTCTTTGTTCCGTGATTGTGTCACTGTACCCCCCTCCCCCCCTCCTCTTTCCCTGACTTTGTACTCTTTTCTTTTTATTATTAATAAATTCCTGTAGGGGCTTTGCCCCTCCAATTCTCTTAAAAAAAGACATGAGGAGGAAGAAAGAAAAACATGACCACCACCGAGCAATGAAACACACATAATTTTGGCTCAAGATGATTTACTGTGATAGAAAAAATACTATTTTATGATTGAGAAAAAAAACGCCGGTAAACACGAACGAACACATTGAACTTCTGCACAAGGGTGGTTGTCAGAACTGGAACGAACAAATACCGTATTGAGTATTGTGGCACTGCCACCAGCGTTGAAGCAGGCAGTGAAAGAAGCCGCGTATAGGGTATACACTGTAGTTACCAGGGAAGCTTGTTTTTGGGACCGTGTTCGTAGCGTCCGTCGGCGCTGTCATCATCATCGCCATAACTGCAGACCTATGGTGGATCTCACATGCCAAGAGCCCCCGACCGGAGACGGAGATGGTCCAGCGACAGTGAGCGCGGAACGTCGTCGTAGGCAACCTCACTCTCGCTCACATGCGTGACGCGTCGTTCCCGGCCGGCATGTGGGTCCCACGCGCACTGGAGGACGCGCGGGCAAAAGCACAAGCACGTGGCGTTATTTCCATTCCGTTCCGCTCTCGCCGTCGGTCCCGCGTCGTCTGCCGAGTGCCGACCCGATTCCTCCATGCATGGCCGCGACGCAGCTTTTGCCGGATTCGCTCGAGAAAAATCGCGGTGATCGCGGTCGCGGCAGTTCATGTAAGCAATGAAAGCATGCGGACGGAAGGTCCCCTGCCGATCGAAATGTGACGTCTGGGTTTGGCGTTACTGGTTAGCTTCTTCAGCTATGCGACTGGGAGGAGGAGGAGCTCTGCTCCTTGCCGAGACAGCGAGTGGGCAACCGAAGAACCTGTCCGCTCCTCTGTTCTCTAGCGGTGGGGATAGTATACGGCCTCCGATCGTCAGATTGATATCGTTGATATCGGGAGTTTGTTTTGCTCTGGTTTTCTTCTCCTTGTCCGTCTCGCGACAACTCGTCGGATGTATGTTGTACACACTATGCATCACATGACACATACTCCATACTGTACATACAATCGTAGAGCACATAAAGCTTTTTTTTTTAATGGAAAGCACACAAAGCTTATACCAGAACGTGACAGAATAAACGCGCGCGACTCAAACATACGTAAGGTACGGTAAATATAAATTAACATTTGCTTACCAAAGTTTGCACATGTTTAGAGAGGCATGAAGGGGTCCTACCTGCTCTGATCAACTTGTCCATAGCCCATACGGCCGGCCATAGATGATACAGATGACCCCTGATTACGCTTGTAAGTGGCGCGGCGACGGTCAACCCGCCCCGCGTCCGCAACCGCCGCGATGGAGGTCGCGGGCCTCGCGGCAGCCCGCACAGCGCCATGTTTTTTTTTTCCTGCGGCTCTCGCGGCAGCCCGCATAGTGCCGCAGCCACAAGAACGGCGAGAGAGGAGAGAATGGCTGGGGGGTTTTGTATGAGCGGAGAGAGGGCAGCTCGTTCTCCAATTTCAGAAGGCACTTGCTTGTCCGCTCCGTCTTCTCTTGTTCCTAAATCTCCTCTGCCTCTCCGAACTTCCTGGCGCTGACGTGAGCGTCGACCAGGCACCAAGTTTAGGATCCTCATGAGCGCCGCATTCATGTTCTGATCTCGCGAGTGCTACTGCAGTGGCAGGATGGCGGCGGCCGGTGAGCGTGTCCATGCTCACGCCTGAGCCCGACGCATCTGATGCTTTCTCCGTCTCATCTCCTCCCATCAACCTTCACTATCGCACCCCTCTGCAGGTCGATGCGGGCATGCGGCGCCGTTGGGCTATGAGGACGACCCGTGTAGAGCCGCTATTATCTTGCGGGTTCGCAGCGCGGGTGTACATGTGTTTGCGGCGTGTGTAACCCAGCCGGTTAGCGGCGCGGCCCGCGCCGTCTGCATCCCTGAGATTCCCCTGAGAACGCGCTTAGTTCCATGCATCTCACTCTCTGGTGATCCGTCTCGTTGATCGCGGGGTGGACGGCACCTTTTCCCCACTTTTCCTCCAATGATCCCTTTAGATTTCTTGTGCTTTGACGCTCGCGACACGACAAGACCCAATCCGACTTTGGTTAAAGGCCGGAGGCATGTCCAAACACAAAAACATTTTCAATTTCCACGTTCACTAGGACGTGTCCGGCGTCCCGAAACCCTGTCGGGCCCGACGTTTCAGCCGAGCCATGGGCGCAGGCGGAGTAGGCCGTCGCAAGGTAGCCGGCGGAACGGAAGGGCATCTGGATTGCATGCGGTCGGCTTTTCCGCTGGTTGAGCCAAACCATGCGCCGGGCTGCGTATCCGGGCTTCCCTGTCAGTCACCTGGAGGCCAGGGAGCACGCAAATGTTGGGCCCGGAAAAAATTAAGTACTCCTACACGCAAATGTTGAGAACACTTAAAACTATTTTCAAGCCGATAACTCTACAAGGGCCTTAGAGACACGTAGAGATGTTTTAACAATGATGCTGATAAAAGTTGCTAATGTAACACTACTATGATAATGTGTTTGCAGAGTTTTAAAAAAATTGCTTTCTAGAAGTGACATAAACATCAAACTTGACACATACAGTAGAGCATAAGTATTTGAAAAAAACCTTAGATGGTCATTTCTGCCTATCTAAGGCTAAAAATATGTTTTTTATGTGTTGTAGCAAAACAAATTGGATATTACTATCCTACACGTGCACACGCGCGGTTCCACCCTTGCCTCTTATCTTTTTTTTCCCCACAAGTCACATGTGTGTGCGCCCACCTCTCATCATCCCGTCCAGCTTCGGCACCTTCGCCCTCGACTCCCTCCAAATCTGAAGATGTCGTCCCTGCCTTCACCACCGACCACAGCCCTCCGCCATCGACCTCTTTCGTCCCTTTCAACATGCGTCGATGGCGAACTCCGGTCATGGTGTCATGACCCCAAATCTAGCCCGGTCGCCTCCATCGCCATCAGATCCCTAAACCGTCCGTCACTATCCCCACCGCTTATCGAGCGTTCCTCCTTGAAATCCCTTCCTTCTAAGGCTGCCAGAGGAAGAAGGGGCAGTCAGAACCCTAGCGGCAACGCCGAAGGTGGGGGAGACAGTTGGTGCCAGTGCAGTCGAGGAAGAAAGTGGCAGAGCGGGCACAAATCAGCGACAAACTTCTCCCCTCGAGCGCGCAAATCCTGCCTACGTGACTATAAGTAAGCATTCCCGAAATAAATTTGGTCTGGCATACCTAAAAATTGTGACATTGATTTTGGCAATAGTTTTGATTTTATCACCAAGTTTTGGCCGAGTGGTCAGAAAAAAAGGTTTTGGCCGAGTAATATGGAATCTAAAGTGATTTGACACTTTTAGCTCAGATGTTTTATGCGGTTCATCATTTATGGAAACTAAATATGGGTAGGTCTTCAATTGTCTGTTGGCTATAAACCTTGTCATGCATGGCCAGCATGGCCATTAGGTGAATGCTGTAAGCACTTTAACAGGCTGGTTGCCTAGTCGTGACATTGGGTTTCCCCCCTATTACGTGCTGTATAACTCGGTTAAAAAGTTTTTTTTTTAGAAATCGTAAGAAGGATCAACACATGCACATAGTCCACGTTCTCACGCGGCGAGGCCAGGCTGTGTTAACGTTTCTGGAAGATCAGAAGTACGTATAAATCTATTTGTTATCCCTACTTTAGCATGTGGATCGAGAGGGCAAGGAATTTTTCTGGGGAGTGGCATTGCACTATACACAAGTCGGTAGCATCAAAAAGTCGATCTCATTGGGCGACCTCCTCGATGCTGCAGGAAATCTCTGCCGTTGACGTTTGGATCGTACTCTCACCACAAGCGAATATTCGTCGCCGACGCCGAGGCCCCTGGTGGCCTGGTCCCTCCTTTCTCAGGGCTCACGTTCTTGGCATTTGCGCGAACTCACAGTAGTTTTATGTGTACGTAATCAGGATACCCCTCTTGCCCCTCTGTCCTAAAAAAAAGAGAAAGTGTCGTTCTTGTTAAAAAATATTAGTTTTTTAATGATTTTTTTACGCTTATCGTAACGACACTCTCTTGCCCGATGGGAGTACGGACTACGGAGTACACTCTAGCCACGACTCCATGCAGCTCCGAAGAACAGTGGCAACGCTTATGGACCGACAACTGCCGGCCGCGCCATTGCGGCACCTTCACTAACCAGCCGTACTACGACGGTGGACCACGTGTACTTACCCTGGTTAGAGCGAGTGAGCGTACATGCATCTCTGCTTTTGTTGCTCCAGCAATTTATTTACTGCACGTGTTTACTCCTAAGTTAACGCAGCCACGTGTTACTGACTCGTCCACGTACTCCTCCCGCCAGCAGGAAGGAATGGTGCCAGTGGGAGGCACCACCGGTCCACCGCATCAAGCAGGCGGCGCGCGGTCGCGGCACGTAGATTGTGCAATTCACCACCGGTGTGTCCATATATAGCTGGTTGCCAGCCGAGGCCAACTCGGCCGATCTCATCTGCCGTGCGGTGCAGTGTGCAGACTGTGTGCAATTCACCGCCCGAACCTGTGCGGACCAGTAGCTAGCTGGAACTAGCCGAGCAAGCAAAGCTTCGGGGTATCGGGCCGGGGCTGTACTGGACCGGCTCGCACGGCACGGGCCCGGTTCGAACGGCCTGGTGGAACCGTGGAACGCCCCCGCCGAGCCGATCGTGTGAGCCGTGAGCACTGATAGCCGGTGGCGGCCGAGCGAGGGCGCAGCGCACGTCACGGCAGCACGGGCGATTCAGGTCCAGCACCCGCGTGGGGACCACCGACCGTGCCCCGCTCAAACGGGGCCCGCACGCCCGTCTCTGTGTCCCGTGGCGGGGCCCGCATCCGACACCTCCTCCGCCTTTCCTTTCCTTCGGAACGAACTGGGAGGAGGAAAAGGCCGCAGAGACATCGGACGGCTCAGTTTGAAAGAGCCGCGTCGGTGGTGGCCTCCGCCGTTGGTTTGGCCAGCTCTGTTTTAGCTGTTGTCCTCTACTCCGTACAGTCTGTCTGCTACGGCTCTCCTTGGGTCGCTTTTTGCAGCAAGGGCCTCGGTCAATCAGTTAATTACTCGATGTCCTCTCAAGACGAAATTATACCAAATACTGTACTACTCCCTCCCTCCCATAATAAACATAATTATCTGACTTTTTCGATTCCTGTTTGACCGTTCGTCTTATTTAAATTTTTTTACAAATAATAAATTAAACAAATCATTATAAAAATATCTCTAACCATAAAATGAGTTATAACAAAACAAATAATATTTATTAAATTTTTCTAATAAGACGAATGGTCAAATATGAATCGCAGAAGTCTAATAATTGCGTTTATTATGGAACGGAGGGAGTAATCAACTACTATAGTGTTCCGAGCATGAGCTCTGAAACTCAATTCAGCAGCACCAACCGAAACGAACTGAAGTTCGACATTTTGAACAGAGATGGAAGGGATAACGTGTATCTTTTCTGGGCTCGTCTCGTGTTGGATTTTCCATTCCATTGGGTGGATGGGGCTTCGTATGTAAAATGCCTCCTTCCTACATTTTCTTTTGAGAGGGCCTGCTTTCTACAATTGCATGGCCCAAAGGGTGCCTCCTGCCCTGCCCACATGAAAGAGCAACTGTTCCTCTTCTTGTGCTAAAGAGAGAAAACAGAGCCTAGCTAGCTTGCACACCACAGGGAAACAAAAAGGGAAATGAGAACAAATACAGCCAATTTACATATCAAAAGTTGAGACGTGAATATGCATACCAAGAAAACCCGAATAGGCCAAGAAGACAAACGAGATCCTAATTTCGCAGTTTCTAGCGACAAAAGGAGTTGATTTTTTTGATTCAATACAGGTAAAAGGAATCTCAATGTATATGGACCAAGTAGTCTATATGTGCAGCTTTTATGTCAGTGGCCCATAGTTATTGTTGTCTCCACAATGTATATGGACTAGGTAGTTCATATGTGATAGATGGAGAAGAGAGAGAGTACAAAGAGAGAATTATTTGTTTATTCCTTATGGGTAGCCCATAGGGTTATATGTACATTTAGTTATGGACTGCTTTATGGACTATGGCCCTGTTCACTTCGTCTAAAAAGCGCTTATTTTTCAGCTCTGGAACAGTGTTTTCCTCTCAAAAAAAATCAGCAACAGCCGAAATCAGCTCAGCTTATCAGCTCCAGCGAACAGAGCCTATCTCTATAATATTTCAGCTAGCTGGTAGACAATTTTTTAATTCCTATAAACTGCTTTCCTGCAACAAGTAAGGCAAGTATGTGAAATGTGAAAAAAATAACATTGAAAGGGTATCATGATGTTTCCTGTTTTGCCCTTATCCTCCTGCCATGTTTAACCCACGGAAAGCCGCGTAATTAACGCACAAATTAAAAGCGTTACCAAATCAAGGCCAGAAGTAGGAATGCTCAACCAAAACCACACGCTGCGAAACCACAGCGCGGAAGGACGAGAGAACATCGTCCCGTAAAATATTGGGGGCTTCCCATTCGCCGGATCTCTCGACTTTCTCTCTCCCCAGACGTGTTGTGTTGAGCTGTTTCCCAGTCCTTCGTCGCCTTCCTTCCGCTCCGCTCAGACTCTGCAGCATCAGCTCCCCACCCCACCCTCTCCCCTCCCCTCCTCTTCTTCGTAAGCTCACTGTCAAACGGAAGCGGAGCTGAGCTTCTGCAGAGTGGCACCAGTGCTAGTAAGCTTTTGGGATTTTCCTGTGAGAAGAGGGATCGGCATTGGAGCGGAGCTGGGAGGGGGCCAAAAGGAAGGGAAGCCCAGGATTAGCGTGTGGCGGATTGAGCGGCTATTTTGGGAGAGGAGAGAACGTGAGGCGTGGCCTAGGCCGGGGGAGGCGGCGGCTTCTTGGACCGGCCATTGATGGCGCCGTGGAGCGGCTTGTGGGGCGGCAAGGCCGGCGGCGACGCCTACCGGGGCACGCCGGTGGTGGTCAAGATGGAGAACCCCAACTGGTCCATCTCCGAGATCTCCTCGCCGGAGGACGACGACGAGGACATCTTGGCCGCCGCCGGCCGCCGCAAGGGGGGCCGCACCAAGAACGCCAAGCAGATCAGGTGGGTGCTGCTCCTCAAGGCGCACCGCGCCGCCGGGTGCCTCGCCTCGCTGGCCTCCGCCGCCGTCGCGCTAGGCGGCGCGGCCAGGCGTAGGGTGGCCGCGGGGAGGACCGACGCCGACGCCTCCGTGGTGGCTGCCACCGGCGAGAGCCCCGTGGTGCGCTCCAGGTTCTACGCCTTCATCAAGGCCTTCCTCGTCGTCTCCCTGCTCCTCCTCGCCGTCGAGGTAGCGGCATACTTCAACGGCTGGGACCTCGCCGCCTCCGCTCTCGCCCTCCCCGTCATCGGCCTCGAGTCGCTGTACGCCTCTTGGTTGCGCTTCCGCGCCACCTACGTTGCGCCGGGGATACAGTTCCTCACCGACGCCTGCGTCGTGCTCTTCCTCATCCAGAGCGCCGACCGCCTCATCCAGTGCCTTGGCTGCTTCTACATCCGCATCAAGGGCATCAAGCCCAAGCCCAAGTCCCTTGCATTGCCTGATGCGGAGGACCCGGATGCCGGGTACTACCCCATGGTACTTGTCCAGATACCAATGTGCAACGAGAAGGAGGTTGGTGTTGTCTTACTCGCTCTAAATACGCAATTTTAGTCGCCTACCTTTCAGTCTTTTGACAAATGGTCTGCTGTTGGGTTTGTTCAGGTGTATCAACAATCAATTGCGGCCGTGTGCAACCTTGACTGGCCGAAATCCAACTTCTTGATTCAGGTGTTGGATGACTCCGATGACCCACTGACACAGACTCTGATAAGAGAAGAGGTGGCCAAATGGCAACAGCAAGGTGCCCGGATTGTATACAGGCACCGTGTGTTGAGGGATGGTTACAAGGCTGGAAACCTCAAGTCAGCCATGAGCTGCAGCTATGTGAAGGATTATGAATTTGTCGCCATCTTTGACGCGGACTTCCAACCTCATCCTGACTTTCTGAAGCGGACTGTGCCACATTTCAAGGTGAATTGAGGCGAATTTACTTTCGGTTGTTTATTTGTTTATCTTCAGTTTAGGATTCCAACTCTGTTTCGTCAAATCGACCATTGCAGAACAATGATGAACTTGGGCTAGTGCAAGCAAGATGGTCCTTTGTGAACAAGGATGAGAACCTGCTGACTCGATTGCAGTATATCAATCTTTGCTTCCACTTTGAGGTGGAACAGCAGGTGAATGGAGTGTTCTTAAACTTCTTTGGCTTCAATGGCACTGCTGGGGTGTGGAGGATCAAGGCTTTGGAGGATTCAGGTGGATGGATGGAACGGACAACCGTGGAGGACATGGACATTGCTGTTAGGGCACATCTCCATGGCTGGAAGTTTTTATTCCTGAATGATGTTGAGGTACTAGCCAGACATCTTTTATGAAAAATCTTCTAATTGGTGTTTGCTCATGTTTGCTATTTTCCTCAATTGATCAAACTTTTTGTCAACAGTGCCAATGCGAATTGCCCGAATCTTATGAGGCTTACAGGAAGCAGCAGCATCGTTGGCATTCCGGTCCAATGCAGCTATTCAGACTTTGTTTACCGGACATCATCAAGTGCAAGGTATTGCAATGCTCTTTGTGGTTGTACTGTACCTTATCCCTTATCCACTACTTAATAACCCAAGTTATGCTGTTAATAAGGAAATTTAGTGATGTCCTTTTTGGCGAGAAATTAATTGTTATTATGATTCAAACCAAAAGCACTATAGTGGTCACAAGAAATATGGTTCATGTTTTGGTGCTATGATGTAACCTTGGATTCTATTTGCGACTATTCAATTAGTATCTGTAGCAGTAATGAATACAAAGAACTATCATCTTTCCTGCAATCCGGGTTCACATTTGTTGCTTTAGTGTATATTTTGAATTTTTTAAGTCGTTATTTTTCTTCTTTAACTAGTTTGTGTAACCTCAACTGACATACTGTTTCGTTAGATGGTGTTACGCTAATAAAATACATCCGTAATGCTTTGTTTTCTTTGGCTGTGGGACACGTCTGTCCTTGCCCAAAGTGTGCTCCAATGATGTTAACATGCTAATGGAAGCATGAAAAGCTAGATGAATTTATTTATTATGCTTTTGATCTGAATGTATGGATCCATCCATTTAATTGCTTAGAACCTATACTCTACATTATTACCTTTCCTCAGTGCTACTTAGGTTGGTACACTTTTAAGATGCTGTCATCATTTGGCTCCCACATAGTGCAATATAAATTGTACCTCTATTTTTTCTGAGCTATACCCTATTAAGTTGGTCCTTAGTTATCTTTTTGTCTTTGTTATGAACATAGCTTACCAGCTAGACTTCTAATTTGTTGTTCACTTGCTTTCACTTTGCTGCAGATTGCGTTTTGGAAGAAAGCCAACTTGATTTTCCTTTTTTTCCTGCTTCGGAAGCTCATATTGCCATTCTACTCCTTCACTCTCTTCTGCATCATCCTCCCGATGACAATGTTTGTGCCTGAAGCCGAGCTTCCTGACTGGGTCGTGTGCTACATTCCTGCCCTGATGTCCTTGCTCAACATCCTACCTTCTCCGAAGTCATTCCCTTTTATCATCCCATACCTGCTCTTCGAGAACACCATGTCCGTGACAAAGTTCAACGCCATGATCTCCGGTCTGTTCCAGCTTGGAAGCGCATACGAGTGGGTGGTGACCAAGAAATCAGGCCGCTCATCAGAGGGCGATCTCATTTCCCTGGCCCCCAAGGAGCTGAAGCACCAGAAGACAGGCTCTGCACCAAACCTCGACGCCGTTGCAAAGGAGCAGCTGGCGTCGAAAAAGGAGGCAAAAAAGAAGCACAACCGGATATACAAGAAGGAGCTTGCGCTCTCGATGTTGCTCCTAACCGCGGCCGCCCGAAGCTTGCTCTCGAAGCAGGGTATACACTTCTACTTCCTCCTGTTCCAGGGCATCTCCTTCTTGTTAGTAGGCCTTGACCTCATAGGCGAGCAGGTCGAGTAAAATGTGTAAACAGAAATTGATAGGTGTGAGAAAAACGGTGGTGAGTCACCATGGATGTGCTGGGAGGGATGTATTACTGGCGTGCTGCCATGGGCATGGCAGCAAGCTCTTGGCTGAGATTCGAAAGATGCGTTGTGCAGTTGTGCATGATATCCATCCACACGTGAAGAGAAACCACCTCCGAGGTGCCTCGGAGGTGTAGATACAGTTTCCTTGGCCTGTAAAATTTGCGTCGTGGCTCTTCCATTTCCAGGCCCCTCCATTCTTTTGTAACAAATTTCTGGTGTTTCATGTGTGGCTCATTGTCAAGGATGTAACAACACAGGCTTGTTCTCCTGTACGATTGGTGAAGGAAAACCGAAAGGCCACTGGTGGATCAGGAGGCGACCTGGTAGATGCTGCTGGACGCTGATCTCTCGCCTGCTCAACTTGTGAAGTTGCAAGTGGATCCAATCGGCTTCCCGATCCGAATCGTTGAGCTTGTCCATGTGTGTTTGTTGTATCTGTCCCCTGTTCACGCTGGGGAAAGTTGGAAGTTGTCGAGCGCAGTGTCACATGATAGGAAGGTCGTGTGTCTCCTCCTTATGCCAATAATCATGCTGGATCAAGGTTCCAGCAGCTGGTCAAACTGGTTCTTTCTGTCGGGCCCGGGCATAACATATTTTTTCCCCTGATTGGACATGGAAATTTTCTGGACAATTTTTTTCTCTCCACTCAAAAGAGTCAAAACAAATGTCAAACAGAAAGAAACTTTTGTAAAACCGGCGTTTTACGGGAACGAGAAGACACAGTGTGCTAGCTACATTTGGAGAAATAAATCTCCTGGTCAAGAAATGGAACGTTTGTCTTCAGCTGCCACGCATAAAGTATGAAGCTATTTAAAAACTCTATCCGGTTGTAGTCCATTTCAGCTAGTACAGTCGTCCTCGGGTCAGGTGGGGCTGCATCTGGAGCTGAGCTGTGAGTAACCGAGACTCTTCGTCGATCAATCGTCATCATGCATCATGCATAGAACTATAATAAAAGTGGCAACGCTTGACCCTTGCCGATCGAGTCGTCATGCCCATGCACCGCACGTCGCCGCGACTGCGGGTGCTGGACAGCTGGTACCGTGCCGAGGCATTTGCCGCATTTCCTTTCTCCTCCTGGTCGAGGACGAGCACGGTGAGCAAGCAAAGCAAAGCAAGCGCGTTTCACGTGACGGTTTGGTGCGGCCGTGGACGGTGCGCGCGCGGGAGGCGTGTGGTTCAGTGGTTGTACTGGTGGTGGTGGTGGTGGTTGAGGGCTCGAGGCCTCCTCCAGCCCGCCCGCAGGCGCAGAGGATAATAATGGGCGATCAAGTGCGTCTCCCTTTGTGTGACGACGCTGCTAGGCGTTCGGAAGCCCTCGTCGTGCAGTATAAGCCAAGGGACCCTGATCGGTCAGTGCTACGTGGGCTTGACCTCTTGCGATCATGGCCGGACCGGACGCGATCCGCGCCATCATGGCCGCAGCCCGGCGAGCCGATCTGGCAGAAGCGGCCGCTGCTGGGTAGCACAATTCGCCTAGACGATGGTGACGTCATGCATTATTGCAGTGGGGCCCTGGGCCTCGCCTGGGGCTGGGGGCGTTTCTCGGACTCGGTTCGTGACTTGCGTACATGGGAATGGGGTGGCTACTGGCTGGAGTACTACGTACTAGTACTAGTGAGTAAAGGAATTTTGCATGGTGTGTTTTTTTTTTCCTGATGTACGAGTATACTCCTTGCAAAATATCGTGGACATGGCGCGTGTATTTACGCCACCGACAGCATGCAGGCTGGCATCATTTTTTGTAAAAATAAAAAAATAAAAAAAATAACACGCAGGCTGGCACACAGGACAGTAAAAAACGCACGGCTATCCTGAGAGAACGCAATAACTTGCTAGTTGCTACCGTAAAAGACGCGCAGTTGACAGCAGGCAAGCGAGGGCAATCTAGAAAATGGCTGGCAGCCCAGTCCGTATTTGCGCGTACTAGCCAGTAAAGCACTGCGCCAAGTCAGAACTCAAGTCAAAATCACCCGGCATCCATAAATGCCACACGGGCCAGGCCTCCAACTGGGCCTCGTGGATAGCAAGCTCTGCCGCTACTAGACGATAATCAAAGCTTAGCAGGCCCTCCACGAAACAGGCTGACCCTGTATGGGCCTATGTTGCCTGGCGCGCGGCGCAAGAGCACGGGCACTTTGGTAAGCGTCACGGCGCCGAAGCACCGTGCCTTACTCTTACTACGTGGAGCCGTGGCGCGTGGACGATGGAGACGGAAAAAACGGGAACCTGCGGCTAGCGCCGGGCCGCCGGCGCAGGGCTTGCCGCCATGCTCCCCATCCCCTCCCCACCCACCACAACCAGCGCCGACCGCGCGTCGCTGTGCGAGCTAGGCCGCGTCCGCGTGTTTGGCGGGGGTCTAGCGCCGAGATATGACCGGACGGACGGAACGCCGGGCGGTCGTCCGGGCCCCGGGAGGAGAGTAGTAGGGACGTGGCGGCGGAGCGGATCACGGCTTTGGGGCGGTTCGACGCCGGCCGCGCTCGCTGATTTCCCGGCCGCCGGCCGGCAAACCCAACCCGCGCTGCTGCGTCACCGGGACAGCGGAAAGGACGTGTGGACACAGCGGTGGGCCATTGCGCCGCCCGCCAGGTGTTGCAAGGCGACATGGGCCGAGAGCCCGAGACGTGGGGGCACGCATGGAAACAGCGCGATCGGTCGGTCATCTATTCCCGAATGTCCAGTAGTCCAGTCTATCTAGCCGAGTAGCACGAGCACCGTTTGAAACTGAACCACTGAACCTGGACGACGTCAGAGATCAGATCAAAAGCCTTCGGCTTCGCCGCCGGAGACGGAAGGTAGAAGCACCGGTAGCATAGCACGACCCTAGCCTAGCTCATGCGAACGAACGAATCCCAGCCATGCACATTGATGAATTGCATTGCACACAAGTTTGAACTTATCTTACTTAATTGGCATATTTTCCTAATTGAAGTTAGGAGATCAACACTAACCATCCTAAGTCCAAATTAGTGTTGGCCATAGGAGGAGATCCATGCATGCTGCTAGTACTAAGCCCCGATATTACAAAAAAGAAACCTCCTCGCAACGCAAATGGAGGAATCGCAAGAGGCCGAGCAGACACGCATGGCAAGTATGTCACATATGATGATCAGACCACCACTACACAACTAACTAAACCTTACCCAGGCCAGCTAGTAACATAACACTCCGTGACTAATAAAGCATGCCCCAAGCAAACCAAAAGAGCCACCGTTTTTTCCGCCTAGCCACCTCACCTAACGTCCGTACCCTTGTAATGCCATTGATTTGTGCTCATGCGTCGGTCCAGGCGGCGAACATTGGCAGGTGCGCGATGGACACGCCGGCCCTGGCGGCGGACACCGCGGCCGGCGACCCCCAGGAACCCAGCGGCAGCGGGCAGGCCAGCTTGGGCGCCGCCGCCGCGGGCCTGGCGGCGTTGGCGAAGAGCATGGCGAGGCTGGCGCCGCCGCGGTCCGGGCTCTGCTCCCGGGAGCTGCTGACGCTGGGGGCCAGCGACGACGCGTTCGACATGTGCGCGCTGGCTCTGCCGCCCCCCACGTCAACGGACACGACGCCGTGCAGCAGCGAGAAGGCCTCGCTCGACAGCAGGTCCTGCTGCTGTCCGCCGCCGCGCCCGCGCTCGTCGGTAGCAGCGGCAGGCAGCGCCCCCGCCGCCTGGATCTTCCAGGTGTCGGCCACGCAGTCGCCGGCCTGCGCCAGCGCCGCGGCGGCGGCGCTGGCGACGACGTTTTCGGCCGCCGCGGCGGGGCCTTCCTTCTTCCGACGGACCAGCTCGCCCGGGAGCAGCGTGTTGCTCTCCATGATCTTGTCCACGTCGTACCGCGTGATGTCGAAGTTGGTGACGGCGCTGAGGCCCCGGAACTTGATGGCCGCCACGTCGTAGGCTTCCGCCGCCTCCTCCTGCGTGGCTGCACAAAAACAGTACCCACCTTAACAGCCCCGCTTAAACAAAAAATGCGCTTTTGGGCAGCAGCAGCGGTCAAACAGGCAAAGCGCGAAAGCGACGCGATCGAGCGTGCGAACGCAAAGCGGAGCGCGGCCAGCCTCCGACCCCGACTGCGGCGGCGCCAGCCTTAGGAAAAGGAGGCCGGATGCATACGCGAGGGCGGAGACCACTGGGGCCGGCGAGCCGGTGCATGCGCGAGAGAGAGCGCCAAAAGCAGCAGGGCAAAACATTCTTTGGGGAGGGCCAGGGCATCGCAGTCGCAGAGACATCATTGGGCTCGCTCGGTTTTCGATCATTGTGACTGGACACCCTGCGTCCTCAAACCGTGACACACCTCTGCGATGGCAACGGATAGCCCGGCAGCGAGCAGTCGCGCTGGTGATCATGATAGGAGTGAGTTCGCATTGCAGGAGTTGAGTAGACGGATGCATGGAATGGATGAGCCAAACAAAACACTGACAACGACTTGGAAGCGAAGCGTGGGAAGGTGAAAGAACACATACTGAATGTTCCGAGGTAGAGGTCCTTGTTGCCCGAGACGCGGCCGATGCGCGCCTGCCACCGCCCGTGCTGGTGATGCCTGCGAGGACCACTAGCGTTCGTTTCAGTAACCTGCTTCCTTTTACACTAGTACACACGACGAGCAAATAGGCCGTGTGCAAGTACTTGGCATTGATCCATCCAGCCGTGGTGCAGCACGAACCTGGTCACTCCCCGGTAGATCGAAGCGCCGCGCGAGAAGCCGCTGCTTTTCCTGCAACAAATGGCGATCCATGTGAGCATGCTACGGTTCCCCCAAAACAATCCTCCTAAGCAAAAGCATCAGATATTCAGATCAGAGGATTAGTACCTTCTCAGGTGAGCGACGTACTCCTGTCTGGTCATGTTCTTCATCTCCTCCAGCTCCTCCCTGTAGTCCTCGATCTGAATCCGCATCAAACGGTGGAAACAAGAACATCATCAATCAACACACACTGTGAGTGTGAAGACACCAGATTTGTGTGTGTATATATATATATATATATATAGTTTTAGTTCATTACCGGGAAATTTATGTGCGTGCCCGTCCCCCAGTACTTAAGCGCCGCCAGGTCATACGCCCTCGCGGCCTTCTCCTCCAAGTCATACCCGCCTAGCAAAGCCAGCCAAAAAACACAAGGAGACCCCCCCCAAAAAAAAACTGAGACCTCTTGTTCACAAAGACACCTGAACCATGTGACCTGCCTGCACACAGGATTACTGATCCTGCGTGAGCAGTAATTAATTACTGAATGCACGTACTTACCGAGATAAACTGCAGGGGCAGTGGCAGTAGCAGTTCGTCCCAGAAGATTTAAACCAATCCGATGGCCGAAGGTTCATGGAAACAAGGGAGTGCAGTTCATTAGGCTCTACTAGCAGCACAGAAAGTTCACAACTCCTAGGTGACGAAGATGAATGGTGTAGGCTGCCATGGGCAGTGGCGCTTACCTTGCCGGCCTTTCCTGGTCTGGCCTTCCTTCCTGCAGCTGTTGTCCCAGAGGTGCGCCTCGTACCTCCCCGTCCACCTATGCCTATTTTTTCTTGGTGGAAACCGCGCGGTCAGTGAGAGCGAACTCGTGCGACGGCGACGGCGTACGGACGGTCGGGAATGGGGAGACTAGGGATACCTGGTGACGCCGCGGTACTGCGACGTGCGCTGCCCGAACGTGTCGATGGACTTGCGGTGGACGGCGGGCGGCTTCTGCCCGCCGCCGCCGCCGCCGCGCTTCTTGCTGCCGTCCGTGGCGATGTACTCGGTGACGGCGTCGGCGTCGGCGTGGGGGTGGGCGCCGACTTGCATGGACTGGGACGACACCGTCCCGGAGCTCATGGAGAGGGCGAGCGTGTGCGGGTGGCCCTGCAACGCCACGATGGCGCCGTCGCCGTCGACATCGTAGCCGCCGCCGCCGCCGGGGCCGCGGGCTGAGAACCAGCTCGCCGCCATTGCCGCGGCGGACTGCTCCTCCACCAGCTGCGAGTGCCCGCCCGAACCGGGGATCACCGCGCACTGTAGCGGCTGCAGGTAGCCGCCTTGGTCGTGGCCGTGACCGCTGCCGTAGTAGAAGCTGGAGCTGTCCAAGCTAAGCGCCATCGCGGTGCTCGCGCCCAAGAAATCCTCCAGCTTCGGCGATGGCGACGACACCACCACCCCTGATCGATCACGAGACCGGAGCTTGTCAGAGGCATCCAAGAAACATATAGAAAAACAAGCGTACTAGCCTACTACGGACCAACCAACCAACCAACCAAGAACGCGACTGTAGCAACAAGTACGATCGAGCTAGTGCTCGGAAGATCTCATGCCGACGACCTAGAAACAATGCCATTATTGAATGATTGGTTGAGGAGCGAGCTTATTATTATTACCGTGGCGTTCTTGCTCGCTCCTTTGGAGGGCCTCCATGATGCATAGGGAGCCGTCGGACCTGAGCGGCAGAGAGGAGAGCCCGGGGTAGAACACCCCGCCACCATTGGCGGCCGCCGTGGCGAGACCATCGTGGCCGCCGCCGCCGAGACCGTAGGCGACGGGCAAGGGCGAGGAGCTGACGACGGGAGGGTAGTAGAGGCCTCCGTGGTGGTGCTGCACCGGAACGCCGCTGGTGCCGTCCACGGTCGCCGCCAAGTGAGGCGACAGCGAGAAGCCGAGCCAGCTGCCGCCGCCGACCGCCGCGTCGCTTCCGCCGGTGCTGCAGCTGCTGATGTTCTGGCTGCTGTTGCTGGTCATCTTGGGGAGACAAGGCGAGCAGCCAGGCAGGGAAGCGAGGAGCGCGAGGACGAGGACGAGGAGGTGGTTGGAAGAAGAGACGATGAGAGATCAATCATTGGGGAGTACATGCCGCAATGATGCCGCCACTCTCCATGGCTGCTGCGCGCGTTTGAAGGGGGGTGGGAGGGCTTCGGTTTGTGTGTTTGTGTGCACACCTCCGTGCGAGGAGGCCGAGGGGGCAGACAGTGTAAGCTAAGCTGATCTAAGCTCTGGTCGGATTCGGATGTGCGCGTGTGCGGAGGGGCGCGGAGGAAGAAGAGTGAACGACGAGAATGTGTGTGGGATAGCTTTAAAAGCTTGCAAAAGGAATGAGCTTGTGCCTCGCTCGCATTTGACCCACACGCAGGAAGAGGGGGAGCAATGTTGGTCGGATAGGTAATTACTGTACTATCCGTAGGGTCTGATGCCGAAGTTGCTACGTGGCATGCTGCTAGGAGTGAGGTTTGTTTGTTAGTGCAAGGCGAACCTTTTTTTTTTTTTTTTTTGCGATTCGGACCTTCAATCATTCAAAAATGTTCATTGGGATTACAGTCCTTGGCCATCAGCTGGACGATACAAGTTGGGGCTAATTGCCACACACCCAACCTGTTGTCCTCTGTGACCTGTTTTGCTAACTTATAGGCTACACGATTAGAAGATCGAGGAGTATACACCAAGTGAAAAGAAGAGAAACCTGAACTAAACTCTGAAATTTCACTTAAAACAGGCGAAGCATGTAACCTTTGATTGGTCTCACTTGTCCACAAATTAATTAGTTCCTGGCATTCAGTTTCTAGCTGCACTCTGGATACCCCTTTCTCCATATAGCCAATTTCAATCCATCACGGCAAGCAAGAGCCTCCATCATCAGAGCATCCAGACCGCGTGAGTACCAATGAGCACGACCACCGTGAAACAGGACGGTATTATCCCTGAGGACTACTCCTCTTCCATTTTCTTTTGTAAAAGCCCCGTTAACATTACATTTGAACCAACCTGTCGGTGGGCATCGCCATTTTTGCTGCATCCCGCTAGGCTTATTCAGCTGTTGTTCCTGCGTTACTTGCCACAGTTCATTCAATAGGTCCACTGCCCACTCGACAATCCTTCTGATTGGAAGTTCATTTTCACCATGACGGCGCTTATTTCGCTGAGTCTAAAGCGCATACATTCCAATCAATATGATTCCCCGCTCTTTGTCAGAACAGACACAAGGCTGCAGAATATCAGATACCCATGACAATGGCTGCAGCTCCAGCAATTTAACTCCTGTAAATAATTTGACCACCCTCCAAAATAGCTTCGCTAGTGTACAGTCAGCTAAAACATGCTTCACGGTTTCTTCGTCGGCAAAACAAACTTCACAGTTAGCTATCGGTTCCACATGGCGATGATGCAGTACCGCTTTTGTTGGTAAGAAATCATGTAACACCCTCCACCAAAAAATTCTTACTTTTGGTGGCACCTTCAATCTCCAAATTCTCTGCCATGAATTATCACCTGAGCTCTGCGGTTCCTGCACCTCAACTGGCAAGTGTTCATCTGCCAATTTCCTATATCCTGATTTCACAGTATACTCTCCATGCTTCTCTGGCTCCCATCCCCACCAATCATCTCCCTGATGTCGGAATGGTATGCGCATAATCGCTTCAGTATCTACTGGGACAAAAGTCTCCCTAATCAGCTCCTCATTCCAGGTGCCTTGTTCATTCATCAATTCAAAGACCCAATTAACCTCTTGACCCTCCCTTGGGGTGAGTGGTTTTGCATCAAAATGCATCGGAATTCACCTGTCGTGCCATATATTTATGGATGTGCCATCACCAACTCTTCTGATCATACCCTTTTGGAGAACTTCTTTGCCTGCTAGAATCGCTCTCCAAGTATGGCTTGCCTTCTTTTTACGAGAACTCCTCATGAATTCAGTATCATTGAAATAACGACCTTTCAAGACCCGAGAACACAAGCTGTCTGGTTGTAATACCTCTGGTATTACAATTCAATTAATCTGCCATGTCATTATATTTAAATTTAAGCATCTGCATATGATTGAGCTTAGGGCCTAGAGTGATTTGATTTCAGCTAAGTATTGATTGTGTAATTAAGTCCTTAATCAAAAATCAAAAATAAAAATTAAATAGAAATCAAATTAAACCCTAAAGTTGACCTAAAAACTCAATTCAAAATCTATATGAAATATGGGAAAAGTGTCTTAATAAAAGTTGTAGAGTTTTTAAATTGGAACAACTTTTATCTTTGGAGATTTTGAAGTTATATTAGAAAAATTCAAATTTAACTCAAATTACTATATTGAAATTTATATTTGAAACTTCAATTTCAAAAATATTAAGAATTTTCAAAAACTTCCTACATAGAAGTTGTCAATCTCACTGAGTAGAACAACTTTCATGTTTACCAATTTTCAAGTTGTTGAGAAGAATCAAAAGTAATTTTAAAATTTCAGTTTGAAATTCAAACCCTACTTTTACCCCCTTTTCTGTAATTTGAAATTTTGGCCGAATTTGAAATTGGTGTCAAAAGTAAAAATGATCTACACGAAATTCTCTACAACTTTTGTTTTTACCACTTCCTCGGATTCGATTGAGATCAGCTCGAATTTGCGTCAAATAGCTTGTGACCTACTTGGCCTAGTACTGTAGCTACAGGGGGGCCCCCTGTTCACCTGCCGCCCGTACGCGGCGTGCGCGCGGCGTGCGCCGGTCGCCGTCCAGCCGTCCCAGGGCCCGGCCGTCGCCGTGTCGAGCTCGGGAGGGGGACCCGGACGCGTCCCGACCTTATCCTCTCCTTGCCGAGTGCGTTAAAGGGCGTGGCGCGGCGTTTCTCTCATTCCTCCGCCGTTTCCCCCGCTCCGGTGAGCTCTCGGTTCTCGGCCGAATTGCCCACCGTCGAACCACCACCGCCCAATTCGTCATACCCACGAGCTAGCCATCTCCTGGCGCACCTTTTGGACCCAGCCTGGCCACTGTTATTCGTCGGAGATCAACGTACGGCGTGATTTTCTTCCCCGCGGCCGGCGGAGCGCCGCCGTGGTCTGTCTCTCTGCGAACAGCTCGCCTCGGTGAGCTTATTCTCCTTTTGCGGAGCGTTCCGGAGTCCCTGTCCTTTCTTGAGTCTCATGAGTTAGACGTTTTTGCGTTTGGTTTACAGTGACCGCCGGAACGACGACCTCGCCGTTGGAGCTCGCCGCCAAACCCACTGCCGTCGTCCGCCGTGCCTCTCCGGTCGCTCCCCGTCCTGTCCAGCTAGTACACTAGCCTGTGGTGAGCTTCTCGGTAACCATCGTCTTGTCGGTAGGGCATTTTGGTCCTCGGATAGCTGGGGCGCGGCCGCGCCGCCGTTTCTCCTCCGCCGCGGTCGCGACTGGGCGCGACACCGTCGGCATCTCGTCCGTTTAGTCTAGTTCGGGGGTCCGTTAGGTCTAGGAGCTCGTGTGGGTGCCCTCGGTTGCGCCGCTGGGGTCGCCGGCGGCGAAGGGCACGTCGGGCCGCCGTGCGCGCGCTCGAGCGGGCGCTCGGTGGGAGGTAGGAGAAGGAGCTGACAGGCGGGGGCCGCCTGTCAGCCTCCCCCTGTGGCGCGAGCGCGCGCGGCTGGGCCATGGTGGGCTGGTGCGGAGTTGCGGGCCGGCTCGGTGGCGCGCACACGCGGCCGTGGCCTGCGCTGTTGGGCCATAGTGGGCCGAATGGCCGTTTCTCTTTTTCCAGCGATTTTCTAATTGCTTTTTCATTTTAATTAAAATAAATAGTGTTAAGTTTTTATATTTTTGTATGGATTAATCTACTGCACCAAAAAGTATGAAAATATTTCTAGATACTCTCTGTGATGTGTAGAATTTAATAAAAATATTAAATACATGATTTGGGTGTTTTCTGTATTAATTAAAAATCAGCACATTAAATGTTAAAAGGAACTTTGATGATTTTTAATAATTTCTGTGATGTTCCAAAAATCATGAAATTTATTGTGTCACTGTTTGGTACTAAAATCTATCTGTTGGTGCATTTTGACATCAAATGGAAATAGTTAAATATTTATTACATTATATGTTAGTTTAAATGATAATATTAGGAATAATAAATGGAATGATTATTGATTGGTGTGATTTTTGGATTGATTGAGATTCTAGGTCAATCACCTTTATGACCTAGGGCAGTATGAATTAGATTATTCATGTCTAGCTAAGATAGGGTCATATACACATGTGTGATTTATTTATTCGTTATTAAATTTCGTCTGTCATTTCATGTGCATCACATTCATACATTCATTCATTGCAAACGTGTAGTGACCGAGAATCCATAAGTTAAGTCTGAGGGTCCATCTGAGGAGAATACTCAGGAGGTTGTACAAGGATTTGATATTTGTGGAACTGACCCGGATCCGACACTCTACGCAATTCAAGGCAAGCCCCGGTGCATTCAGCCCCTCCTTGTTATTTAAAAATATTTATCACTTGAGTTAATCTACTGCATTAAGTTATTAGGAGTTGAGTGATAACCTATTGATGCATTACTTTTCCTTGACCACATATTATACCTAAGACCCTGATTTATTTAAAAGTATTTAAAAATGCTTAGTCATGCTTAATGATAGAATTGCAAAAATGCTATTTTGAAAACTGTGATAATATGAAACAAATGAATCACTTTATGGGATTGGTTATGTCCTTGTTGGTTGGCAGTGTGCCTAGCTAGTTCATTGTCAACCACATGGATGGGTTGTTCCGTTTGGTCGACCATCTGTTGGGTTAGAGTCCCAGCGATCCTCGCCATCGGAAAGGGATGTGAAAACCGGGTAGTTACCAGTGTACTTGGGTTAGAGTCCCAATGCATGGTTTCTAACGGAAAAATATTAGGGACCGTTCGTTGTCAGGCCTGCTGTGATCAAGACTTTGCAACTAGCCACATACTACGGAAAGCCTCTCACTCCGGTGGCTCTACTGCTGGAACCGACAACCACGCACTGGGAGTGGAGAGATGGCGAGAGTAGCGTGTACCCTCGTGGCCGTCGTGCCTGGAGACGAGAGGAGTACTGTGCTCTCGGGTGGCGCAGGACCGGTTCCGGGGTATGAAAAGCCGTGGTAGGCGGGGTTGGCGTATGCAAGCTTAAGTGCTACATACGCAGTGTGGATAGGGATCCCCAGCTGGGTATTAATCGATTCGAATCGTCGTTGCTCCTCGGATATGGAGACTTGATCCTCACCCCTACATCGGAAAGTGGTTCGGAACTAGGATTGTTTTGAATGAATTAAGCAAATGAAAAAATGCTGATATATGAGAAAGAACTTGGAGAAATGGATAATGATGAATAGTATTATTGAAATAAAATATTGATTTAGGATTTGTAATGCTTTTCCGCAAAATTCTTGAACTCATGCTAAAGCCTTACCTTGACTCCCCTTAGCCTACATTCCTGAGTCTAATCTTACACCTTTAGTCGGGTAAGTCTTGCGGAGTACCCCATGTACTCAGGGTTTGTTAACCCCGTTGTAGGAGGGCAGCAGGAGACTGACGTTTGTCTCGCTCCGTGCTGCGTCACCATCGTCCAGGAGAGTGAAGAAGACTAAGGTTAAACCCTTGGGCAGGGTTCGTGTAATATTTAACTATCTGTCGTACTGTTGTTCCAAACTCTACTGCTACTCTTTTATATTTATGGTCTGTAATAACTGCACTTAATTTTATTTGAACACTGGTCTGTAATATTAAGTACTATTTACTCTTCCGCAAATTCTACTCTGATGTATTTTGTTATGAAATGTTGTAACTCTGTAATGACTTCGCAATGGGATCCTGTCGGAGATAACGGGTGCTTATGAAGCCCGGCAGAGCCCGCCTAGGTCATATGGAACACGGGTCGGGCTGTCAGATATCATTAGTGACGTTGACAGGTGCCTGTGGGCTATGCGATTTAGATGGTTAACACTCCCTCAAATGGTGCTGGTACTTCTGACGAAGGAGCTGCTCCCTATCCACCACCCATTCCACCAACCTTAGCAGATGCCATCGCGGCCCTGGCTAATGCAGCCAACGCTATGGCTCAAAACCGAGAAAACCGTGGCGGGCGTCGAGGCCGCCGCGAAGATGAGGAAACCACCTATGTAGACTTCACTGAAACCCGTCCACCAGTATTCACAAAAGCTGAAGAACCTTTGGAGGCCGATGACTGGCTTCGTACTATGGAGAAGAAATTCAGTTTGATCCGCTGCACGGAAATCCAAAAGCCACTCTTCGTGGCTCAGCAGCTGCGTGGTCCGGCCAGTGCCTGGTACGCCAACCTGTTGTCTGCACAGCCCGAGGGACATCAGCTTACTTGGGCAGAATTCCGCGAAGCTTTCCGAGCACATTACATCCCAGCAGGTGTAATGAAGATGAAACTGGACCAGTTCTTAGCTCTGCAACAGAAAGATTCTTCTGTGATGCAATATGTGAACCAATTCAACCATCTTGCCCAGTATGCTCCTGAAGATTGATTTGTCAGGGGTCTAAACTTCAATATCCAGCGTAGTTTATCTAACAATCTCAACTGCTCTTATCACGAAGCTGTAAACAGTGCCATTGCTTACGAAGAAAGTGATCGTAAGCATCAGGATGAGAAGAAGAAAAAGAAGTCAGGCTTTTCTGGCGGTCAAAAACGCCAGAAGATCATCTATCATCCCACACACCACAATCGCCCCGCTTACCCTCAGCAGCAAGTCGTGGTACGCACCGCGGCTACCTCCCATACCTCGAATCAACAGAACACCACTCAGCCGAATGCCCCAGGCGTTTGTATCAATACACCTCAGACCACCTATAATCATCCTTACTACAACTGTGGCAAATTGGGACATTGGGCTCGTGACTGTCCATATCCCAAGAAGTACAATCAAAATGCCCAGAAGGGTCCTGGACAGCAGCAACAGCAGCATCAGAATCAGCACCGTGGTCAGCAGCACCAGGTTCAGAAGGTCAAGCTTGTCAAGAAGGCTGGACACGTCTATTATACTCATGTGGATAACATCCCTGCAGGAGAGCCCGTCATGGTGGGTAGGTTTCCTGTCGCCAGTCACCCCGCTATTACACTTTTTGATTCTGGTGCATCACATTCATTCATCAATCGTACATTTGTGGTAAAACATGAGATTCCAATTGGGGAAATAAAGGAAAACTTCCTTATACATTCGCCCGGAGGGCGTATAAATACTAAGGAGGTAGTGCATCGAGTACCTATCGATTTGGGTGGGCATATATTCCCAACCACCATGATAGTACAAAGGGATCAGGATATAGATGTCATATTAGGTATGAATTGGATGTATCAGCACAAGGCACTGATAGATGTGCTGAATAGGACCATAAAGGTCAGCATACCTGGTAGTCAGTCTCAACTTCTTATCCAACTGCCCCTACCCGTGAGAATGATTGAGAAGATAGTGCAGAGATTGTGTGCCACCTCAGTTCAAGAAATCCAAAATATTCCGGTAGTTTGTGAATTTCCGGATGTATTCCCTGATGATCTACCCGGTCTGCCACCTGACCGTGATGTAGAGTTCGCTATTGAGTTGAAGCCAGGAACTGCACCTATATCCCGCAGAGCCTATAGGATGCCTCCCAAGGAATTGGCTGAGCTTAAAATTCAACTGCAAGATCTGCTTGATAAGGGTTTCATCAGACCAAGTTCATCCCCTTGGGGTTGTCCTGCTATATTCGTGAAAAAGAAGGACAAGTCACTCAGACTCTGTGTCGATTATCGTCCACTCAACGAGGTCACCATTAAAAATAAATACCCTTTGCCTCGCATTGACCTACTCTTTGACCAGCTAGCTGGAGCCAAGGTCTTTTCCAAAATTGACTTTAGGTCTGGTTACCACCAAATAAAGATCCGTCCTGAGGATATTCCTAAAACAGCATTCACCACCAGATACGGCCTTTATGAGTATCTGGTCATGTCTTTTGGCCTAACCAATGCACCTGCCTATTTCATGTATCTCATGAACTCTGTTTTCATGCCCGAGCTTGACAAGTTTGTAGTCATGTTCATCGATGACATCCTTGTTTATTCTAAAACCCCTGATGAACATGTCCACCACCTCCGTATTGTCCTGACCCGTTTGAGAGAGCACCAACTATATGCCAGGTTTAGCAAATGTGAGTTTTGGCTAGATCGAGTTCCTTTTCTCGGACACATTCTATCAGCTGAAGGTGTATCCGTGGATCCCAGCAAGGTGGAAGAAATCTTGAATTGGAAGCCACCAACCACAGTTCATCAAGTCCGTAGTTTTATGGGAATGGCAGGGTATTACCGTCGGTTTATTCCAGACTTCTCAAGAATAGCCAAGCCCATTACCAACCTGCTGAAGAATCAGGTCAAGTTCATCTGGTCGCCAGAATGTGAAAAGGCATTTCAAACCTTGAAAAAGTTGTTGACCACGGCACCAGTGCTGGCCCAACCAGATATAGAAATGCCCTTTGATGTGTACTGTGATGCTTCTGGTACCGGACTTGGTTGTGTCTTGATGCAAGAAGGAAGAGTCATTGCTTATGCCTCCCGGCAACTCAAGCGTCATGAGGAGAATTATCCCACTCATGATTTGGAGTTAGCAGCTGTGGTACATGCCTTGAAGATATGGCGTCACTATTTGCTGGGCAGTACCTGTAATGTATATACAGACCACAAGAGTCTGAAATACATTTTCACTCAAGAAGAGCTGAACATGAGACAGCGAAGATGGCTCGAGTTAATCAAGGATTATGATATTGAAGTGCATTATCACCCTGGTAAGGCAAATGTGGTCGCTGATGCACTCAGTCGTAAAGTGCACTGCAATTGTTTGACAGTCAAGCCGTATGATATGTCCTTGTGCTATGAGTTGGAAAAATTAGGGGTAGAAATAATTCCACAAGGCAGTCTGACCAATATTAGTATTGAAACACCCATCCGGGATGAGATTATTGCCGCTTAGCGGGAAAGTAATGGAATCAAGCACATCAAGGAAAAGGTTCAGGCTGGCAAGGCAGATTGTTTCCGGATTGATGATGATGGTGTCGTGTGGTTCAAGGATCGTCTGGTAGTTCCAAAGGTGCCAGAGTTACGACAAAAGATCCTTGATGAAGCACATTTGACAAGGTTTTCCATCCATCCCGGCAGCAACAAGATGTATCAGGATTTGAGGCAAAAGTTCTGGTGGACAAAAATGAAGATAGAGATTGCCCGGTACGTCG
Source organism: Eremochloa ophiuroides (assembly GCA_038502445.1). Taxonomy (NCBI): domain Eukaryota; kingdom Viridiplantae; phylum Streptophyta; class Magnoliopsida; order Poales; family Poaceae; genus Eremochloa; species Eremochloa ophiuroides. Next base: position 8,170,274 of record JAHLJS010000002.1, read on the forward strand.
CAAGATGTGACACATGTCAGAAGGTGAAAGCTGTTCACATGAGGCCTGGAGGAGAATTGCAACCATTGCCTGTTCCTGCATGGAAGTGGGAAGACATCAGCATAGACTTCATCGTGGGATTACCCAAGACTTCTAGAGGTTTTGATTCCATCTGGGTGATTGTGGATCGCCTCACCAAACAAGCTCATTTTCTACCTGTCAAGAAGAAGTACAGAGCACTGGCATATGCAAAGCTTTATATTGAGAACTTGGTGAAGTTACATGGTGTACCAAGAACCATCGTTTCTGATCGAGGTACCCAGTTCGTCTCCAAGTTTTGGCGAGCTTTCCACAAGTCCTTAGGTATAAAGCTTTTGCTTAGCACTGCCTACCATCCGCAGACGGATGGGCAGACGGAAAGAGTCAATCAAGTATTGGAGGATATGTTGAGGGCTTGTGCGCTCAATTACCCAGACAAGTGGGATGATTGTCGGGCATTGGCAGAATTCTCGTACAATAACAGTTATCAAGAAAACATCAAGATGGCCCCATTTGAGGCGGTCTACGGTCGAAGGTGCCGAACCTCATTGAATTGGTCTGAACCTGGAGAGAGATGGTTTTATGGTGTGGATTTGGTCAACGAAGCCGAAGAAAAGGTTAAGCAGATTCAAGAAAATTTGAAAGTAGCACAGTCTCGGCAGAAAAGTTATGCCGATAAAAGGCGTCGACCTTTGGCATTCAAGATAGGGGACTATGTGTATTTGAAGGTATTGCCAATGAAAGGAGTCAGCCGATTTGGCGTTAAAGGCAAGTTGGCTCCACGTTACGTTGGACCTTTCTTAATCATAGAACGCGTGGGAAAAGTAGCTTATAAGCTGCAGTTGCCTGAGCATCTTTCGGAAGTACACAATGTATTCCATGTGTCACAGTTCAAGAAATGTCTTCGAGTACCTGATCAAGTCGTCGAAGTGGAAGGAGTGGAACTTGAAACTGAGCTGACATACTCGGAGTATCCTATTCGAGTCTTGGACATAAAAGATCGTGTCACACGGAGGAATACAACTCGATGGTACAAGATCCAGTGGAGTGCACATTCCGAAGAAGAAGCCACTTGGGAATCGGAAGATTACCTCGCAGAGAATTTCCGTGAGTTCTTTGCTACCTTGTAGAATGTACACTTTTTAGTCTCGACATATGCAAACGTTCTTCTGTTTTTAGCAGATTTTAGAATTAGTTAGTTGAGACCTGTTCTTGTCCATTACTTTGTTTCAGTGAATATTTCTATTAAATCTCGGGACGAGATTTCTTTTAGGGGGGAAGGCTGTAATACCTCTGGTATTACAATTCAATTAATCTGCCATGTCATCGTATTTAAATTTAAGCGTCTGCATATGATTGAGCTTAGGACCTAGAGTGATTTGATTTCAGCTAAGTATTGATTGTGTAATTAAGTCCTTAATCAAAAATCAAAAATAAAAATTAAATAGAAATCAAATTAAACCCTAAAGTTGACCTAAAAACCCAATTCAAAATCTATATGAAATATGAGAAAAGTGTCTTAATAAAAGTTGTAGAGTTTTTAAATTGGAACAACTTTTATTTTTGGAGATTTTGAAGTTATATTATAAAAATTCAAATTTAACTCAAATTACTATATTGAAATTTATATTTGAAACTTCAATTTCAAAAATATTAAGAATTTTCAAAAACTTCCTACATAGAAGTTGTCAATCTCACTGATTGGAACAACTTTCATGTTTTCCAATTTTCAAGTTGTTGAGAAGAATCAAAAGTAATTTTAAAATTTCAGTTTGAAATTCAAACCCTGCTTTTACCCCCTTTTCTGTAATTTGAAATTTTGGCCGAATTTGAAATTGGTGTCAAAAGTAAAAATGATCTACATGAAATTATCTACAACTTTTGTTTTTACCACTTCCTTGGATTCGATTGAGATCAGCTCGAATTTACATCAAATATCTTGTGACCTACTTGGCCTAGTACTGTAGCTACAGGGGGGCCCCCTGTTCACCTGCCGCCCGTACGCGGCGTGCGCCGGTCGCTGTCCGGCCGTCCCAGGGCCCGGCCGTCGCCGTGTCGAGCTCGGGAGGGGGACCCGGACGCGTCCCGACCTTATCCTCTCCTTGCCGAGTGCGTTAAAGGGCGTGGCGCGGCGTTTCTCTCATTACTCCGCCGTTTCCCCCGCTCCGGTGAGCTCTCGGTTCTCGGCCGAATTGCCCACCATCGAACCACCACCGCCCACTTCGTCATACCCACGAGCTAGCTATCACCTGGCGCACCTTTTGGACCCAGCCTGGCCACTGTTATTCGTCGGAGATCAACGTACGGCGTGATTTTCTTCCACGCGGCCAGCGGAGCGCCGCCGTGGTCTGTCTCTCTGCGAACAGCTCGCCTCGGTGAGCTTATTCTCCTTTTGCGAAGCGTTCCGAAGTCCCTGTCCTTTCTTGAGTCTCATGAGTTAGACGTTTTTGCGTTTGGTTTACAGTGACCGCCGGAACGACGACCTCGCCGTTGGAGCTCGCCGCCAAACCCACTGCCGTCGTCCGCCGTGCCTCTCCGATCGCTCCCCGTCCTGTCCAGCTAGTACACTAGCCTGTGGTGAGCTTCTCGGTAACCATCGTCTTGTCGGTAGGGCATTTTGGTCCTCGGATAGCTGGGGCGCGGCCGCGCTGCCGTGTCTCCTTCGCCGCGGTCGCGACTGGGCGCGACACCGTCGGCATCTCGTCCGTTTAGTCTAGTTCGGGGGTCCGTTAGGTCTAGGAGCTCGTGTGGGTGCCCTCGGTTGCGCCGCTGGGGTCGCCGGCGGCGAAGGGCGCGTCGGGCCGCCGTGCGCGCGCTCGAGCGGGCGCTCGGTGGGAGGTAGGAGAAGGAGCTGACAGGCGGGGGCCGCCTGTCAGCCTCCCCCTGTGGCGCGAGCGCGCGGGCGAGTGCGCGAGCGCGCGCGGCTGGGCCATGCTGGGCCGGTGCGGAGTTGCGGGCCGGCTCGGTGGCCCGCGCACGCGGCCGTGGCCTGCGCTGTTGGGCCATAGTGGGCCGAATGGCCGTTTCTCTTTTTCCAGCGATTTTCTAATTGCTTTTTCATTTTAATTAAAATGAATAGTATTAAGTTTTGATATTTTTGTATGGATTAATCTACTGCACCAAAAAGTATGAAAATATTTCTAGATACTCTCTGTGATGTGTAGAATTTAATAAAAATATTAAATACATGATTTGGGTGTTTTCTGTATTAATTAAAAATCAGCACATTAAATGTTAAAAGGAACTTTGATGATTTTTAATAATTTCTGTGATGTTCCAAAAATCATGAAATTTATTGTGTCACTGTTTGGTACTAAAATCTATCTGTTGGTGCATTTTGACATCAAATGGAAATAGTTAAATATTTATTACATTATATGTTAGTTTAAATGATAATATTAGGAATAATAAATGGAATGATTATTGATTGGTGTGATTTTTGGATTGATTGAGATTCTAGGTCAATCACCTTTATGACCTAGGGCAGTATGAATTAGATTATTCATGTCTAGCTAAGATAGGGTCATATACACATGTGTGATTTATTTATTCGTTATTAAATTTCGTCTGTCATTTCATGTGCATCACATTCATACATTCATTCATTGCAAACGTGTAGTGACCGAGAATCCATAAGTTAAGTCTGAGGGTCCATCTGAGGAGAATACTCAGGAGGTTGTACAAGGATTTGATATTTGTGGAACTGACCCGGATCCGACACTCTACGCAATTCAAGGCAAGCCCCGGTGCATTCAGCCCCTCCTTGTTATTTAAAAATATTTATCACTTGAGTTAATCTACTGCATTAAGTTATTAGGAGTTGAGTGATAACTTATTGATGCATTACTTTTCCTTGACCACATATTATACCTAAGACCCTGATTTATTTAAAAGTATTTAAAAATGCTTAGTCATGCTTAATGATAGAATTGCAAAAATGCTATTTTGAAAACTGTGATAATATGAAACAAATGAATCACTTTATGGGATTGGTTATGTCCTTGTTGGTTGGCAGTGTGCCTAGCTAGTTCATTGTCAACCACATGGATGGGTTGTTCCGTTTGGTCGACCATCTGTTGGGTTAGAGTCCCAGCGATCCTCGCCATCGGAAAGGGATGTGAAAACCGGGTAGTTACCAGTGTACTTGGGTTAGAGTCCCAATGCATGGTTTCTAACGGAAAAATATTAGGGACCGTTCGTTGTCAGGCCTGCTGTGATCAAGACTTTGCAACTAGCCACATACTACGGAAAGCCTCTCACTCCGGTGGCCCTACTGCTGGAACCGACAACCACGCACTGGGAGTGGAGAGATGGCGAGAGTAGCGTGTACCCTCGTGGCCGTCGTGCCTGGAGACGAGAGGAGTACTGTGCTCTCGGGTGGCGCAGGACCGGTTCCGGGGTATGAAAAGCCGTGGTAGGCGGGGTTGGCGTATGCAAGCTTAAGTGCTACATACGCAGTGTGGATAGGGATCCCCAGCTGGGTATTAATCGATTCGAATCGTCGTTGCTCCTCGGATATGGAGACTTGATCCTCACCCCTACATCGGAAAGTGGTTCGGAACTAGGATTGTTTTGAATGAATTAAGCAAATGAAAGAATGCTGATATATGAGAAAGAACTTGGAGAAATGGATAATGATGAATAGTATTATTGAAATAAAATATTGATTTAGGATTTGTAATGCTTTTCCGCAAAATTCTTGAACTCATGCTAAAGCCTTACCTTGACTCCCCTTAGCCTACATTCCTGAGTCTAATCTTACACCTTTAGTCGGGTAAGTCTTGCGGAGTACCCCATGTACTCAGGGTTTGTTAACCCCGTTGTAGGAGGGCAGCAGGAGACTGACGTTTGTCTCGCTCCGTGCTGCGTCACCATCGTCCAGGAGAGTGAAGAAGACTAAGGTTAAACCCTTGGGCAGGGTTCGTGTAATATTTAACTATCTGTCGTACTGTTGTTCCAAACTCTACTGCTACTCTTTTATATTTATGGTCTGTAATAACTGCACTTAATTTTATTTGAACACTGGTCTGTAATATTAAGTACTATTTACTCTTCCGCAAATTCTACTCTGATGTATTTTGTTATGAAATGTTGTAACTCTGTAATGACTTCGCAATGGGATCCTGTCGGAGATAACGGGTGCTTATGAAGCCCGGCAGAGCCCGCCTAGGTCATATGGAACACGGGTCGGGCTGTCAGATGTCATTAGTGACGTTGACAGGTGCCTGTGGGCCATGCGATTTAGGCGGTTCTGTTACACTGATCTTGTTGTCAATCTCCAGCCTTGCTTCCCCAACATTGCCATATTGAAAAGATGTAAATCCCAAAAGCTCATGCCTCCTTTTGATTTGTGCTGGGTAAGTTTGTCCCAACGGAGCCAATGAATGTGTCGACTCTCTGCTGAGCCGCCCCACCATAATTTGAGATGGTTGTTCTCATCTTCTTGCAAGTGATTTTTGACAACAAAAAACAGCTCACAGAATATGTCGGGACTGCTTGCGCCACTTATTTCAGAAACACTTCCTTTACTGCACTGCTTTCCTCTCGGCCGCTCCACGTACCAATGACACCTCTGATCTTTGATGGCATGAATTCAAAGGTGCCTGCATTGGACCGCCCCACTGCGGTTGGGAGGCCTAAACATTTGTCACCTAAGGCCTCGGTCTCGATATGCAGTTCATGTCGTACCTCCAATTTCACTTGCTCTGAGCAGTTTGTGCTAAAAAAACAACCGACTTATCTCTATTCACCAGCTGTCCCGATCCTTGATTATAGATATCAAGCAATGACTGAATCCTGGTGGCCCCCCTCTGCGATGCTTCTGAAAAAATAACGCAGTCATCCGCAAAGTAGGCTATCCATGGAGCGTGGATCTGTAACAGAACCGCCTAAATCACATGGCCCACAGGCACCTGTCATCGCCACTAATGACATCTGACAGCCGGGCCCGTGTTCCAGATGACCTAGGTGGGCTCTGCCGGGCTACATAAGCGCCCGTATTCTCCGACAGGATCCCATTGCGAAGCCATTACAGGGTTACAATATTTCATAATAAATACATCAGAGTAAAGGTACGGAAGGCTTCATAGTACATAAGTTACAAACCATATGTTCAAATATAAATTCAAGTACAGTTATTACAATCTATACTTAAATAGAAGTAGCATCAGCGTAGCAGATACACATAATAATACGAACCCTGCCCAAGGGTCCAACATCACTCATCATCACTTCCTTCACAAACGAGCATCACGCAGCAGGGAGCAAGACAGACCTCCGGCTGCTGACTTCCTGCAACAGGGGTTAACAAACCCTGAGTACTGGGGTACTCCGCAAGACTTACCCGACGAAAGGTGTAAAATTATACTCAGGAATGCTGGCTGAGGGGAGTCAAGGGAAGGCTATAGCAAGAGTTCAAGAGTTTTGCGGAAAATCATTACTAACCTATTTCAATATTTCATCTCAATATTATTTTAATCATAACCATAGTTCCAATATTCCCTTTTCATATGTCACATTCTTGCAATTGCTTAATCATTCTCAAAATCACCTAGTTCTAAACCACTTTTCGGTGTAAGTCAGTGGATCAAGTCTCCATTAACCGAGGAGCAACGTCGATTCGAATTCAGAAAGTACCCAGCTGGGGATCCCTATCCACACTGCATATGTAGCACTTAACCTTGCATATGCCAACCCCGCCTACCATGGCTTTTCATACCCCGAAACCGGTCCTGCGTCACCCGAGAGCACAGTACTCCTCTAGTCTCCAGGCACGCCGGCCACGAGGGTACACGCTACTCTCGCCATCTCTCCACTCCCAGTGCGTGGTTGTCGGTTCCAGTAGTAGAGCCATCGGAGTCAGAGGTTTCCCGTAGTATGTGGCTAGTTACAAAGTCTCAATCCAGCAGGCCGACAACGAACGGTCCCTAAAACAGTTTTCCGTTGGTTACCATGCATCGGGACTCTAACCCAAGTACAAAGTAGCCGAACGGTTCCAAATCCATGCCCGTCGGTGACAAGACATAGGAACGCCGCCACATGTGCACATCCATCCGAACGGACTTCCTTTTTTATTTTCATTTTTCCGGCGGCGGCAATGCATCAGGACTCTAACCCAAAGTGCAAAGCCAACCGAACGGTTTACAATCCGTCGATGACAATACATTGGGACTCCAACCCAAGTGCAAGCCACCCGCACGGTTGCAAATTCAAATTCATCTCTAGTATATCATCATAGGTCAGAAAATAGCATTTTATGCAAAACTAACTTTAAAGAGCAGAGCTAAGAATTTTCAAACATTTTCCTTTTAAAACAGGTTTCGGGGCTATATATCAAGGTAGGTCATGCAGCAAGTAGGTGACAATCAACTCCTATTAACCTAATGCAATTATTTAACGTAAGGTGATAAAATTTTTAAAACATAAGGAAGGGCTGAATGCACCGGGGCTTGCCTTAGATTGCGTGAAGTGTCGAATCCGGACCAGTACCACAGATGTCAAAATCTAGAATGACCTCAGGAACAATCTACTCAGTGACTGCCTTCACTTTTACCTCCGCTTTCTCGGTCACTATACGCATGCAATGATGAATGTTTCAATGCGATGCAACATGAAATGACAAATGCAAAATCCCAGAATAAATAATACCTAATTCAAGCATAACTGTTCTTCATTGCCTAGTCATAACTAGACTAAGGTGCCCTAGGTCATAAGGGTGTTTGACCTAGAACTACAATCAATCCGAAATCCACATCAAACCCTAATCACCAAAATTTCCTATTTATTTTATTAACCAATTAACCAAGCATATAATTAATACTTAATTAAATTATTTTCATATGACCTCAAACTTCACAAACAGATAGATCTTGACTTATAATAGTGCCAAATAAAATTTCATGATTTTTGGAATTACAGAGAATTAATTAAAATTGCCTAAAGTTGCATTTTTGATTTAATATGCTGATTTTTAACTACTGTATAAAGTGTTCAAAACTTATATTTAATATTTTTATAAAATACTACACCCTCCATAGAATATTCACAAAAATTTCCATAATTTTTGGTGCAGTATATTAATTCACACAAAAAGATTAAAACGCAGAACTATGCATTTCAAATATTAATAGAAAACCATTTGGAAATTCCCGAAAAAAAAGAAAACGAGAAACTGGCCCGGGTCGGCCCAACAGCACACAAGCCGGCCAAGCACGGCGTCCCAATGCCCCGCGCCACTGGCAAACGGGCCCCGCCCGTCAGTCGCTCCCTCTCTCCCCCTTTCTTCTTCCTCCCGCCGACTCCCACACGCGCGCGCGACGGGCCGCCGCGATGCTCGCCGACGGCAACCACCACGACCAACCCGAACGTGTCTAATTAAGCCCTAGAGCCTAGCGTACCCCTAAGCGTACGTAGCGCAGACCCGACGTGCCTCCGCCGAGTACCTCCTCGCCCATGGCGGACGCCGTGACGCGGCTGACAAGTCCCGGCCACTTGGGCACGGTAGAGACCAGGTGAAAGGGTCGATGATGGTAAGAAGCTCACCGAGATCAAGAATCAACAGGTGGTTGAGATGGAGAAGGCTCGAAACGACGAGCTTGACGATGGCGGTCGGAAACAGCAGCTTGGACTCGACGGTGACCTCCCGTTCCGGCGATTCTAAGGCACCAGAAGGGAAACCATCACCCGCACGAGCATCAGCAAGGAATAGGCAAGCCAAAACGTGAGAGTTTGGAGGTGGAGGTTAACCGTGGTGGGCTAGACACGTGGGGAGTGCTTGCGGCAGCGCTCCGACCTGTGCTGGGAACGGCGACGATGTTCCGACGAACACGGACCACTACCGCCCACGCCGAGTGTGACGGACGGTGCGGGAGGGAGATGGCTAGCTAGCTGTGAGATGGAGAAGATAGGGGTGATCGGAGCTCGGCGAATTTGGCCGGGATCCGAGGCGATTCGACGGTGGTCAGGAGGGAAAAAGGAAGGGAGAAGAAGGTGCTCGTCGCCATTTGAGCTGCGGAAGGGAAAGGGATAAGGACGAGGTGGCTCCAGGGTCCCCCTGGCGACCCTCGCACGGCGGTGCCCGGGGCCTGGCCGCGCCAGACGGCGACCGGCGAGCACCGCGGGCACACGTGCACGGCGTCGTGCAGAGCAGGGGACCCCCTCTCTATCCACTGTAGCTAGGGCTCTAAGGTCAAATGCTATTTCATCCAATTATGCCCTACCCAAGCTGAATCAGAGAATGGTCCCAAAATAAAATTTGTGGAGAATTTTGTGTAGAATACTTTTTCTTTTTGAAGTATGTTCAAATTCGATCAAATTTTTAAACTATAGGAAAGGGGGTAAAAAGGGTTTTGAATTTCAAAACTAAAATTCTAAAATTAATTTTAATTTTTCTCAGAAACAGGAAAAATGGTCAAAATAGAAGTTGTTCCTTTCAGTGATCTCTACAACTCTTGTTAAGGAGGTTTTGTCAAATTCCTAATATTTTTGAAATTGAGGTTTCAAATTTAAATTTAAACATAGTAATTTGAGTTTAATTTGAATTTCTGGAACATAACTTCAAAATCTCCAAAAATAAAAGTTGTTCCATTTTAAAAGATATACAACTTTCATTAAGATACTTCCATGATATTTATTATAGTTTTTGAATTAGGGTTTGAGGTCAATTCTAGGGCTTAATTTAATCTCTTATTTAGCTTAATATTTGATTTTTAGTTAAGGGTCTAAATACAAAATCAGTGAAATCAAATCACTCTAGCACCCTAAGCACAATCATATGCAAGTGATAAAATTAAACATGATGACATGACAGTTTAATTATGCAGTAATACTAGGGGTATTACAGGATCCCCATGCGAATGCCTCTAGATAAATGCACTGGGCCAAACGACTTTAACAAACACGACAACCCCTCTGCGCAAAGTAGGAATAAATAAGGAGAGATTGGGTCACCTTGCCGAATACCTATGGTTGGTTTGAAGGTGTCCGTCAATACTCCATTAACTCGGATTGAGAAGGATACTGAAGACACACACTCCATCACCAATGAGACAAAATCAGCATGGAAACACATCTTTAACATGATTCTCTGTAGATATTCCCACTCAACTCTATCGTAAGCCTTTGTGAAAGGACCGGATAGGCTAGAGGGGGCGGGGTGAATAGCCTATTAAAAAAATTCTACAAAGCACTAGACCACAAGTTAGCAATTTAACAAAGCGAAGCTAAGCACTAGTTCTAAGGCTACTCTATGCAAGCCACCTAGCACAATATGCTACTCACAAGAATAAGCACACAAGCGCTAGAAACCTACTCCTCCGAGTCCTAAGGAGATGGCACCTAAACAAGTCAATAGCACAAGAGTAAGGATCGAGAAAGATATACCGCTGAGAAGAGTAGAGGTTGATCCAATCACCAAGAGTAGATAACCAACAAGAAATCCAATTGATCAACTAAGAAATCGACTCGATGGTGGAATACAGAAGTGCACACTCGATTTTTACCGAGGTTCACGTGATCGCCGTCACGTTACTCCTCGTTGTGGCACCGGTCTTTCTTGGTGGATTGCGAGCTAGGCTTCACACACCAATCCCTCACTGGGAGCCGCTCACCAACACAAGAGAAGTGGCTTTCAACCACGAGCAATCCACTAAAGTCAGTTTTGGCACTCCGCCGGGGAATAACGGCAAGAACCCCTCGCAATGAAGCCGGTGTCGCCTTGAACAATCACCAATCAAGCTAACACCTCCTCCTTGCTTCCACAGCCATCTAGAGACTCGGCAAAGCCCCAAGAGAACAAGAAAACCGAAGCAAATCGCCACCAAGTGCTCTTGGATGCAACACTCAAGCAATCAAGCACTTGGAACAACACTATCTCATAAGGATTTGAGTCAAAGTGTGTGAGATGTGTGAGGAGAGCTTAGGCTTGGCTCACAAGAGATTAGGAATTATCAAAATGCGCAAGAGTTAGTCCATAAGCCAGCCCAAGCACTATTTATACTCCCCTCACAAATATTTGCCCGTTGCTGTTTTTATAGGAGCACCGGACGCTCAGTGTCCGGTGGCATCCTCTGGTGCACAGATTAGTGCCACGTCGCGCTTGGTTCAAACACGAGCCGTCAGTTCCCAGCGGTCGAGACAGCTAAAAACCGCGCTATGTTCACACCGGACGCGGAACGTCACACCGGACGCTCCGCCGTCCATGTCCGATGCGCGAAGAGAGAGCAACCCGAGAGCTCCAAGTCGCACAGGACGCGTCCGCTGAGGACTCACCGGACGCTCTCGGCGTCAGGTGTACTCACCGAGTCAGAGTTCCAACAGCTACACCGGACGCTCGAAAAACACCACCGGACACGCTGGAGTTACTGTTCCAGTGTCCGGTGCTTAAACAGAGAGGTTCCAGAGAGCTCCAAACCACATCGGACGCGTTCGTGCATGCCCTCCGGACGCTTTCAGCGTCCGGTGCACTCTGCACCTCTGCGCCACTGCTAGGGTTAGTCACCGAACGCTTCGGCCAGAGTCCGATGCTACTTTAAGCACTTTTTCAAGTCTAGCAACCAGCCCCTTGTAATACTTTTGGTATTACTGGTAATTAAACTGTCATGTCATCATGTTTAAATTAATTGTCTGCATCTGGTTGTGCTTAGGTCCGAGAAACCACATGACTGAACGGCATCACGAAAGTCAGCCATCTGGTGTTCTGTTCTCCCCTGGCCACCAAAGTGCTCCTCTCCTCGCAGCACTTCATTAAAATCTCCCGCGCATATCCACGGCAAATTACTCCTTGTTCCTAGAAGTTTGAGCAAATCCCAGCTTCTATGGCGGAACTCCCTTTTTGAGTCCCCATAGAATCCAGTGAACCTCCACTCACCCAGCTGTGGAATAGACCTTTTAAGTGTGACGTCGATGTGCAGCTTATCAAGGTTTTCAAGCTGCACATCCACCCCCCTGCACCAGAGAAGGGCAAGACCACCCCCACGACCATAGCTGCCTCCAAAACCCCCTTCCATTCCAAGTGCACGCACCAATCCATCCACACGATCAGAAAAAAGCCTAGTCTCCGATAAGAAGACCAACCAAGGGCGGTGTAGCTCACAAAGGCTACGCACTTCTCGAACTGCCTCGGGCTGCCCCAAGCCCCGACAGTTCAGACATAATATTTTCATTGTGCCCGGTGGGGGCTGCCGCTTGCAGCCGCCGCCGATCTTGCATGTTGCTTTGGGTTACCCTACTTTTGCTTCTTCAATGTCTCAATCATACTTGCACCACCACTCTCAGAACCCCCATCCAATTGGTTTACACATGAGTTCACCAGGCCAACTGGGACCAAAGGATTGGAACCCACTAGAATGTTCAGATCAAGGGTCTGAGACACCGTGTCAGCCCCTTTACATTTTCTCTTCCTTTGCTATCCTCCTGCCCAAACAGTTTCTTGCTGGTTTCTTTCCCTATGTTCTCATCACTTGCTGGTGGTTCAGCGTGTTGTTTCAAGGGTGATTGAACCTCCATATCTTCTGTATCCCCCACCTTGTTCGACAAAGGAAAATATGAGTCATTGCCACCCAGGGACGACTGCCTCATTCTGGACCTACTGTCATATGATTGAGATGGTTTGGTATTAGACGACGATCCATTGCCAAAGGACTCAGCTGCCGCCACCCAAAGGATTGCACACGTCTTCGCCTCTCCTCCGGGGCACGGAGTTGGACATCATATGGTAGCTTCCCTTTCTCATCCCGAGGCACCGGGCAAGGACAATCCACCTCCGACTGAACCATCACACCACAACCAAAGCAGTAAAAGGGGAGTCGTTCATACTGAATAGCAAATCAACATGGATCCTCCGAGCGACTCATCCGAAGTAGCACCCCACGACGTAAGGGCTTATCGATCTCAATGGCCACTCGAGCCCGAAGGAAGGCACCACTTGCCTTTCCATCTCTATCCACATCCAACCTTACAACTTTGCCAATCAATCCCATCGCACGCTCACTTCGGTGTTTATTCATCCATCCCAAAGGCAGGTTTAATATTCGAACCCATATCTCCGTGGAATCGAAAACTATCTTCGATGCACTCAGCTTTTCATCGTAGACCTGCAAGACAACCGCGTGTCGTCCCACCATCCACGGCGTCCCCGCAAAAACCCTGTCCATGTCTGCCTTAGCAGCAAACTCAGCCACGAACAGGTTCTATCCCTTGTCTCCAATTTTCTAGAACTTCAGACCTGCCAGGTTGCCCCATGCAGGCTTCATCGCCGAACGGATTGTGTTGATGTGGACCGCCATGGGAGAAATTACCTTCCCCACCACCGCCCATTCCATCGAAGGCAGATCCACGTCGCCTTCATCATCACTAAAATCTGCCACAGCACCTTCTTCTTCTGTCAAATTGAGTCGCTGCAACAGATCCCTGACATGATGCAACTTGGCTAGGAGTGGAACAACAGGGTGAAACTGCACCAATTAGGTAGCAGACACAACAACGATCCCAATCACTAAACCTAAGCGGTGCTTAAAAATATAGTGGGGAAGAGTTAGGACAATGTGTGGTCGACGGTGCTAGGACGGCTATCCGGCGATATGCTAGGGCGGCGGAGCAGGCCCTAGAGATCGCCGGAGTAGCGATCTAGGGCGGCGGGATCGTGCACGGTGGGGAGGTTGCGATCGCCTTCAGAGTCGCCAAATGGAAAGGTCCGGACGGATAACCCGCACATCACGATTCACCGATTACTAGTTAGTGCAAGGCTAACTGAGCAACTACAGTGCAGACGCACTCAAATTAGGGCCCTTCTGATTTATATATTCTCCTCTATTTTTATTGGTCCAATAAATTTATTCCACTTGAGCAGCATCACCAAAATAAAGACTTACGGGTCATTGAGTCAACCTTTCTTTTCCCATTATCTTTGTTGGCAGATCCTGCAGTTGCTACTTGGTATGCTGGTAGGAGTGAGTTTGTTTGCTAGAACAAGCCTGATAATAAAGCCAAATATTGAGCTATTAACCAAGTTGTAAAATCCAAATTATACAATAATCCTCACTTATTTAACTATAACAAACTTTTTTATTGTTATTTTTAGCTATTTCACATCTTCTCTTTTCTAATTTTCCTCACATTCACTTCAAATATGGGTCTACTATCTATGCTTTTAGGCTTAGCTTGGTATTTGTATGAAGCTCTTTTCTCCTCCATCTCAACATTTGTTTGGCTTTAAACCCACTATTATACCTATCATAGAGCTAGTAGAGTCAGTGTTCATGAAAATCGAATCCACATGCTATCATACGCACGTCTTCAATGTCGCCCGGTATGTTCTTCACGGAACTGACTAGTCTAATAATTTAGCCAGCCAACCAAACATGTAGAAAAGAGAAGACGTGAAATAGCTAAAAATAATAGTGGGTATTGAAGATGTGACTCTCAGGCTAGCAAACCAAGCTTGGCATTGAAGGCGTGCGTATTCTCCTCATTGTCTTCCACGCTCTCACCCCTCCATGCTCACCGACACACGAGCTCGCACCAACTCACCGTCAAAGGTCCCTAGATCCTCCTCTTGCGTGGAGGTTCCCCTGCTCCTCCTCCGGTGAGGTTCTCTTCACCAAATGCCTTAGCAATTTTATGGTTGGGTTCCCCGTGCAAATTGACCCATATTTGGCCTTCCTTCGGCGCGGCGCTGCAACCGTAGAGTTCTTTAGTCCGTCGTCTGCGGACTGCGGTATGAGGCATGGCAACGACGAACACACAAACATGAAACGAGTTGATCGAGCACATGAGCCGCAGAAGGACTGGTTACTGGCCATGGGTGCCATCGGTCATTTGCTCCTCCACATGCACCGCTGCGTGCACCGAGACAACATGCAAACCAAACTATTCTTAGCTCCTATTTGATCTCGCAACTAATAATAGTAAGAAAGCTGATTAAATGTTAAAGGTCGATGCTGTCATCGGACGGTCTACTAGAGGAGACAGAGAGGTCAGGGAGTACAGTACGTACTGTACTGCACAAGTTGTCACTTCTAAAAAAAAAGAGCAGCCCCTGTAATGCCAACAACGCCCACCAATGCGTCTGAATTAATAAATCTCTGTCCCTCCTATAAAATCCATACCACTGCCGGACTGCTGTTCACTATACTACCGCACCACGCTGCGTGCAATTTTCTTTTTCTTAAAAAAAAACACCTCAGCACGCGTGCTAAATTTTACGATAAATATTTAATTATGATTTAAATAGACTCGAAAGATTCATTTTGTAATTTATATACAAACTATTTAAACATGCAAAAAAAATTATCCACATCTAATACTTTGCATATGTTCAAATATTGATGCGATGAACAAATCAGCGCTTATTTCTAACCATAAAATAATATTTTTCTCTCTAAATAAATCAGCATCAGCTCAAATTAATGCTTGTTTACAGCGCAAAAGAAATTTTGGAATTTGCAAGTGCATCAACGTGGCCTGGCAAAGGAAGAAGAGAGAGAGTGATTGATGGATACAGCTTGCTAGTAGACTGTAGAGGGTCGAGAGATGAGAATGAAGGGGGTACATACCATATAAAATAACTATTCCTTGATGTCGATATGTCCTTGCAAAAGTGCAAAGGCTAGAGTGTAGCGCGTAGGTATAAATACCATGGTCACTTCAATGTCAATGTATACCATGGTTACCACGTCTCAAAGCTTCCAATTCCATACCGAATATATACAAACACGACATTGCTGAAATGGTTGGATCGATTTCCAGGGATGAAAAGAGATAGGACATCGGATATCACCGATATTATATTTATTTTTATATTTTTACTCAGATTTGAATTTGTATACGGGTAATATCAACAATATTAAATAAGATACAATTAAATATTTAGATACAAATGATATCTGATGTTGAATATCTTGACTCCTCTATATGAATTCGGTCTCGAGTATAGTTAGAAAATACTCCCTTCTTCCCAAAACAAGTGTCGTTTTAGAATTTTAACTATCTCCTTTTAACCATTCGTCTTATTTAATAAATTTTGTTAAAAAATAATTACATTATTATGAAATGATTCATTATTAGAAGTACTTTAATCTTGATTTGTTTATTTTTATATTTTTACAAATTTTTCGAATAAGACAAATGTCCATACATTGATTTTAAAAAATAAAAAATAATACTTATTTTGAGACGGAAGGAGTATACTGTTTTCACCCTAGACCGTTTGACATATGCCTACCTTTACTTCCATGCTACATAACAACACGCAAGGTACAGTTCGGAACTTTGTACCGGTCCTTTGGTGCAATCAACTACGACCATGCAAGGTTCATCAAGTTTCATCTGTTTAGTTCAGCTGAATTTTGTTATGACTGAATTGTTATAAAAAAAACTATTTTATATTTAAAAATAACCTGAATCTAGCTTAAGTGAACAGAGCGTAAGTTCAAAAACCCATGTGGCATAGTACATTGAATGCTCCTTCCTATCCATGCATGCCCTAACTTGTAACGGGTTCATGTTTCTCAAACTGGAAATAATATTGAATACACTATCGTCATAAAAAAAAATATTTCTAGATTTGCATTTGGACGAGTCGTCTTTTAATTGATTGAGTTTTATAGAAAATAGTATCAATATTTGTGATTCTAGTTACATATACTTCATTCGTCCTAAAAAGAAAGATGTTATAGGATTGATGCTGTTAAATTCTTTTAATTTGACTAGATTTATAAAAAAATACTACAATTATTTATATCTCAAAAGGAAGTTTATTATGAATATTAAAAAAATTATCTAATGATAATAAATTAATAATTATATATATAAATACTAATATTTGTTATATATTTGGTCAAAGTTAAAAAAATTACTCCCTCCATCCAAATTATAAACCATTCCAAAAATCTTAGAGAGTTAAAGTATTTCAGATTTGAATAAGTGTACTATGAAAATATATTTAGCGAAAAATATAATGATATTTAGTTGATATTGTAAATATTATTATGTTATCATACAAATTTGGTCATTTAGTTTTTGGGACTGAGGGAGTATGTAAGCAATAATGTTGACACAAAATCCGGTTCTGCAGCCAACACACTAGCGAAGCCGGAACCATCTACAGGAGCGAGGGTCCGACAGACCAGCTAGCTTCAAATAATCCGGATCCAAATATGCCAGTTAATTTGACCTATAATTGACAATGAGAGAAAGATAATCAGTAGTTTAAGGCGAAACATACCGACGTAGCAAGACAGTTCCGAATGTATGGCTCTGAGAGCCGATACGAATGGAAATCGACTAAAGAATCGATTCCAGCATGCTTGAATCGGTCGTATTAATATAGCAAGATATCCGATTTCCATTTAACCGATTCAGGAACACATGAATGAAAGCAAGTCTTATTAAACATATCTAATTTATATATTGCCATATGCACCAATACATGTCTCAATCTTTCACGTCCATTAATTAGGATCGACCGAATCGTTGCAGCTAATCAACGCACTTGAATCAATCTTGACATGATCGAAACATAAAACAACACGTAAAAGAGATCAGAAAAATACAACGTGCAGCAAGCAAGAACGTGCAGATTCGGCTGAACAACCGATCTGAAGTATAGACAACATACAAGCATATAAAGTAAACGATGTTTTGACCCTTTAACTAATTTACCTAGCCCGTCGCTTACGTCAAGGGGATCGACCGAATCGTTGCAGCCCATGACGTAAGCTAATGATTAGATCTATTAATTAAAGACTCTCGACACAACTTACTTTATTACTTGAGTGCGATCTATACACAATCAAGATCTAAACTAACCGGCCAATGACAAACAGATCTACTCGCTTAATGTTCATTTAAGCGAGATAAATACAAAGGATTTAAACCGACAAGAAAAAGATCAAGATTGGACAAATTGATGATGTTTAAAGTAAATAAATAAACAGTGAATATTCATAAGCAACATCGGTAACTTAATAAATCTAACTAAATATGTCAGTTTAGTTTGAGCCGATAACTAACTCTTAATTCAATTCAACCATGGCTTAGATCAAATGAGGATCGATAACTACTCGAATCTATGTAGCAGTGGGGTACGAGACAGAATCGTACATATCATATATTATAAACACGAGCGTAACGGTACTTACAACCAAACTTGAGTGTCCACCAGATGACAGGCTCGTTCGTGATAAAAAACTCGTCGAGAAACTATATTACTCCTACTCTTAGTGTTTTTGCCAGAGCTAAAGATATTATTGTATTGATTGATTGAAAGAGCTTTTACAATTGCCGCACCTCCTTCTCGTATAGTCAAAGGATGTGCGAACTTGGCAATAACAGAAAGATCACGTAACTAGCGAGGCAACAACAGATTATTCCTATTTTTACTCTATATGCTTGCCGCAACATACGGGTAGCTTTCCAGCGCCTTCCGTTTGTTTAGTCTTCCCAGACTCTCCAAATATATTAAATAATATTTGTTTCCTTTCTTGCATGGACGCGACGCAAATAGTCGTGCGGATCCTGAACTCCATATCAGTCTTTCCCAATGCGTTATCTTGACGTTGTTGGCACATAAACATGCGATACCTGAATGCATCTGGGATCTTGCATCCTACCTAGACATAGAAAACTAAATATAGCATTTACTCGGCTATGCCAAAATTCACAAAATATTGGACGAGCCTTCATGCGTGAATTTTCTTCCCAATCCACAAATATCTCTTAATTAGGAGCTTACCAAATTTTAGTGTAAACAAATAAAAATAAATCTCATGATAAATCTAGTGGTAACAATTTAATGTCAGTAATTTCTGATAGAGATTCCATAAAAATCAATGCGGAGCGATTATAAAGAAAACTAGGATTGTATAATTTTTGTTCTTGGACCTCCATATTTTATTATGTGGATTTTTATCCAAGAGCTATGTATAGTCGGAGCATACAGTGCAGGCAGAGGGCAGACTTTATGCAACACATGCAGCAGAAGGAACCTTTGGTGGCATGTCTATTAAACTCGGACGGCATGGTGTATGTATACAGAGACACCAATTGCTGCTACAGCAACAGTGTAGTGCAGCGCATTGACAATGTAGCGGCGTGAATGCGAGACCTAGAGAGTATTGTAATGCGAGGGATTGAAGTGAAGGCGTGGGGGCCTGGCGGGTTCGATCGGAGCGTAGTGATGTGCCCAAGGATGGATTAAAATCGTTTTTCCTTTCGAATTTGAATGGTCTACAGTGGTCAAGTGGTGTGTGTGGACCAAAAAGAAATAGGAGTCTGGTCCTGGGCCTTTGTTTTAGTTTGCCTGCCCGTTCCGCTTCCCAGAGCAGCGATCATTGCCAAACAAATTGACCGTAGAGGATCACTGATGGGCTTCGTGTTCGTCGATAACGCTGGATGATTATGAGAGGAAAATAATATTCTATATCTGAAAAAAAAAATCAAAATAAGACAATCTTTGGGGATCCTACTGCGTCCTGTTTCCATTCCTATTGTTACTCGCACCAAACTTTGATAAAGGGAATGATGGCAAGTGTCCAGCAGCTACAACCCATGCAGGCACTTTTGGTCTTTTGCTAGAGCCAGGGCCACCTCCGGGCAAGGCTGGTAATCTTAGCACGCACCACATTGAGCTCCAAACCAAATGGCAAGTAATCCCTCCATCCCTAAAAAAAAAAGACATTTTGAGTGTTCGTACCGGTAGTTTGACTAGATTTATAGAAAATGCGTATAACATTTATATCTCTAAATAAATTTGTTAAAAAACTAGACTCAAAGATCTATCTAATGATACTAATTATGTGTTATAAATATTTTTATTTTTTAATATAAATTTAATTAAAGATATTTTTCGGGAACGAGAATGATACTTTTTAGAGACGAAGAGAGTAGCCATCAACCAGGAGATCGCACATGCCATTAAAAAATGTGTGGAAGATTAACTTCTTCTGCCGCTTTGCTCCATGCTTCGGTCCCTTTCACGCAGGGGATCGAGTTGGGCCATCCGGCTAAGGACCCCGCCGGTCTTAACGAAACTTTGCAGACAGACCGATGGATTTTACTATTCCGTTGTAATAGAACTTTTCCTGATCTGTCATGGTTTCTCACTGTGAGAAGTTATTATGGGATGTGCCATGAATTCCGATCAGAGTACACGTTTGTGTGCAGTTGCGCACAGTTTGTCTGATCGAAGAATTATTTTAGCAGAACCATTCATGGCTGGCATGCCATTATTTTAGCAGTGTTTGCTGTATATCTCTTCCCCAAAACATTCTCCTATTGAAGAAGACGACTAGTCGTAAACTGGAAGAGACGAAAGACCAGTGGATAGCTCACAGGCACAGCATTTGCCCTAGTACTCTGTGATGGGCCGACGGCGTACAGTACATACTAGTATAGGAGTAGTAGGACCCTGTTTACTTTTCAAAACTTTTCTCTTTTCCTGTCATTATACTTTTCACCTGCATGATATACTAAATAAAGTAACAGCTGTTATATATTTATACTTTTTGTTTGGTTAGTTTAAGATGAATTTTTTAAATATACTTGGACCATAATTAGATAAAAGTTCTCAAATACAAATAAAAATGGTACTGTACACTTTTTCACATCTTTTCATCGAGTACACAGGGCCTAGGTAGGTAGGAGTAGCTTTGTACAGCATTGTACTAGCTTCGTATCGTATTTGCATGTTAACGTCGGCGACATCGCCAGGCACTGAGCCCCCCACACGGTCTATTTCCATACGATTAGACAATTCATGAAGGTATCTCCGCAAAGTTTGATATACATCCATCATGGCATCATGGACCAAGATGTTCTACGATTCGATCTGCTGGTTTTTTACTCTACACCCATTCCAGAATCATACGCACATTGACTTTAGCACCTAATGACATCTAATATACTGTCTTACTAATTGGTAAAATACTTTAATGATGCCAAGCCAAATACATAGCTGAATTTAATGTTTCAAATAAATAAATGTCGAGCACACCTGAAGGAAGAATGCACTGTGAAAAATATGAATGGGGATAGATAAATATACAAAATAGTAGTTAGTAATAAAAATGAGAAAATATCTATATGAGTTTTCTATTTGAATATTAAAACACCATAGTAGATAGAGTAATTCTGATGCAACGAATGGACAAAAAAGTAGATAGAGTAAATGTAAATGTCAATCATAGTAGGATAAAAGAAAAATAAAAATACTAGCAATATTGTATTAGAATATGAAGGCAACTAATCATATTTCTAACAAATAAATGTGTGATGCAAACTGGTGCAAAGTGGAACTAGTCCCATAATGTCTTAAGAAGGGGAAGAGGCGAAGAGTTCATGTACTGGGATGGGTTTTAAGACCAAACACGACAGTGGGCACATAATAAACACGTGCTAAGGCTGTCTCCAACAACTCAAACCCAAAAGTGAGAGCCATTCTATGGTTTTGGTCACGCATAGTTAAAAAGGTTATAGACACAAAACTCGTCAAGTCCCACCAAACGCAAATCCCACGCCTCCTCTTCGCTCCGCCTCCACCACTCTCCCCACCCCCTCGTTCTCCTCACGTCTTGCTGTTGCCACCAGTTCCATCTTTTCCGCCACTGCCTATCCTAACCCAACCCATGGACCTCGATCCCACCCTGTCCTTAGCCCATGGGGGTCTTTTCCTGCTGCCTATCCCATCCCATCCCATGGACCTCAACCCTTCCTCAGTCTCAGCCCACGGGGTTGGCGACACCTACCCTTTCGACTTGCTCACCTTCGTCTTCAAGGACCGCCACCTGCACCCGATTGACGCCCCCGTCGCCACGCCCGAGGCAGTCGTCTTGGCCACCGTCATCGGGGCACACTCCGGCAACGCTTGACCCAAGGCGGCCGACCTCAAAGCAAGCATACAAGTCCGGATCTCGCCCGGACCATCCGCTGCCGCCACCGAGGCCCTGCAGCGCCGCTGTCCCACCTAGTCGTGTTGTCGACTTGGTCATGGGCCCTCCCTAGCATCTCCTACGCGTTCTCCTATGGGCTCACTATGGTCGACGACACGGATTTGGGTCGAGGAGAGAGAGAAAGACGCATATTTGAATTTCCTCTGACCTACGACGCAAAATTGGTTATCTCTTTGTCTAATTTGTTGGAGAGCATTTTGTTCTTGTTCATTAGGTATTTTAGGTATGGGTAGCATGTTGCATACCTTGTTGGAGATAGTCTAAATCAAAGCGGAGAAATGCAAGGCACAAAAGTGGACACCTTGAAACCAGAAGGTTGAAAACGGTGTGCCCCTGTATATAAGTCTAAGTTTTCTTTGATTCGGCTTGCGATTTGGAGGACCTTGGAATGATTGTTGTCCAAGAACCTATGGTTACGCTCAATCCAAATGTTCCATATGGTAAGATGGCTAGGGGTTGATCTGATCCAATTATGGGGATGGCCATGCCACTTCCCGCAGTAGGGCACGGACGCTAGCGGTTCCATACAGCGGTGTGTAAGGATAGGCAGCTTGTTCTTTTGACCAATCAACGCTTGTTTTCAGTTACGAAATAGTATTTTTCTTTCACAACAAATCAGCACGAGCCGAAATTAGCGCTTATTTTCAGTCACAAGAATAGGCTGAGGATAAAAGACACTCGACGAAGGCGAGAGAGGCGTACGAGGAGGGAACATTGGTAGCCATTTTGGTTGGGCCGTTAGATTTGCATGATTTTCATAATTGTATTTTTTTTACGTACGTAGTAACATTTTTCCGGTCATCACTTCTTAAGGTAAGAAATACACACTCTGTTCCTTAAAAAAAGAGTCATTTTTGCTTCCGAAAAACTTTGAGCAAATATATATTAAAAACTATTAATATTTATAGTATACAATTAATATCATTGAAAATATTTTTTAATCTTTTTATTAAATTTATTTAGATATACAAATGTTACACGTATTTTATATAAATCGAGTCAAATTTGTGAGACTACACTAATAGAGACGTTTTTAAAAAGACGAGGGAGTAGGCGTTGTGTACTTGTGTTTACTGTTTAGGTAACACTGTGGCGAGAGGGAACGATTATATTGGCCCTGTTTAGATAAATAAAACTTTTAAAATTTTAAGTGAGAAACTTTTTCTATTAGTATTCAATTATGGTCTAAATATGCTTAAAAGATTCGTTTCGTTATTTTTATGTAAACCGTGTAACTATATAAAGAAAATTTATCTATATTTAATATTGTATACATACTCCCTCCGTCCTATTAATTATACAATTCTAGCATAGTAGCATCTTTCAATATATACCAACTTTGACCAATTATAAATAAAAAACTATAAATATTTATAATGTCAAATAAACACTAATAGATTAATTATAAAATGTATTTTCATAATATTTTAATTTGGAGTTATAAATATGAATACTATTCACTAGAAAATTTAGTCAAACATGAACTATTTTATCTACCACGTAACACGGAGTTGCATGTTTAAAGGGACACATGGAGGCCCTGTTTAGATCCACTATAAATTGTTATTACAACTAGTCACATCACTGTTGCGGTACATGCATAGAGTATTAAATATGGATGAAATATTTATATATTTATACTTTTTCATATACATCACGAGACGAATCTTTTAAATACTTAGATCATAATTAGATAAATATTATCAAATACAAACAAACTTGATATAGTATAGAATTGTAGCTGTAACTGGGATATAGACACAGCCGGAGTACGTCTGGCTTTTCCAAAGCATTTCGCTGCGTTCGCCGCTTTCTTTCCCGACGAGAGCCCGAGCCAGTACGCGTGCGAACGTTCGCCACCCTGCCCGTTCAAACGACGACGACGACTAGGCGGCAGTGGTCAAGCTTCGCTGCATGCAATTACCAGTATAGGTACGTCCAACACGCAATCCATCCATCCATCCATCCATCCATCCGCATCATGTCAAGCTAGCCGTCAATCTTTTACCGATTTGGAACTTGAACCGCTGCCTTTTCCTTCCCCAGAGCTTTCGATGAGGAAGCAACTAGTAGTACGTAGCTGGCCATGGTACTACTTGCTTTGTCGTGCTCGTGTGACACACACGCCGGCCGGCAAGCAAAAAAGTGGGACAAGCAAGCAAAGGGGAGAAGACGTACTGTTGTACTAAAATACTACGTCGCGCCGGAGGTGACAACAACGCAAGAACCGTAAAGAGGCCGCAGATGATTCACGAGAGTGGATACGGGGAGTACCCAGCCACGGCCATGGCCGCATGCATGCCTGGCACTAGTATGGCACTGGCGAGTGAGGAGCTGCATGCTATGCTAGCCTCATGTACTACTAGTAGCTCGTGCTACCAGTAGCTAGCTAGGCGCAGCTGGTCAGAGATCAGACAGAGCCAGGCGAAGGCTAGCTAGCATTCAGCTTCCAGCGCAGGCAGAGAGGGCGTGCTGGTACAGGAGACAAAGCTTACTGTATGCTAGCTAGGAAGGGCAAAAACAAAGCTTGGCAGACGCAGGTGAGGAGGAAGAGGGTTCGTTTCGTCTTCGACTACACCGGGGGGGCTGGCTGGGGCTCAGGCAGGCTGTGACACCGGCCGACCGGCTGATCCATCAGGTTCAGGCTTCAGGATGCAAATGCAATAGCCGATGGGTAATGCAATGCAAGCGCGCGCGTTGTTGCTGCATGCATGGTTGTGGAGGTGAGTTTGGCCGGCACGTACGAGTACGGGGGCGGGCAGGGCCATGCATGCATGCGCGCGCGCGCTGTCTTTTGTGTGCTTGGCCTTTGGACCCTCTCTCCCGGCCGCTAGCGCCGGAGCCGTACGTAACTGTAGCGCCTGTGTCTAGTACGTACTCCGTACTGTATATGCGTTTCCCATATATGGCCTGACACGGTGGGAAATCGGGGAAATGGCCTGCACAAACCAACAAGATGGTCGAGCGGGGAAGAAAACGGTCGAGCAGGCGATGCGAGCGAGGACTGTAGTTGCTGGGTTTCCAACGTATCGACGCATGAGCATAGGAGAAACGAAAAGAAAAGGAAATTCCCTTCGTCCTATAAAAACTGTGGTTTTAAATTTTTCAAAAACTACATTTAACCGTCCGTTTTATTTAAAAGTTTTGTACAAAATAGAAAATCAATAAATAATTATTAAAATATATCTAATGATATAAAAAATCATAAAAAGATAAATGATATTTATACAAAATTTTCAAATAAGACGAATAGTCAAACGTGAAGCCTGAAAAGTCTAAAACGATAGTCTTTCTGGTAGGAAGGGAGTAGCTAGGAGTTTATATGTACTTGTACATTAGATACTAGTACTGTCATCCTATTCGGCTGGCTAGTCCAGACAGCACCATCCAGCTATTCAGCAGTATTTTTCTTTCAAAACAATCAATCAGCTAGCGTACGGTACCACCTAGCGAGTGGGTATGCCTTTGGACTTGGAGTGGAGTCCATCTGGAGTACGTACTACTCCTGCTCTACATTGCTACACGTACCAGCCTAAGCTCGAGCTAGTACGCATGCTAGTAGTGCCGACTGCCAAAGGCGATCGGAGGAGTCCGCCTGGTGAACACAGGAATGATGGTGAACACAGGAATGATAAGGTGGATAACCCGGTGTATTTTTTTTTATAATCCTATATGCTTTATTTTTTGCGGATATTTTGAAAACCTTACTCCGGTGACATCGGGTAACATGGCCACTGAAGTCACATAGTATCACCATGAATCTTTATACCCCTCCAACCGGATTAGCGTGGGCCTGTTTAGGGCCACTTCAACCGGCGTTTCTAGTGTCGTTGGTGATCATAGGAGTTTGAAGGACTTGCTGTACTTAGAAGACACACTATCACATAAGATTAGTGATCATATCAAAGCATAGTAGAATTAGTAACAGAAAGTGATTGGTGCATGTATAGACCTTGTTTGCGAGAGATCAGATTTTTTTATTTTATTTTTTGCCTTTATAACTTGGTGAACTGAAGCATTCAGGCCTTCGAAATCACAGACATTTTCTGAAATGGCTAATCCACGAAGATATCATTCCATCTCCAGGTCTCGCTGCCCTTCTTTGCATACTACTCGCTCTGTTGCAAAAAAATAAATAAAAAAAATCCTATTTTAGGATTGAATTTAGACGAGGAGTATTAGTCTAGACTCGTTTAGAAAACAAGAGACATGTTAGGACGAAAGGAGTATAGGTGACCTTGCGGCGAAAACCTTGGTAATAGTTTGCCAAGTGCCCCCTTTTTGCCAAGGAAATATCATGCTAATTTACTAAGTTTATGCTAAATCATAGTTTTTTTTATTAAAACATGAAGTGGCAATAAAAAGCTTTGGCGTTACCGTAGGTAGCTGGTGAGGTAGACCTGCTGCCGTGCGAAGTGCTGCTGGCCTGCTATCACACAGTGCTGCACCTGCATGCTACTAGTAGCAGCTACCAGCTGCTGGCTGAATTGCATTTAAGGCTGCGTTTAGTTTGTGAAAATATTTTTTCCTCCCCATCATATCGGTTATACTTTCCGTCTGTATGGAGCACTAAATAAAATAGTAGCTGTTGTATGTTTTTACTTTTTATTTGCCTAGTTCGAGATGAATCTTTTAAGTCTACTGGACAAAAATTGTTAAATACAAACAAAAATGCTACAGTGTAATTTTTCTCCACTTTTACCAAACTAAACGCAGCCTAAAGGTACTGTGGCTGTGGCTATGGCTGTGGTTTTTCATTGTCCCTTCACGAGTGGAGTGGACGGGCGGGCGCACAAGGTCCAAACAAAATCTATGGCAGATTTTGTACGCGTTAGAGAGAGAAGGTGATTACTGTGCCCTCAGCGTGCCGGTGTTGTGTGGTCGTGTGGAGCCAGCCAGAACGCAGGGCGAACTGCATGACCAAAGGCAAGTACTGAGACGTACTGAGACGTGGGTCCTGTAGGCAGGAGCCAATGCATGACTGCAAAACAGGTGCTGGAATTTCTTTCTCACTCTTGCTTTGCAGTTTGTATCGTCCTTGTGTTTCATGCATTGTTTCATAATGCATGGCGAGCAGCTAGCACGAGTTTTTTAGGGGCAACAAGTGCTCAAGTTTGAACATGGACCAGTACGTTGAAGTCTGAACAGAACAGGCAGGTCAAGTCCCCCCCCCCCCCCCCCAGCACATTGCTTAGGTAGGAGTACTCATAGTACTATGGGCCTGTTTGGATTGATTATTTTGTAATACTATAATAATATGTTAACTTTTACAAAAAGTAACCAATCATGATCTAATTAAAATCAAAAGATTCGTCTTGTAACTTTTTGTGAAGAAATTAGTTTCAGTTTTCTTTAACATTTAATACTCAATATATATATCAAACATTGATGTGACGGAACTTTTATATTTTGTGGTCTATCTAAACAGTGCCTATATAGCTAGAACCTGAAATAGTACTACTCTATAGCGTTGTTTTAGAATTTCAAAACATATTGTTTGACAATCCATCTTATTCAAAATTTTTAATAAATACTGTTTATTTTCTTATGACTTAATTTATTAATAGAGATACTTTAATAATGATTTATTTATTTTATAATTTGTACAAAATTTTTGAATAAAATGAACGGTTAAATACAATATCTGAAAGTTAAAAAATAATATATTTTTTTGAACTGAGGGAGTACATCGACACGTGTACGAAATTTTTTAGAAAGTCATCTCTTATAAAAGTCTTTTAGGGCCCGGCACAGTCGATCGTCGGTGGGTCAACCCTGGCGGCCGGCACTCAGCCTCATCCTCATTAGTCATTCCTCTTGCTCTCTCCTGGTATAAAAACTCAAAAATCTCCATCTGCATGAACCTAAGGCCCCGTTTCTTCCCATCACATCGATTGTACTTTCCGTCTGCATGAAGCACCAAATGAAGTAGCAGCTGTTGCATGTTTATACTTTTTGTCTGCCTAGGTCGAAATGAATCTTTTGAGTCTACTTGGACCATGATTGAACAAAAGTTATCAAATACAAACGAAAGTGCTGCAGTGCACTTTTTTCCTAACTTTTTCTCAACTAAACACAGCCTAAACGTGTGGGTTTGGCCCACCTGATTTTTATAGTTGGTACAGTGCAGCACATTAAAGTGTTTCATTAAAGGCAACTTACCTCCCTTCTGCCCGGCTGGCCTGCCAAAACACCCTCTTCATTCGTCATTTCATGTACTACTAACAGTAGTATGCAGGCAAGTAGTATGCAGGCATGTGAGCATGTCTCTAGTGCTCTCATTCATGCGATCACGCCACAACACCCACCACCACTAACCCCGCGCCATGCACCCTCTAATAACCGCCTGCTGCCTGCACTGCCCGAGGGGTCGCCGTCTCATGGCCATGGGCCGCCAGACTACTCGATCTGTGCACTGTCCTCATGTGCACTCGCAAGATTATGGAGCATCGTTCAGTTTCACCAGACTTGATACAGGCACAGGCACAGAAGATAACGACAATTAACCGCGCAATGCAACATTACTACGGCTCATCGATGACACGTACTGCACCTGTGCACCTGTCCTTATCTACTCTTTGTCCTTTAATCAGCATGCAAACTCAGCTGTGTCCGGCCGTGTGCTAGGTTGAGCTGGGCCCCCAGCCCACTGTCACAGTAATCGCAGTATGACTAGCAGCTTGTTCGTTTCTTTTCAGTCATGTAACAGTATTTTTCTCTCACAAAAAATTAGCACCAATTCAAATCAGCGCTTATTTTCAACCCAAACGAGGACCAGTAGCTGCTTATCTGCGCTCCTGCTGTCCACTGCTTGACAGGCAGGTGGTGGTCCACGAACACACAAGTAGATAGGCCCAGGTTTTGCTGTGTGTGCGTTTCCGGTTAATTTTATTTCTGAAAATACAAGTTTGGTGCATGTGGTATGTTCTATTGTACATACTATGCAAGAGCTAGTAGTCTGTGCATGGGCACGGAGAAAATGATTGGACAAAGCACTCCGAGTAAGATTAACCCCGTTCTTGTTATTTTTTAAACAACACTTATTTTTCAGCTCTGAAACAGTATTTTCTCAGACAACAAATCAGGTTTAGCCAAAAATCAGGTTAGCGTTTTAGCTCTAGCCAACTCTAGCGAACAGAGTGATAACAAAGCAAATTAGCAGTAGGATGTCTTCCAGCAGTCATGGCTGCATTTACTGAGGGAACAGTACAGAATGCAGAGTCAGCCGGGTGCGATCCTACTCGTACAGTACGTTCCTATGCATCGACACTGTCTGATCACGTCCTCAGCCTAGTACTAGTACGGAAGGCTGAACTGATTACACACAGGTGACAGGAGCGGGTTATTATGGCTCTGTTTAGATCCAGTGCAAATTGCAACTGCAACTAGTCACATCAATGTTGCGGCATATGTATGGAGCATTAAATATAGACGAAATGTTTGCATGTTTGTACTTTTTGTATGTGCATCACGAGACGAATCTTTTAAGTCTACTTGGGCCATGATTGGACAAAAGTTGTCAAATACAAACGAACGTGCTACAGTGCAGAATTGCAACTGCAACTGGGATCTAAACGGAGCCTATAAGGCCTTGTATTTGATAACTTTTGTCCAATCATGGTCTAAGGCTCTGTTTAGATCCAGTGCAAATTGCAACTGCAACTAGTCACATCAACGTTGCGGCACATGCATGGAGCATGAAATGTAGACGAAATGTTTGCATGTTTGTACTTTTTGCATGTGCATCACGAGACGAAGCTTTTAAGCTTACTTGGGCCATGATTGGACAAAAGTTGTCAAATACAAACGAACGTGCTACAGTGCAGAATTGCAACTGCAACCGGGATCTAAACGCAGCCTAAGTAGGCTTAAAAGATTCATCTCGTGATGTACATGCAAAAAGTACAAACATACAAACATTTCGTTTACATTTAATGCTCCATGCATATACCATAACGTTGATTGACTAGTTATAATTGTAATTTGCAGTGGATCTATACAGGGCCTAACTCACCCGATTGCGACCATGATTGTACTGTACTCCAAAGCAAGTCCCAAGAGATTAGTGCGGAGTACGTAGAGTAGGACTCCTGATTCATTGGAATCAAATCTTGGCAAAATCCGATTATCATCACCATTCACAACCAACAAATTGTCGGCATGGAAAATGCCGGTTGCTGCATGCATTTATTTGCTCCTGCTCGATGCATATTTAATATTTTACTTATCTGAATTCTTCCTGGCATGTTTCGAAGCTGTAGCTTTTAGAATAGGCAATGCCCATGCAACGCAAAGGCTTTCCGCTTGCACAGTTGCACTTGGCGTGGCGTGTGGCGTGGCAGTCGCATGCCATCCCCATGCAGCATGCTGGAAGAAGAAGGTCAGACAGAGCTGGGCTGGATGGAATCTGTTAGACTAAGCAATATGTGGTTGCATGTATTAGACTAGGCACCGTGCGGTTGCATGTGTGTGTCGCGTGTGTGGCTGCATGTGTGCAGAGGTTGTATAAATATGTAACCGATGCGATCAATAGAACCATCCCTTACATTCTTTCATGGTATCACAGGGGGTTACGATCCCCGCTTCCGCAACCCTAGACGCCGCCGGTCCTCACGACCGACGCGGCCTCGCCGTCGCTGGGCCTCGCGCTCGCCGGCCGCACGCGCGCCCCTGCGCCGTGCCTTCCCTCCGTCGCTGGGCCAAGGCTCGCCGGAGTACCACACGTGCGCCACCACGACGCCGTGCGTTCTGATCGCGCCGCCGACCGATCCATCCGCGCCGGCCGCCGATCCCGTCGTCACGTCGCGCGCCGCCGACCGATCCATCCGCGCCGGCCGCCGATCCCGTCGCCACGTCGCGCGCCGCCACGACCGATCCGTCCACGCCGCCACGGTCCGTCCGCGCCGCCACGACCCGATCCGTCCGCCCGCCGCCGGTTTCCTGCCTCTACCCCAACCATGGCGGAGACCGCGGCCGAGCGCGCCGCCCGGGAGGCCCAGGAGCAGCGCGACCGGGAGGCGGCCGCCGCTGCCCGCGCCAAGGCCCTCGACGAGTACGAGGCCAAGTACGCCGACGTCCACGCCGCCGCCATCGCTGTCCTCAACATCAAGGTGCTCGTGCCCGTCGTCCTGGATCGTGTCGCCAACAACTACACCCGGTGGCGCGCCCTCTTCCTCGTCGTCTTGGGCAAATATGCCCTCACCGATCACGTCCTCACCGATGTGGTCAACGATGATCGCCCGGCGTGGCTGCAGATGAACTGCACCGTCCTCACGTGGATCTACGGCACCATCAACCCCGACCTGCAGCAGTCCACGATGTTGAAAGAGCCCAACGCGCGGGTCGCATGGGTACATCTGGAGGACGAGTTCCTCGGGCAGCGCGAGTCGCGCGCCCTCTTGCTGTCCGCCGAGTTCCGCACCGTCAAGCAAGGCTCCTCCTCCATCACGGACTTCTGCCGACGCCTCGAGACGATGGCCGCCTCTCTTCGCGAGTTTGGCGACCCCGTTGGCGACCGCACCCTCGTCCTCACCCTGCTGCGCGGCCTCAGCGAGAAGTTCCGCCCCATGGTGACGAACATCAAGCTGCGACAGCCGTTCCCCAGCTTCTCGGAGGCGAGAACCCTGCTGCTCCTCGAGGAAATCGACCTCAACGACTTCGCCGGCGACGCCGGCACGTCCTCCAGCAGCACCACGCCGGCCGCGGGCGCACCGGCGCTCCTTGCGGCCACGGGCTCCACCAACACCGCATGGCGCCCCCCTGCCGGCGGCCCTGCTCCTCCTGGCCGGAACCAGGGCGGCGCGCCCACTGGCCAAGGCAACGGCAACCAGGGCGGCCGCTCCGGACGCCGTCGCGGACGCAACAAGCAGCAGCAGCAGGCACCGCACGGGCAACACCAGCGCCCGCCGGCGCAGTACCAGCCCTGGGCGTACTGGCCACCGCCCGCTCCGGGGCCGATGTACAGACCGCCTGCTGCAGGGTACATGGCCGTGCAGCAGCAGCAGCAGGCGTCGCACGGCTACCAGGCCGCTCCACCCGGCTTCGGCCTGCCACCAGGCTTCGGCGCACCATCCGGCTACGGCTACGGGGCGCCTGGCTACCACGTCGCCCTGCCGCCACCACAGCAGCAGCAGCCGTGGACGCCCATGCATGGAGGCAGCTTCGACACGTCCTCGCTCGCCAGCAACTTCAGCACCATGACGCTCTCCCCTCCCGGCACGGGCGAATGGTATGCTGACTCGGGCGCTGGCTCCCACATGGTCAACAACGCCGGTATACTCACCACCTCTCACCCTCCCTCGTCATCGCATCCTTCATCTATCATTGTTGGTGATGGGAACTTACTTCCCGTTACTTCCGTTGGATCACACTCTTTTTCGAACACTGGGCGTCCTCTAGTTCTTTCTAATGTTTTAGTTTCTCCAAACATTATTAAGAATCTGATTTCAGTTCGCCGGTTTACTATTGATAATAATTGTTCCATTGAGTTTGATCCCTTCGGCCTTTCTGTGAAGGATCTTCAGACACGGAGCGTGATCGCCAGGTGCAATAGCACGGGAGACCTTTACCCGTTCTTCACGCCATCCAGCACCACTGCCCTCACTGCTGCTGCATCTTCCACCACTCTATGGCATCGTCGTCTCGGTCATATCGGTTATGAGGCTTTGTCCACGCTCATTAGTTCCAATGCTATTCCATGTAATAAGCGCCATGATACTCATATTTGCCACGCTTGTCAGCTTGGTCGCCATGTGCGCCTTCCTTTTAGCATGTCAAACTCTCGTGCCTCGCACGCCTTTGATTTAATCCATTGTGATCTTTGGACATTCCCAGTTGTTAGTGTGTCTGGCTATAAATATTATCTTGTTATTTTAGATGACTGCACACACTACACTTGGACGTTTCCTTTACGCCTCAAATCCGACACGTTTGGTGCCATTACTCACTTTTTTTCCTATGTGCGTACGCAGTTCGGCTCCTCCATCAAGGCAGTCCAGTGCGACAACGGCCGTGAATTCGACCATTCTTCGGCCCGCACGTTCTTCCTCACTCATGGAGTCGTTATTCGCATGTCCTGCCCTTACACTTCACAGCAAAATGGGCGGGCTGAGCGCATTCTTCGCACTATAAATAATATTGTGCGCTCCATTCTTTTTCAGGCTAGTCTTCCTCCCGTTTATTGGGCTGACTCCTTGCACACTGCAACATATCTTCTCAATCGTCACCCCACTAAAACCCTCGACGGCCTCACTCCTTTCTTTTCCCTATATGGCACGCAGCCTACGTATGATCACTTACGCGTTTTTGGCTGTGCCTGCTATCCCAACCTATCATCCACAGCTCCGCATAAACTTTCACCTCGATCCACTCTGTGTGTGTTCCTGGGATACTCCACTGATCATAAGGGTTATCGGTGTCTTGATCTTCACACAAACCGTATCATCATCTCTCGCCATGTCACCTTCGATGAGACGGTTTTCCCCTTCGCCGATATGTCCTCTTCCCCCCAGGACCACACCACACTTGAGTTTTTGGATGCT
The DNA here is from genome assembly GCA_038502445.1 of Eremochloa ophiuroides. Taxonomy (NCBI): domain Eukaryota; kingdom Viridiplantae; phylum Streptophyta; class Magnoliopsida; order Poales; family Poaceae; genus Eremochloa; species Eremochloa ophiuroides. The sequence continues at coordinate 8,203,776 of JAHLJS010000002.1, forward strand.
GATGATTCCTCTTCGCCCGATGGCGCAAGAGCTGTGCTTGCAGGTACCCGCCTCCCCGGCGGCATGGATGCTGCTCCGGGGGGTCATACCGACTCTCTGGCCACGGGCGGCCTCGACCCCACCGCCTCGGCCCCGGGCGGCCACGGCCTGGCCTCGGGCGGCCACGGTGCGCCGGCCACGGGCGGCCACGGCCCGGCCACGGGCGGCCACGGCGCGTTGGCCACGGGCGGCCACGGCTCCTCTCCAGCTGAGCCGGCCACGGGTGCTGCTGGTGGCCCCGCTTCGACCGCGCCTGGTGCCACTGCCCCTGCGGACGGTCCGTCCCAGGCTGCTGCCAGTGGCGCCGGGCGCCCAGCCGGCCGCACCACCGCCACAGTTCCTCTCCAGCAAGCACCTGTCGTCAACGCACACGGCATGCGCACACGCGGCAAGGACGGCATCCGGCAGCCCGTTGACCGTCTCAACCTTCACGCGGCACCGCTGTCCCCTGTGCCTTCCTCAGTCCGTACTGCCCTGACTGACCCCGCATGGCGCCGTGCAATGCAGGATGAGTTTGATGCTCTGCAGGCTAATGACACATGGACCCTGGTGCCTCGACCGTCCGGTGTCAACCTTGTTACTGGGAAATGGGTGTTTCGTCACAAGTTCAAGTCTGATGGCTCTCTGGACCGTTACAAAGCTCGTTGGGTACTCCGCGGTTTCACACAGCGTCCAGGTATCGACTATGATGAGACTTTCAGCCCAGTGGTCAAACCAGCAACCATCCGCATAGTTCTTACTCTGGCACTCTCTCATTCATGGCCTATTCATCAGCTTGATGTGAAGAATGCATTTCTTCATGGCATCCTGAATGAGACAGTATATTGTGTTCAGCCTGCCGGTTTTGTTGACACCTCCCGCCCAGATTATGTGTGCCGGTTGAACAAGTCACTCTACGGTTTGAAGCAAGCACCCCGAGCCTGGCATCATCGCTTCGCAAGTCATATCACTTCTCTCGGATTTGTTGAGGCGAAGACTGACAGTTCTCTGTTCATATACAGCCAGGGTACTGATGTGGCATTCTTGCTTCTCTATGTTGATGACATTGTTCTTACAGCCTCCTCTACGAGTTTTTTACAGCGGATCATCCATGCTCTCCGCCAAGAATTCTCTATGACAGATATGGGGGCTCTTCACCACTTCCTCGGCGTCAGTGTGCAGCGTCAGAGTGACAGCTTATTCCTCTCCCAGCGTCAGTATATTCTGGACATTCTTGACCGTGCTGGTATGCTTAGCTGCAAGCCTTGCAGCACACCTGTGGATACTCATTCCAAGCTTTCTGCCGATGGAGCTGCCGTCACCGACCCCTCCTCCTACCGCAGTATTGCTGGTGCTCTTCAGTATCTCACTTTTACTCGTCCAGATATTGCTTATACTGTCCAGCAGGTGTGCCTCTACATGCATGACCCCCGGGAGCCTCATCTGTGCGCTATGAAGCGCATTCTTCGCTACCTTCAGGGTACCTTGGATCTTGGTCTTCATCTTCACCGGACCTCACCAGTAGATCTGACTGTCTACACAGATGCAGATTGGGCGGGCTGTCCTGACACGCGCAAGTCCACTTCTGGCTATGCGGTGTTTCTCGGGGACAATCTCATCTCGTGGTCATCTAAACGTCAGCCTACAGTGTCCAGGTCCAGTGCTGAGGCGGAGTATCGAGCTGTGGCAAACGGCGTTGCTGAAGCCTGCTGGTTACGACAACTACTGCAAGAGCTTCATCATCCTCTTCGCCGTGCTACCGTGGTCTATTGTGATAACATCAGTGCTGTTTACCTCTCCAGCAATCCTGTCCAGCACCAGCGGACCAAGCATATTGAGATTGATTTGCACTTCGTGAGAGAGCGAGTCGCCCTCGGTGAAGCACGCGTCCTGCACGTTCCCACTACGTCTCAGTACGCCGACATCTTCACCAAAGGTCTGCCGACATCAGTCTTCACGGAGTTTAGGTCCAGTCTTAATGTTCGCGGCGCTCCCAGTTAAAACTGTGGGGGAGTGTTAGACTAAGCAATATGTGGTTGCATGTATTAGACTAGGCACCGTGCGGTTGCATGTGTGTGTCGCGTGTGTGGCTGCATGTGTGCAGAGGTTGTATAAATATGTAACCGATGCGATCAATAGAACCATCCCTTACATTCTTTCAGAATCAATGGAGGTTGCACCGAAACGTGCATTGCCGAAGATAGACGGGAGGGGGGCCCTAACCCTAACTCCGGGCCGGGCGGGCGCTGAGCAAAACGGCATGGGTCGGTGTCGCGTCGTGCGTGTGGGACTGTGGCGTGTGTGGGCCGGTGGCCTCCCCCAAAGGCGCGACAAGCCAGGACTGTGCAGGCATGCCTCCACATTCCCCACCCTGACATGGCAGCCCCATCATCAGCCATCCCCGATTAAAGCTAGTAGTACCCCTCTTCTCTGATAGTACTCCATTCATCACTTGAGCTTATAAGCCAATAATCAGCGTTTTTGTTTCAGCCACGGAACAACATTTTCCTTCACCATAAATCAGCATCAACAAAAATCAACATTTATTTTCATTTCAAACTAATATGATAATATATAAATAATATAATATTAATGTTTATTATGTATTACTTTGGGGAGCATGATTGTTGGACTTATCTTTGGGGAGGAAATTTTGATGTTGCCAAGGCTTACAGAAGTTTAATTGGCACATCTCAATGCAATCCTATTTTCAACAGTCTGTGGAAAACTGCTTGTCAAAACAAGAGGAAGATATTTTTTTGCGAATCTTGAAGGACAGATTGGAGTACAAAAGAACTATTAAAGAGACGCAATATGGCCATGGACCATTAAGATTGTGAATTATGCCCTTTCAACACTGAGGAATCGCTGATTCATCTCCCTTTTAACTGCCTTTCTCGGAAGTCTGCTATAGCTTACTTTGAACTTGCCTATACAAACTGAAGATCTGGTTGTTGGAATTAGACAACTACATTTGTCGTTTTCTTTGAAAATCATAATCTCTATGTGCTGATCGATTTGGACTCTTCGCAATGATTGTATGTTCAGACAGATGCCTCCTACCATTAGGCGTTGTAAGTTGATCTCCAAGCAAGAAATGGCCCTGGTTATGCTTCGGGCTAAAGCTTCTCTCCACCCGGCGTTAGATTCATGGCTGCATTCCTTTATATAATCTACTATTTTTTTTTGTCTCTTGAACGATTTTGTACGAGTCTGCACCCTTTTAAGTTTTCAATAAAAGCACAGTAGGGGCTTCCACCCCTCTTGTTTCCCTTCAAAAAAAAATATTTATTATGTATAATAAGTATCGATGAATTAGTAATGCAATATATTTTCGTAATACATAATTGGATATTTGAACTAGATAACCTTCTTTATAAATTTAGTCAAAATAAAAAAACAACTTTTTGGAAGACGAGATTTATTGTTCGACTGAGCTAAAATTCGACTGGACTGAATTATATGGCTGAATTATCGTGAGGAAAAAAAATACTGTTTTGTAATAAAGCGAATAGAGCATTACTTTCTTTTAGGGACAGTTCTACTAGTCTCTACGGGTCTTATTCTCCCCTAGTAGCAGATGTCAATGGCACGACAGAGAGAGAGAGAAGCAGGCAGGCACGGAGGGGCAGAGGCAATGCAGCCTTGAATGCAAAAGTTGCTCGAGTCTTTAGGGCCCTGGACTGCCATGGCTCCATGGCTCCCTGCACAGTAGCCATAGCTGCATGCAGTGCAGGTGCAGGGACGGACCAAGGGAAGGGACCAAGGGCCAAGGCTGAGAAGGCCATGGCTAAGAACAGCTACCCCGCTTTGCTGAGTTTCGCATTATTGTGCCGTGCTCCATCTTTTGCTTTTCACTTCTTTTTCCTCACATTCCATCTCGCTTTCATCTTCTTCCTTGGATTTTAGTACACATACCCACGCTAGCTAGCTAGCTAGCTTCCATGCAAACATTCAAACAAGATTAGAAAGAAAGCAAAGCGAAGGGATACCTAGCTAGGAACAGGATGGGAGTATACTTGCCACTACGCCACTAGATTGTGTTCTGCCAAGCAACCCTAATCTCCGGGTTGTTTAATGGCTGATGGCTTTGCATCAAAGATTCCAACGCTGATTTGATGTCAGTTTCATTCTGTCCACTGCCTTGTGACTTGTGAGGAGTAACAGGAGTATTCTCATGCAGACCTGCTGCACAGTCAACCATTCAAACCTGCATGCGCTCTGAGCACTGCACTGCCCAACAGCATTTGATCCTTTTCCAGATAGCAACTGTCTTCTTTTCCTCTTTCATTTTCCTTAAAGAGAAAAAAGGGCTGCTCAGAAAACAAAAGGAAAAATAAAGAAAATATTCGAGCTGTCCTAAAATAATTATATATATCTGACAATATAAGTGTGTCTAGATATATAAAGCCTGCTTGGTTCATAGCCAAATTTTAACATACCAATTTTGGGGCAAGTTTCAAAAATTTAACAAGTAATTGGTTAGATGCCAAAATTTTGGTAATCTTTCCAAAATATTGGCAAGATAAAATCTCTTTCATGATGGTAGCAAACCAAGTGTCACCATTCATTATCTTGCCAAAATATTGGTTGCCAAAATATTGATATGCCCACACTTTGGCTTTCTCTAAAATTGGCATGGCAAAAATTGGCTATGAACCAAGCAGGCCCATAAGGCCCTGTTCAGTTTCTTCAAAAATTTCAATTTTTCCGTCACATCGTATTATGTTGAATATTTGGCCACCTGTATGGAGTATTAAATGTAGATAAAAAAGTAATTATACAGTTTACATGTAAATCGTGAGACGAATCTTTCGAGTGCGCTTAAGTTATCATTGAACACTTATAGCATACGTTATTCTAACTGTCCAGCATCTAAATCTAAATACAGTCTAAGTAGAGGTGTATTTATTTTATGACAAAAAAAGTAGATATTGATCGACTCAATATTTTTTTGTGTTTCCTATAATACTTGGCCGAAGCTTCTAAAGATCTCAAACGGTGCATCGTCTAGCGACGATGATCCCTGTAGCCTCGAGAATGCATGCGATTACGGCTGCCTCTTAGGTCTTAGCTAATAGATGGCCGCATTATTTATAAGAGGGGTAAACAACCTATTTGTTTCAGTGTATCAGCCAAAATCAGCGATGTTTTTAACAGCGGAACAATATTTTTCTCTCACAACAAATCAGGATGAGCCAAAATCAGTGTTTAGGTTTAAGCGAGAAAGCCGGCTGAAAATAAATTTACATATCGATCATCTAATACCACTTGAGCGATATAAGTTTTCATATATTGCTAAGATCAAGTGACGATGGTGTGGAAAGATGCAAGAGAAGTCTTTCCAAATGATTGAAAAACGGTACGTAACTCACGCACACAAGCTGTTGAAACAATTTGTGGAGTTAAGCGCATTTGAATAGGTTTTGAAAGTGAAAGCTTGTTCTTTTCACCAATCAGTGTTTATTTTCAGTCACGAAATAGTATTTTTCTCTCACAACAAATCAGCACGAGCGAAATCAATATTTATTTTTCGGCCCAAAAAACAGGCTGGAAGTTGGTGGATTATTGTATAGTCGGATTAATCCACTGATACCCTAAAGCGTACTAGCATCGAAGTATATGCTACATCATTTCAGCGCACACACTGACACACAGAAGGTGGGCTGGAGTCTCCCGACCGTGGGACATACTAATGCAATACGGACACAAATATAGCTCAAATTATACAATTGTAAAAGAAGTAGGATTCGTAGCAGTTTGTCTGGGTTCTCCTAGGGGTAATCAACGTGTTCAGGCTTGGCCTCCGGGTTTGTTGAAGAACGAGTTGGCGGGCTATTTCTTACTAGACGAACATGACTTGTGAGTGGGCTAAACTCTCCGAAGAACCGGTAGTGGGCTGTAATGAACAAAGAAAAGAAAAGAAAGAATGAAAGAAAGAAAGAAAAGAAAAAAAAAACCAAACCGTCTATAACAATGGGCTCGCTGCTCCCGTTGCAACTCCTTTGAATGTTTTCTACCTGTCCAGTAAATTCTAGTGCTCACATCTTTTCTTAAGATTTTCTCAGGATTTACTGACGCTATGAGCGTCTATGTTGTACCGTGTAATTTAGGCCAGACTTAATATTATATTTTTTATCTCGAGTTTTAAAAATATGAAACTGTACATAAAACGAGAACCTCTATTAATGCATCGTTATACTGTACATTTTCACTGGTTATTTTACCTTTTTTGGGTCCCACCGTCTCTCTCCCCTCCATCAAAACCATGGCAAAACAAGCGGGCGAGGCGAAGGAGCTCACAGAGCCAGCGCACGATGGAGGAGATCTTGCGGCCGAGCGAGCACACGTGGCCGCGCGAATCTCGTGGCCCTCAAAGCTCGCTAAAGACGACGACCCCCATGGCCTGGTGGAGTCACTCGAGCGTAGGAGCTCACAACTCGGCAGAGTCCCTTGTGCGGAGGAGCTGCGACCGCGGCAGCGCTTGGCCCGCGACAACTTCACCCGCGACGTAGGTGCTTGGCCTGCGGAGGACTCGCCCACAACGGATGTGCTCGGCTCAATGCGGACGCGCGGCAGACTCACCCGCGTGCGGTGGAGGTGCTTACTCGTGATGGAGGCCCTCGTGGCGGTAGAGGAGCCCAATGAAACGTATCGGTCGTCTCAACGCATGTTGAAAACGCCGCTCACTCCTATCGTGGGGATGAAAGGGTTCCCTTCTCCTTTGCTCGTTTCATGCAAAAAAAAACTTTTGATCAGCTAATGTCATACTCGATTTAATGAGCATGAAACTTTCATTGAGATTGACCTAAAAAATGGTCAAATTAAACTATTTAAGGTTGCTACTCTAATAAATTCAGGTTGGATATTTAGAAACAGTGCCTTGTTTGTGAGAACTTATTGTGACTGCGACTAATTTATAGATCTGATTTTATACAAGAGAAAAAAAATATTATTTTATTACTAAAAAGTACGGCTGATTCTGCCAGCATTCGCTGATAGTCCATGTGGTATTCCAATCTGTTACACTATCTCCAATTGGCTCTGTTCGCTGGAGCTGATAAGCTGAGCTGATTTCGGCTGTTGCTGATTTTTTGTGAGAGGAAAACACTGTTCCAGAGCTGAAAAATAAGCGCTTTTTAGACGAAGCGAACAGGGCCAACGAGAACCTAAATTTAATATCTTTGTGTCATGCATATTGAAAGAGTCCTCCCCAAACTTTCATCGCCTCCAACATCAGAAACACAAATCCACCTGGCAACGTCGAAGCCCACGGTCTCCCCTACTCCTCCCTTCCGCCTAGTTGTTCGCCTCCGGTTGTACGTTGTCGCGTTCCCCACTCCTCGCCGCCGTGCGCGCTCCCTGCTCCTTGCCGCTCCTCGCCGCGAGGAATGTGTCGGCGCGTCGTGGAGCCGCCTCACCCCACGGCGGACCTAGCTCGCCGTGGGCACCTGCTCAGGCAACGATGGGGAGCCCTATCGATGCTGGCCGAGAGAGCAGCCGCGCGGCCACCGCGTTGCCGGCTCCAGCTCCTTCCCTCATGCTGCTCGCAGTGGTGGGTCCCGTGCGGCGCGCAGGACGACACAAAGAGACCGAGAACGATGTATGTTTCCGTTGCGAGTTGCCTTCGACCTAAAATAAGTGATGTGTTTGCCTATCTTGATGGAGGCTACTTTTATTTGGGCCGGTCTTATACCAACTCTGTTGAAGACCGTCCTGCTCCACGATTCTACCTTTGTCCTATGTCCACCTTGCCGGACTACCATGTTTCTACTACCTTGTCGACCAAAGGAGTAGGATTCCGATTACCATAGGGTCGCACCCGTGTCCCCCGCGCGGTGCACTGGATACCCCGGCGTCGCGTCGTGTCCGGCCGTCCCCGTCCGTCCGATTCCGCTTCCGGTGTCGCCGCGCATAGAACATCCATCCATCACGTACGCCACCCATCAACCATCAACCATCATCCATCCATCACGTAGGAGTACGCCGCACATCTTATATCTATGCCCCATCACGTCCTACTGCACCATCAATAACAGCATGTGAAAGAAAGGACGCTAGGGCTAGATGACCACGACAGACGATGGCTGGGACGAAGACCCTTCGTTCCTCTCTTGTTTCTTGCATGCAGATAGAGAGACATGGAATGACAGGTGGGGGCTACAAGGCATCTCTTGTGAGCTTTCCGTGGGCCTTCACATGGCCATGGCCCCGTTCGGTGTACCACTGTCGACTGGTGCTGACTTCGACTCCTACTCCTACTTCTGGCACTACTACTTCTGGCAGCATCCTGTCACGAGGTCACGAGGTCGGTCTGTCGGTCACCCCTCACTCATCCCAACTCGCCGGTCGCCGGTCGCCGCTCTGTATTGTTGCAATTGCACGGTTGCACAAAGAGACACGGCGTGTCGTCGTGGCAATTTTGCCTAGTCTTGCCCGTGCTACTAGACACCGTAAATCTATATCCCATTAGAAAATACAGTATATTCTTTTTTTCCTGAGTTACCTAATATTCTTTAACGTTTATAAACTCATAAAAGTAAGTGTTATATACAGTCAATATATGAACAAGGGCGTATTTGAGACTGTTTAGAGTTGTTATCAACCGAAAAGGGAAGATTCAAAGGGCCTTGTTTGGCTTTGTTTATTGAGTGACAATCTGGATGGATTAATTCATGCTATATCTAATGATCAAAGGTAGGTGGCTGGCTACACCTACAGATGATAATTGTTCATCATTTAATGAAGATGGAGGCTGGATGCTTGTGTAGCATCACCAACTTGGAGATAAAAAGTAATGTGTGAGGCAAATATATACTATGTCATTTCATTTCACTAGTTTAAGATTGAATAGAGAAGTATTTGACCGAGTTTCAGATAGATAATTGTATTATTAGGAAGAGCAAACTTATTTGCACATCGGTTATCTTGTGTCATTTAAGCAATCTAACTCTGCATGCTTGCTGAGAAGAGTGACAGAAGCGAACACTTTGGGGTTTGCACATTTGTAAGACGGTGAAAGGAGAGAGCTAGAGGGGAGTTCATATGGCATCTGACCCTAGAGTGGTTAAGGTCTGACGGTTAACCGGACGCACTTTTCCTAGCGTGGCCCTACCTTCAGGGCACGCATCCTGCGATCAGCCGTGTCGTCAAAGTCTAAGGATTGATCCGACGATAGGTACCACCATATCTAACAGCTAAAAAATACCTCTGAATCTTTTTTTGACCCGCGTCGGATGACGTGCCTCGTTAGTTCGATAGCGTCGGACTAAGGCTATCGGCCCTTGGCCCAAGTCCTGCGTAGAGCCGTTGGGCACGTAACTGGTCGAGTCTCGAGGGTCATGTGGCTCGCTCTGGTTGGGTTGTGAAACTGTACACAAAATGAGATGGAATTGCACCTAAGGCTGCGACCGGTGAATGTTCCCTAGTGCGAGGTAGCCCTTTTACTTTCTGTAAGCTCGAGTAAGTATAGCTGTCAGGCGCCCCTTGTTAAGTAGTAGATGCATGTCTTCGAGGGACTATCGCACGAAAGATGCCTACTCAATGCTCAGCTCACGATGAGTATCTCGACAATCAACGTGTATGGGAATTACGTGTTCCAAACCAGGTGAGGATCTTTGGGTGGCTTTTCTCTAAAAACTGTAGGAGTATCTGAGCTAACCTCTTTCTTAAGCACGTCAAGAGACGAAGCCAGAAAAATATTTAGAGGGACTAAGCTAAACAAAGAGTTAGACTAACTTAACTTAATTTGACTTTAAGTTGAGTCTAAGTTACGATTATTGTCTTCTTCAACCTTTAGAATCACGTTTCTAGCTCCTATTCCTAAAAAAAAATACTGCAAACTTTCCACAAGGTGACAGACGGTAGGGAGGCTAGAACCCCTAGCCCGGGTGCTAGCTCCGTCCATGAGCATGTCATTGGACGTCGGTGGAGAGGACTGCCAGCGGTGCGGTGCCCTTGCTAGTACTAAAACAAGGGCTCACCATTCCTTCAGGTGCCCTAAAAGCTCGATCCTCTGGGAAGACATCCCGGCTTGAAAATTCTTCAGATTGTTCTTTTGGCCAATCAACGTTTATTTTCAGTCACGAAATAGTATTTTTCTCTCACAACAAATCAGCACGAGCCGAAATCAGCGCTTATTTTTCAACCAAAAGAACAGGGTGCTTGTCTAAACACGTGCGGGCGAACACTGGATTTTCCCTGACCTTCTTGACGTCCTGTGTGTTGGCGTTGATTGGTACTCGCAACTCGGTGCTCACTGCTCTCCGGAGAATCTGGGAAGTGAGCTGCATACTTTCGATTGTTTGTGATGATGATGTAGATATTTGGATTCACCCTTTCGTAAACCCGCTTTACAAGATCGCAAAGCGACAAACTCACTGTTTGCTTGTACATTCAGCTAAGATTTCAAGTTCTTTTCAGACATATAATAGTATTTCTCGCAATAAATCAGCATTAATCAAAACCAACGGTTCTTTTTCAAGCAAAGGTGTACACTCTGGTAGCCAGGTAGTGGCTACTATGTTCAAAGTAACTGCACATCTCACCTTTCAAAAGAAACATTTTTTTTAAATGACTAAGTTCAGTAAAAAATATTCACAACCTTTGTTTATTACGAAAATGCCCTACATTAATCTACGTATGTTCGAGCAAACTTTTTTTAAAAAAATCCTTGAAAAGATATGTACCTATTATGAGACGGGGACCAGTTTAGAAATATATGACGGGTATCCAACTAGGATTTTCTTTTTGAAAAATCACTAGGACAATTTTGGAGTATAGCAAGAGTCACCAGCTGCTCATGTTGCCATGCATGCAAACGAGCAGAGCAGAGCTGCAGACGGATAGGTAGACAGATATACTGTAAAGAGATTTGAGGCTGATTCTGCTGAATGAATTCAGTAGTCCAGCCGGACGGATCAGATACCAGAGCAATAGAGCACGATACAGGCGATGATGTCCGGATTGATTGCAGAAACGGGTGTGTATGTACTAGGCAACGTAGTCAATCCGACAACCAAACGGGTGTGTATGTACTGAATCCACACAGGCTTGACCACTAGAAAAAACGCTGCAAATCAGTGAGATCTCAGCACTTGGGTGAGCGGTTAAATAAACATGGAATGTATTAAGCGAAGGTCATCGAGACATCCCATGGCAGCAGTAAAAAATAACAATGGCAACAGAAACTGAATCCAAGCATAAGTGCAGAGGGTGAATCCCATTTGCTTGTATGTACAGGGTACGAACAAAGAGTGACTGCATAAATGTAACAAAACAATACTGATGAGCTTCAGTCTTCACAGCTGCAGCGCTCCCAAAAATAATGTTACTGGTTAAGCATTACTCCTACAAATGTTGTAAGATTAGCCTCCTCACTGCATAATCAGCAAAATACACCAGTGTTATCGTGTGAGAATAGATAGGGTATATGCATGCAATAAGCTGTTCACTAAACAACACTGTGCAAAGCACATAGGAGTAATGAACAAAGGTTTAAGGAGACTACACAATGGAAAACTTTTTTTTTTTTTTGCTTAACCACTACAAAGACCTTTGCTAGTGAACTTATGTTCAAATTCCAAGCCAACAAAAACACATTGGCTTGTCTAACTGTCAACAATATACAGTTGCGTTCATGAATGCTGTCATATGATATGGGCAAGATAAGTTCACTCGGCAAAGCCTAGTAGAAATGTTGGCCCCATTTGTTGAGAGAACAGTTTAAGAGAGCAGTAAAAAGAATTATGGACTAAGAAACCAAAATCTTTTCATCTGACTTCCATAGTTCAATTCTAGTCATAAAGATGATGATATGAAAATGAACAATTGATGAGTTAATCAAACTAATACGGAATGTGAATAGTATATAGCAGCAATACAATTATTATTAGACCTGCTTCACAAATTCATCATGAAAGACAAACATGAAACAATAATATGGCATTTGAAAGGCAGAATAGCCAAATTGATCCCTCATCTTTCATATCAGGTTCAATTTAGTCCTTCAACTCTCAAAATGGCCAAACTATTCTCTCAACTTTTGATTTTGGTTCAGTTTTCATCCTTAAGCTAATCTCGCGCTCCATGTTGGCAGTCCCAGGCGGCAAAGCCTAGTGGTGACCTTAGCTTTGGCTCAATGCATTAAAGCTAATTTCACATGAAATTGCCTTGGTTCTAGCCATGAAAGGGACATTAAAGAACTTTTTCAAATTTTCATTGGATCAGTAGCATATGTTCTTTCTTTTGTCGCTACATCCTCCGTGCTCAATCCACATTTCATTGGAAATGCGTGTCCAGCATAATGTTGTTCAAACAAAAAATGCAATGAACTTGAGTGTGAAAGTACCGATTAATTCTACCTTCACTAACAATGCCAACGGCCAAAACTCACCTATCAACCAAAGCCGACACCAGCAAATTTGCTCACTAGGACTGCCACGAGTGCCAGGTTAGCACAAGGATGAATTAGGACACAAAATTAAAGATGAGGGACTGCTTTGGTCAATTTGAAAGTTGAGGGACTGAATTGTCAAATTGAGCCTGAGACGAAAGGTGAGGGACTAATTTGGCTATTCTGCCTATTTCAAAAGTTAAAATCTTTAAGACTGATGGAAAAGACGAGTCTAACTACATACGCGTGCAGACATACTTCATGTTATTAGTATAGCAAAAAGGAGAGTCTAGCCACAGTGAAAAAGAGTAACCAAAAAAATTAATCAGAAGGTGAACAAGGAGAATTACCTTGTTGGAATCTGACTTCACAAGGCCTGATTTTATGCCAGTGGAAGCCGGTATGCCAATTTTCTGCTGACTTCCCTTGAATTGACTCAATCTGCTATCGTATGAGTTGTCCGTTTGGTTCTCCATGTAGCCATAGTCTATGATTCCAAAAGGCGTGTAATGACAGGGAGATGGGTATGAATAAGCCACATAAGGACCATAAGGGACATAGGGTAAACTGTGGGGAGAGTACATTCCACCCTTGGCCATGTCCATTGAATCATAACGGTCTGCATAATGATACCTACTGTGCGGAGAGTACAGTTCACCCTTGGCCATGTCCATTGAATTGTAATGGTGTCCATTTTGATACCAGCGCCTCCCCCTTGGTTCGGCAATTTTAGCTTCCACTTTTACCCCATTCAAATAATGAAACCTGTCTTTTAAAACCTTGACTGTAGCTTCCTTGGAATCAAATGTGACAAAACCAAAACCCCTTGGCTTTCTTGTTTCTCTATCAGAAATCACGGCAACATCAGTTATCGTGCCAAACCTCTCAAAATAATCTGTGAGATGGTCCATGGTGACATGATCACCAAACCCACCCACAAAGATCTTCGAATCAACATTTGAATCAGCGGTAGTGCTAGTCTGTGCAGATCTTGTTTCTTGTTTCTTTTCTGCCCTCTTGACATCGACCTATACATCGCCAGCATCAAACAAATGAATGAACAGTCAAAATCACAGATACAAAGAAATTTCCTAAAGAAAACTGCTTACAAAAAAAAATGAACATAGTAGTGAATTTGATAACTTTGGACCAAAAAAAATGCACAAAAGTCACAACACGCCAGCTTATCAGGAGATAAATGAAAACAACTGATTCATCAAATCGACTGACAAAATACTAATAAATAGATAAAAACAAGTTTGCATTAACCAGAAAAATATCGCAGAGCAGATAGGCATAGGAATCAACTATCAGAAAGAAAAACACCATAGATCTATAGGGAGTAGGGACAAGCATCTCTATAGCCACACTTCCTACAAAATGTATGAAACCATCAAGATGTATTGATTTTATACTTGAAAATCTTGCTTCTCATGGGTTGAAAACTTGTGCCGCCTCGCACATCTCACTACATGTACATATATACAAGCAACCAAAGAAAAGTTCCGAAGCACGGATAAGCAGCAGGCTGTGAACCTCCGCCCTACGGATACCACATTGACAATGTAGAATTCAAACTTGGACCACGAAACCAGAACAAAAGGGAGTGCCCATATAGAAGGATTTGAAATACAGTTGCTCATCTTGCATTGGGGACAAGCAAGCAAGAACTAGTGGTTTTAGCAGAAGGATGCAATCCTCATTCACTTACATCTTCTGTTATGAAGCTTGCCGTGGATTTGAAGTATACCAAATTTATCTAGACAGGCTTCAATTTTGTCAACAGAAATATTACATGCATAGGTACACTCAACTCGTGTTTTTAAGCACCTCAATTACACAGTAGTAGTCACAGCTTCAATTTTTTAACACGAATTTTACATATACATAGCTAAACTCATCTCGTGTATTCAAGCACCTCCAACTTCTCAATAGTAGTGGAAGGAACAATCTGATCCACGAGGCTGGGCAAATCAGTGCCACGCCACAATTCCCGTAAGCAAATTTTTAGATTGATCCCACACTACCTAGTGTCTAAAAATCTCATAAGCTCTAAGCGCACAAAACACAGTATCAACTACAGCTACAATTCCCGTAAGCAAACTTTTAGATTGATCCCACATTACCTAGTGTGTACAAATCTCATAAGCTCTAAGCGCGCAAAACACAGTATCAACTACAGCTACAATTCCCGTAAGCAAACTTTTAGATTGATCCCACACTACCTAGTGTCTACAAATCTCATAAGCTCTAAGCGCGCAAAACACAGTATCAACTACAGCTACAAGTTACGGCTGGCTAAAAGTTGCGAATTCCTAGCACAAGTCACCGTCACCTCCCAGAGAGAGCACAAACCATTCAAACGCCGCCGCCGCAAGGCGGTTAATTTCAAACGCCGGCGATAATTTAAAGATTGAAAAAAAAAGAGCTCACCCTGCAGCCGAAAAAGGTGTCGTGCCTGTCGCTCTCCTTGGAGTCCAGCGCCCTCAGCAGCGCCTCGTCGTCGACGAACTCGACGAAGCCGAAGCCGCGGCCGAAGCCGTCCGGATACGCCATCACCAGCGCTACCACCACGGGGCCGTAGCGGGCGAAGTGGGACCTGACCATGTGCGCGGTGATCCCCAAGCGCGGGATCCCGCCGATGAAGAGCCTCCGCGGCTCGTGCTCCTGTTTCGCCATCCCGGCGTAGAGCGCTGTGTGCTTCTGACTGCCGCGCTGCCCGCTGCCGGCGAGGCACGACGAGACGGCGAGACGGTTACGGGGGGGCAAGAGAAGAGAGGAGAGGGGAGCGCGGGTTCGGTTCGGAAACAGCGGCGCGCGTGGGCGAAAGAGGCGGAGAAGTGAAACGCAAACGCCTTGCCTTTCGCTAGGGTTAGTTGGGTTTGGGCTGGCAGAGGTTTTTAAGTGGTGGATGCGTGGACGCGGCCCTTTTTGGGTCAGGACTCTGCTTCCTGGGCCAGTGTACATTCGACGCGCTAACGTTCGGAATTCTGTTGGACTCGGTCGCTTGGTCTTGAGAGGAACGAACTCCGCGGAGGCCGGGGCGGGCCTCTTTCTCTGGGACTGTGGAGTCAAGAGTCCATGAACGCGACGATGACGAGTGCTTTTGCCGTGCGCAGCGCGGCGCGACCTGTGTTGACAGTCGATTACAGCTGCAGGTCTACAGCCAGACGCGTAAGAGCATGCTAACAAAAAAGATCGATTCCTTACTTATATACACGACTCTTATTATATCATTGCACCAGGTGCGGCAAAAGAAGATATATAAAATGCTTAGGTTCGCTCCCCATTCTTTAGGTGTGATAATAATAATAATATAGCTAAGCTTATGTAAGCAACTTTTCTATATTTTTTTTTTCTTTGCTAAAGGGATTACATTAAAACATGACACGAATATCCCCAAATTATTTGTGAATAAGCTAAAATACAAAGGATGTGATATTCCATCTAGGCTCTGTTTGGTTGGCTGGATTACACGGCTAGCTGGCTGATTGTTGTGCGCTGAATGACTGGCTGATGTTGGCTGGTAAGTTCAAGCGAACAGAGCCAAATTCTTTTAGCGTCATTTTCCCTAGTAGTTTTCCTTGATACATGCAATGCTATAGATGAACATAATTTTGTTAAACATCATAGCCTTAGCGCAGTCGTCATACCAAATTTATTTGACGATATCAATACGCCACAGGATGTCAAGATCCGACATCTGAATGCTAGTCCAAAACATATGTGAAACGATAAAAAAAAACATCGATTGTTCAATTGAATCGCTCGGTATACCATGGGATGCAGATTCAACTACTCCTATCCCTTGATCAAGGACGAACTCAACACCGAGGTGGGCAGGGCTTGAGCATCCCTTTAGTTGCTGGAAGCATGGAGCCCTCCTGAGCCCACTTTACAAGTTTGTAGACATTGAAGTTTACAAGTGAGAGTTAGGTGTAGAAAAACAAGAAGAACCATTCCTATCATATATTTCTAGATTTAATAGTCCTTAGCCCGTTATGTTATGTTAGATATTCATTTTCTCTCTCTAGCTAGAACCGTTAATAATGAGGTTGATGATCCGAAGTTACTAGCCTCGTGGGGTTAGTGTCAAACTGACGATGAACACTCCTATGCTTACAGATAATTAATAGCCGCCATAAATTGATCACCTAAAAATAAAACCAACGTCAGCAATGACAACCTCGTCGTGATCGCCAGAATCATCCCAGCCAAAAAAAAGTCATATGGCGCAGCTTTGCAGGGGAACTGCCGAACGGGCTCGTAAGGAAGTAGGAAACGCTGTGGGCCTGTGGTTGGCCGGGTCGCGATGCCCGCGGAGCGAGCCGGCAGGTGCGAATGGAATCGGGCGACATGGGAGTCCATGGGCGAGGACGACACAACAACTGCGACTCTGCGAGACGTGAGCCTCCCGGCGGGCGAACGGATCCCCGCCTCCGTCGAATCGTTGTGGTATGTGGCTCACGTTCCCTGGCTCGCAAAAAGACGGCACACACCACAACTACACGACACGAGATTGCTGGCTCGGTGGCTCCCCTTCCCCTTCCCCTTCGTGCATGGGCTTTGGAACAGTGCAAACGGCGCCCGGTCCTGTACTAGTCGAGAGAGATTCCTCGACCTCGAGATAAGTTGTGGTGTCTGTCAGCTTCACCGTGAGAATCGGCGGGCGAGACACTTCCCGTGCAAGTGCGGCGCGCCGGAGCACTATAATTATAGTTTTTTCTTCGCTTTAACTCACATCAAGCTACATGTAGCACTGGATATATTATATGCAATTTAATTTACACGTCAACACGGGACCCCTCAGGCTGCATGCAGCAGCAGTAGTAGTGCTAGCGTGCAGGTGCAGACAGCAGCATGCACCGTACGAGCCTCAGCCCTCAGTGCACCCCATGTTTCCTAGATCACCATAGCATGTGCGCCGTGCCAAAACTTCACCTCCGGCTGCCAGTTCGTTCCATGCTAGCCGCAAAGCCCGCCTACGTCATGAGCGACGCGAGCCCCAGCAGGGGTGCGGGCGCGGGCGCGACGCCGCCGCCGGCAGCCTGCTGCTGCGGCAGGGCGGCGTAGGCAGCGAGGCGGCGCAGCGCGAGGAGCCTGCGCGCCTCGCGGACGCGGCGCGCGAGCGCGGCGGCCTCGGCGCGCAGCCGCGCGTTCTGGGAGCGCACGGCGAGGCCGTGCCGCGCCAGCGCCCGCAGCCGTGCCTCCAGCGCCTGCTTCTCGGCGCGGAGCCGCGCCGCCTCCTCGCGGAGCTCCTCCAGCCGCTGCTGCTTCCGCGCGCGCGACCGCTGCGCCGACAGCCGGTTCGACATCTTGCGACGCTGCCGCCGGAGCCGCTCCTCCTCCTCCGCCGGGTCCGCGTCGTCCCTCGCCGCCGCCGCCCCAGCCGCGGCCTCGGCCACCGCCGGCCTCGAGCTCGACGCCATCACCTGCTCCAGGCTAGGGCACGACTCGGGCCCCCATGGCGTGAACCCGCACGTGATAATGTCCATCGTGCCGCCGCTGGACGACGCAAGGTCAAGGGCGTCCTGCACAGACAGCATCTCCTTCTCCTTCTCCCCTACGGTTGCACTACGTACCCTACCAAGGCAGTAGGCAGGAACGTATCCACCACAATTCCAGCAAACTAGGTGAGGCGAGTAGAGAATCGGGGAAAAGGGAGGGACGATGAGGAAACGCCGGCTATTTATAGAGGGAGGAAAACAGAGACCACCACCCCGGCAATGGCGTGGTGGGCCCCGTTCGCTGAAGTGGCCCCACCGTTACGTGGGGTGTCTTCCTTCCCGGGTGCGCTGTTATCCCTCCTTTTTCCACAGACCCGCTTTACTCGTGGCAACCCAAGATTCAGCCGCCCGCTGGGTATATTCGCTTCCGCGTATCCGCCCCGGCCCGCTACCCACCTACGGAGTGGAGTACACCTACGCCCGCCCGCACTCCATCCGACGGCAGAGGATGGTTTGGGCGTCACAAACCGACGGCTCACGATACCTCGACGACGAACACCGGTGCGGTTGGGCGCGCCCGAGACTTTCCCGTCTGCCCTGCCCGCTAAGGGCTGGCTGGTAGTGCGCCGTGACGGAGGTGGGGACCCCACGAACGCCCCGCGTTGTATTGTACAGTACGTAGCTTAGCCACGAAGGAAATGGTCCGCGCGACGTACGGGTGCACACGTGCCGGGCTGCCGGCTCTCCGGCCGTTCCGGCGCGAGCACCTTCTCGGGGGAGGCCGCCGGAGCTAGTAGTAGCTAGCAGTAGGCTGTCGACTGGGGCCGGGGCCGCGATCGAGGTCGCCCGCGTGGCGGCTCGCCGGAAGCTCCGGCACAGTGGAGGAGGTGCTGTGGCGGACCGCCGGAGGCCGCGTGTGCTTCGTGCGACATAGTAGGACGGTGCTTGGCTCCACCTCGGCTCCGCTGATGTGCATGTGCTGCTTATCTGCATACTCGTACGAATCAATTGCGAGGCTGCGGAGGGGCACACATCACGGATGTGACAAATTTCTCCCTGCATGCGGCTGCACAGCCGCATCTTCGTCCATGCATGCATTGCATGCGGCGCTACTACGCAGGGTTCAAAGCATCGAGCAACGGCGTCGTGTCGTTACACTACACTACTGAACTCAGCTCGTACTATACACAACTACTACGTCGGTACACTAAACTACTACTCGTACACACCTATATAGTATAGTATACACCTACGTCATGCAGGAGGCTGAAGCAATCGTCGGTACACGTAGTATATTCTCTAACTTCTAAGTTGATCGATGGGGACTGGCCGCGGTGCCCGCCTAGCTACTACAGTACTACGTGCGACCGCGTGTGTGTGGGTGACTGCCTGACTGGCCATCATCATGCATTAACAGTGGCGGCGATCATCTTCAACACGTGCGGCGACCTGCATCGCATGCGAGGTGCTTCAGCGACCGACCTAATAAAGATTCACTCTGACGACGGAATTCGCTAGTATTACAGATCATGGCTGGGCGGCTAGCTAGCTTCTGGTTGATCCATGTCTCCATGATGATCTTATGATCAGCGCTAGCGTTGGTTAACGGTAAACCTAGCCTGTCTCTCTCTCCGTTGCTGTGTCAGCAGAGCGAGCTGTCTGGATCAGGCATCAGTAATCGGAGCGCACATTCAATTCATTCACGAACACGTCGGTTTCAGACGGCTAACACGACGACGAAAACCTAAAGGAAGTGAATGCGACGGCTGGGGATCGAGAGCAGCTTCACGCGTATCTTCTTCTCGCTTGCCATGTAAAATCAGCGTTTTTTTTTCCTCGCAACTGTTCCCGGGTGTAAGGTGCAATTTCGGTAATTAGGCTATTACCGTGATTAAACCTATGATTGTATTATTTCTCCACTTCTTCTTAAAGCCTGTTCGTTTGGGCTAAAAATAAACGCTGATTTGAGTTGGTGCTGATTTGTTGTGAGAGAAAAATACTGTTACATGGCTGAAAATAAGCGGCTGATTGCTGAAACGAACAAGCTGTTAATTAAAGAGAAAAGCTATACATTGCCCTGTTATTTTGTGATTTTGTTTCAACCGTTTTTCTGACTGTCGGTTATCTTGTGCTGTTGTTTGGAGTATGCGATACTGGTTGCACATTTCATTCTGTGACATGTGGGCTGTGACGGTGAGTCTGGATGTGTATGTTCTGTGTCTTCGTGTGCCTCTCTCTGCGTGTGTCTGGATGTGTGTGTGTTCTGTGTGTCTGTGCACGCTCGTGTGTCTGGATATGTGTGTGCGCGCGTGCGCATGTGTTCTTAGTGTGTTTGTGTGCACACGTGTCTCCGTGTGAGTGGCTGTGTCAGTGTCAGGATGTTTGCTGCTAGGTAGGCCAGATATGCATGATATGGATTATTATAGGGGTGTTTAGTTACACTCGGTTGACATTTAAAAACACTATATCAGCGTTTTATTTTTTACAATAAAGGTTTAATCATATCTCAAGTAGGCTTAAAAGATTCGTAAGACAATATTTTGTTAAGATATCAAATTAGTTTTATTTTTTATCTACATGTAATGCTTCATGCATGTGTCCAAAAATTATGTGACCAGTTTGATTGGAAGTTGAAAGGGATCTAAACATCTTTTGTTTGCAGAGAGTGATGGTTTTGTACTACTCTGTCCTAAATTAGGTGACGTTTTAGGTTTTCATGTCATAAGTTTAACTCGATTTGTAGAAAATATGTGTAATATTTCTATCATTAAATAAATTTGTTAAAAAAATTAGATTTAAATATATTTCCAATGACACTAATTATACACCATATATATCAATATTTTTAAAATATATTTATTCAAAAAAATTTTGAAAAGCGAAAACGACATGTATTTTTGGATGGAGGGAGTATGGTTGTAGTCTATGGGTCGCCATTGGTGGTGTCCGTGTCTTAAGTGTGTATGCTGCGAGAGTAAAAATAAAGCTCTTACTGCCGAGTTATGTAAGTCAAACGTACTTTTTCCATCCTAAAAGGAGTATCGTTTTTTTACTTTGAGATATCGTGTTTCATTACTTGTTTTATTCAAATATTTTGTTCAAATTATAAAATAAATAAATTATTATTAAAATATATCTAATGATAAAATAAGTCATAACAAGATAAATAATATTTGTTAATTTTTTTGAATAAAACAAATGATCAAATAACATGTTTTGAAATTTTAAAATAAGAAAGTACTCCCTCTAATGCAATTCTCGTATTTCGAGAAACCCAAATGCTTTCATGTTTGACCAAATTTATTAAAATATAATTTTTTTTGAAGCAAAATGAATATCATTAGAATCATTTCGAAATGTGCTTTCATAATATACTAATTTGGAGACATAAATATGAATACTATTTATTGTAAAACTTAGTCAAACTTAAATAACTTTAACAGGGCACGCAAATCTAGTTATAAGCTTTTCTGGACAGAGGGAGTACGTCAGTATGTGCATGTGTATTGACTATAACCAACTGCATCTGTCACCTGTTACTCGACCAGCCTCAGCTCCCTCAGCTCCAGCTCCTCCGCTCCGCGTGCAGATGCCACGCAGCACATCGTCACTCCGTTGATGCAAGGTGGATGCTCGGAAGTTTCGGAAGAATCTGATTATTTCATTTCGGTCAAATAACTGGTTGTTGGTTCTGCTCTAGAATAACCGAATATCGAGTAGACAGACTCTAATTAAATACGTGTCAAGCACGATCGGAAAAAAACCAGCGTTTTTTAAACCGTGATTTACACTAACAACAAACTAGCGTAAGCTAAAATAATTAACACTTATTTGTAGCAAAACTTATATGCAGTTTTTTTGGCACGCTTCGTGATGCCTTGCTGCATCTATCTGACTTGGTATACAGGAGTATCTTTTTTTTTTTCCGATGGAGGAGTGTATAATTGATGTGAAGCGTAAATTTTTGCGCTGTCAATCTCAAGCACATCAGCGGAAAAGGACTATATATGGGCGCTCTATGAGGCCGAGCACAACGAGTCCAATGTCGAAGCGTTGGAAGCGCTTTCCAGGACGTCAGGAAAGGAGTCACATCGGCAATAGTGCAAACACAAACCCTCTTCCTAAGTTGTGTTGCTACCTTAGTTGTCTATTATTTGTTCTTATCAAAATCTAAATATTTCTATATGCTATGTTGGTATAGGCCATGGTTATAATCATCTCTTCTACATTAACAAAAAAATGGGCAATACCATTCGAGAAAAAAATTTGTGCTGTTACACGCTATATACATTATTACGTACCGGATGGATGCATTGAGCATACGTATATGCACACGGTGGGATTGCTTTATGAAAAGGTTCCGTAAGCTCGAAAGACACATACCAGCCTTTTTCGCCTTTATGATCCATCTTTTTATCCTCACCGCGTTCACACATGCAATAAGGCTCTTATATAGATACACTCCGTATTCACGAAGGAAGTCATTTTAAATAAGGTTTTGACTAAACATTAAGAATATAAAACATGAATAACATTTAAATTGTTGAGTATAGAAATATGAAAACTATATAAATATATTTGTTTTCAAATATATTTTTATAAAAATATGTCTATATCAATTTTTATAAAAATATGAAATCAAAGTCATGTCTTTAAGATCATGTCGTTATCCTCAACGATTTCCTTTATATATACGGAGGGAGCATGTAACTATTTTTCAGTCGAGATTCATTATTTTCACCTGCCTTAGAATTCCTCTCTCGCACACATGTACACACACGGGATTCCCATGAGGTTCCTAGCTCCGAAGAAAGATAAGGGCTGTGTCTTTTTCAATCTAGTATTTTAGCTTTTTGCAAAAAAAACAAAAGACAAATAGGGTACTGTTCCTTTATTTATTTGGCGAAGGACCGAGTAAGACGACTAGAGGGGGGGAGGGTGAATAGGAGCCTCAAAAATTTCTTCCGAAATATTCAAAAGGCCAATGTCCTAGACACGATCCAAGAAGCGATAAACCCTCACGAGTTATCCACGAATCAACAAGTGATTGGGTGCCAGAGAAGCACAGCGGGATACTCGGAAACACCGGAGAAGACAAGGAACCAAAACTCGAACAAGAGCTCACTGCCCAAACTTGGACTGTCCGGGTCCAGGTGCGGACTGTCCGCCTTATGGACCTCGGACTGTCCGCGGGCAAGCTCGGACTGTTCGGCGGCACGCTCTGACGAGCAACAATGCCACGGACGAAAACTATGCTCTGTCGAAGATCAACGTCGGACTGTCCGCAAGGAATTACCGGACTGTCCGCCGTTCACTCACTAAAAATCACAGACTTAGAAAACGAACTGCCTGCTGTCGGGATACAGAGCCCGGACTGTCCGCACCAGGGGGTCGGACTGTCCGCCGGTGAAATCCTAAAAACCAAACTTTTCGAGAACTTGCTGGACACTCTCGGGGTACAGTCCCGGACTGTCCGCCACTGAGGTGCGGACTGTCCGCGCCTGGACAGAAAGCAAGAACTCAAAATTGCCCGAAACTAAAATCGAAGGGAACTCGATCAAAGTGAGATGAACTACCATGATTTTCCGGCCATAAGGTCACAAGGTAGTCTAGAATCATCTCCTAAAAGATCAAGAACCAATTCGAAGAGAATCACCGGCAAATCGAATCACCCCAAAATGTGTTCTTAAAATCGCCCATGGTGAAGAAATCGCCCGATCTATGTGTATGGTTCGAATCAATCGATTTCCTTCGGTAGAAAGATTCTCCACATGATAGACAACAAGCACGCACAAGAAGAACGAATCGAAACGGACTAGAAAACACGAATCAAACCACACAAGAGGAAGAACGCGAAGAACACGCATGAACACAAGGACTTACACCGAAATACGGAGACGACACGAGGTTAGGGCCTCGATTTCCCAGCACAAACACGAGTTTACACAACCATGAGTACTTAGTTGCGGATCTCTCTCACTAATGAAGCTCTAACCCTAAGAACAAGGTGGGGGAATGAGAATGAAAGAGGTGAAGAGAGGGGAGGGGCTGCCATCCTCTCTTTAATGTGCTTATTACAATTTGCAGAAAACCCCCAAACTACTACTACTGCTAAACAGGCGAGCCAGTTAGCCCTAGGACATTCTGGAATAGCCTGTGACTGAAGATATGATCGGACGACCCCGCTTCATGCTTGAGTTGCCGTCGTCTTGACGCAACCTCGGAGATTCCGCCATGTGTCGCCCCGCTTCCCGCCGGAAGCAGCTCCGCCTGGGTTTTGAGGCCAAACCCGAAAACCGTCCTGGGCAGCATCCCGCCGGCCCACGTACCGCTCCGAGTCCCTCGACCATGCTCGATCGCATCTGTCGATGTCGTAGTGTCCGCCACCGCAACTGGCGCTCCGGCGTCCAAGTCCCTCGGCCCAAGTCCCGCGTCCGTCTTTCACCGCTCCCAGTCCATCGGCACGGCCTGCTTACTTGACCTTTACTTCGTCATCCGCCACTGCATCTGAGCCCAAACACCTGCACACCACAAACCGACCAACATGCCAAGTGAACTCTGTTGACAGTCACTCATCATAATCCGGACCAAGTCCCCAGTGGGTCCATATTTGGTTCTAAAATGCAGCCCAAGCTAAAAGGAATAGTGACATCATGTACATTTCGTGCTGAAACCGTGAGGGTTTGCGATTTAATCCTCTCAAAACCCATGAAATGATCTGTAGTTTAGGATTATCAATGCCTAGTAGTACCTCAGGTTCTAGATTTGATTCACTATGCATGGAAAACGAATTTAATAATATATATTGTGCTTTTCAGTAGTAGACGATATTACTATCGACAATGAGGTATATGTGGGTTTCATAGTGGCAACAAATGTCTAGAGATCATTTATTTTTTTTATATAAAAGAGAATATGCAAACAAGTGATAAAACTTACTGTCGCAGCATTTCATTATGCTATCCAGTGTAGCTGCTTAAAGGATTATAGAAGGCACATCTAATCATATACTCTGGGCATATAGTCTACTACTATATACTAAAACTGACAGCCTGTTCTTTTGGCTGAAAATAAGCGCTGATTTCGGCTCGTGCTGATTTGTTGTGAGAGAAAAATACTGTTTCGTGGCTGAAAATAAGCGCTGATTGATCAAAAGAACAAGCTGTGAACATGCGCCATGACAGCTAGCAATATAGTAACTACCTAAGTCGTGCGCAGTGGAAGAGCTTACAAAGAGTTATAGTGAGCCATGGTCCCTTAAGGTAGAAAAATTCTTAATAAAAGTCTTAATTCGAGCATTTTAAGTCATAAAACACTAATCTGTCCGCTCTTATTGTGCTTCATATATCATATTGGCCCCCTTCTCTTTTTATGGTCAAGCGCCGTCACTGGTCATGTGTGATTCTTGAGGTCCATGATAAAACATTATTTTGTTCGCTTGAGCTCTAAAAATAAACGTTGATTTTAACTGATACTGATTTATTATAAGACAAAAATATTGTTACATGGCTAAAAAATAATGATTTTCATTGATACGCTCAAGCGATCAGGCTCGGCTATAATATACTGAGTGGATCACACACAGACAGATGAACTGCACGTGTACTTGTGCTGCAGTCCAGCTACATCTGATCAAATAATCGAATAAACAACAAGGAATTAGGCATTCTTTCCAATCCGTCTAGCGAATGGAAATGTTCCTTTTGCTTTCAGTCACCAACGTTTAATTTGCCAGCCCTTAGCTCCATCGCTTTGCATATTGGGGCCGGTCTTCTCAGTTCTCACCCTGATCTGCAGTCGACGCAGAAAGCAAATCCACTAAACGGACGGGTGGTCTTTGAGTCCACGCTAGCTCTGTCAGCGCGTACAGGTGTCTCAATGTGGTGCACTAGTTGTCGCAACCGTTCTCGCTTTCCTCGTCGAGTCCAAGGTCGCCACCTGGGCCGTGAGTACACCAGCGTCCAGGGACAGAAAGGGGTCGGTCAAGTACTGGCTGAAAACAATATGTAGTGAATAATGGAGCTAGGGACAGCATCTGGAAAGAAGCGATAATGAAGGATCGAATACTACAAAGCGCGCGTAGCTCTTACAAAAGATGCAAATTATTAGATTTGATCGATAGTTGCTCGTGCGCTTTTCGAATTATTATCACATACGGGTGTTTAACGTTTGGCTAGCTCTGGGCATAAAATGCGCTGTCTCTCAGCTGTCCAGGGTCCATAAGCTTGTCAGCATGATTCGACCATAGAAAAACCTCAGTTGTTGAATGAAAATGTGTTCTCCTTTTTTCTCTTAGAGTATCCTTAATTAATTGAAGAAAATTATATCAGTAGTATAGAAATTGGCATTATCCTTATATATACAAACTGGCAACCATGTTATTAGGTGCAAATAAAGATAGAACTTGTTTAGAGACCCTCGTATCTCCATCCATCAATTTATATGTGTTAGAAATTAGAATAGATTAAGGTGGAACTTAAACTGATTTATATAAAAAAAGTCCATCTCTACATATATAGATTGAATGAATACGGCACAGGCGGGTTACACAAATGCAGTAAATTTTCCTTTACTAACAGTAATGCACAACAGTTCAACGCCGCCTCGACCCCGCCGCCCCTCTCGCTGCAGTACTACACGGGTTCTATTTCTGTATTCCATTGAGAAAGTGATTCTAAATTCTAATCCACGCAAACCAGCAACCAAAGCGTTCGTGGCCAGTTTTCACACGACATTCATCTTATCGATCCGCTCCAAATTTTTTATCCCAGCATTTCGGGGTACACAACACTGCATAAAAGCGTTGACTATGCCACTACGCTACGCTCACTCATCAGCAGTCACCACCAGAGGCTCCAGGAAGTACTATAAACCACTCTTTAATCACCGGATAAGAACTCCGGCGTTAAAGAAATTATTAAGAGACGGGGAGGAGGAGATAGAGAAGACCGATCCGATCATGCATCCATCCCCGGGCGGGCCAATTCCACAATCTTTTCTTTTCTTTTCCAGGAGAATTCTATCAGTGCAACCACGCTGAAAACCAACCAGCTGCCGCAAAGCACTCTTTCTATCGACTATCGAGCATCGAACGAGAACGACCTAAAGCGGGTTAGTGGATGGGGGCTCACACATGGGTTGTTCCTGTTCCCTCGGCAGCAAATGCAATGCTGGCTAGCTACAGCATGTATGCAGATTAAAGGCTTTGGACCAGCAGCAGAAAAGGACGCTTTTTTTTTACTCTTTTGTTTCTTTTACATGTAGCGTCTGGATAGGCAGGCCAACAAAGGTTTGATTGGAACCATCGGCAAAAAGCAAAGAGAGACTTCAGCGCGGATCTCCATCGCTGCGCCCGCTGATCCGCTTTCTTGTTTTTAAGGTTCTTCTT
Organism: Eremochloa ophiuroides; assembly: GCA_038502445.1. Lineage (NCBI taxonomy): Eukaryota > Viridiplantae > Streptophyta > Magnoliopsida > Poales > Poaceae > Eremochloa > Eremochloa ophiuroides. Next base: position 8,231,023 of record JAHLJS010000002.1, read on the forward strand.
TGCTTTACTTGCGCTAGCTCTGCCACTGCCAGGCCACCCTCCTTTTCCCGGCCCCCAGCTGCCCAGCAGCGATCGACGATGGATCACCGGCCGCGATCGCCGTGCGGGATAAGGAAGCAGGCCGCCGCGGGAGTGGCCAAAGGCGACGACGGCCTGCGGGTGCGCGACGTCGCGGGCATATGGCGGAGGCGCATTGGGCGCCGGTTGCGGCGCCCGGGAGTCTTCCTGTGCTCGTTGCGCGGTGAGGTGAGCAAGAGCAATGCATTGCAAGGCCGCGCCCGCGCGGCCAAGCGGATCACGGCAGGTATATTTTCTGGGATCCCGCGGCGTCACCGCACCACACCACACCGGGTGATGCTGGCCTTTCCTGGTGGCGAGTGTGACTACGGAAGCTGCGGCGGATAGATATACACTAAATTCATAGACAGGGTACGTGACTCACGGAGCGCGGCGTGCTTACTTTGCCCGGCCCCGGGCCCCGGTCCCCGGCGGCGACGCGTGTGTGCACCGCACTGCACTGCACCCCGTGTCATCGGGCCGGCCGCTCGTTGGAATGAAGGGGTCCTCGCCTCGCCTCTACTGGCGCCACCTCTACTGGAGTGGATCGGAGCAGAGATTGGAGGATGAGCGGGCGAGCGAACGAGCGACCTGTGGCCCAAACAAGACCTGTCGTAGTGATGGACAAAATAAAGGAAGGATATGTCGTCACGGCCTCTACGCAGATTTAAAATGCGGTTTGTATGATTGTACCATACGCGCTTATCATATCGTAAGGGAAAAGGTTTGATGGTTTTGTCGTGTATAGTGGTAGCTAGTCTTGTAGACTTGTACTTAGGCGCCGGCCAAGTAGTCATCAAATTTAAATTTTGACAAATTTCTTCACGCCTCGTCATAATTTGGGCGATCTCTATTCCAAGTATAACAGTCTTTAGAAGTTTGACTTTGGATATCTGAATATCTTACATTTTGCCTTCTAAACTTTAGACTATTTTAGCTCACTAGCTATCTCTAGTTTTTGTGAGATTGGTTAAACTTCATATAGCAACTTATCTCTAAACTTTAGACATGTGATTCAAAGAATGTTAACATCTATCCTATAAAACAGGCATATTATAAAAATACAGTCCATAATAATGTTTTTAATGAAGGTCCTATATATTTTTCTTCTTACAGCAAATGTTTTTGCTTTTTACAACTAGTATACAACAAATGTGGGTGTTCAACCAACCGTTGACGGTGTCTTCACAAGGCAGTGTCAATTAGGGATGAAAACAGTACGGATATTTTCCGATTATATTCGAGATCGAATATGTTTAGAAGAGTTTTTATCCGTCCGTATCCAAGTCCGGATATTCAACATCCGATATCGTATCCGTATCCGAATGCTCAAATCACATATTTATAATGTGGATATCCAATCGTATCCTATCTGACATAGCTGATACTATCCGTATTCGAATCCGAGCAGAAATATGAAAACAAATATAATATCAGTGATAGCCGTTTGTATTCAATCTATTTTCATCCCTAGTGCCAGTCGATGAGTCAATGTCAATGTTGGAGGCCTAAAGTTTGATCAGAGCAGGGCCCCATTGCCTTTCGGGAGGCCCATTTTCAAGCACACCCTAAAAATAAGTTTCTAATCAGAACAGGGCCCCTAACCTTTATGGAGGCCCGTTTCCAAACATGCCTGGCCCGAGCCTGCTTTTGCCTTGGCCCGGCCCCCACAAAAACCACCGTATCTATTCGGCCCATCCCCGCATATGTCGTTGTCTAGTGAGTGGACCCAAGATCCACGCACCGAGAACAGCAGGAGGAAGGAAAGCAGATGTGGGTAAAGAACTAAAGATGCACAGTGAAACGGAAAATATGTTCAATTAAGCAAGCTACTGGATTCAAATTAAAAGTCACTTGCCAAGACGGATGAGCTCAGATAGAATAAATTAATTTATACATTGCCAGTTCATATCATAAATATCGCTAGTTTAGTTTTGCCCGGTGGTGGGGGGTGGGGCTTAGGAAATGTTCTGGCCAAGTACGAAGCGTGAACAACTGCAGAAGACATCTGGATCTATCAACAGATCCTAAAACTCCGTGTCAATAAGAAGAGAAAATAGCAGCTCATGTTTACTTATATACTACCAAAACATGCTCGTACGTTGCAACAGGAGAAAAAAATATCCTAGATTTATTTATGTTATGTTTCATCTTTTCTAAAAATCTAAAAGTTACAACTTAGTAAATGTACCCGTGCGTTATCACAGATTCAACTATATGGAAAATCGATGTTATTGTCAAATCTAAAAAGAAGTTGCATCCAAATCAAACTTCAATGATGAACCAGTTTAATAAAAAAAGGAAATAGAATAAATCATGCATTACATATTCTCCAAGAAAATCATAATGGCTACCCTACCTGCTTGTTTGGTTGAGCAAGCGAAAGCTTATTTTTCTTGAAAAAGATAGGCTGGTGAAAACAAATTTAAACACATCACTTTTAAAGCGGGAGTAGTCCTCCAAAAACATCCGGGGAGAATTGCTTATTTGGCCCTGAAAAAAAGTTCGGTTATTTATTTGGCCCTCTTTTTTTTAAGTTGTCTATTTGGCCTCAAAGTAAAAGTTTGTTATTTTTTTGGCCTTCTGTTACTTTAGAGGTCTTAACAGTGTTAAGTGGCGTGTAAAAAGACCGCTTTGTCCCTGCGCTAAAAAAAATAAAAAAAACAGCCTTGCTTGTTTAATGTGTGTGTGTATATATATATATATATTCTCAAATATTCACATCACCAACATATATATTCTCAAACCCTAATTTGTAGAATATATATGTTGGTGATGTAAGTATTTGAGAATATATATATTTACACACATTAAACAAGCAAAATTGTTTTTTTATTTTTTTTAGCGCAGGGACAAAACGGTCTTTTTACATGCCACTTAACACCGTTAAGACCTCTAAAGTAACAAAAGGCCAAATAAGTAACAAACTTTCATTTTGAGGCCAAATAAAAAAAAAAAGAGGGCCAAATAAGTAACCACTTTTTTTCAAGACCAAATAAGCAATTCTCCCAAAAGTTCAACAGCTATGGAGCAGTAAAACACATCTCGAGCTGCCAGACTCAAGCAAAATAATAATCATCTCCAAGTTCCCACGCTTAACATTCATGCTCACGACACCAGCGAGCGCATTCATAATTTTGCCTAGCTGGGAGCATGCAGACATTAGGACAAAAACAGCAAGCTCATCTACCTTATTAGAAAAGAAAATATCAAAACCTCTCCAGGATAACAATTATACGTATAACCTAATAATACTATCATGACATGAGAACAAATCCTAGCATGATCTTAACTTACACGGAACAACAACTTTTGCAGCTTTCTTGTTCCCTTCTGCATGCCAGCCATACTTACATGATAGTTCACTCAGGCATTTAATCAAACAGCCTACCTGCACTCTCCCGATATGTAAACTTCACATTAGCGTCCTCCACCATCGCACTCATCCATTCATTAAAAAGTATAACATTTGCATCGGGGAATAAAAAAGGACCATAAGAACACATTCAAGGCCACATGAAGTGCATACCGGAGTCATCAAAATCAACTTGGATTGAGTTGAGTTGTTTCCCATGAGAACAAGAACAAGCAGAGCCTTCTCAGGTGCATGCCAGACAATTTGTTGTGCAACCTAAATTACTGCTGTATCAAAGCTCGTAGGTTGTCACCGCAAATCACTTCGAAAACCGTAATAGCAACGAAGGCGAAGCAGCAGCAGGAAGCCAAAGCGAGGCCAGGAACTCTTGGTGGGAAACTTCCATCAAAATTGATGATTAATATATACTACCGATATATCCTCTTGCTATATTAATTAATATAAGAAAAAAAAGGATTCCGATCCGTGTATGGAGGAGTTCGCATTGGAATATAATGCGTTCTCATGGGGAGTTCACATCGGAAGTATGGAGTAGGAGAGTGGGATTCTGATTCACTTACCGGATGATGAAGGGTCAACCAAGCCATGAACGACGGCCACCACGGGCCACGGCGGCGGGGCTTCTTGGAAGAACGTGCGACAGCGCCGCCGGGAGGCTGAGGCGGCCCTGCCCGTTGACGGCAGTTGCGCTGGCGCAGGAGACCCGTGTGGGCGACCAATCGTAGCGAACAAAACGTAGGAACGATGGACGGACACCAGACGCAAGAGGAAAAAATTGGTTCAGAAATTTGCCCGTCCGTTACAACCGGAGAAAAATCATATTATAGCCAAATCTATTAAACACGACATATTTAATCTTTTAGAAAATTTAATCTTTTAGAAAATATATATCATTGTTAGGTTTTGAACTCTAAAAGCTACAGTATTCTAGAGATAACATAGCTTTAAAGAAATTTCTTCTTTACAGCCCAATAGTTTAAATTAACTATAATTATAATAAATAATAATAGAACAACAGAGTAAATTCAGTGTACCATGATGTTCTTATTTGTGTGTTTTTAGTTACCTCTTTTTGTCGTCCACTTTTCAGATGTAGAAATACTCGTTTTTTTTTTCATTTTGGGTCTCTCAAAACCCGCTGATCAAAGGCACTTATGAAAATAATGAATGAGCACACTGACCTAGTAGCTACCATCATAGTTATTAGGACCGGACCGGAGATCGAATCGGCGAGGCTCTCGGTTCACTGGTTCATTGGTCCAACCGTTTTAAACCAGTTGAACCGCCGGTTCAATTGTTTTGGACCGGATAAATTGAACCGGCCATAAATACTTTGAACCGGTATATATATTATAATTAATAATCCCTCTGTCCCTTAAAAAGGGTTATTTTGGGTGTACATATCAATAATTTGACTAGATTTGTAGAAAATATGTGCAACATTTACATATCCAAAAAAATTTGTTTAAAAACTAGACTAAAAGATTTATTCAATGATACTAGTTATGTATTATAAATATTCATATTTTTTATATAAATTTAGTCAAAGATATTTCTTGGGAAGCGAGAATGACATTTTTTAAGGACGGAGGGAGTAATTGATAGTTGGAATAATCTCATTAACAATACAATTTAATTGTAAGTCTAGAATTATTTTACAAGATGTCGAAAGTACACACTTACAGATTGTGTAAAACGAAGTTAAATAATAACTCAAATAGTTGCTGTTGCCAAAAATCTCAAACATCATTATAAAGAACTCATTGAGATGATAAAAATAAATATATTTTTTTAATTTAGAGCCGGTACGAAAAAAATATAAAACAATGAAATTTAAAAAGCTCACAAACATCTAGCACGTACAGTAGTGGTCAAATGCCCAAAAGTTAATCGTCCAGGCACTTTAACGTCAACCTGTGCGAGCCATTTCAAAACAAAAACGTAAAATGTTAATCACATGCATCCACCATCCAGTGGTGTGGCAGTAGCAGCCACGTGGGGCTTACCCACTGCAGGCGCGCGCATGCCGCCCAGCCCCAGGCACGGACAGCCAATCGCGTGCAGCACTGAACCTGCTTCACTGATACAGAACCGTTCCGGTTCACATGGAACCGCCCGGTTCGCCGGTTCGACAAAAAACCGGCCGGTTCAACCGGTTTATAGCGGTTCGATTGCACAGACGATCTTTTAATTGAACCGGACCGGTCTAGGCTCTGGTTCGGTCTTTTAGCGGTCGAACCGCCGGTCCGGTCCGGTCCGGTCTGCATAACTATGGCTGCCATGCATGGATGGATCGCTGCCACACGGGACCTAGATTTCCTGCTGCAGGAACAGCAATGAGACGATCACGGACGTCTGGGTCGGGCAAGAGAAACACACGCAGCCAGCCAACCTCGAGCTCGGCATCAATAGCATCGAGCACCTCGCTATCAATGGCGCAGCACAATGACAAGATTCGCTCGCTCCGCGCTCCACATCTCCAATTAATCGCTGCGGACCGACGTTGTCACAGTCACCAAATTCCTCAACAATTAAAGTAAAAGTAAACAAATAACAAATTGAAACCGCAAATAGTCCATGATATAGAAGGAGCCGTAATTTACTTGATGACTCGTACTGTTGGAATGATCACACGTGATGCAGCGCCACCGATGCACTCGTAGGTCGCTGGTCTAATTCGCTGCAGCACCAGCGCATACTGCAGTCCTGCCGTTCATGGCGTAGCCTTGCCTCGTTAATTGCCAAGTCGCCGCCGTGGTGAGAGTCAAGAGGCTAGTGCTTAGCCAGTTGTAGATGCTACTCTGCGTCGTCCGCTCCCTGTTGCTCGTCGTCGCCAATGTCGTCCACTCCCTGCCGGTCACCGCCAACATCGTGAATTTTTTTTAAATAATATATTTTTAATGATTAATTGCAAATCTATTATTTGGATTGGAAGAATTGCAAAAATAGCATCCTGTCGGCCGCTGGTGAGCCGATAAGAGACATATCGGCTACTGAAGGGCCGACAGGCCTCTATCGGCACCCCAGTAGCCGACTAGGGTGCCCAGGCAAACAGACCGCGGCAGAGAAGGTGGGCCTGTCGGGCCGATAGGCCTGTCAGCCCCTGGCGACCCGATAGGACCTGTCGACTGCCGAGGAGCCGACAGGTCCTCTAATAAGTCGCGGCCATCTTCTTCCTCCCGACGCCGCGCGTCTCTCTCTCTCTCATCGCGCGCTCGCTGCCGCCGTTCGCCGTCCCGCCGCGCCTGCCGCCGCTCCCGGTCACCGGATCCGGCGGAGGGCCCGCCGCCGCCGCCCTCCACCCTCCCCGCGCGGGCGTAGGGGCCCCGGCCGGCGCCCCCCCCCCACCGCGGCTGCTCGGTAAGGCTTTTTTTTGTTTTTTTTCTTTACAAATTTCTTTAGTTTAGTTAGTTAGTGTAGGTTAAATTAGTTAGTTTTGTTATATTTAGTTATGTAGATTTGTTTTAGGGTTAGTTAGATTTAGTTAGTATATTTAGTTTTAGGGTTAGGGTTAGATTTAGTTTAAGTTGTAAATTAGTTTAGAGTTAGTTTTAGTTGTAAATTAGTTTAGGGTTAGTTTTAGTTGTAGATTAGTTTAGGGTTAGTTTCAGTTGTAGATTCGTTTAGGGTTAGTTTTAGTTGTAGATTAGTTTGGGTTAGTTGTAGTTGTAGATTAGTTTAGGGTTAGTTTCAGTTGTAGATTCGTTTAGGGTTATTTTTAGTCGTAGATTCGTTTAGGGTTATTTTTAGTCGTAGACTAGTTTAGGGTTATTTTTAGTTGTAGATTCGTTTAGGGTAACTTTTAGTTGTAGATTATTGTACCGTATATGTTTTTAGGGTTATTAGTTTTTTTATTAGGGTTAGTTAGGGTTATGTTAGTTTATTTAGTTTTTTATTAGGGTTAGGTTAGTTTATTTAGTTAGTTAGGGTTAGTTTTTGTTTATTTAGTCAATTTATTTAGTTATTTAGGGGTAGTTGATTTAGTTAGTTAGGGTTAGGTTAGTTTATTTAGTTAGTGGTTTAGGGTTAGTTGATTTAGTTAGTTAGGATTAGTTTATGTTTATTTAGTTATTTAGAATTAGTTTATGTTTTAGATGATTAGGATTTTAGGATTGGTTATTTACTTTTGTTTATGTAGTTAGAGTTAGTTTATTTGTAGTTAGTTTATGTTCATTTAGTTAGGGTTAGTTTATTTCCAAGATTAAATGGAAACCTAGTATTTGACTTGTAAATAAAATTTGTAGTTGTATTAGTATATGTAATTAGTTTGTTGTTAGGGTTTAGGGGTTATGGCGATATTGAACTGATCGTGTAATTTTTACGATGGGAGCAGGAATGTCGTCCGATCTAGTTCCTTTCAGAGTTTACTATGGCAATGGTGAAATCAGAACTGGGGATAGCGGTGTAGGCCTTAGTCAGTTCCAGTTCTTTGACACACAACTCAACTCACCGCTAAATCATAGCCGGAGACAAGTATTAGCCTGGTTGCATGAATAGTTTGGTTTTCCGCCGTCGCACCAACGCTTGAAGATTAGTATGTTGGTGCCCAGGTCAAGGGACAATGGATGGAGATGGGAGCTGTACGAGGCCAGTAACACGAAGACATGGAAGTTTCTCGTGAGTAAGGCTTTGGAATGTGGGTATGACAACATCATGCTTGTTTAGTTCGTCGATGGTGCAATGCAAGGAGAGAGTAGCAGCACAGTTCGGGAAGTAGAGGACTTAAAGGCCACAAACGAAGAGCAGACCTATGTTCACGATTATGACGGTGTTCAGTTGGGGACAGAGGATGCAGGACCACAAGAATATGCAACAAATGCTGAGCAGACCTTGGTTTCCGATTCTCGAGGGGTTGAGCATTGGACAGAGGATGCGGAAGAACAAGGTTTTAGTGCAAACATGGAAGCTGACGAGGGCGAGGAGGATGAAAGAATCGTGGAACAGATGGAACTTGACAATGCAGAGCACCTGACATTTGTGGATGAGCATGCTGGCAAGAGGTTCGAAGACGAGACCGACATCCCCGCGGAATGGACTAACTTCTCACCAGATGCCATGACGGTGGACGATAGTCATCACTCGGCGTGGGAGTATTCAAGGACGGAGGTGATGCAGGGGCAGATGTTTCATGATAAGGTTCATCTGCAGCACGCCGTCAGGCGGTGGGCTTATTTTGATAAGAGGCAGTTTAGGGTTGTCATTTCCAACCCCAAGACGTGGGACGTTAAGTGCGTCAGCGCAGGGTGCACTTGGCGTGTTCATGGTCATATGCCACGTACGGAGAGCAACTTCATAGCTACTATTGTGTAGCCACATAGTTACTTGCTGGAGGCGACGCTGACGAAGCATCGAAACATGACAGCACAGTTCGTGGCAAATGAGATGCAAGGGGAGATTGTTGAAAAACTTGACATTTCTTCTTTCCGGATAATGCTAGCTATACGGAACAGATATGGCTATGACATATCTTACGACATGGCTTGGAGAGCAAAACAGTTAGCTTTGGAGAAGAGATTTGGAACGTACAAAGATTCATATCACCACCTTCCAACACTCTTATAAACCCTACAAGGTAGAAACCCTGGCACCATAATTGATTATGAGGACTATATCAACGTCGACGGGGACCGTGTCCTTAAGAGAGCCTTTTGGTGCTTCGGGTGCATGAGACAAGGCTTCAAGTATTGCCGACCTGTGCTATGCGTGGATGGTACATTCCTGACTGGGCAATACAGAGGTACTTTGCTAACAGCTATTGGGGTTGATGGTAACAGTCAGGTTGTTCCCATTGCTTTTGCCTTAGTTGAATCGGAGAGCAACGAGAGTTGGTTGTGGTTCCTTAAGTGGCTGAAACGAGCTTTGGTGGAAGAAAGGGAGAATGTTTGTGTGTTGCATGATCGGAATGCAGGTTTACTGAATGCGGTGTAGAAGTTGAAAAATGGTGAGGATGCAGAGGTTCAATGGCCCGATATACAAAGTCGTTGGTGCATGAGGCATTTAGCTGTAAATTTTTATAAACAATTCAAGAGCACGCGTCTGCAGGACTTGTTCAACCGGCTATGTAAGCAGAACCAAAAAAGAAAATTTGATTTCATCTGGGAACGGCTAGATGACCTTACCCGGAGCCACATGAAAGATGTACGCAGGCGACCTGTTGTGGCAACAGAGGAGGAGCCGCAGGGCCTTCCACCACTACCAAGCGAGCCTAAAAGCAAGACTAGTCGACGTAAGGGGGCAGGTCAGTAACTTGTTTCGCAGAATGGATTAAAGAGGAGAACCGAGAGAAGTGGTCTTTGTTACATGACACGCACGGTGCACGTTATGGCATAATGACCACGAATCTCGCAGAGGTTTACAACTGGGTGATAAAAGGTACACGATCCCTTCCTTTGGTTGCATGTTTGGAGGGTATCCTGAGAGGTACAATGGTTTATCTACGAGAACGTTGTGCAGCAGCGACCTTAGTAGCCTAGAATCCAATTATGATATATGCGTTCAAGATTTCTGCATACGTAGATGGAAAAAGTGCGAAAGGGGCCATGCATAACGTCTTTTGCGTTGGCAATCGGGACCTCGTTTTCGAAGTTAGGGTGCGTGATAAGGGTGGACTTGGCACTGGTCCGAGCGAATTAACTGTGGAGTGTCAGCTGTGGCCAGAACTGAACAAGTGTGAGTGCACATGCAATAAGCCGAAGTACTACCATTATCCGTGCTCCCATGTGCTTGCTGCTTGCGGAAAATGGAACATTCCGATGATATTTGTGTCCCCTTACTTCAGAAAGGAGAATGTGCTCAACACATGGTCTGGCGAGCTTCGAGGGTGGCGGGCCATTGTTGATTTTACAAGGCGAGTTGCGGATTGCGATCATTATTGGTCGCCGGATCCCGAAAAAAGGGTTGACACAAAGGGACGTCGCAAGAGTCGTCGTTTTAGGAATGATATGGACGCTTCTGAAGCTACTGACAAGCATCCATACTGCCTTGCTTGCGGTGGCAACCATTTGAGGAAAAATTGTGATATGTATCCGACAGAAAGGCTTCCTGATGGTACGGAAGTGAGGCTTATTCTACATCGATCATCTCGAAAGGGCAGTCGAGGTGGCCCTTCCGCATAGCAATGCTTCGGAAGTGTTATAGTTTTTTTAGTGCGTACTACTTATATTGTGCAAGTGTTGTAATGTAAGACTTGTAGTGTTTTAATTTTTTAGTACGTACTACTTACGTTGCGCAAGTGTTGTCATATTAGACTTGTAGTGTTGTAATTTTGTAGTATGTACTATTTATTTCGCGCAAGCGCTGTAATATAACTCTTGTGGTGTCGTAATTTGTTTACTATGTACTACTTGTATTAGGTAACTGTTCTATATTATTATGATTTCAGTTTTCTACAATTTCGATACGGTTTTAATTTTATTGTTCTGAACAATGGCAGGTATGGAGCTGATCGACCCCGTTGTCGACCAGAGGCACCGCTCGAACTTAGTGGATGGGCAGCTTCCACCAGCCCTCCGCCTACGTACCCACGACGAGCTGTGGCTGCTTGACCCGCGCTGGGTTCCGAGATAACTGTTGTACTTACCTTGTACGAAGTTTTGTGACACATTGCATTGTACTAATCTGTGTAATATTGTTGCTTACAGGTTACGTGCAGCTGGTCTTCTCTCGTTCGCTCGTCTTGTAGAGCGACACCGAGAGCAGAGCGCACGTTTCCCGGTGGACTGTGCCCTACTCTCCGCTTGGGTGGACCGTTGGCGACCGGAGACGCACACGTTCCACCTTCCAGTTGGCGAGGTCACCGTCAGTTTGGAGGACGTGGCCATGCTCTTCGGCCTACCCCTCGCCAGTGCTCCTGTAGGCCCGGTTGCCGTGCCCGGGGACTGGGAGGACCAGGTACTGTAGCGGTTCTAGGGTGAGCTCAACCCTGAGGCCGGACAGGAGCAGTTCGGCTTCCACGACCGCCACGGCCCGCTCAAGGCGTGGTTGTCTCAGTTCCGTGCGAAGAGGCTCACGGAGGCCGACCCCGAGTGGAGGGTGGAGTGACACCTGGAGGCATACTTGTTGTGGTTGTTCGGTTGGGTATTCTTCACCAGCTCCCACCACGACACCGTCGACAAGCACTTCATCCACTACGCGGTGCAGATAGCGTACGCACCACTTGACGCTATCCCCCAGTACAGTTGGGGCTCGGCGGTGCTAGCAGGTACGTACCGAGCACTTTGTGACGCGTGCACTCGGAGGACGACGACAGGCACGTTGGCTGGTTGTCCGCTGCTGCTGATGCTATGGTCCTTTGAGCGGTTCGACATCGGGTGGCCGACCCTGTCGTCGTACGAGGAGTACGGCGACGGGATGTATGTGTTCGACGAGTTTGGTGTGCCTGACGAGATCGACGCGCCGACGATAGACACACTTTGGTTGTGTCGCGACGTACGTATCCTCCTTTCAGCGTATTTTTTTTACTGTGACGACGAGTCCTAATGGTTGTTGTTTTGCAGCCGACGTGGGCAACAGGCACGGCTAGAGGCACGTACACGGCATACGTGAGGCGACCGAAGGAGCTTGAAGACAAAGCACAATATCTTCTGAGGATGAATGAGGCTCGTGATGTTGACCGCAAAATCAGGGAGGACAAAGAGCGATGGATCAGGACAGATCAGATCCGTCTCAAAGCTAAGGAGGAAGATCTTACCAGGAGGAGGGAGGAGTTAAGCTTGCATGAAGCAATCATCAACCGTAAAGAGGAAGAGCTTAAAGCGCGAGAGACAGCATTCAAGAACAAGAGGGATGCAGTTGAATCGTCTTCACGGCGCGACAACAAGGGCAAACAACCACGCTGCACCCAGTAGAACAATGTAATAGACCCAGCAAGTTAAATTCCCTAAGGCATGTTTACAATAGTCTGTGACCTCTTACCAGAGTCACACACACATGTCATTGCAAACCACTGTTGTGTTCACTTTCCCAAAGGCGTGTTAGGATTATGTTTGGTACAACCTAGAGTACCTTACATGTCACGCACCGCTCATTTTATATATCGTTGGGTTACTCTTTTAAATTAAACATGTGTTGTTTTAATTTTATTTCTCGTAGTTTGCAACACACTTCATTTATAGAATAGTCTTGAAAGACGCGAGTAAGTTTTCGGATCGAACCGTATAACGAATATGAAAAAAAACGTGAAAATGAACATCAAAATGAAAAAGTAAATGGAAGTAGTGGCCTGTCGGCTTACGGTGAGCCGACTTACGGTGAGCCGACAGACCTATCGGCCGCCCGAGAGCCGACTGGACCTATCGACGCACCAGAAGCCGATAGGCCTGCTGTCGGCGTCGACAGCCGCTGCTGACGCTTGTCGGCTGCCTGACAGCTCACACGTAGATCTATCGGCTTCTGGAGGGCCGACAGGTCCCCTGTCGGCCATCCAGCGGCCGACAGGATGCTATTTTTGTAATTTTTCGATTCCAAATACTAGATTTACAATTAATCATTAAAAAAATATTATTTAAAAAAAAAATCCAACATCGTCCGTCCAGGACGCGAGGAAGACCGACGCTGATCGTTTGCACCGCGAAGCCAAGTAACTCTTCCTAGGACTCAAATCAACGCACACGGGAATTGTGAATCTATGCTTTCACGTGTGGTGCATGGGAGGCGTTCCCGTCGGGATAAATATAATTGAATATCCTATAAGAACGATGACCGTGTATCTATTGAGGAATTGGAGTCCTAGTAGCACACGGTTTCCTAGTATTTGAATTTAGAGTCCTGCTTGCCCAGGCTGCAGACACAGATCGACGCAAGTTGCACCTAGATGCATTCCGTGACACGCTAAAGAGGTGGACAGGGCTGCAGAAAAAAACGAGTCAAAAATCTTCCTGCTCTAGGCTTCGTTTGGGAACCCTTGGATCGTCAGGATTGGGGGTGGATCCCGGCCTCCTATGGAAGCTGACCCACGCCGGAGATTCACACACGTGGATGCACAAAAGTGCATTTGGGTGCCGCCGTGGTTAGAGAAAATCCCGCTCTATCCAAGTCAATCCAAGGGAGAGGTGTGTGTGTATATATATATATATATATATAATAGACTAGATAACGTGGCTGTGCGTTGCTACGGGACAACTTACTTATATACTAAAAATATACGGATCGCATGATAAAATAAAGTTATAAAAAAAATAAAGGTTTCACAAGTCTCAATAGTTAGATCATTCACAAGCAAATAATCTCCGACCGAAAGAAACCTCAATTTTTTGGGCATGTTGAAGCGAGGAACTTTCTTGCGGGAGAAGACAAGACCATCTACAAAAATGTCCAGGATATAAAACACACAGATCGTACCATATATAAGATAATAATATTATAAAATTAAATACCGACATTAACGTGACATTTAATTCCGAAATCAAAGTTCATGAAATTAACACAGTTAATGAGAGAACGCATGCTCACAAACTCTACAATATAGATATTTCCGTGATGCGGAAAATACACTGTTTTATATTGACAAACAAATCTCCGGTATCCATTTTTCAGTCTAGAAACCAAACATGCCGAGCTGACAAAGCTTGCAATAATTCATGATAGGAAACATATTTTTTACTATGATTCACAACAAGCATTCAGGAAATAAAATGAGAGTAAACTTTCTAAAATACACGTTTGCATGACCCACCAGATAAATATCACCACAACTAACATGACCAGTTAGTGATTGACCCATCTATCACAATGTTTGCTACTCTTCACTTCCCCCAATCTCAGCACATTGCAGCGATCTCCATGGCAGAGACCAAATTAAACTCATTACTTCACCCAATCATCACGGTGCTTGTAGCCAACTCTCGGAAAACAAATAGAGATGCTCTGGACGAAATAGAGTTTGATTGCTCCTACCCGTGTCATCTTGATCTCCACCCCAATATTCTCACGTACAAATATAGGAAAGTTAACAGCTACACTGGCGCTAAAATTTGAAAACAACCAGAGATTTTTTTCAATTATTTCCATAACATGTGCTCAAGCAAATAGAAAAATATAGCTTATAAAGTTGGCAATCGCAATACAGCTATGTCAAAAGGTACCGCCAGAATTAGGCACAGCTCAGAACAACAGTAGGAAGCAATCATGCAAATATATCAACTTGAAATGCATGGTAAATATCAGGATATCATCTTTCTGATAAAGATGCAGAGAATCGGAATATTGAAATATTTTCTTGTGGTGACTACAATATTTAGCGGTAGTATTCTTTGGCATTTCAGTAATGAAGAATCAACTAGAGGCAAGCAAGAGACCCAGTTCTAAGTCTCATACCTCAAGATGCAGAAAGGACTGAACCTAGGCCTCTTCTCAGTGGAATACTATCAAATACCTACGCTGCATCCAAAAGGGCTTCAATTTGGTGTCCTGAACGATGTTGGATGATTTGAAATCCCTGCACATCATCTGCCACATCAAAAGACTGAATGAGATCTTGACCACTTTTTCCTCGATCTATGAATATCCCAACACGAGTTTAGTCAAAGGACAAATATTACCACCTCACAATTTGCAAATCTATCTTTTTTCTGGTATACTGCATAAGTCCATATGTCAGCACGCATAATTAAAACTGGCTATTTCCACTTTGACCTAAATATTTTTATTCTCAATGTCACAATTTTATTTAACTTGTTCAGAGCCACTGACCTAGCAATGCTTTCGTGATTTTGATTACGGATGTAACAGAACCGCCTAAATCACATGGCCCACAGGCACCTGTCATCGCCACTAACGACGTCTGACAGCTGGACCCGTGTTCCAGATGACCTAGGCGGGCTCTGCCGGGCTACATAAGCACCCGTGATCTCCGACAGGATCCCATTGCGAAGGCATTACAGGATTACAACATTTCATAACAAAATACATCAGAGTAAAAGTGTGGAAGAGTAAATAGTACTTAATATTACTGTAATACCTCTGGTATTACTGCTTAATTAAACTGCCATGTCATCATGTTTAATATTAATCATCTGCATATGATTGTGCTTAGGGCTCCTAGAGTGTTTGTATTTCATTTAGTGTTGATTGTGTAATTTAGTCCTCAATCAAAGATCAAAAATAAAATTAAAAAGGAAATCAAATTAAGGCCTAGACTTGACCTAAAACCCTAATTCAAAATCTATAATGAATCTGTTGAAAATGTCTTAATGAAAGTTGTAGAACTTTTAAAATGGAACAACTTTTATTTTTTGATATTTTAAAGTTATATTATAGAAATTCAAATTAAACTCAAATTAGTATGTTGATATTTAAATTTGAAACTTCAATTTCAAAAATATTGAGAATAGTCCAAAACTCCCTTAATAGAAGTTGTCAAGCTCACTAAGTAGAACAACTTTCATGTTGACTATTTTTCAAGCTGTTTAGAAAAATCAAAAGTAATTTTAAAATTTCAGTTTGAAATTCAAACCCTACTTTTACCCCCTTTGCTGTAGTTTGAAAATTCAGCCAAATTTGAAATTCTTGTCAAAATAAAAAATGATCTACACAAAATTCTCTGCAACTTTGATATTCAACTCTTCCTTTGATTCGGCCGGTATGGACATCAATTTGAATCCTCATAACATTTGACCTAGGAACC
The DNA here is from genome assembly GCA_038502445.1 of Eremochloa ophiuroides. NCBI lineage: Eukaryota > Viridiplantae > Streptophyta > Magnoliopsida > Poales > Poaceae > Eremochloa > Eremochloa ophiuroides. Next base: position 8,247,078 of record JAHLJS010000002.1, read on the forward strand.
TAGCACTGTAGCTACAGGGGGGGTCCCATGTTCTTCTTCCACCGTACGCGAGTGTGCGCGCGGCGCGCGCCGGCCGTCGTCCGGCCGTCCCGGGGCCTGGCCGTCGCCGTGTCGAGCTCGGGGGGGGGGGTGTGGACCCGGACGCGTCGGGACCTTATCCTCTCCTTCCCGGGCACGCTAAAAGGCGAGGAGCACCAGTTCTTCTCCTTCCTCCTCCACTCTCGCTCTCCGGTGAGCTCTCGACTCTCGGCCAAATTGCCCACCGTCGATCCACTCTTGCCCGATTCGTCGTACCCACAGGCTAGACACCTCCTGGCGCACCATTTGGACCCGGCCCGGCCACTGTTCGTCGTCGGAGATCAGCGCGCGGCGTGATCTTCTCCCTCACGGCCGGCGGAACCCCGCCGTGGTCCGTCTCTCCGAGAACAGCCCACCTCGGTGAGCTTATTCCCTTACTGTGGAGCGTTCCGGAGCCCTTGTGCCTTCTTGAGTCTCACGAGTTAGACGGTTTTGCTCTTAGTTTGCAGTGACCGCAGGAACGACGACCTCGTCACTGGTGCTCGCTGCCGAGCTCACTGCCTTCGCCCACCGTGCCTCTCCGGTCGCCCTCCACCCCCTCCAGCTAGTACACTAGTCTTTGGTGAGCTTCTCGGTAACCATCGTCTAGTTGGTAGAGTCTTTTGGTCCTCGGTAGGCCGGAGCGCGGCCGTGCCGCCGTGTCTCCTCCGCCGCGGTCGCGGCTGGGCGCGACGCAGTCGACGTCTCATCCCTCTAGTTAGGGCCGGGGGTCCGCTAGGTCTAGGGGTGCATGTTGGTATCCTCGGTTGCGCAGGTAGGGTCGCCGGCGGCGAGGCGCGCGTCGGACCGCCGCGGGCGTGCACGAGCAAGTGCTCGCCGGGAGGTGGGAGAAGGACCTGACAGGCGGGGGCCGCCTGTCAGTGTCCTCGTGGGCGCCAGCAACGCGGGCAGGCCGGCTGGGCTGTTTTTGCTGCTGCTGGGCTGAGTTGGGCCGAATGGCCGTTTTCATTTTTCGGAAGAATTTTCTAGAGATTTTCGTTTTTGGATTAGATTGAATAGTATTGTATTTTAATCTTTTTGTGTGAATTAATTCACTACACCAAAAATTATGGAAATTTTTGTGGATGTTCTCTGTGCTGTGTAGAATTTAATAAAAATATGAAATGTAGGATTTGAGTGCTTTCTGTATTAACTAAAAATCAGCACATTAAATGATAAAATAAACTTTGTTGATTTTTAATAAATTCCCTGTAAATCCAAAAATCATGAAAAGTTAATTGGTACTGTTTTAGGTCCAGAGCTAACTGTTGGTGAAGTTTGGCATCAATTGGAAATATTTAAATATTTATTAAATTATATATTCGTTTAAAAGATTAATAAAAGGGATAAGAAATGTAATGATTATTGATTGGTGTGATTTTTGGATTGATTGAGATTCTAGGTCAATCACATTGATGACCTAGGGCATTACGAATTAGATTATTCATGTCTAGCTAAGGTAGGGTCTTATGCACACATGTGGTTTATTTGTTATTAAATTTCATCTGTCATTTCTTGCATTCATGCATTCATTATTGCACACGTGTAGTGACCGAGAATCCAGAGATAAAGTCCGAGGGTCCAGCTGAGGAGGTTGCTTCGGAAGTTGTGCAAGGCTTTGATATTTGTGGCACTGACCCGGATCCGACAGTTTACACCATCCAAGGTAAGCCCCGGTGCATTTGCCCTTCCTTGCTATTTTAAAATGTTTATCACTTGAGTTAATCTATTGCATTAGGTTAATAGGAGTTGATTGACAACCCAATTGATGCATTACCACCCTTGACCACTTATCAATACCTGAGAACCGGATTCAATTAAAGTATTAAAAAATGCTTAGTCATGCTCAATGATTAGATTTGCAAAAATGCTATTCTGAACTGTGATGATACAAATCAAATGAATCACTTTATGGGAATGGTTATGTCCTTATCGGTTGGCAGTGTTCCTAGCTAGTTCATTGTCATCCACGGGGATAGGTTTTTCCGTTTGGTCGACTATCTGTTTGGGTTGGAGTCCCAACGATCCTCGCCATCGGAAAGGGATGTGAAAACCGGGTAGTTACCAGTGTACTTGGGTTAGAGTCCCAATGCATGGTCTCTAACGGAAAAATAATAGGGACCGTTCGTTGTCAGGCCTGCTGTGATCAAGACTTTGCAACTAGCCACATACTACGGAAAGCCTCTGACTCCGGTGGCTCTACTGCTGGAACCGACAACCACGCACTGGGAGTGGAGAGATGGCGAGAGTAGTGTGTACCCTCGTGGCCGTTGTGCCTGGAGACGAGAGGAGTACTGTGCTCTCGGGTGGCGCAGGACCGGTTCCGGGGTATGAAAAGCCGTGGTAGGCGGGGTTGGCGTATGCAAGCTTAAGTGCGGCATACGCAGTGTGGATACGGATCCCCAGCTGGGTATTAATCGATTCGGATCGTCGTTGCTCCTCGGATATGGAGACTTGATCCTCACCCCTACATCGGATAGTGGTTCGGAACTAGGATTGTTTTTGAATGGATAAAGCAAATGAAAGAATGTTGATATATGAGAAAGAACTTGGAGACATGGTTAATGATGAATAGTATTATTGAAATAAAATATTGAGATAGGACTAGTAATGCTTTTCTGAAAAACTCTTGAACTCTTACTAAAGCCTTACCTTGACTCCCCTCAGCCTGCATTCCTGAGTCTAATTTTACACTCTTAGTCGGGTAAGTCTTGCAGAGTACCCCATGTACTCAGGGTTTGTTAACCCCGTTGCAGCAGGGCAGCAGGAGCCTGAAGTCTGTCTCGCTCCGTGCTGCGTCACTATCGTCCAGGAGAGTGAAGAAGAATAAGGTTGAACCCGTGGGCAGGGTTCGTGTAATACTTATCAATCTGTTGTACTGTTGTTCTATCGCTACTGCTACACTTTTAAAATTTGGTCTGTAATAACTACACCTAATTTCCATTCGAACACTGGTTTGTAATATTAAGTACTATTTACTCTTTCGCACTTTTACTCTGATGTATTTTGTTATGAAATGTTGTAACCCTGTAATGGCTTCGCAATGGGATCCTGTCGGAGATAACGGGTGCTTATATAGCCCGGCAGAGCCCGCCTAGGTCATCTGGAACACGGGCCCGACTGTCAGATGTCATTAGCGGCGATGACAGGTGCCTGTGGGCCACGTGATTTAGGCGGTTCTGTTACAATTACAAACCAGAGTTCGAATGGAAATTAGGTGCAGTTATTACAGACTATAATTTAAAAGGGTAGCAGTAGCGATAGAACAACAGTACAACAAGATAGATAATTAGTACACGAACCCTGCCCACGGGTTCAACCTTATTCTTCCTCACTCTCCTGGATGATAGTGACACAGCACGGAGCCAGACAGACTTCAGACTCTTGCTGACTACCTGCAACGGGGTTAACAAACCCTGAGTACATGTGGTACTCCGCAAGACTTACCCGACTAAAAGTGTAAAATTAGACTCAGGAATGCAGGCTGAGGGGAGTCAAGGTAAGGCTTAAGCAAGAGTTCGAGAGTTTTGCGGAAAAGCATTACTAGTCCTATCTCAATATTTTATTTCAATAATACTATTAATCATTACCATAATCCAAGTGCTTTCCAATATTCCTCATCATTCTTTTGATACTCCTTTATTTATTTTAAAACATCCTAGTTCCGAACTACTATTCGATGTAGGGGTGAGGACCAAGTCTCCATAACCGAGGAGCAACGACGATTCGAATCGATTAATACCCAGCTGGGGATCCCTATCCACACTGCGTATGTAGCACTTAAGCTTGCATACGCCAACCCCGCCTACCACGCCTTTTCATACCCCAGAACCGGTCCTGCGCCACCCGAGAGCACAGTACTCCTCTCGTCTCCAGGCACGACGGCCACGAGGGTACACGCTACTCTCGCCATCTCTCCACTCTCAGTGCGTGGTTGTCGGTTCCAGCAGTAGAGCCACCGGAGTCAGAGGCTTCTCGTAGTATGTGGCTAGTTGCAAAGTTCATGACCACAGCAGGCCTGACAACGAACGGTCCCTAATATTTTTCCGTTAGAAACCATGCATTGGGACTCTAACCCAAGTACACTGGTAACTACCCGTTTTTCACATCCCTTTTCGATGGTAAGGATCGTTGGGACTCTAACCCAAACAGATGGTCGACCAAACGGAAAAACCCATCCCCGTGGATGACAATGAACTAGTTAGGAACACTGCCAACCAACAAGGACATAACCATTCCCATAAAGTGATTCATTTGATTTGTCTCATCACAGTTCAAAATAGCATTTTTGCAAATCTACTCATTATGCATGACTAAGCATTTTTTCAATACTTTAATAAAATCAGGTTCTCAGGTATTGATCAGTGGTCAAGGATGGTAATGCATGAATGGGTTGTCGATCAACTCCTATTAACCTAATGCAATAGATTAACTCAAGTGATAAACATTTTAAAATAGCATGGAGGGGCAAATGTACCGGGGCTTGCCTTGGATGGTGTAGAGTGTTGGATCCGGGTCAGTGCCGCAAATATCAAAGCCTTGCACAATTTCCGAAGCAACCTCCTCAGCTGGACCCTCGGACTTTATCTCCGGATTCTCGGTCACTACACGTGTGCAATAATGAATGCATGAATGCATGAAATGACAGATGAAATTTAATAACAAATAAAACACATATGTGCACAAGACCCTACCTTAGCTAGACATGAATAATCTAATTCATAATGCCCTAGGTCATAAAGGTGATTGACCTAGAATCTCAATCAATCCAAAAATCACACCATTCAACATTTATTTCATTTCCTATTCCTATTATAAATCATTTAAACCAATATATAATCTAATAAATATTTAACTATTTCCATTTAATGCTAAACTTTATCAACAATTAGCTCTGGACCTAAAACCATAACAAATAAATTGTCATGATTTTTGGACTTACAGAGAATTTATTAAAAATCATCAAAGTTTCATTTATTAATTAATGTGCTGATTATTAGCTAATACAGAAAGCACTTAAATCCTACGTTACATATTTTTTTAAAATTCTACACATCACAGAGAGCATCCACGAATTTTTCCATAATTTTTGGTGCAATAAATTAATTCATGCAAAAAGATTAAAATACAATACTATTCATTTCAAAAATAAATAGGAAAGCTACACTAAATAGCTCGGAAAATTGAAAAACACCAACGGCCCAAGTCGGCCCAGCATCGCAGGCCGGCCCAAGCGACCGCAGTCCGCCTGCGCGCGCTCACCCGCGCCACCACAGAGCCACTGACGGGGTGGCCCCACCCGTCAGCCTCTATCTCTCGCTCTCTCTTCTCCCTTCCGGCTCCCGCGCGCGTGCGAGCATGGCGGCTCGCCGCCGGCGGCCCCTCCGGCGAGGGAACCACCACCGAACGACGAGGTAAGCCCTAGGACACTACCCTAGAGACCCTAAAAGGCTAGACCCGACCGGCGACGAGCTCGTCGGGCACCATGGCGGCTCGACGACGGCGGCAGGCCACACGCTGGCGAGCACAAGACGGAAGAGACTAAACCAATAGTCGGTTGGGACGGAGACGGAACGGAGGAGTGGGCTTGACGACGTGCCGACCCGCGACAAAGAGCACCGGCGAGGACCCTCCCGTTTCGGTGATCCTAGAGCACCAAACGAGCAAACGCTGCGTGCATGAGCACACATATGGTACACACAAACTGCAAAACATGAGCCCAGGGCTAGAGCTCACCCGAACCTCCCTGAACGGCGCAACCGACGACCGGCAGCGCTCTGGCGGAAACCCGAGAACGCCAAAGCGTGCTTCAGCGACCCTTCTTCACCAAAGCTCGAGAACAGGGCTCAAACAATGCGCGATGGGGTCGAGGAGTTGTCTACACGGCGAATTTGGCTGGGGTGACTTGACGGCGATGAATTTTGCCGAGAACGACGGGCGGTCGCCGGAGTCCGAGCGGAAGAGAAAAAGGACCCGGGGGTGCTCGTCGGCTTTAAAAGGACGGAGGACGAGGGGATAAGGTTGGGCTCGGTCCGGGGCCCCCTATCGGCTGCTCGATAACGTTGTTCACCGCCCACGTCGGCCAGACGGCACCCGGCGCCGCGCGCGGCGCGCGCGTACGACGGAGGAAGAAGAACAGGGGGACCCCCTAGCTACAGTAGACCAGCCCCAAGTCAATGCCTATTTTGATTTGATTCACTCTGATCCAGCAGGAATCCGAGGAAGTGTTGAATACGAAAATTGTAGATAATTTTGTGTAGATCACTTTTTATTTTGACAACAATTTCAAATTCGGTCAAAATTTCAAATTACAGAAAAGGGGGTAAAGGTAGGGTTTGAATTTCAAACTGAAATTTTAAAATTACTTTTGATTTTTGTCAACAACTTGAAAAATGGTCAACATGAAAGTTGTTCTACTCAGAGAGCTTGACAACTTCTATTAAGGGAGTTTTGGAAGATTCTAAATACTTTTGAAATTGAAGTTTCAAATTTAAAAATCAACATACTAATTTGAGTTTAATTTGAATATCTATAATATTACTTCAAAATCTCTAAAAATAAAAGTTGTTCCATTTTAAAAGTTATACAACTTTCATTAAGACATTTTCCTCATATTCATTATAGATTTTGAATTAGGGTTTTAGGTCAACTCTAGGTCTTAATTGGATTTCTATTTAAATTTTATTTTTGATTTTTGATTTTTGATTGAGGACTAAATTACACAATCAATACTAAATAAAATTCAATCACTCTAGGAGCCCTAAGCACAATCATATGCATATGATTAATAATAAACATGATGACATGGCAATTTTAATTAAGCAATAATACCGGAGGTATTACAGCCTTCCCCCCTAAAAGAAATCTCGTCCCGAGATTTGATATGAATATAGAAACATTACTCGAAACAAAGTAATGAAAAAGAAAATATCACAAATAACTCTAGTTCTAAACTATCCAAAAAAACAGGGGAACGTTTACATATGTCAAGACTAGGAAGTTTACATCTACAAGGTAGCAAAGAACTCGGAGAAATTTTCTGCGAGGTAGTCTTCCGATTCCCAAGTGGCTTCTTCTTCTGAATGCTCACCCCATTGGACCTTGTACCACCTGGTTGTGTTCATTCGTGTGACACGATCCTTTATGTCCACGACTCGAATAGGATACTCCGAGTACGTCAATTCAGGTTCAAGTTCCACTCCTTCCACATCGATGACCTGGTCAGGTACTCGAAGACACCTCTTGAGTTGTGACACATGGAATACATTGTGTACGTCTGAAAGATGCTCTGGCAACTGCAACTTATAGGCTACTTTTCCCACGCGTTCTATGATTTAGAAAGGTCCAACATAACGCGGGGCCAACTTGCCTTTGACGCCAAACCGATTGACTCCTTTCATTGGCGATACTTTCAAATACACATAGTCTCCTATCTTGAATGCCAAAGGTCGACGCCTTTTGTCGGCATAACTTTTCTGTCGAGACTGTGCTACTTTCAAATTTTCTTGGATCTGCCTAACCTTTTCTTCGGCTTCCTTGACCAAATCCACGCCATAAAACCATCTTTCTCCAGGTTCAGATCAATTCAATGAGGTACGGCACCTATGACCATAAACTGCCTCAAACGAAGCCATCTTAATACTTTCTTGATAGCTGTTGTTGTATGAAAATTCTACCAATGCTAAACACTCGTCCTACTTGTTAGGGTAATTGAGTGCACAAGCCCTCAACATATCTTTCAGTACTTGATTGACTCTTTCCGTCTGTCCATCAGTCTGTGAATGGTATGCAGTGCTATGCAGAAGTTTTGTACCTAAGGACTTGTGAAAAGCCCGCCAAAACTTGGAGACGAACTGGGTACCTCGATCAGAAACGATAGTCCTCGGTACACCATGCAAGTTCACTAAGTTCTCAATATAAAGCTTCGCATATACCAGTGCCCTGTACTTCTTCTTGACAGGTAGAAAATGAGCTTGCTTGGTGAGACGATCCACAATAACCCAGATGGAATCAAAACCTCTAGTTGTCCTGGGTAATCCCACGATGAAATCCATGCTGATGTCTTCCTACTTCCATGCAGGAACAGGCAATGGTTGCAACTCTCCTCCAGGCTTCATATGGACAGCTTTCACTTTCTGACAAGTGTCACATCTCACGACATACCGAGCAATCTCTATCTTCATCTTTATCCACCAGAACTTTTGCTTCAAATCTTGATACATCTTGTTGCTGCCAGGATGGATGGAAAACCTTGTCAAATGTGCTTCGTCAAGGATCTTTTGTCGCAACTCCGGCACCTTTGGAACTACTAGACGATCCTTGAACCACATGACACCATCATCATCAATCCTGAAGCAATCTGCCTTGCCAGCTTGGACTTTCTCCATAATGTGCTTGATTCCTTTACTTTCCCTCTGAGCGGCTATAACCTCATCTCGGATGGGTGTTTCAATACTAATATTGGCCAGGCTGCCCTATGAGATTATTTCTATGCCTAAATTTTCCAACTCGTAGCACAAGGATAAATCATATGGCTTGACTGTCAAATAATTGCAGTGCACCTTCCGACTGAGTGCATCGGCGACCACATTCGCCTTGCCTGGATGGTAATGCACTTCAATATCATAATCCTTGATTAACTCGAGCCATCTTCGCTGTCTCATGTTCAACTCTTCTTGAGTGAAGATGTATTTCAGGCTCTTGTGATCTGTGTATACATTGCAGGTACTGTCCAGCAAATAGTGACGCTATTTTCTTTTTCATTACACCTGCAGGGATGTAATGTGCTCGGAAGGCTTCGCGGAACTCTGCCCAAGTCAGCTGATGTCCCTCGGGCTGTGCAGACAACAAGTTGGCATACCAGGCGCTGGCTGGTCCACATAGCTGCTGAGCTGCGAACAGTGGCTTTTGGATATCTGTGCAACGAATCAAGCTGAACTTCTGCTCCATAGTACGGAGCCAGTCATTGGCCTCTAAGGGTTCATCGGCTTTTGTACACATAGGTGGTTTCCTCATCTTCGCGGCGGCCTCGACGCCCGCCACGATTTTCTTGGTTTTGGGCCATAGCATTGGCTGTATTGGCAAGGGCTGCGATGGCATCGGCTAAGGTTGGAGGAATGGGTGGTGGGTGGGAAGCAGCTCCTTCATCAGAAGTACCGGCACCAGTCGAGCGAGTGTTGACCATCTGTTTTTAAGACAACCAACTAAGAACTTATATTGCATAATTAAAACATGGTAGCATTACAACTTAAGAACATTAAACATAACAAAGTTCAACACACACAAACATAACAAGTTCCACCCCAGACTAAGGTTCTTGGCACGACGATTACAACACTTGGATAGCAGAAGACTAAAGTCACTAGTCCTAAGACTAGCCTAGTCGATGACGACAATCTCCTCCTCGTCGTCCTCCTCGACGACCACATCCTCCATTGGGTGGACTGCCTCAAAGTAACCGTCCTCCGTAGCCTCGCTGTCATAATACTCCTCATCTGGTCCTATGACAACACCTTCCTCAGGCTCCTCCTCCCGTGGAACCAGAATCGGATTAAGCTGATCGTTCAGCCTATGCACCTCCTCGTGCAGCATACTATTGTTCCACTCAAGGTTCTCAACATACCCCTCCAGCTCCTCAACCCTCTCACGGGCCATGCCCTCCTGCTCCAAAGCCTGATCTCTCTCCTGAGTCAGGCGGTCGATCTCCCGCCGTAGGTCTCTGTTGGTCCTCGCATCCCGGTAGTGATTAGCCCGGGCCACTTGGAAGTCTTCCCGCATGAGACTTATCTCCCTGTGCAGCTCCTTGATCTCCTTCTTCAACTCCTTACGACTACGGCGGGGAGGGCGGCTGCGAGACGCCTCCTCACCGTCGCGCGGTGCCAACTGGTCACGCGGAACTCCACGGGGATCAGTCATCTTGCGTGCCGTCAACTTACAACGTGCCAGCTGGAAAGGTAAGTTTGAATTGGTGAGGATATAATAGGCTAGCAAGAATAGGTGTGATAGATCCTAACCCATATACCCACTTTTAAGGAGGAAGTTATTTACATGTGTGATTATCATGATGTATGCACGTACTTACGAATTTTAAATCATGCAATATAAATCAAAGCATAAGTAATTTGAACATAGGGCTAACATTAATAATGTTGTTCCACCTGCTACCATAACCATAATAAGATATGTTAAATTATTGATCAGGGTAAGAACTATTGAGTAAGATAAGGATGTAAGCAGTTTGGACTCCAAATAACAGTTTAAGTTTTTATGATCCAAAACATTTTGAAGTTTTCGAAAAGTAACCCGCAATGATTTAGCAATGGAACGCTCTGATACCAGCTATAACAGAACCGCCTAAATCACATGGCCCACAGGAACCTGTCATCGCCACACATGACGTCTGACAGCCGGGCCCGTGTTTCAGATGACCTAGGCGGGCTCTGCTGGGCTACAGAAGCACCTGTTATCTCCGACAGGATCCCATTGCGAAGCCATTACAGGATTACAACATTTTATAACAAAATACATCAGAGTAAAAGTGCGGAAGAGTAAAAAGTACTTAATATTACAAACCAGACTTCTAATGGAAATTAGGTGCAGTTATTACAGACCATAATTTTACGACGGAGGAAGAAGAACAGGGGGACCCCCCCTAGCTACAGTAGACCAGCCCCAAGTCAATGCCTATTTTGATTTGATTCACTCTGATCCAGTAGGAATCCGAGGAAGTGTTGAATACGAAAATTGCAGAGAATTTTGTGTAGATCACTTTTTCTTTTGACAACAATTTCAAATTCGGTCAAAATTTCAAATTACAGAAAAGGGGGTAAAAGTAGGGTTTGAATTTTAAACTAAAATTTTAAAATTACTTTTGATTTTTCTCAACAACTTTAAAAATGGTCAACATGAAAGTTGTTCTACTCAGAGAGCTTGACAACTTCTATTAAGGGAGTTTTGGAAGATTCTAAATACTTTTGAAATTGAAGTTTCAAATTTGAAAATCAACATACTAATTTGAGTTTAATTTGAATTTCTATAATATTACTTCAAAATCTCCAAAAATAAAAGTTGTTCCATTTTAAAAGTTCTACAACTTTCATTAAGATATTTTCCTCAGATTCATTATAGATTTTGAATTAGGATTTTAGGTCAACTCTAGGGCTTAATTGGATTTCTATTTAAATTTTATTTTTGATTTTTGATTGAGGACTAAATTACACAATCAATACTAAATAAAATTCAATCACTCTAGGAGCCCTAAGCACAATCATATGTAGATGATTAATAATAAACATGATGACATGGCAATTTTAATTAAGCAATAATACCGGAGGTGTTACAACGGATCAGAGTACACTACACTACATACGTGCAAATATGTTGTTCAACTAATCATGTTTTGGTAAAAAATTAGTATTATGTATCTACTAATGGAACAGACTATGTTATATTAGCCATGAGTGTGAAAAGATGATGATTAACTACCAATTTTACATATACTCTGCAATCTGAAGCTTCGAGTATGTTTTGCTATAATATTTCTTTTGAAAGATCATGTTTTGCTATAATAATTATATTATAATTACCACTGAGCACAAACCGATAGTCTCAATTATCAGTTATGCAGTGCTAACAGATGCAAACAGATGCAGTGCTAACAGATGCATTCCAACACCTATGATGCAAGAACAAAAGAAGACATTCAGAACAACAAAATAACCAATTTCAATAGAGGCCACAATCTTCCACCTTTAGAGCAGTGCATGGATTAGAGAATCACTGAATTGCGTCAATTTGATAACATGTGTGACAACAGAGAATGAGATCACCCAGTGCCCCTGAATGGGGTGTGGTAAAAATGGTAATGCTTCTAGATTCTAATTACTGAACATATATCCATTTGAGAGCATATCCCTGAGTGCATAGAGAAAATATTGGTAGCACTATGACTTAATCAGTAGATTATATTTGCAAGAGCCACGACAAATTAACCTAGCCTCCATAGGTAGGTTTCAACTTATACATCCAAACCATCTAGTAATTGTTTTCTACCTACCTATCTCCAATTCATCTGAGCAATTCCTCCAAATAAATGAAAGGGAATGTAGTTTTTTTGATAGAAACCTTGTGACAAAAAGATTGCAGCGTTCTCCATGGACATGTCCTTGCAGGTATTGGGACCTTGGTGGAGTGAGCGGTGGCTGCCAAATTCGAATTCAGGCCAAAGACTGCATCTTTCACGCCAGCTCTAGGATGCTCCACACAGGCAGCGTGCCCTTCCTGCTTCATGGTTGCGAGCACGTGCTGACATTTGTGGCATCACGCTGGCTCGGGAATCGTCAGCCTATAGGAAGGAGAGACAGAGGAAAACACATCACCTGTCAGCAGATACAGGCATGGTCGATCTGGAGCTTGGAGCAGAAGATGAAGGGCACCCCGGCAACTGCACGTTGTGGCCTAGTGGCACCCGCGCGTAGCGATTTGGCGGCAGTTGGCGAACAGGCACAGCACGGGATTGTTTAGCCATGCTCGTTCCCTGCCATCAACACTGGACGAGCAACACGGGATGAGTGAAGATGGTGCCGGCGCGGCGCTAGCTGTGGTGGTGGCGACCGCCGCTGCCAGTGCAGTCGTGGATTTGGCAGCGGCGCTTGGGCCTGGGCTCGCCGGCGATGAAGGAAGAGGAGTGGTGGGGAGCTGGTGGGGCATGTGGGGCTGTAGTTGTGCGAGCGGATCTTGGGCGTGCGACGGTTCTGCGTGCGCCTCGTGCGAGGGAAGGAGCGGATCTTGGGATCATCCGCCTCGTCCTCCCCCTTCTCGCTCCGCCCCGGCACCACCGCCACGCTCGCCGTCTCCTCCGTCCGCCTCACCAGCTCCTCCTCCTCTGCCGCCGCCATGTCATCCAGTGACGCCTCGGCCTCCACCGCCTTCGCCACCGCGGCACCCCACATCGCGCGCCTCCTCTCCGCTCTCTCTCCCCCGTCCTCCTCCTCCTCGTCCTCCCCTTCGCCGCCCCCGTCCGCTGCGACCGCCTCGGCCTCCTCCTGGCATGTGACGGTCTCGGTGCCTAGCGAGCGACGGGAGAGTCGCGGTGGACCTGCCGTGCGAGATGGCGGTAGCGTCGCACCTCACGGTGGCAGCATGGCCGCGGGCGGAGGTCGTGGGAGCGACGGACGGAGCCATGTCGGTCATGGTGTCTGCCGGCGAATCATCTGCCACAGACGCAGCCCTGCGATCCCAACCCCCACGCGCCTCAGCGCCCACCTACGCGGCCCCACGACCTGCGCGTCCTTGAGCCTCGCACAGGGAAGGAAGGGGCGCACGCTTGGCGCGAGATCGACGGCGCGGAGAGGAATCACATGCGTGATTAACGACAGAGAAGGAGCGTGTGGGGGAGGGTGACTGGGCGAGGCAGAGCGAAAGCGCCAAAGCCAGGGGAGGGGATCGCACGCGGGGAAGGCAGACCGACGACCCCAAAAATTGTCGCACGAAAACAATGTCTACATTTTTATTAGGGAATTTGGTGTTTCTACCCTTACTTCACCGCAAATCCTAGTCATACCAACTTGATATCCATCTATGTTTTTTCTCTTTATAAGGGAAACAGGAGCACTGCTCCTTGCCTCCTTCCTTTACTAGTTACTTTGATTTTTGCAACATTCATAAATCCTAATCACCTAAGCCATTATTTGTTGAGATCTCTCATTTGTATGGTGCGATATACCAATCTAGACTCCGGTGATTTGTTAGTGAATCTGATGCTCACTTGCCTTGCATGTGTATCCCAGATAGTGTCACTTGCTTGAGCATATATTCAGACTTACTCTGGTTTGTTGGTGCCTCTCCTAGTCTCACTTGTTTATCTATATCTCTACAACTAATAAAAAGAGGCTTAAGTGTTTCTACCCCTACTATGATGACCGTTTGTAATTGTACCCTCGTTTTTTTAACTTTATGATTTTACCCCTGGTTTTTTTAAACGAAGGAAGAGTTTACCTCTGATCTGTTAAGTGTCTGTAACGGTGTTAACTTTTGGACGACTGGATAATTTTGCCCATACGTTTTTACCCCTATTTTATTATGTTGTTTGTGTTTTTGCCCCTAGTTTCAGTCAAGTTAGCATATTTTGTACAGAATTTTAAAAAAACTCGACAGCATTTGAGCTAATAATCCACATTAACACAATTTAATATCACACAACCAGTATATATAAACAAATCCATCCAACATTTTACCATAATACCACAATAGTCCAAATGACATGTCTAACACTAAATGAGGTCTAAATGACATGTCAAACCTTATCCCAACTATCTTTTCCGCAGCCATGAACCAATGAACTGCAACGTCCGCTTCACACGAGAGTTATATTGATTGATGACAATTCACATTCCAAATTAGCAAGATACAACAATAGACAAAAAGATCTCGAGCATCCTGAAAAGCTAGCTCTTGCCCCAAAAGCTCCAAACCCCATGGCCCGCAGATCCACACAGTGGGGCTGTTTGGTTCAGTGCAAATTCGCGTTGGAACCCTGAGATCTAGCTAACATGACAACCGCGAGAGCCCCAAAATCGAAAGCAATCGGGTGTTCGTGAGCCAGGATCCAAACCTGCTGCTGCTTGGCGACCTGCTCCTTGAACTTGCTGGCCCGCTCACCTGAGCCGTCCGCACGCTCGACGACCGGCCGGGTGAGCCACCCGCCCAGTCGCCTGCGGGCCGCGGGAGCCGCCCGCCGCCTCGGGACGATGTGGGGAGGCGAGGAGGGAGGGAGGGGAGCCGGCGGGAGGAGCGCCGCCGCCAGTGAAGCGGCCACAAAACCCTAGCCACCACCATATGTTGCGCCTGCGCGTGACAGAGCGGCCACGAAGCTCCTGTACGCCTGAGAGTAGAGGAGGGTATGCTTGTCTTTTGGCGTGGATGCATTTTCTTTTTTTCTTTGTTTTTGACCATTTAATCCATTAGTCCTCATGGTGTTAGAAAGCAGGGGTAAACCAGAGCTTCATTCGAAAAAAACGAGGGTAAAATCACAAAGTTCAAAAAAGAGGGGTAAAATCACCATTAAACTATGAAGTAAGGGTAGAAACACCAAATTCCCTTAAAAAATCAAGCTCAAGATGATAAGACACCATTTCATCGACCAACACAATACATAAATCCGAGCGAGTAAATTACTCAAATCATAGGAAAAAAACTTGAGAACTTCATAATTCAATAATGGCGTGAGAAGGCAAGTCTTGTCATGGATGACAAGACACAAAAGCACACAATTTCATGGATCAACTTGACCCCCGCAACATTAGTAATGCTATAACTGATAAGAACAAAAGCTTTAATGACAGCAGGCATCTAAAATTCTAAATGCCAATTAATCCCACAAATATGGTTGCAAACAGGTAGTAATACAGATCAACAACTCTCACTAAAGTCGTGGAGGCCAATCTCAAGTATACAGGCATAACAGAATTGTGCAGCACAATTGATCTTCTTTTCACTCTTTTCGGATATACAGTTTCAGTTTGTTTCCTACAGTTTTACACAAACAATGTGCTAATAAAGTAGGGAAGCCAAACAAGTACACTCTCAAACGGTTACCAAGAGCCTAGTCCCATTCAACACATGCAAGCACAATGTAATGCAGATCGTAGCGATAACCATGGACTTATAGCTCATATACCTCACAACGTGCAGCCCACTGTCAAGCACGGAGTGACTGCCCTTCCTTGCCCCATCCTGCAGCTTCCAAAGAACAAACTCCAGAAACGACCTCACTGTCTCAAATGTGACCCTCCCTGTAACATCAATCACAAACTTCCTGTTGCTAGGAACTGCCAATGTGCTCGACACCGTCTCCACCCACCCTTGCCCAACTCCATTGCCATTGCCACTGCCACTACCATTACCATTTGCATCCAAGTTGCCATTAGTATTGTACAGGGCATGGTGAGTGGTCTTCACCAAAGTCTCAACCGCACCATTGCACACTGAAACAAGCAATTCCTTGATCTTGGCATCATGTTTCGGATTTGTGAGCCCTTCGAAGAGCTGCTCGTAGGTGTTGATGTGGATGGTCTTGTCAATGAACTCCCTCACAGCGGTGCCCACGAAGACCTCAACCCAGTTGCTTATCGCCTTACGGCACTTTCCAGTCGCGACCACGTTGACCCACATCGTCGGGGAGGAGGAGGAGGACGCCTCCCCCTGAGGTGAAGGAGCGGAGTAGAAGGCGAGCACGAGATGGCGGGCGAAGCTCCCGGCGACCGCGGAGGCGAGGCGCTCGCCTGATTCAGAGAAGAGCTTGTCCACGAGACGATCGGAGAGGGCCGCGGTGCCGCCGGATCCGGGCCCGGAGCTAGAGGAGGACCCCGCGCCGCGAAGCATCCCGGAGGTGACCGCCTCGGATAGGGTGGAGACGGTGGCGGAGACCTCGGGGGAGGCGGCGAGCTTGGCCAGCTGCCTGACGCTGCGGGGGACCTCGTCCGCGTCGGACTGGACGAAGTCCGCGAGGTCGGAGGCCACCAGGGCCGCGGCGTCGGCGGACGAAGCGGCGGCGTCAGCGAAGGCCGCGACGGCCGCGGCGAGGCGCACGAGGCGGCTGCGGCGCTCCGCAACGGCCGGGTGGTGGTAGATCTTGTACGCGCCGACGGCCGCAGCCGCGCCTGCCGCGGCGAGGAGGATCCAGCGGCGGCGGCGGCGGGAGAAGACGACGAGGCGGTCCATCCGTGGCCGTCCCGGTCCCGGTCCCGGTCGCCGGCGGATAGGGTAGCTGGGGGAGGCCGCGTGGGGAAGGTGGGACGTTGCGGCGGTGTAGCGTGCCGGGTTAGGCTATTTTGTGGGAGCGCGCGGGTGTGAACTGTGTGAGGCGTGTCTGATAAGTTCAGGAGACCAGGATTCTATCTCTAGGTATGCGTACCAATGTAGTCGTGTGTGCCACGTTTTCTACGGCGAACGCGCTGCGGGGCTTGGCGTCGATGGCCACAGGCGGGGTCTCGGCGCGGCGGCTACCCGGCCAAGGCGTGGGTGCGTCCGGCCGGCGCGCAAACCACCGGCGCAGGTCCCTGCTACCGGCGAGCTGGCGAGGCAGCTAGCTCCAGGCGCAGGCGCGCAGCGCCGACTCCCGGCATGGTGCTCCCGTTCCCTGGCCACGGGGCGTTGCGTCCACTCCCTGGGACCTCCGTACTGCCCAGCGCCGGCTACAACGCCTTCGGCCCTGATGCCGTTGGCGACTTCGCACTCGCCCTCGAAGGTTGGGTGCTCTATCGTTGTCTCCTCTTGCTATTCCTACCTCCTGTTTGATGAACCGTGTCTGCTCGATGAAATGTGATGGCGATCTGCTGGTGCTACAAACATTTCTGCTGTGCCCGCAAGTTGTCTGATGGATTGAGTTCCAGTTGGAGTACAATGTCACTTTGTATGTTTATATAAGATGGAGTCAGTGTGTGTAATGTCGATACACAATCTGGACTGACTGCCTCTCTCTTTCTCTTGGCAGCTTATGAATCTACATCTCATAAGCAAATGTCTCCAGTTACCTTAGCCTTTAGTTGTGTGGCGGTAAGGGGATGCTTTATGCCAGAATCTAATGGATACATATTTTTCTTCACTAAATACGTTTTGGTCAGGAAGGAAAATCTATGCAACACCAGCGCCACCATATCTGATAACTTTATCCATCTTGCTTTGTTCAATTACATGAAGACAGCAACTTTGATTTGTGCTGTTGCCTGTTGGCTTCACAGTCACACCAACCTGCAAGCTTATTAAGTTATAATTGATTTCTTTCAGAGATCTATATTCCTTTGATTGAATTGGATATGACTTTTATCAAAGAAAGCAATATAACTATCACACTTGCAATCAAAGTTAGTACATTGCTAATTTTCAATACATATATGACTTTTTCATGATTATGTCAATTTTCCTTGTCAATATAGGGGATGATGTTCATTTGCAAAAAAAAAAAAAAAAAAAAAAAAAAAAAAAGTTGCTGATTTCTTAAGCAGTGTTGGGAAGAACCATATTATCATTCTTTCAGCTTTAGATTCTGGCAAGAGGAGGGTAATTAATGCATCGAGGTAACTCAAATGCCTAATTGCAGCAGATCGATTCTCTGTCAATATTGATGTCATTAGTTAACCTTGTTTTATAATGTAGCTACATGTATAGCGACACGCTGATGATACTAATGAGATGACAATAAATTATTACTACTTGAGCACCATTTGCAGCCCTATTCTCTACTGGCAAGATGTCTGATTTGTTTCAGCTTAAAAAAATATTATTGCTTCCAAAATCGAAGTGATTGTATAATTTCTCTTTATTTGTGATAGGCTCAGCCCCTCATGCTGCTGCAAACATAAGGCTGAGCATCAAGAAAGGAAGAGTCATATAGACAGCTAAAATGATTTAGATCATGTCATGCCTTTCGTAGCAATCGGTCATCAAGTATTCCTGACATAACCTTGAGATAGATAAATGATGCTTCCTTTGTATTGCAGTATATAATAGAACTTTGAAGCTTCATACAAGCTAAGGCTTCAAATCAAGCAGTCTTGCGGGTTTCTGATGGTCACCCTTGGCATGCTATCTAGTAAGATCTGATGGGAAAGCGTGATGTTAAGTGATCATCTGAGTTCCACTGTTTGGTGATTGATAGGAAAGATCCTGCATATATAAATACATGTACACATGGATTTATGATGCCAAGGTATGCTCATGGAAAATCATTTCTTCTGGCTCTGTACGGCTGACTGGATTGTACGGCTGGCTGGCTCATTGTTGTGAGAGAAAAACACTGTTGAATGGCTGACTGATGTTGGTTTATCCAAATTTTTTTAGGAAACTGGAGGGGCTGCAGCCCCTACAGAAAATTTATTGCAAGATTAAAAAGAGGTCCAGAAAACAAAACAGAAACAAGAAAAACAACATTAGGGGATAGAGAAGGAAAGGAAAAAAATACAGAGAGCCACCAAGCTCAAAAATCTAAGTTGAGGTTTCTGAGCCATAAGTCGAAGACTGCTTGCTGACTTTCCTTGACACTGTGCTTGACCAGTTTTAACTCATCGACTAGGTTGCCTTTGCAACTTTGTAGTCTAGGCTGCATTCCATTGAATATGAGTCCATTCCTTGCCGTCCAGATTGTCCAACAGATTAAGATTATTGGGGTCATAAAAAAACTCAATGCTAATTGTCCTCTTATGGCTGACACTGTATCTGCTATGTTGCTATCTGGTACATTAACCCCAAGAAGGCTCCAGCAGCGTTTTGCAAAATCGCATTGAAGGAACAAATGGTCTGAAGTCTCCTCAGTGATAAAACTGCATAGAACACAATTATAACTGTCTAGCACCATATTCTTTCGTCTGAGAATGTTCCTGGTGTTGAGTCTATCTTTGACAAGCAGCCAGAAGAATACTTTGTGCTTAGGCTGGCAAGCACTTGCCCAAATCCATTCAAAGATGGGGTGGACGACAGGATGATCCATTAATTCCTTGTAAATTCTGGAAGAAGAGAATTTTTTAGAGCCCCAAATGTTAGACCATTCATCTTTCAGGTTTGTCAGAGAAACTGAATTCATTTCAGCTTCTAAATTCTGTAACTGGATCAAGGCTTCTTGAGACAGAGGCGAATGAAAAAGGTTGAACTGAATTCATTTCAGCTTCTAAATTCTGTAACTGGATCAAGGCTTCTTGAGACAGAGGCAAATGAAAAAGGTTGGGCCAACCTTCCACATTGATTACTGCATTGACTAATAGAAACTTATTCTTGACGAAGGAGAATCGCTCAGGAGCAGCAATTGCTGGTTTTTCAATCCTCTAGTTGTCTAGCCAGAATAGACAAGAGCCACCACTTTCAATAGAGACTTTGGTGAAGTCTTTGAACTTTCCAAGCAGTTTTAGATTGTCTTTCCACCAGAAGGACCCTTTTCAAGTGTGATTTGGCAGTCTCATGTTTCTATAGTGCTTCTCCCAGACTAGATTCACCCAAGGAATATCTGCTTGTTGAAGAACTTATGAAGATTTTTAATCATGAGTGCCTGATTTTGCTTCCGAATGTTCAGAACTCCCAGTCCACCATCCTTCTTTGTAGCACATACCATTTTCCAGGCTGCTTTTGGTGTCTTTCTGGCATTCATTTCTGCCCCCTGCCAAAGGCAATTTTTCCTAAATTTATCCACTTGTTTGATGACTGTCCTTGGCAATTCCAAAGAGCACGTGTAAAAGGTGGGTAGTGCAGTGAACACTGCATTAGTGAGCTCTAATCTCCTAGCCAGATTTAAAAGGGACAACACTCCTGAAAGTCTACTTTCACATCTACTAATAAGAGGTGTGAAGTCTTGAACATTTGGCTTGGTTAGGCTGAGGGGCAAGCTTAGGTAAGTGAAAGGCAAGGTGCCTTTACTGCAGCCAAGAGTCCTTGCCAGCAATTCTGCCTTTTCCTCAGAAATGTTGATTGGAACTAGAGTAGTTTTCTGAAAATTCACTTTTAGACCAGTGGACATTGCAAAGGAATTTAGAAGGGTCTTGAGGAAAAAGAGCTGCCTAGCCTCCCTTTCAGCTATGATGAGTGTCATCAGCATACTGAATGATTGGAAAGTCCTGATTATGATCTATTGGGATTGGAAGGCTGAGCAACCCTAGAGCCCTTGCTTTGTTTACCATTGACTGCAAAAAATCAGCTGCCAGAACAAAGAGCAATGGTGATAATGGGTCTCCCTGTCTTACCCCTCTCCTGCAGTTGAAAGTTTTTCCAGGGACACCATTTAAGAGCACTGAAGATGCGGCTGAAGAGAAGATTGCTTTCATCCAATCCAACTATTTTTGGCCAAACCCTTTGGCCTGCAAAATGGTTGGAATAGCCTGATGCTCAATCTTGTCAAAAGCTTTCTCAAAGTCAATTTTGAGGATGACAATTTCTTTCTTGGAATGGTGGCAAAGGTGCAGATACTCAAAGGCCCAGGCTAAGCAATCCTGGATAGTCCTGGTCTTTATGAACCCATACTGATTTTTCTGGACCAGCCTAGTGATAAGGGGTTGAAGCCTCTTTGCAAGCAGTTTGGTGATGAGTTTCACAGAAGAGTTCAAAAGAGATATAGGCCTGGAATCTGACAGGGTGACAAGGTGATCAACTTTGGAGACCAGGGTGATGTGTGAGGAGTTGATGCTTCTCAAACACAAGGTATTATCATGGAAAGCTCTGCAAAGAAGGTAGAAATCTTCTTTGATGATGGGCCAGCTTAAGGAATTCGTTATTAAACCCATCCGGTCCAGGTGACTTATTGTTGGGCAGAGCTTTGATGATGCTGTCTACTTCCTCATTGGAGAAAGGGCATTCCAGAGTTTGCAGATTGGTGGCTCTTTCCACAAGGGGCTCTGGGTTGATATGGAAATCTTCAAAATTTGAGGTTGAAAGCCCTTGTTTGGTTTTGGGTAATTGATGAAACCTAGTTTGCTAATGTTTGCTCTAAATGTTTCATGAGATTAATTTGCAAACAACAAGATGGAGCAAAGGACCGGGTCGGTGGAGGCCACAAGAAAAGGGAAATGATGGCGTCCATGCAAATGGTATAAGTTCATCATCAAAGGTGTCCACAAGGTCCATCAAGAGATGAGAAGAAAGTTGATAAGAAATCGGGAGCTCAAGGCAAAGGTATAACCAATAGGAGCTCTTTTGGTTTTGGTGATCAAGACTCCATAAAGGGAGTGATCACATTTAGGATAGATAGCCGTACTATCAAGAGGGAAAAAATCATTGATGAAATGCGGTTATCAAGTGCCACTAGGTGTTCATGATCATTGTATATGCATATAGATGCTAGTGACACTAACTTGACCCGTGGAAAACTCTTTGAAAAGGCTAACACATGTGCACCTAAGTGAGAGACACTTTGGAGTGTTAGCACCTTTGGAAATGTTGCAATAAAAAAAATAACGTCAGACGCTAACCTCAGAAAGCGTCGGACCATTGGCTTCGGTCCGACGGCTAACATTATCGCGAGCATCGAACTCTGTTTTTCTGAGCATCGGACTGTTGCGCCACAGTCCGACGGTGCTGTTCGTGCGAATGGGGACACGTGGCAAGCTGTGAGTGCGTCGGACGCGCGCTGTTCGTCCGACGTCGGGCGTCGGACGGGAGTCCGACGATTTTAAGCGCTCGGGGACCTCTCTGGAAGTGTCGGACACTAGCGATCTTTAGTCCGACGGCTAGTTCTGTTTCAGTCCGACGGTGTTTCTGCGGTGAGCATCGGACTATGAGTTTTGGTCCGACAGCTCTCCGTCCGATGGTGAGTTTGGCGTGAGTTTGGAGCCGTTGAGATCCAACGGTCTTCTTCAAACACCCAGGGACACGTGGCACGCATCGGGGGCGTCAGACCGAGTGCCTTGGTCCGACGGTGCGCGCGCGACCGTCCGACGGTTGTCGTCCGATGGTACGCAGAAAGGCTCAAACGGCTATGTTTTTGTGAGGGGCTTATAAATAGCCCTTTGGCCGATTTAGGGAGTGACTCTTGGCCACTCTAATCACTCCTACTTGCTTGTGAGTCTTCTCACTCCACTCTCACTCATCCTACTTGATTGTGATCATCATTTGGTGAGTTTGGAGAGAATCAAGTACATTGTTTTAATAGAGATCATCTAGAGGCACTTGGTAGTTGTCTTTCGCAGTGGTTGAAAGACCCTAGTTTAGTTTTGGTAATTGATGAAACCTAGTTACTAATCTAAGTGCTAAGTATGTGTAGCTAAGAGTAGATTAGTGATAAGGAGGAAGTTGACATGAGCTCAAGTGAAGATCAAAATGAAATGATCAAGGAGAAAGAAAAGGACTTAAAGAAGGAAAGTTAGAGGCTAAGGTATATCCAAATAGGGATTTTCTTTTAGTGATCAAGACTCCAAGTGAGAATGATCACATTTAGAATAGATAGCCGACTATCAAGGGGAGAACTAAGCTATTGGATTACTTTCAAGTGCTCTACGTTGCATCTCATGTGCATTGATCTAACCAACCTAGAGAACCTCTTTGAAAACCCTTGAAAAATGTTTGCAAAATGTTAACACACTGTGCACAAGTGTTGGAGACCTTGAGCGTTAACACATAGAAGCAAGGGGTGAGAAATAGACTTGAAAAACCCTGAGAAGTGAGCGTCGGACTGTGCAGAGGGGAAGCGTCGGACCATTGAGCAGAGTCCGACGCCTAACCCTAGTTCTGGCCAATGGCGAGCGTCGGACACTCGTTTTACGAGCATCGGACCATTAACTTCTTCAGTCCGACGGTGGAGAACGGCGAGGCGTGACGCGTGGCACTTTCTGAGAGCGTCGGACGTTGGTGAATCGTCCGACGGCGAGCGTCGGACTAAGTCCGACGGTGTTTTAGCGTTTCTGGACCTCTCTGGAAACGTCGGACTCTCGAGTTCGTTAGTCCGACGACCCCTCCGCGATCGTCCAACGGTACGCACGCAGTATACTGGGAACAGGGCGTCGGACCGAGAGTTTTAGTCCGACGCCCCCAGTCCGACGATGGAAGAACTGGCGCGAAGTCGACCGTTGAGATCGGATGAACGGCGTTTAAACCAATTGACACGTGGCGAGATCTAGAGCGTCGGACGCTATCGCTTGGTCCGACGCTGTCAGTCCGACGCCCCGAAAATCATGGTTAACGGCTGTTTTGGAGTGGGTAACGGCTAGATTTGCATTTGGGGTATTTATACTCCCTCCCTGGTCACTTGGTGACACCTTTGCACACTTTGATCATTGCCATACACTTTGTTGCATTCTAGCCTCCCACTCTCTCACTAGTTAATTTTGATCATCCTTAGTGAGATTGAGTGAACCTCAAGTGCATCATTGCTTGTGATTTGCATTCTAGAGCACTTGAGAGCAAGCCTTGGTTCAGTTCTTATTCTCTTGGGACATTGGCGTGTCCCTAGACGGCTTGGAGGAGAAGAAGGTGTGGAGGAGCTTGGTGATTGTGCTTGCCCACACCCGGCAATTGTGAGGGGTTCTTGTGCCTTCCCCGAGCGGAGTGCTCAAAAGTAAGTCTAGTGGATTGCTCGTGTCTTTGAGTTACTTCCTCCGTGGTAAGTTCTTGTGGCGCCTACTGTAGGCTCGGTGTGTGATACCGATTAGCCACCGAACCACCGGTTGAAGTCGACACAACGAGGACGTAGCGTGCCGGCAAGCACATGAACCTCGGGGATAAATCTTGGTGTCTCTATTGATTTCCTCACCTTCGAGTGAGTGACTTATTGATTGTCCCGGTGATTGGCTTCTTCACAAGGCAAAGGTTTAATCAACGATCATTCCTTCTTATTTTTGTGCAAAGTAGCTTGTTTTCTTATCTTGTGTTGTTGTGTAGTCTTTTAGCTTTTGATAGCTTGCTTGTGTGGCTTAGAACTAAGAATTAATTAGAATTATGTAGGTGGCTTGCCTAGGTTAGTAGTTGCACTAGCATTGCATATTTAGCCATATTTGTTACTAACCTCTTGGCCTAAGTTCTTTTTAGAAATTTTATTAGGCTATTCACCCCCCTCTAGCCATATTAGGACCTTTCAGCGGTTTCTCTTATTACTCTTGGAGTTTGCCGACTCCTAGACGGTTTGGAGCTGCGAGAATCGTTGAGAGGAGTTAGTGATTGTCTCCGCCTCCGATCGGTGAAGTTGTGAGGGGTTCTTGAGCCTTCCCCGCGGGAGATCTCAAAAGACTACTATAGTGGATTGCTCGTAGCTTGTGGATCCCTATCTTGTGTTGGTTATGCGGCACCCTTGAGAAGGGTTTGGCATGTGATGCCAATTAGCGCGTGAACCTCCAAGTGGGTGTATCGCTACAACGAGGACGTAGCTTGCCGGCAAGCAAGTGAACCTCGGTAAAAATCATTGTGTCAATCTCTTGCCGAGGATTTCTTGATTATTGTGATTGTTCTTATTGGTACTCATCTCATCACTACACCGGCGGTATAAGATTCACTCTCTCTACTCTTTACATTCTCGCACTTACTCTTGTGTAGCTTGTTAGCTTAGTTGCTCACCTAGGAGTAGAGTAGAAGTAGCAACTTAGCCTCTCGTGTGTGAAATAGAGACTATAGCTTAGAACGGTTAGGTGGCTTGTATTTTTTAGTAGGCTAGCGCAAGAATTCGCTTCGCTTATTATTTATCTAACCTCTTGCTTGAGTTGTTGGTTGTAGAATTTTTATAAGCTATTCACCCCCATCTAGCCATTTAGGACCTTTCAGAGGTACCCAACCTATCTTTGTATTCTTCCCAGATGTCATGTTCTTTGTCAAGATGATATGAAGCAATTGAATTGTTGGGAAGTACTAACTGAGTGATGAAACTCCTTCTATGTTTTATTGTGGCATTGGCATGAAAGAAGGAAGTTCCTGCATCTCCAAGTTTGGCCCACTTAATCTGACCTCTTTGCTTCCAATAAGATTTTTGCTGCTGTAGCAGGCTCAGCATTCTATCCTGCAAGATAGCTTTGAAATTTCATTCCTGCAGACTTAGGTCTCTATACTCCCCCAAAATTTCCAGCAGCTCGATGATTAGTTTAGTGTTTTCAATTGTTGTTTTTAGATTGGGCAGAGCTGACAGCCGTTCCCTCAGTTCTTTTCTGACTCGTTTAAATTTTGCAGTAATGATTTTTGCCATGTCTTGCAGTACTGTTGGATAGTTCCAGCAGTGGTGAACCAGAGGTGAGAACTGTTCATGTTGGAGCCAGAAATTCTCAAATCTAAATAATTTGCCTCTTGGGATGGAAGTGGAGATATTAACAACACAGGGGCAGTGATCAGAGGGAGTCATGACCAGAGCTTTGACTGAAGTGGAAGGGTAAGAAAGGTTCCAGGAGCTGCTAGAGAAAACCCAGTCTAATTTCTCTAAAAGTGGTGGGGATTGCTGATTGGACCATGTGAACTTTCTGTTCTGCAGCTCTATTTCAGTGAGGCTAAGAGAGCTTATTGCATCATTGAGAAGAAACATTTCTTGCATGTTTCCCCCTGGCTTGCTCCTGTTCTCAGGTTTTCTGATGAGATTAAAGTCACCTAAAAGCAACCAATCTGTTTCATCATGAATTTCAATGTTTTTAGACTGACACTGTTCTTTGCTTCTCTTCTATACAAAGCACTCCAAATTGAGGAAGGGACTCCATCTGACAAATTTACATGGTGGTTAGCGTGCAAGATGATTGCTTTTATAATAAGTTACTACCTAGATCATTTAACTAGATGTATAGTTAAAGAATCAGTTGTGCTACAAATGCTCTGAATAAAGCCTTCAGTGCTAAGCCCAAAATTGCAGCATTCATGTTAGACCTCGGATATCCCTTATTTCTAACATTTTACCCTGTATTTTTATGTTAAAATACACTTTTAGAAAAATCTACAAGGGATGAATTTCTGATATATGCAATCGTCACATTCTTTAGGTTTTTTCCAGCATCTAGATACAATAATATATCTTATTCCTAAAGTACATTTATCAAACTAGAATAGCTTGTTCGTTTCAGCAATCAGCCGTTTATTTTCAGCCATGTAACAGTATTTTTCTCTCACAACAAAACAACACCAACTCAAATCAGCGTTTATTTTCAGCCCAAACGAACAGGCTTCCCTGCATTGTGACTCATGCGCAACGCGAGAATAACCACGGCCGAACTCAAAGATGGCGTGGCGCCCAGAGTTTCTCCTGAAGACAGAACCGGACGTGGTGAAACTGCAAACATTACTTTTCACGCATAGAACAGTGCTCTTGTATCGGCTGTTTAGTTCCTAAAATTTGCTTCTCTCTTCTCATCACATCGATTGTATTTTTTATTTGCATGGAGCACTAAATGAAGTAGCAACTGTTGCATGTTTGTATTTTTCACGGTGTTAGCTCGAGATGAATTTTTTGAGTCTATTTGAGCCATGATTGGACAAAAGTTGTCAAATAAAAACAAAAGTGCTACAGTGCACATTTTGCCACCTTTTAGGCCAACTAAACGGGTCCTAAATCAGTCTCATCTGCATCCTTTCATTTCTTATTCGATTGCTTCTCATTTCTTGTTAACCGATACAGCATATGATCAATTGTTGCGTTAGCACTTAGCAGGTAGGGGCACATGAAAATTAAGTGAGTGCTCTATCCAAAAGATGCAATAGAATGATGTCACTTTGCGGCAAACGCAGCTGCGATCAACTCCGCCCCGCCCGAGCCCGATATATGGTCCGGACCTTGAGTTGAGTGCAAGCGAAGCGATCGATCAAGTGGTAATTCATGGACGCGAGCCGCCAAGTGTTGCGAAAATTAGAGGCCCAAAAGCGACCAGGTGACACTGCTGCTTGCGCATGAATTGCTGGGCAATCCAACGCTAAAACGACGGCCGATTCGGCAGACAGCAAAAACATCCAACTTTTCGAGTATTGACATGATCAAAGACGGCGCATGACACGATCGCGCACACACTGTGGCTCTGACGGCGGCCAGAGGCAGAAGCAGAAGCAGTTCCGTCAGACCAAGGCCACCACCTTCCGGTGGCCGCGGTGGGCGTGGGCCCTCCTCACCGCGGCGTCGCCGACGCAGCTCTGGCTCCTCGGGTACAGCGCTCCGGGGCCGCCGCCGCCGCCGTCGCCGGCGCCCGCCCCGAACTCGAACGGCGCGTCCTCGTCGATCCGCGCCATGGAGAGCGAGGCGGCCATGCTCTGGCTCCTGGCCACGGCCTGCAGCTCGGCGCGGCGCTGCTGCTCCACGCGGCGCTGCGACGCGGCGCGGACCAGCTCGCGCAGGTCCTCGTCGGCGCCGGACCCCCAGTCGCCGGCGCTGTGGCTCCTGGACAGCGCCTCCGGCACGAGCACGGGGTACCCGAACGCGGCGTCGGAGGGGACGTAGCGCGCGCACCCCGTCAGCCCCCGCACGTACATGTCCCGCGCCCGCCCCAGCGCCCGCGCCGGCGCACGCCACAGCCACCGGAGCTTGCTACCCCGGCTCATCCCCGCCCCAGGGAGTGTCTGATGTATGATGGCAGAATGTTTGGAGCTTTTCCTGGAAACAATAATGGAGTGGCTCTTTATATTGCTGGCGGCCTGGTGGAGGGGGTGGTGGGATTGGAATCGGATCGGGGACCCGCTGCCGGAGCCGGTTTGGTGGCGACGACAGACATTGAGACAGGAGAGGAAGATGTGACCGACGTCGGCGCGCGCGCGCTAGGCAAAGCTGCGGGTTTTGCTTGGGCTAAGCTGTGGGCTGGTTCAGCTGCGGCTGCGGGCTGGCGCCCACCACAATCGGGGCGCCCAGCAAATTCGGCGTCTCGCGGTTTTTTTTCTTTAAGTAGCTGGGCTTCTAGAAGAAGATTGAGTGACGCTGACACAAAACCAGAGCGTGACGTGGCAGCTGCGGTGGAGTGTAGTCCATCGTGCTGACTAGGAAACTCCACATTTTCCTTGTATGTTTTTGACTTGTACCTGTTCGTAGCATGAAGATAGGATTAGTATTACGAGAAGGGAGCTACATTCCCACGTAAGTGTCTCGGATTTCAACCGCTGGTAAGCACGCGCTCAACCATGTGTCTGAACTGCTGAACATACTGAGCCACGCATGAGGAATGTACTAACTTAACATATTCTGTATTGCAAATTTATGGTTTAAACACTATGGATATTTGCATGTTCGCTTCTCTGTAAACCAGCTTCTTTTCATTTATAAAATAGTGTTTTTCTCTCCTAGTAAATTAGCATTAGTTATAATCAACGCTTCTTTACATCAAATCCGGGTACTCAAATTAAAACCATGAATTTGGGGAGGGGAGGGGTTAATTCGAACCATTTTTTCTTTTCTTATTTACCATGACCTCGTTTCTGTACCTTATCCTATTTACAAGTCGTCTTCATCGCTCACTTTTCCTTTCTAACAAAAGCCACTGCATGTGTTTTTGCTGCCGATCGAGCCTCAGGTGTGAATTATTCTTTCCATAATTTCCTCGCATCGTCAATTGGTCCGATGTGACTTCATGATTTTTGTAATAGTTAGAGCTAAGAGAGAACTATGTACATTTTAAAGATTCAGGTCCTCATCCTTTCACCGATAATTATTAGGCTCTCGTTCGCCTCCACCAAGTTAACATTCGGCCCACCACCACCTATCTAATATATTCTAAAGAAAATACTCTTATATCGCAATATGGTGCGGCCTAGTGCCTAGCTAGTGGGGTGCTCCCATTGGAACTGAAAGTGACTTTTCGCCAAGGAAGGTTTGATAACTTGTGTTGTTTGATTTGATGTATGGTGCGTCGAACAATCATCACTTACTCACTCAGACTGCAATCACAAAAGATTACTAGTGTCTAGTGTAGCTACTGCTAGTAGGAGTAAATAAATATGAATACAATGCAATATTAGCTCTGTTCGCGGAAGCTGAAAACCGCTAAAAATAAGCGCTGATGTTGATTTCTTGTGAGAGAAAAATACTGTGAAAGAGCTAAAAAATAAATGGTTTTAAGCTCAAAGGAACAGAGCCATTATTCACGCACGGGATCCCGGTGCAGCGGTGCGTGTGCGCGATTCTCCGTAGGCTTTCGGTGCGACGTCTCACTCACTTAAGCTCAGGACCAAAACCGCAAGACCGAGCACGGGCAACAGAACTACAGAAGAGCTGCAGTGCACCCGTGCATCGTCCCCACTCCTTTTACAGCCGCCGTCTCGCTTCGAGCATATTTGATCCGTCCACGCCCAGCCGACGTGGAGGCGGGATCCATTTCTTCTAGGCGTGCGGTTTGACTGTTTAAGTATCCAAAACTGGATGCGCATTGCGATGCCTGTCACCAAAGTCACATGATTTTACTAGTCGCGCTCGCGCTCGCGGCTGCTCACCTGTCGACGACTCGATTCCACCCGTGGCGGCGAAGAAGGTACGTCCAACCTGACGTGGAACCGCGCGCTGTAATTCTAGAAGCCATGCGTACGTACGAAGCTAGCTAGGTTCCAGCTTCCAAAAATCAAGGTTGATGGGAGGGATTTTGCTTTTGATTCGTGCGTGCGCGCACCGTGCGTTCATATGCTGTGACCGATCGATACATCCGGACACGCCCGGTCACAACGGGTCGACGTTCTTATCTTCGTGGGGTTGACACGTCTCTAAATTCTTTTTCCGGAACTGGACTGCAGGAACCTCCGTGGCATAAAATGATATACATTGACTAATGTCCCCAACCCTTTCCACGTACGCTCTCGACCTAGCAATATTGTTCGAAAAAGTCCCCTTTTGCCTATTTGAATTGTTGCTATGGTTTGATTTTTGTCCTCTTCTCAGCTCTCGAGAGTGTTTAGGAGTCCATTTGATTCAGCTGTAAACTGAAAAGCTATAGCTTGTGTTGAAATAGTATAAAATAGGAAAATTTTGCTATAGGACACTTCACTTATGTGAAATTGTCTGTGGGACACTAGAATTTTTTTTCTTTGCTATAGGACACTAATTTCTTTACTGTAGGACACCGCCCAATGTCCTGCAACAAAGAAAAAAATATTCTAGTGTCCCACCTTTTGTTTCCCTTAAAATAACCGTAAAATGTCTTTCTATTTCCACCAGTTTGGAAAAATAGAATGTTGAAAGCCGAAAGAAAATTGTACACAAAAACAACTATTTCTCAAAAAGAACGGTTTAGTTGGCGTTTTGCTTTAGCAAGATAACATCTTAGAAAATGGACCAGGTGTAACCAAATTTACCTCCATTTCTGGGTTAGGAGTGGTTTTATTCAAGATGGTTTCATCTTTCTTTAGTTTTTAAAAACATGATAAATATCCTATATGGTTCAATACAAGAAAAGTTTTTTATTATTCTATTTTTTATGAAAAATATTAGAAATAGATTGGGACATGGTAATCAAATCATTTATTAGATCCCAAGAAAGTATATCTAAAAGGTTATTGAAATTAGATTTATCTCTAAAAAATAAAAAAAATCAAAAAGCTAAAATTCTAATTAGAATGTTGTAGAATTATTTTAAACCACATTTGGACCCCAATTAGAATGTTTTGGGAATCTTATATATATATATATATATATATATATATATATATATATATATATATATATATATATTGATATTTTTCATTTCCCTATATATAAATCTAATTTTTGGGAGCTCCTAGATATACTTTCTTGAGTTCTATTTTATTTGATTTTTGTCCTAGATTTTAAAGTCCTATGGATATTATTTTCTTGGTTTAAAGAACTGTATGTGGCACTTATTAGTTTTTATATAAAACTAAAAAAAGGATGAAACCATTTAAACGGTTACCAGAGCTTTTTTAGGTTTAAATCAGTCATGAGTGTTGTTAAGGAGATAAAATGTCCAACTTTCAAGTTTAAGAGTAAAAAACAGATCATGGCAATTGGCAATAGTTTAGAGAAGCAAATGAGCCTTTTTTTCAGCCTCTCTATCATGTATACGCGACCCGACGGCCCGGCCTGCGAAAAAGATTACCCAGTCCAGCCCAGTCGATCGGCCAAAAAAAAAAAAGAAAAAAAAAAATCCCGTCTCGTGCAGTCGTGCTCCCCGCTTCGCCTGTGTCTGTGTGCAATGCGCGCGACACGACGCGCCTTATCCACATCACCCTCCTCTCATCTCTTTTTCCACGCGGGAGAGAATGGGGATGACGAAACCAGCGCGCGACGCCGCATCACTCGCTCGCCGCTCGCGCGCCCGGCCTCCTTCCCGCCACGCCCACGACGATGCCGTCCCCGACGTCCTACCTCCTCCTAAACCCCTCCTCCTTCCGCCGACCCTCGGCCCCGGCCCCGCGCCTCCACGCCCGCCGGTCATCGTTCTATGTCTCCTGCGACGCGCCACCACGGGGCGGCGGGAGGCGCGAGGTCATCCCCGCCGGCGCCAGCAAGGCCAAGAAGCAGATCGTATTCTTCGACGCCGCCCCGCCGGTGTCCCAGGAGGGCGGGGGCGCCGTGGAGGTGGAGAAGGCGGGGAGTGAGAGGCCGACGACCAAGGTGGGCGGCGGCAACGCGGCACTGCCGTTGGTGAGGAGGGCGACCAAGAGGACGCTCGCGGTGCTGTCCAACCTCCCGCTCGCCATCTCCGAGATGTTCGCCATTGCCGCCCTCATGGCTCTAGGTACCGACTACTGATGATGCCGATTGTGGCTAAATTTTTTTTTGATTCTCTGTTTACTCTTCAGTCGTCTCTTCTTGAATTCCTTCCTGCTGCTCATTTTCCCGTGCTGGCATTGCGAATCGCGCAACCGCAGGAACGGTGATTGACCAGGGAGAGGCACCCAGCTACTACTTCGAGAAGTTCCCCGAGGACAACCCGGTCTTCGGCTTCATCACGTGGAGGTGGATCCTCACCCCGGGGTTCGACCACATGTTCTCCTCGCCGGTCTTCCTCGGCCTCCTCGCGCTCCTCGCGACGTCCCTCATGGCCTGCACCTACACGACCCAGCTCCCCATGGTCAAGGTCGCAAGAAGGTACGGCCGCGGGCGCTCTTGTATATGCCATTTCTTGGTAGTCCGATCAGTGAACCATTGGGGGTGAAACATCAAGTGCCGGTGTGTCATTGCAGATGGTCGTTCACACATTCCGGAGAAAGAATACGGAAGCAGGAGTTTGCGGACTCGCTTCCCCGAGCATCCATTCAGGATTTGGGAGTCATCTTGATGGGTGCTGGATATGAGGTGATTGACACCCACAATGATTGCTATCCAGCTCCAATCTCTGCCCTTTGCATTATGCCTGTATGATCTGTTGCTGCAGGTATTCACCAAGGGGCCATCTTTGTATGCTTTCAAAGGGCTGGCTGGTCGGTATGCGCCTATCGGCGTGCACTTGGCGATGCTCTTCATCATGGCTGGTGCCACGCTAAGTGCGACAGGAAGCTTCAAAGGCTCCGTGGATGTGCCTCAAGGGTTGAACTTTGTTATAGGAGATGTGATGAAACCTAGAGGGGTCCTCTCTGTTGCGCCAGATGTTTTCAATACTGAAGTCCATGTCAACCGGTTCTACATGGAATACTATGATAGTGGAGAGGTGGTCTCCTTGCTCAGTGTTTTCAAACCTTTTTGTGCAGTTATATGCGCTAGACTGATTGGAAATTAATATTGTTGGATTGCCAGGTCTCACAATTCTACAGTGATCTCTCTCTATTCAACCTTGATGGTAAAGAAGTGATGAGAAAGACTATCAAAGTAAACGATCCCCTGAGATACGGAGGGATCACCATCTACCAGACAGACTGGGGATTTTCAGCATTGCAAGTGAAGAAAAATGGTGAAGGCCCTTTCAATTTGGCAATGGCCCCCTTGAAACTGAATGGGGATAAGAAGCTCTTTGGAACATTCTTGCCACTTGAAGATTCGGACTCGTCGAATCCAAATGTCAAAGGAATGTATGTTGAGAATTTTTCCTATCTTATTTCGACTTTAACAAATTTGGCGTACTATGAGTAATAATTACATGTTGTTTGCCTACCTGGTGACTTGTAGATCAATGCTTGCTCGAGATTTGCAGTCTATTGTGTTGTATGATCAAGAGGGTAAGTTTGTAGGGGTCCGTCGTCCAAGCTCAAAACTGCCTATTGAGATCAATGGCAATGAAATACTCATTGAAGATGCTATCGGCAGTACTGGACTGGATCTTAAGGTAGTCTATTGATTCATTATTTTTCATTTTTATTTTTGAAGACATTTGTGCTTGTCCGTTAATAGAAGTATCTTCTTCTTTTTTCCCCTTTCCACAGACTGATCCAGGAGTTCCTATTGTTTATGCTGGTTTTGGTGCGCTTATGTTAACAACCTGCATTAGCTATCTTTCACACTCTCAGGTATATGTGATTGTCTGTCCTGGTTCTTATTGATGGCAGTTATAATTGGCTTGCACAGATACACATTTATTGTTTGGTTTCTGCTTCATTAGATATGGGCATTGCAAGATGGAAGTACAGTAGTCGTTGGAGGGAAGACAAATCGAGCCAAACTTGAATTTTCCGAAGAGATGAACCGGCTACTTGATAAAGTACCAGAGTTGATCAGTGCCGATGAGAATGTATTAGATACCAAATCGACTGCCACATGAAACCTTTTTTATGTTTTTCTTTGGGGTCCCTGAAAATGCAGTAGCTTTGTTCAGGTGAACAGACGTTCGAATTCGCAAACCATGACCTTCAAGAATAGAAAAACTCTTACAATTACAACCTTTCAGTAGAATGTAGATCAGAGATCACGCTTCAATTGAAGTCTCTGTACGTCTTTGATGAGAAGATCGCTATAGAAACTAAACTGATAACTTGTTATATTATCAATTTATAATTTACCATACTAACCTTGGTTCTGTCACTGAATTTTTGGGGAGCACGTTTCAAGTTAGTCATACGGAGTCACCCAAAATCACAGCAGATAATTATATTGTTCTTGAGATCTGTGCATAGGCGATTTCCTCCATTGCAATTTGCTAAGGAAGCAGATTCCATACCATTCGTTCATGCCCATATTGTTGTGGTCGGTGTGGTGAACTTGGGGTGTCAACTGTCTGTCAGTCCATCGGTCCATCATGGGTAAGCATCCAATGTTTTCTTCATTCTGGTCAAATACAAGGATGAACAGACACCAACAGGAAAGATGCTTCTGCCGGTCATCTTAGATGCCCGAACCCAATGATGAGTTTCAGGTGGGTCATTTGTCAGTAAGTAAACAGCCAGTAGCATCTACTTCCATGTGGTGATGCCACGAAAACATGTGCCATAGGCAATCCCTATGTTTGCGTTGTTGGTAACCTCCATGAGAGTCACATGGAAGCTCTGAATTTGAAAGTCTTGCTCCTGTTCTCGAGCGGTATCGAAATTGCAGATTTCGCTTGCTCCCTCAGACGTGATCAGATCTCTCTTGAAATCTCAATCTCCACTCCAAATCTGAACTTGACATTCGAAGGATACAATATCAATATCATTGGCGCTCACTGATCTCAAGTTCTCAACTGATACTCGCATTGCTACACCTCATCTAAAAAAAACTCTCATTGCTAGTACTAGCTAGTTTCAGATCCCTGTCTCTGATGAAATCGTTCCATATGAGAGGGCTGCATTCTTCAAAGATGACTGTCTCGCACTCTGGATCACTTGTCCTGTCAACAGCTTCTGAAATCTGAATGCCTTCAAACACTGAATTTTTCAGCGAACTTGACATGTCACGAGGCGCCCCCAAACTGCAAATTCAATGCTGAACCACTGGATCTCGAAGCCCATAACTAAACCACGGATTCCGAGATATCGTTGTTCGGTGGGCGGCGGCGCGGGGATCGTGAGCACATGATCACGTTGTCTGATGGGAGTTAGATAATGCCAAACTGATGGTATCTGATGAGGAAGGTAGTTGCAGCGTAGGCTCAACGAACTTCCCATCACGACCAGTCAAACCCCACACAAGGATGCATGGCATGGTCGGCGCCCCCCTTCTTCTTCGGATCGCAGCAAGCAGCAGCTGAGCTGCGCGGCTATAAAAGGAGCCCCCCGGCACTTGGTTCTTGTATACTGCTGACTACAGCGCACAAGCGATCGAAGTGACACAAGGTTCCTGGTTCTTGCAAGAGTTGAGCAGCGATCGACAGCACAGAGATGGCGAAGCGGCCGTCGAGCAAACGGAGCTTCAGGTTGCCGTTCATGTGCGGGCAGTCGGACGTGGCCAGCCCGAGGGGCGCGGCTGCCACGCGGCCGTCGTCGTCGTCGTCGTCGTCATTCGGCAGGGGTTCCAGGTCCGGGTCTAGCTCCAGCTCCAGCGGCAGGCACGGCGAGCTGCAGCGGATCTTCCAGCACTTCGACCGGGACAACGACGGCAAGATCTCCGGCGCCGAGCTGCGCGCCTTCTTCGTGTCCATGGGCGACGACATGCCGTCGTCGTACGGCGACGGTGGCTACATGCTAGACTTCGCCGGCTTCGTGGCGCTGATGGAGAGGGAAGGCGGGCATGAGGAGGACCTGCGCAGGGCGTTCGAGGTGTTCAACGCCGTCGAGTCCGCCGGCAGGATCACGGCCAGGGGCCTGCAGAGGGTGCTCGCCCAGCTCGGGGACAAGCGTTCCGTCGCCGACTGCGAGGCCATGATCCGGGCCTACGACGTCGACGGCGACGGTGGCCTCGATTTCCACGAGTTCCAGAGGATGATGAGCTAACTGATTCCGGCTTACACACATAGTGAGAGTCTTCACTTTCAGAGCCCTGAAGAAGGATGAAAGGGTTGTTCTTGTTCATAGGTCTGCATCCAGATGAGCCAATGCAAGTTGCTACAGGGAAATGTGTCATCTACGTACTTGGATGCTGCTGCTGCTTGCCTGAAGCGATTTGCTGCTTCATCTTGTGTTGTTTGGTGTGTCACACTCACACCATTGTATCAGATAAATTACAATTCATCTTTTCTTCTAATACAGCTCTTTTGTTCAAAAGTGGGATTTTTTTACTATGAAAAATGTTCACCTAAAGAAGGTAGAAATAATATGTTAAATTTTCCAGGTTTTTTTTTACAGTGATATATCACTTAGCCTCAAATAGGTCATCGGTTTGGAGGTTTCTTATGTGGAAATGATCAATAATTTGGGCTCAACAGGAAAAAGGCATGTTACATCACCATTCCAAACTGGGCAATCATCCAAACAATACACAAGGAAAGTTGGAAACCGATATGTCTTCACATTGGAAGAACACATTCTGCAAAAATCTTTACAGTTGCATCGAAGGCATCGAGTTCTTTCACATCAGAGATCCTTAGGACAGTAGAATTAACATCGTGCAACGTTGTAAGGAGCAGAACATAGCGGCAAATAGATGCCTGATGATACAAATTCTGTACCCAGAATTCAGAGATCTTCACATACATATGAAGCATCACAAGCGCAATACAAACTTTCTCAAGCTTCACAAGTCAAGAGTACTAATCCTTATACCCTCATTTCTTCCGCATACTAGGGATCTACCACACAGCCTACCATGTAAGAAATTACCACTCTAATTTCTCATCAATATAGTACACCAGGAAACAAGATTATCTTCTTCTGCAACCAATTGATATCTCAACTCCAACCTGATTGCGATCGATTACCTTGTTGCTCAGCATAAGGCCTTATGAAAGTTCTCCTCCACCAAACCTCAAAGGCCTTCTGGAGATTGGGGCAGCTATCCCCAACCTTCAAGAAGCTCCCAAGCCACGAGAGCAAGATTGTCTGCTGATCCTCCAGCGGGAGAGTCAAGATGGTCCGCCCAATACCTTCCTCCACCACTTTCCGGTCGAATGACCTGCAACCATGCTGTAGCCAATTGTAGTCATCCATGAGAGGCTGCAACCAGACGTCCAAGAGAAGCCGCCTTGTGTCCTTTGAAGGAAGCATCTCTCCTTTCCCAATTGCCACAAATAGCCTCGCCGTGACACAACTGACAAGGTGGCGCCACTTAACTGGCAACTTGGAGTGCAGCCCAGCCAGCTCACGTTGGCTAGCCCATATGACCGCAAACTCATCAGCAGCATTCCTGTCAGCTAAAATCTCAGCTAACCAAAGCAGATTGTCTGCTTCTAGAGCAATTTGTCGGAAAACTGGTTCTTTAATATTAAGAGCTTGCTCAGCAAAATCACTGTCAGTTGCTTGCTGAAACAAGATTAACAAGGAATCCAAGCAGTTCCGGCATGATCTGTAGAGGGTCTCAGAACACAAGTCAGAAGACCCACTTATGCAGCTAGTGCTATTCTCCTTCAGAAGCTTCTGTACCAAAGACTTCATCTCACGCCGCCCCCTATCCTCATTGCTTCTCAAAACCAATTCAATGATATGTGAAAATGTATCATTTGGTGGGGTCGTTAGATCAGATGCTACCCTCTTCAGTACAGGACTAACACCATAGTTCTCACTCTGCAGATTCCGAACAGATGAGACCACATTCTCTTCTTCTTCCCCAACCCAAGGGACTGCTTCCAAGTAATCTAAGCATGACATAACACATGCTGGGAAACCTAACAGCTCTGCAACCTGCACGGCCAAAAAGAAAAATACTGAGGTAACAATAAAACCAAAGTAAAAGAAAAGCTGCATTTTTATGATTTCTGAAGAGTCCAGATTGGTCGATCGCAATTAAGGCCCCACATTAGCATGGTATGGCCAGGTCCATGTAGTCATGGGCCTGATTGGTGCAATTATCTTTCTGTGCCATTTGCTCCATAAAGCAATAACATAATTCATGACAGCCTGCCTAGCTTGAAATTTTTCCCAACCCCCACCAACTGGTATGTGCGAAATATATAGGACAAGGCAGTCTTTGTCAGCATCCATAAATTAAGTGGCATGTTGTAGTATTATGGGTATAGCAGACAATATCCCTTTGATGTAACAACATCAACCGGACATGCAGGCACCATTCGGTTACAACGAATAATGGGTCCTTTTTATATTTATTAAGGATTATTAGTTTATGAATACTAACCGCCGGTCACACTGCAATGAGGATACTGCCTCCAGGAATATATAAGTGACCTAATTTGAACTCTAAATTCTCGTGTGATCCTTTGATACCGAATAATGAAACTAACTCTACTAAGTGTGCCATTCTAACCAGCAGTAGTGTTACAAAACATAATGAAATTTTTTAACTAGGGCAAACCTTCAAGACTCGAAGAACGCGAGGAACAGTTTGCTTGATCAGCCTCTGCTTGACATCACCGCAGTACATCAACCCAACAGTCTCAACATAAATCTCCACATCCTCACAATCAGGCACTTCTATACTCGACACTGGAGATTGCCTGGAGAGCTTATCAGCAAAGAAGGTACTGTTTTCAGCTAGGATGTTCTTGTGAACGCTCATCTTTACCGCAACACCATCCTTGCCATACAGCACCACCTTCAAGTCACTCGTCTCGAGCTGGCCAAATCCAACAGATATCTTATGCTGCTTCTGTGGCCTTTCATTCACGACCTTTGGTGGATTAGTCGCAGCATCCTCTGCCGGCAAGCACCTCTGATCCTCTGAATTGATTTTAGCCCTTGTCGGAGTCGAGTGTGCCCTTCTCTCAGATGAGATTGTTGGTGCCCTCTGAACTGATGATGCCTTTGATGCAAGAGGCGAGGCACCCCCTTTGGGTTTGGTTTTCGCCTGCTGGTTTTGGTTCTTCGCCGTCTTCTGGAGCACGGCTTGGGACGGGCAGCACCAGAACCCTTCTGGGGTTACAGCAATGGGGACATTTCTGATCTTCGTCGTTCGGGCATCAAGACTTGCAACCTTCGATTCCGCCATGTTGCCTTTTGTTTCCGAAGATTATGACCAGTTCTGATACCAGCTCACATACCTGAGCAGTGATGCAAGAGAGTTAAATTGATGAACTGAAGTTGCCATTAGGAATCATGAGAATGTATTGCTCACAAAATCAACTAAGAAAAGATGAAGTTTAAATTATCTTATATGAGTTATGACCATAGCACTGAGCACAGATCCTACGTAATTCCCACCAAATCATATGATTTCCCCATTTCACAGGAGCTTCAGAGTTCAGACTTTCAGAGTCATCTTTTCCATTAAGAATTTTGCTTAAAAGTAGCAGCCAAATACTAGGCAAATTCTGAACCAGACCTGTCTTGAAATCAAACATGAACAATCACAACAAATCAGAACGATCCTACAGCAAATTGCTATGTCATCATAGAACATAAATCCATCCCCCTATACATCCAGAATCGAAGAACAGCCAAAAAAGAAAAGAAAAAAAAAATCAGTAACTAACGAGTCCAGAAACACCGTGTGAAGAACAACCAACAAGGCCACAAGTACCTCACTAAAACAACATCCAGAACCAGAAACAAAATTGCTTGAAAAAGAATTCGAAGGCAATCGCGAAACCCACCGAGAGGCCAGCGCACGAAAGCCTGCCGTCCTCCGCCGCAGCCCAGCCCGGCGACAGCCGTAATAAAGACGGGCAGGCAGCATCTAGCTATCCAGCCAGGCGCGAGTGATGGGAACCTCGCATCACTTCTTTCCCCAAAGCTGGCCGGAGAAAGACGAAGAAGAAGGGGGGCAGGGAAGGGGAAAAAAGCAACGGAAAGAAAAGAGCGCAAAGGGAGAGCAGCTTCTTTCGAGAGCTTTTACCGGACGACGAGACGAGACAAGGGGGGCAGCCTCGCTTTAACCACCTACGACGCCACCGCCACCTGCCATCATGGCCCTCCCTCTCTGATGAATTTCTTCTCGGATTCTCCTCCTTTTCCCTCCCTGCTCGTCTTCTTCTTCCTCCGGTCCCTCTTCCTCCTCCCGCTCCACCTCTTCTTTTTTTTTAATCTCTATCCCGCTGCGGTTACTGTGTGTGGGCTCTCACTCTCTTGCTGCTGTACCACAAGCTGCAGCGGCTGTGCTTTGTGTGCTCCAGACACCTCACTCTCAACAGTATCCTAACTGGACACCCCTGTCTGTCCCCATCAGTTTAGCGCGGGCCCACAGTCAGTGTCACGTCCTACCAGTCCTGTCTGACTGATTGGGCCCTGCGATTTACCCCTCCCGCTTTGTTTACCGCTGCTGGCAGTACTGTTTTGTTTTTTACCAGCCTTGGCATTGCAGTAAGAGTCGCACGCGGCAAAGTTAAATATACTCGTAGAGCACGTGCTTTCACTGTATATGTTTTTAGATGTACATGTAGATTCATACATACACGTATCTTTATAGAGATCTGCATGAAGATCCGTGCATGTATGGATCTGTAGGTAGATCCAAGAACACATATAGTGAGACCATCTGTCCCTAGAAATAGAAAAAAGGTACGTAGCTTTACCTCGCTGGAAGGGTAATCTACCTTGGCATCCGGTCTCAGAAAAAAAAAACTTTTGATCACGTGAATGCTATGATCAGCCTGCTAAAAATGATGGATGGATTAGGGTTTTACTGCTGCTGCTGCTGGTGGTGGTGGATAGTAAAACGATATATTCCGTAAAACGAGGTTTACTGCTACCCATGCGTTCGTTTCCAGTAGATTGAAAATGAAGGCCAGATGTGCATTGCACGATCTGCATCAGATGAGATTCTTTCTTTGCGGCAACTTTGAAGCATGTCGGCATGTTGCGTGAGCTGAACTCATCACAGCTGGGTAAACACGCTCGCTCGTTTCAAATAATCTATCATTGTCCTAGGGCTTAGGCGTGTTCCTACTTCATTCCTAGTGCAATCTGCAGCGTGGAGTACGCTAGGTTAATGCCGTTTTTGAGTAAAGCCCACTCATCTTGCCGATTAAGTACACTTCGCGTGTTAGGCCATGCGCACCGCAGATCTTTAAACCCCTCTGGACTGTAAATATGCCGTTCAGATTCATGCACCGCGCACCTGTATCAGCCTACCCTATTATTCCGTTTGCTATAGAAAAACTGCACAGCTAGCGTTCAGTCTCTCCACCTCTATTAGCCTGCATGCAACAGCCGGACCTCTCACAGCATGACAGCAGCCTTGTACAGGTCCAAATGCAGGCGCTCGACGGAAGCTTTCCAAGACCAGCACCTGTACAGACCGATGCAGCTTGTGGGCCATGCCCTGTTTACAGGCAGCTTTAGCGAAGGAACGGTGCAGATAGCCTAAGTTATCGAGAAGTGCAGAGACCGGATTTTATAAGCCTCTTTTGGAATCCAAGAATCCCACACGAATTTATATGAATCAATTTATTTCCATAGAAAAAAGAAAACATTAAAAAATTTCGGGGCATTTACATATTTGTCATCTTACCGATGGCACCAAAACATGTGTCACTGTCGACGAGATATCGTCGGCGGTCTATCGAGGGGTATGCCCAAGATAGTAGATTGATCGGTGAAGGTGTGCCTGAGACGAGCAAGAGTTGCGCAGTAAGCGCGAGACAAACGATTTAGACAGGTTCAGGCCGCCGCGAGGCGTAATACCCTACGTCCTGTGTGTTGCTGTATTGTATTGCTAGTAGATAAGATGAGTTGAGGGGATCCCCTGCCCGCCTTATATAATCTGGGGGGCAGGGTTACAAGTCAGTTTTAACATGTATATCAGATTACAATCCTAGCCGAACAAGGAAAACTAATCGGCTAGATATTAGAAAAGCTATTTTCTTGACCGCCAAGACTTCTAAGCCGGCGGATGTGCGTGATCTTCTGGAGAACGTGCAGACGACGCGTTCTTGGCAGCCCGGGCCTGGTCGGATGACTTGGCCAATGTATAGCCATGCGAGTATATGGGTTTATACCCCCACAGCTAGTCTCTGAGCACCTTACATTCGTTGGGAGGTGTAAACCTTCAGAGTTGCTTGACCAGACGGATGTAAGGAGCTCTGAAAAAATTTGAAAAAGCCTTCTCTTTGGTGAAGTGTATCCACTTTTGGTTCTTCGGAAACAATACCTGAAGTGTATCCACTTAGTCCCCGAGTCTGACTTGGGCTGCCTGGAGGTAACTCGTAAGGCGCTCAACTTCAGGAGTCGGGGCCAGTCTTTTGGCTTCTGCTATTGCGATAGCGACGTTCACACTCGGGGTCTTGTAGACCTCGTGTTTTCCGACCAGATCAAATTCTGGCTCCAAGTCGGTGCCCTTTCTTGCCTCAGCTCGCTGCTCGCGACGCCGTCTTCGGTCGGCGTTTCTGCCCTCGCGGGCTGCTCGGGCTTCTTCAGTTTCGTTCGGGGGAGAAGCGCTGTCGTTGCTGATGGTGAGGACGGGCCCACCGATGAACCGACCAGTGGGAGGAGGCAGATCAGTGAGATCACCGCTTTCTGGGTCGTCATGGTCGGAGTGGACGTTGTCGGCGACGATGAAGCTGGAGCTGGTGCCGACGTGATCGGGAGAGGCTGTAATGCCTCTGGTATTACTGCATATTTAAACTGGCATGTCATCATGTTTAATTTGATCATTTGCATATGATTGTGTTTAGGGTGTTAGAGTGATTTAATTTCACTGATTATGTATTTAGACCCTTAATTAAAAATCAAATATTAAACTAAATAAGAAATTAAATTAAGCCCTAGAATTGACCTCAAACCCTAATTCAAAAAACTATGATGAATCTCATGGAAGTGTATTAATGAAAGTTATAGATCTTTTAAAATGGAACAACTTTTATTTTTTGAAGATTTTGAAGTTATGTTCCAGAAATTCAAATTAAACTCCAATTACTATGTTTAAATTTAAATTTGAAACTTCAATTTCAAAAATATTAAGAATCTGATCAAACTCCCTTCATAAGAGTTGTAGAACTCTCTGAGTAGAACAACTTTTATCTTGACCATTTTTCAAGTTGTTGAGAAAATTTAAAAGTAATTTCAGAATTTCAGTTTTGAAATTCAAAACTCTTTTTACCCCCTTTTCTGTAGTTTGAAAATTTGACCGAATTTGAACATACTTCAAAAATAAAAAGTATTCTACACGAAATTATCCATAAATTTTATTTTGGGACCAGTCTCTGATTCAGCTTTGGTAGCGCATAATTGAGTAGAATAGGGTTTGACCTTGTACCTGGCTATAGTAGACAGAGGGGGGGTCCCCTGCTTTGCCGGGCCGCCAGTGCAGCGCGCGCGCGTGCCGTGCGCCGGTCGCCGTCCGACTGGTCCGGGGCCCAGGCGCCGCCGCGTGGGGGTCGCAAGGGGGGTTCCGGAGGTCGTTTCGCTCTTATCCCCTCGTTTCCCTGCCTTTAAGCACCACGGTTCTTCTTCGTCGTTCGGCCGCCGACGAGGTCGCGTCGGTTTCCGACGAAATTTCCCCAGCCCAGTCCATCTCCACACCCTCCAACTCGCCAGAAGCTTCGACACTCCCTTGCGCCCCATCTTAACCACCTAGGCTAGTCTATTGTCGCCGGAGCCCTCCGTGTGGCCCATTCTGCTTCAGTTCCAGCCGGAGCACCGCCGTGCCGTCTCGCATCGTTGCCAGGGCTCTGCGGTGAGCCGTTTCTCTCCCTTGTTGACGTTCTTAACTCACCTGGTTACGGTGATTATCGTAGTCCAGATGATCTAACCTCTACTGCCTTAGGATCTTCGGAACTCGGAGCTCGCCGCCGGAGAACGTTCCTCCATTCACCGCCGTCGTCACGCCCCTGCTTCTGCACCGATTCGAGCCGAGTCACCACATCTAGACAAGTCGTGGTGAGCTTATTGATCGATTGCACCCCAGTCTCTAGACTCTGCCGCCTCGGGCTCGCCGGCGTCTGGCACGCCGCCGTGGCCGAGCCGCCGCGGCCATGGCTTTGCTCGATGGTAGCTCTAGGTTACTT
This sequence comes from Eremochloa ophiuroides, assembly GCA_038502445.1. NCBI lineage: Eukaryota > Viridiplantae > Streptophyta > Magnoliopsida > Poales > Poaceae > Eremochloa > Eremochloa ophiuroides. The sequence continues at coordinate 8,291,318 of JAHLJS010000002.1, forward strand.
GAAAACCAACTTCAGTGGGTGCGCAATGTCTCGGGAAGCACGTAGATGGCATCGCTTTCGCCGGAGAGGTCGCGGAGCGGCGGATGGCCGCCGGTCAGCGCTCGCCGGCGTTCGGGACAAGGAAGCAGAGGAGGGAGAAGAGGGCTGACAGGTGGGGTCTTCCTGTCAGCGACCCAGTGAGAGAGGGAGAAGGACACGGGCGGGCGCGTGGGCTGTTCTGGGCCGGTGTTGTGCTTTATCATTTTTGTATGAATTAATTGGTTGCTCCTAAAATCATAAAAAAATTTAGGGATGCTCTCTGTAGTATTTATTATTTAATAAAAATATTAAATACATGTTTTAGACATTCTCTGTAGTAGCTAAAAATCAGCATTTTAATTCATAAATGCAATTTTGAACATTTTTAATTAATTCCCTGTAATTCCAAAAATCATGAAATTTTATTTGGCATTGTTATAGGTCAAGATCTATCTGATTGTGAAGTTTGAGGTCAAATAGAAATAGTTTAATTAATTATTAATTATATGCTTCATTAAATGATTAATAAAATAAATAGGAAAAATTGGTGACTAGTGTTTATGTGATTTTTGGATTGGTTGTAATTCTAGGCCAAACACCCTAATGACCTAGGGCTATTTAGTTTAGAATTGTTGCGACTAGGTTATGACGTACAGTTGTGCTGAAGTTAGGCATTATTTATTCTGGAATTTTGCATTTGTCATTTAATGTTGCATCGCATTGAAACATTCATCATTGCATGCGTATAGTGACCGAGGAACCAGAGGTAAAAGTGAAGGCAGTCACTGAGGAGATTGTTCCCGAAGTTGTTCTGTATTTTGACATCTGTGGTACTGATCCGGATCCGACGCTTCACGCAATCCAAGGCAAGCCCCGGTGCATTCACCCTTCCTTGTGTTTTAAAAATTTTATCACCTTCAGTTAAATAATTGCATTAGGTTGATAGGAGCTGATTGTCACCTACTTGCTGCATGACCTGCCTTGATATATAACCCCGAAACCTGTTTTAAAATGAAAATGTTTGAAAATGCTTAGCCCTGCTTTTTAAAGTTAGTTTTGCATAAAATGCTATTTTCTGAGTTATGATGATATACTAATGATGAATATGAATTCACAACCGCTCGTGTGACCTACATTTGGGTTAGAGTCCCAATGTATTGTCATCGACGGATTGGAAACCGTTCGGTTGGCTTTGTACTTTGGGTTAGAGTCCCGATGCATTGCCGCCGCCGGAAAAATGAAAATGAAAAAGGAAGTCCGTTCGGATGGATGTGCACATGTGGCGGCGTTCCCATGTCTTGTTACCGACGGGCACGAATTTGGAACCGTTCGGCTACTTTGTACTTAGGTTAGAGTCCCAATGCATGATAACCCACGGAAAAATGCTTTAGGGACCATTCGCTGTCGGCCTGCTGGATCGAGACTTTGCAACTAGCCACATACTACGGGAAGCCTCTGACTCCGGTGGCTCTACTGCTGGAACCGACAACCACGCACTGGGAGTGGAGAGATGGCGAGAGTAGCGTGTACCCTCGTGGCCGGCGTGCCTGGAGATTAGAGGAGTACTGTGCTCTCGGGTGGCGCAGGACCGGTTTCGGGGTATGAAAAGCCGTGGTAGGCGGGGTTGGCATATGCAAGCTTAAGTGCTACATATGCAGTGTGGATAGGGATCCCCAGCTGGGTACTTTCTGAATTCGAATCGACGTTGCTCCTCGGTGAATGGAAACTTGATCCACTGACTTACACCGAAAAGTGGTTTGGAACTAGGTGTTTTTGAGAATGATTAAGAAATTGAAAGAATGTGACATATGAGAAGGAATATTAGAACTATGGTTATGATTAAAATAATATTGAGATGAAATATTGAAATAGGATAGTAATGTTTTTCTGCAAAACTCTTGAACTCTTGCTCACAGCCTTACCTTGACTCCCCTCAGCCTGCATTTCTGAGTCTCATCTTTCTCTTTAGTCGGGTAAGTCTTGCGGAGTACCCCAGTACTCAGGGTTTGTTAACTCCTGTTACAGGAAGTCAGCAGCCGGAGTTCTGTCTTGCTCCCTGCTGCGTGATGCTGGATTGTGAAGGAAGTGATGATGAGTGATGTTGGGCCCTTGGGCAGGGTTCGTATTATTATGTGTATCTGCTACCCTGATGCTACTTCTATTTAGGTATAGATTATAATAATTGTACTTGAATTTATATTTGAACAACTGGTTTGTAATCTATGTACTATGAAGTCTTCCGCACCTTTACTCTGATATATTTTATTATGAAATGTTCTAACACTGTAATGGCTTTGCAATGGGATCCTGTCGGAGAATACGGGTGCTTATGTAGCCCGGCAGGGCTGTCTAGGTCATTTGGGACACGGGCCCGGCTGTCAGAGGTCATTAGTGACAATGACAAGTGCCCGTGGGCCATGTGATTTAGGCGGTTCTGTTACAGAGGCGTGATCGGAGGATCTCAGGACCGCAACTGCTCGGGGTCGCAGTTCGACGACGCGTCCCTGAGGAGTGACGGTGATGGCCAGAGTCATATCCTGGCGGGCCAGAGAAGGTCGTCGCGCCACTGATGGGCGCTGAAGGCGGTCTGCAGTCGACTCCAAAATCTGGAGACTCTCGGACAGGCCTTGAGAGACCTGATCTATGGATTTGATCAGGTCGTTGTTGTCGATGGTCTTCCGGACGTAGCGGTGCAGCTTTCTTGCCGGGGAGGAGGTTGCTGGAGGAGTCGAAGTAGATGCGATCTGGGCTGCATCCAGGATCTTTCCTTCACCGTCGGGACCGATGATCCAGGTGATGGATCCCACCGTAAAGATCTGACCCGGCGTTGAGAGCTCGATGGAGCTTGAAAAAATCACCTTGTTCGCCATGGATCAAGAAGCACACCCCCTACTTGGCGCGCCAACTGTTGACGAGATATCGTCGTCGGTCTACCGAGGGGTATGCCCAAGGTAGTAGATTGATCGGTGAAGGTGCGTCTGAGACGACCAAGAGTTGCGCAGTAAGCGCGAGACAAACGATTTAGACAGGTTCAGGCCGCCGCGAGGCGTAATACACTACGTCCTGTGTGTTGCTGTATTGTATTGCTAGTAGATGAGATGAGTTGAGGGGATCTCCTGCCCGCCTTATATAGTCTGGGGGGCAGGGTTACAAGTCGGTTTTACCATGTATATCGGATTACAATTCTAGCCGAATAAGGAAACTAATTGGCTAGATATTAGGAAAGATATTTCCTTGGCCGCCAAGTGAAAGGTCCTAAATGGCTAGAGGGGGGTGAATAGCCTGTAAAAATTCTACGAACAACAGTTAAGACAAAGAGGTTAGACAATTAAGCGACGAAGCGAATTTTGCGCTAGCCTACTAAAAGGGCAAGCCACCTAACCGTTCTACACTATAGTCTCTAAGAACACACACAAGAAGCGAGATAACTACTTTACACTACTCCTAGGTGAGCAACTACAACAAGTATACTACTACAAAAATAAGTGCTCAAATGTAAAGAGAGGGAGATAATTATACCGCCGGTGAAGTGATGATATGAAAACCAATGCAATCAATCACAATAACAAGAGAGATCCTCGATAGAGATATGACACACGATTTTTTACCGAGGTTCACTTGCTGGCAAGTTACTCCTCGTTGTAGCGATACACCCACTTGAAGGTTCACGCGCTAATTGGCATCACACCCCAAACCCTTCTCAAGAGTGCCGCACAACCAACACAAGATGGGGATCCACAAGCTACGAGCAATCCACTAGAGTAGCCTTTTACGATCTCCCGCGGGGAAGGCTCAAGAACCCCTCACAACTTCACCGATCGGAGGCGGAAACAATCACCAACTCCCCACAACGATCTTCGCAGCTCCAAACCGTTTAGGAGTCGGCAAACTCTAAGAGTAACAAGAGAAACCGCTGCGAAATCTACTCACCAAGTGCCTCTAGATGGTCACAAGCATGCAATGCACTTGGTGCTCTCCTCTCTCACCAAAAGATGAACACAGTCAAGTAGAACGAGTGAAAAAGGAGTGGGAAGGCTCACAAGTATGTTATGATGTTCAGGAGTGACAAGAGAGGGAGCTCAAACTAGCCAAAGGTCTATTTGTAAGCCCCTCACAAAAACATAGCCGTTTGAGCCTCTCTGCGTGGCGTTGGACGCCCGCGTGCACACCGTCGGACCAATACCCTTGGTCCGACGCCCCCGATGAGCGCCACGTGTCAGTAGCCGTTTGAAGTCGAACGTTGGATCACAACGGCTAACTCTCGCGCCAAAACCAACCGTCAGACGGAGCACCGTCGGACTAAAGTCCACGGTCCGACGCTCCTCGGTTAGCCACCGTCGGACTGATCTTTCACTGCGTATCGGACTAAACGAAGCCATGGTCCGACGTTTCCAAAGAGCTCCCCGAGCACTGAAAACCGTCGGACGTTAGTCCGACGCTCGCCATCGGACCAACGGAGTGCGTCCGACGCACCACAGCTCGCCACGCGTCGCTCAGCTGCTGTGCTCAACCGTCGGACAGAGAAGGTATAGTCCGACGCCTTCTCCCAGACAGTCCGACGCTCACAGAGAGAGCAGACCAAGGGTTAGCCGTCGGATCGAAACCAATGGTCCGACGCTCTTCGAGGATAGCGTCCGACGCTAGTTTTTCTATTGTAACGATTCTGAAATTCGCCGAATCCTGCCTCGCAAGCTCGGCAGGAGGAAGAGAGGACCTAAACCCTCTCTAACACTCAAACTTCACCCCGTTTCTTAAGTCACTAACACTCTAAAGTGTCTCTCACTTTAGTGCACGTGTGTTAGTCTTTTGCAAAGAGATTTTAACGGGTTTTGTTAGTGACACTAGCATCTATATACATATGCAATGAATATGACATCTAGTGGCACTTGATAACCGCATTTCATCAACGATTTCGCCCCACTTGATAATACGGCTATCTATCCTAAATGTGATCACTCCCTCTATGGAGTCTTGATCACCAAAAGTAAAGAGCTCCTATTTATTATACCTTTGCCTTGAGCTCCTAGCCTTTCACCATCTTCATTCTCATCCCTTAATGAAGCTTGTGGACTCTTTTGATGATGGACTTATACCATTTGCATGAATGCCGTTATTAGGGCTTTCTCCTTTATTGATGGGCTTACACCATTTTAATGGACGCCGTCATTGCCCTACACTTGTGGCATCCACCAACCCGGTCCTTTGCTTCATCTTGTTATTTGCTAATTAATTCTCATGAAACACTTAGAGCAAATCATTAGCAAACTAGGTTTCATCTATTATCAAAACCAAACATGGGCTTTCACCAAGACTTCTAAACCGGCGGATGTGCGTGATCTTCTGGAGAACGTGCAGACGACGCGTCCTTGGCAGCCCGGGCCTGGTCGGATGACTTGGCTCATGTATAGCCATGCAGGTATATGGGTTTATACCCCACAGCCACTGACATGTGAGACCACATGAGTCATTGACATTGAGCCACAGTGGCATGAGGCATATCATTCCCACCGTAAGGGTAGCAAATATATAAAGTACTCCCGCCGTTCTAAAATAAGTCTCGTTTTTTTATTTTTGAAATCGACGTTTGACCATTTGTCTTATTCAAAAAACTTACGAAAATATAAAAATAAACAAATCAATATTAAAGTACTTCTAATAATGAATCATTTCATAATAAAATAATTATTTTTTTTCCATAATTTTTTGAATAAAACGAATGATTAAAAGAAGATAGTCAAAATCCTAAAACGACACTTGTCTTGAAATGGAGAGAGAGTAATTATTAGCAGGTTTGAATCCAGCTGGCCTTGGCAACGGCGGGCAGCCTAGTAATAATCCTAGTACGGCCCTGTTTAATTACACTGCAAATTGCAATTACAACTAGTCACATCAAAATTGCGGCATATATATAGAGTATTAAATATAGACGAAATATTTGTATGTTTGTATTTTTTGCATGTACATCACGAGACGAACTTTTTAAGTTTACTTGGACCATGATTGAACAAAAGTTGTTAAATACAAATGAAAGTGTTACAATACAGAATTACAACTGTAACTGGTAACTAAATGCAGCCTAGGTGTAAGTTGTGCTGGTGGGTATCACGGCAGCAACACCAAGCAAAAGAAGAGGACATTAGCAAGGAGAAAACCGCAAGAGCCAGCAGGAAATCCCGAGGTAGTACCGCAGCGTGGCAAAGCTGCCGACTGTGGTTAATGGCGAGCAAAGAGGACCAGAGAACGCTGGCACGGCGGCACCACTAGCAGCCACTGGCACTCGAGTAGTGTGGTCTGGTCCAGAGAGACGTCTGGTCCAGAGAGACGCCAAAAAAGGCCCGAATGTCCGTATCCGTATGCATGCATCTGGCTCTTAATTTTCACTGTATCTTGTATAGGCGCTGGCATTTGGAGCCTGGCTACCAAACTGCCAAGCTCTTCGAATCTCGGATCCTCACGAGCATGGATACATGGAATTCAAGGGGCGTCTGTGTCCTGACTGAGTACTCGTATTTAGTCTGTCTCAAATAAATGGTTTTTAAGATTTAAAATTATTCTTAAAAATAATGTTCTATGTAAAATAAAACACTATCTAAGATGCAAAAGCTAATCAATGTATGCATACAAAGGATAACTACTAAATTAAAGAAATATCCTGAAAAAAAAGAAAAGAAGATGAGGATACATGTGCGATGTCAATAAGTGAAATGGTTATTTATTACATTTCAATTAGTGAACGGTTCAATTTCCTACGATCAATTAGCATATATAAGCAGTATTTACCTGTAGGGACATTACAAACAAATCTTTACCATACTTACAGTCCCACCACTGTTACAAAAAATAAACTGCTTTTCTACCTTTTCATAACTCACAGCTCTCAGTAGCTTTTCATAGCTCATAGTTGACGAGCTTTTCAAAAACTCAAAACCACACCTAATAGTCTCTTAATCTTTCTGGAAAATTTAGAAACTTTTTTATTATTTCAGAGACTATTAGGATTCTAGACATTTTAGACAAATTAAAAGATAACACAAAAGACACGTGTGCCCTCCTTTATTTTCAAATCAAAGGCTTGGTTGATAAATAGCAAGTAACAATATAATGCCTACTAAATCTATACGACGTACTATTACAGTCTTGCTAAACTTGAGGAGTTGTTGAGCTGAGAACAACTGAACAAGAGCATGGTCGTTGGCAGGCATGTCACTGCCGTCATGTGGTACTAACTAGGATCAAGGAGAAAAAGGCATCACGTTCGATGTGCCCAGGCTGTCCAATGGACCAATGTGTTTATGCTTGACCAAAAGTTAGCACAAACCCTGTTCAAATTCAAGCACGGCTAGTCTCCTTTCACAAAGTATATACTCCTATGGCATGCTTCGCGGCGTCGCAAGTCAAAACAACACGATCTTTCATGTCACGGGGATACGGGATGTTAACTTTTGGATTACCGTGAGGCGTGGCCGTTGATTCTCGCGTCCAAGTTTGTAACTCGCTCCCTCCGTTTACCCTTTGTTTCCAGCCAAGGTAACTCTGATGGTGCTGGTACTCTGGTAGCATAGCAGGCTACCATCCCGACAGAAAATGGTGCCAGCCTGATAGTCTTTGTCTTTAGGGGGGGTGGGGGGGGGGGGGGGGGGGGGGGTGGCACACTGACCACCGGCGCCATTGTTCTTTGTATTTGAACTTTGAAAGTTGAAACCGTATGGTTCCAGCTCGGCTAGCGACTTGGCCTTCGGTTGGCACCATTATTAATTCGCCTTTCCCTTTCGCTTTCGAAAAGCCAGATCAATTAATTAGTGCAAAATCAACTTTTCTTTTCTTAAAGGAGAAAAAGTAAATTAAAAGTCTGGGTACAGGCCAGGTGGAAGATTGCACCCTGCCTTTGTCTTAGGCCTAAAACCAGTTTGGAACAAAAAAAAAAAAGGAATATGAAGACAAAAAAAACTATGATGATGTAGCATTCATCGGAATATTTGGTCTGTGGAATGAGACTGAATGAAGCATACACTTCATTCTAACCATAATGCGATTCAGCGGTTTGTTCCATAGAATGCGATTGACAAAACATGTCTTCATCGTGAACTATGGTACTCCCTCCGTATCGAGAAAAAAAAAGTCGTTCTGAACTAGGATTTGGTCAAACATTTGGAATATAAATCATGAATAGCTTTTAAATTGTTGAGTTTGAAAATATGAAAACTATATAAACAGATTTGTCTTCAAATATACTTTCATAAAAGTATGCATATATCACTTTTCAATAAATATTTTTATAGAAATATGAAGTCAAAATCATGCTTTAAAGACCATGTCGTTGTACTAAACGACTTCTACATCCGATATGGAGGAAGTACTACTTCTAATGTAAATCTTCATATCAAACAAGTTTTGTGAAAATGATGTCATCCATGCAAAACCAGGGCAATGGAGCCTCCCAATCCCTCCATTGTTTTCCAGGAAAGAGGAGGCAGAGGGAACACGAGAAGAGAAAGGAGAATGCGTCAATCTCTCTATCCAGACAGGTGCGGTGACCGGCGCACAAAACAGGTGCTCACTGGCTCACAGACCACTGCTCAGCATGTCCAGGCCGTGCGAAATGGAACCGGCAGGAAAAGGTGAGGCACATGGAGAAGGGTAGCTGGCGCGGTGACGGCTGACGGGGCGTTTTCCATGGGCCAGGCGAAGGCTGAGGCGCGTAACACGGCCGACGACGGGGCGGCCGGTGAGCAGAGCACGGCACCGGTGCGGGCGCGTGCATGGGCGCACATCATTTCGCGGCGCGCCCCGTGCCCCCGTGTCCTTGATCACTGCGTGCGCGTGCCGGTGCCGCTCCTCCTCCATCGGGATCTCTCGCGCGCGTGCAGCCGCTCTCTCTCCCTCGTGCTGTCCGTCCTGCACAGCACGTAACACAAGCTAGGCTAGGCTAGGCAGGCGCACATTGCGGCCCCGTTTGCATGCTGCCGACTTCCATAGTTCCATGCCGCCAATGCCCATGCGCTCTGCCTTGTGTTCTTGCGCACCTGGCAGATGCCTGCTCATGCTGGTAGCGTGTTTTCGTCAAGCGTGATGGGTGGATGCATGTACATGCAGTGGCGAATCCAGCCGGAAAATTCACCTAGGGCTGATTCATACTTTAAAATTTTCGCTACCTACGACAATTTATGTTTTGAGCAAAAAAATGTAAACAACCAAAAAAAATTGAGACGTTACCTTTTAATAATAGAAGTATCAATAACAGATGTTTCAATCGATATAAAAATGAAGTACAAATGAAGAGCATAACTTACCATTTTTATATACAAATCAATTAAAAATGACATTAATCATAAAAATGCATTGAAAAATTTAATAAAGACCTCTGGGCATTGCCAAAATTCTAAAATTCCCAAAACACAATTCAGTAATTCACCATTCAGACATCAGAGAAACGCAAATCTCCATTCTCGCAAAGCAGAAGAGGGGAGAGGGCAGACTGGGCACCGGGCAGAGGGCAGAGGGAGCAGCAGCCAACAGGCCGGCTGGGACCTGGCCGTGGCCGGCTTCGGCTGGGGGCCGCCGCGTAGGCCGAGCTCCTATCTGCCATCGGCCCTCCGCCGAGGTGCAGGCGCCGGGCGGCAGCGGCGCTCACGCTGCCGGCTGGCCACTGGGCACTGGGGGCTGGCGGCTCCGCGGATGGGATGAGAGCGCGGCGGCCGGCGGCGAGCCGGCGAGCACGGAGCGCGAGCGGGCAGGCGACGGCGGCAAGCAAGGGGCTAGGGGCGTGAGGTGAGCGACTGAGCGGGCAGGCGGCGGCGTGGACTGGGAGCAAGGGGCTGCATATTGCTGAGTGCTGATGGGCCTGCTGGGCTGAGCCAACTAACTACCGCGGCCAGCCCATGACTCCGTCTTCGTCTGGTGGCTGGCCTCGCGAAAACATGGCACGGCGCCGCTGAACGCCGCCCTCTCCGCCTTCTGCTCGACCTCCGGTGGGTTGGGGATGCGTTTCCCGGAGAAGGGGACCTAGGGCGGCTGCCCTAGTGGTGGCTCCGCCTCTGTGTACATGGATGGATAGGGTGGCACGCAGCCGATCTAAACCAATCCATCATTCGATCTCGAATAGGTGTGCGTTTTTGTTTCTGGCGCCCACACGTAAAGTAACGGCCATCACTGCGCTGGAGAGTGAGAGATAACGCTGTGAAAATTGGTCAGATAGACGAGGTAACAACTCTACTGCAAATCCATTGTCGTCTAGTCCGGTTAGGATACCTGGCTTTCACCCAGGCGACCCGGGTTCAAATCCCGGCAATGGAAGTATTTTTGTTTTCTTTTTGTCTTCGTTGTCCTTGGTCCGGCCTTATTTCTGGCCCATATAGCCCACGGCCCAAGCTTCTTTGTCCTTGGGCTGATGGTTTCCTTATGCAAGTCATCATCCGCAACTGCCCCCACTCAGGAGCAGTTTCTAAATGGACACAAATTTCCATGCCGTACTTTTCATGAACAATATTCCCAGTCGCTAAATGAAAATTTATATTTTTGTTTTCTTTTTGTCTTCGTTGTCCTTGGTCCGGCCTTATTTCTGGCCCATATAGCCCACGGCCCAAGCTTCTTTGTCCTTGGGCTGATGGTTTCCTTATGCAAGTCATCATCCGCAACTGCCCCCACTCAGGAGCAGTTTCTAAATGGACTCAAATTTCCATGCCGTACTTTTCATGAACAATATTCCCAGTCGCTAAATGAAAATTTATATTTTTGTTTTCTTTTTGTCTTCGTTGTCCTTGGTCCGGCCTTATTTCTGGCCCATATAGCCCACGGCCCAAGCTTCTTTGTCCTTGGGCTGATGGTTTCCTTATTTAAGTCATCATCCGCAACTGCCCCCCACTCAGGAGCAGTTTCTAAATGGACTCAAATTTCCATGCCGTACTTTTCATGAACAATATTCCCAGTCGCTAAATGAAAATTTATATTTCATAATACTCATGGTCTACACAGCAGTAGCAATTACGGAAGTTCATGATACTTTGATGCTCTATATTCCGTGTTTATGACAACGCCTGAGGCTCTGCAAGCTTCTTCATCGAATTTGTTTTCTAAATTGCTCTGTTCCCTTTCGTACTATATGTCTGTTTCCGTTTCCAGATTAATAAGCCACATTTTGAACGCATGTTATTTTTTTTATTTATAGGTCCATGCGTATATTCGGCCAACGACTCTTCAAGTTATATATGCTTCTTAAGTTAAACGCCGGCTTTGCCAACCAGGTAACTATCCCGGCATTTCATCAGAACACTAAAAAATAAAAAACCCTAGAGAAATCAATTTTGTGTGTTCCCATATAGCTTCCAAATTAACGTGAAAATCATTTTCACAAATATCAGTCACAGAACAATATTTTCCTCTCATAACAATTGAGACGTAGAATTCAGACCAGCTGAATTTCAGTTCAACCTAACAATCTTATATGTTCTTATCAGGAACCACAAATAGTCAAACTCTTTTCAAATACCACCCTAGTTGAGGAAGTCCGATATTAAGAACATTAATTAATTATAAGGAGCTACAAATGGAATATTGTTAATTTCTCGCTCAAAGTTTTTTTTTGGTAATGATATAACACATAATCAAATTTAAATTATTACAATATATTTTTCTCGGTGCAACGTACAAAAAAAATGATCCACCTAGAATTCGAATTGATTTAAATTTAAATAAACCGCAAAATGTGATGGATCGACAAGTTAGGAACCCTTGCCTAATCTCGACCCTTGGCTTCTGCGCCAACGGCGGAGACGGGAGACCCGCCGTGTGCTGCCACTGCTTGTTCCACCTGCAGTGTTGCAGAGGGCAGCATTAGCTTATCCCCTTCGCCGCGACGCTCCCTATCCACGGCGCCCGCTCGCCCCACGCGGAAGCATGGCGCTCTCCGTCTCCTCCCTCGCCGCCGCCCTCTCCCACCTCTCCCTCCCATCCACCTCCACCTCCAAGCCCCGCCCGGCCCCACTCCTGCGCCTGCGCTCCACCTCCCGCCGCGCCGTCAGCCTCGCGCTCCGGGCCTCCGCGGCCGAGGCCGACCTGCCCGCGGAGGAGGTGGTGGCCGTCGAGGAGGAGGCGGAGGAGGATGCGCTGTCGGGAATCGCGGTGCGGAAGTATGTGAAGCAGCGGCTGCCCGGCGGGTTCGCGGCGCAGCGGATCACCGCCACGGGCCGCCGCAAGACGGCCATCGCCCGCGTCGTGCTCCAGGAGGGCACTGGCAAGGTCTTCATCAACTTCCGCGATGCCAAGGTGCATGTCCCAGCGACCCAATGCGAGAAATGCACGCACTGGTTACACTGATGCTGCTCCATTGTGTGGTCTGGGCCGCATTGCAATCTGTAGTAGTGCAAACCTGCAATTGGCTGCCTTAGAATTTCAGGAGACCAACTAAACCGTTGTGGTCAAAACCGTGCAGCACAAATTATTGTTACTGATATCTGCTAATGTGCTTATTACGTACTCCTTATAGTAGTAACAACAAAGACACTAAAGCTTTGATGCCAGGTGGTAAGACTTATGAAAGAAATGTGGAAGAAGTATGAAAACGAAATTGGCGATAACATCAAATGGAATGCTTCAAGTTAAAAAATGAAGTAACTGGCAAGCCGAAGTAAACTTTTATAAAGAAAAATTTTGGTGAGAATGACAAAGTGGTTAGCATATCTGTTGTTTTACTTCAAATTTTGGACCATTTGACAAGGTCAGTGTCAAAGTTCAGATATAAAATCTATCTTGGTAGCAGCTATCCGGCTCTTTGCATTATCTTTGTTGGGTTTGTCAACTTCAAATGCAGGAGGCACCGAGGCAGCTGTCATTTGGCCTGCTGGTCTGCGTGGTTGTTGTTTCTAGTTTGCCTGCAAGGTGCTGGCATTGGTCTTTGCTGAAAGTGTTTGAATTCCATTTTTCAGTTACTTGAGGACGAAAAATTCGAGTCCATCGTGGTCTGAACTGTGGACACAAATTTTGTGCAAATTCAGTGTTGTCTATCTGATCTGATCCTTTCGACGAAGGACCCAGATCTTTTTTCTAATTCAGCAAGTAGTTGCATTGCAGTCATGAATTATCTGCAATTTGGATAGATAATGAAAATGCGGTGTCAGTTTAAATGCCTGACGGATTACATACCACCGAGGTTCCAACCTAGTGGTTTATTTCCAGCCTCTCATCAGGCTGGTTTGCAGAAGCATACAACATAACGCACCTACTAATGTGAACTGAAAGCACAACTTCAATCAAGTCTACTGATCTAGTCGAAGATGTTTATTTGTTCAACTATCCTTGCTGATTTTTTTTCGAAATATGCAGGAATATCTCCAGGGAAATCCAATGTGGATGGAGTACTGCAAGGTACCCTTGATGACTCTAGGGTTTCAGAACAACTATGACGTCTTTGTGAAAGTACATGGGGGTGGTCTCTCAGGCCAGGCCCAGGCAATTTGCCTTGGCGTTGCCCGTGCGTTGGTGAAGATCAGCAATGCCAACAGAGTTCCCCTGAAGTCAGAAGGTTTGCTGACTAGGGACACCCGTATTGTTGAAAGGAAGAAGGCTGGTCTCAAGAAGGCACGCAAGAGGCCCCAATTCTCAAAGCGTTGAGGATGTTCACTTGTTGCATTGCCACTTCCAGAGGTCTTTTTTTTTTCTTTCAACTACTGTGCAAATTCTGTAATGGACGCAATATATCTGTAGCATTCTTTTCCTGAAACAAACTTCTTGAGGTTGTTCTCCAACCCTATTGGTCAAGTATACTCCCTCTGCCCCGTTGAAAGTGTCGTTTTTGACTTTTAAACTTCTTGTTTAACCGTTCATTTTATTTAAATTTTTTGTGCAAATAACAAAATAATTAAATCATTATTAAAGTATCTCTAATAATAAAATAAGTTATAATAAAATAAATAATATTTGTACAAAAATTTTGAATAAGACGAATGATCAAATAAAATGGCATGAAATCTAAAGTAACACTCTCAATGGGACGGAGGGAGTATTCCGCATTGGGTGAACTTGTAGTCAGCTAAGTGCTGTTTAAAGAACATATGTTACCTCGATTTGCACAAAACACCACCTTAACATTCTTTACTCCTTTAGTATGAAAAATAGTGTCCCAATTGCTGTATAAACTTTATCTCATGGAAATGGCAGATTTTTTTAGATGAAGAATGGAAGCCGGTGGATCATGATCTGCTCGTTTCAGCACTCCTGGTTTTACCACAAATAAAACACAGGAAAACAAACTACTACTTTTTTTATGGGCATAAAAGGCCAACAGAGAAAAAACACAGAAAAACAACGCATGGGCCAAAGCGTACCATCCGGAATGACGCAGCCCAAGTCAAAGGCATACCCGTCCTGAATGGTGCAGCCAGCCCAGCCCAACTCAAAGCACCTTGGACACCAGTGACGGCAACCGGCCTTCCCCCCCCCCCCCCCCCCCCTCTCTGTGGTGCGACCGTGCCCACTCCCCGTAGCTCCGGGCTCCGGCCATGCCGTCGTCGTCGTCGCTGATCCAAGGCATCTCCATCTCTGTCTCCGACGACGACGAGGCCACCGGTAAGGTGCGCGTACGCGTCCGCCGCAAGCGCTCCAGGGGCCCCGCCTCCGCTTCGGCGCGCCGCCGCCGCATCCTCTTCCGCGCCGCGCGTCTGGGCGTGCCGCTCCTCCTCGCCGCCCTCGCCGTATCTCTCCTCCTCTACGAGTCCTACCGCCTCACGCCTTCCCCTCCCCGCTCCTCCACACTGCCTCCGCCGTCCTTCGCGGACATCAGCCGCCTCTCCCGCAACGCCCACGCCGCTGATGGCGCCAGGAAGTGTAAGCCCGCACTCGATCCTTAAAACCCTTATAATTCCTATCGATAGAACCGCGTCTTAGTATAATTATTGGTTTGTTACTTTTAATTTGGGAATGCGTAGTGTGACTGTATTACAATGCCGTGCTCAGTTCGTTCTGTTGTCTGTTTGTTTACAGTAAAGTGATTTTTTATTAGGGTACAAATATAGACATGCTTAGTTCCATTGCTAGTTTTATATATGTTGAGGTTCAGGTATTCTCTTTATTCTTGGTGGTGTGCTTGATATTTTCTGATTTGTAGGGGCCAAGTTGATGGCCTCTCCTGCCTAATGCAATTTCCATTTGTTAAATGGTTAAATTTTTTACTGTTCTTGAGTCATTAGTACTCAGTTATATAAAATGGCGCTCGGAGATGTTTGATCAAGCTCCGCCACTGCTGATTTGTAACTCCTAGTCTTTATTACACAATATCCACCTGCGATCTGTAAATGTAATGTTGCTACAGTGAAGAGTTGGGTGCAAAACAATCTCAGATTTGTTTCCTCTTCGGGTTATGTAATAAAAAATCGAGAACAGCTGTTAATAATGCTGATTGGCTAAAGTTGTCTGGACAGGGATTTACAGTACTATACTATTTTGACCTGTATGAACAAAAAGGGAAGCTAAACTGTTCTACTTGTTTAGTGCTTTTAGCTCACGCATATTTTACCGATAGTTCTAGTTTTGTATGGTTATAGCAAAGTTTCATTTCTTTTTCTCTTGCTTTCCCTCTTTGAACTTGTAGAATCTCACGATACAACAACTAAGACATTTACTCTGCTTATAATTAAAACATTGTTGCATTTACAGCATGCCTGAAGTTTCTTGATCCTGAAAAGCTTCAAAGTCTGGAACTTCCAGAAATTCCTGAAACAAATTTGTCAATCAAGGAGGTTGTGTACAGATCAAGTCTGTCCCATATGGACAATGATACACCATCACATACAGAGAATTCACGGTTTAACTCGTTCACGGGTTACCAGACACTCACTGAACGAGAAGAAAGCTTCAAGGTTAGCGTTTCTAGCATTTAAGTTTCAATGAGTTTTAAGATATCAGCTCAGATGATCTAGTTAGTGAGAAACTTCAAGCTGTTTTAGTTGCAATGAAACCCTGATATGTAATTTTTTACAATATTTGGATATCAGGTGGTAGATATCTCCCTATTCCCATTTTGCAACCACCAACCAAGTAGATATCACATCGTCTACATTGCGTTTTTTAATTATAATGTTTTAATACATGCCACTCCTATGGTATTGTGACTGAATATTACAGATGAAGAAATGTGTGACAGTGCACTGTGGCTTCTATAATGAAAATGGAGGGTTCAAAGTTTCTGATGTCGACAAAGAATACATGAGATCCTGTGAAGTAGTTGTTGCAACTTGTGCATTTGGTGGAGGTGACGACCTTCATCAGCCTATAGGGATGACCGAAAACTCCATCAGAAAGGTCTCTTGTCCTCTCTTTTTTTTTTTTTTTTTGAGGAATAGTCTCTTGTCACTCTTGTATTGGAGGCTATTGTCTTCAGCTTTTTTTCCTGTTTGTTGACAGATGCTTGGGATTTTTTCTAGGTTTGCTATGTAGCTTTCTGGGATGAAGTCACTCATGCAGCTCAAGAGGAGGAAGGACACAAGATTGGTGAAGACCTCATGATTGGCCTATGGCGGATCATTCTTGTCAGCGACCTTCCTTTCTCGGATCAACGATTGAATGGGAAAATTCCCAAGGTAGAAGTTGGAAATTTTCGTTGTCTTTTGGTGTAGGGAAAAATAGTGCATTGTACTGATGTTCTGTTTTTGGTCTTTGGCCTCTGGTATTGCTGAAGTAGAGAACATATTAGTATCAGTGTTTCTATACTGCAGCTTACTATAGCAGTGTGGATTATCAGTTTTTAATAACTGACTCTGTTTTTGGTGAATGTTCCTCTTCAGCTGATAAGCCATCGCCTTTTCCCCATGGCAAGATACTCAATTTGGGTGGATTCGAAATCTCAATTCCGGAGAGACCCATTGGGAGTCCTTGAAGCCGTTTTGTGGCGTTCAAACTCTTCTTTAGCGTTATCTGAACATGGAGCTCGGAGTAGCCTGTACGATGAGGCAAAAGCAATTGTTAAGAAACACAAAGCAACTCCAGAGGAAGTTGAGGTGCAGTTGGATCAGTACCGACAAGATGGTATCCCTGATGACAAAAGATTCAATGGAAAGAAAGGTTCATTTCTAATCTCAACATGCATACTGTTGTTTGCATCGGACACTTTTGTTATGTCTCCTTTTAATTCACGCTCTCGTATATTTTGGTGTGCATTATGTTTCTTGACTTGTTTGGCACCGTGGTTTGCATGTCGACATTACTTCTTGTCTGGTTTTTGTGAAGCATTACTCGAACCTAATTTCATCAATTTTTCGCTTTAAGTAGTCCCTGTAAGAACCATGGTAGCATTAACAGTTTACTCCTGTGGGCAGGAACTTGGGATGCTGAATGTCAAAAGCACTTTATTAGTAATAAATAGAATAACATCCAATACTGCGGGCAACAATGCCTGCTCTTCTGAAACAAAAATGTGTAGTACAGCTGCTCAGCTGTAGTTGTGCAAAAGGCACAAGTAATAAAGTTGGGCCAGTTGCATGCGTTTAGCATAAAAGCAAGCTCCTTTTCTGCCCCAGAACCAGTGATACAGAGTAGAGGGGGCCTCACACGCAGTCGAGCTCCAGCCCCATCTCCAATTCGCCGTAGGCCCCACTCGTGGGCTTGGTAGAACGGGAGGAAACACTGCAAAAGTGAAACCAACATAATTCTTGGCTTCAGAATTGATGGTTTTGATCATGCATATCCTTTTCCCAGTGGTGGTCCTCGACGACGACCTGTTAGTAGTAATGAGAATAATGACCGATCCAATTTCTTTTTTTTGTTTGCCTTTTACAGCTCTCGCAGAAGCTTCAGTGATCGTGAGGGATCACGCCCCGCTGACTAACCTCTTCATGTGCAACTGGTTCAACGAGGTGGTCAGGTTCACGTCCCGGGATCAGCTGAGCTTTCCCTACGTCCTGAGGCGCCTGAGGCCTCCCGGCGTGCACCTATTCCCGGTTTGCGCGCGCAAGGACCTGGTGAACAGTTTCGGGCACAGGCGCAAGGTGAAGCCGCTGGTGAAGGAGTGAGCGAGCCCCTTCTGGAATTGGGCCCTTTTTGGGTCTCGCCTGGGCTTAAGATCAGCCTGCCTGACTAGCCTTCTTTCTTCCAGTTCATTGTTCATAAGAACCAATCCGTCGCGTAGGAGGATCCTGACGTAGTGAAATTACAGTCAGAGAGTAGTCACCCAAGGAGTGCAACGTGCTAGAGGGTAGGATTAGCCTGGTAGGGAAGGATGTCGGCTCTGTTCGTTTGAGCTTAAAACCGCTTATTTTTCAGCTCTTCTATAGTATTTTCCTCTCACAAGAAATCATCATCAGCGCTTATTTTCAGCGGTTTTCAGCTTCAGCGAACAGAGCCAGTCATAGCTGACGACAAGGTGTTGTCGACGTTGTTGCTGCAGGCGAAAATGACCTGTGCAAGCTGTGGTTACCGCTCCCGTTCCGCTTGAAAATGGAAGAATTTCTTCTCCCAGTTTGTTTTTTGTTACGGAGGTAACACCCAGCTTTTATAGAAAGCACACAGTAGTGTCAGTGCCACAGTGGCATGGAATTAGCATGGCTAATCCTGACGCCTGCAGAACAGCATGGAATCATATGCATGTTCTTCGTACTGAACTGCAGGTAATTGAGCCGGAACCATAAAGAGGAGGTAAGTGAGCTGTTGCGGAGTGTGGAGAGTGATCGTTTCTCTCGCTGACTCGGCTCTCAGGGCTTGTTGTATTGTACTAGTAGTACTTCATTTCATCCGGAGTCAGAGCAGTAATTCGGCGCGTACAAACACGTACCTACTCGGAGTGCAGACTGCAGAAGGCTTGCCTCGACACAAGCAAAAGCGAGGCAGAAAAAAGGAGCAGAAGAGTATGTGCATGCCATGCCACTGCGCTCTCTTAGGGTTGTCGTGGCCGTGTGCGTTCGTGTCGTGTGTATTCTACTGTAGCGTCGCCGTCGGCCCGTGAAACCGAGGCCTGCCTCGGCGTGCGCGACGCGGCCGCAGAGCGGAGACGCATTTACTCCGATGGATCCCGCATTAACCCGCGCTCGGCCTGGAGCTTGAGGACGGCAGTCGGTAGGTAGCCATGACATGAATGCCTGTGGCAAGGCTGAAAACACTGCGGGGAGGAGGGGCTTTGTACGCGAGAACGCGGGGACGGAACAGACAATTTTGCTGCAGAGGGGCACTGGGAGAGTGCCGGAAAATGTTGCTCGTCGTCATGTACAGGGAAGAAGCTCGGGAAAAGGATGGTTCATTGTTAGGGTCGGGGGGACCAGGACGCACGTGGCTGAATACTACCCCATCATCACAAAACTGATTGCACGACAGCACGAGCACGACTCGGTCCGTCGCTAGTCTCCAGTCTGATTGCACATTGCGAGCGGCAACAGTTGTTAGTGTGTTTGACTTTGACATCATGACGATCTGCTACTAGTTGCAAGAGTGACACTACTACTACCGAGCTAGTGTAGCGCAGGCAAGGCACGCGCTGACACGCTCGTGGCCGTAGTCGTGACCGCAGCTGCCGAATCCAATGCCACTTTGGAAAGTTCTCTGGAACCGTGCGGAGTGGGCGAGTGCCGAGTGCGGCGGCAACGCTGCGAATCCAAGAGTCCACTCGCACGCATGCGTGAGTGTTGAGCGAGCGAACACGTACGAGTACCCAGGGCGCACGTAGGCATATAGGAATCGTCCACGGAGCGCCCCGTCTCTCCGGCGCAAAGACGGGCAGGGCAGTGACAGTGTATCACCCTTTGGCTTTGCCCTCACTCATCTGCTTGCTTTAGACGCACTGCACCCGTACGTGGAGTATATCTCAGTATCAGCAGCAGGACGGCGAGGCCTTTCGTTTTACGCTTTCTTTTTGGCCTTTCCTCGCCTAGACTTTTTCTTGTTTTTTTCCCTTTCCCTTCCATCTCTTCCCTCAACGCTTCGCTTCTCCTACTTTCATGGCTGTTGGCTGACACCACCCCCGTGCTACAATAAAGAACCGCACGTAGCACTGGCTGTAGGGATGTCCCAAAATAGATGTCATTTTCACTTTTCGAAAAGTTAAAGACTTTTTTGCCTTTGACCAAATATATATATAAAAATATTAATATTTATAATGTATACTTAGGGGGTATTTAGTTACCTCCATTTTGCAAAATGGGGTACTGTAGCAGATTTCTAATTTTTACAATAAGTGTCCAATCAATACCTAAGTACACTTAAAAGATTCGTCTCGTAACATTTTAGGAAGCTGTCAAAATAGTTTCAGTTTTCATCTACATTTAATGCTCTATGTATGTACCACAAAATTGATGTGACAGAAACTTTTTGTATTTTGCGATGAATCTAAACAGGGGCCTTAGTATCATTAGGTAGATCTTTGAATATACTTTCATAATATATTTATTTAGAGATATAAATGTTACACGTATTTTCTATAAGCTCAGTTAAAGTTGATAAAAATTGATCGGCACATGTCCCATAACTGATATCTATTTTGCGACGGAGGGAGAGAGTATGTACGTGTGCTTTCACCGGGAGGCATGACACGTGATTCCCGGCGGGCCGGTGCGCGAAAGATGTTCTGTTCCTGCTACTCTGATAGAGCTAGTAGTGTCACTGGTTGACTACAGCTGCATTAGTGAGAAGTGAGAGCTTTTGGCAGATTTGAGATTATTAAAGCACGTACGGTGATTGTGCTGTGTCGTGTTGGTAATTGTGACAGGATTGGAGCTTTCTTGTCAACGCTGTTGGTTTTCTGCGAGGGATGGATATTCATCTCCTGCCTGGTGGGCTGCTGGTGCCTGCCATGTCGTTTCTTGAAGTTTACCAGCTGCATGCTGCTGTGACTGTGAGCTTCTCGTAACGTATACTAGTAACTGTAGGGCTGGTGAGGCCGAGTGACTGCTTGAGCCAGCCCTCAGGCCGGCGATCTGGGTTCGAGTCCCTGGTATTGGCACCGAGAGGCCCCTCCGATGACCTTCCTTGTGAAAAAAAAAAATGTATACTAGTAGCTGAGTAGGAGTACCGTATTACAGGTACTACATTGTAATTGTAAGATTGTTAGCTTAGAGTTGAAAGTTCAGCACCAAATCCGGCGAACTCTGATATGAATATGATGGTAGCGTTGACCTGAACCGATCGGTAGGCTGGTGGGTAATCCGTAGTCAATTCACTACTCCACTACGGCCACTACCCTGCTGGCTGTAGTGAATGGTGGTGATCGACCATCATGCTCGTGCACCTGCGGATGCTTTGCTAGTAGTATAGGAGTAGTTTGGATTCGCTTTCAAGGAGTAATGCTACGCAGGCAGCAGGTAGCGCGAGCACATCGGATTCGCTTTTCTTTTTGACCACGCAATAAAGAACGCGAGCGCGGCAGGGGGCTCGCAGGCCCAGACGGACGGCCACGGGGCAAAGCAAAGCCAGAGACAGCGGTTTGGCGAGGCTGCAACGATATTGATGGATGGATAGGATTTGATGGGAAGGATCGGATGCTGCGGCTGCCTGCTGTTCCGGCGATCTCTACCTCTATCTCTGGGCACAGCCGAGCCGCACAGCCGCACGGCACATGCGTCTTTCCGGGTCCCAAGATGAGCGTTGCAGCCAGAAATGTGATGCAAAAGGCAGCGTAGTACGCACTGTCTAGTCTTCTCCATGTGACGTTTGACATCGGGAATCAAGATTCCAGCCTCTATCAGCATGTCTGTCTCCCAATCTGATTATTCTAAAAAAAACTGATTAGTAGAGGCCTAGGAATATTAATACATTCGTCTTTAAAACAAGTGATAGTTCTGTCATAGTAGTTTATAAAAGAGTTACAATATTCATGATATACTGTACAAAACATATTAGTACATTACACTGTAAATCTTATGAGCAGGAACGTGACTAGTTCTGCTGAACACTGATCTGATGGTCAGCCTACGGAGATGTACGTAGGAGTAATCGTAACACGAATGCGTAGACAAAGTTTAGCTAAAATCAACACTACCCTTCTGAACAATATTTTTCTCATGCACTTTTACTGTAAGGCCCTGTTTAGATCCAGTGCAAATTGTAATTGTAAATAGTCATGTCAACGTTGCAGTATATGTATGGAAGCATTAAATATAGATGAAATGTTTACATGTTTGTACCTTTTGCATGTATATCACGAGACGAATCTTTTAAGTCTACTTGGGCCATGATTAGAGAAAAAGCTGTCAAATACAAACTAAACGTGTTACAGTGCAGAATTACAACTACAACTGTGATCAAAACACAGCCTAAATCAGTAGCAGGCTAGCAGCCGAACAGGCCGAGTTTTTGTGCGGTCTGCGGTGCACCTTGCGATCAATCATGTGCAGCGCTGGGGGTGATGAATCAATCATGGGTTGACGTGGGCGAGCCATGTGGTGGCCTGTGAAAAGATGGGGGGCACGAACCTACTGTCCGGTCCGGAGAGGGCACACCGGACACCGCACCGCACACTGTGAGGGCACTAGGGCAGGCTGATCTCCGACTCCGAGAAGCGGAAGCATGCACAAGCCATGGAGGCCAGCAGCACGCAGGAGGCCTCCCCATGCCCCATGACCGGATGACCCCATGGCAGTTGCACTGATAAAAGGGGGAGACCGGTAGTCGGCAAACGGCAGAAGTTTGTCACCATGTAAATTAATTGGCTTTGTCTTTATTAGCTGGAGGAGTATCCAAATTTTTTTCTCTTTCACTGTCACATAAATTGTATTTTACGTCTATATGAAGCATTAAATAAAGTAGTAGCGGTTACATGTTTGTACTTTTTGTCTGGCTACCTCGAGATGAATCTTTTAAGTCTAGTTAGGTCATGATTGGACAAAAGTTGTCAAATATAAACGAAAAGTACTACAGTACACTTTTTACCCCTTTTCATCCAACTAAACAGCCTCTAAAAACAACTGTGCGTAAAGTTTTTGTCTTTAGTAATTATAAGTATCTAATCATAAATTAATTAGGTTTGAAGAATTCATCTCGTGATTTATATATAAACTATATAATTAGTTTATTTTTAAATTATATTTAATGTCCTATGCACGTGTCTAAATATTCGGTGTGATAGGATATAAAGTTTTTAGGGTGTAACTAAATCAGGCAGAAGGATTGTTCGTGCACAGCTGCACATACAAATATACGGAGTAAAATCTTGACAATGAATAGAACACAGTATACTCGTGATTTTAACATGTATTTTGCTGAAATCAATTAAGTTAGTCATAATAAAAATGAACACATGGGCTTGGTTTGGTGTGAGTATGGTGCAAGAGAGAACTATGGAGCTAAGAACGCATTAGAACAAATGATGTGAAATGGCCGCGAGTGCATTAGAACAAATGATGAGGAGACTTTCTTCCTTGATGAAGAAACTCTATAGTGAAAACAACATCAATACGCCAATGTGATTACATCATAATAAGAGTGGGGCAATAGTGGTGAGCTTAAGTAGTTTATGACACTTGTTTTTGGTTGGCGAGAGGCTCAAACGTTGTTATCTGGGGAGATATGGTGACGGAGAGAATATCTTAGTGACGGTAGCGAATCTATAAATCTACAAAAGAAGGGCTCAAATCATCTTCAAACTCTAGTGCTCCTAATTTCTCTCTTTCATATTTACGAAAAATAGGAGGTGCTATGTTTTGACAACGGGTACCACTACTACATGATAAATTGTCTCATCTCATATAAGTTGTTGAACACTCTGCGGTTAAGAATTGCAAAACCTTAGGTGCATGTAACGCTACACTCAGTTCACTCTCATCTGAGCGCTCACTAGGAACGCTACACTCAGTTCACTCTCATCTGAGCGCTCACTAGGAACTTACACCACCGGCTTTACATTGAGAAGCCAAGGGGAATATTTAAGTGAAGCCGCGTAAACTTAGGGCATGTTTACCTTTTATTCTAAAGTTAACATATTTGAGTTGATGTAAAATTAATTTGAAGCACTACTGTTTTTCCCTCTCACTTTGGATGTCTGGAATTAAAAAGTTCACTTTGCTTAGCGCTTCCAACTTTCTTTATGTACACTTTCTATTTTGTAAGATGGTTATCAAGCAAATCGATGAATGTCAGAAACACCGCCTCTGGAGAGGGGCTGATCTCAACTCACATGAACCTTCCAAAGAAACCAGGGTTCTAGTTTGTCAACCAAAATGTGAAGGTGGGCTAGGTGTGTCAAATTTGCAACTATAGAATGAATCATTAAACTTTGGCATAAATTCCTTAATAGGATGGATATTCCCAAGGTTTCACTTGGTATGGGAGTGTTATTTGTAGGAATCATAAGTTGTCCGATCATGGTAAGAATGACTCTCTATGGTGGCGTGACCTTCTTCAACTTTTGGACTTTTTTAAATGGCTACCTTTAGGATGGACGCAGGATGGTCGTTCTTGTAGTTTTTTTGGGAAGACATCTCGAACCACCAAGTGCCAAAGATAAAGCTTCCCCGAGCTACAATACATTTTCAACAAGTCAAATCCATGCTTCATCCACACCAAGGGTGGAGCTTAGTGGAGGCAAAACTAGGATCCAACCCCTCCTTGCTTGCGACGAAACTAAGAAGAGCCACTTAGCTCCAGTAGCATGCATGTCACGATAAAGCTTGTCACTAGCAGGGGAAGGGCAATAGAGAGCTAGATGTAGACTTTTCCTGCCTTTGAAGTTATATATGTTGCTTTTGCATTCAATTATGAATTAGCCCCCCTACATATTGAGTCACACTCTGCCACATATTCACACCAGTCTTTTCACTTACCCCTCTCCATTGAAACCTTTGCCCAGCTACATGATCTGGAATGGTTGTTCACCTGTAAAGGATCGACGAGAATATAATTACGGCTCGAATATTTGCACTTCGAGAAAGGCTTATAAGAACATCATTGGATACTCACAAGCTCACTGCGTTTACTCTTGGTTATGGAATTGCTTATATTAGCTCATGAAGGCTTTTTCTGGTCTGTCATTAACGACCGCTTGAATACTAGAAATTACTTCGAACACAAACATATGGATTTTCAGACACATAACTATGTGCTTTGTCCAGCTAATCAAGAGGAAATTCCGAACCATCTTTTCTTTGTCAGTTTGGTACGACGTGTTAATGTTTAGTGCATCTCCAAGTAACCATGAAACCTCCTCTCATGCAACAATAATTTTGTTACGCTGAAGTATTGTTGTTACCCAAAATACAATACCCATTTTTAGTCTTCTCCAACAACAATACCCAAAAGCAAATCTATCTGCAAATGGATCTCGAGGAGATAGGATATTAAGATTTGGGTTATGCGTCTCCTGAGACCCAAAATGAGTCTTCGGTATGGGTATTCTGTTGGAGGCTGAAAACAGTACTGTCGGAGACCTATTTTTAGGTTTGGGTCTCCATATGGGTCATCCATCGGAGATAAGTCTTAGAAGCGAAATCCTAAATCACCTGCCTGTATGAGTTTTTAGCTTTCAATAACGAGACACCAAAAGCAAGAGTCTTTGAACTTACCCAACATTTATTTACCACCGAACGAAAATCGTTGGTTACATGACGACCACCTTGGTCACCGGTCGATCGCTAATAATACAGTGACAGTGTTGTCCAGTACTGGCGTTGTCTCGGTATTTTCTTTAGCACATTGTCTTAGTATTTTGCGCACCGAGCAAAACATTGTTGCGTTGCATACGCCGACAATCCACGGCCGTGCGCGGACACGCGATCACCAAAAGGCCCCAGCCTTTTGTGCCCTTTCCGCTGGCCACTTTTCCCCCTGCACCGCCCGTCCGCACCCGCACCTGCCTGACCTACCCTGCCCACGCCACGCCACGCCACGCCAGTCGCCGGAGCGAACCCAACCCAAGCCGCAGCGGCAGCGCACGCCTGGCGCAACAACGGCTCGGCGCCACGGAGAAGGAGAAATTCCCCAGTGACAAGCGCGCGGCTCCCCGCAGCAGCGGACAAGTGCTGAAGTGCTCTCGCCTCCGCCCGGCGCCTCGCCTGCCCTGCTTTTGATGACGCGCGGGCGCGGACGAGAGAACGGGACAGGAGCAGCCAGCCATGCACGGCCGGCCGGGCCCTCCTTTACCCTGCGCCGCTTTCGACGCTTTTGAGGCTGAGCCCCATCTTTTCTTCCATTCTTTTGGGCCCCCTGCTTCGCTGCTTGTGTCACTGTGTCATTGTGTGTGAGTGACCCCCCTAAACAAAGCCTATTAAACATTCTTTCGCACATTGTCTTTAACGACTGTTTGTCTTTGGGTGGTAGCTAGGGTCTAGTAGCAGAGATCTACTAGTAACATTTTTTCTGTGTTTCGTGCTGCTAGTGATGATCCATTTGGTAGTAGAAGTGGTACAGTGGCAAGAGAAGTGGTTCTAGACGGACCGAGTCACTTTTGAAGCCAAATGGCATGTGTTCCTCTGTAGTGCTGATTTTTTGCTTTTTTTTAACGAAGTGTTTGCACGGCAGTAAGTATACTTTTCTTATATTGCAGGCATTCCACTGAATTCCTGCATTAAGAAACTGCATTTTCTTATTGTAAAAAGGTCTCGTGCACATCTACAGTTGAGACAACCGATCATCCTGCAAATTCCAGTTTGTACTACTACTACTACTCAGCAGTCTTCACCTTTCAAGAATGTAGTTTTGAATCTTGTGATGCCTCATTGAGTGTCCTGTGTATGATCAGGAAACCAAACTATTAATTATCATAGCACCAAAGGACATTCTGCTTATCTTCATAATAAAACAAACTGAGCGCTCCTTGTGTCAGGTAGATCTAGAAGCCTGCCTGCGCCATTAACAACTCCAAAGTACACTGTCCACTGCCACCGGCATCAACCACCAAGATTAAGCAACCTCACGATCACACCACAGTGTCTCAAAACGGAATAAGGAATGCATATATTATCCTAATGCCTTTGGCCTGTTTGTCATCGTTTGGTGTGGGCATCGGCCACCGCTCACTCACCAACTGCTACTTGTATGCTGGAAATCTCTTGCACAAGTTTGGTATGATAGGGAACGTGCTGGTTTTAATATGCCTTTTGATGTTTTGTCAGTTTGGTAACACAAGGTTTGGCTCCATTAGGAGTTGGAGGCATTAGGCATGTACTAATATACTCCCATAATCTCACTCCAACCACATGTCTGATGTCTCATGGCCCCAAAACTGTTACTGCATCAGGGTTTGGGGGGTAGAAAAACCTGATTAGGGCACAAATTACCAGGTTGGTTGAAAAGGTTTCTCTTTTCCTACCCTAGTTTCTCTGGGTGCAAAACCATAGAAAAACCCGGAGGAGCGAGGTTTTCAGTCCTGGGCATGCGAAAAAGGTGCAGTGGTTAACGTATTCATCCATCACCGCAAGGAACCCCAGGTGAGGGCAAAAGTTGGGTGTGGCGTTTCCACGAGATGTCACAGTCAACGGCCTTTTTGCAGGCTCGCCACTAGCGTGTCATTGGTGCTGCTTGTGCTGTAGGAGTATATATACACATACACACGCAGTGGGGTGGATGCAGTCTTGCGGAGGGAGAGCAGTTGGATCGGGCGAAGAGAGAGAAAGCGAGGGCTTTCCTTTCCGTTTTCCTCTCCATTGTCTCCAGATGGCTCATTAGTTCTTGACCGGAACAATGAAGGGTGCTGGTGCGGGTAGATGGATGGCACTCGTTGGTGTGGACAGTGCTTGGTTCCTTGGAGCTTAGCGTGACTTCGGAAGACGCCATTCCCTTGGTCTTGTATCGACCGGAGCTCCTCACTCGTGCTCGGCTTCTTCCTACTGAGTTCCGGGCGCTGACCACTGGGCAACGACAGCTGATCTCTGTGAGCTCCTTTCTCCTACTGTTTCTGTTCTTCTTCTTCTTCGTCTCCGTTGCTGTTTGCTTGGTGTCTTGTTGGCTTGCTGCTTAGACTGGTTTGCATTTGTGTAGTTCAGTTCTTGATTGGCTCTTAAGCTCTGCCACGGTATGGAGGTGGAGGCTCTGGAGAAGAAGGGGCACACAGCTTTTGCCAAGGCTATGAAATCTTTCAGTTCTTCAGAACGGTACAAGCGATCCAAGAGGTTGGTGTCTGCAGGCTTCTGCATAGCTCTCTCTCTCTCTCTCTCTCTCTCTCTCTCTCTCTCTCTCTCTCTCTCTCTCTCTCTCTCTCTCTCTCTCTCTCTCTCTCTCTCTCTCTCTCTCTCTCGGTCCAGATGGAACAATGTTCAAAATGTGATTAACGTTTCTCAATGGCAGCTATTTTGAGGATATGTATACTACAGATACTTTGCGTTCTTCAGACAAAACAATTGTTCTACCCATGCCGGTAAATACCCCGCTCCTGCGTGCTCATCATATTGTACTGTTCATTAACTGCAAGATTCTCACTTCGCACTGCATATTTCCTGTAGTTTTGAGTAATTTGTGTTTAATCTTTTCTCCTCAGGAAGTTGTAAAGGCTAAGGTGAAAAGTGGTATCAGTAAGGAAGCTCAACCTGGGAGGGGAGCACAAAGCACCTTGAGAAAGGAGGTAGGTGTAGTCTAATTTCTTTCAGATAGTTTTATTGCAGATAAGAACTTGCATTTTCGATCTCTGTGGGCTTCTGAAACGGAACAATTGTTGTGGCCCTTTTTGGCTGCACTGCCAACAGCCACAAAACAATCTATTTTGGACGAAAAGCAGGAGCACTGCTCAATCATAGAAGAGCAGAAACAAGAGAATTTTTTAATCAAAACGATTTTATTGACATTTGCACTTTACTAAATGCCACAGCATATTTGTTTTTCTCTCGACCGTGCTACGAGGTACATTTTTCGTTAAGAGGAGAAAGAACAGCATATTTGTTCACCTACTAATTCTGACAAAACTCTTATCTCACTTAAAGCTAGTCGAAAATGCTCAAATAATAGGTCAGAAATGGTGAAAGCCCTTTTTTTTCTTAGCCTGCTGCTACTCTTTTTTTTTTTAGTCGAAAATGCTCAAACAATAGGTCAGAAATGGTGAAAGCCCTTTTTTTTCTTAGCCTGCTGCTGCTCTTTTTTCTTTCTCTCTTTCCTTTTTTTTTTTTTTTTTTTTTTTTTGGCTGAATCTTGCAGACTGTAGACTCATGAAATCATCTGATGCAGATTCTTGAGCTTGAGAAGCACCTCAAGGATCAACAGGTTGTGCGTGGTGCACTGGAAAAGGCTTTAGGGCCTAACGCTGGTTCAGTCAACTTGTCACCAGAGAATCCAATGCCAAAGGTAACTATTTTTCGCCCAAGAACTATTGTTAGTCTGCTCTTGTCCCAAATTTTCATCACTCGTTAGGTTAACCACTTGGATTTTTTCAGGCAGCTAATGAGTTGATACGGGAGATTGCCACATTGGAGCTCGAGGTCAAGAATATGGAGCAGTATCTCCTGACTCTGTACCGGAAAGCATTTGAGCAGCAAGCGCCTGCATTTTCTCCCCCTGATCGCTGGGAACCCTCGAAGGCTTCAGTGAGCTCACGTTCTGGGCAGCTCCGGGAAACGCCCGTGGCAAAGAAGTCTTCCAAGAGTAGAGGGGATGCAGCACTGCGGTCCAGTTACCCGCCGGCACATAAGAAATTGAATGATCCATTGGCAGATTGCTGCACATCCGCTCGCTCTGATAGAGCGGTTGATTCAGATGTCCTCCGCTGCCAGTCTGCGTTGTCATACCGTGGAGTTTGTTCGTCCAGGATATTGCCTTCAGAGGATGATAGTCTTGCAAGGGCTCTTCGCTCATGCCACTCACAGCCTTTCTCATTCGTAGAGGTAATGATTTGCTCCATGATGAAATAATACTATGGCATTGGTTGTTATGTAATTTTCCTAAACCTAGTTTATCATCTCCACATGCATGATACAGAATTTTGGGCAAGGAAAAAAAAAAGTCCAACCTAGGAGGAACTAGTCGTTTTTCAACAACAAAATAGTCACCTAAATTTGAGTTGTAGAGGACTCAGAACCTGAGTGGTGGGGTGCATGATTACACCTCCCATCCAACCAATTATGCTAGGCTTGCTTCCTAATATGTGAGAAACTTGATGCAATGCGCTTACGAGACTATGAGAAAATTGACTGAAAACCATGACTCAAGTAGGTACTATCTGAAGCTGTATATGATTTTAAGTTCCTTGTTATGTTTTGATGAGCAGGAAGGAGACACCGGCGCATCAGGAATGATAAGCTTAGCAGAGTATCTAGGAACTAATGTAGCTGACCACATCCCTGAAACTCCCAACAACCTGTCCGAGGAGATGGTGAGATGCATGGCGGGTATATACTGCAGACTTGCGGATCCTCCCTTGGTTCACCATGGCTCATCGTCTTCGCCATCGTCGTCGTTCTCCTCAACTAGTGCAATCTCTCCACAGTATGTGGGCGACATGTGGAGTCCCATTTACAAGAGAGAAGCGACTCTGGACTCCCGTTTGATAAACCCATTCCATGTTGAGGGTTCGAAGGAGTTCAGTGGACCTTACAATACAATGGTTGAAGTTCCTATGATTAGCCGTGACAGTAGGAGACTGAAAGAAGCTGAGGACCTGCTCCAGACTTACAAGTGAGTTATATTTTTGCTCTTTGGTCAATGAAATTGTTCAATTTGTCCGTTAAAATTTAATACACCGTTCTCAACTGATTTCGATATTTCAGGTTGATTTTGTACAGGTTGGAAGCTGTTGATCTGAGGAGAATGACAAATGAAGAAAAGATAGCATTCTGGGTCAACATACACAATGCTTTGCTGATGCATGTAATACTCTATTGAAGCAGTTCGCTGAAATTTCTTAGCACTTTACGTACTTTGTTCTTGATGGGGTCTCATTGTAACACTTTCACAGGCTTATCTGAAGAATGGCGTCCCACAGAACAATCTAAAGAAAACATCCCTACTTGTTAAGGTAAAGTGAAAATGCTTCCTCTGAAGACTCAATGGGAGGGTCCTGCAACCCAGAGCATACCTATTTTCTTTCTCCTTTGGCTGACACATGTGTCAACCACAGGCTGCCTGCAAAATTGCTGGACGCAACATCAACGCCGCCGTTATCCAGAGCATTGTTCTTGGATGTAACACGCATTGCCCCGGACAGGTATATCAAAACTGCATGATTAGGTCCAAACACGATGTTCCTAGGCATGCTAATTTCGTCTTTGGTCCTTTTAATGCAGTGGCTACGGACGCTGCTTTACCCCAGGATCAAAAGCAAAGTGAGCAAAGCAGGGCATGAGTGGCGAGCCTTTGCCGTTGCACAATCAGAGCCTCTTTTGCGCTTTGCGCTTTGTTCCGGCAGCCATTCTGATCCCGCGGTAAGCAACAAGTTCCGCAAACTTGGTGTGTCACTGCACCTGAATATCTTCTTAAAACAAACTTAGAAATCGATGCATGCTTTTCCGCAAGTCAATATGGACTACATACTAGTACGTGTTTCATTTCTTGGCAAGCCTTTTAAGCACAAATTTGGCATGAAAAGCTGCGTGTTCCCCTATCCTATCAATCTATCTATGATGTCAGTGTCACATTAGCCAAACAGGTTTACGAACGAATCATGAGCCGCCAGCTTTTGGGTGATTGGGAACGTTTGTTAGGAATCTCTCGTCTGCCATCATGTTAGGAATGTCGCGCTGTTGCATCAAAGCACACTGCTGCTGCTACCATAGTACCATCCATAATTACTGGATGTGCCAAGCCGAGCCGACTCCGGCCTCTTTTCTGAACGCTGGATGCAGCAGCAGCATCATCATCTCACTTTGCTTTGCTTTTGGTTTGCTTTGGCATGCAGGTGAGGGTGTACACTCCGAAGCGGCTGTTCCAGCAGCTGGAGGCGGCGAAGGAGGAGTTCATCCGGGCGACGGCCGGCGTGTGGAAGGAGCAGAAGCTGCTGCTCCCCAAGCTCGTGGAGGCGTACGCCAAGGACGTGAAGCTCTCGCCGCAGGGCCTCGTGGACATGGTCCAGCGCTACCTGCCGGAGAGCATGAGGATGGCCGTGCACCGGTGCCAGCAGCAGCAGGGCGGCGGCAGATCGTCGTCGGGCAAGGTCCTCGAGTGGGTGCCTTACAACCCGGCCTTCCGCTACCTGCTCGCAAGGGACCTCGCTTTCCCTCACCTCAGCTGACGACCGTTTGCTAGTAGTATATGTATGTGTTGTGTCATTGGGTTAGAAGTAGAGAAGGGATCAATCATGTGCAGTTTTTGTGTGGTGATGGTTGTCGATGGCGTGGCTTGTAAAGGGGCTTTTGTAGATGATGAACAGGAAACAGAGGAAGAAATGAGAGAAAAGCACGTTTGACAATTGGCTCTGTGATATGTGTTGACGACGTGTCGTCATCGCCTTCCTCGAGTTGCTCTCCAGAGTCCAGAATTAGGTTTTTTGTCACAAGATAGCCTTCTGGTACGCTAAACAGAAGGACACTTCGGAGGCGCGTAAAAAAAAAAAAAATTGATGGCGTACTTCTAGAAGTTTTAAGGACGATACACTATATGGGCCTGTTTTATTAGACAAGGCCGAAGTTCAGACCAGCCGTTGGAAAGGCCACCCCACAAGGCACCGGATTTGAGGCCCAATTTGACACGGAGTTTGGGCACAGGAAGTCGGGACTCGGGAGAAAACACCCAGCGGCCTGGTAGACTTCAACGTACCTCTGCTCCAATGTACAATTCCGGGAATCTTTGTTTCACAAAAAAGCTGGACGCATTCACGGTATTTGTTCAGGAAAGTTCCATCGAAAATTGGACGTTACTCAGTTTAACAAGAGTACTCCAATATGTTTAATGCAGCTACAGTCGGCTGCTCCGTGAACTACTCGCTTCGTCCCAAAATAAATGACAAGTTTATAATTTCTAGAGTTCTCATTTGATCATTTGTTTTATTTAAACAAATTTTTACACGGATATTAAAATAAGTAAGTCACTATTAACATATCTCTAATAATAAAATAAGTCGTAACAAAATAAAAAAATTATAAAAAATAAATGAGATGGATGGTCAAATGATACGTCTAATAAAAATTAAAAAATATTTTTTATTTTAGAACGGAGGGAGTATATCCCATAACACTATGTTTTTTTTAAAAAAAAAAACTAAAAATCAATGAATCCATTTTTTTTGTTTTACCAGATTTAACTCTTCCGAGTGCACTACCGTAAAGCTGGAGACATTTGAAGTAAGGCCAAACAGAGCTTAATCGCAGACCAAACTAGATTATTGTTGCTTAAGGAATTTATGTGATGGTTGGTGACACATTGGTATTGAGCTTATTCAAAAAATGTGAACAGCTGCCACCAATCAGTATGCTCTCATATGATATGCTAGCCAAAGTATTTCCCCTCAAAATATGGCTTGAGCATTTTTTTTTTATTGTTGGTACATGGAACAACATATTTCTACTCACTTTATGTATATTGTGGGGGGCCTAAAGAAATTTGCTGTCGACAGCCTCATGTTCTAATGATGCCCTGCATATTATGCTGTTTCATAGTGATAACATTATGTTCTTTCAATTTTTCCGCAATGCAACTACTAATGATCGAGTTAATCAAGTGATCGGAACCTCTCCACACTTTGATTTCTGCAGTTACCACGCTATGAGCACTTATGCCCTTGGGAGGTTCTTCTCCATCAGACAATGTTTTGCAGAATAGATTTCTGTAGCTACCACATATTAGCATAGTTACCCCAACAACAGATCTCGTTTAAGACTTGTTTGGCTACCATTTAATCTATCCCAATTTACCTGGATTAGGAAAAATTGAAGGCCTATGTGGATGCATCCACTTGTGTTAAGGTGGATTGGAATGTATGTTTAATTTTTCACCTTAATCAATCCAAACATGTGGATTGACTGAGATGGATACTGGTGTATGTAGCCAAACAAATATTGTGGTGGACAATTATACATGTGGATTAGAAGGCAACCAAATAATCCCTTAATTTTTAGCGGGTCATGAGTACAACCACAGAAGGCAAGGGCATGGGACCATGGCGATCAGGGATGAATGTAACATGAGGCTCCCCTTAGTGCAACAAGAGGTTGAGAGGGGCCTTCGAGCATTGACGGTGAAGGATGGCCAGCTAGCAAGGTTTATGCATAGCATGGTAATATTATTATTATTATTATTATTATTATTATTATTATTATTATTATTATTATTATTATTATTATTATTATTATTATTATTGTTATTATTATTATTATTGTTGTTGTTGTTGTTGTTGTTGTTATTGTTATTGTTGTTGTTATTGTTATTATTATGACTCTTTTTTTCCTTCACCTGCTGTTCAACCAGTTAGTGAGTAATAGAGTAATTTAGTCTCCAAAACCCACGCTGCCTAGGCAGCTGAGGGTCCAGCGCTCCTCGCGCTTGTATGCTCTGAAGTCTGAACTTCTGTTCCTCTTCTTATTATAATTCAAAGCCGGTTTTCCGGATCTTTCAAAAAAAATTATGAATCACGGCTACTAAGTTTGTCCCCCCCCCCCCCCCCCTCCCATCTCAATCTTTTACAAATGCCATGGGGAGCGGGTCTATCGAATAAGGGCTCGTTCGTTTAACCCTTGTTCCAGTAGAATTCAATCCAGGTGATTAAATACAGTATAAATTTGCACAACATTCCTGGTTGGAATAATTTCAGAGGTCCATTTTACGGACCCCGAACGAGCCCTAAAGGAGTCATAAAGGATGGCGGGATGGGCGCTATGGTGAGATGGGGTAAATTAGCCCGGGGGATTAAGTAAGGAGAGAGCTAATTGTAGAAGCACAGAGACCATTGGGTTCTCATCTACTATATATCAGCTGAAAAATTGGGTACCAGGAGGGCTCGAATCACGTTATACGGTAGTACGTTATTTTCCTATGAAGATTCAAGAGGATGAATAGGTGTTCTCAATTCCTTTTACCGGTCACAACTGAAAAACGAGAGATTTCATTTTTCACAAACAACGAGCGATTTATTCCATGATGCACGGCACAGAGCCTGAACACGAGCACTAATAACAGCTGAGTTCCAAACTGTGACTGGGCACACCGTACGGGGATTCCGTGTATTTACACTTTTGCGTCTAAAACCTACAAACCGAACACGTAAACGTCACTCTCATCCTGTTGTGTTGCCGCCTAAACGAACGGCGCCAAAAAACACTACTCACATGCATTCCTGGTTCCTGCTCGATCCAGCCATCTCCGGCGCGGCCACACCGTCCGATCAAGCGCCGGCGAGCGACTCGTCACCACCGGAGACATATTCTACGGCGAGCGGCGGCGCGATCGATCTACTCGCTCTCCGGGATAGCGGTGAGGTCGGGGGAGAACCTCGACGTCCTGCCGCCCCGGCGGTACGCCACCCTCCGCTTCCGCGCGACCACCGCAGGAGGCTTGGCCGCGACGGGCGAGGCCGCGTCCGCCGCCGCGTAGTCCTCCTCGGGGACCGGGAACACGAGCGGCGCCACCGCGCCGCGGCCGCGGCGGCGGCGGCACGGCGAGGACGGCTGGGCGGCCGCGGCGGCGGCCGCGGCCTTGACGAGAGCCGAGCTGGCCCGGACCGCGAGCGCGGCGACCTCGTCGCGGGTGAGGCTGCGGCGCCGCATCTCGGCGGGGAGCACGAAGTAGATCTGCCCCGCCTGGAGCTCCTCCCCGGGCGCGACGACCGCCGCGACGGCGACGGGGCCGCCCTCGAACTCCATCCCGTCGGCGTCGCAGAGGAACCACGACCCCTCCTCGCCGCCGCCTGCCGCTTCTTGCAGCGCCATCGCGGCGGTGGCCGGTGGGAAGTACTCCCGGAGCTCGCCGCTGGGGAGCACCACCCTCGCCGTCGCCGCGCCCTCGTCCGCCGCGTCGCACGACATGCAGATGCCCATTGTGCAGCGTCGCGGTGATGTGATCTTGTGTATGCTGTTGCTTCGGTCCGGTCTGGCCGGCGGACTGCGCTGTCCTTGAGCCGCTGTGTCGCTGCTTCTCTGCTGGAGATGGCGAAGGCGAAAGGCGATGGGCGATGGGGGAGGAAGACTCGAAGTGGGCGGCTCTATATAGCGGGAGAATGATGGAGACGAGACGAGGCGGGGCGGCAGAGGGTGAGCTGCCCTGTAGGCTGTAGCCTCGAGTGGAGGCAAGATAGGCTGGAAGGTTTGCAACGAGCGAGGCCACAACGATCCGCGTGGCCTGGGCGGGGTTTTCTTAGCAAAGAGAGAGGGTCAAACAGAGCGCACGGCCAAATATTATGCCGGCTACAAAAGTACAATGAAGCTACACTTTCACTGTCAAAATCAAATATTTCTTTTAATTGAGCCGTGAAAAACTAAGAATGACATAGGATTAACATCGTATCATTTCAGAGGTTTATTTATATTTCCTAAGCGTAAGACAGTGCACATTGTTTGAGTTTTTTTTTGTCTGTATTCTGTTTTTTTTCAATCATAGGACAGGATAGTGTTTTTTTCTCACAACAATCCGCATGAACCAGACAAACGATCATTGCATTCGTCATCCTAGATACTCCCTCCATCCGGGACTGTCTACCTAGCAAACGGCTGTTTTGAACTTTCCAAACAACTGGTTGTTTTCAACCAAAAAACAACCAGATTTGTAGCGACTAAAATCAGGTTGTTTTGAAACATTCCAACAACCGGATTTGCTGACCCTACGATCTAAATCTGATGGTCAAAAAAAAGGACACTAAACCAAATGTTTAGAATAAAAATTTAAAAAACGATAAAAATAGCTAATTATTAATAGGGCAAAACATCATATACAAAAAAAAATAAGACAAGAAATTACATTTACAAAAGAGGAGACTTCAAGGGACAAGGCATTCAAGAAAATATTTCAACCCATACCTTGACCTTGCAATCATGCCTTGCGAAGATAACCAGCTGTTGATGGTAGTTATTGCTCAATTTTAACCATCAACAAGACATGAAAAAGGGCATAAAAAACATCCTCAAACATAGAATACGGTTTAAACAGACAGAATTCCACGAGTTTTGGTGAATCTGTGTTTTGCAGGGTGTTAATCAGAAAAGAACCAAGGGAGACCTACATGTCAGATCCAAATATCGAATTCCGACGCAAAAGTGGAACAAGAACATTCTAAAGAACACCAGAGACACACCTGACAAAGCGGGGCCCGGTTGCCAGCTAGGGGAGGTTGGCCGATCCCCCTGACAGGTCGGGCGACCCTGGCAGGTGTCCGTTCCGTGTGCGTTTCGACGTGGACCCACATCCCGAAATTTCATGCAATCTCCACCGCCCGTCAAAGTCGATCTGATCCAAGGGCTACGGTTTATCCCACCGGCCTATATAAGGACCCCCCAGACCCCCCAGGGTTTTAGATATCTCTCAGACCAAACCAGATCACCAGAGAGCTCTCTCCACCAGAGATTAGGGTTAGACACTCAAAGTTCTAGTTTAGACCTAGATAGTAGATTGAAGTAGAGTTGAGCCTTTGGCTCAGGATTCTGGATCGCCTGTCTACTAGAGATTGGTAAATCTGCTGTATTACCTTTTATTATGACTTTATGCTATTTTAATATTATGTTTCGGTTTGTTATGTTCCTAGTTTATTCTAGTAGTATATTTAATATGGTTATGATTGGTAATGAGTTTATGCATGAGTTCGC
This sequence comes from Eremochloa ophiuroides, assembly GCA_038502445.1. Lineage (NCBI taxonomy): Eukaryota > Viridiplantae > Streptophyta > Magnoliopsida > Poales > Poaceae > Eremochloa > Eremochloa ophiuroides. The sequence goes on from JAHLJS010000002.1 coordinate 8,328,877, forward strand.
AAAGCGCTTAATCCAGTACTCGAGTGGGTTAAGTGGTAGATATTATAGAGGCATGGTGCTTAGATATTTGCTTGCGAATGCGCTTTATATGTCGGGTCATGTGGTAGATCGCGGATGTGACACTCCTGTTGAGTCCTTTGTAGTCCACTCTCCATATGTAAAGAGAGTAGAACTAAGTTACGAAGGTAGACTTGCTCTGTTCTTATTCTTCCTGAATAATGTTCCTGATGCATAGATGAATAGTCAATTATACTATACATGATTATATATTTGATAGAGTAGATGAATAACATAATTAATTAGGAATGACATAAGAATCTAATCTCTTAAGTAATCATATGCTTTGGTTGACTTTAATTTTGAGTAGTCCACACCTCTCTGGAAAAGTTATCTAAACATTTATCATTATATTCATATTTTTATTATTGGCTTACCCCTGTTTAAGTATGTGCTATGTGATTGGTTCTATTCATAAGTAATGTATCTTGAATCTATCCACTCATGCCTCGTTTCATACCTTCTCCCTGTGGTAAAAATATAAATCGACAACCCTGTAATACTCGGGTAAAATGCTACAATGGTATAATTAATCTGTGCGCTTGCAGATACTTTAAACTTGATTATTTATCATCTTTAGTCACTTACATTCATAATAACTGCTTAGAATTATTCTGGGTAGTTTCCATACATGTCTCTTATATTCATGTTGGGGATGACAACCTAGTTGTCGGTTACCAAAGTTAGGGGTACCCAACTTCCATGCAAAAAAGCTCATTCCCAACTTGGCCTGGCCCAAGTAAGGCCAGTGGAAGCCCACGAAGGCCGCGTCTACAGAGCCCCACGACATCATTCCACTAATGACAGCCTCCTCGGGAGAGCGGCGTCCTCGGCGCCCAATTCTCCGATTCGCCCGAGCCTCCCCGGGAGAGCGCCCAAATCTCCGATTCGCCCGAGCCTCCCCGGGAGAGCTCGGGAGAGCGGCGTCCTCGGCGCCCAAATCTCCGATTCGCCCGAGCCTCCTCGGGAGAGCTCGGGAGAGCGGCGTCCTCGGCGCCCAAATCTCTGATTCGCCCGAGCCTCCCCGGGAGAGCTCGGGAGAGCGGCGTCCTCGGCGCCCAAATCTCCGATTCGCCCGAGCCTCCCCGGGAGAGCTCGGGCCAGCGGCCTCCCCGGCGCCCAAGTCTCCGATTCGCCCGAGCCTCCCCGGGAGAGCTCGGGAGGCGGCGTCCTCGGCGCCCAAGTCTCCGATTCGCCCGAGCCTCCCCGGGAGAGCTCGGGCCAGCGGCCTCCTGGGCGCCCAAGTCTCCGATTCGCCCGAGCCTCCTCGGGAGAGCTCGGGAGAGCGGCGTCCTCGGCGCCCAAACCTCCGATTCGCCCGAGCCTCCTCGGGAGAGCTCGGGAGAGCGGCGTCCTCGGCGCCCAATCCTCCGGTTCGCCCGAGCTTCCCTATCCCCCTCGAGCGCAATCTCGCGAAGACATCCAAGGCACAGGTAATGTCAGCGGAGCAATCTTGGACGACAAGAGATCTCTCTGACCACTTTACAAGCACTGTCCCGTCGGGCGAGACTCTCAACGCAACCGTGCTTCGCACGCCCCTGACAGCCATACCACCTGTCCTCCACGGTATGGTCCACGGTGCGCCGCCCCGTTTCGGGAAAGACGCCCACTGCGCCGTCCACACGAAAGGACGAGCACGCCTTCAGGATCCCGAGCCTCGGGAAACAGCGCCCCAAGGTGATTCTCCCTCTTGTCACATCGTACGGAAGGATAGCCGGCAGGTGTAAACGCACCAAAGTCGAGCGGACCACGACGGCCATATCAGAAGACCCAAAGAGCTGACGATATAGTCAGACGACTGTTTCTACCTTGGAACTCGCAAACCAAGATAGCCATACCCATACCCCGGAGACACGGAGAAAAGGCAGAAGCTAGTCAAACGGGAACGGCAACTCCTCACTATTTTAATAGGTAGCATCGTAGCCGCCTTTGCCTCTCCCTTGCGGCTATAAAAGGGAGGGCAGAGACCAGCTTTAGAAAGAGGACAAGAGGACAGGGAGACGAACGAACGAACGGACGGAGAAGTTCCAAGTTCTCGCCCACAGCAAACGACTTGTAAACACTTAGACACTCACAAGAGACCTGGGAGCTTTTCCCTCTCTCGCCTAGCTTGTAACCCCCTACTACAAGCACCCCGGTGCAAGGCAACACGACTCTCCTCTCCACTGGACGTAGGGCTTGCTCGGCCTGAACCAGTATAATCCCCGTGTTCCCCCTTGCACACCATCCGTAGCCTCAACCGCAAATCACATATTTACTAGCCGGTGTTAGCCTCGCCAAAATTAGCACCGACAGTTGGCGCGCCAGGTAGGGGCCTTTTGCGTGTTGATCCCGGTTGCGGATGGCAGCCAACGTCCCTGCGCTTCCTGCTGGCTCGGTGCTCCGGTTCGGGCCACTGTCCTCGGCCTCGAGATGAACCTCCGCCCAACCCGAGCCCCGGGCCATCATCATCCTGACCCCGGCCCAGCAGGTGGCTGGGAAAGGGACCCCGGTGACACCTCCACCCGTTTCAGGGAAACAGAGGGAACGCCACGCGCCGCTCCCGCCGAACTAGGCGGGGGAAGCGCATCCGCGTCAACCCGACCAATCCGGCGCCCCCCGCGCGTGACACCGCCTCTACGATCATCACCAGCGCAACGCTGGTAGCTCGAGCAGCTAAGTCACAGTTACCCTTAAGCTTCCATGCTTTGTTCATATTTGTGGTCTCGGAATCGATAAATAAGCGTTCTTTAATTATCACGAATTTTGAGATTTAAACTGAAACCTCCCTCACGTCCGAACCTCTCCAGCACTCTTGAAAAAATCCGTGAAACCCGAACAGGCAAGAGAACACCCTTAGGGCATGGCTGGCCGAGCCGCGAGACCGCCTACGCCTCCGGGCTACGGCACCTCCACTCACCACCCATCGTCCGACGGGTGACTTACGCTTCGAGGCAATTTCATGGAGTTTTTCAAGTACGGGACGAGGGGTGGACGCTTGGGGACCGACGATCTAATTTTCTCTGCGCCTTTTCGATAGCTTTTTCGAAAATTCCGCGCCGAACTCCTTTCTGCACTCTAGCAAAACTTGCGAGATCCAAAGAAGTAAAAGGACACTCTTAGGGCAGGGCTGGCCGAGCCGTGAGATCGCCTACGCCTCCGGGCTACGGCACCTCCACTCACCACCCTCCGCCCGAGGGTCAACTTGCGCTCCAGAAAGATTTCGCGAATTTGCCTGAGTGCGAGAAGAGAGACGGGCGTTTGGGAAATTTAGTAAAAAACGATCTCACTCGAGCCTTCTCTGAGATACCTAGCTGTGTGCGCGACAAAGCGGGAACCCCTCGGGTCGGACTGGCACAGCTCTGGCTCTGTCTACACCACCGAGGCTACGGCATCCCTAAAAATGCTAAGTCCTCAACTTTCATCACAAAGGTTACTTTTTACAAGGGCACTATGGCCCGCTTCTTCTTCACGGCAGGTTCAGAGGAGGGAGCTCGACCTTGGCTTGGAAGAGACCGGCCATCACCACGCACGCAAACCGCCTCGACTGAGCCGAACCGTCGCGTCCGTCAGGCTTCGCGCCTCAAAAGGTGAGCCGAGTCATTACAACCGCGCGCCCCGATTCCACCTACGTTTTTTCAACGAAGAAACCCCGGGCTCGGGCGCCCGTTACGTTCCCAGGGGATCGAAGACTGGCCCTCCGAGGCTCGAACAGTCGCCCCAGGGAAATCGAGTTAGGGACAGCTAGTGGATGGGTCACGAAAACGGCCAGTATCCCGACGCCCGGAACGTCACAAGGGACATCCCATGCTGTGTCCAAGTCCCAGTAGCGAGTCGGTTACGTGGAATCCCTCCGTGGGAGGCATCATGCCCTCGGGACCCATCGAAGGGACCCGACATCCACTAACTGACCCTCGGGAAATAATTGGAGTGTGCTCAGGCCACTAGCCGACCCTTAACGAATAGGGCACGGACCTCCACTTGGACCAACCCGTTTGTAGCTCACCGGAAATGCCGACTCGTGCCCCAGCGGGGAAGTCGAGCAGGACCAAACCTTCCTCTTCCCGAAAAAAGAGCGTGAAGGTCGAATTAAAAAAGACAGGGAGGAACCCGATCGATCTCCGATACGAAAACGGAGGCTCGGAAACTTGCCCTGCACCTTGGAAAGACCACCGAACGATCTCCCAACACGGTGGGAGGCTCGGGGGCTCCGCTTCCAAGGAAACAACGCACCTAAATAAATCGAAAAACACCCGAGGACTAACGAACACGATTCTAAGCCTTTGAAGGGATATATCATCCCTCCAAAGCCTCGGGGGCTACACCCGGCGGGTGCGCTCGCGCGCACCCCCCGGAAAAAACAACGCACACTTTATCTTTTTTGACAGGAAGAACCAGCGTGAACCTGTGGAGGAGTGCCTTCACTCCGCCACAGGCTCGGGGGCTACTGTCGGTTACCAAAGTTAGGGGTACCCAACTTCCATGCAAAAAAGCTCATTCCCAACTTGGCCTGGCCCAAGTAAGGCCAGTGGAAGCCCACGAAGGCCGCGTCTACAGAGCCCCACGACATCATTCCACTAATGACAGCCTCCTCGGGAGAGCGGCGTCCTCGGCGCCCAATTCTCCGATTCGCCCGAGCCTCCCCGGGAGAGCGCCCAAATCTCCGATTCGCCCGAGCCTCCCCGGGAGAGCTCGGGAGAGCGGCGTCCTCGGCGCCCAAATCTCCGATTCGCCCGAGCCTCCTCGGGAGAGCTCGGGAGAGCGGCGTCCTCGGCGCCCAAATCTCCGATTCGCCCGAGCCTCCCCGGGAGAGCTCGGGAGAGCGGCGTCCTCGGCGCCCAAATCTCCGATTCGCCCGAGCCTCCCCGGGAGAGCTCGGGCCAGCGGCCTCCCCGGCGCCCAAGTCTCCGATTCGCCCGAGCCTCCCCGGGAGAGCTCGGGAGGCGGCGTCCTCGGCGCCCAAGTCTCCGATTCGCCCGAGCCTCCCCGGGAGAGCTCGGGCCAGCGGCCTCCTGGGCGCCCAAGTCTCCGATTCGCCCGAGCCTCCTCGGGAGAGCTCGGGAGAGCGGCGTCCTCGGCGCCCAAACCTCCGATTCGCCCGAGCCTCCTCGGGAGAGCTCGGGAGAGCGGCGTCCTCGGCGCCCAATCCTCCGGTTCGCCCGAGCTTCCCTATCCCCCTCGAGCGCAATCTCGCGAAGACATCCAAGGCACAGGTAATGTCAGCGGAGCAATCTTGGACGACAAGAGATCTCTCTGACCACTTTACAAGCACTGTCCCGTCGGACGAGACTCTCAACGCAACCGTGCTTCGCACGCCCCTGACAGCCATACCACCTGTCCTCCACGGTATGGTCCACGGTGCGCCGCCCCGTTTCGGGAAAGACGCCCACTGCGCCGTCCACACGAAAGGACGAGCACGCCTTCAGGATCCCGAGCCTCGGGAAACAGCGCCCCAAGGTGATTCTCCCTCTTGTCACATCGTACGGAAGGATAGCCGGCAGGTGTAAACGCACCAAAGTCGAGCGGACCACGACGGCCATATCAGAAGACCCAAAGAGCTGACGATATAGTCAGACGACTGTTTCTACCTTGGAACTCGCAAACCAAGATAGCCATACCCATACCCCGGAGACACGGAGAAAAGGCAGAAGCTAGTCAAACGGGAACGGCAACTCCTCACTATTTTAATAGGTAGCATCGTAGCCGCCTTTGCCTCTCCCTTGCGGCTATAAAAGGGAGGGCAGAGACCAGCTTTAGAAAGAGGACAAGAGGACAGGGAGACGAACGAACGAACGGACGGAGAAGTTCCAAGTTCTCGCCCACAGCAAACGACTTGTAAACACTTAGACACTCACAAGAGACCTGGGAGCTTTTCCCTCTCTCGCCTAGCTTGTAACCCCCTACTACAAGCACCCCGGTGCAAGGCAACACGACTCTCCTCTCCACTGGACGTAGGGCTTGCTCGGCCTGAACCAGTATAATCCCCGTGTTCCCCCTTGCACACCATCCGTAGCCTCAACCGCAAATCACATATTTACTAGCCGGTGTTAGCCTCGCCAAAATTAGCACCGACACTAGTTAAGGTCGCTAAGTAATTTACCAAGTGACACTTAATTAATACCAACACTACCTTGGCCTTGTATGTCTTAAGCTTCTGGACATTGGCCTGCAGTCCCTCAAGGGATTTGTTCCTGCAGCAGTGATCAATCAATAACAGCGTAATTATAAGTAACGATCAATCAATAACAGCACAATTATAAGTAAAAAAGGATATCTTCAAAAGTAGACTTCGAGGGACAAGGCATTCAGAAAAATGTATCTGCCCATACCTTGACCTTGCAACACTAACGGAGACACACACGGACATGCAAACAATGAAACACACACACACACATAACTATTACACACAGATTGAGAAATAGAAAAGAAAAAAATTATAAGCCCGTACATGGCAAAGATAGACTGAGAAATAGAAAAGAAAACATTATAAGCATGTACATGGCAGAAACAAAGAGCAGTAGATTTTTGTACTACAAACATGCTTTCTCTGTCAAAAAATAACTGTTATTTTTGCTTTCCGAGAAAATTCGTTGACTAAATATATTTTAAGAACTATTAATATTTATATAACATAATTTTTGAATCTATTTTTTTAACAAATTTATTCAGAGATAAAAAGATTACACATATTTTCCATAAATCAAATCAAACTTGTGACACGAAAACCTAAAATAACTAATATTCTGCGACGGAGTAGTAACAGACTAACAGTAAAATGAAAAGTAAATACACAGCTACTATGTGTTTTCTCAGCAGCAGCAGCAGCAGCAGTACATCTGGAAGTCGCCGCCAGCAAAGACGGCTCACTGCCACCCTCGCCTCGAATGGCCTCGCGCCATCTGGAAGGAAGAACACGAAAGGGGGCAGAAATAAACGAGACATCTGCCGTGCGTCCAAAAAAAAATCGCATGCGCCCACTACATTTGCCCAATTAACACTTATTTTCAACCACGAAATAATATTTTTTTCTCAGTTAAAATCAGTATCAACCAAAAACAATGATTGTTTTCATACCAAAAGAACAGAGCGTTTGCTCCACAATTATATGTGCTCCCTCGGTGGAGGCAACAATACACTACTGCAAGACTATGAACATACTCCAGTATATACTAAGCGCTGGACTAGCTAGTCACTAACTCAGCTACCACATACAGCCTCGATCCATTCCTAAATATTTGTCGTTAGCGCTTCCCAAGAAATAGCTTTAATTAAACATATATTAAAAATATTAATATTTATAGTGCATAATTAATGTTATTGGAAAAAAGCTTTGAATCTAGTTTTTTTAATAAATTTATTATGAGATATAAATATTGTACGTATTTTCTACTAATCAAGTTAAACTTGTGGCACACACACCAACAAGAACGACAGATAAAAAAGGACGCTGCAATGAATTCTAGACACCATTTTTTTTAATATAGTTGTGAAATAGTTCATATATATGCTGGCTTTATTCCACATAGAAATAAAGATGGAAAACCTTTTTCTTAAAAGAAATAGATACTATATTACTAATAAGTATATTTATCTCTGCTCCCTAAAGCATCATCTATCCATTGCTGCGGATCTATGTTGAACTCAGTGGGTACGGCCGCACCACAAAATACAATTCTAGATTTCTTTTAGATAAGTCAATTCTTGAAAATTTAACTAAATTTTAAAAAAATATTATCAATGAATTTAACTAAATTTAATATTGATTTTGATCAAACTTAAAATTGACTGACTATTCGGAAAGAAAACTAGAATTGTGTTTTTTTCCGACAAGAGGGGGAGTATATTGTATATCTTCCTCTACGTCACCTTCCGTGCCAATTTCCGGTTGCACTGTTGCAGGTAGGCCAAAAGGCTATGGCACACAGGTGCTAGGTCACCCGCGTAGGCGCACGTAGAGGTAGCGTGCAAGGCCGTGGGGAACGCCGGTGTGGCGCCATGGCAGCGTCCCCGCTAACGAACCGCGGGACGCGTGGTGCTTCCCGGCGACGGGAGCCGGCCGGAGTTCACGTGGTGTCACGTCCGATCGCTGGCGCCTTTTGTTTGTGCCCGTCCGCTCAAAAACTCAATCGTCCTATCGTGCCCGTAGCCCGTAGGTCGTGTAGCCCATATCGTCCATCGATGGATCGGATCGCCACAGCACACCTTGGTAGGGAGTACTCCTTACGTAGTAGGTACATGCGGCTTCGCGTTTCTGTTCAAGGTTTCCCGTGATCTCGTCATCGTCATGTGTCCCACTCCCACATGAAACGATCGAACTGTGTAGCAGAATGGAAGCAGCTAGTAGCTCACGTCCACGGGTCACGGCTCACACTCACACGGCCAAATAAAAGAGAGCCATGCCGTCACGCACGGCGAGGAGGGCGGCCGGCGATCGATCCGATCCGGCGGCTGAGAGGAGAGATAACGTAACGTAGCCTAGCAGCATGCGCAGGCAGAGCCAGCCATGCAGCTCGCGGTGCTGCGTGTGCCCGCGTGGCGCCGTGCATGCGCGCGACGAGCTGTTCCGCTCAACAGCTAGCTATGCCTTTTTCCCAGCCTCGCTGGCTGGATCGCCCGGCACGCGCGCACGTTGGATCACGGGGCGCTCGCGGTGGCAGGCAAGGGCAAGGCAGCGACCAGCGCGGTGCACGCAGCATCACATCACATGGCCCGGTGCGCGCGCTGCCGGGGCAGTGGGGAGCCACCCCCGCTGCACGACGGGCCACTTGGTCTGGTCGTGCCGGCCGACGGCCCAAATGATTCCCCCACCCGCCACCCCCCAAGGTTGCTTCGGTCGTCGGCACCCAGTGCAACCCGTCCGACCAACCGGATGGATCGGGCACGGGGCACGGGCACCCCGTCGCGCTGCGCGCCCCTGCATGCCGTTGCGCTTGGCTTCGTGCCTTCCCGGAACGTTCGTTCGCGCCGGCCGGGCGTAGATGCTGCACGCCCGAGCGTCGACCGGGAGGCGGCAGGCGGAATCTCCTGCGACCCCTGGACGGCCGCAGATCTCGACGACGTGGCCTGCAGACCTGCAGCAGATGCGCTCTCGGGGACACAGCTGTGCACCTGCGCCCGCTCGTGCGCGATCGAGAGCTGCAGAGACCAGAAATGCAAGGAGTCGCGTTCCGTTACAGTCCTGCAGCGTTACGCCACTGCCGACGGTACGGATGCTGCTGCTCTGCAGGTAAACGGCGGCAGAGTCGGCAGGGAAATGAAATGTGTGCGCTAGAATTAAAATACGCCCGTTTCCCTGCGGCGAACGTCCGGGGAAGCTTCTCAGTTCCATGGTTCACGGCGATTTTGGATAATGAGCACTGCAGCTGCAGATCTTTTCTGCAGATTAATGGCGTTGCAGATCTAGAAGCTGAGGCAGACTATTATTATAGACGAAAAAACGACGATGTGTCGGAGCAAAGCAGGGAGCGCGATGAGGGCGAGGAGGAGGAGGAGGTCGCGTGCATGATGACTTGATGAGAAAAGCCAACGAGCAAGGGAATCGCGTGCTTACTGTTTCGCCGCTGCTGCTGCCAACATTGCAAAATGCTGTGCTGTGCTTTGCGACAACTGCGATTCGTTGCTGCCGATCCCATCCGAGCCTGACATGTTTGTTTTTGTTGCAGCTAAACAATCGAGTAATTAATCCAGCAAAAGGTATCAATCAGTCCGAAGAAACCGACGTGTTTGTTGCAGCTAAACATTAGCACACTCTGAGAAAGATAGAAAACTTGGATATTTTAGGTGAGAAAAGATTGAATTGTACTCACTCGGTCCTTCGAAGACTAGGAAAAAATGAATTCATGAGATGATCAACGTTAACCAACTGTCTTGAAAAAAATAATATTCTAGCTCTTGAAATGGATTAGGCACGTATTAGCTGGAAAATGCAACCTGTATGTCCCGTCCATTTTTTATTTAATGTAAATTACCTATATGGATAATTTCTATTGAGCCCTAATTAATCTGCTCTACAAATCTTAAAACACAAGTATGTTGAAACCATACTTGTATTAGGCTTAGTCAGTTGGGGTTTTGAGGTGGAGGGTCTTCCCCCTCGTGTCTTCTTGCTGTTGGTTTGTCTGTGGAATTTCACTGGTAATCCATGATTTACTTATGAGTCCTTTGTATCTATAAACATTTGGTTACCTCTCTTTCTCTTAATGAAAAACGGGTGAATGGCCGATCTCGAAAAAAAAAGTATGTTGAAACCAAGGAGTACAAGCTAAGGGCTAGTTTGGTGAACTGTCCGAGAGATCTCCAACCAAACATCCCCTTACCATGACGACAGTATATTGTTATTTTTCCTTTGTTAAGAAAAAAAATTATATACACTACACTAGAACTGTGGAACAGTATAGCATACTACTCCTACATACCAACTATTTTGGTTGGGTCCGTTCCTTTAATTGGGTTTCCGAATTCTTGATGCAACAAACTGATGCATGCACCACCGGCTACCAGCAGTACCAGTGAGGCAGTGACACGACGGTTTGGCGCACCTATTGATGCTGTCCGCTCTAAGGTCTGTTGCAATTATGCCTGCGAGACCGGCCGGCCTGTATTTGAGACGACGCGTCCAAATGTGGTTGCCCTCATGAATGCTAGTACCTCCGTCCTCATGCACTGTACTTACAAACGTGTCACACGCTAGTCTGGAGTGCCACCCACTGACGCACGCATGATTGCTACAAGTTTGCAACGTGCAACGCCTATGAGCCCATCCATCCATGGCTTGTTTAACGTTGCTCACGAACTGTGAGTCTGCAGTGACGCTCGCTCCTGCCACTTGCCATGCCATTAGCACGCACGCACGCACGCACGCATCGAGGCGTTACTGGTCACAACACAGTTATGGCCGGGCTGGCGACACGAAAAAAAAAAAACAATCCAACACCTAGATTAGGGACGCATCGACGGCCCGTCCAAGATGGGAACGTGTTCTGGTCCCGCGAGCATCTCAATCAGGAGAGTTGGCAGCACAACACAACACCACTAGCAGCGCCACGAATAAACAAAGTCAGGCCAAGGGACGGACACCGGGACACCATCAGGGCCATCACAGGCTGGAAAAGCCGGGCGACTCGCGCGCGAGGTGGCCATGAACATGACAAGGGGCCGGCGGCCGGCGGGGAGGGGAGGGGAATCCAGCGCGATGCGCGACCACCCCCGGAAAGGAGCACCACGTTTTGCATTGCATTCCTTCTGCCCACCAGGCATTTCGTGAGGTGTCCCACCAGCAGGCTCCCGGCACCGGCGGGCATTGCTCATGATATGACCTAAGTGGTTTATTATTATTTTTTCTTTTTCTTTTGAGGGGAGCGATATAAACATGTACGGAATGGTAGTTACAACAAATGGGATTTCGTCGTGGATCTTATCCTTCCTAAAGATTGTGATCTCAGCTAGAGCTAGTAGGTGGTTCTAATCGTTCGTGTGTTCAGTTCGGGCTTAATATTATTATTTTATGGACACTTTGTAAGGTGATTATGAGCAGGAATCATAGATTGACGGCGATGATGATGATTGATGGTTAAGAATTATTCAGCCTGTTCTTTTAGGCTGAAAAATAAACACTGATTTCGCTCGTGCTGATTTGTTGTGAGAGAAAAATACTGTTTCGTGACTGAAAATAAGCGCTGATTGGTCAAAAGAACAAGCTGATTATGGAATTTGCCCCTGCCATTATGGGTCTTTTCATCCCGTTTAATTAGTACTCCACATAGAGGCCCTGCGAGTTATGCCCCACATAGAGGCCCAAACTTTGCCCGTACACCAGATCCCAACAGCTAGGCCTTTTATGCTGAGAAAAACCCAGTGGGCGGAAATGGAAAGAAGCATGCGAAGGCGCGAAGATGGCCCAAAGGCCTGCCCTGGTTATCCTCTCAGCCCAATAGTTTACGGAACAGGAAAAGAAATCTACAGAATATTGTAATGTACCAACTGTTCACCCAAATCTACTGGATTTCTTCTCTGACAAGTATCCGATGTACTATGTTCTACTATCGCAAACTCAATGGGAAGACAGGTCGCGCTGCTTTCCACTCGTCTGATCGTTCTTATTGCTTCACGTAAATCCTGATAGTTGAGATGTTAGAACCAGGATTCCAGGAACGGAATCTACAAGGCCAAACCAAATCCAGAGACAGTCTCCTAACTACATGCACTTGGTCATCTGGGAATCTCATATTCGAATAACATATTCACATCAAGGATAACTAATTGGTTAAAAGTTCAGGCCTTCAGGGTACCTGAATCCCACGCTCTCCAAAACCAAATTATGTGGCGCGCTGAATTATCAAAAAACAATGAGTTGCTGCAGCTTTACCAACTACCACGGCGAGCGCGAGGCGATGAACCAGAGGTTGAAGATGGCAGAAGCGGCCATGAGGAACCAGGACAGGAACGCCATCATGGCAGACAGCTGGTACCTCCCGCAGAACCTTGGGGAGCACTGGGATCCGTGGAACTGGAGGAGGAGGTCGATCACTGCGGCGCTCGAACAGGCGGCGGCAAACGAGACTATCGACAGCGCCTGCAGAATTTGCACCCGAAACGCTTTATTAGTACTACCGATCGACATGCCGCCATAGATGCAGAAGAAGACTGTGGAGGGCATCGCTCGCACGCACGCAGTCTCCTACGGCGACGATGACCATGACGGCCGGCACGCGCAGAGGGCATCCCACCAACACGGAGTACACGTCGATCATGGCCAGCGTGCAGCTCCAGGGGATGACCAGGCCCATGATTGTGACCAGGAAGCTGTGTAAAGCCAGCGTCGCAGAGGATTAGGATTAGGACCGTGAAACCTTCAGCTAGCGCTCCTGTGACTGCATGGAAGCAGAGAAATATACACGTACCAGAAGGCGGTGTAGCTGAAGAACTCGACCCCGACTGACATGAACAGCAGCGACGCCGACGAGAAGACCGCCTGCCCGACGCGGAGGCCGAGGCTGCCGGCGCTGCCGACGGCGCCGGCGCCAGCCCCCGACCTGTCTCCGTTATCCATCCCTGGCGGACCACGGATTCCACACCTCTCACGCGCCGCCGGACGATCATCCCATTCCTATTTTCCTATACGCGAGCGTTCGGCACACGCACCCCTGCCCTCTCCTGTCCTCAGTCCTCACCCGGCGGTGCGGGGCGGTTCTCGCTTTGTCACCTCGACTCGTGGGGCACCGGGGATGCGGGAAGGAACCTGGGAGGGAAAAAAGCAGGGGACGGGATCGAAAGCCCGGGGGCTTTGCGATGGATGGAGACGGGGCAGGGGCACCCGGCATCGCACCTGGCCGGCGGGCGGGAACGAGGTGATTCTTCTTTTCTGGGAAATTCTTTCTTTCTGCTCGTCATGGTTATGGTTACTGCTTTTGGCCTCGCGTGTCCCACTCATCCGCCTCCATCGCTTTTGCAGCTGCGAAGGTAAACTGGTGCAAGTAAATCACACTGCTCCACGCTGATCGCGACTGTTGAATTGAAGAACAGGTGGAAGCTGAAGCTGGACTGGACATGTATGTAACGTAAAAGACCATGTTCAGCGATAGCAATGGGTAGACACGTCGACCGGATTATCTATCTAACCAGTCATCAATCACGACAGAAGCTGCTCGAGAATTCCATTGGCTATAGAATAGTAGCAAATTGAGAACCATAATAACTTGACACGATTCTCTCAGACGAGAACATCGCATCACATCTTCTGTTGCAATTGAGGCAGAGGATAAGTGCCGGGCGAGGTGGAATGTGCCGGCCACCTTGTGTGGTCCGACGGCTACGAGTGAATGGCAGGCAAAGGCTGAACCAACGGACGCCAGGAAGCCAAGGTGTATGCCGGACCAAAAAAGTTCGTCCACAAGTTTCGCTATTTTGTCACTACTTGGCATGATATTCAGAAATAACACCTGATGGTACAGTGGACATACAAACATGCATTCTCAAACTTTCGATCACATAACAGACGCAGGGATACACGAGAATATGGACATCATCTCAATTTACATCAAGCCCCGGCTAATGACTTTATTGGTGTTTATCTACTCGAACGAACCAAATGCTGACATCGAACTACAACAAATGAGACAGCAAAACTGTCCAGCAACATGGCAACATGTCCAACATTAACTGATCGAACCAAATGCTGACATCGAACTATAACAAAAGAGATAACAAGACTGTCCACCAACATGACAACAGGTCCAACTGATCAACTCAAGAGCATACATAACGCATCACCTCCCGATGACACAGGATCACGAATCGCGATCACCATAGAGGAAACATTTGCACAGGGATGACCGGGAACGGAGCTGGAGTCCTCGACAGCAGAGGGGAACACTGAGGCAATGGTGCCTACAGGATTTGCAGGACCCCGGCCCAGACAGGGTAGATGAAGAGCAGGAGGATGCCAATGGAGTTCGACACGCCATTGCCCTTCCTGAAGGCGTTCCTGAATCCACCTGACGCCTTGATGTGTTCTTGGAGCAGGTAGCATCCAATCACAAGGCATATGAGGACACCAACGAGGTCACCCCTGAAGGTATCCGCAAACAGGCTGGGGGCGACCACTGTGAGCAGGATGATGGCACCGGGAAGCTCTAACCAATCTGGCGCACAGGAAGAAACAATGTTGAGAGTCAATAAGCAAATGGATGAACTATAACTATTTTTATTTTAAGGGCAAAACTGCAAAAGGTTCATAAAGGATAAATGTGACCAAATATCTAGAAATTTGATAGGATGCAAATAGACGGGAGATGTACCTGGGAAGTGGCGTGGAAAGAATAGACGCAGAATAACAGCAATAATCGCAATCCACTTTCCCACCTCACCTCTGAAAATTCAAAGGTCTGATGATATCAGATATTTTACTTTCATATTCTCTGTTATAATTGAACAAAGAAAATTCTCTCCTGAAAGTGCTTTGAGCTATCACTACAGCAGACTTCGTGTCAACATGTAGCCAATATGGAAGTCCTATATAATTGAATTTGATTCACAACATGTAACCAAAATGGAACTACATTAAATGATCCACAAAAACATAACTGAAATTGATACACTTTGTAACTCTCATCCTACAAGTTTATTGTACAACAATCACATTCTGCTACCCATAATGACATAAAAATATCATGGTAACAAAACATTGATCCATACAATGCACAATGGAATGGTTAGTGAAGATATGCGCCTAATCACCTGATCAGAGCAAACAGAATATTAGGCAGAGTGAAGAAAATGTAAGGAACCAAGAGAGCTGTCATCATGTTGGTCTTCCAATTCGTGCGATCCAATATCAAGAGATACCTGTAGTGGAACAGAAAAGTTGTCACCAATTAATTGTTTTTTTTCTCGAACGATGCAGGAGAGCTGCGTGTCATTTCATTAAGGAGAAGAAGTCGCCAATTAATTGTAGCGAGGAAAACCTTAAAAGATAGCACTACCAATACCAGGTCAAAAGAGCATATAAATTCCTTACACCTGATACTTTACAAAGCTAAGATGATCATTTTAAAAAGATGTCTCATATCCAACACAGTAATGCAGGTCCCAATGAATTTGAGTAACATCAAAACTCCATCCAGCTTATGACTATACTAGTCAGGCTAACAATTACTTCGTGCAATTTCATGATTCATAGCAAACATTACATGTAGAAGCTGACAATTGTACCTGCAGATATAATTAGGCTGTACAGGTCATACAGACATCTTAACATCAAGGAATTTCGCAAGAGCAATAGCATCATAACATCCTGCTTATGCTCGGACTTCAAAAGCACGTTGACTCGTGGACCAATGAGTACGCACGCCCTACCGTCAGGATACAGCTTAAAGCCAGCGCAATATTTTTTAATGATGAAACCGTAAGTCAACTAACACACAATTTGCTAGCGTCGCCAACTTCAAATCCAGGCTCATCACGACTTAGGAAAGTCCATATGCAGGGTACTTGACAGAGATTAAAGTGCTACAGTTACACAGCATCACCCCCATGCGACCCCAATTTGTTCCGGATTCTCCCCATAAAGAGCAATCATTTATGATACTACTTCAATATAGCAAGTTGCCAATACCCTTATCCCTTCACGATTCGCGAATTATGAGATCATAGACCCTAAAAAGGTGGGATCAGGGATCCCCTTTCTCAAAGGAACACATAGAGAAACGGGTCTGGAGCGTAAACACTCACACTGCGGCGAGGAAGGCCAGCCACTTGAGGAAGGACGTGCCGAACCCAAGCCCGCCGCCGAGGACGAATGCGTGGTTGGCGAGCTTTCGCGCGGCGACGGCGAACTCCCGCAGGTCCGCGTCGATCAGCGCCTGCTGCGCCGCCGCCGCCGCCTCGGGGCCCTCCGGCCCCGTCTTCATCGCCAGGTACGACGCGAACCCCTTCCCCATCGCCTTCGCCGATCACCGCCGACCGAGTCGCCGACGCGCCAAGGACACAATCGCTCTCTCGCTGGCTGTCGTTGCTCGCACACTGTATCGATCCGCGCTGCACGCCGGGTGGGATTGGAGGACTTGGCCAGTCGGGCGTTTTTGATTTGCAGGACGGGATCTGGTTTGTTGGGAGGAGTGGATATGCACGGCTAGCTGGACTGGCGGGGCCCGCTGGATCCGGACGGTTCCAGGCCAGCGATGCAACGTGCACAGGACACGTGGAGTGTTCGCGACCCGCAGGCGTTGCATTATTTTCATGCATCTGTGCTGGTTGACTCTTGACTTTTGGCTGCTTCTGGACACGCGGCTATTACACGTTACGCAATGCTCGTTTTGCACAAGTACGTGGCGTCGTGACCGACTTTTTTTTTTTACTACATCAATCCGTTACGAGCACTCTGAATCACAGAAAAATACCCACGCTGTGAATAACATAAATCAAAATCTAATCTGTTTGATGCTTTGCAGTATGGATGACCGTACAGGCAAACACGTGGCAAATGACCTGAGAACACATGCCCAACAAACTACGGCCAACATTCCTATAGACAGAATTGAGAAAATTCTTCTTTATGGCGTCTTCCTTCTTCTTCTCTCTGTCATCGAAGAATGAGAAAGACTGATCTGAAACTTGTTCTCCCTAATCTTTTATTATGGTCAGATCTAACCATAACAAAACGGAGAAGAGACTAGAGAAAATTATTCTATGGTGACGACATCATCTCCGCCTCGATGCGTCCAGAAACAAAGATTTTCATGTCGTCATGTTGATAAAGATGCTAACATTGAGGTTGCCGCCCTCATCTTCAACGAAGCCGCCATGGAGAAGACGATTCTACCTTTCTCTTTCGCCGTCGCCGGATAAGAGAAGAAGGAGAAGATAAAACTCTAATACCAAGAACTTTGGCATAGAAAAACGCTAACCCGAATGACTCGATTTATTAGAAAAAATTTATTAAAAGCAATGGATCTTCGCTTCTTTCAACCCTCGACAGGGGAAGAGAGAGACCAACGGTAGGGTGGTGGATGGGGAGCGGCGGCGGTGGTGGTGGCAGCGGCTCTAGGGAGCTTTTTTCTCTTTTTCTTCCCTTATTTGCGTCGTGGCCGACTTGATTGGATAACCAAAGCTGTTTTGCGTGACACTGACAGGCCTTATAGGAAAACATTCATGACACTGACACGCGCCGTAATTAGCTTAGGAAAACATGCATGGCAGTACGTAAATTGTTAACCGGAATCCTCCTTGTTCTAATCAATTCTCTTTTATTACCGGACCGCCAATTAGATGGTGACGCATAAATCAAGAATCAGGAATAGTACATAATTGGCGGTTAGAATAAATCAAGAATCAGGTACCCGTGAAAGAATAAAATTGCACATAAATCTATTACATGCCTTAGGAAATCAAGAATCGTAACCGATGTGGCCTCAAATACCAAAGCTGCTTTGGTAACACTGACAGGCCTTAGAAAAACATGCACGACACTGACACGGGATGTAATTATCTTAGGAAAACAATAATGGCAATAAGTACTATGATAGATTATTAATTGACTCCCTTCTGTTTATTAATTGATTTGTTATAAAAAAAATATTGTTCTATGACTGAAAATAAACGTTGTACGGTCATGCGAATATGGCGACCCCCTTATTCGATTAGGCTATTATAATTCTGCATTTCGAATCGTTTTGAATCTTGCGAAGCAGTTTTTTTCTTAAGAACATCTATACGAAGCTTCTTAAGATATACTGTACTCTCGTATAATCTCACACTATATATAATCTCACATAAGGGTTTACAGAGTGGTTCGAGCCAAGTGAAGCAATAAAGTGCTCACATAATCTCACATAGGGTTTTGGCCCCTGTTTGGAAGTCCTCTAGATCCACCAAAATCAACTCCATATCTTGTTTGTTTTTAGTAAAACACCTTTCCTCAATGGATTCTAGATCCGCAAAAACTCCATATATGAAGAAGATCCATGAATTTTAATAGCACATCAACAGGCGTTCCAAAAACTTATGAATTCCTAGATTTGACTAAAATTACCCAACATGTTACTGGTTACACAGAAAATGGTTCGGACCGAGGCTCACACCAGGCGCTACCAGGCTGAAGTAGGTAACCCATGCCATATTTTGCGTAAAAAATGGTTCGTACCGTCAATGAGACAATAGGTTAGTTGTTGTTTGGCCATAATTGAATGATTGTTGGGCTGGGTAAACAGATCCACCGTGGAGCTCTCTCAAACGGCTTTTTTTTCTCTCTGAGCAATAGTGGTATCTCAGATCTGGTGCTCCGATAATAATTTGAGAGAGTTTGACGTCTACCAAATAGTCTCTTTGTCAAAAAAAATCAGATTGCATCAAATTGACTAGCCTTGGCCCAACATGATGGAGAGCCGCTCAAGGTCCAGTCCAATTACTGAATTGCGGGCTTGCGGGTTGCGGCTGCGCCCTTTTCTACCCAGCTCCGATTATCGGATATGCTGTCGTGATATCTGCGCGAGAGCGACTGCCCGCTCCGTGTCTCCCTCGTCCCTCCGGTGTCCGGACCTCACGCCACCGGCAAACATGCTGATTTCTCCGAGACTCGCAGCACCGGCCGCCTCTCGGACCTCCCCTTCCCCCTCTCTCACCACCGCCACGCCCACACGTCCAGGGTTCGGCGACCGGAGACGAAGCGGTTTCTACGCACCGGCAAACACGGATTCTCGTCACCACCGCGGCCATAGCCGCCCGGCACTCCGCTTCGCATACCCCGTAACCTCCGCCGCCTCTGTCACGGCTACCAGCTCACCGGAGCCCATCGATGGTCGATTCGACAGCGACGAGCTCGGAGAGCTGCGCCGAGAACCCGACCCGGAGGAGGCCGCCGCTAGCTTGCTCGACCAAATGCTCCAACGAGGCAGGGCCGAACAGCTCGAGCCGCAAGAGCAGGCCGCGCTCCTCCAGGCCTGCGCCGACACGCGGTCGCTCGCCTCGCTCAGGCGTGCTCACCGCCTGCTCTCGTCCAGGTCGGTCCCCGCGACCCTCCTGCACAGGATCGCCACGCTGTACCTCAAGCTCGGCGCCCGCGGCGACGCGGCGCGAGTCCTCGAGGCGCGGACGACGACGTGGCGGCGGCCTCCGGCGAGGGAGGAGGGCGCGGCGGTCCAGGCCAAGCGTCGGGAGGCGTACGCCAAGGTGCGGGAGCTCCACGCGCAGATCCGCGCGGCGGGGTACGTGCCGGACACGCGCCACGTTCTCCACGACGTCGACGAGGACGCCAAGGCCCGCGCGCTCATGTACCACAGCGAGCGCCTGGCCATCGCGTTCGGCCTGGTGAGCACGCCGCCGGGGACGCCGCTCCGGGTCATGAAGAACCTCCGCATCTGCGGCGACTGCCACAACGCCGTCAAGCTCATCGCCAAGGTCACCGGCCGCGACATCGTCGTCAGGGACAACAAGCGCTTCCACCATTTCAAGGACGGCGCCTGCTCCTGCGGAGACTACTGGTGACACCACAACTAGCACAATTGATCACACAAAGGTTAATTAGTTATTCACTCAAGTATGTAAATTGTAAAACTTGTTAATTAGTGGCGAGAGAAGGATCAAAGAATTTGGTTGAGCCAACTTGTACTTTAATGTGTTGGCCAGCAAGATGACTTCCAAGTACATTTTGTGCGCTGCTAATACGCAACTGAATGATCGAACACAGAAAAATGACACAATGCCGCAGGGGAAACTCTGAATTTTTCACAAATCCAAGGAAAGAATCAAGAGAACAGAACAATGAGCTCGAAGCAAGCTAGGATGTGCAATGGCTAAAAGAACTCAGGGGCTCTGCTCAATGCGAGGTCGGCGAGTCCGTGCCACCACCGTCCGCTGCTGCGACTGGCACACCTGCGCCGGGAACTTGCACCCGAACCGCTTCGTCACAATGGCGCCCCACCTCCCATCCGCCGGCACGGACGGCGCTCCCCGATCCACCACCGGCGCCCCGCCGCCTCGCCGGTCCATCTTGTCGATGGCTTTCCTCATGCTCGTGCACTCGCGCTCCAGCTCCTGCACGCGGTTCCGCATGCTGTCCATGTCGAGCCGCAGCATCTGGTTGCCCCGCCCCGCCGCCACGCGCCATGTCCCGCCACCGTCGCTCTCGCCGCCTTCCTCCCCTGACCCGGCTGCGCCGCCGCCTTCGTTCGCCATGATCGTCCGCGCGATGGCCCGGCGCAGCTGGAGCTGCTCGAAGAAGAGCACCTGCACGACCGTCCGCAGCGGCAGCCGTTCGTTCTGCGCCGCGTGCGTGCACGCCTCCAGCGTCAGCTTGCGCCCGTCCACCACTCCGCTCACCTTCTCCTTCTCTTCCTCACTCAGACCCGGATGCGCCTGCAGCAGAGAGAACAGCCAAAACAAGCATTCATCATTTCCTCATCAGCACCAGCGTTGTCGTTTCACAAGCTCGCAAACAAAGAAGATGACGAGAACGCGCTGCTCCCGCACCTTGAGGTAGATGTCGACAGCTCGGTAGAGGCCATCGTCGTACGCGCGGGCGCCGTCCGGCAACGCCCAGGCGAGGTCGCAGAACTTGTCCGGCTTGAGGTTGGCATCTGTCGCGATCTCCCCCAAGTAGGCATCCACCAACCTCCCCACGGCCAGCATGGCTCGTCGGCTAGCCTCTCTGCCTGGCGTCTCCTCCGCCTCGCTTTCGTTGCCCTCGTCGGCGCCGTCGCGGCCTTCGAGGAAATACCGAACGATGCGCTCGACGCAGTCCACGTCGTAGAGCGTCTCCACGAGGTACGAGTAGCTCGGGAGGAGCAGGTCGTCGACGGCCGCGTCGGGGAGCCGCGCGGCGATGCGGCGCTCGAGCATGTCCCGCGACGCCTCCGACGCGTGGAGGATGCTCGCCGTGCGCAGGAGGCCGAAGAGGACGCGCGCCGTGGTGGCTCCCACGGCTGTGCCGGTGTGGGCACTGCTCTTGATAGTTTCCTCGGGGAGGTTGGCGATGACGGTCTCCAGAAGCGCCTTCTGCTCCCCATCCGACGAAGGAGGCGCAGCGGCAGCGGCGGCGGCGGCGGCTGTCCCACCGCCGGCGACATGCCTGCCAGTGCGCGACAGCCCTGGGATGGACCGCTTGGCGTATGCGATGAGCGCACCCTCGATAACCTCAGGGCCGACGCCGTGCTCCTTCATGGCGGCAATGACACGGGTGAACGTGGCCAGCGAAAGGCCGGCGAGGTCGTCGAACCAGGTGGCCCCGGCGGCGGCGGCGCCGTTCTTGCGGCGCTGGCGGTCGCCGGCCCTGGCGTCGTCGGCGATGGGCCAGCCGAAGAGTGCCGTGGGCGTGGACGCGGCGGCCTTGGCGGCGACGGCGTCCACGCAGCGCGACACGAGGCCGAGGTCGTCGGCGAGGGGGAGGAGGCCCTCGCAGGACTTGAGGGCGCGGATGGCGTCCCTGGGGTTCCTCAGCACGGTCTGCGAGATGAACCGGTCGGCGCGGGAGACGAGGTTGTCGTCCGAGTGGTCTTCGGACATGCCGAGGCGCTCGGCGGCGCAGCGCAGCGGCGCGGCCGTGGCCGGCGTGAGGTCCAGCTTCACGCCGTAGCAGAACTTGGCGGCCAGCTCGAACGCCTCCGCGCCGCCGGGGAACTCCGGGAGGCGGATGCGGTGCACGTTCGCCTCCTCGTCCTCCTCCAGCACCACGTCAGGTTCCTCCTCTCTGATCTCCCCCGCATCCGCATCCTCTTCTTGCTCGGCTGCTCTCCGGCTGGCCTCGCGCGACTCCTTGTTCGTGATGAGGTCGTGAAGCTTCTTGCTCCTCGACATTAACGGGAACTGCAAGAAAGACACCGGATTCAGCAAGCAAACTTTTGGGATCACATCAAGGAGTGCCGAATTTTTCCGCCCACTTTTGACAGCTCGAGACTATGGAACGGGCCGCACCAACCAACTCACTACAGAGACATTGACAAGATTAGCATGCTGGAACAGAGATTTGAGGTGCTCATTTTTCTGAGAATCGATTGAAGGACTGGACAGGCAAGATTCACCAACCTTGTGGAGATGGAAGGTCATGTCGCCCACCTCGATCACTACATCGCTGGGCAATCCTGTGGTGCAGAACCTGAGGGACGAGCACAACAGACGCGCAGATCAGAGATCACACAACAACAAATCACCACATACGGAAAATGACAAGGAGAGCAATTGCTTTGCTTGCCATGCTTGGCCTTTGGAGCTGGCCGCCACCGCCGCCGGTTGCGGCTGCGGCTGCTGCTGCTGCTGCCGGGCCCTCATCTCCCGTGTGTTCTTTCTCCTCCCCTGCATCGTCGAACGAACGATCCTCTCAGGAACCGCACCAGGCAGGCATTTCTTGGGAGGAACCGCAGCCTCCGTCCGTGGGATTCAGGGAAGCAAGGGGAAGCTCGCTTCGCTCGCAATAATGGCGTCCCACCTATCTATCCCGGTGTTTTGTTTTGTATTGTTTTACGTGGGTGCGGGAAGAGAAGACAAGATGGCGTTTTGGGTTTTTTGAACGCTGTTGCGCTTGCCTCAAAAGCACGTATCCTCCATCACCAGCCCTTTGTTTATCCAGCACTTCGTCCGTACTCTGTTCCCTCTTGTTTAACTAAGGCCCCGTTTAGATCCCAGTTGCAGTTGCAATTCTGCACTGTAGCACGTTCGTTTGTATTTGACAACTTTTGTCCAATCATGGTCCAAATAGGCTTAAAAGATTCGTCTCGTGATGTACATGCAAAAAGTACAAGCATGCAAACATTTCGTCTACATTTAATGCTCTATGCATGTACCGCAACGTTGATGTGACTAGTTGCAGTTGCAATTTGCACTGGATCTAAACAGGGCCTAACCACTGTCACTGGTTAGTACAGTCCCTCACTGTAAGACCGTCGTCTAATTATCCTGTCATGGACGGCTATATATTTCTCTGTTCGCTTGAGCTTAAAACCGCTTATTTTTAGCGCTTCTACAGTATTTTTCTCTCACAAAAATCAACATCAGCGTTTATTTTCAGCGGTTTTCAGCTTCAACGAACAGAGCCATAATCCGGTGGTGGTTGTTGCTACTGCTGCTGGACCAATTCAAGTCACGCGTTTGGTGTGCCCTGATCTGGCCGAACCCATGAAATTGCTCCAAACGTCTCATGCAAGAGAAATTTCGGCAGCAGGTGTCAACACTTTAGGCAGAAAAAGCACCACTACTACCTCGTTGCAGCGACAACATGGGAGTATTAAAAATATTCGGACACTGTCTCGATAGAGTGGACACAAAAGTGCCACTAATTTAACTACTATAAGCTCACCGCGAGTCAGGTCAAGTACTAACAACGAGAAGAATGAAGGAATCTCGTGGTAAAAAAAAGAGAGGAAAACTACTCTTTTTTGGCGGAATTTAGATCCCGTTTGACACGGCAACACTTCACTAGTGAAGCCATTATTTTAGTTTTCACTACATGAATAGTTTCATGAGTGACTTTGAAGCCATTTTACTAAATCGTTTGACAATGCGGCTCCACATGTAAAGTTTCTTAAATCATTCTCACAAAATCACATGTAGAACCACCAAAGTCGGGTAAAGTTAATATTTTTGGCTTCACTCTCCATATATGTTTTATGAGAGCTGATTAAAGGGCTCTTTAGGTGAAATCTGGTTTTACGCAGTTTGGCAGATAACAATTGTTGATGCCGGTCAAGAAACCTTGACAAACACTGCTGGCGGATTTTTACAACTAATTTGTTAAGAGAGAAAAATAACATTTCATGACTAAAAATAAGCTTAAAAGTAGTTTAAGCGAACACCGTCAAGCTCCTTCCCTTATATGCACAACCCATTTTCATTTGCTATGGCCCTAGTTCGGTTGTCTGAAAAAAGAGCACTGATTTCTGCCGATGCTAGTTTATTGTGAGAAATAAATGTTCTATGTATGAAAAATGCCGAAATCAGGATAAGTGAACTGAGCCTATCCATAGTTCTGTACCATCATACGATCCAAGTCCAGGCTTCCATTTTGGAGGCTTTTACCTGTATACCATTACAAAAGTTAGGTCCAACCTCTATGCCACCAAAAAGTTGGCTCACACCTGTATATCCAAATTGAACTTCGTTTTACCCTACACACCATTCCATCCATCTTCCGTCCAGTTACTACCAGTTGGCCAGCCCTGACGTGTGGGCCCGTCCAGCAAAAATGCCCAAACTACCCCTCTTTCGTTAAGGAAAACGGCCACATACCTAGGCATGAGATCAGGATGACGTCATCAAGCTAGAAAGAAACCTCATCAAGCTAGTAAGAGTAAAACAGAGAGCACGTCACCGGCTGTTGTTTGCTTCGTGTGTGTGGCGCCGCGATGTGTGCATGCTGGGAGGGAAGGCAGCTGTGTGTGCGCGTGCACTGCAGCCTACTCGGCGAACTGGGCACGGGTCCGGAGGCTCGCCGGAACAGGGAAGGAAGCTGGCGGCGCCATGGCCGGGGCAGACAGTGGCAGTCGGAAAACACCATCGAGCTCAGACTGGCCTCCTCGGGAAGCTAATTCGGGCCATGAGGCAGAGCGGCGGAAGCGTCGTGACACAACGGTGCCAACCGAAAAGGAAGGAGGGCTCAGGGTGCCTTCAATCGATAAATCGGCTGTGGCGGCTGGAGCTTTGGGGAGCTTCGCGGCGACATCGCGGTGAGGGAAAGAGGCCAACGGGCAGCTGGGAGGTGGCGGCGTGCTTGCCCGGGGCGGAGGCTTCCATCTATAGGGCTTATAGGGGAAAGAGAGGAGCGCGTCCATGTGGTGCGCTGACGGCGGGGCCGTGGAACGGTGGAAGGGTGGTGCGCCGTCGCGCGCGCCACCGCGTCAGGCTGCAGTTCCCGAGGATGCGGGGCTTGGGGCGAGGAAGGTGGATGCGAGCCGAAGCTTGACGTCGCGCCGGCGAGCTCCGTCCTGGTGCGAGCGGCGGTCGCGCTCGCGCCCAGCGATCCGACGGCGCGCCGCGCCCACGCTCGCGACAGGCTGCATCCGGCTGTCCGCGCGGCCCCCGCGTACGACCGCGCCCCTTGCTACGGTTCGCCGGCGCCCTTGTCGGCTCCCCGCCCCGCCTCGCCCTGGCCACGTGCTCGCCTCCGCTCCCGTCTCCCCGCCCCGAGGCCCGGTGTCTAGGGCTGGATTAACGAGCCAGCTCGGCTCGTTTTGGCTCAGTTAGCATAACGAGCCCCGAGCCGAGCTCGGCTCGTTATGCTAACGAGCCAGAAGGCCTGCTCGGTTCGGCTCGTTAGCGAGCTCGAGCTGGCTCGTTTGGCTCGCGAGCCAGACATAAAAAATACAAAAATATAAATATCTATATTTATCTAAATTTTAATAATAGCAATTATTCAAAAGCAAGCCATAAATTAAAGGAAAAAAATGATATATGATATATATTATACACATTCATATAATACATAATACATCTATAATCTATTATTGATTATCCATACATTCATTTAAAATAAAGAGAAAAAGTCATAATAATCCTAAGTTTAAAGAGTATAAGTCTAAACATCAACTAATGGACAGAGTGCAAGACATCATCATACAAAATTAATATAACTTTAATACCAAAAACTTTGGCTCGTTAGGCTCGCGAGCCAGCTCGAGCGAGCTCGCGAGCTGGCTCGTTAACTAAACGAGCAGAAATGCTGGCTCAGCTCGTTAAATAATATAAACGAGCCGAGTCGAGCCGAGCCATTAACGAGGCCGAGTCGAGCGAGCTACCGAGCCGCGAGTTTTTCGTCCAGCCTTACCGGTGTCCGAGGGTGCCCGCGCTCCGACGCCCTGGTGGCCGCGCATGCAGCGCTCTGGCGGCTGAGCCTGGAGCGCCTCGGCAGCCGCACCTGCCGCCCTGTCGATTCAGCCACGACGACGCTCGGCGAGCCCCCTACTCCATGGCCGTGCCTAGGGAGTCGCGCAAGCGCGCGCTCGCACGAGCGGCGGTGACGGCTCTGTTTCCATGAGGAGGTGAGGGGCTGACAGGGCAGGCCCAGCGTGTAAGTGGTAGAGGTGAGAGAGCTGAAGTGGTCTGGGTCCAAGAGAACGAAGATTTAGGTGGCTGACAAAAGGGCCCCACCTTAAGGCAAAATGGTCATCTCATCTGCCTCATTGACACCGTTAGAGATAGAACTGGTCAGAATGGCGTAGAGGTTAAAACGAAATTCAACTTGAGTATACAGGTGTGAGCTAACTTTTTGATGACATGAGTAATGAACCTAACTTTTGTAATGGCTTACAAGTAAAAGCCTCTCCATTTTGGTCAGCTCAAGGCCACGCTCGCAAAGTTTAAAAAACTTTGAACTCCCGCGGCTGTTGCTGCTGCTTGCTTCTGCCATCTGTGCCTGCTGATGGAAATAATAAATGGGGAGGCGTGATGCGGTCATGAATGCCGGAGGTGGCGCCGTGCCGCCACTGTGACTCCCGGCTGCCACCGTGCATCGCATGAGGAACGGAACCATGTTTGCAGGAAGTGATCACAAATTCACAAGTGCACAAGGCAACAAACAGCTCGGCAAGGTGAGCCCCAGATCTACCTCTCTCGCCAGGTAAAAAAAAAGAGGGACAATGGCCTCTGTGCCGCGCACACCAAGCACTAGCAGAGTAGCAGGCACTCGTGCCGGCGGACGGTGGTGACAATGGCATGCATGTCAGGGTAGTGCATGGGCGTGCCCCTGGAGATGGGCCTGGCCGTGCCATGACACACCAGTACGACACAAAAGCGCACGAGCACAAAGGGCAATGGCTTCAAAAGGCTGGGGGATCACTGCGGCACTATGACAACCTTGGCTTTGGCTGCTACTGCCAAGTGCCAACAGTTCTTCAGGGGGGTGAGGGTGATGTTAACTGTGCAAGCTTTTCTCTAAAAAAATGTTAACTGTGCAAGGGCGGCAGGCAGGGCTTTCGTCATGACAATGACACGAACCACCAGATTTGCAGTCGAAGGTAGTATCTGTAATGCTGTAACGTCGCTATGGCTGGACCTTGGCCAGCTTTCATTCGTCTTTTACTTGTACATGCATTGGTCGTAGTCGTCGAACAACTTGTGGTTCATCTCATCAGGTTACAGAAATCCAAGGCGAATCTATGCCTCGTTTTAACCGGACGCAAAAAGCACACGGAGAGGCTTTCGGAAAAGCCTACGGGCATGGCTTGCTTCAGCTTTCTCAAAAGTTTTCAAAGCATTGGACTACGCGAGAAATCTCATCAGCACTGTTATTCTCTATCCAAATGCTCGTAGCCCTGTAGTACTGCCTTCCTCCGATCATTGATGGCTTCAAGCTTGTTCTGTCTGAATGACGGTGAGTCTGGTCATCTCGAGGACAGAATAGTCTGTGCCATCATCAGCTTACTCCAAGCTACAACGACCCACAAACAACAAGCTGCGGGTAAGCAATGAGGGGTCGGAGTAGGTCCAACCTTCCCTGAAAACGGGTAAGCAATGAGGCATTAGCGATGGCAGTTTCGGCGGATATCAATGAAGATGCTGGAAATCCTTGGCCACGCAGGCAGGATATATGGGGCACCAGCAGTACCTAGTGGTGCACCAGCTTTGCCAAACATTTGTGTTTGTGGGCCATTTAATTTCATGCGTTTCTGGCCCTACTCCAAGAACTGCTTTGCCCTGATCGAAGGACCGAACAGACGACTAGAGGGGGATGAATAGAAGCCTCAAAAAAAATTTCGAAATATTGAAGAGACCACTGTCCTAGACACGATCCCAAGATGCAAACAAACCCTCACGAGATATCCACGAATCTACTGAGAGATTGGATGACACAAGGTCACAGCGGGATACTCGGAAACACCGGAGAAGACGCGGAAGCAAAACTCGAACGAGAGCTCACTGCCCAGACCCGGACAGTCTGCGGTCTGGGAGCGGACTGTCCGCCGTTCAAGGACCAGACTGTCCGCCGTCAGGTCCGGACTAGTCCGCAGGCACAACCTGACGAGCAACAGTGTTTCGGACTGCCACTGTTCACTGTCGGAGAGCAACGCCGGACTGTCCGCGGTAATCAGCCGGACTGTCCGTAGTTTTCTCGCTAAAATTCCCAGACTTGAGACCGAACTGCCTGCTGTCGGGTGACTGACCTCGAACTGTCCGCCGGTCAAAACCCAGAAAAAGAACTTCACTGGAACTCACTGCTCGCTGTCGGGGTACAGTCCCGGACTGTCCGCCATTGAGGTGCGGACTGTCCGCGCCTATATACCGAGCAGGCTGTTGCATCCCGCTGTGCTCGGACCCGACTCCCGGACTGTCTGGTCTCCAGGCCCGGACTGTCCGCGATTGCGCAGAGAAGGCGATTCAAAATCGTCCGAAACAAGAATCGAAGAGAACTCGATCAAACGGAGATGAACTACCACGATTTTTTGGCCATAGGGTCACAAGGTAGTCTAGAATCATCCCCTAAAAGATCACAAACCAATTCGAAGTAAATCACCGGCAAATCGAAACGTCCCCCAAATATGTTCTTGAAATCGCCCATGGTGAAGAACATGCCCGATCTATGAATAGAGTTGGAATCAAACGATTTCCTTCAGTGAAAAGATCCTCCACATGGTAGACAACAAGCACACACAAGAAGAACGAATTAAAACGGACTAGAGAGCGCGAATCAAATCACACAAGAGGAAGAACGCGAAGAACACGCCATGAACACAAGCACTTACTCCGAAACCCGGAGACGACACGAGGTTAGGGCCTCGGTTTCCCAGCTCAAACGCGAGTTTTACACCACATGAACAAGTAGAGGATCTCTCCCTAAGCACTAGTCTCAACCCTAAGTGGAGGGGAATGAAATGAGAGAGGGTGAGAGAGATAGAGAGGGGAGGGGCTGCCATTCCCTTCAAGTACCCTTATTACAATTTTGCGAATAACCCACTAACCACTAACTACAGCTACCTAGGTGAGCCAGCTAACCCTAAGACATTCTGGAACAACCTGTCTCTGCGAATGTGATCGGATGACCCCGCTTCATGCTCAAGTTGCCGTCGCCTTGACGCAATCTCGGAGATTCCGCTGCGTGTTGCCCCGCTTCCCGCCGGAAGCAGCTCTGCCCGGGTTTTGAGGTCCAAACCCGAAAACCGTCCTAGGTCGCGTCCCGCTGGCCTGCGTACCGCTCCGAGTCCATCGACCATGTTCGATCGCGTCTGTCGATGTCGCAGTGTCCGCCACCGCAGCTGGCGCTCCGGCGTCCAAGTCCTTCGGCCCAAGTCCCGCGTCCGTCCTTCGCCGCTCCCAGTCCATCGGCACGATCCGTTTACTTGACCTTCACTCCGCCATCCGCCACTTGCCTCCGAGCCCAACACCTACACATCACAAGCCGACCAACATGCTAAGTGAACTCCGTTGATAATCACTCATCATAATCCGGACCAAGTCTCCCACTTGGGTCCGCATCATACAATAAGTGTGTGCATGCCTTGGTACATAATCTTAATTTGCATTGACGATTTGAGCTTCTTCATATTTCACCTTTCTCTAGTTATTTTCTGCCTTTGTTTGGCAAGAGTTCAGCTCCACTGGGTTTCTGATAGGGTTTAGTCTAAGCCCCTCCCCCCTCCCCACCCACCTGTCGGGTACCAAAGTTTGGGGTACCCAACTTCGATGCAAAAACGCTCATTCCCAACACGGCCTGGCCCAAGTAAGGTCAGTGGAAGCCCACGAAGGCCGTGCCCGAAGCCCACTGAAGGCTGCGTCTACAAAGGCCCACGACGTCATTGCACCAATGACAGCCAACCCTCGGGAGAGTGGCACCCTCGGCGCCAATTCTTCGATTCGCCCGAGCCTTCCTGGGAGAGCTCGGGAGAGCGGCACCCTCGTCGCCAATTCTCCGATTCGCCCGACCCTCCCCGGGAGAGCTGGGGAGAGCGGCACCCTCGGCGACAAATCTCCGATTCGCCCGAGCCTCCTCGGGAGAGCTCGGGAGAGCGGCACCCTCGTCGCCAATTCTCCGATTCGCCTGAGCCTCCCCGGGAGAGCACGGGAGAGCGGCACCCTCGGCGCCAAATCTCCGATTCGCCCGAGCCTCCTCGGGAAAGCTCGGGAGAGCGGCACCCTCAGCGCCCAAGACTTCCGCCATCCTTGCCCGCCGACCGGCCACTCCCCCCGGCCGTGTCATGGCCTTGCACCTTCAGGACCTTCAGGTGCGACACCTGGAGGTCCGCCCCCGAGCGTTTCCTGAAGCGGAGAAGGAAGAAAGGAGCACTCATGAAAGGATCCCCACCAGAAGGAATTACAGGTAAAGATACTTTCCTCGTTTTCGGAATCACCCTCTTCTTCTTCGCAGCGCCCACGCTCGGCGAGACGACGGATGGAGTGGGCTGCGCTGGCGGCGGAGGAGTGGGCGCCAACCCGGCGTCCAGGCCAGCGCCACCCAGTGACGAGGGCTCCGCCTGGGCGCCGGGGGTCGTCCCGACGTCATCGCCTCTCGGCGGTGAAGCTTGAGCCTGGGAGGGCACCAGCTCAAGCGCCGGCGTCTTGGCGCCGGTGGGCTCCAGCTTCCGGCGGCGTCTTCCCAGCACTCCTCCCCGCCTTCGGTCGCCGCGCCGACCAACAACGCGTCGGCGGGGAGAGCCCGCCGAAACAGGGGACTCTCGGTCCCCCCGCTGGAACCTCGGGGCCATCTCGGGCGCCGGGCCTGAGCCCGTCCCCGGCCCCTCCGGCCGAACCACGCTGCTGATGGCGGGCGGAGCCCCGCCTCCTGATGTCGCCCTGTCA
The DNA here is from genome assembly GCA_038502445.1 of Eremochloa ophiuroides. Classification (NCBI taxonomy): domain Eukaryota; kingdom Viridiplantae; phylum Streptophyta; class Magnoliopsida; order Poales; family Poaceae; genus Eremochloa; species Eremochloa ophiuroides. Next base: position 8,360,119 of record JAHLJS010000002.1, read on the forward strand.
GGAGCCGCGTCCTTGGACGCGGTCTTTGGCTAGTTTACCCGAGGGTTCGGATCACGAACCCCGGTACTTCCGCCGGCGGACGCTGACAGTGGAGCCTTTCCAGGCTCGTCAGCGCCCACCGCGGGCTGTGTGGCCGCAAGCGGCCGGTCAGATTCCATCAAATCAAAGATGGAAAAAATCATATTCTTCTTCATCATCGTCGTCGCCGTCATCATCGGTGGGGGTATCCACCTCAGGCTCCCCGGCCTCTCTCAGGCGGCGGCGGCGCTGCGAGGACTCCTCCACCTTCCGCGCCATCTTCTGCTTCCTAGGCGGTCGCCTTGTCTTTCCTCGCCTTCTCCTCCGTGGCCCGGAGGCGGTTCTGGGTTCGCCGCTCTTTGTCCTCCGGGACGGGCGGAAGGGAAGCCTTCACGGTCCTCGAGAGGCCCTACGAAGAACGAAGAAGAAAGGTTAGGAGGAAGATGGGAAAACCATCGGCCTGATCAAACGAACGACACTTACCAATGCCGGGAAGCCCGCGCAGGGACGCATGGGCACCTGGTTCACCTCCTCCCAGGTGCGATGACCCCCCAACATGTAGCCGACGCGGCGCATGACCTCCGCCTCGCCAAGGTCACAGGCTAGCATCGCCGTGCCCTCCAGCTGCGACTCGGTCACCATTTGATGGAGCGCCAGGCGGCGCTCCATCGGAGGTAGCACCGTCCGCATGTGGAAGTTTCCCGCCACGCCGGCCCCTGTAAGGCCCATTTTGTTCAACTCCTTGAGCGCGTCAAAGTAGACGGCCAGGTGCTTTGACTCGTTCGACGGGCACCCCCACTCCCATTGGGGAAGGAGAGCCATGAGCGCCCTTCCCGTGAACTTGGGGAAGAGACTCCCGTCGTTGCGAAGGTAGAACCAGCCATTGTGCCACCCCTTGTTGGAGGAGGGGGCCCTACAGGGGATGTACGATGAAGAGCGGATCACGAGGCCGCACCCCCCCCCCATGCTGGATCTCCCACGGCTTCCTCGCGCCGACCCACTTGGTGTACCAATCGACGCGGGAAATGCGGTGCCACAGGTTCCAGTGCGGGGCCCCCCCCAAAGTAGCCTTCACACAGGGCGGCGAAAATCGACGCCTGTGTGATGGAATTCGGGGTGAGGTTGTGCAGCTCCAGCCCGTTCTCGAAGAGGATGGCCCGGCAGAAGCGGCTCGGCGGCGAGCCGAGTCCACGCTCGTGGTAAGCAACGAAGCTCACCACGTACCCCTCGCCGGGGTTCGGCTCCTCGTGGTCGCGTGGCGGCACGGCCCACTCCGGGTGCTGCGTGTCGGTACGAGGACGCAGCAGCCCCAGAGTGACGAGGCGCTCCAGCTGCGCCTCCGTCACAGTGCTCCTCGGCCACGGCTCCAGCCTGAGGACGCCGGCGACGGTGGCGACGGCGTCGGTGGCGGCGACATCGGCGGCGGCGTCGACAGCGGCGGAGGAGGAATCCATGGCAAGCGAAGGGGGGAAGGGCTGCGGGAAGAACGACGGCCGCGGCAACAATCTCTCTTGAGCAGGCAACAAAGGCGAACGAGCAGGCGACGAAGGTAAGAAAGCGAACGGTCGTGCGAGCGAATGGCTAGGGTAGAAAGAAAAAACCGTAAGTTTTTTTATATACTCCGCCGGTGGATCGTGAGTGGATGCGGAGGATCCGCCGCATTAACTGCGCGGGACCCGCCACGATCCCCACGTCGCCGCCATCGCCGCACACGCAAACCGCCTCGACTGAGCCGAACCATCGCGTCCGTCAGGCTTCGCGCCTCAAAAGGTGAGCCGAATCATTACAACTGCGCACCTCGATTCCGCCAACATTCTCTCCTTTCCACCGAAGGAACCCCGGGCTCGGGCGCCCGTTACGTTCCTAGGGGATCGAAGACTGGCCCTCCGTGGCTCGAACAATCGCCCCAGGGAAACCGAGTTAGGGACAGCTAGTGGATGGGTCACGAAAACGGCCAGTATCCCGATGCCCGAAATGTCACAAGGGACATCCCATGCTGTGTCCAAGTCCCAGTAGCGAGTCGGTTATGTGAAATCCCTCCGTGGGAGGCATCAGGCCATCGGGACCCATCGAAGGGACCCGACATCCACTAACTGACCCTCGAAAAATATTTAGAGTGTGCTCAGGCCACTCGCCGACCCCTAACGAACGGGGCACGGACCTCCACTTGGACCAATCCGTTTGTAGCTCACCGGAAATGCCGACTCGTGCCCCAGCGGGGAAGTCGAGCAGGACCAAACCTTCCCCTTCCCGAAAAAAGAGCGTGAAGGTTGAATTAAAAAAGACAGGGAAGAACCTGACCGATCTCCGATACGAAAACGGAGGCTCGGGAACTTGCCCTACACCTTGGAAAGACCACCGAGTGACCTCCCAACACGATGGGAGGCTCGGGGGCTCCGCTTCCAAGAAAACAACCCTCCTAAATAAATCGAAAAAAACATCCGAGGACTAACAAACACGATTATAAGCCTTTCAAGGGATATATCATCCCTCCAAAGCCTCGGGGGCTACACCCGGCGGGTGCGCGCGCGGGCACCCACCGGAAAAAACAACCCATACTTTATCTTTTTGACAGGAAGAACCAGCGTGAATCTGTGGAGGAGTGCCTTCACTTCGCCACACGTTCGGGGGCTACTGTCGGGTACCAAAGTTTGGGGTACCCAACTTCGATGCAAAAACGCTCATTCCCAACACGGCCTGGCCCAAGTAAGGTCAGTGGAAGCCCACGAAAGCCGCGCCCGAAGCCCACGAAGGCCGCGTCTACAAAGTCCCACGACGTCATTGCACCAATGACAGCCAACCCTCGGGAGAGCGTGTAATACCCCGGGTATTACGGATTTAATTAATCTGCCATGTCATTATATTTAAATTAATCATTTGCATATGATTGTGATTAGGCCCCTAGAGTGATTTGAATTTAATTAGTATTTGTTTGTAAAATTAAAATTCCCAAATAAAGGTTTAAAAATTTACTTTTCTTAGGACCAAAACCTAATTCAAAATCTAAAAGGAATTTTGAGATAGTCCCTTAATAAAAGTTTTAGATCTTTTAAAATGGAACAACTTTTATTTTTGGAGATTTCAAAGTTCTGTGGTGGAAATTCAAATTTATTTCAAAACAATGATTTAAAACTTAGTTTTGGATTGGCATTTCAAAAATTGTTTGGAATCTGGCAAAACTTACTAAATAGAAGTTGTAAAGCTCATTTAGTAGAACAACTTTTATTTTGGCAATTTTTCAAGTTGTTGAGAAAATTTAAAAGTAATTTTGAAAATACAGTTTAAAATTCAAAACTCTAGTTTACCCCTTTTTCTGTAGATTCAAAAATATTTCGAATTTGGATTTAGTTCCAAAAGCAAAGTTGTTCAGAATTTCAAACCCTACAACTTTTGTTTTTGCAGTTTTTCATGTTGTTATACAAAATCAGTCGAATTTGGTCAAAAACCGACAGCCCTAGGGTCTAGGTGCTACAGTGCTATGCCCCCTCACCCTGTTCGCGAATAGAGCCGGCAGCCGCCGTGCCGGGCGCTCGCGCGCGGCCGCCCGTGCCGGCCGGGATCGTGTCCCCGCGACCTCGGCAGATACGGGCGCGCGTGCGCCGCGTCGTCCTGGTTCTGTCCCCCTCGCTCCCGGCCTTTAGAAAGGCGACGAGGCCCTCCCCCTCGCCATTTCTTCTCTCCCGGCCACCTTCGAGCTCTCTCGGTCGCTGGCCAAATTGGTCGCCACCGAGCCATCATCACCCTCTCCATCTTGCTGCAAGCTAGCTAGCCTCCTTGCGCACCGCCTGCGTCCGTCGGTGAAGGCTGTGGAGCCTTTAAACCGCCGGAACGCCGGTGTCTTCCTCGCGGGCGGGCAGAGCGCCGCCGCGAGCTCCGCCGTCGTCTCGAGCTAGTCTGGGTAAGCTCTGGACCTCGGATTGTTGCGCAACGTGATCTCCGTGACCCCTTGAATCTTACGCGTGCGTCGGCGTACTCTCTGGTTCCCTAGGTTCGCCGGAACGCGTGTTCGCCGTTGTGCCGAGCCGCCGGGATCCGCCGCCGTCGCCAAGTCGCCTTCTCCGAACCACCTCCGTCTCCACCGACCCCTCGGCCAGCTTCGTGGTGAGCCCCAGATGCTCGCGCACCTTTTCCCCCTCTCTTTACCGGCTTGTGCTCGCCGGCGACGTGCTCGCCGCCGCCACCGAGCCGCCGCGTCCGTGTCTCCAGGTGCTGTGCGCCTCGGATCTCGTCGTGTCTTAGCTTGGTAGACTCGCCTTGGAGTGTAGAGTCCGTCAGTGCCCTCGGCTTCGTCCCTCGGCTCACCGTCGGCGAGCTAGGGGCGGCGGACCGCCGGCGCCCTCGCCTCTGTCAAAACAGAGGAGAGGCCAGGGGCCTCGGGTTAGAAGATAGGTCTTTCCAGGGGGTTAAGTGCAAATCCCGTGACTCATGTGAATAGTGTAGATCGGACCACGGGTTGATTTCCGATTTCCCCAAGGTCCCTTTTGCTAAAACGCCGGCGCCGTGCGGGGCGGGCCGAGTGGGCCGGTTTGTGCTGGGCTTGGGCCGTAGTGGGCTGCTTTGGTTTTTTCTATTTTCCCAGTGAATTACTAAATGCTTTTCTTTTATATATTCATATGAATAGTGCTGTAGTTTGCTATTTTCGTGTGGATTAATTTACTGCGCCAAAAATGATGAAATTAATTGTGTATGCTCTCTGAAGTATGTAGTATTTGTTAAAAATATAATATAGGGTGTTCCAGTGCCTTTAATCTGCTGTATAAATCAGTGAAGTAATTAATAAATGCAAGTTTGTGTAATTTTAATTAATTCTCTGTAAATCCAAAAATCATGAAATTTATTGTGGCTCTGTTTGGTGATAAAACCTAGCTGTTGGTAAAGTTTGGTTGCAATTGAAGTTAGTTTGGTCAATTAATAAATATATGTGGAATTAGGGATTAATAAAGTAAATAGAAAAATGAATTTAGGTTTGTTGTGTGAATTTTTGGATTGAATGAAGACCAAGGATCTTTCGCTGTGTGATCCTTGGCAATTCGAGAACTTAGTGCTTGGTAGTAGTCATAAAGCTGTGTAGCGGCTTTCTGTGACCGTTAAAAAGGTCAATAAAACAAAAGTAGGAAACATTACTTTTACCTTCCGTAGATTGTTTACAACTTTACCGTGAAGGAAAGTTGTACTCAAGGTATTAATGGTTTACTTCCAAGCATTTCATTTGTTGCCCTCATGCCACGCTAAGCATACATCATTGCATACGTGTAGTGCCCGTTCCCGAGGGGGTCCAGGTCGAGACTACTACTGAGGAGGCCACTCCAGAAGTCATCCAAGGATTCGACATCTGCGGGACTGATCCCGACCCGACGCTGTACACGATCCAAGGCAAGCCCCAGTGCATTCAGCCCCTCTATTACAAAATATTTATAATTCGAGTTAATCTACTGCATTAGGTTGATAGGAGTTGATTGTCACCTATCCAGATGCATTGTCTCAAATAAATACCCTGAAAACTGATTTAAATAAAATGGTTTGAGAAATGCTTAGGCATGCTTAATGAACTTAACTTTGCGTAAAAGAAAAACTATTTTCTGTGCCATGATTATACTTATACTTTGATTGGTGAAGAACTGGTTATCCGTTGGTCGATGTGTATTTGGGTTGGAGTCCCAATGCACGGTCACTTTCGGAATATTTTGGAACTGGTTGATGTCTTTGGAAACGTGTTTCGTTGGGTGGCCAGCTCATGGGGCGGCGTTCCCTATGTCTCACTCACCCGACAGGCACGATAATAAAAACTGTCGGGTAGTCTTGTACTTGGGTTAGAGTCCCAATGCAGGATTGGCGGCAGGAAGGAAGTAGGGACCGTTCGTTGTAGGCCTGCTGTGATCATGATGAACAGCCTAGCCACATACCAATGCGGAAAGCCTAGAGTTCGGTGACGCTATTGCTGGAACCGACAACCACGCACTGGGAGTGGAGAGATGGCGAGAGTAGCTTGTACCCACGTGGCCGGTGTGCCTGGATAAGAGTGGAGTACTGTGCTCTCGGGTGGCGCAGGACCGGTTCCGGGATAGCAAAGCCGTGACGACGGGTTGGTATATGTATGCCGGCGTGCTGCATATGCAGTGTGGTTAGAATCCCCAGCTGGGTACTTTCTGGATTCGAATCGACGTGCTCCTCGGTTATGGAGACTTGATCCTCACACTCTACACCGAAAAGTGGTTCTCAACTAGGTTATCTGAATGAATAAAGTAATTTGAAGAATGATGATATTTGAGATTGAATGTCGGAACTATAGTTGTGATTATGATATTGATAAAATAAAATATTGAATAGGATAGTAATGCTTTTCTGCAAGCTCCTCATCCTCTGCTAGCCTTACCCATAGCCTTACATTTCTGAGTCTCATTTTACACCCTTAGTCGGGTAAGTCTTGCGGAGTACCCCAAGTACTCAGGGTTTGTTAACCCCGTTGCAGGAGGACCGCAGTCGGAGATCTGTCTTGCTCCATGTTGCGTGACCGTGGTCGAAGAAGAAAGCGGCGATGAGTAAAGTGGAACCCGTGGGCAGGGTTCGAGTTATCTTTTCTAGTATTGTGTAACTATTCCACTGCTACTGTTATGTCCTCTGGCCTGTAATAACTATATTTGAATCCTATTTGAACAACTGGTTTGTAATCTAAATGTTATGTAATCTTCCGCACTGTACTCTGATGTATTTTATTATGAAATGTTGTAATCCTGTGATGATTCTGCAATGGTGATCCTGTCGGAGAAAAGGGCGCTAATGTAGCCCGACAGACCTATCTAGATCATTTGGGACACGGGCCCGGCTGTCAGAAGTCGTTAGTGACAATGACAGGTGCCGGTGGGCCAGGTGATTTAGCCGGTTCTGTTACAGAGCGGCACCCTCGGCGCCAATTCTCCTATTCGCCCGAGCCTCCCCGGGAGAGCTCGGGAGAGCGGCACCCTCGGCGCCAAATCTCCGATTCACCCGACCCTCCCCGGGAGAGCTCGGGAGAGCGGCACCCTCGTCGCCTATTCTCAGATTCGCCCGAGCCTCCCCGGGAGAGCTCGGGAGAGCGGCACTCTCGGCGCCCATTCTCCGGTTCGCCCGAGCCTCCCCAGGAGAGCTCGGGAGAGCGGCGCCCTCGGCGCCTATTCTCTGATTCGCCCGGGCTTCCTCATCCCCCTCAAGCACAAACTCACAAAGGCATCCAAGGCATAGCTGATGTTAGCGGAGCAATCTTGGACCACAAGAGACCTCTCTGACCACTTTACAAGCACTGTCCCGTCAGACGAGATTCTCGATGCGATTGTGCTTCGCACGCCCCTGACGGCCATACTACCTGTCAGGATTTCCCTGACAGCGGATTTGATAGGCCCACTACGGCCGTCCTCTCCACGGTATGGTCTACGATGCGCCGCCCCGTTTTCCGCCGGGATCTACCAACTACGACTGTGATAATCCGAGCGCCTGACGACGGGCTACGCAAGAATGGGAAAAGCGCCTACTGCACTGTCCACTCGAAAGGACGAGCACGCCTTCCATCTGGGCTCACCTAACCCTCGGGAAGTACTGTCCAAAGGCCAGAAATACGCCCGAGGGGAGATATCACCCTGCTCCATTCCATCACGCTTGCAGGAGTCTTGAGCCTCGAGAGACAACGCCCCGAGACGGCTTGCCCTCTTGTCACATCGTGCGGAAGGACAGCCATCAGGTGTGACCCTACGTCATGCCGTAATCCCGACGACTATTGCCGCCTTGAAACTCACCAAGATCGTACCGACCACTACGACCATACCCCGGAGACGCGGAGGCAAGACCGTAGCTGACGACAGTCAAATAGACCACAACTCCCTAGTGTAATATACAAGGCAATGTACGCGCTGCCCTTGCCTCTCCCTTGTGACTATAAAAGAGAGTGCAGAGGCCAGCCTTAGGGGAGCTCTCAAGTTTCAAGACACCCCGGAAGTCGTAAGTTCTCACTCACACTTAGAGTGTGTTTGGTTCCATGGATATCCATGGATGGGACATGGATATCCTGGATACAGGGTGTTTGGTTGGAGGGACAAGTTGAACCTGGATATCCATAGCAAGGAATATTCTGGGTAGATGCTGGATATCCTGGTCCTCAGAAATCTGGCGGACGAGGATATCCACATGATGATTAGCGCATTGTTTACGTGGTAATTAGAGTAGTATAGTGCTGATTAAGATATTTTATTTTAAATTAGTAATTATAATGGCAAAATTAGTGTTTGTGCATATTAATTAGGTTATAAATATTTGTTATTATTTATAAATAATAGATATAATTAGTTAAATATTCTCGTCCCGTGTAATCTCATCCATCCAACCAAACAGAAAAATAACTCGTCCCATCCGTCCAACCAAACAGACAACATGGATATTCATATCCTCAAATCTATGGATAGCCATATCCTATCCGCCCTTGTCCTCAAACAAAATACATCCTTACATATCAATAGCAAACGACTTGCATACACTTAGACATTCACAAGAGACCTGTGAGCACTTCCCTCTCTCACCTACCTTGTAACCCCCTACTACAAGCATCCCGGTGTAAGGTAACACGACTCTCCTCTCTACTGGACGTAGGGCTTGCTTGGCCTGAACCAGTATAATCCATGTATTCTCCTTTGCACACCATTCGTAGTCTTAACCGCAAAACACATATTTACTAGCCGGTGTTAGCCCCGTTTAAACTAGCACCGATACCACCCACCCCCCGAATGTCAAGAAAGTGGTCTGGATCAAAGTCCCAGGTACTACGTGAGACCAAAGTCCTGCAATTTCAGCTGGCTAAATTCCGCACACTGCCGAATTCCTGTTCATCTGAATCATTGTACACACTGCCGAATTCCTATTCAGATTGAATCATTGTACTACGGGAGACGAGGCCACTGTTTTTTTTCTTCTTCAGATACATATGATCAATAAGTACCAGCGGAACACAACGACAAGCACCTTATGCCGGCAGAAATTCAAGGTGAAATTAACATTCCGCTACAGAATGTTACGGCAGTAAGAGTACGTCGCAAGGGACAAAGATGACGAGACTAAACAACAAACGATCAGCATTCTATTCTACGGAGCAGTACTTAACAACTCCACAGTAGTACTATGTTTTTCGTCTGCAGAGAGAGAGAGAGAGAGAGACGATTAGGAAACCGCTGTAGGCTCACATGGTGCACACGAGAATTGGCCGTATTAGTGGAACGAACAACGATCAGGACCAACGGCGGCATGCATTGACACGCATCATCACGGCTGGCTGGCTGGCTAGAGAATCATCAGAAGACGCTGTGATCTAGTCGTGTCTGGCAAATACGTATTAATATTATTGTGGCCCTTGGCCTCTCACAGGATCTAAAAATTCCTCTGGCAGATAAGTAATAAGCATCACCAACCGCTTGCCATCATTGGCCGAGCAGCAGTTCGTTTCGATTCATCTTTTTCCCATTTGTTTTTGGGCAAGCTGCTTGGCGGGGATCAAAGACGATGGGGCCGCGACAAGCGACGGGGCATGCAGACAAGGCAGCCCAGCTTGCATTGGCGGGATGGCACGCAAGCGGTGGCAAACGGCGGGCAACGAACGAGCCGGCGCCGGCGACAGAGAATGATCGTGCGCGGCGGCATCGCAATCGCTGGCAGCCTGGCACTTTCCGCTTGCCTATGAGTGGCCGGGCCGGGCGAGCTATGCTATGCGCGCGCACGCGGCGTCGTCAATCATACGTGCGTCAGGGGGCACGAGCACGAGTTCTTTAGCTGATCTGCTAATGGATTTGGATTACTAGTAGAGATCGGAGAAGAAAAGAGAGGTCGGAACTGGGAACTGCGAAGAGAAAAGATAGATGAGCCACTCCGCGTTTATGGATTGAATTTGGAAGCCCTGTTCGTTGGGCTGACTGGGCCGTAAATCTCAGACTTGTTTATTGGGCTTTTAATATGTGGGGCTCAGTGGAATTGGCTGACGGGGCATCGCACGTTTCCGGGCGGCGTGGAGCCACGCTGGCCACCCACATCATCCTTCTCCTGTTCTCCTTCTCCGCCTCCGGGTTTGTTGGCTCTGCAGCGAGCCGAGGTAAAGCTGCAAAATCTAGAGCGAAAGAAATGGCGAGCGTGGCCTCCTCGAGGTGTTCCAGCCTTCCCCTCCCGCCAAGCTTCGCCGGAGTCCGAAGCTGCTCCCGTCCGTCCTCTTCGCTCCGCCTGCGGCCGCGGTGGGGCCAGCGCCGGCCGAGGACCCTCGCCTGCGTCGCGCCGCCCGACTCCGCGGAGCCACAGACGGTGCGTTCTCATAGGACACCAAAGATCCGCGTACCTGAAGTTCCCGTATTTTTATTTCCTTGCATGCGAAATGAACCCGTGGAGATTATTATTTTTCAGAGTAATCCGAGCCTCCGAGCAAAATCATAGTCTGCTAAAACTTCCAATCTGTGTAGATGGTACTCCGTAGATAGAAGGCACAAACAAGTTACTGCAATTTTGCCGTCTTGGGGTCAATATTCTTGCTAGGTTATATGTCAATCACCCAATGGGAAATGTGGAGTGACGACGTACTGACAACGTATTTTCCTTTCACAGGATGAGAAGGCTGTGAAAGCTGAGTCTGTCAAAGAAGAGGCTCCGACTAGTACACCTGAGGATCCTGGGCTTCCAGCTCTCCCAAATAAGGATCTCAACAGAAGGGTAGCACTACTGTCAACTCTTGGGGCAGTGGCTCTCTTTGCATCCCAGAGGCTCAATCTTAGCGACGCATCTCTCAAAGGTCTCGCAGCCAATGCGGTGCCATATGAAGAGGTCAGCATTTCTGTCCTTGATGTGGCTTGTGTGCCTGATGATGGTGAAAATACTAGAGTTGATATATACTTGAACTATGCTATGCTTTGTGTTCATTTAGTTAATTGGTTGGCTTCGAAAAACAAAAGTAATTGGCTGGTATTTACAGATTGTATATCATTCTTTGCAGTCGATGCTCATGGTATGCAGAATATTAAGTGACTGGAAAGGAATAATTTGAGTAGACAAAACAATGTATTTTCTTCTTTTTTCGCTGACATGTTACTGAATTCATGAATCTTTGGCTTCTTCAAGTCGTATTGGTATTCTTTGCTTAATGCATGATTAATCTAGCTCCTGTCATGATATTACTAACATTCTTCAGATTAATCTGTTCCATTCCGTTCACTGTGTTGAATTGGCTTTGACCGAAAACACTGATAAGCTGGAATTATATTGTTCTGTAGATGTTTTTCTTCAACATAAATGCTTACGAAACCTAACCTGATAAATTCATCTGCAGGCTCTTTCAAATGGCAAGCCCACTGTTGTTGAGTTTTATGCAGACTGGTGTGAAGTCTGCAGAGAATTAGCTCCAGATATCTACAAAGTTGAACAACAATACAAGTAATGTGTTTTCACACTACTTTTCACATTTTTGCACTTTAAACCTTGATTGGGAATAAACAATGGTTCATTTCATAGAATCAATGCTTGTCCATGTTTTATTATGTTGCCTATCCTATTAACCACACTCGATTGGACCTTGTTATGGGTGTGACAGCGTGGATACAAGTTGCTGCACGGCAGCACAGCTAGACACCGTCAATTAAGGCCTTAAGCAAGTTAGATAAGATAGGATTATTCTCAGTTTGTTAGATCTATTGTTAGGAAGTTATGTGTTCGTTTTGTGGACAGTATGCTATGCAGGCTGGTCACTTGCTGTGTCATGAAATCAAGCAAGTAAGAAGAATTAATCCAAGACTCCCCAAGAGTCATAATCACTAAGCTAGCAGCTGACGCTGCCCAACTATCCTCCTGGTGGTATTTATCCCTCATGATCCTAGGATAAGAACAAACCTTATAGCTGGACTGCCATGGAAATTAGTTCATTGTGGAACTGTGGATAGGTTTTCCACACTTGATTATTCAAAGCATACTCAATCACATTGCTTGGGGGCTGTTTGTTTCAGTTTTTTGCTGGCTTCTGCCAACAAGAAGCCAGAAGCTGAAACAAAAAGCCTAGGTTTAGAGCTGGAAATTGAAAACTAGTTTCTGAGGAAATGAACTATATTATAAGCTGAAAAGCACGTTCTGAGGAGCTTTTTTTTTTTGTCTTTTACTGTGCTAAAAAGTTAATAGGGAGAAACCAAATGCTAAAAAGTTATTAGAAAAGGCACTAGCAAAAAGTTAATAGTGAGAAACCAAATGCCAGAACATCAGCTTTTGAGCCAAAAGCCCAAAAAGTTGCAGCTCAAACAAATAAATGGTTATAATTTCTTCTTATAATTCAACTGGATAAACTGGCAAATATAGAAGTTCTGTTTACAAAGTGTTTGACTCTTTCGCCAAGTTTCCATGATCAATATATGGCACAATGATTATATCCAATATCAAAACATAATTATTGACCAGGATCATCTTTGAGTTTGTTGTCTTTATTTGTCGGATTCTCGCCAATGCTATTTACACATCTTGAGCGTCCTTTCCAGGGACCGTGTCAATTTTGTAATGCTGAATGTTGACAATACGAAGTGGGAACAAGAGCTTGATGAGTTCGGGGTGGAAGGAATTCCTCATTTTGCCTTTCTGGATAAGGAAGGAAATGAGGAAGGCAATGTTGTTGGGAGACTTCCAAAACAGTATTTTCTTGACAACGTGGTTGCACTTGCTTCTGGTGATCCCAGCATACCTCATGCACGAGTGGTCGGTCAGTTCTCGAGTGCTGAATCTAGGAAAGTTCATCAAGTTGCTGATCCCAGAAGTCATGGCTAGTAGTTGTTTTCTGTGTGGGCAGCAGTAATTCTGGTTTTAATGTCAAGACCATTTGGCAGGTAAGCCTTTCTTTCTCTTAATATCTTTAACAAATCATTAAGTGCGTCTGTCATGCAATTTTTTTGGAATAAAATAGCTCAGTTAGTGTTATGAAATGTCTCGGCCGTGTACTTCTTTCAGGCCTGTTCAAGATTTTACATCTTTAACAAGATACTATAGTGGGTTATGACAGGTTTACAAGCTGTGGACTTCTTATTGCATATTGAAATGGCTTCCTACCAACCAAAGAAAAACATTGGACCTTTGTGAAATAGAAAGTTTTTGAACCAAGCTATGAAGCTAATTTTAAATTGCCTTAATATAAAGAACCGAATCACAACAAGTGAAATTGTCACTTCTTGATTGTGAGTTTGTGACCTATGCCAATTTTTTATAACTTAGTCTTGTTTTTTCAGGAGGAGATGCTAGGCTATACTATAATGTTGTATTCACTCTTGGTATCGAACATGGGCGCTGGAAAGAGCTGGTAGATTCCACTAAATCCCAGGAGAAAAGGCTATACAATACAGCAATTCGTCTTTGAGTTGTGATATGCATGTGCCTGTGGATTCGGGGTCCATCTTCGGCGTGGATTTGTCAGTGATGCCTGCGCATTTTGTATGGCAAATGCAGCGAAACAGTAGTAGTACGTTTTAAAAACAGTAGGGGTGTGTTTAGTTCAAAGAAATTTCTCTTTTCCCAGTCACATCGATTGTACTTTCCGCCTGCATGAGTACTAGCAGCTGTTGCATGTTTGTACTTTTTGTCCTGTCTAGCTCGAGATGAATCTTTTGAGTCTACTTATGACTATAATTAGGACAAAAGTTATCAAATACAGACGAAAGTGTTATAATGCACTTTTTCCTAACTTTTTCTAATCTAAACGCAGCCTAGGGGTGGGTGGCTAATGAAAGAAGCTTGCTTTTATTCGTTGTGCGTGTAACACATGTTTACGCTGCCTTTTTCAAGAATTCAAGCTGAAAAGGAGAGCCCATCATGATAGCCTTTTGTGTAATCAGGTTGTCTGCCACTCCGTTGCCCGGCAACCTTTTTGCCTGCATTTTTATAAGGTATAGTAAAGATTTATACTGATTCACAGTCATTAACCGAGTTGAGAAAACAATTGTGAGCTCAACTCCAACTTCTATAACCATACAGTCTAAAAACGAAAGAAAAAAAGTGCGGTGCTCTATTGACTTTCAATTGTAAGGCCAGATCGTCGCGAACTCGCTATATGTCACGTACCGTGCCACGAGAAAGAGTTATTGCAGAGGCTTGCAGTTCGCAGCCACATATACCTACTGTGACAAACCGACCGGACTTTCCATGTGTAACGAAGAAACGGGCCGGAACAGAGGCTGCCGAGTCGTTGTTATTTTACTCCCTCCGGACAGGTTTGTTAGGCGTAACAAGAAAATCTCACACTGATTGGATGTTAATTAGAGTAATTGGAGCTCGTTTTTCATGCATGCCGCCATGCAAACTTAGGCTGTTCACACTCATCAAACTCTAAATCTATCTTCTAAAAAAAATATCCCATCCTATTCATCAAGATTCTCTCCTCTTATATGGTTTTCTTCCTGCACCCGTCCATACTCCATATCATCATCTATCTAACGTGGGGCCCACACATCAGATTTTCTCTCTCTTTTTTTCCTCCCTCCCTCCCTCCCCACTTGCTCTTTCTCCCTAGTCGCACGAGCAGACAGGCGCGACCGCGCAAGGAACGAGCGCGGGCCCTCCCAGCGCCAGCAAGCCGTCCCTCCTCCGGCGAGCCCCGGCCCCTCCTCCCTCTCTGGCGCGGCGAGCCTCGCCCTCTCTCTCTCCTCCGGCCGGCGAGCCCTCCCTCTCTAGCGCGGCAGGCCTCGCCCTCTCTCTCCCTCCTCCGGCGGCTCTCCTCCCCGCGCTGCTCCACACCACCGCCGGCGCTGAGTCCTATCTCCCTCTCTCGCTTCTCCCTCTCCCCTTTCCTCCTCCTCTCTCTCCTCGCTCGGTCACGTCGCGGGCTCGCAGCGGTAGTAGCGGACGTCCGCTAGCCAGCGCCAGATTTGGCAGAAAGAGAGCAGTCTCCTCTAGCTTTAGCGGTACGGTCCATTTGACGTACCCGCTGCAGCAAATTCGTCCGCTAAGGCTGTGTTTGGTTGCAAGGATATAGTGGGACGGGATGGGATGAGTCCTACCTTTCCAAGTGTTTGGTTGAGAGTCGTCATAGAACTGGGACATCCCACTCACAGAGATCCTCAGAATATTCGCTGAAAAGTGGGACGAGCTTGCCCCGCAAAAAAGCACGAACATGGTCCATCTCACCTCGACGCCGTCTTCTTCTTAGCCGAGTCGTTTGTACCGATTCCTCTCTCCACAGACACTTTTCTCTCTCCCCGGCGAGATCTGGCTGTTTGCCCATATCGGTTGAGTAGCAACGGCGGCGTATGGGCAACGGCGACATCGGATTGAGCTGAAGCAGCGTGGAGCCGCGGAGGAGCAGAAGCGGCGCGGCCTACGGAGGAGCAGTAGCAGGGCGAGCGAGCAGTATAGAGGGGCGGACGGGCGGCCTCAGGCGCACACAGGCCATCGACGGCGGCCGGCCCTGGGGAGAGTCCGGAGCCAGTGCGCACTACGGCCATTGCGAGAAAGATAAGCCATGGAAAAAAAGAAAAAATAAATCGAGCGAATGGCTTGCCCGTGACCGTGATTGAGGACCTGTTTAGTTACACTTCAAAATTCTAAGATTACCATCACATCGAATGTTGTGGCACATACATAGAGCATTAAATGTAGATCAAATTTATGCAATGTTTGCACAGTTTACATGTAAATCACGAGACGAATCATTTAAGTCTACTTAGGCCATGATTGGATACTTATTGCAAAAGATTTCCTTTCCAGATTCTAAAATTTTTTGCCTTATAAACAGGGGCCTGAGTAGGACGAATTTTTTATATTATAATAGAGTAGAGATGGATATATGGGTCCCACTAAACAATATTTGACGGTGTCAAATGTTAGGTCATCCCATTATATCCCTTCAACCAAACATTAAACACGGATGATCCTCATTCTTTTCAACCGAAACAGAAAACATAGTTATCCCTGTTCTCATCACTATCCCCAAAATCAAAGACTGGGACTATTCCACTCTACCTTAACTTCCCAACCAAACGTTACCTAAGTCATCCAGCAGGGTGCTATGGAACTTTGGCCCACTGCCCAGCGGCGCGCTTGCAGGATACGAGTCCTTCAAAACAGGCTGCCACGTCCTAGAAAACTGCCGAGATAAAAAACAGGAGAGCTGCCCGGAGGGAATACTGCATCACAGGCGGAAGTCGCGTCTCGTGCGATGGAGACTACGGACGACTCCACGTTCCCGGTGGAACGCTGACCGCGCCGTCAAGTCAGCCACAAGATCGGTCGATCGGAGTCGCTGTACGAAATTGCGCGGCGACGGTGTGGTCACTGGTCAGATTCATACGAAACCGGAGCAGGACAGGAGGCGCTTCTCCGGTCAAACCCGTGCGCGTGGATGGTGGCGCTGGTGCATCATCTCCGGTTCCCCACAGGGAAGAAGAGGGGAAAAAAAGGCAGAGGAACGCGTCGAGCCCACTCGCGACCCTACTGTGGCAGGAGCGTGCATCACTTTCATCAATCAAGCCACCAGGCAGGGAGCAGTGCTTCCAATCATCCTGGCCGGTTCCTTATCGTTGGGCGGGCCCCGACCAGTCACTGACCGGCATTGAAGCCGGAGTATGTGATCGGTCGAGGTGCGCGTGCAAAATTGTGATCGCTCGCCGGCCAGACAAGAGCAAATGTCCAAGGCTGAGCTCAGGTTCTGTGCTTCAGTACCGGAGTAGCCGGAGCTAGAGGAGCCACAAATTATGGTTTATTCTAGCGCCATGTTTATTCTGTCACGAGAGGGGGGAAAACACGGTTCCCTACAGTACATTGAGGAGGAGCCGGCAAAGTGGCAAACACGCGCTACTTGCTCTGCCGCCGGCTGGATCGCCGAAACCTCACCTGCCGACCGCCGAGCCAACAACAACCCAAGCCCTCTCCCTGTCCCCCTCAAAATCGTCTCTCCGGTGTCGCCGAAATCGCTGGTCAGTGATCACGATCACACGCGCGGATTGCATCCGCAGGCAGCCGACCATGAGCTGTGCATGACGCGGCGGGGGAGTCGGTTTGCCATGAGGCCTGATGCATCACCCACCGCGTCCACGCGCGGCGCCGCGCTGATCAGTCTCAATTGCCCGTTCAGTCCTTTTCTTTACGCTGCCATGCATTACGCGCATGATAAGGTATTAAGGTGCGCTCCAGCGAGTGGCGATATCTGTTTCAAGCGCCAAACGAAGACACAAGAAACATTTTGGGCGAATCACACGTTGCTGAGGATGCGTTTGTTATTCTCCCAAGATTAAGAACTGATTCTCATGGCCAAACATGCCCCCAACACTTGCATATATTTGGTTGTACTCCTTTCGTCAGATATAAGAACTTCCGTTTTCTATATTATCATGCCATATAGAATAAAATGTAACGTTGATGATGGTTTGATAGACATTTAATTTTATGACTCCTAGAGAGAGTCAGTAATCGTGCTATACTACTAATAAGGATGTAAGTGAGCTAGCCCGCGAACACACATATATGGTTAATTTTTGTGGGTTCTTGCGGCAACCCACATAATTAAACATATATATAGCAGGTTCGCGGACTAGCCCACTTAAATCCCTAACTGCTAACAAAGTTTTGTCCCAATAAAACTCGTATATTCTTTTCTCAAAAACGTTGGCACGTCATCGAAAATGTCTATATGGCAGCTCAGTGAATACAAATAAAACTTTGACGACACTTCCATTAAGAATGACCAACGACAAAAATGGAGAATTGATGTGTTGTCTCATGACCAACTACACTTATGGCATATCATTGGAAAATCATACGTAGCACTCATTTAATATGAATTTACTCTCAACGATTACAAATCATTGACACGTCAACTTTATTGACACGTTGACTTTGACCGGTCTTAAATGCCGTACCTTTGATCATTAGTTTCGTGTGTGTCTATATATATATTGTAATACCCTGGGTATTACGGAATAAATAACCTGCCATGTCATCATAATTAACTTAATTAATTTGCATATGATTGTGCTTAGGGACCTAGAGTGGCTTGGATTGATAAAGTATTGGATTGAAAATTTAAAATCCTAATTGCATATTTGAAATAACCCTAGATTTAGCCCCAAAACCCTAATTCAAAATCTAGAAGGAATCTAGGGGTGATCCTTTAATGAAAGTTGTAGATCTAATTAAATGTGACAACTTTTATTTTTGGAGATTTTGAAGTTCTGTTATGAAAATTTGAATTTAACTCAAAACAGTGAATAAAAAAAAATTGAATTTGAAATGCCATTTCAAAAATTAATTGGAATCTGACAAAACTTCCTTAATGAAAGTTGTAAAGCTCTCTGAGGGGAACAACTTCTATTTTAGCCATTTTTCAAGTTGTTGTGTAAAATCAAAAGTAATTTTGAAAATACAGTTTGAAATTCAAAAACCCTATTCATCCCCTTTTCCATAGTTTTCAAATTTGGCCGAATTTGGGGTAGATCCAAAAATCAAAAATGTTCAGCAGGAAAAATGCTACAACTTTGGTATTTGTGGTTTTTAATTTTTATACACAAATTTGGTAGATATTTGTACAAAAGACAAAAATGGGGTATGTAGAGCTACAGTAGCCGGGGATGGGCTTCGTCCTCCCTCCCCTGTTCGCACGCCGCCGGCGTGGCCGAGTGACGCCGGCCCGTCCTTGCGCGTTCCTGCTCCCACGATGGCAAAATTGACTCGCGGGCTTCTCCTTCTCCCTCTCCCTCTCGTCCTCTGCCCTATAAATACGACGAGCGGGCCGCTTTCTTCTTTTCCCGTTTCCCGGCTCGCCGGAGTTCGCTCGGTTCGCCGGCAAAATTCGCCCACACCGCACCACCATCACTCTTTCCATCTCGTGCGCATCTAGCCAACTCTCTTGCGCACCTCCCGAGCCCACTGGTGGAAGCTGTAGTGGCTCGAGGGTGCCGGTGTACTCGTCGCCGTCGCTGCGGGTGCCCGGAGCGCCGCCGCGAGCCGCGTGCGGTGTCGAGACCGATTAGGTGAGTTCTGGGGATCCTTAGCTTGTGTCCGAGGCTCCATGTAGCCTGTAGTTTCTCATGCTTGCGACCGTATGCTCTGTGGTGGTCCAGTGTCGCCGGAACGGGGGAGTTACCGTCGGAGCACGCCGCCGCCGTTGCGGTCACCGTCAAGCTCGTCCCTTCGGGCCACCTCTGCCTTCACCACCTTGTCACCGAGACCCGTGGTGAGCTGATGACCCTCCCCAACCCCTCTGTTATTACCTCGCGGGTCCGGCGTGGGCGGCGTAGATCCGCCGGGCTGCGCGCCCGCCATGGGCGAGCTTCGGCTCGTCGTAGGCGATTAGGGTAGGAGCTGAGCATGCCTGGGTGTTCCCTTAGCTCTAGGGCGTGGACTGACGCGGTCAGTTTCGCTGTTGAAGTCGCCGGCGGCGATACCCGTGGCGGACCGCCGCGTGCCGGTGCGTGCGCGAGCTGGCGGGAGGTAGGAGGAGGAGCTGACAGGCGGGGCCCGCCTGTCAGCGCCTCAGCTCGCGCAGGCGCGGGCCGCGTGCGCGCGGGAGACGGCGCGCGTGATAGTGGGCCGGCCCAGTTCGGGCGCGGGCGCGGGCAGCGCGGCGGGGGCGAGTGGCCGGGCCGAGCCGGTTGTGTGGGCCGCCTCGGGCCGGTTTCGCTTTTCCCATTTTCCAGCGATTTTCAATAGCCTTTTTCAAATTTATTTCTATGAATAGTGCTGATGTTTGTCAATTTCATAGGAATTAATCTGTGGCCTGAAAAATCATGAAAAATTTTGTGGTAGCTCTCTGTGATGTATAGAATTTAATAAAAATATCATATGTTCATTTTAGACCTTTTCTGTTAGGGGTAAAAATCAGCCAAATAAATGGATAATGCGACTTTGTTGATTTTTAATAAATTGTAGGTAACTCCAAAAATCATGAAATTAATTGTGGCTCTGTTTAATGATGAAACCTAGCTGTTGGTGAGATTTGGTCACAATTGGAGTTAGTTTGGTTAGTTAGTAAATATATGTGAAATTAGGAAAAATAAATAAAATGAGTAGAAGAAATGGATTTAGGGTTTTGTGTGGATTTTGGATTGATTGAAGCTCAAGGATCCACCCCTATATGATCCTTGGCAATAAAAGATGTTAGTGTAAGGTCAAAGTCGTAAAAGTCGTGCAACGGCTTTCCATGACTGCTAAAATCATCTCTTTAATAATTGCTGTATAATTTTTGATCTCCGTTTACAACTTTTCCGTGAAGGAAAGTTGTACTCAAGATATTAATCATTGATTATTGCATTCCTATAAAGGCTGTTGCATCATGTTAAGCATGCATCGTTGCACACGTGTAGTGACCGGGAGCGAGGAAGTGAAAGTCGAGGCCACTGCTGGGGAGACAGCTCCGGAGGAGATCCAGGGTTTCGACATCTGCGGGACCGATCCCAACCCGACCCTCTTTTCACTCCAAGGCAAGCCCCGGTGCATTAACCCTCTGTTGTGAAATTCTTTATAATTCGAGTCAATCTATTGCATTAAGTTGATAGGAGTTGATTGTTACCTATCCAGATGCATTGTCCCAAATAATTATCCTGAAACCTGATTTAAATAAAATGGTTTAAACAAAAATGCTTAGGCATGCTTAATAAAAATTAGAATTTTATAAAAAAAAACTATTTTCTGTGCTATGAATGTATACATACTTTATGATTAGTGGTGAACTTGTGCTCCGTTGGTCGATGTGTATTTGCGTTAGAATCCCAATGCACGATCACCTTCGGAATAGTTCAAAGCTGGTCGATATCACTGTAAGGTGTTTCGCTCGGCTGACGTGCTCGTGGGACGGCGTTTCCCATGACTTCTCACCGGCAGACACGGTTTTCAAAACTATAGGGACCGTTCGTTGTAGGCGTGCTGGATCGAGATGAACAGCCTAGCCACATACCTTTGTGGAAAGCCTAGAGTCAGGTGGCTCTATTGCTGGAACCGACAACCACGCACTGGGAGTGGAGAGATGGCGGGAGTAGCTTGTACCCACGTGGCCGTCGTGCCTGGAGACGAGTGGAGTACTGTGCTCCCGGGTGGCGCAGGACCGGTTCCGGGATAGAAAGACCTAGATGATAGGTTGGTATATGTATGCCGGCGTGCTGCATATGCAGTGTGGTTAGAATCCCCAGCTGGGTATACTTTCTGGATTCGAATCGACGTGCTCCTCGGTCAATGGAGACTCAATCCACTTCCCTACCCCGAAAAGTGGTTTTCAACTAGGTGTTTTCTGAATAAAGGAAGTAAGTGGAGAAATGACGATCTATGAGTTTGAATATTGGAACTATAGATATATGATGATGATAATGATGAAATAAAATTGGATAGTGATGCTTTTCTACAAATCTTTTACCTCCTGCTAGCCTCACCTATGACCCTGCATTCCTGAGTCTCATCTTACACCTTTAGTCGGGTAAGTCTTGCGGAGTACCCCTAGTACTCAGGGTTTGTTAACCCTTACTGCAGGAGATCCGCCTTCAGATGTCTGTTTTGCTCCGTGCTGTATGACCATCATCCAGGAGGGTAGCGAGGAAGAGTGAAGTGGAACCCGTGGGCAGGGTTCGAGTTACCTCATGTATAATGTTGTATAATTATTCAACTGCTACTGCCACTACTTATGGATTGTAATAATCGTACTGGAACTCTATTTGAACAACTGGTTTGTAACATAAAGTTATGTAATATTCCGCTCCTGTACTCTGATGTATTTTACTGTGAAATGTTGTAATCTTGTAATGTATTCGCAATGTGATCCTGCGGAAAAAAAAAAATTTGGGCGCTGATGTAGCCCGACAGATCGGTCTAGGTTATATGGAACATGGGCCCGGCTGTCAGAGTCATTAATGATAATGACAGTCGTCTGTGGGCCATGTAATTTAGGCGGTTCTGTTACATATATATATATATATATATATATATATATATATATATATATATATATATATATATATATATATATATATAACCACCTTGCGTATGTGTTCTGTGACTGAACCGCCTTAATCATAGGGTCCACGTGCCCCGTCATCGTCCTTAAGGACCTTTGACTAGTCTGCACGAGTTCCCTTTTGACTTAAGTGGCCCGTCGGGTCTCATAGGAAACCCTACTTTCCCCGAGGATCTCATTGTAAGACCTTGCAAGTATTACAACAGTTTACATAAATAATTCGAACCAGAGTAAAGAGTGCGGAAGTATTACAGAAATGTAATTTACAAATTTAGATTACATTATCCCAAACCAGAGTTTTGTAGTGGAGCAGCATCTTACAACTAGACACCCTGCCCAAGGGTTACTTCATATTCTTTTTCAACCATGCATGATCCATTGACCGGCATGGTCCCACACCGGGCTGTACATCTAAGCCACCTGCAACAGGGGGTTAACAAACCCTGAGTACATGGGGTACTCCGCAAGACTTACCCGACTAAGAAAAAGGAATGAGACTCAGGAATGCAGGCTGAGGGGAGTCAAGGTAAGGCTTAGCAAGAGTCAAAGGATTTTGCAGAAAAGCAATGCTAATCCTATTTTCAGTATTTTATCTCAATAATATTATTAATCATTAACCATATCTCCAAGTTCCTTCTCATATATCAACATTCTTTCATTTACTTCATCCATTCAAAAACATCCTAGTTTCGAACCACTCTTCGCTGAATGGTCGAAGGATCAAGTCTCCATAACCGAGGAGCAACGACGATTCGAATCGATTAATACCCAGCTGGGGATGCCTATCCACACTGCATATGTAGCACTTAAGCTTGCATATGCCAACCCCGACTACCACGGCTTTTCGTACCCCGGAACCGGTCCTGCGCCACCCGAGAGCACAGTACCCCTCTAGTCTCCAGGCACGACGGCCACGAGGGTACACGCTACTCTCGCCATCTCTCCACTCCCAGTGCGTGGTTGTCGGTTCCAGCAGTAGAGCCACCGGAGTCTGAGGCTTTCCGTAGTATGTGGCTAGTTGCAAAGTCTCGATCCAGCAGGCCGACAACGAATGGTTCCTAATTCTTTTTCCGTTGGCGACAATGCATTGGGACTCTAACCCAAGTACAAGTGTCCCTTCGGTTTTCAAATCCCGTTTCCGTCGGTGACAATTATTGGGACTCTAACCCAATGCCACGATCACCGAGCAGGAAAAACCCTTCCTGTCGATGATAGTGTACTGATCAGGTGCACAGCCATCGAACGAGAATAATGCCAATTCCCATTTTCATGATTGAATAGTGTATCACAATAGCTCAAAAATAGCATTTATGCAAATCTACATTATTTAAGCAGGGCTAAGCATTTTTCAATGTTTTCATTTTGAAACAGGTTTCAAGGGATAATATATCAAGGTGGGTAATGCAGCAAGTAGGTGACAATCAACTCCTATCAACCTAATGCAATAATTTAACTCAAGTGATAAATATTTTGTAAATCACAAGGAAGGGGCTGAATGCACCGGGGCTTGCCTGTTGCTTGAAGTAGACGAAACCCTGAGGTCAATCACCGAGAAGGATCCACGTCCACCGAGTGAAGACCTTACTCGGGACACGCTTCAGATAATAATCACCGCACGTTCACTACACGAAATAATAATACAACACTTATATGATGACATGTATGCCATGATGCAGGAGATGCACAAAATCACCGATCAATAGTAAGTAAACTTAATTTGCAAGTTGAGTACAACTTTCCTTCACGATAAAGTTGTAAGTCAACAAAACTAATTACTATCGAGTATTAACTACTTTGGTTTATTGACCATTCTAACAGTCGTTGAAAGTCGGATTGGTTCTTCCCCTAAAACACTATCAACCCCTTTACCTAAGCAAATTATTTAAACCCGGTCATCATATGTGACTAACATAATTTATTTGTGTTCCAATTTAACAACTTAATTAAGAACCCAAACACTAACTAAGGTGCCAAGGATCATCTCAAGTTAATGACCCAGGGATATCACTCAATCCAAATGTCACACCACACAAAAGTGAATTAGGGTTTCTACTCATTTTTTTTTGTCCATTCATCAATTAGAATTTTTGTTTTGGCATTTAATTACTACATAGAGTAATTCATTTTATACTTAAAAAGTAAATGATCATCAAAACTTAGAGCAGCAGGGTTCAGGTGCTACGAGAGGTTTAACTAAACCCTAAAAGATTTAACAAATTATTAAAATTTTAAATCCTAATAACCTTTTCTTAATTACTTAATTAAACAAGTAATAAATAAGAAATAATTAAATTATTTCCATTTGAGCTCAAAATTTTACCATAGATAGTACTTATCCTAAAACATTTCCAAAACAAATTTCATGATTTTTGGATTAATATTTTGACCTACAAAAATCCGGAAAACCTCCTTTATTAATTAAAAGGTACATTTTAATTCCCTGTAAAAAGTGCTGAAAATCATTATTTCATATTTTTAGTGTGTTCCATATTTCACAGAGAGCCTCTACAATTAATTTCATAATTTTTGGTGTCACAAAAATATTCATACAAAATTTACAAATTGCCTTACTATTCACCGCATGAGAAAATCCGAAAATGCAAAACCAAATTTTTGGCCTGAACCGGCCCAACTCGGCAGACCGATCCGGCCCACCCGCACGCTCCCTTTTGACCCAACAGGCTGGCTCGGCCCAACCGAATCGGGCAGCTGGCCCAGCGAGGCCCAGTCGAGCTCATCCCCTACCTCCCGCTCGGTCCTCCGCGCGCGCGCGGTGCGTAGAGTCCGGCCGCGGCGGCTGGCCGGTGGCAGCCTTCCCAGCGAACACCAGGGTACCACTATGTGAGAAATATGCTTGCGAACCTATCTGGGAGCTTGGTTGAGGAGAGCAGTGCCTCCGGCGAGCCCTAACACGGCTATGGCGGCACGGTGGTGCTTGTCACGACAGTGCGCACCGTTCCAGCCGCAAGTATGCAGTATAGGTTGAGATGAGGTTCGGAAAATACCTAGGAGACTCACCGGGGCGTGATGCGTGCACTGGTAGAGACGGAGGATGAACGGAGACGAGTCGTCGTCGGTGAGGGCGAGCACGGCGGCGGAAACTGGCGACGACGGTGTGTTCCGGCGCGTCCTACGCACCAACAGGGATATGGTCGGATGCATGAGATTCGTGGAGCTACGTAGAAGCGGGAACACCCAGAGGACTGAAACTTAGCTCACCGGAGTGGTCAGTTTGCGATGGAGATACCCATGGTGGCGCTCTCGCCGGACCGTAAGAAGAAAAGGTAGCGGGAGCGACTCCGGCGATGCGAAGCGGCACCAGTGGATTCAATAGACTCGCAGGAAAGTTGCGAAGCCAGTGGCGAAGTGAAAAGGGTGATGATTGAACGACGACGACAAATTTTGCCGTTGCCCGAGAGGCGATCGGCGGCGAGTAGAACCGAAAGGAGGAGGAACCATGGCGCCGGTGGCGGCTCATATAGGATGGGGAAGGTGGCGAGACGTGGGATGGACCCCCACGGGCCCGGCCCCGACGGCGACACGCGGCCGGCCGGCCCCGGGCGTCGCCGGCGTGCGGCGCGGCACGCGCGGCCGGTCCCCACGCGTGAGCAGGGGCAGAGTACCCCCTAGTACTGTAGCTGAGCTCACCCTCCCCTGAATCTTTTCTCTAAATTACTTTTTATTTTGTGAATAAAGTTGAAAAATCACCAACATAAAAGTTGCAGAAACTTTTATGTTGAACAGCTTTTGTTTTTGTACCTCATCAAAATTTTGAATAATTTTTGAATAATTTAAAAGGGGGTAATTTGCCCTTTTTAAATCCATTTCAAATTCAATTGAAAACTCAAAACTTTTCTTAACAACTTGAAAATACCCAAATATAAAAGTTGTCCTATTAATCAATCCCTACAACTTTCCTTAAAGGATTTTTGTCAGATTCTTGATAATTTTTGATATAGCATTTCAATTTCAAATTTCAAAACACTCATTGGAGTTTATTTTGAAATCTCACTGCATAACATCAAAATACCCAAATACAAAAGTTGTTTAACTTAAAAATCCTTACAACTTTCATTAAAGTAGTTTTCCCCAATTCTTGATAGTTTTTGAATTGGCATTTTAAATTTGAATAAACAAACACTAATTGGGTTTTAATTTAAATTTCCACTGGTAAACTTTAAAATCTCTAAACATGAAAGTTGTTCAATTTTACAAGGGATAAAACTTTTATTAAAAGACCATCCTCAGATTCCTACTAGTCTTTGAATTTGTATTTCAAGTTTAAACTTTAAAACCTAGATTAACATTTTATTTGAAATTATTTTTAATAACTTCAAGATTGCCCAAAATAGAAGTTGCTCAAATTTTAAAGATTTACAACTTTTGTTTAAGGCCCAACCCCTAATTATGCTTAGTTTTTTATTTAGAGTTTTAGGCCCGCTTTAGGGTTTATAATTGACTTTCTTTTTATTTCCCAATTTAATTTAGATAATTGCATACAAACCCAAACATTCACATAATAAATCACCCTCAAGCACTTATGCATAATCACATGTTGAAACAAAAATTATTTTTGTTAATGCATAGTAAAAAAAATGAGTTTATGCAGGATGATTTACATGCAATGATGATGACATGACAGGTTTTAATTAACCGTAACACCAGAGGTGTTACATGTTCATACTTGTT
This sequence comes from Eremochloa ophiuroides, assembly GCA_038502445.1. Lineage (NCBI taxonomy): Eukaryota > Viridiplantae > Streptophyta > Magnoliopsida > Poales > Poaceae > Eremochloa > Eremochloa ophiuroides. The sequence goes on from JAHLJS010000002.1 coordinate 8,386,769, forward strand.
TATCACTTTGAGTATGTTTACATACTCATATTATGGTGCTCCAAATCTTCCTATGCGAAATTTTTTTAAGGGAATCCATACTTTTTAATATATTACGAAAATGCCACTTACTGCAGTATATAAAATAAGTATAACCACATACTCGATGTATGCATGCATATTTGACAAATATACTACCATAGATGATCTAGTATTATCATATACTTCATGCACATACACTTCATTCGATCATATATGCCCTAAATCTGAAGATATAAATATAGAAGTAACTACTCCCTAGGAGTAGAAAATAATTTCCATATATATATGTTTTTGGTGAAGCTACTGTTCAAACAACAGTAACGGACGCCCCGCCCACACATTAATGTTTATATACAGTAAACCCGCTAAGGAACAGTGCCGACCAACCCGTTAAGGAATAGTACCAACCCGTTACTGTTTCTTGGCGGGTTTAATACTGTTGAAAAAACTCGCCACTGTTTCTTAACGGGTCCTCCTTAACGGATTTAAAAAAACTCCTTTGCGAAGCACGGGTTCCCCCTCTAGTATAAGTATATTCTTATATTATAACCTTTTAAATATAAGGTCAATTTTAACTGGAGTTTCAATCTCACTAACTAATATGCCATATAGGCAGAATTGGTCATTGTGTGAAATTTATAAAGAGAAAGAAGAGTTAGATTTTATAAAGATGAAACTTGGTGTACACAGTCATCAAAGCTATGAAACTAGATTAAAACTCCACTTGTTTCATCTCCAAGCCTTTTTTTTTTCTCTCTCTCTCAACATCATGATACTATTAAATGGTTTTACCTATCCAAACAGATGTGAAATAAATCGTCCATTGAAAGAGTACATTTCTTATATCAACCTAAATCTCTAAAAGTGTTGTGTCACTCAGAGAGTGGCCTAACAGGTTTTACAAGCACTTGAAATATATATCGGCACATATATCTCTTTTTTTTCTCAAATACTGCACCACGTACCTCCGAATTAAGATTAAATAAATACTCCAAAGTACGTGATATAGTACCGTTGACGTTTATATATAGCTTTAAAAGGTTTTGACGAAATATATTTTTCCAAACGACGACTAGTTTCTTTTGAAGAAGGGAGAGGCTACGAGTCTATGACCAAGAAAGTATTCCACGTTTTGCAACCCATTTCGATGGCCACGTGCATGTGCATTGCTTGGTCCCCGGCGATCGTGTAGGTGCTCGCCGCTCGGGATCGCGAGCCCACGACGCGCCACCAGTGACCCGCCCACCACCGGCCATCCGCACTTGGCCACCGTATCCCCGCCGGAAATGGCACGCGTTTCTCACGGTGACGCGCGCAGCCCCCGACGGGCAACTGCCCTCTTCCCCACACTTTAAAAACCGCACACTGACTGACGACACGCTCGCCTTATTATAACCACACCGCCAAGCGCCACCCCACCGCACGTCACTCGCTGTCCGTTCTGCTCGTAGCACCGCACTAGCTAGTCTTCGGCTTCGGCGCCGGTCCACGAGCAGGGCAGATCAAGACATGGCCCCGGCGGCGGCTTACCTCTCCTTCTCCTTGCCGTCGTCGCGCGCCCACCTGCTGACGGCCAGGGCGACGGCGTCGTCGGCGACGGACCGGCCGCGCGAGGTGGTGTCCCCGAAGCGGCGTCTCCCGCTGCGGAAGGTCCCCGGCGACTACGGCCCGCCGGTGGTGGGCGCGATCCGCGACCGGTTCGAGTACTTCTACGGGCCGGGCGGGCGGGACGGGTTCTTCACCTCCCGCGTGCGCGCGCACGGCTCCACCGTGGTGCGGCTCAACATGCCGCCGGGTCCCTTCGTGGCGCGCGACCCGCGCGTGGTGGCGCTCCTGGACGCCGCCTCCTTCCCGGTGCTCTTCGACACCTCGCTCGTCGACAAGACGGACCTCTTCACGGGCACCTTCATGCCGTCCACCGACCTCACCGGCGGCTACCGCGTGCTCTCCTACCTCGACCCCTCCGAGCCCAACCACGCCCCGCTCAAGACGCTCCTCTTCTACCTCCTGTCGCACCGGCGGCAGCACGTGATCCCCACGTTCCGCGAGGTGTACGGCGACCTGTTCGGCGTGATGGAGAACGAGCTGGCCCGGGTGGGAAAAGCCGACTTCGGCCACCACAACGACGCCGCCGCCTTCTCCTTCCTCTGCCAGGCGCTGCTGGGGCGCGACCCCGCCGAGTCGCCGCTGATCCGGGGCGACGGGCCCAAGCTGATCACCAAGTGGGTGCTGTTCCAGCTCAGCCCGCTGCTCAGCCTGGGCCTGCCCAAGCACGTCGAGGACTCGCTGCTGCACTCCTTCCGCCTCCCGCCGGCGCTGGTGAAGAAGGACTACGCCCGGCTCGCCGACTTCTTCCGCGACGCGGCGGCGGGCGTGGTGGACGAGGGCGAGCGCCTCGGCATTACGCGGGAGGAGTCCGTGCACAACATCCTCTTCGCCATGTGCTTCAACTCCTTCGGCGGCATGAAGATCCTGTTCCCGTCGCTCGTCAAGTGGCTGGGCCGGGCCGGCGCGCGCGCGCACGGGCGCCTGGCGACGGAGGTGCGCGACGCCGTGCGCGCGCACGGCCGCGGCGGCGAGGTGACCATGGGCGCGCTGGCGGAGATGCCGCTGGTGAAGTCGGCCGTGTACGAGGCGCTGCGGATCGAGCCGCCCGTGGCGATGCAGTACGGCCGCGCCAAGCGGGACATGGTGGTGGAGAGCCATGACTACGGGTTCGAGGTGCGGGAGGGGGAGATGCTCTTCGGCTACCAGCCCATGGCCACCAGGGACCCGCGCGTGTTCGCGCGCGCCGAGGAGTACGTGCCGGACAGGTTCCTCGGGGAAGACGGCGCCCGCCTGCTCCGCCACGTCGTCTGGTCCAACGGGCCCGAGACGGCGTCGCCCACGCTGCAGGATAAGCAGTGCGCCGGCAAGGACTTCGTCGTGCTCATCGCGCGCCTCCTCGTCGCCGAGCTCTTCCTGCGCTACGACTCCTTCGACGTCCAGGTCGGCGCCGGCGCGCTGGGGTCGTCGGTGACCTATCACCTCGCTCAAGAAAGCCACCTTCTGAGGAGCGAGCGTTCGTTCCCTGAATCTCGCTCGTCGACCGCCTGTCAAAGTAGGTGGTGTCCTTGTCTGGATACTGCGTGATCGTCAAATGTCTATTCTTAGTAAAATGAGAGACCATTTTTCCCAGGGACCTTCGGTGTCCGGAGATTTGGTGCCAGGAAAATTACTACCGATCTGAGGGAGACATGCACCTACTGCTCATGTTGCTTATCCGTAACGGCCTGGATCCATGTATGTAAAATGGACTACTGAGATATAAAGTAGTAGTAGTGTGTGTTTTGTGTTTTTTTTTTTTTTTTTTTTTTTTTTTTTTGAGAAACAGATATAAAGTAGTAGGTGCACAGTGATGATGACAAATTACAATGTTCATGACCTGCTATTAATCAGCTGGATGGTCTTGCAAATTATTGGGAGTTGATGATTAACTCCAAACCTACCTACACTTCATTCTCTTGGGGTCCATGGAGTGGATTAGTTGTTGGATTATTAATATCGCTTCAAGCAAATCCAAAGTTGGTTTCTGAAAGCAAGTCTGGTTGATATCGTAAACCTTGCTTATCGTTTGCCTGTAGCACCATTGTCCAGTTGATATCCTGATTGTGAACTGATAATTCACAGAAGAAACGAGATCTACAAGCTGAAAAGTATCGAATTGACATTGGCCGACGATAATTTTTCCAAAAAAAAAAACCCCACCATTGGCCAACGATGGTCCTTTATTTCAGAAATGTAAAAAATCTAGCCTTTCTTCGTTGCAATACACAAATTCGAAATGTTACTACATGGATTAAGCACCGGAAAATGTTCGATTTCCGTGAGATTTGGAAAAAGGTTCCTGCACTAAAATAAGGCGATCACGAACTTTCGTCGATAGGCCACAGAGGCCGACCGGCCACCTCTTAACAGGGCATGGAGAACTCCGGCTTCAGTCAGATACTCGCTCCGTCTCAATTCATTCTCACTTCTCGAGAAGTAATCTAGTTTTTTAACAAATTTATTTAAAAATAAAAATAATACACATATTTTCTATAAATTCTAGTCAAAGTTGAGAAAATTTAATCGGCACGCTTCCTATAACGTCATCTAATATAGGACGGAGGGAGTATGTCTATGTACTACAGGGCTTAAAAGCGTAATGATTCCATACCATACCTTCGGGGAGGCAACTAAAATGAACAGGCAACCAGGCATCGCCAACGGAATTGCCTCACCTAACAGTCCCACCTTTCACTTTCAGTGGCAACTTTTCATAAAGGGATACGCACTAGCGAAGATTCTTCCACCACATCAAAATGACCCAAACCTAAAGGGCAAACACGGCAGAGGAGCTGCTTGGAATTCCATGGTTCGAATAGAAATGGCACATGGTAAGCAACATGCGTAACCACCCTAGCAGACCTGACTCTTAGCAGCCACAGTATCAGTTACAAAAATTTCCAATTCATGCATCCAAGGGTTAAGTATCATGGTGCCTCGAGCAGTTCCACCCTAAAGTGTCAATTAATTATCAACTGGCCACAAACGTCTGCAACTCACCTTCCTGGATAGTTCTACACAGACGCCTGCAACTCACATTCCTGGATACTTCTGGTACACCGTCTAATAACCTCTAATGTAGTAAAGAGTTCAACATCCTCCTCGATTCTACGCAGCATTTTCCACTGATGGCAACTTCACCTATAAAATTGAGGAAAAAAAACAACTTTATGAACCAACAGAGCAGGTTCCAAGAAGATCGCAATGAATGTCAGAACCGACTACACTTTAGCTCAAGAAAAAAAATAAACATGTGGGAGGTAACACCAAACTCTACTGACAAATAAAAAGAACTCCAGCTGAAATCAGGGTTAGCAGTCGGAGATACATCAGCTCAACAAAAATAACATGTGGCAGGCAATACCAAACTCTACTGACAGATAAACAAGTTATAGCCGAAGTCATGGTCAATAATTGTCAGACTTGTACTGAAAATTTTCAAAACTAGGACATCTGTAATGGAATGAATCTAATTAACCCCGTTTTCAACCAATCATCTATATTCACTCTCTAGATAACTGAGCTAGCATACCTACTCCACTTTAGAAGTTATAAAAAAATCAATATTTGAGCACCACTACCAAAGTACTTTCACATGCCAACTCTTAGATTTTCTATTGTGGCCATCAGTTATGCAAAAGGTATAGAATATACGAGATTGCATCAGATTGCACCATAGATCAGCATCTTGATGATCCAACTGTTGTTTTCTTTAATATTGAACCATGGGCCACAAGGAATGATGTGCTATTAGACCGCTCCAGTTGCCTTGTTATGGTAGCATGTCACCATAGTATCATAACAGACATGGCCATGAAACCCATTAACAAATTGACAATTAATTGATGGGCATGATGGCTACTGCTAATGTGGATGAAGTTGTTTAGGATTATCAAATTTACGTAGTCCAATAGTCATTGGTAGCTGTTAACCTTCCACAAATATAATTGTTAAGAACCAGGATTTCAGAAATTTGTGAAAACAACTAACCATTTTATGCTAATACTACTCTATTAACTGAAATTGGAAGCTTCCAGGAAAGGATAGCTGCTAAATTCAGACAGAGGACTTGAAAACAAAAGAAGAGAACTTCCATAATAGGAGTATTATCTTTAAAAAGAAGGTTCATTTTGGTATCTAGTTATCGATAACAATGTTGCAAAAGAGTGTTTTCTACATGCAGAATGTTTTGGTAAATCCCATGATGTAGAATATGTAAGATCATTTTCTTTTGCAAATGCTATTTCTATCAAAAATCATTGAGTACAAGTGAATCGTTTGAATTTGTAGCCAATCACAACACAGATACACATTACAAAATATAGAGCACCCTTTCCAATAACAAAATTGAATTACCACTTACCAGATCATAATTCAACACTAAAAGATGGACATATCAGGTGGTGGTCCATAAACTGATTTCCACGACAAGGGAACGATCCAACCATTTGACCCATTTCCTGTATGCGCACAGAAAGATTCATTAAGAAGGCTACTCAAACATTTCTTATGATGACAGGATGCCTAGAAACAGCATTTCCAAAAGAATTGAAACTAAGGGGGGGCAGTTTAAAGGCGTAAAGCACTTAAGAACGGTATTGTAATAGTCTGATAACAGATGAATAGATCAAAATACGCTTTTCGCAATAAGTGTTAAGGGGATTAGAAATGTACCATGGAATTTCTCAGGGTCATGACCTAGAAGTTTGCATACTGCCTCAGCTAACTGGAAAGATTCTGGCATGTTGTCGCCTTCTGAGCAGTAGCACAGTACACAAGAAACTTTCAAGCCTTTAGCCTATCACAAATAAAGAGATATAATCACATTGACTCAATCATTCGAAGCGATAAAGTCAATTGAAGCTGGAACAAAATCAGACACCTTGCAGGCAGAGAATAGTGCTGCAAATGGCAAACTCGCATAATAATCATTTATTGTCATCTCATCAGTATCATCATCCATATCTTCTGAAAGACCACCACCCTCAACTAGGCTAGCAAGATAGCTCCAACGCTTCTGAGATGGATTGTAATCCTCAAGCTTCTTCCACCCCAATTTCTCATATTCTGGATCAGAACCATCTCCGTTGCAACTTGAAAGGTAATACACCTGCATGTCACTACAATATAAAACATTGTGAACTAATGATATCAACATTGACAGAGAATCAATCCTATAAGAGAACTGCTGCAGTTAGACATTTTAGTTACCTGGATGCATCAATTACCCTCCTCTTTCCAGAATCTAAACTTGAAATAATGACAATATGGTTCTTCCCAATGCTGCTTATGAAATCAGCAACATTTTTTGCAAATGAAACCATCATCCCCTATATTGGCAACGGAAAATTGATATAGTCATGAAATAGTCAGGAAATGTATGCAATGAGACCACAAGACTAAACTAAAGGTACTAAAACTTAACAATGTAACTTTGATTGGAAGTGCACTAACTATGTTGCTTTCTTTGACAAAATCATGTTGAATCACAGAATATAGATCTCCAAAACAAAGTTATGACCCATAAGTTTGCAAGTGCATGGAGTGAAGTTAACAACAAAAAGCAAATTGATGTCTTCATGTAATTTTAAAAAGCAAGATGGAATATAGTTATCAGATACAGTGGCATACTGGCGCTAATGTTGCAGTCCATTTTCCTTGTCCGAGCCAAGAGGTATTTACACAAGAATGAAGTAAACAGGTTCCAATTACCACCACACAACTAAAGGCTGAGATCAACATACTGTAATAACGGGAGACCTTTGCTGAATGAAAGTCATCCTATGAGATGTAGATTCATAAGCTGCCAAGAGGAAGAGAGAAAGGTGGTCAGTCTAGATTCTGTATCAACAATACACACACTGACTCGATGTATGTTTATAACTTAAGGTGTTCGTAGATTAAACTTCAAATACAAAGGTCCATTGTACTCCAACTGGAACTCAGTAGGTCACTCTATCAGACGAACGAGTGCGCACAGCAGAATTGTTTGCAGCGCCAGCAGAACGCTAAAACATTTCATCGAACAGTTGGTGCTCACGGAATAAAGCGACAAACCGAAGGAACGCAAGCAGCAAAGCTGAAACAGCACATCGAACAGGAGGTAGGAATAGCACAGAGGGACAACAGAGATCGAGCACCCAACCTTCGAGAGCGAGTGCGAGGTCGCCAACGGCATCAGGGCCGAAGGCGTCGTTGCCGGCGCAGGGCAGCACGGAGGGCTCGTCGAGGTAGGCCACCCGCCTCGCCCTCGCCGAGGATATCAGAAGGTCGACGGCGAGCTGCCCCACGTTGCCAATCGACAGCGCTGGCTGTGGCCGGGTGACCGGAAGAGCAAACGTAATCGTAGGGCATCAGTTAAAACTACTAAGAACTCGATTCCAGCAATAATCAGTGGAAGCGTTAGGGTTTCAAACCATGATGAGCGTGGGACAGGAAGGCGAAAACGATCCACTCTCGACTAAGGCGAACTCCATTCCGGCGGGCGGGCAGGCGGCGGTGCAGGCTCGGCGGCTGTCGGATGAGAGCTCTCTCTACCTTGGTCGAGAAGTTGAACGACTGAACAAGACGACGACACTGAGCCTAGCAAATATGGGCCGTGGATTCAAGCTCAAAGCGAATTTGGTCCCGACTGAGCCTGGCAAATTTGAGCCCATCTTATGAAACCAGGAATAAGTCCCACCTAGTTCGACGTTTTACTGTTCTGGCCCTGCGCATTAAAATCGATGCCGTTCTTTTTTTTTTTTTTTGGCATCTCCGACTTTTAAAAAAAAAACTTATACAATATCAAATACTAAATTTCAAACTATTATATCACAAGGGTAACTACTAATCTTTCTCTGAGATATTTGATGAGAAATAAACACATACAATAGAATGACTGAATCAACAAACCTCTGCTATAAAATATATATCACCTACTTAACATAATTTTGGAAAATAATTCACAATTACTACCGTTTACACCAAAACCATCTCGATAGACGCCGCTAAGAATGAATCTTGAAAGAACATCTAGGATCTCTAAGTGTTTTGGCTGATTAATAACAACACGATTAAAGGTCTAATGAACATTGTGAGATTTGCAGGTATTTATTCACAGGTGCAAATTGATGGTTGAGATTATTTATATCCATATGAGATTGCAATTCTTAGGTTGTCTAACTTTATATTGATGAACTGGAAACAATCTAGTTGAAGCAAAAGACAACAATTATAAAATTGAAATGGTATTCACAGCATGATGTGAAGCGTGGGCAATGCACATAAATCTTGATGTGGTGCTAATGACAAGTGGGCAACTTTGAGGGACTAAACGAAAGGTGAAGGGCAAGTGACGACTTGACGGGCGAGGGACCTACCTAAGGTAAAGAACAAGCCAATTTGAAGTTAGCCATGCAAGTGGTGATTGTTCAATGTGAAAGATCAATCAAATGTTCAAAGTGACTTGGACACTTCGACACAAGTCACATGCTCAAGATGAAGGGATCATGAAGATGAAGTGATGAAGCTCTCAACAATTCAAAGTTCAAAGCGGCAAAATATTTGAAAATCAAGAACAACTCAAGTGAAAGAGAAAGCAAAATTTGGTGCGAGTTGTTTTTGTGTTTGCCCCTTCTTGGAGAGTCGCATCACTAAAGCATTGGAGACAAGTGATAGTGCTTAAGAGTAAAAACCTGAGTAGAAAAGAGTTTGAGAGAAAATGGAGGAAGTGAGAGAGGCAGCTGGCTGGGCAGCCAAACCTGGCCAGGCCGGGTAGCAAAACCGGTCATGCCAGCTTTCCCGGCCAAGACGGGTAGGTGACCCGGCCAAGGCCGCCCCTCGAACGGCTAGTTGGTGTTTGAACTGTTGAACCCGGCCAGGCCGAGTACTCAACCCGGCTAGGCCGGGTTTGTCGATTCTGCCCCAATGGCTAGTTTTAGAGATAAGGCTATAAATACCTCTCCCACTCACTCTTTCAAGGTTACTGATTCTCCCAATACCCATCCACGACCAGAAAAGCCCTCTTGCTCTCTCTACTCCCTCTTTGTGAGTGAAAAGATTACAACTTCCTAATCGATGATTAGTGAGTGAGCTTGAGCCTTTAGAGACTTGTCTTTGTGGCAAGAGTGATCCAAAGAGCTTGTGTGAGCCATCCCATTCTTGAGCACTTGAGCAAGTCAAAGATTCTCTAGTTCGTTGCGTTCTTCCACTTGGAGCTTCGGTTCCGTGGTGGCAAGGCGTCACGACGAGCACCCATGGGGTGTTGTAGGATGCCGTGGTGGCCATTGTTGTAAGGGTTGCTTCCCCGCTGAAAAAGGAAAGAAAGCTTCTTAGTGAAGAAGGTGGAAAGAGACCATTTCGGGTCCGGCCACGAGTTGACCTTGGTTGGGTCCTCACCGGCTTTCACAACGGAGAGTAGGACACCTTTGGGTGTGCCGAACTTTGGTCAAACAAATCCTCGTATCTTCTCTTGGTTTGTCTTAATCATTGTTTATATTCCACATATTTTCTTGTGATTTCCGCTTGTGCTAACTCGGGTGTTGTGGTTTGTGATTGTAGGGAGTGTTTGGACTTGTCCAAACACTTACATAAGTGCCACACATCAAGTAGTTATTCTAGTGAAGTGGTAAAAGGCATCTCGAAGTTGTTCTCAGCGCAGAAAATCGGTAGTACCGGACAACAATCGGTAGTACCGGTCGTTTGCCGGTAGTACCTGACGACATGAAGCCAAACCGTGAAACCCGGCCAAGCCAGGGTATTGGAGCCGACCTAGCCGACTTTGTCGAGTTGCAATTTTTGTGCTAATCTTTGTCTGATTTTTGGAAAAGCCTATTCACCCCTCCTCTAAGCATCGATTCGGTCATTTCAATTGGTATCAGAGCTTGGTCTCACGATTGAAGCTTAACAGCTTGTGAGGATCGATGTCTTCTTCGTGTGAGGTACCGTTTGAGTTACTCCGCAAGGATGGCTCAAACTTCTTGGTCATCACATGTTCTCAATACTTTACGTGATATGGATCCGATTTGTGAGTGTTGTAGTAGCAAGCATTCCATGCTTGGTACTCAATGCTCATACCTTACTCTTGTTTATGAGAACAATATGTGCAGAGGTTTACCATGATTGTGTAGTATGTGATGGTGAGTCCCTTGAGGATGCTCATCTTGTTTGGGTCAAACTTTGCGAAAAGTTTGGGCAACCCAAGCCTTGATGAACATCTAGGAGAAGAGATGGACTCCATCACCATCACCTCTGCATCACCCTACTAGTGAGGAGTTGAAGGAAGACGACGGGAGCAACGCAGGCCGGTTTGCTGCAGAAGAGGCAAACCCGGCCAGGCCGGGTTGGCCAACTCTACGGAAGCCCAGCCTGTAGAGGCTGACCTTCATCCAGCTGCAGAGAGCTCCCACTCCAGCAGTTTCTCTGACTTGACTTGCTTCATGGCTAAGCAAAGGCCAATGCAAGTTGAAGAAGAGAGAAAGGAGGATGAAGAAGAAGATTGCGAGGGCATTGTGATTGAAGATGATTACTTGGTTGATCATCTTAGTGACATGGACAAGTACATCTTTATGAAGATTGTCAATCACAGTGACAAGCTTGAGATGGCGATTGAGCAACAAAAGCAACTTCATGAAAGAAAAGATGCATTCACCATCTCCAAGTTGCAAGAGCTAAAGGCTAATGACCGAAAGGTATAAAAAATTAGTCAATTGAGCATGATTTGGTTACTAAATCTTATTCTAAGTGTTGTTCAACTTAGAAAAAGAAAACTTAGAGCTCAAGACAAAGTTAGATGAACTTGCTAGCAAATACAACATTCTTGAAGCAAACTTTGTTCATCTCAAGTGCTCACATGATGATTTAGTGGACACACACACTATGCTTGGAAATGACTCATGAGGTGGTAACTACATCGGTAAAATCAATTCTACCTCAAACACATACACACACTCATGCACCATCTCAATTAAATATTCCATTATGCTAATGTGTGTATCTCTCAGGCAAGCCAATCTTTGATTGAGCATGATTCAATAGAAAACAAAGAAATCAAAGATAAGGTTGAAAGATCAAAGAAGGATGTGATTCGGTTAAAGGGCAGAAGAGAAGTGTTGAACGGCAGTTATACCATGTTTTTACCCCCATCAAAACCGTCAACAAGATAATCTTTCTAGAAGGAAACCACCAAACACATAGTGACTTAGGTACAAATAACTTGGTTCCACATGTACTTGTCATTATTTGGTTGTACGCACTCAGAACAGGTACTTTTCAGTGTCCGAGAGCTCCATATGATGGTTGGGCAACCAACCAAGTATGGCTAAATGATAATACCAACTTCATAATCATTAATATCATAGCTTCTGGAGACAATGTGCAAAAGAAGGGCACATTGATGGGGTCGGCCTGACCCCACCTTGGACAAACCAGCACCACCATTGTGCTTAGAATTGCATGAAGAAGCCACCCTGCAGAAGATGGACCTTTGATGCCACCAAAGGTGGGTCGGCCGACCCCACCTTTGTGGGCCCCGAAGCTCAGCTGCACTCCAGCTGAGGTAGAGGAAACCTTCTAGAAGACCCTGGCTGGGCCTACCTGCCATAGGGGGGTCGGCCGACCCCCTCCTTGGGCCTAGCCAGGATCGGTTGAACCTCCACCGCCTTCCTCATGTTGAACACAGTGATGGAAAAGCTCCACCCTTGATCTTAAGGCGGTTATATGACGGTTTGATCCAACGGTGCATGAGTGAGGTCACAGCGGATTGATGACATGACAGTGGAGTAGCCTCTACTCCACCTCCCCCTATAAATACCCCCATAGACCTTCACTTTAGAACATGATTCATAGGAGAAACCACTATGTAGTAGTTTTAGCTCTGCTATAGTGCTGTGTTAGTTGGGAGAGAGTGAGGGAAGTCTTCAGGAGAAAGTCCCGGGCTTGTCGGGAATCTTCTCCAAGGTGTACCTCAGCGGATGCGAATCTTCAAGTAAGTTTTACATCTGAGTTCTTCTAAGTATTTGATATTCTGGTTTTGGTACTATAAGTATATACTTGCTTTACCTGTACATTGCTTTACTTAGTGAAGTGCTCTAGTCTCTCATGAAGGTTAGAGTAGTAAGTGTAGTGTAGACGTGGTGTCTAGGCTATATCTTACCAGTGTAGGTCGCTTGTCGCACGGATTGTCTGTGGGTGCTAGCAAGTGGTGACAGCCTTGTCTGGTCTTAGTATCCCATCACGTGTGTAAGACAAGTTATTAAAACGGTAGGGCATCAATACAACTGCACAGCCACCTCGGGTAGGAGTTATATCTCCTACTGTTTCGCCTGTCGCCTCTTGTAAAGAGAGGAGGTAGTGAAAGTGCAATCACTCCCTAATGTGGATTTTGGTATTGATGACCACCGAATTAGAGAACGAATGATTTCTATCGAGATGTTGAGCAATGTGAGATGATGACATGTGTTTCAAAGAACTCAATACTAACTTGCAGCTGCGGTGACCAACTCAAACGGAGGTTTAATTTCGTTTTACTTTTGAATTTGAGTTTAGGGATGCCGTACTATTAAGGAGTTCCTAAGGGATGTCAGTCAATATGTTGAATCAAGTGCTCGTATCCCAGAAACAACATCCTCACACCTAGACAATTTCAGCAATACCTAACTTACATCTTTCTGTTGAGATTTGCCAGTGCGGCAGTGCCGCACTTTAACCGACCGTTGGACGACAGCATATAAATGCTACTTTTTCTCCTCTCAACGGTCTCTTCTTCCAGCTCCCGACTTTCTGCCCGTTACAGACAAAAAAAGCAGCTTCCCTCTCTCCTCCATTGTTGACCTTGAGCTCAAAGTTGGATCTCCACTTTCCACCATAGAAACTTGAGAAAAGGGCAGCAACTTGCGAGTTGAGAGCAAATCTACTGATTCTCAAAATTTGAGAGCACTTGGTTCACGTTTGGCCGGCGTTCTTGAGGTCTACTCCTTGGAGCTTTGCTCCTAGCCAGCTAGGCGTCGCCCTAGAGCTTGCCAACCTCATTGTGGCAGCCTAAGGAGGTTTGTAATCTTGTGTGCAGCTAAGAAATCACCCCTCTATTCAAGAGTTCACTCTCTTGATTTGAGAACGAGGAATAGGGCAACCTTTGTGGTAACCCTAGCCTTTTGTGGCAAGCCTCAACAACGTGGATGTAGGCAAGCCTAAGTGGCGAGCTGAACCACGGGATAAATCACCGTGTGCTGTTGTCTCCACATTATTCTTGTGTTGTTGATTTGTTCTAGGGTTTGCTTCGATTTGGTGATTTAGAGGATTTCTGTGGTATCCAGTCTTCGAGCCGTGAACTTTAGTTAAATTCTGGAAACAAGCTGTAGGGAGTATACTCTTTCTATCCATATATCACTTGCACAGTTTGGTTCAGTTTTCACAGTGTGGCAGTGCCGCCCTGAATTTTGATATCAGTTCAAGTTGAGTTTTTGCAGGCCTATTCAACCCCCTCTAGGCTTTCAGTGATCTTGCAAGTGGTATCAGAGTAAGGTTGCTTCGTATACGCTTCACCGCGTGAAGTATGGAGCCGGGAGCGAGCTCAACTCGATCCGCTCAAGTTGACCCGAAGAACGTGGATCTCCATGATACTGACAGCAAAAGCAGTGAGCTCTCAGCCTCCACAGCAAGGGAGGATCTTCCTCTTCTGACCTCCGACCCCGACAAAAGGCAACAAGATAAGGAAGAGAGAAGAAGAAGAAGAAGAAAGACCGAAAAGAAGCAAAGAAGAGAAGCTCGTGAACAAGAAAGAGAGAAGCAAAGGCTAGCTGAAAAGAAGAAAAGAAAGGAAGAAAGAAGACTCAAGAGAGAAGAAAGGAAGAAGATAAGGAAAGCTAGGAAGAAAAAGGAAGAGAAGGACAAGGCGGTGCACACGTCATCTAGTGAGCTCTCTAGTAGCTCCGATGATGGCGATGATGATGTCTCCTACCACGCATCCAAGAAGGACAAGGGCAGCAGCACCACCAAGAAGAAATATGCGGCCGTATCCTTTAACTATGCTTTTATGACTAACCGTGATCGCAAGTCTTTCATCAATGTGCCCGCGGACAAGTTACCTTATTTCGATGGGACTAACTTTGCCAAGTGGAAGCACTTGATGAGGGCTTATCTTATAGGTCTTCATCTCGGCATTTGTGATATTGTGTGCAATGGATTTGAGCCTCCCGTCGACCCCGAGCAGCCCACACATGAGGAGTTATTGGCTGTCCATTTGAATGGGCAAGCCATTAGTGTGCTACTTAGTGCTTTGGATGGAAATGAGTACAACCGGGTGATGAGAGTTGATGTGGCAAAACAGATTTGGGACACTTTGCATCTTGCTCATGAAGGTGTTGACAAAGTTAGAAAGACAAAGATTGAAATATTGATGGCCAAGTTTAATAGGTTTATTATCTTGGATGATGAAGGGTCACAAGCTATGTTTGATAGATTGATGACACTTGTTGGCAAGATTAGAGGCTATGGGTGTGATGACTTAGATGATTACAAGGTGGTAAAAGTCATGTTGGAGGCTTACTCACCTATAAATGAGACCGTAGTTACTCTAATTAGAGACAAGAAGAAGTTTGAGCAATTCACCCCCAATGATGTGCTTGGTAGACTTTTGACATTTGATATGCAAAGAGAAGAAGCAAATGAGAGAAGAAAGCTTGGAGAGTTGCAAGCTAAGTTAGAGGGCTTGAAAGTGAAGGACATAGCACTCAAATCAAGCAAGCCAAGTCAAAGTTACAAGCACAAAGGCAGCAAGCAAGCAACTACAAGCAAAGGCAAAGAAATCAAGCAAATTCAAATAAAGGTTGAGTCTACATCATCCTCAAGTGAAAGTGAAGATAACAATACCAAGTTCAAGGAAATAGAAGATGTGGCTCTCTTCATGAACAAGTATGGCAAAGGGTTGAAGAAGCAAGGTTACAAGCTTGTGAAGAAGAGATTTTCCAATAAGAAGAAGAGAACTTGTTATAAGTGTGGTAGCACCGAGCACTTCATTGCCCAATGTCCTCATGTTGAAGAAGATGGCAAGAACAACAAGGACAAGAGAGAAAACAAGCAAAAGTACAAGAGGGGCAGCAAGAAGACAATGGAAGAAGCTCACATTGGTAATGAATGGAACTCAACATATGATAGCTCAAGTGATGAAGATGAGAAGATTGCAACCGTGGCTATCCAAAAAACATCTTCACCACCCAAGCTCTTCAACAACTTGACCGATGATGATGACTACTACTCCCCTCACATTTGTCTCATTGCAAAGGGTGAGAAAGTAAAAGCTAAATCCAAACCTTCACTTCCTCCTAGTGATATCTCTAGTAGCGAACTTAGTGAAAGCTCTAGTGATGGAGTTTCAAGTGATGAGGAGCTAGATAACATAACCAAGAACTTGGACCTTAAAACTAAATTCTTCATCTCTAAATTAATGGAAAATTTAGAAAGTGTTCAAGCCGAACTAGAATCTAGAGAGGAACTTCTTATCAAATAAGAAAATATCTATATTGCTAGCAATGAAGCACTTGTTTTGGAAAGGAATGAGGTGGAATCCTTGCGCAAGGCTATGGCCAAAGAGCAAGAGGACCATGCACTCACTAAAAAGGCTCATATTGCACTTGATGAAAAGTATTGTGTTTTATGTGAAAAGCACAAAGAACTTGAGTTGCAATATAACCTTCTTTGGGAGAGCACCTCAAATCTTTCTAAAACAAATGACACCTCTATTGCCTCCACTAGTAAAGGATATGGAAAATGTCATGATCTTGATTTGGATATCTATGCTACTAACCTTGCAAACATAGAGGCTATGAAGGTGGAAATAGCTAGGCTCAATGAAATAGTTGCTAAAGAGAGCAAATATGAGAACAAGCATGTTAGTGGCCAAGTAAATCAACCAAAGAAGCCAAAATTCAAGGATGGAAGACATCCACACATCAAGACCGGACTTGGGCACCAACATGGAGGCAAAACAAATGGGAGAAAGGTAATAAATGGTTATGAATATGTGCATTTCACTTCTAACAGCAGTGGAAGTACAGAGGGACCTGCACAGAGACCAGCACGACCAGCCCCCCGAGCAGCACTGCACCCTGTCCAGGGCGGCAGTGCTGCTCCCCCAAAGAAAGGGAAGGTCACTTCCACTGCATCTGGAAATGATCAGCACAGAAAGAAGGTCTCCCAGCCAAAGCAGGTTCCACAAAAAGGCAAGAAAACAATCTGGAGACAACCAAACAAGTATTTCTATCAACCGAAGACCGTTGCACCTAGACAAAGCTTGAGTTCTTGCTTTGTGTTGAAGAACAACAGTAAGGGTGAAGTGGTTGCCAAGTACATTGGCAAAGAAAACAATGTTTATCATAACACTTCTATTTGAATTCCTAAGTTTCTTGTAACTAACATGCAAGGCCCCAAGAACATTTGGGGACCTAAATCAAGGAACTAAACTTATTTTGTAGGCATGCTCCTCCGGTGGATCAAGTTGGATGCTTGATAGTGGATGTACAAATCACATGACCGGAGAGAAGAGTATGTTCTCATCCTACACCCACAAGGAAGACTCAAATGAAAACATTGTCTTTAGAGACAATTCCAAGGGAGGTGTGTTAGGTCTTGGTAAAGTTGCAATCACTCATGAACATTCAATTACTAATATTTTATATGTTGATTCGTTAAGTTACAACTTGTTGTCTATGTCACAATTGTGTGAAATGGGCTACAATTGTCTCTTTACGGATAAGGGTGTGAAAGTCACTAGAAGGGAGGATTCCTCTATTGCTTTTACGAGTCAACTAAAGGGAAAGCTTTACCTAGTTGATTTCAATAAAGAGAAAACCAACCTTGAGACTTGTTTAGTGGCAAAATCTAGCATGGGCTGGCTGTGGCATCGCCGCCTAGCACATGTTGGGATGAGAAACTTGGCCAAACTTCTAAGAGACAACCACATCCTTGGACTAACTAATGTTCATTTTGAGAAAGACAGGATTTGCAGCGCTTGCCAGGCTGGAAAGCAAGTAGGCGTACCACATCCACCAAAGAGCATCATGACCACCACTCAACCATTGGAGTTGATTCATATGGATCTCTTTGGGCCGGTTGCCTATCTTAGCATTGGTGGTAACAAATACGGCTTAGTTATTGTTGATGACTATTCTCATTTCACTTGGGTGTTCTTTGTTTATGATAAGTGCCAGGTACAAGAGAAGGTGAAAACCTTTGTTAGGAGGGTACAAAAGGAATTCGATCTCCCCATCAAGAAAGTGAGAAGTGATAATGGGACCGAGTTTAAGAATACCCTAGTGGAGGAATTTCTTGATGAAGTGGGCATCAAGCATGAGTTTTCAACTCCATACACCCCTCAACAAAAAGGTGTAGTAGAGAGGAGGAATAGAACACTCATTAATATGACAAGGACAATGCTTGATGAATACAAGACGCCGGACATCTTTTGGAGTGATGCCGTCAACACCGCTTGTCATGCCATCAACCGTCTCTACCTACACAAGAAGTTGAAGAAGACCTCCTATGAGCTCCTCACCGGTAACAACCCCAAGGTGTCATACTTTAGAGTGTTTGGGTGTAAGTGTCTTATACTTAACAAGAAATCCAAAACCTCTAAATTTGCACCTAAAGTTGATGAAGGTTTTCTACTTGGTTATGGATCAAATGAGCATACCTACCGTGTCTTCAAAAAAAACTCCGGTCGAGTTGAAGTAACGGTAGATGTGACATTTGATGAATCTAATGGCTCTCAAGTAGAGCAAGTTGACTCTAGTGTTGTAGATAAGGAGGATCCACCTTGTGAGGCTATCAAGCAATTGACCATTGGCGATATAAGACCACAAGAAATTCCTACAGCCAAACAGGGGGAGACTCAAGATGCTGCTGAACAAGACTCCGCTGACGCACTCACCAGAGAAGAGAAGGGCACTCTTGCTACAGAAAAGCAGGGCGGTAGTGCCGCCCCCTCCTCAGCAGCCAGAACTGAGTTAGGTCTGGACCATGGTCTAGATCTTGCTCCAATCTTTGATCTGGAAGATTGTGATGAGCCAGAAGAACAGCAAGAAGGTGTTGAGCATCCAAGGCTACATCAAATGATTCAACGGGATCACCCGTTGACAATACCCTTGGGAGTCTTCGAAAGGGGGTAATGACTCGTTCTCATTTAGCAAATTTTTGTGAACATTACACGTTTGTTTCCTCTTTGGAGCCTCTTAAGGTTGAAGATGCACTTGGAGACCCAGATTGGGTATTGGCGATGCAAGAAGAGCTCAACAACTTCACAAGAAACCAAGTGTGGACCTTGGTGAAGAGACCTAATACAAATGTGATTGGCACCAAATGGGTCTTCCACAACAAGCAAGATGAGAACGGCGTGGTGACAAGGAACAAGGTAAGATTGGTTGCTCAAGGCTTCACTCAAGTAGAGGGTTTGGACTTTGAGGAAACATATGCACCGGTGGCTAGGCTTGAAGCAATTCGGATGCTTCTTGCCTATGCTGCCCATCATGACTTCAAGTTGTATCAAATGGATGTCAAAAGTGAATTCCTCAATGGTACAATCCAAGAGCTTGTCTATGTTGAGCAACCATCGGGTTTTGAAGATCCCAAATTCTCCAACCATGTCTACCAACTCCAAAAGACGCTCTATGGGCTTAAGCAAGCACCAAGAGCATGGTATGAATGGGTTAAGGACTTCTTGCTCATGCAAGGCTTTGAAATAGGCAAAGCCGATCCTACTCTCTTTAATCATAAGTTTGCTAAAGATATCTTTGTATGCCAAATATATGTCGATGACATAATATTTGGTAGTACTAACCAATCTTTTTGTGAGGAGTTTAGTAGGATCATGACTAAGAGATTTGTGATGTCCATGATGGGTGAATTGAAGTTCTTCCTTGGTTTTCAAATCAAGCAATTGAAGGAAGGAACATTTATTTGTCAAACGAAGTACACCCATGATATGCTCAAGAAGTTTGACATGGTGAATGCAAAGCCCATCAAAACTCCCATGCCAATAAATGGACATCTTGATCTAAATGAAGAAGGGAAAGACGTTGATACAAAGGTATATCGTTCTATGATCGGCTCTCTACTTTACTTGTGTGCATCTAGGGTGGACATAATGCTTAGTGTGTGCATGTGTCCTAGATTTCAAGCCAATCCTAAAGAATGTCACTTAACCGCTGTTAAAAGAATCTTGAGATATTTAGTTCATACTCCAAATCTTAGCTTGTGGTATCCTAAGGGCTCTAAGTTCAATCTACTTGGGTATTCAGATTCCGATTACGCCGATTGCAAAGTAGATAGAAAAAGCACTTCGGGGACGTGTCAATTTCTTGGACGGTCCCTAGTGTCTTGGAGCTCTAAAAAGCAAAATTGTGTAGCTCTTTCCACCGTCGAAGCAGAGTATGTTGCAGCCGGCGCTTGTTGTGCTCATCTACTTTGGATGAGGCAAACCTTAAAAGATTTCGGATGTCACTTCACCAAAATCCCACTTTTGTGTGACAATGAAAGTGCCATAAAACTTGCAAACAACCCGGTAAGTCACTCAAGAACAAAACACATAGACATCCATCATCACTTTTTGAGAGACCACGAAACCAAAGGAGATATCGAAATTCACCATGTGAGCACCGAAAAACAACTAGCCGATATCTTCACTAAGCCTCTCGATGAGTCAAGATTTTGAGCTTTGAGAAATGAACTAAATATAATTGATTCAAGGAACCTGGCTTGACATGTAGCACACACTTGTTTGACAACCTAGCGACCTAGGAAAAGTTTTAGAAAAGTTTCATATTGTCTTTCAAAACTAATTCAAAGAGGTTTTCAAGGCATATGACCATAGTTTTTATTGTTGATTGTTTCTGGTTATAATATCTTAAAAATATATATATCTCTGTGATAGAAATAGGGTCGAGAAAATAGGTTTTGAAAATCCCTGTTTGGGCAGGGCGGCAGTGCCGCCCATAGGGTGCGGCAGTGCCGCACTCTGAAACCTGAGCGGTTTCGACCCAAATTTCTTTGAGACGTGGGGCCTGACTCTCTCATCTACTTCTGGCCGCCCCACCGTCTCTCTGCCTCTGTTTCGTTCCCAGACCGCGTCGCCCCCTACTCCTCCGCTCTCACGTGAAGTTGAGAGCGCCGGTGTTCCTCGCCGCCGTCTTGCCGGAGTTTCCCCGGCATTGGTGCACCTAGGGCCAGCATCTCCTGGTTCTTCTCGTGCTGGTCAAGGTGTGGAGGTGTGGACATTGCTCATCTTTCCTCCTCAATCTTCGGTTTGAATCAAGGTGAAACCCTAAACCATATCGATCTATGCAATGCGTGATTTCCAGTTGTGGATTCGAGTTTTCAGGGGTAGTATCATGGATTTAGGGGGAGTTTTTGTGGTGAAATCGTGGAAGAAACCCGACTCGATTCTGGGAACCCTAGCCAGGGCGGCAGTGCCGTCCTGCAGGGGCGGCAGTGCTGCACCTTGCAGGAGCAAGAGCTCCGGGCCAGGTTTCCGTGGATCGATTTAGTTTTCCTCCAGGATTTCATTTTCAAAAGTTCACTTCTCAGATCCAAAATATTGCTCCCTGTCTCATTCATAGATGGATTTTGAAAGGATCTACAATGCCTAGAGGGGGGGTGAATAGGCGTAGTATAAAACCTGAAACTCAAACTCAATTGAAAAGTGAGAACAGAGACCGGTACTACCGGGATTGGACCGGTACTACCGATACCTGTCGGTAGTACCGATGCAATCCGTCGGTACTACCGGTCAAGAACAGATAGCTACGAAACCAAGATTAACTACAGAGTAAGTTTAGATCTATGCTATACCAAACCACCCAAGTGTATGTAGAGTTCCTTGCAACCTTCACCCTAACTTGAATCACCACCAAATCGTAGATCGGGCCTCCAAACCTAAGAACAAGTTAGAGAGAGAAAGAGCACGGTCGAAGCCGTGACACCACAAGTAGACACAACAACAAAGAGAGCAAGGGACAAGTTATTTATCCCGAGGTTCGGTCAATCCACAAAGGAAGGCCTACTCCTCGTTGTTGAGGTGACCACAAAGGTCGGAGTCTATTTCACCTCCTTTCCTCACTCAAGGTTACCACAAAGGTCACTTGAGTTTCTTCACTAGAATCTTGGGGTGATACAAACACTTCGGGGAGCCCTCACAAATGAATCAAACCGGGCTCTCCCGAAGAACGCCTAGCCGCCTAGGGTTCTAAGAACCCAAGAGTAACAAATGCAAAGCAAAGCCGGCTAGAGGGAGGAATCAAGTGCTCAAACAATGGATTTAAGTTTTCCTCACTCGAATCTCACTTCTCAACTTGAAACTTGCAATGGATTGAGCTATGAGCAATGAATATGT
Source organism: Eremochloa ophiuroides (assembly GCA_038502445.1). Taxonomy (NCBI): domain Eukaryota; kingdom Viridiplantae; phylum Streptophyta; class Magnoliopsida; order Poales; family Poaceae; genus Eremochloa; species Eremochloa ophiuroides. The sequence goes on from JAHLJS010000002.1 coordinate 8,408,736, forward strand.
GTGAGAGAGAGTGGGAGAGCAAGAGAGAGCTGTTGTCTCGGGTTGGTAGGCAATAAAATGAAGTGGGTAACGTTCTAAAGAAGAGGGAAGAAGTATTTATACTTCCTCCATCTGGGAGCTACCGGTACTACCGATTCCTACCGGTAGTACCGATGCTACCTCAGCAGATCGAACGTTAAAAGTCTGACACACGCACTGCACGAGGCCCCAACGGTAGAAAAGTTTGTCAGTCAAGCTGACTTGACCGGTACTACCGGTGGTACACCGGTACTACCGATACAACAGTCAACCTACTACCGAAGTACAGTCGTTACTACCGATCTAGACCCTGGGTAACTGCTTGGGCAAAGTCCTACCGGCACTACCGGTCAAGGACCGGTACTACCGCTCTGGAACCGGTACTACCGGATTAAAATCCGGTACTACCGAAATATAGTTACTCAAACCCGAGAGCAGCGAGTTGGCTGGGAGGAGTCTCGGCGCTAAGTCCTACCGGTACTACCGATTCAGAGTCGGTACTACCGGTTCAAAATCGGTACTACCGGATTAAAATCCGGTACTACCGGAATAAACTTTTGTGGAACCCGAGAGCAAGCAGTTCGCTGGAGAGGATCCTGCTCTAAGTCCTACCGGTACTACCGGTCCAAGACCGGTACTACCGATTCTCCAGGGGCAGAACAGGATAGGGCAGTGCACAAGTGTGTGAAGGTGTCTCTCAAGCATGTTTGTTTAAGTCAATATTTGAGCACTTTAAACCTTCTACTAGTCAACTAGCTATGCATCCCTCTTGATAGTGCGGTAGTCCTATACTCAATAAAAGATAAAACTTGCTAAATTATGAGTAAAGATCACCAAGTAACTCGGTCAAGTTGGAGGGGTGCTGTTTCACCAAATATTTCAATTTGCTCATTCATATGGACTAACACCTGCACATAATCTTGATAAAACCGTTAGTCCCTAATTTGATTGTCATTAATCACCAAAATCCCACATAGGGGGTGAATGCACTTACAAACTCCCCCTTTTTGGTAATTGATGACAACCAAATTAGGCTTATATATGATTGAGATAAATTGAAGCTTTTGAATCCAACATTTAGGATGGAGCTCCCCCTTAATGTATGCATAGGATTTGAATTCCAAATAATGACCATAGTCAAGAGTGCATACATTTAGAGAGGTTCCCCCTAAATCTTGTAATTCGTGGGGTGCCAAAAAGAGTGTGACAAGAACAAGTGATAAGCGTGAAGCATAGGAAAAATTCAAGTCACAAATAAATCACAAACCACAAGATAAAAGCAAACTCACTAAGATAACATTGAATACAAGAGTTATACCTCCAACTAAGCATTACACCAACAAAGTTCTTGTCCAACACATAGTTCACCACGAAATATATAAATATTACAAACCATAACTAAAGTCTGGACCACCATGGGGCAAAGCAAGTCGCAACTTAATTAATACATCATAATAAAGCCTAACACTCCCCCTTTGGCATCAAGTGCCAAAAAGGGTAGGCACGCAAGAAAGCAAAGCTAGTCGTCGTCCTCGTCGACGTCGTCATCGGAAGGCTCCTCCTGGTCATCGTCGTCGTCCTCGTCCTCATCCTCATCGTCCTAACCACCCGCTGCACGTGAAGACTCGGCGTACTCCTCAAAAGGATCGCGAAACTCGCGCAAAGGAGAAGAAGGAGGTATGCCGAGCTTGTCTTCAATAGCTCGAAGGCGGCGGTCATCCTTCTCAGCCTTATAGCAAAAGGCCGAGAAAATCTTCTGGAGTGCATGCTTGATGGCACCACTGCGACGACGGCGAGGTCCAAGCCCACGAGAGGAGCTAGGGCCCCGAGAGGAGCTAGGGTCAGCGGTGGAGCGAGCGGCACCTCGAGTGCGGCGCACCGAAGACGGACGCTGGGGCGAGTCCTCCTCATCCTCCTCATCCACATCCTGTGGAGGCCTACGAAGACGCAGGAAGTCATTCTTGGCTTTAGGAGTGTGGAGGTTCCGGACCTTGACTTGCTCATGCTTGCGATCATGAGCAAATGAAAGACCAACCACTTGCTCAATGATGTGCATTAGGTAGGGAGCAAATGGAAGGTGGCGCTGAGGATCAATAGAAGCAGAATAGATTTTGCGCCAAAGAAAGTCCGAGACAGAGAAGCGAGCACCCCTCTCGCCAAAGCGCAAGAGAATCTTAGGAGCATCATGCTGAAGGTGCAATGAATCCCCAATCTTTGGATTAATGGTGCTTCGAATGAGATTATTGAGGACATAATAATAGGGACGAAGATAGGTGTTTTTGAAATCAGGAGTCTTCCCGGGAAGGTAAAAGTGCCGGATGTCCCGATAGGTGATATGATCATGCCCATCAAAGATACTAGGAGCATCACGGTCAGCTTGACCAAACCCAAGAAGACAAGAAAAAGTGACATAATCAAGACGATAATGCTGCCCTTGCGTCATCCAATGCATGACACGATTCTCAACTTCCAAATGATAGGTGGAGTAAAATTGAGCAATTATTTCAGTATTCCAGGAATACTGAAAAGCCATCAAATTTAGCAAACCCCACGCCTCAAGATCATTCACCAAAGCAACAACATCCGGATCATCAAAAGCACGAAGGGAAACAAGATCAATTGCTTTGGGAGCAATGATAGGAACAGCACCAGTGGGTTCTTGACAACCCAAAATGACAGAATGATAGTAATCAAACTGGAACTGACTCCAAAAACGAGCCTCAAGAGAGGGATCCTTGACATACAGGTAAGGATTTTCATTGCGTTGCTGCCTCAACTCTTGAAGTTTGTGGCGATAATCAATAGGAGAACGCACTGAAAACCCACCACCAGCTGCAGGAGCGCGAATGCGAGCGTTGAAATGCTGGTGGCGAGGGAGATTGCGAGAGAGAATTAGCTGCACATGCTCAGGGGTCCGAGGGACAACCCGAGGATCAATCGCCTTGCCAAGGATACGAATATTTGCCTCGGCATCCGACGCCCTAGCAGGCGGAGGAGCGGTCCTCGCGCGCTCCGCATGAGAGCGTGGGACGTGCGAATACATGCTAGAGTGGAGAGGCTGACCACTCGGCTCATCATCGCCATCTCCGTCATGGGAGCCGCGACCTCGATGTGAGCTCTCGCCACGGGCGGCACGGACGGGGTTCTTGCGCTTTCCACCTTCGCGAGACATGCTTGAGTCAACGAATAGGGCCGAATCCGCAAGCTTGAAGAGGTTGGGGCCGCTTCCAAGTCGTCCAAGAGAGGCTCCAAGGAGAGGAGAAGATCTTCCTCAAAGGGATTTGGCAATGGTGGAGGGAGGAAGGAGATCGGGGAGGAGGATGGGAGAAGGGGGCGAGGGAGAGAGAGGCAGGGGACGGGCCGGGTGGGAAAGAAGTGAAGAGGCAAGAGAAGAAGAGAAGGAGAGGAGAGGTTTTAACCCAGACCCACGCCTTACCGGTAGTACCGACGGAATCACCGGTACTACCGATAAGCGGCCGGTACTACCGGCCAGAAACCGGTACTACCGACAGTCCAGAAACAGGATGGGGTACTCTACAGCCAAGGTGAACTAAATGAGGAACTAGAACCCTTCCAAATGTGACTAGACACCAGCAAAGCAATACAAAACCATAGTCACACTTGAAGGAATGTTGAAAAAAATAGATTTTGAAAGACATAAATGTAAGTTTTGCAACGATTTTTCTATAATCTCTAGGTGAAAACAATGAACATGTGCAAGAGATCATTCTAGGTTACTAGAATCAATGATATTTAGCTCACTCCTCAAAGCACAAAATCTTGACTCGTCTAGGGGTTTTGTAAAGATATCGGCTAGTTGATCTTCGGTTCTCACATGAGTAAGAACGATATCTCCTTTGGTTTCGTGGTCTCTCAAAAAGTGATGCCGGATATCTATGTGCTTTGTACGAGAGTGGTTTACGGGATTGTTTGCCAATTTAATGGCACCCTCGTTGTCACACAAAAGAGGAATCTTGTTTACCTCACAACCAAAGTCTTTTAAGGTTTGCTTCATCCAAAGTAGTTGGGCACAACAAGCGCCGGCCGCAACATACTCGGCTTCGGCGGTGGACAAGGCAACACTCGTTTGCTTTTTAGAACTCCAAGACACCAAGGACCTACCAAGAAATTGACAAGTCCCGGATGTACTCATTCGATTGATTCTACAACCACCATAATCCGAATCGGAATAGCCAATCAAATCGAATGTAGAGCCCTTAGGATACCACAAGCCAAAATTAGGAGTGAGAACTAAATATCGAAAAATTCTTTTAACCGCCATCAAATGACATTCTTTTGGATTAGCTTGATATCTTGCACACATTCCTACACTAAGCATTAAGTCCGGCCTAGAGGCACAAAGGTAGAGAAGAGATCCAATCATGGAGCGATATACCTTTTGATCGACGGCCTTACCATCCTTTAGTAAATCATTGTGGACGGTTGTTGGCATTGGAGTCTTGATGGCCTTAGCTTTGTCCATGCCAAACTTCTTCAACATGTCTTTGGTGTACTTGATTTGGCTAATGAACGTGCCATCCTTGAGTTGCTTGATTTGAAAACCAAGAAAGTAGTTTAACTCACCCATCATAGACATTTCAAACCTCTTTGTCATAATCCTACTAAATTCCTCGCAAAATGCCACATTAGTACTACCAAATATTATGTCATCGACATATATTTGGCAAACAAAAGTATCATTCTTAACTTTGCGAGTAAAGAGAGTGGGATCGGCCTTTCCTATCTCAAACCCTTGTTTGAGAAGGAAGTCCTTAAGACAATCATACCAAGCTCTAGGGGCTTGCTTGAGCCCATAGAGTGCCTTGTCGAGTTTGTAGACGTGGTTGGGAAATTTAGGGTCTTCAAAGCTCGGTGGTTGCTCAACATACACCACTTCGGATAGGGGGCCGTTGAGGAATGCACCTTCGATTTGGGTGAATCCTTGAGCTACCAACCGTGCCTTATTTCTTGTCACGGCGCCAAACTCGTCTTGTTTGTTGCGGAAGACCCATTTGGTTCCTATCACATTTTGCTTGGGTCTTTCCACCAAGGACCAGACTTCATTCCGTTTGAAGTTGTTTAGTTCTTCTTGCATGGCCATCACCCAATCCATGTCCTTAAGTGCTTCTTTCACTGTCATGGGTTCAAAAGAGGAGACAAACGAGTAATGTTCACAAAAAGAAGCTAATCGTGAGCGAGTGACGACTCCCCTTTGAATGCTTCCCAGTATGTTATCAACGGGATGATCCCGTTGAATGCTATGATGCACTCTTGGATGTGGCACTAGTGATCTTCTTTGCATTGGACCATCATCATCATGATCTTGATCAATTGTTGCACTATCTTCTCTTGTTTCTTGATCATCTTGTTGATCTTCTACTTGTCCTTGGTCTTGATCATTTCCTTGATGTTGATCATGAGCTTGATGTGTATTCCCATCACTCGGAGTAGTAGGTGCGGAAGCTTCACCACATGCATTTTCATGCACATGATAAATAGTTGAGTCAAGAGGGGAATACATAATTGAATCCTCTTCTTCATCTTGTGTCTCCTTGGGCTTTACATCACCGATGGCAAGCTTCTTGATTGCTTCACTTGGAGGAACATCTTTACCTACAAGCTCATCATTGACTTGCTCCTTTTGAGAGCCATCAGATTCATCAAAGGACACGTCTACCGTTAGTTCAATATTGCCGGTGACATTATTGAACACACGATATCCATGTTCGTTAGTACCATAACCAAGTAGAAAACCTTCATGTACCTTTGGTGCAAACTTTGAGCTTTTGGTTCTCTTATTAAGTATGAAACACTTGCAACCAAAAACTCTAAAATAGTGCACCTTAGGTTTGTTACCGGTTAGAAGCTCATATGGAGTCTTATTCCGAAGCTTGTGAAGATATAGGCGGTTTATGGCATGACAAGCGGTGTTAACCGCCTCCGCCCAATAATTGCGTGGAGTCTTGTACTCATCCAACATTGATCTTGCGGCTTCAATGAGAGTTCAATTCTTTCTCTCCACAACACCATTTTGTTGTGGAGTGTATGGAACCGAGAACTCATGCTTGATGCCTTCTTCATCTAGATAGGCTTCAATGTTGGTGTTTCTAAACTCCGTTCCATTGTCACTTATAACTCTCTTGATCTTCACTTCAAACTCATTTTGTGCTCTTCTTGCAAACTTCTTGAAGATGCCTTGTGTTTCACTTTTATCTATCATAAAGAACACCCAAGTGAAACGAGAATAATCATCAACAATTACTAGTCCATATTTGTTACCGCCAATGCTTTGGTAAGCGACGGGTCCAAATAGGTCCATGTGAAGTAGCTCCAATGGTCTTGTGGTTGATACAACATTCTTGATTGGATGCTTTGCTCCTACTTGCTTTCCGGCTTGGCATGCACTGCAAATTTTATCTTTCTCAAATGAAACATTTGTTAGTCCAAGAATGTGCTCGCCTCTTTGAAGTTGGGCCAAGTTCCTCATCCCAACATGTGCTAGCCGGCGATGCCAAAGCCAACCCATGCTAGATTTTGCCATTAAACAAGTCTCGGGCTCAACCTTATTAGTTGTGAAATCAACTAGATAAAGTTTGCCTTTCAAACGACCCGTAAATGCAATAGAGGAATCCCTTCTTCTATAGACGGTCACACCCTTATCCGTGAAGAGACAATCGTAACCCATTTCACAAAGTTGAGAAACGGATAACAAATTGTAACTTAACGAATGCACAAGTAAAACATTCGAAATAGAATTTTCGGTTGAGATAGCAATTTTACCCAAACCGAGCACTTCTCCTTTACCATTGTCGCCAAACACAATGTTTTCACATGAATCATGATTTGGTTGAAATGAAGTGAACATGTTCTTTGCTCCGGTCATATGATTGGTGCATCCACTATCCAACACCCAACTTGTTCCACCGGAGGCATATTCCTACAAAAATAAATCAAGTTCTTGTTTTAGGTACCCAAATGGATTTGGGTCCTAGGGGGTTAGTAACATAAGTTTTAGGCACCCAAACACTCCTCATGATTTCTCTCTTCTTGAGTACACCAACATACTTCACAACTATCTTGCCATCTTTACCCCAACAACACATGTAATCACTAGCATAGGTTCGTGAGATGGGCACTTGTTGCTTGGGTTGTTCCATTTGCATCTTTTTGTTGGACTTGTCATTTGCAAGCGGAGTAGATGAACTTGTGACCTTGTTTGCCTTGTTTATGAGCTCAAAGAGAGGAACTCCCTTGTTGAACCTCACACAAGGCACTCCATTGATCATGTTTCTTCCATTGGCTTTGCCATTATACTTACTAAAACCAACTCCTTCCTTGATGGATGGATGCCTTGCGAACTTGAGAGTGAGCCTTGGTTGTTGGTCTTTGCACTTGCAACCATTTCTCAATATCATGTTTAACCTATGAATCTCCTTGTCCTTCTTTGCTATTTCAACAAGGTTAGTTGCATATGCATTTATATCAACATTTTGACACTTTTTACAACTTTTACTTGTTGATGTGCTAGAGTCATCAGAAACCTTGGAGGAGGTTGAGGGGCTATTGCAAAGAGCATTATAGTTTAGCTCAAGTTTTTGATACTTTTCTTGTAAGCTTGTGAGGCTTTCTTGAGCTATGGTATACTTGTTCTTTACACTAGCAATTAAGTCATTGGCCGTGGTACACTCCTTTGTCAACCTCTTAATAGAGTCATTGGCTAAGGATAGTTCCACGGTCAATTTCTCAACTTTCAACCTTTCTTCGGTTAGAGAAGCTTCAAGTGCAAGATTCTTTTCTCTTTCTTGCGAAATCAAATCACCTTGCATTTCAAGACTTTCATTCCGACTTTCTAATTTCATTAGCAATTTGATTATTTTGTTGCCTCCTTTCTTACCAAATTTTATTATCAAATTCCTTTTATATTCATTCATCTCATCATTTTCATTATCACTATGTTCATCACTTGAGCATGTAGGAGAGTTGTGTGGTACCTTCTCCCCCTTAGCCATAAGGCAAGTTGGAGTGACGTTATCGTCGTCGGAGAGGTTGATGAAGAGCTTGGATGAAGATGAGTTGTTGGTGAAGAAGCTTGGAGAAGATGTCATGTGAATGGCAATGTTTGCGGCACCCTTCTCCTTGTCCTTCCCTTTGGTCTTCTCATCATCACTTGACTCATCACTAGAATACCATTCTTCACCAATGTGTGCTTCACCTCTTTTCTTCCTTCTATTCTTCTTGTCATCATCTTTGTTGGACTTGTTCTTCTCTTTGTTTTGCGGACAATCGGCAATGAAATGATCATGGGCACCACACTTGTAGCAAACTCTTTTCTTGTTTCTTTTACTTCCATCACCATAGCTCTTCCTTGACATCCTTCTTCTCATGAATCTTTTGAAGTTCTTGACAAGGAGTGCGGCTTCATCATCGGAATCATCATCTTCTTCACTTGAGCTATCATCATTGTACTTCTTTCTTCTTTCTTGAGTTGATGCATGTTCATGATTTGCCTTGAGAGCCACACATTTCTTGTTGCTTGTTTCTTGTGATTGATCTTCAATAGCTTCATCATCAAGGACTTCATGGTGCTTTATCTTTGCTAGCATCTCATGTGGTGTCATCTTCTCATAGTTTGGCCTTTCCATGATGATTGCCGCAAGTGTCTTGTTCTTGACCCTATATGCTCTCAATAACTTTCTTGCCGCCGAGTTGTCATCCCACTTTTCATCACCTAGTGCTCTTATCTTGTTGATCAAGGTCATGTATCTATCAAACATTTGTTGAGTGGTCTCTCCGCTCTTGATAGAGAAATTTTCAATCTTCCCATGTAGTAACTCAATGTTGCACTTTCTCACACTTTCATCATCTTCATATGATACTCTAAGTGTATCCCAAATCATCTTGGCATTTTCAATTCCATGCACTTTGTTGCTTTCTTCGGGCTTGAGGCATGAGAGAATTAATGATGCGGCTTGAGCATTAAGATGAAAATCATGTATATCTTGAGGAGTGATTTCACCATCTACTTCCGGAGGTTGAATGCCAATACTCACTATCTCCCAACACCTTGCCGCAATGAGATGCATCTTCATCTTGTGTGCCCAATCATTGTAGTTGATCCCATCAAACGGCGGTGGCTTCCCAAGATTGATGTGTGGCATTTGATTCACATTGGTCTTGTTCAATAGATTGTAGTCAAAGGATGTAGCGGTGAACCCTCTTGGTGTCTTGTCACCTTCTTGATCTTTCTCTTCTTCATTTGCACCACCTTTTGAGTTTGATGTACTAGGTTGCTTCTCATTCTTGTTACTCAAGGCTACCTTCAAGCTCTCAATCTCTTCTCTCATCTTGCTCATTTGCTCTTCAAAGTGTTTGGTTTGATTTTCCAACAATTTTTCTGCTATCTTCATGGCGAATTGGGTCATTTGAGCTTCACTTATCTCCGACATTGTGTTCCCTCACGCGGTGAAGCGCTAACACGAGGGTTAGGCTCCGATACCAATTGAAAGGATCTACAATGCCTAGAGGGGGGTGAATAGGTGTAGTATAAAACCTGAAACTCAAACTCAATTGAAAAGTGAGAACAGAGACCGGTACTACCGGGATTGGACCGGTACTACCGATACCTGTCGGTAGTACCGATGCAATCCGTCGGTACTACCGGTCAAGAACAGATAGCTACGAAACCAAGATTAACTACAGAGTAAGTTTAGATCTATGCTATACCAAACCACCCAAGTGTATGTAGAGTTCCTTGCAACCTTCACCCTAACTTGAATCACCACCAAATCGTAGATCGGGCCTCCAAACCTAAGAACAAGTTAGAGAGAGAAAGAGCACGGTCGAAGCCGTGACACCACAAGTAGACACAACAACAAAGAGAGCAAGGGACAAGTTATTTATCCCAAGGTTCGGTCAATCCACAAAGGAAGGCCTACTCCTCGTTGTTGAGGTGACCACAAAGGTCGGAGTCTATTTCACCTCCTTTCCTCACTCAAGGTTACCACAAAGGTCACTTGAGTTTCTTCACTAGAATCTTGGGGTGATACAAACACTTCGGGGAGCCCTCACAAATGAATCAAACCGGGCTCTCCCGAAGAACGCCTAGCCGCCTAGGGTTCTAAGAACCCAAGAGTAACAAATGCAAAGCAAAGCCGGCTAGAGGGAGGAATCAAGTGCTCAAACAATGGATTTAAGTTTTCCTCACTCGAATCTCACTTCTCAACTTGAAACTTGCAATGGATTGAGCTATGAGCAATGAATATGTGTGAGAGAGAGTGGGAGAGCAAGAGAGAGCTGTTGTCTCGGGTTGGTAGGCAATAAAATGAAGTGGGTAACGTTCTAAAGAAGAGGAAAGAAGTATTTATACTTCCTCCGTCTGGGAGCTACCGGTACTACCGATTCCTACCGGTAGTACCGATGCTACCTCAGCAGATCGAACGTTAAAAGTCTGACACACGCACTGCACGAGGCCCCAACGGTAGAAAAGTTTGTCAGTCAAGCTGACTTGACCGGTACTACCGGTGGTACACCGGTACTACCGATACAACAGTCAACCTACTACCGAAGTACAGTCGTTACTACCGATCCAGACCCTGGGTAACTGCTTGGGCAAAGTCCTACCGGCACTACCGGTCAAGGACCGGTACTACCGCTCTGGAACCGGTACTACCGGATTAAAATCCGGTACTACCGAAATATAGTTACTCAAACCCGAGAGCAGCGAGTTGGCTGGGAGGAGTCTCGGCGCTAAGTCCTACCGGTACTACCGATTCAGAGTCGGTACTACCGGTTCAAAATCGGTACTACCGGATTAAAATCCGGTACTACCGGAATAAACTTTTGTGGAACCCGAGAGCAAGCAGTTCGCTGGAGAGGATCCTGCTCTAAGTCCTACCGGTACTACCGGTCCAAGACCGGTACTACCGATTCTCCAGGGGCAGAACAGGATAGGGCAGTGCACAAGTGTGTGAAGGTGTCTCTCAAGCATGTTTGTTTAAGTCAATATTTGAGCACTTTAAACCTTCTACTAGTCAACTAGCTATGCATCCCTCTTGATAGTGCGGTAGTCCTATACTCAATAAAAGATAAAACTTGCTAAATTATGAGTAAAGATCACCAAGTAACTCGGTCAAGTTGGAGGGGTGCTGTTTCCCCAAATATTTCAATTTGCTCATTCATATGGACTAACACCTGCACATAATCTTGATAAAACCGTTAGTCCCTAATTTGATTGTCATTAATCACCAAAATCCCACATAGGGGGTGAATGCACTTACAGATTTCATGGGCTGATCTGTTGATGTACTTCGATTTCTGAGATTGTGATGGAGTATAGAAGTTGTTGAATCGAAAAGTTAGCCACTGAATCAAAATGTGCAGAGTTCGAATGGTGGAGCTGGGTGCGGCAGTGCCGCCCTGCCTGGGTTGCTCACCAGGTGCTCTGTTTTCTGGACAATGTACATGTTGGTTCAGTGGTTAAAGTTTTGGTGCAGCAAGTTCTATATTTCTTGTTTACACAGTTTCTTATCAAAGTCTCATTTTATTGCATAGATGGAGCAAGGAGGTGGAAGTGGCGGCCCTCGGATTTTGAAGAAGCAGCTGTCGAAAAAACCATCCAAGAAGGGACGAAGAGTACCAGTAGCGGTGCCGCTCCTTATGCCGCTGATGATCATGCCGCTCATGAGTAGTACATTCAGGATGAGGAGAGACACCAGCTGGAGGGATTCACTATTTCATATAGAGGTTGTCCTTTCACTCCTAATCATCTGAATGAGTATGATGATAGCTATATGAGAGATTCAGATGAGAATCCTAAGATGCATGCTCCTGATGATACTATGCCTCACCCTGTGGTTGATTATTCCAAGTCCTGGTCAGAGACTCAGCAGGCTAGACCTGTCAACCCATATACATCTCTTGGTCTTATGGGGATTGACTATAGATTTTGGACTGTCTTTCACTTCAACTTCTATAGGACAGGTATTCTTGGTGCCAGAAAATCCAAGATTGTGCACATGCAGTATGTGGACTTCCAGGATATTAGAGATAGAAATGAGCCAGAGTTCAATACTGCCATCAGGATTTGTGATAGGTTTGACTTGACTGATTTGATGAGCTTCAGGTATGGATGGAACACAGAGGTACTTGCACAGTTCCATGCCACTTACTGTCACAATGCTGTCACTGATGAGATTCACTGGATGACTGAAGGTCGACACTATAGAGTTAATTTTATCACCTTCAGTTGCATTCTTGGTTTTGGTGATGTGCACAGGCAGTTTACTGAGATTCATGATGAGTCTCGCCTTGAGGTTGAGCAGCTGAGGGCTCTCTACAGGGATCCCAGGATGGCTGATAGCAAGGCTAAGGACCTACTCTCTGTGTACTATGTGATGAACAATTTGATCAGAAACACCATAAATCCAAAGGATGGAGTAGTTTCTGATATTAATGGTTTTGCTAGGAATGTGCTTTTTCGCTTTCACACAGGTGAGAGGTTCAATGTTCCTCGCTTCATGTGGAATGAGCTCTCTACTGCTTTGGATGATGGGAGAAGGGGCTTGCTTTATGCCCCCTATCTCATGTTTGTCATTGAGAGGGTTTCTGGTATTCGCTTCCCGCATGAGACAGGTCATCAGGTATACAAGATTGACAGGCCAAGGCCACATGGTGTAGAGAAGGGAAGTGGCAGTCAGCAGGCTCCTACAGATGTTCCAGGGACATCATCTGGTAGAAGAAGGGGCAAGAAGAAGGGCTTCATCAAGAAGATTCTGACTTCCATCTTTGCTACTTGCACATATTCAGCAGTTACAGCTTATGGAGCCAGACTTGAGGCTAGGGAGGCTAGGGCGAAGGTGGGACTTCCAGATTTACCTCCTATTCTGCCTCCTCCTCCCTTTGAGCTTCCCACAGATTCTGATGATGATGATGATGACTCCGATGATGATGGAGGACAGCAGCAGTATGATCCTTTCTAGCAACAGTATCAGCCATACCAGCAGCCACAGTATGGGTACCAGTATCCTCAGTATACATAGCAGCAGCAGCAGTACTCGTCTCAGTATGGCATGCCCGGTGATAATGATACGCTTGCTTCCCATCAGTAGTGGATGCGCACTCAGAGACAGGCAGGTCACACTACTCAGGGTGCAGGCACTTCAGGAACCACTCGCTTCATAGGCACTACTCACCATGGAGGGAAGGCAGTTGTTTCAGACTCAGATGATGATGATGGCAGCCCTCATGGTGGTAAAGGTGGTGATGATAAAGGCGTCGATTGGTCTCAGCTTCAGGATTAAGCTCTCTTCTCTTCTCTCTTTTTGGTATTTGATGCCAAAATAGGAGAAATTAGAGGGGTCAAATTCTTCTCCGTTGCCTTGCTGCAGTTGGAGCTTAGTTTCAGCTTAGTTAGTGTGTGAGATTGAGAGTTAAAACTATTTTTATTATGGTTTGTAATAATTTAGTTATATACTCGACTCTATCTCTATCGTTTTCGGATATATATTGTTTCTGTGTGATCTGGATCTTAATATTTTATATCTGTGTAGATCTTGTGAGTGTGCAGGTGTTGTTTAAATCTGGTTGTGATCTGACTGAAGAAGCCAGTGCGGCAGTGCCGCCCTCAGGGTGCGGCAGTGCCACCCTGTGCTTCCTCAGCCAAATCTTGTGTGTCTTGAACTATCATATGCATCACGTTTAATTGTTTGACACAGTGTGCAGCACCCCACAGAATCTTTGAATGTAAAGAAATTCTCCTATTTTCACTCTTGTGTGGATGGTTGGCCTTTTATGCCAATTTAGAAATTCAATTTTTGTTTCCACACCTCTTGAGAAGTTCTTTACATCCAAAGCTTGCTTTTTACAGTATTCATGATTATCTTTTGTAAGCTCTTATTTGGTTGTCATCAATTACGAAAAAGGAGAGATTGAAAGTGCAATCACTCCCTAATGTGGTTTTTGGTATTGATGACCACCGAATTAGAGAACTAATGATTTCTATCGAGATGTTGAGCAGGGAATCAATGTGAGATGATGACATGTGTTTCAAAGAACTCAATGCTAACTTGCAGCTGCGGTGACCAACTCAAACGGAGATTTAATTTCGTTTCACTTTTGAATTTGAGTTTAGGGATACCGTACTATTAAGGAGTTCTTAAGGGATGCCAGTCAATATATTGAATCAAGTGCTCATATCCCAGAAACAACATCCTCACACCTAGACAACTCCAGCAATACCTAACTTGCATCTTTCTGCTGAGATTTGCCAGTGCGGCAGTGCCGCACTTAAAGGGCGTCAGTGCCGCACTTTAATCGACCGTTGGACGACAGCATATAAATACTACTTTTCCTCCTCTCAACGGTCTCTTCTTCCAGCTCCCGACTTTCTACCCGTTACAGACAGAAAAAGCAGCTCCCCTCTCTCCTCCATTGTTGACCTTGAGCTCAAAGTTGGATCTCCACTTTCCACCATAGAAACTTGAGAAAAAGGGCAGCAACTTACGAGTTGAGAGCAGATCTACTGATTTCTAAAGTTTGAGAGCACTTGGTTCATGTTTGATCCGCGTTCTTGAGGTCTACTCCTTGGAGCTTTGCTCCTAGCCGGCTAGACGTCGCCCTAGAGCTTGCCAACCTCATTGTGGCAGCCTAGGAAGGTTTGTAATCTCGTGTGCAGCTAAGAAATCACTCCTCTCTTCAAGAGTTCACTCTCTTGATTTGAGAGCGAGGAATAGGGCAACCTTTGTGGTAACCCTAGCCTTTTGTGGCAAGCCTCAACAACGTTGTCGGTGCTAGTTTTAGCGGGGCTAACACCGGCTAGTAAATATGTGTTTTGCGGTTGAGGCTACGGATGGTGTGCAAGGGGAACACAGGGATTATACTGGTTCAGGCCAAGCAAGCCCTACGTCCAGTGGAGAGGAGAGTTGTGTTGCCTTGCACCGGGGTGCTTGTAGTAGGGGGTTACAAGCTAGGCGAGAGAGGGAAGTGCTCCCAGATCTCTTGTGAGTGTCTAAGTGTATACAAGTCGTTTGCGTTGCCTTGCACCGGGGTGCTTGTAGTAGGGGGTTACAAACTAGGTGAGAGAGGGAAGTGCTCCCAGGTCTCTTGTGAGTGTCTAAGTGTATACAAGTCGTTTGCTGTTGGTGTGTATATGTGAGTGAGAACTTAGGACTTCCGGGGGGTGGTTCTAAAGCTGGCCTCTGCTCTCCCTTTTATAGTCGCAAGGGAGAGGTAAGGGCAACGTTTATAATGCTACGTATGTTACAGCGAGGAGTTGTTGTTCCTCGTTTGACTATGGTCAGCTACGGTCTTTTCTCCACGTCTCCGGGGTATGGCCGTAGTGGTCGGCACGATCTTGGTGAGTTCTAAGGCGGCAACAGTCATCGGATT
This sequence comes from Eremochloa ophiuroides, assembly GCA_038502445.1. Lineage (NCBI taxonomy): Eukaryota > Viridiplantae > Streptophyta > Magnoliopsida > Poales > Poaceae > Eremochloa > Eremochloa ophiuroides. The sequence continues at coordinate 8,424,138 of JAHLJS010000002.1, forward strand.
ATGGCATGCCGTAGGGTCACAGCTGATGGCTGTCCTTCCGCATGATGTGACAAGAGGACGAGTCGTCTCGGGGCGTTGTCTCCCGAGGCTCGGGACTCCTGGAGGCGTGACGGCATGGAGCAGGGTGATATCTCCCCTCGGGCGTATTTTCATCCTTTGGACAGTACTTCCCGAGTGTTAGGTGGGCCCGGATGGAAGGCGTGCTCGTCCTTTCGAGTGGACAGTGCAGTAGGCGCTTTTCCCGTTCTTGCGTAGCCCGTCGTCAGGCGCTCGGACTTTCGCAGTCGTAGTTGATAGACCCCGGCGAAAAAACGGGACGGTGCACCGTAGACCATACCGTGGAGAGGACGACCGTAGTGGGCCTATCAAATCCGCTGCCAGGGAAATCCTGACATGTGGTATGGCCGTCAGGGGCGTGCGAAGCACAGTCGCGTCGAGAATCTCGCCTGACGGGACAGTGCTTGTAAAGTGGTCAGAGAGGTCTCTTGTGGTCCAAGATTGCTCTGTTGACATCACCGGTGCTTTGGATGCCTTTGTGAGATTGCGTTCGAGGGGGATGGGGAAGCTCGGGCGAATCGGAGAATGGGCGCCGAGGGCGCCGCTCTCCCAAACTCTCCCGGGGAGGCTCGGGCGAATCGGAGATTTGGGCGCCGAGGGTGCCGCTCTCCCGAGCTCTCCCGGGGAGGCTCGGGCGAATCGGAGAATTGGCGCCGAGGGTGCCGCTCTCCCGAGCTCTCCCGGGGAGGCTCGGGCGAATCGGAGAATTGGTTGTCATTGGTGCAATGACGTCGTGGGCCTCCGTAGACGCGGCCTTCGTGGGCTTCGGGCGTGGCCTTCGTGGACTTCCACTGGCCTTATTTGGGCCAGGCCGTGTTGGGAATGATCGTTTTTGCATTGAAGTTGGGTACTCCAAACTTTAGTACCTGACAAACGTGGACGTAGGCAAGCCTAAGTGGCGAGCTGAACCACGGGATAAATAACCGTGTACTGTTGTCTCCACATTATTCTTGTATTGTTGATTTGTTCTAGGGTTTGCTTCGATTTGGTGATTTAGAGGATTTCTATGGTATCCAGTCTTCGAGCTGTGAACTTTAGTTAAATTCTGGAAACAAGCTGTAGGGAGTATACTCTTTCTATCCATATATCACTTGCACAGTTTGGTTCAGTTTTCACAGTGCGGCAGTGCCACCCTAGGGGTGCGGCAGTGCCGCCCTGGATTTTGATATCTGTTCAAGTTGAGTTTTTGCAGGCCTATTCACTCCCCTCTAGGCTTCCAGTGATCTTACAGGTAGTAAACCTCTTTATACTTAGAACACTAAGACCAGATATCTTTGCTACATAAAAACCTCTCTACCTAGTTATCATAAATCCTTTGTCTCATCCTTTGTCTCCCTTCACGTTCCCTGTGGAAAATACGATACCTGAAATACTTCCGGTAAAGGCTACATTGACTACCATACGCTTGTGGTATATTCGTTTGCCACTTCTGGTGTCAACAAGCTTTCTGGCGCCGTTGCCGGGAAACGTTAGCTATTCTAACTTAGAACCAAGTCGTCCGAGTTATCCTTCTTTTACCTTTCTTTTATTTTTATCCTTTCCACACCATGAACCAAACAACCATCTCTCATCTTGCCGCTCCAAAGGGCGCTTGTTTGGAGCCACCACCATCATCACAACCCATTCTTTCTCCTAGCTATGAGCTTCGCCCTAGTTTCATAGCTAAGGTTCAGGAACAATCTCTTACTGGGGAAGAAGATGAAAACTCCTACTCTCATTTACGTGAATTTGGGCAATTATGTTCATGTCTTCACATTGAAGGCATGACTCGAGATACCTTGAAATAGAAGCTATTCCCGTTCTCTTTGATGGGAGCAGCTAAACATTGGTATGCTCGACACGTAGAGAATGCACACTGAGAGTGGGAAAGCCTTCAATCCAAATTCTGCTTAGTTTTCTTCCCTATCTCTCGTGTTGCTCATCTTCGACTAGAGGTCCTAACCTTCAAGCAAAAGGAGAAGGAGGCTCTAGGTGCGGCATGGGCCTGTTTCATAGACCTAGTATCCCTTGGTCCTGATTTTGCTATAACCGAGCCAACATTGTTACAATATTTTTACCTTGGACTTAGCAAAGATTCCGCACAATTTCTTGATATATCTTCTGGGGGAGCATTCCTTCGTTGTACCGTTGGTGAAGGGAAGAAACTTCTTACTAAAATTTTTGAAAACACTTCCCACACTCACATATACGGTGAACTTCCTGAGGAAGAAAAGGAATTAATACCCAAGCAAAATATTGTCAGGGTAGGTCTCCAAGTTTCCTATGCCAAAATATTGTTAAAAACCGATCTAACCAATTAATCGGCTTAGACTCGACCAAACCTGGCCAAGTCGGGTCCAACCCGGCCAAGCCGGGTTTCATGGGGCCTGTGGTGTTGACACGTGTCCTGCATGCGGGTCCGGCACGGGGGCCAAACCCGTCTAGCCGGGTCCTAAAGCCGGCCCAGCCTAGTTCGTCGAGGCGGCCAAATTTGAGTGTCAACGGTTCGTATTCCTTTGTTGCTTGTAGTCATGCTCATCATTTATTTAAATCAAATTAAAACCAAATAGAGCACCAACAAAAATAGATAAAATCATATACTCCAAGCTTTTTTTTGCGAGGAAAGAGAATTATATTATATGATGACGGGATACATCAACTCGTTACAAGCACTCTGAATTACAAGAAAGTACCTATGCCATGAATAGCACACTTCAAAACCTAACATGTTTAATGCTTTGCAGTGTAGATGACCGCACAGGCAAACACTCGACAAACGACCTGAGAACAAATGCCCAACGAACGACGGCCAACATTCCTGTAGGCGGAATTAAGGAACTTCTTCTTTCTGATATCTACCTTCTTCTTCTTTCTGCCACCGAAGAATGAGGAAGACTGATCTGAAACTTATTCTCCCTAGTCTTTCATTATGGCCAGATCTAACCATAAAGAAACGGAGAAGAGACTGGAGAAAATTATTCCATGGCGCCGACATCATCTCCACCTTGATGCCGCCGTCCGGAAACAAAAATCTCCATGTCGTCATGTTGATGAAGATGTTGACGTCGTGGTTGTCGCCCTCATTTTTAATAAAGCCGCCATGGAGAAGACGATTCCACCCTTCTCTAACACCATCGCCAGAGAGGAGGAGAAGGAGGAAATAAAACTCTAATATCAAAAACTTTGATATGGAAAGACACTAACCCTAATAATTTGATCTACTAGTAAAAAAACATAAAGAAAACAATAAATCCTCACTCTCTTCAATTCCTGGCGAGATATCAGAGAAGAAGGAAGGAGGATTAGCGGTGGTGGACGAAAGAAGACGGCGGCGGCGGCGGCGGTAGGTTTCCTGGCCTTGTACGGTGGAGGAAGTCGTGACCCGGTATTTGACCATATCCCAGTCCGGTTTTAATCATATACTCCATGCTGACGCAGAGTATATGTACATGTTCGATGCCATGACGCAGAACAATAAATATAAAGGTACCCGTACATCGTCCGAGCTGAAAGACCACAATTCCAAGAGTGAGAAATGCATCGATCATGGAGGCTCTAGGTCGGACACATCGACACATCGGGCGCTGCCAACCGCCTTCGGTCGTCAAGTATCGTATGATTTCTACCTCTGTCTCTGCCATGAGTCTCCGCCATCGAACGGCAATGGCAGCCTGGCAAGCAGAAGCGCATTGCATGCATGGCACAGAAGAAAGAATCGAAGTCCCAAAATCCCGAACGCAAAGAGAAAAGAGGATCTGAATGCACGGCGCTGAAGTCGTCAGAACAGATCGAGATGCCAATTGAGTAAGAATTATTCACATCTAAATCAAAGGAATAAAACCATAGTAGTATGATATAATTGACACGGCTAACCGCAGCGCGCGTTACAGTTCAAGATACAACTCTTCCATTCCTTGTATATACCGTGCAGGCGTCCGTGCCGCACCGCACGCACGTCACGCCGGAGCGAAGCGGTCCGTGAGCATGCACACGACGGTCTCCGAGTCGGAGAGCACGCCGCCGCTGTTCCGCGCCCTCTTCTCCTGGACCTGGCCCTTCTCCACGCTCGCAGCAGCGCCAACGCCAACGCCATCGTCTCCCCGATGGCGCCGTGCGGCTTCCGCGTCGGCGGCAGCCTGCGCCGCTTCCGGCTGGCAACTCCTGGCGAACGCCCCCAGCCACACAACGACCGCACCAGCCATCCCCGCACTCCTCGCTTCGCTCTATCTACGCACTCGGTGCGACTAGGTCCTGTTTCCACTTGGCTGCTTAAATTTGTTAGCCGCGCCGCTCCGGGGGCTCTACTTATATACGTACACGCCCGGGCTCTGTACTCTGTCTGTCGATCTGCGCGGCGCACGGGCAGAGACTACGTGCGGGGTACGCGAGCGGGGCTTTGGGAATAGTCTGCTGGAGTGCCTCGGCTGCGTTCGGTTGAGGGTATAAGCGCTTATTTTTCAGCACTTCAGCAGTATTTTTCTCTCACAAGATTTCAGCACTTCTACAGCACTTCAGCGCTTATCTACAGCACTTCAGCTTCACCGAAGGCAGCCCTCTTCTCGTCGTCGTCGTCGCTGTCCTGTTTCGGGGCCACGCCTTCGCCGTCGCCCACGTGACGCGCGGCCATCTTGTGGTCGCTCAGGCGCGATGACGGACGGATATGCCGGTGCCAACTGCCAACCACGGCCGGAGGGGATTCGGATCCTGATTCCGCGCACGGATTCGGATCGGCGGCGGCCGATGCCGCGCAAGCGCGAGCGCGTGGGCGGGAGGGACAGGGACCTGCCTGCCACTGCCACCGAGGAGCGAGTGCGACCCGCAAGGCGACGGCGGGAGTTCATCGGGCTACGAGGCTAGCACGATGTACTGTTTGCGTGGCAGTTCCCAAGATTACCGATCCGTGGTGTATGCTAGATGGGCTGAAACAGCACCGAGTTCTTGTGTTTGAGGGCTATTCAACGCAGAAAATTTAGTTTCACAGGAATTCTAAAGGGGTTTTGCAATAATCAGTTCAGTTTTGCATGGCAGGGGTACGAAAGGAATTGTGGCATTACAAACAGGAACTGAGCTAGTCAAACCTTGGCAAATACCTCTGCTTGCATCTATGTCGCCTTCTGAGTTCCCGACATGCATGTGTTAGTAACTCTAGATCTTATTTCAGAGCTAGCAAGTAAAATATCTCTGTTGGTAAAGATATTTGACAAGTATCTGAGTTTAAATATCCTGTTTAGCCGAGTGGTGGTGGTGCTTCCAGGGGTGCCCGGCCCATTCATCGACGGAAAATCGAAGAACAAAATTTCTCCATGGTCATGGATCGAATTTTTCACACCTACTGTACTTACGAGAGAAAAGGCACCCACAACTGCTTCCACTTGGATCCTATCGATCTTTGTTGCTGTGTAGCACATGTAAACGAACTTGTTTGAGACACATCAGACCTCGCTACCAAGTGACTTTCATCAAAGACAAACATCATTTGTTGCTCCAGAAGATTACACAAATTAAAGCAGTCGGCCGTACGTGCAACTAACATACAGTACTGTACTGCCTTTGTTCAGAAGAATCTACTGGCCGAAGCAATCGACTAGGATGGACAAGAAAGCGTCTTCCCGGACGAACCCCGGCTGCGGGCTACCAGCACCAGCAGACGCAGCGGCCTGCTGCTTCGAATTCCCCGCAGCGTCCACGAGCACGGCACCGACTCCGCTGCTGCTACTACTACTCCCAGCAGACTCCGATCGAGCCGTGTCGCGTCTTCCCTGCCGTTCGCCTCCGCCGAGCGAGACCACCGACGACCTGCTGAACGCCTGCGCGGCCCCGGCGGCGGCCCGGACCATCGCCGCCCGCTCCCGCTCCAGCGTCCAAATATCGATCAGGCCTGACATCGTAGCAGGAAGAAGAGATCAAGAGAACGGAGGGCTACAGGTGATTGCAAAAACCAGCCGGAGATGTTTTGGCACGAGTGCTGGGCCATTCCATTTATAGCAGTGTGTTCCTTTGCGCTGAATGCTCACTCCGTGGACTCGGTGGAAACCCCAACCCGGGCATGCTTCCATGAACGGCACACAGAATCGGAGCTGCCGCCGGTGTGTGTGAGTGAGCGTCACTGATGACTGACCCGCTGCCGCTTTCGCGCGTCAGTTTCAAGTCCGGTGCCGTGGCAGCAGGCAGTTTCAAGCCCGGTGCCGACTGCCGAAAACCGGTGGGTAGGTGGAGACGGAGTCGCGGGATTACCGTGGGCTCTCCATGCCAGCAGCTGCGGCATTTTTGTCATGGACTGTGTCTGCGGTTGCTGTCAGGAATTGACGACTTTTCCGTGGAGGAGGAGGAGGAATTGAAACCTTGTGGGTGGAAGACCAACGTCGACCGTTATCTTGGGCGGGGACGGATGTGATGTGACATCGAAAATTACGGAGTGCTAAGCCTGGTGGGCCGCAAACTGGAGTGCTAATTGGGCCAGGCCGGATCTTCTCCATCTACTAGCTTCTCTCGCCTGAAGCCCACAACATACACGGCAGACACACAAGAAAATTTGCTGGAGTATATGCACTGACAACCTGCTCATAGTTCGATTTCATTCCATGCCGTGCCGAACATAAAGCCTAGCTACTTCATGAATATTGATGAATAATGGTTAATTGAGCGCGTACAAAAAAAAAAAAACACAGCTCGGTTTCTTTTTAACGTCACAGGTATTTCAGGATAAGTCCTTCCGGACGGTGCATCTGCATGCTCCAGTAGTCCTGCCTCCCGAGGGAGATCTCCAGGCTCGGCGCGTACATGTCGTCCGTCAGCTGCTCCACACTACCAACAAGAGATGGAGAAGAGCTTGCTGGGCTTGAGCTGTTTGTAGCCATGGGGTCAACACTCCCGTGCAGTCCCATGGCCAGCTGACCATATGCCTCTTCTTGAGCCTCCTGATGTACATCATCACGATAAATGCATTACATGCTGCATAGATATATATTTTCTGTACAATGCCCAAGGGAGTACAGACTAGTACTTATATGGGCAAGCAAACACTACCCCAAATTTTAACGTCTTTGTTTTTCTTTAAAAAAAAACACATGATTTCAGAGAAACAACGGTATATATGCTCATTCAGAGAATAGCATGTTCCTATGATCCTATCTACTGTTTGTCATGGCCTTCTTAAACAGCACAGTAGTGTAAATATATAAGGAGTTGTCAGAACAAGAAGTGGCAAGTTACATGTGTGGTGTGGCATGCGTCATGCGTGCATGGTGGAATTACAGCAGTCTTTTTCATTTATGTCTGCATCGAATATGTTTAGATAACTCTTGCGTGCATGCTTATGCATTTGTACGCGTACCTGAGTATCTTGAAGCACTACAGGCCGTGAGAAATTATGTTCCTGACACCGGTGCAACGCGTCAACAGTTAAAACACCTTTTCCCGCCTCTGCTTGTGCTTGGTCAGTCCTGGTCCTGTGTGCTCAACAAATTAACAGCGCTCCTATCAATTTCACGAAGCCCACAGTATATAGCAGCACATTGTCAGATATAAACTGTGAGTTGACTGTTAGTCATTTGATCCGTAGTCAGAGATGCAGGTTAACAGCCTTAAGCATTATGCACAGAGAGATCAGATATAGTAAGTACCTTATATAGTTATATATAACAAATGTTGTTATTATACATACAGTATATAGCACACATGCATGTACATATTGGTATTTATTATTTCAGCCATCGCTACAGCAATAATACTTTGGATTCTAACACTTTGCGTGCATTGCAGTCGCAGACATGCACGGACTATGTTCCATATTTCCTTGTAGCGTTGCTCCGTGCTGTTTAGTGTTAATCTGTACATGTACAGTGAAGGGTCTGGGGTCTCTGCGCGGCTGTACGTAGCATATGGGAACATGCATGCTTTGATTTGTCCCTACCAGGCCTTACACCCAGATGAACAGGAAGCCGGATACCCCACCTGGTCAACTACAACCTGGAGCACTGTCTCGCTGTTTCTCGACCAGCCGATCCATATCTGCATGCATGAGCACTGAACATAACCAAGACTCCCAGAACAAGAAGCCGCCTAGACGGCCGGCAGCACTGTCCCTAGGCCTCCATGTCTGTCTATATGCATCTTCCAGCTATCGATCCCTCGTGCATCCTATCGATCTGTAGCTAGCACCTTCATTGCTTTATTACACAAACGTGTACGGTCTATTAGTTTGACTAATGATGAAGCTGATCATTAGGAGCTCTCCATACCATCCAGCTGAATCATCATATGTACGTACAGCGCACATATAGCTGTCGTTGAGCTCTGAGGGAAATGGGTGGATTGACTAGGATCGCATCAGGTGAACGGTACTGACCAGGAGAGTGAAACAGAGAGGCCAGGTGACAGGGATCAGGGATGGAGAGCACATCAGCGGCACGGAGCGCGCGATGATGGATTGGCTCTGGCTGCGGGATGAGGGACGCGGACAAGCCGAAGGGTGTGGATGCGTGACGACACGCGGAAGAGGTCGGCAGGGGGACATATCGGCTACAGTGAGAACACTAGTTGTCGTTCAGTCCATGCCTGGGATAACTACTACTCCCACTCCGGGCTCTCTGTCAGAAAATTAGGGAGTGGACAGGATCGATAGGCAACTGGCGTATGGTCTGGGATCAGAGAGGTCATGCACATACGAGTAGATGCTTTCAGCCTGAAAGTTTCAGGAGAAAGAGAAGGTATGCAGGCATCTTACCATGTATGATACAGTAATATTGAGTATATTGGTCAGCTCAAGAAAAAAAGTTAGATGATGGATTTTGCTTAAAAAACAAGTGATTAATTGATATTAGCCGGTTAACTGATAATTTCCGGCTTGTTTTTCTATGCATTTGTGCAGAATTTGATAGCTGCATGCCAGAAGATGATTTTTTTTAGATAATGGAACAATGTTCCAGCCTCTACCATCCGGAGATGATACACAGCTGCAATACAAAACCTCGCCAAAGCCATAAAGCTTACAACTCAAGTTCGTTAAAAGAGAACAAGAACTGACATAGTTTTTCGAGGGATTTAGGTAGCCTATGCAGAATGTGGGTTTGCCACTTACTTCCCTCCTACCACAGATGACTTAAATCTAGACATGTTCCTCTAATAAAACTAATTAATATTAATCCATAATATTGGTATAAAATGGACAAATGGTTTTTTAGACTTAATTAACGTATTCACCGGCCAATCAATTTATTAATAACCTGCCGATTCTACTTGTATTATTAAGAGGGGGGGGGGGGGCGGTCTACCTTTGGGTCCTAGGTTAAACCAACTCAACGTCCATGCTCTGCCAGCGTTACCTATATGCAATGGGCGCATTTTCTACCTCTAATATCATAACTCATGGATAAGGTTATGGGTAAATTGGAAACTGGATACAGTTAGATGCGTGGTACATCTTGTTTTATTCAGAACACATAAACACTTGAGTGTCTGTATCTGTACCGTGTAATTCGCAAAACAAATATATTATAGTAGTTTTGGGTGCTTAAGCACTCCGTTTTTACTACTTTGGATCAGACGTGAAACTAGCTGGGCAGAAGCATGACAAACTAGATATATAAGCCAATAAATTGGACCGATGTGCTAACGCCTAGACTTGCGTCCGGCGATGATAGATATATATGCCACGTGCTGGCTAGTATAATATTGCTTGGAATAGATCGAATCTATCTCTTAGATTATAAGTAGTAATATATTATCAACTAGTAGCTAGCACTAGAGTATCTGTCGTGTGCTCGGCTTACTCCAAGAGCCCTCTGTATTTCTTTGTCTACACCACTCATTTTTAATCAAAGTAGCTAGGACAGATATATTGCTATACATATCAGCTGTTGCCACATAATTTTTTTTAATGATATGGAGGAGAGAGAAAGTGAAAGAAAATAAAAATAGGTCATTATTGTTTCATGAATCAACCACCTTAAGAGTAAGAATTTAGAACTATGGGACATTCTTTCACTATATGAGTTGTCAACTTATTATACAGTATGTTCATGCATCAACGAAGGATCGATGATTGAATTACAGTGGGACAACATAAAGGACAGCCTATGTCTCATGGTTATGTGACTATGGTCTATGGATCGTCTATATATGAGACAACACAAATAATATACTTTGCATACACCCTTATGCTTTCTGTTATTTAATTTACAAATGGTGAAAAAAAATATGTCATGTGACGTGACTTATTTGAGGAGAAAATAATGTCAAGATTTTTTTATAAACAAAGAAAAAATATGCCGAACACAATCACCTATTCACATTTCATGCACGTAGTGTCTCACAAGCTGTGTACTAGCAGTAATAGATAAATTCAATAAAATGATGTAATCTGACCACTCATCTTATACTAGAGATTTTGTAATTCTTACGCATGCATTGCCTTTTCAAAACAGGAGGCACTCAGACGACCAATGTTATCTCTTTTGGTCAGCCAGCAGGAGAGAAGCGACTGTATAACCATGGGATAACAGTACTAAAAACAACAAATAAACAGATAAGTGAGCGATGAAGGTGACATGCAGACAGACCTCGGCGGAATGGGTGGAGGAGGTGACGGTGCTGCCGCCAGTGGAGCAGTTGCTCCTGCTGGCGCACAGAGGAAGTGAGCAGCGGAACTAGTCGCCGTAGCAGACGGCGCAGAGCCCGCCGAAGGAGAGCTGCTGCAGATCCCAACCATGTCGTCACATGCGGGCACTGGCACCACTACCACCCTGCCTCCTGCTACTACTGCCGCCGCCGCCGCCGCCGCCGCGTCCTTCTTCCCTGTCGCCGTATTCCTCTGCACCGGCGGCGGCAATGCCTCGCCTGTGAACACAATGTTCGAAAGACGACGATCGGTCATTGCACGCCCCCGCCTGGCATGAAATGGAGTAGCTAGGACGACTACCAAGTACCAAGTCCATGATCGACGCTATAGCTAGCTTTGCGTGGATGGATACATATATTATACCTGTGCCTGTAGCTATGTGCAACGACGACGATCTGTCAGTGCTCTTCACTGTCCTGTACATCTGCAAACCAAGGGGGCGACAGCGGTTAGTCGTGTGATGTCGTTCTTGTGGCGTGCATGATGATCTGGTTAGTTTTCTCTGTCGTGTATGAGCGAAGGTGCACGGTGAAAGTATCCTGCGTCTTTGTGACTTTGTCGTTCAAATTGCGGCCAAGCTACCTAGATGCCGTTTGTTTGTCACCTAGCACTTGACCAAGATTCACCAGGGACAAATTAGTTTACCAATAGTAACAACACACCACCAAAAGTGGTGGAAAAAACAAAAAGGAGAGCCATCATCCACCATGTTTCACCGGGTTTTTAATTTTTTTTCTTTGCTTGTGTGTATGCGGCCTGTGGTGGTAGCTTATTACTTATGAAATTATATGAATGATGTATCTATCCCGTTCATTTTTTTTCTTCCTTAGCTTTCTTCGACACATGTACCTGAAGGTGGCTCTTGACATGCGCGAGCGTTAGATCCTTGACGTTCATCAGCTCCAGCACCGACTTCGGCGTCGCTCCTGCCGGCAGTCAGCGACGGGCCGGCGGCCGCCACAAGAACGGATCGCGCGCGCCAGCAGAAAAGATCGTCAGAGAATTGAACATAAACCTTATGCTTACGCAGAGAAGGACGTGGAATGCAAGATTGCAGTCATGTCGGATCATGCCAGCATAGCGCACGTGAATGACATATATGCTTACTCTCATGGCCGCCGAGGAGCTCGACGGCGTGCACGAAGCGCGCGTGGAGCGCGGTGGTCCAGCGCATCCGCGGCGCCCGGGCGCTTCGCTTCGATCCGGCGGGCAGGGAAGCCCTGGCCGCGCGCTTGAACGCGCACCCCTGCGGCTGGAGGTGGCGCCCTCGCCGTCCCGCCGCGTCGTCGTCGTCGTCGCCACTCGCCGGCGTGGCGAGCCCCAGGCTGAGGCCCGGGGGCTCCGCTCCGGGGCTAGGGTTTGCCAAGAACCCTACCTCGCCGCTTCCTTCGGCATAGTACGTCGCCGTGCTTGGTTCTGTCGGCGGAGGCTTCGCCACCACCGCCGGTGCGTCGGATGCAGCGGCCGACGTGGCAGCGGCGGGCGGGCTTATCTGGAGGGAGAGATTCGGTAGGTTCCTTTGCAGCATTGGGAGATCAAGCAAATGGAAAGTCACAGCCTTGCAGAGGTGTTGTTCCACGATCAAATGGACGGACACCAAGTTCCTAGCTAGCTAGCAATCCGCTGCTTGTTGTGATCGATCGATTGGTTCGCTATACTCGTCTCGAATCAAGCGGAGTCCATGGAGGGGGGAGGATCGGGAGAGTTATATCAGCGGCGGTTGTGGTCGTGGTCCGGCTGGTGATCAAAGAAGAGGAAAGAAGATACTAGTAGAGAGATAAAGCCAGAAAGGAAAGGAGATGAGGAGATGGCAAAGTCAGGACAGTGGTACAGTCACTGAGAACTAGAAGAGAGAGAGGAGTGCGGATGGTGGATTTGAGCAAAGTGGCAAGTGAAAAGGCAGAGAGAGGGGGAAAGGAGAGGCTTGGAGCCTGGGGCGTAGCGTAGTGATGAGGGGCAAAAGGAGATGTGTGTGATTAGGTCATGAGTGGTTTATGATTTGGTCCCTTGGGAATTGAATGCTGCTTAAACAAGGGTGTATAAACTGAAGGTACTGGTACTTGAAGGCCATAATGGGACTACAGCCTACAGGTGCTCGATCTTCCTGGCCTTCATGTGCAATCTGACAAAGGTAACGCAAGTACTGTAACGGTATACTGTATGTGGGTGGTCTGAATGTTCAAAGCGTAGTTCGTCTCACGTAGCATTATGTTTCCCGTGGATAAATTACTTTATACTCTATCTGTTGACAAGAATTTGGGAAAGAGTGAGCTTTTCCATAAAAAATAACTGATCCATTCATTCTAAATCGCAAGACATTTTCGTTTTAGATACATTGCTTTGACCATGTAATAATATTTAACTGCATAGTAGCAAAAGCTATGAAAACCTAAAATATTTTATAGTTTGAAACGAAGGAGTCAGAAAACAACCCCATATATTTATATATATACATATATACTTACATCCTTTTTGACTCAAAACAGTATCCTAGAATTTTTCTCTAAATACTATCCATGCATTTCGTAAAACAAAAACAAAAACAAGAAGCATACAGTCTTGAAACTTACTTCGATCATAATTAAATAATGTTTTGTATTCAAAACATCATTAGATGAATTTGGGCATTTTACTGGCAGCTTTAGAGATAGCTGCTCTAGCTACAGTTTTAGATACTCTGCGCATGGGGGTGGGGGTTGGGGGGGTTGTCCTTTTCCGAGCCAGGCCATAAAAATTATTTCACCATAATAATTTTTTTGTCCACGTGTGACTATCAAGACTTGTTTGGTTGCTCACCACGCAACCATGCCTTGGCAAAGGTTGCCTACTTACACGATTTACATCGAGCCAAACAACCCCACAATCTTGTTTTGACTTTTCTTTGGGGCAGGGGGACTATCTTGTTGTTTTGGACAACAGACTCCTATCCTTTTTCTTAGAATACGAATGTAAGGTGTATATATGGAGGCTATTTCGATACCAAATTTGCAAAGAGTAAAGTAATTTTCATATGATGAAAGTAAACACGCATTGCTTCTTGTACACTACTGGTCAAAGTCTAGGGCTGCATGCATGGCATGGGTATACTATTTGCTATGTGCTAGCTAGGACAATAAAACGCACACAGAGGTGCGTTTGCTCCAGTACTCGTGGTTTTCGCAGTCCAGCCAGTATATATATAATAAATATTATAGTGGTTTTGGTGATCCTAGCTAGTCTATGGTGTTCGGATATGCTTATTTAATTTATAGGTGAAGCCCAACATAGTGGCTACGAATACGAATGATTGACTGATTTTAGAGAATGTCCAACGACACCGGTGAACTGGCCGGGGATGGAGAGCCAGTGCAGGGGCAGTGATGAATAACCATATGCTACGGGTCTGACAACAATCCAAGCCAACCAGGTGGGTCGCCTTTTGATCTGATCCTCTGAAGGATCTGCAGCTGCGCGCAGTGCAGTGCAGGACCGATGCAATGCAACAAAATTTAAGGTGTGTTAAATTAATAAAACCGGGCTGACACGTCCTCGTCTTTGGGGCCGGGGCCGGGGCCGGGCCGGGTGCACGTTTTCAGCAAAGCAGAGGTATAATGCCCCCGGGCGAGGGCGCTGGGGAACTTTCCATATCCATGAAAGGGAATGAAATGACGAAATTATTAGAGAAGGAGGTTCGTGGGAGGCCGCTGCTGCGAGCTGCAGGGCGCGTGACAATGAATGTTGCGGAATGCGACAACACGAGATGGGGCACTGCTGCCGCGGCTGCACCGCTGGCGCGAGCGCGAGAGTGACAGTGGGAGCTAGGTAGCTTAGCTGTTTCAGTCTTTCAGACTAGCCATGATGACTTGATGTGTAGTAGTAGTAGCTATCCTTGCTTCGCAGATGCATTATGCTCCTACTAGTAGGTTTGAGAGGATTAATTAGCTAGACTAGATGGGGAAGGGGAATGCGCACACAGTGATTCGATGGTTTGTTGGTTACTGGTGGAACGAATCGTAGTGAAACAAACATGCGTGCATGCAACATCTGTTGTTGAGAACGAATCTGAACATGTACAGACCGACCGACGTACTCCGATAGATCGAAGCTAGCACAAGCAGGCGGAATCAGCACGCACGTGTGGCGGTCACGTGATGAGCGCAATGCCCGGGTCGATCGATAGCTAGCAGATGCCGATGGATCGACCAGGAGAGCGAGAGGGAGCATAATAAACAAAGAGCTACTACATTCCGATCTCGTCGTATTCACACAGTAACCTGTACGTGATCGCCCAATAACAACGAGGGAGACGCCCCCGGAAAGCAACAGCGGATGAGAACAAGCAGGAGTCCTCGCGGGCCGGCACAAAAAGGAGGAAAATTAAGCGGGTGGTGGTCGCCCCCGCGCCCCGTACGGCGATCCCGACCGCCCGCGCGCGCCGCGCTGAGGCGTAGCGCGGCGGCACGCGCGGCCGTGGAGATGGCAACAAGCCGGAGGAACTTCTCGAGGCGGCTAAACAAATGGGCAGGCGAGAGGGAATTTTGATCCGCGTTGTTTAGCGCCCCCGGCCCGGGTCAGCGCCTAACGCGGCGTGTTCCTCGCAAAAAGTTTTCGATGCCCAATGCCTGGCCTCGCGCGTGGGTCCCCGTGCACGCGCGTTAATGCTGGCTGGCTGTGCCGTGCCGCCGGCCCTCCTTCGCGCGCATGCATGCGCCTGTGTGCGTGGTGTTCGTGTACGTATGTGCGTGCGGGGCGCCGCGGGTACGTCCGCTTGGCATTTGTTTAATCGGTGTTGCGAGTCGGTAGCCCTGTCTGCCTCCTTGCTGCCCGTGTGATGGTCGTGTCTAGTGGAGTACGTGGTAGAGCAATGTATACTGTGTGTATTCCAGTCTAGTATACGACGCTAGCTGTCATCGTTTCAAATTATAGTTCGTTTTGACTTTTTTATCCCAAGTTTGATCGCTCGTCTTATTAAAAAATTTGTACAAAATATCAAGTCTTTTATTGTGGGTTGCTTTAGTAATGAAAGATCTTAAATAATGACCTAAACTTGACTATATTCACATAAATTTTTTGAATAAGATGAGTGGTCAAACTTGCATAAAAAAATTCAAACGAATTATAATTTAAAATGGATGGTATAGTACTATATGCTGTCGCCTGTAACACGTTCGTATACGTATGTCGCCGACCGATGGATATGTTTTGTATTGGTACGCTCGTGGTACAGGCGCGATCGTCGTCCTTTCCTACGTCCTACAGATCGACTGCATCTACTGTATGCTTTGCGAACCCTCAATAATAACAGTCAATATGGCATGCATGTCCGGGGCAAACACGGCATTATTCGGGGCTTAGACCAGCAGTCAAAAAGTCACTAGTACTGAAAAGCGCTACAGCGTAGTACCGCGGGGCCCGATCGAGATAAGCTCCACCGCTGGCAAATGACATCGATCGATCGATCTTAATACGTGCGTGCATGATGCATGCTCGTGGGGCACTGCTGGCTAGAGGCAGACGGAGAGAGACGCAGAGGCAAAACACAACTACAAAAAGCAAAGTGTTGTTAGTAGGCACAGTAAGTGATGTCTGGCACGACGAAAGGCGCGCGGCCCTGGTAGTGGGAGATCGAGGAGGGCCAAAACTAGAGAATGCAGATCGTGTACTCCTGCATCGTCCTGCATGCATGCATGCATGATGCTGGTGTCGTCGGTCGTGCTCTGCTGGAACATGAGAGATCCCCGGGGTCACACTACTATTGCACCACGCTTCCATTGCAAGATTCCCACCAAAGGAACTGTGTGAAGAGCACCATGCATGTTGCACGCGCTCGCCCAGCGTTATTCGCGCCGTACACCCGCTACTTACCTATAGTCGCGCGGCGCAGCCTGCAGCACGTACGCACGTACTCGATGGCCCGCGTGGACCTTGGCTACGTACAAGGAACATGTGTGGTCTCCCCCAATGCAATGCAAGTGACCCCCCCGCCGCTTCCTTTCTTTTCCAAAGACGCAGCGGTCGGTGCAGCAGGTGGGCACACGTACTGGTCGACCACGACGTGGTGGTGGCCTCCAAAAGCTGCCTGCCGCGCCTCTAGCCCCGGCCGGCGAATGCATGTGCCCGCCTGGCCACACCGCGGTGGGACTTGGGAGCGCATGATTGATCGATCGGCCATCCCGGCCCGGCCGGCCGGCGGCCCAGCAGATCGAGACCTCGCCCGGCCGCGGAGGCGCGCCCAGCAGCCAGCAGCGGAGACCTCGCCCGGCCGTGGCCCGTGGTTCCCGCCGCGGAGGCGCGCCCGGCTTCCAGCCGTTTCGGTGGGAAATCGCTGCCTTTCTCCGCTCGATCATTGCGGCCTCCCCTCTGCTTATTACGTTTTGCCGGCTCCGTCCGGGGTCCGGCCAGCGAGCTGGACGGACGATCTAGCTGGTCGATGGGGGGTGACTGGGACGGACCGACCACGCGACCGACCCGGAAATCCATGATGATTTCTCCACTGCTAACGCGCTGCTAGAAATTAAAGGCGAACTGTGTGAGTTGATTGAAGCCAGGCAAGCACCTAGTAGCTAGCAGCAGCTGTGACAGGGCCACGGAGTTTATGTTGGGCCGGCGTCATGTGTTACGCGACAACAGCCCCGCGTCCAAGGAGTAGCCGCCGAGCGAGAGCTGTTGTACGTCGAGCCGTTCTTGATTTGAGCTGTGGCTCCTGCTTTTCCGAGACCCGAGTCGACTAGTACGTTCAGTTGCCAGTGTGGCCTGTGGGCGTGTGGCGTACGGGTAAGGCATTTTATGTCAGGGAAGCCAAACATTTCTACAAAGCTAAGATAGTAGTATATATATTAAAATCAGAGAACATTTTTTTTGAAGGAAATTAAAATCAGAGAACTGCCCACAGTTAGATTGTACACAAAAGAAACATTGATGAACAGAAAAGAAAGTTTTAGGTCAGCACCGTTGAAACTTTCTCTGATCATCATACGCAGCAGAAAGTTGGTCTGCACTGGTGTTACTATACTAGTGTATTGCGCGCGCCCCTGCGCGTGAGTTTTCGGACCAATCTCTATCCTGGAAATGGATTAATCTTGAGGAACGAACACGATAGGCTTTATTAAAAATGAACGGTGAACAATAGAATAGAATGAATAGTGAACAATAAAACAGGATCACTTGTAATAAAACAGGACCACACGTTACATGAGACATAACATGGGTGTGGTCCAGATAACATAATGTTCGAGGAGGCATAGCCACGGTGGGGCAGTAGCAGTCTTACACACATAATTATACATAAATTTTACATAAAAGCGCTAGGGGGCGGGTTGCCAATGACACATGATCAGAAAGGCAGGCTAACACAACATAGTGGGACAACATGGAGCGCATGGCTACACAAAAGAGTGATATAAGGAGTTCTAGCTTCTAAGGCTTCACCGATCCTGGTAGGTTCAGTAGAGGTGCTAGCTCCGATCCGACTCGAAGCTACGAGCGGGTGAACAATCTGGTAATGTCACGTGTAATAAACGTTATCGTGTATCATGTTAGCGAAGCATGGTGCTAGGAAAAGTTGAGGTGTAGCCAAGTGACTTACCTTGGGGCAGGTAATAAGGTTCCTCGGATGAAACGGTGTAGGAGGAAGAACTGTTATCCGCTGCATATCCATGATATCCTGCACGTTCAGCCAATGTGGAAGCATGATCAGTAGTGAAGTGTAAAGAAAGTGATGGCTCACCTGCCACTGAAAGTAAGAGCATGTCCTTTTTGCAAATCCTCTGCAGCTTTATATAGCAACGATCAAAGCCCTTAGAGCTTTACAGAGTCCCGGACTTTGTGGTCCTGCCCAACAAAGACACGACAGTGAGCAGGTAGAATGGAAGCACTAATGAAAAAAAAAACTCCATTCACGAAAACAACTCCAAATGGAGCAGAGGTACATATTACAGAAGGAGCAGTTTTAGTCTCATGCTTAATAAACATTCCAAGAAAGGAAATCCACACATCTGAGTGCAATCTGAACTGATATTTCAGGATATACGTGACCAAGATTGATGATTTATTTATTTATAAAACAAGCTTTCCAATAGTGAAAGTGGCAAGCATATCTGCATGTTTCTGCAATGTAACTTGTGAGATCAACACAATCAAAATAAATTAGGGAGTACTATGCAGAAGTATAACCCAAGTCATTTCATGTCCTACTTTGGTAGGCATACTATTCATGTCAGATGGAAGCTCTTTCTAACAAGGCCACAGTAGGAAAAAGAACTGAACACTTTTAAAATTGCCAATCAGAGGTTCTACCATTACCTCCAGTAAATAGAAGTAACAAATTATTGATAATGTGGCACCTATCCTTTGCATAGGGAACAGGAACTGAATACCTGTACACCCAAGGCAAATAATCAAGAGGCAGACTTTATTATAAATCTTATTTTTATTGACAGCTTCCACCTTACCCCCACCTGTAAGCAGATACTACTATTCACATGCAAATATTGGACTAAACTATTTCATTTCATATCTGAAATGAAATTGTTCCATGCTACAATATAATATTCCTTCTCTATTTGGTTGATTTTTTTTTTTACTTTTTCGTCCCATTTGATTTATATGAGCCAAATGCAACAACAAAGGTGGCAACTAATAAGTCTTTTACCAATCGATCAATACCTCTGACACTGCTACTTATAGATCTTTATTACCAAATAAGAACCATTGATGTATACTACATGAGTAGAAACACCATAGCGCATGCCTCACACAGTGGACATTCAGAAACACAAGGAAAACTGCAATTAGAATGTCCTGAAACATTATAGTGAGCCTAAATATATTAATCCGGGGACCATGCTAACACTTCAACATTAGGGATGATGATGCAGGTGCTGCACACATATTAATCTTAGCATACAAGACTTTCTTCATGGTATGAGTATGCTACTATGTTAATGTTTAATAACTCATTATAGTAAACCAAATATAATTAGAAACAGAACAAAGAAAAGGACAGAGGGAGAAAGAACTTACCAATGAAATTCAATCAGGGGAGAAGCCAAAGAACAAACAATGTCATTCCTCCTTTTCTATTTGTCAGCACAACAGAGAAATCCTACAGGCAAGAATATAGCATAATAGAAAAAAGCAAAATGACTAAAAATTAAAAGCACAGAATAAAAGAAAGTGAATCATAGAAAGGAACCGTAAAAATGAGAACAGAGAGGTCAGCCCAGGCATGCCGTATTCTATAAAGTAATAGGACACTACTGATTTAGAAACCTATTTAATTTGCTAAGAAAAGTATGAAACTACTGGATTATTTAGTGTGTGACAATAACACATCTATGCAGATAGCAACAAAAATAGACACTAATGTAGCAGTTAGTTATTAATATAGCAAACCAAAGAACATAATAAGGCACATACTGACCATTGCAGGACCTGGAGCCCCATGATCCCTAAGAAAGCTACAAATCAAATGAGAAAAATCTACAAGGGACAAGAAACAAAAGCAACTCCTTGACGACATTGAATGAGGATTGTTTAGAAACTAAAACTGTCTCTTTTTCCCACTCCGGACCTTATTGACAACCTGCATTAGGATAAAAACATAGAATTAAGATTACATGTTGCTGCCTACCTCAGTGAGAATTCGCAGCAGGAAAAGGGATTAAACTAGAAGGACAAGATGTCAAAATAAATTTTGAAAGTTATCTAACATTTGCCTACACAATTTCACAAACAAATGATTCCGCTAGAGCCTAAGCCAAATACTATCATCAACCAGTAGGTCGGTCCTTACCAAAACAAATAAAAATAAATCAAGGACAGAAAGAAAAATCAAGAAAAGAAAATTATAGCAACACAAAAATTGTCAGTCATCTATAGGGATAGGGATCCAAACATATTGATATATAGTGAA
Source organism: Eremochloa ophiuroides (assembly GCA_038502445.1). NCBI lineage: Eukaryota > Viridiplantae > Streptophyta > Magnoliopsida > Poales > Poaceae > Eremochloa > Eremochloa ophiuroides. Next base: position 8,444,684 of record JAHLJS010000002.1, read on the forward strand.
AAGAATAGATAGCAAATTGAACCTACAGGAATGCCCATATCCTTCATCATAGCCAGGCATGTTGCAAGCAATACTCTTATTTCTCAGAGCCTCAACAAGACCACGGGTGCTTCCCTTCCTCTTCTAATCCCAGAAAAATCAAAGAGGATTCGCCTCGAATCACCCAAAATCAAAGAGGAGGTGAGGAACACCCCTAAAATAAATTCATGTGTGGTGTGCAACAGGAAGAGGACAAGGGGAGGAGCAGAATGTAGCCTCACCAGTCTGCAGACATATGAGTGGATAACACGATGCGCTGCTGCCGTGCTGAAGGCCACGCACGCCCAGGCCGCTGCGAGCTTGCCCACGCTGGGAGTGGCCTCGTCGGGCACCAGCAGCCGCTCCGGGGCCGCCCAAGCCATCACACGCTCACCTTGCCTACGGCCGCCGCAGCGCCAAAGGCCACCCACGCCCAAAGTGCCGTGTGCTCGCCCCCTTCTGCGTGTCTAGCCGTCGACCGTGCCAGGGCCGCCGCGGAGAGAGGATGGAGAGGGAGGAGAGGCGGATGCGGATGCGAGAGTGGGCTATGGTTTGAGCGGCCGGTCAGCTGGCGGGGCCTGTGCCCACAACGGCGGCGGCTCGGTGGACAGCCAGCGCGCCTGCGCCCACGGTGGCAGTGGCTCGGCGACCGGCCAGCGCGCCTGCTCGCCCACGCCCATGTTGGCCGGGCGTCTGCCCTCATCCCGGCCGCCCACGCCCGCTGTGCCGCGCATGGGGTCTCGGCATGCGCCGCCGGAGCGCTCGCCCGAGAAGGTGTCCGTGGGGGCACGCTGGCCCAGCAAGGCGGCCATGGTGGCGCCGCATGGTCGCGCCGGTGCTGGAGCTCGGGCCTTCGCCGCACTGTGCCTCTCGCGCCACGCTCGCACCATGGGCGCCACGCAGGGGCTGAGGCGGCCGTAGCCGCAGCTCGAGCCTCCCTCGCCGGAGGCTGCGACGCTCTGGCCCGGACACGCGCGACGAGGCCCACCGTAGCTATCGCCGCTGAAAGAAGAGGGGGAATAGGGAGATGCGGACACAAGCGGCCTCAGCTAGGGTTGAGGCGGTATATATATGACGTGAAGAAGACTTTAGGATCGCTAGATATCTGATCGAACGGTGCATGATTTGTTGGTGACGTGGCCACTGTGAGACCGGGCCGGCTCCTCCCGTTCTCTTGTCCTTAGATATTCGTGTCCCAGCTGTGTGGGCCGTGTCGATTTGCTACGCAAGTTCAGGCCCCTTTAGCCCATCAAAGGCAAAAGCCTAGCTAGCATTCCAGGACATATTTAGGACCGGGTCCGATTCGAGCCCAATTACCCAATCGTCTCGCAGACTCGCATCGCACGTGCGGTCTCAGGCGCATCGCCCTCGCACCTGCACAGACGCCGGAGACGACGACGGCTGCGGCGGCGAGATGACGGTCTTCCACTTCCTCAACTGCGCCTTCCTCACCTTTGGCCCTCACGTCGTCTACTACTCCGCCACCCCCCTGTACCTCCCTTTCCCTGCTTCCTCTCTCTCTCCCTCTCTGTCTCCGTGAGATCCGTATGCTACAGTTGCGGGATCTGCGTTTGTTACATGATCTGGTTGCTTTGTTGTTTGTGATCTGCACGGAGAGCCCGAACGCCTTGTTGCGAGTTCTATTTTGACCTTTCTTGTGGTGTGGGTTTGTAGAGTGTAGTCAGTGCAATTGCAGTGAATCTCGCTCAGTGAAGTTGGTTGGCAAACTTATGTTGCACTTTTCGTTGGAATTCAGAGCTTAGTTTAAGTGGATTAAGGTTTCTCAGTCGAATCTAGTTAGCTGAGCTGCAATTAGGTAGTGTTTTACGAGCTGTACCTATCAAGTAGGCTCACTTCAAGGTACAGTTTCGTTTTCTGGGCTGAGAGGGGGGAATATGGTGAGTGGAAGACGCCGGTGAACTACACACTAGCAATATGAAACGAAATCTTGTGAAGAACTTAATGCTAGCAGATGTGGAAGTAAATGCTTAATCGATTCATATTTTGAGTTGAGACTAGAGAGTAACCACATGATGATTATAAAATTGTTAAGTGCGTTTTGGGCAATGAGGACCTCTACCAGCAACCCATGGAACATATAGTCTAGTTCGATGAATTCTTGTCCTAGTTTCAGGTGAACGTATACCAAGTTGACCTAGTTTTTCTGAACATAGGATGAAAACAATGTTCTGCATCCAAAAGGTTCGTTGGACTAAACTTTCTTACCCAATCATCCATTTCAGGTCAGAGTATGATACAATTGGCACTTCTGTAAAAGCGGCTGCTGTTTATCTTGGAACTGCACTTGTAAAGGTCAGCAACCAGCCCAGGATTCCTAGTGTGTAATTTAAAGCAATAAAGGGGTACAACTAGGGAAAAATCACTATTTGGTCCAAACTTGGGAAAGCAGATATTTTTACTCGGGCACCAAATAACATGAAGAATTTCAGAAGGACAAAGAAAACTAAATGTTGCCTCTGGATTATTAACTTGGTCAATATAGATTGGTAAAACTCGAAAATGTTCTATGTACAATAATTTGATGAGGTATGCCTAGATTTGGGATTTCTTTTGTGTTATTTTGATACACAGACCAGTTTTTGTGCCTCGTGCTTTGGTGTATCTCCTGCCAAATCATCTATCATTAATCAATCTGTTACTGATTCGATTTTTTTCCTTGTTTGGTCATGTTCTCATGACCATGCTGTGTCTACCTTTTCTGATTCACATGTTTTCCTTGATGCTCTTTTCAGTAGTTTTCACTATTAATGACTTTAATATATTCTGCAACATATATACATCCTTTCGATTTTCAGAGAAACTTTTGACTCCTGGGTCACATGAAGCATAACAAACAGATTTTTTCTTTGATTGTTTTAATAAAGAAGTTATTGAGCATTTCCTCGATTTCAATTTTTATTTAGTTTATTCTGCATTGTATACTTCAGTGGCTGATGTTACTTGTTTGTTGTAATTCCTTGCCAAACTACTCTATCTTTTTTCTATGCTTATTATCATGATATATTCAGTGAACCAACACTAGTTAATTGGTTGCTAATGTTGCTATATATCATATTGACAGCTTGTTTGCTTAGCAACATTGCTCAAAGTACCTGAGAATGATAGCTTTGATCCCTATCAGGTATATTTGCTACACTTTATTGGACACACAAAATACACTCTGATTCCAACTTGATGCCCTCTAATATATCCTGTTGTTTCAACTTGCAGGAGTTAATGAAAGTTTTTATTGGGTTCATAGATGTAGCTGGACTGTATTTTGCTTTGACACAGTTGACCCACAGGAACATCTCTCAGAATCATAAGTTCCAGGCTGTTGGTCTTGGTAAGCACAGAATTGTCTCTGAAATTTGAGCTTCAAATTATCAAACTGCATCCATGGCTATGACAACATTTATTCTCTTCTATTTTGCATCTCCATTCTGTGCCTTCTCTATTTGTCCTTGCATGCTGTATGCTCAGAACTTATGCTTACCCTTTACTACCTGTGCCCATCTTGAGTTGCACTGCACTTAGTTTTCCATGACATGGTTTTGGGTTCTGGCATGGATATGTGGAAGCACACTTAGACTTGCTGGTTAGTGTCAGTGGTTATAAGAAATTTGACAACATCTCATTTTGTTAGTTTATCTTCATAAATTTATCAGAAATGCAAGATTTTGGACCTTTCCCAATGGTTGGATGTTTTGTGGTTTTCAGGTTGGGCTTTTGCTGATTCAGTTCTGCACCGACTGGCACCTCTCTGGATTGGGGCAAGAGGGCTCGAATTTACATGGGAGTACATATTTCAAGGACTTGAAGCGAATGCTAATCTTGTATGCAATCAATACAATGTGAAAATATAGTACCAGATTCCTTGATTTGAAGAAAGCAATTTCCTAGTGATGCAACTCATGATGGTTTATTTAAAATACTTGCTAACGAGAAGCATGCTGATTTGTGTTTTTCTACAGGTGATGACCCTCTCCCTTGCTGCATTAGGATCCTTGATGTGGCTTAGGAAGAACAAGCCTAGGACTTTGGTTCCAATAATTTATGCCTGTGCTCTGCTCTTGGCAACAATGCCATCTATCACTAGGTAAAGCAATGTTCCACTTTGTTTATATGTTCTTGTTTCCCCTGTTTTCTAAAATATAAAATGCTTGATTGCAAGAACAATTTCTAGATGTGTATTTTTTTGTTAGCCATGTCTGTAGATTATCCTAATCCGATTTGTATGGACTCAGAGACTGAAAGGCTTCATTGTTGTTGCCTGTCTTGTTGGTCTGCATGAACTAGGGAAGATTATCTGAGTTATTGACCTCCTTCACTTTTCTAATTTAGAAGTCATAATTTTCCATCTTCATTGGATGTATCATCATGTGCAAGGTTCCATGAATACTTTGAACCTTTTCACTTACACCCTGTTAATCAAACTTAGTACAAAGTATCTAGACAAAAGTTGTAGATAGTTCTTGTTTACCTAAGCTAGGAGTCTAGGACCAACATTTTCATATGTTTCATGCTATGGTGGATTATAAATGGTCTATACTCACCACTGATCGGAAAATACCATTATTTGGTCCGAGTGTGTATTGAATTTGCTGTGATTTTTGTGTTCCATGATTTCTAGTTCTTTAGTCCACTGTTGTATTGGTCACTGAGCTAAACATGTTCAAATATTGCAGCTACTTGAGGAGATCATTGGAGTGGCAGACACCAAAGGTGGTTGGCTTCGAGCTCTTCTCATCACTTGTTATGGCTTTCATCAGCTGGCAGCTGTTCTCGGCTTGTCAGAGACCGATGTAACAAGACATCCATATTAGTGCCAATTTTACCTTGTGATTTGACGCTCTTGTCCTGATACGTCACAAGAATTAAGATGATCCTTTGAGGCTTTCCACTACAACTCTTCTTGGAGTTGGGCTGTAGAACATTTTTACTAAGAATCATCTGTTATGAGCTGTAGAGCAGAAACCCATGCCTCAAATGAGTTATTATGTAACAGATGCTCATGTAGGCGTTTGATCTGAAACATTTTGTTTATACTTATTGCTGTGTGCATTTTAGGTGCTCTCTTCTATCGCATCATCTTGCGTATAGATCAGAATAAGATAATTCAGGTATCCCACAGAATGCAAGAAGAAAAACTTTATGTGCATCTCTCTCTCTCCTGCTATGAAGTAGTATATGGTTTGATTTCGAAGCATATCATGTTGCTTTTTGCATTATGATTTCTGAGTGATGCTAATCCGAATGAAGTCCTCGTAGTATTACGGCTAGAGATCATTTGCACTTTGCAGACCTAAACTCCCAAAAAAAAAAAAAAAAAAAAATGTGTCCACAGCATTCTTCCCCAATTGTCATAGATTATACATACCAAAGTAAATTGAATCGAAAGCATACATCACGTTTTGTATAGATCATATATCACGGCTTATATGAAGCAGAGGAGGGCCAGAGGCGACAGCCGAGCGAGCTGCTGTTATCCTACTCGGCCTCCTCGACGGCGGCCTCGACCCGGAGCAGCACGAAGCCGACGGCGACTCCGACGAGCACGAGGCCGTTCATGATGGCGGCGATCCTGAAGATCTCGGCGGCGGCGTTCATCTGGGCGCCGAACGCGCCGCCGCCGCGGCGCTGCTTGCTGCCGCCCGCGGGGCTGAGCGACGCCACGATCTTGGCGAAGGAGTAGTCGGCGGTCTTGCGCAGCCCGAGCATGGTCACCTTGTTGAGCCCCTTGAGTCCGCTGTAGGCGTTCATGCCCTCCACGTACGTGACGCCGCCGGGCCCCTTCTTCCTGGCCGCCGGGGCCGCCAGCGACGGGACCGTTGCCACGGCGAACGACGCCATCCCTTTCTTCTTGGCCGCTGGGTGGACTAGCTACAGAGCCTACTGGCAAGGCAGAGAGTGAGAACCGGGAAGGCGGGAATTGCAAGGCAGCGCGCGTCAGGACGGAAATGCAGTGCAGAGAATTACTTACCTGTGGCTCGTGAGAAGAGGCAGTGCAGCGCGGGTCAGGCGGGCTGGCTTGAGCGGCGGGCGGGCGGGAGGGAGCGCGGTTTTGTACGGGAAGTGAGGGGAGGATAAGGCGGGGCGCGGAATGGACGGTTGCCAAGGGCGAGTTTATCCTTGGTGGTGACATGGAGGAGCTCCATTTGGTGGGCGGAGGGAGACTGATTGGCCAGGGATGGTGGTCCTGGTCCACAGAAGCCTGTGCTTTCGTCTTCCTTCTCCCGGAGGCGTCCGTGGGATGCACACGCACACGCGGCCTGCGGCTGGAGGCAATCAGAACATCCTGTGACTCTTCTGTCTTCTCTCATTCGAGCGTGCGAGTGTTCAGCCCTTCTCGGTTGATTTCCAAACTTGTTGTTACAAAACAAAATTAATAGACGATTTGATGCGAGAGTAACCGCCATATAGGTTGATTTCCAAACTTGTTATTACAAAACAAAATTAAGCGACATCGCCGTGGACGACGGTTGCCACCGCGGCGCTGGTTACTGGTGGACGACATCGCGTTCATGGTACATCCACACCACACGTTAAGCTCCTCCGTCTGCAAGCTACACTACACAGTCCACACCCCTCTACGCGTCCATCATTTCCAGGTCTGCTTCTCGCAGCCCAAAATACCCACTGCCTTTCTCTCTCGGAAATGGTAGTAAGAAGCCTAGCCCAAAATACCGTGCTGAACCCAGAACTAGACGGGCCTTTCGCTAAGAAGCCCCTAAGAGCCCATATAAAAGTCCGAAATCAGCCCATCTACAAACGGCAAGGCCCAGGCTGGCGTGCGATTGTGCGAATGTGCGATGACCCGACGCCCGCCACGCGCCTCCGACCGTTGCGTTGCGTTCGCCCGTGCGGCCCACCGTGGCCCGTGGTGGGGTCAGGCGCATCGCGCGTTCCTCGCCTCCTACCAGGCCGAATCGACCACGGCACGGACCGGGAACAAGAGGGCCCGCTGCTGCCGTTCCGGCGGTTCTTCTGGTCACGCTCGTCTCAAACTTACCAGTAGTCGGGAACGACGTAGAAGTAATTTTGTTTCTCGGTTCGAAAAAAAAATGCACTCTCATCATATATAGTGTAAAAAAGCTCCAAAAGTACTATACCAAATGTTTTCATTTTTCGATCCACGTTCCTCGTTACTATCCTTTCGGAAACACGGTGCATCACCATGATGAGAAATTGAGAATGAGACTAGTCCACCCTCACAGGGCGCCGGATCCAATTGCTTCCTCGCTGGCCGGCCGCGGGCCCGGCGGTTCCTGGACAGCGAGCGTATTTATGAGCGGCGGCAGCAAGTCGCGGAACGGACGAGCTGGAGCTGGCCTAGCTTGCTGGACCCTGCTAGTACGAATATTGCTGTGTGATGGACCGGGATATTTGGATCGGCGTACCGCGTACAGTAGCCAGTAGGTATGTGATGGGTAGGCTGTAGGCAGCGACACGACACGGGTGCTTTTATTTACGAAAGGAAGGAGCGAGATCGAGGATGGAATCCCATGCCGTTGGGGCTGCGTGCGCGTGTGACTGGTGCGGCACAGGGGCGGATCGAGACCCGGCATGGGGAAGGCTAGGTTACGTCCGATGGCCAGCACAGTGGCCACCAGCAAAATTTGTATCCTTCCATTTGTATGCTGGTAATCCGATGATGATGATCTTGGTGGCGAGCAAGTTGTTTCATTCGTTTTTCCTGACACGCTACGTGTCTGCTTGTATTTCCATCCGAGGTGCTGCGATCCGGGCCCCGTAATGCTGGCGAGCAATTAGTCGTCCATCTGATTGCGATTTGCAGGATCGATGACAGTCCAACGGTGTTGTTGTCCTTGCGTCACGTAGGATTTGACTTTTACGAGCGACAACAATTTTGGTACGTAGTTGTAAAAAGAACAGGTCAAAAATCTGGACGGACGGACAGACAGAGATTAGGCTCTGGTAGCACAGAGATTAGTCAGTGCCAGAGTGACACCATACATGTGTCGGTCGTAGTAGACACATTTTGACATTATGACACCATCGTATACATCAAGGCCAGTCTGAAACATGGTAAATTTTTCTATACCTGTGTTTTTTTTTTCAAATGAAATTAAACTGATTTATGTGAATATTTTGTGAAATTCTTTGGTTTCAAACAGGCCAAGATATGAACAATGGTTGCTTGGTTGGGACGAGATCTTTTCTCGCGATCATGCAGTATTCATTAAGCAGATGGCAGTAGTAATCCATTGACTACAATAGCATCTGGCGATGCGTTCGACAGAAATGTAATCATAGTACTCGGGCGGGATTGTCAAACGCAACATGGTTGACCACGCTCGTGCCACGAAACTGCCTCCATGTTCAGATGCTCTGGTAGACTATAGTACTGACATTGCCACGTGGACTCGGTCGGTACACGGTCAACAACCTCCTCGACGTCATCCTCTTGCCGGAGATCGCATCGGTTGGAGTGGAGCAGCTACCGTATCATCGTCTGTGTGCGGTCTGGATCGTGCTGGCAGCAAGGGAATCAGGAGAGGATGCTGCTGCCGTTGCTGCCACTGCCGCTGCCGCTGCCGCCCGCCCTCCTGCCGTCGCTCTCGCCAAGTCGCGAGCCGCCGCCCCGCACCGCACCACGGTCCGCGCCCCCGATTGAGGAGGGGAAAGCAAAGGCGCCCGCCAGAACCAAAAGCGATTTCCACCCGGGGCTAGCGAGTTGGCAGGCACCAACCGTCCGTCCGGGTCCGGCAGGCACGGCGGCCACCGGTTGACACAGGGACGTGACGGGCGGACGTCGGAGTCGCCGAACGGAATCAGTGCGCGCGCGAAAGTCGGGCCGGCGGGGCGGTTTTGGCCTTTTTTTGTGCCGCGGCCGCACCGGCGCGAGCCAGAGCCGCAAGCCGTTTTGCGTCTAGTGCTCGAGCTGTGCGCCCATCGCCGGAAGCAGTTTTTTTTTTCCCCTTAAGGGCACATGCTCCTAGTGCCCTCGGATCTGCATATTCAGAACGTAAGGGCGGCTCGAAAGCTCGCAAGACAACAACAGAACTTCGAGATTAAGCAAACAGACAAAGCCAGCAAATAGAACAATTACCCTTTTGAGATACAGCACCGCAAAATGCACCAAGAGAAACTGCCCGCTCAACAACCCTGTCCATGAACTTTACAAGCGATCACCATATAATACAAAATTTGCAACTGGCAACAGTGCCACACAAAAAAGTCAGCATATGTTAGGAAGCAGGCCATTTCAGTCTCACCAGGATCCATTATTTCAACCAAGTGTCACATGATTAACTGGATTACTTTATTGCGCTTAGTTCTACGGGTAAAGCTTAAAAGAAGCAAAAGAGAGGGAAAAAAATGTATCACTGGAATTGATAGCTAAAAGAAAAACTGTAGCTAGTAGACCATTATTATCATTGTCACCTGAAACCGACCTGATGGGAATTAGCATGTACTCCTACTACTTAAAGTCGGTATTCTGTAAATTCATCACAGCACTACAGCAGACACTAAACATCTTGGGACAGCTGAAGATTCAACAACAAAACTGAAAAGATTAGAATCACCAATCACCTATCATCATGCTATTGATGCTGCAAGAATCATACAAGCGAGCGGATCTATTTCATGGCCAATGGAGCCAATTTACAGGTACATGGAAAGGATGCTCCTCAAAACAATTAGGTGGTACATATAGATCTCCAACAAAATCTACAAACAAAAAAGTCGCATGCCTAGAAAAGGGGGAAAATAAGAATGAACAAATATAACAGCCGCACCGCCAAAGTATTACCCCTTGATGCCATGCTGAGACATTTGGATAAAAATCAATACGCAGAAGCACCTTGACATCTCTTCTTCTATCCTCCTTTCAATTACACTCGCCACCCTCCTCTATTATGAAGTAGATGCGATAGCCACAAACAGGGATCATCTAATACTATCTTTCTGCATCCTCAGGGATAGATGATAGCCTCTCTTGCTCAAGAAATGATGAATCAAGAAATTTTGCAACAAATGCCCACAACCTGTAGACATCCTCAAAATTTGTAAGGAACCCAAGAGAAGCAGTGACCACTTCAGTCCCAATAATAGCACTTTTGCTATTTTTCTTTTCGCGACGGCCATTTGCTGCTGGAGAGGAAGAACTTAGCCCCACATCAACCGCACCATGTTTCTGGTTGTCTGGGAGGTGTATATGACTTAGAAACCCAACGCCCAAGGAGAGGCCTTCTTTTTCTGCCAGTTTCAGTACAGTTTCAGGATTAATCAGGGAGGTTCCAGTGTTGCAATCCTTTATATTGAACGCAACTGCTGCTCCACGATCATATTTGATCTTGGGACCATATATATAAACAAGGGGTACCCCCTCTCCATCCCCTGAATCAGGCAACCGGAGCTGCAGTAATGAGGTCACCAACCAATTGATCAGGTATCGCAATCTAAGTGTGGTCTTGCTAAGCCCAAGCATGTTCACATGATCAAGATGTTTGCAGATAATTTCAGGCTCTTTCCTGCCATCCTGAGCATCATCATAGTCACTGTATGCATCGTCGTCGTCGTCGTCATCTGCCATCGCATATCCAGATGTTTCACCAGCATCTGAATTACGACAGAGCCTGCTATCATCCATAGTGAATGATACCTTGCGCCCCATACTTGACACTCGGTCCGATTCTTCTACTCCAAAGAATCTTCCACCATTGTATCTGCCGTTGTGTACTTCCCTCCTTCCCAGTAGACGGAAGTCACCTTCATTTTCCCTTCTGATTGCACTATCTTTGGTTTCCGCTTGATTTTCTGAGAAAATCTCAGATGTGGAGCCATTCTCACGGGCGGTATAGCTCCCAAAAACAGAGGTTGCACTGCCTTCAGCAGGGCCGTTGGCACAAGAAAACTTTACAAACCTCTTATTTACTTTAGCATCTTTATTATCTTCTTCAATCTCACTGACAGGAATATTCTTGGTGTCATTATGTGAATGATCTTCATCTGGAACGCCTTTCACAGGCCCTTGCTCTAGTGATACCGACCTCACAGCTGCATCAAATGACATAACATGGTTGTCATGAATAGGGCTCCTTGACAGTTTGGATGGCACCTTTGGCGACGCCTTCTTAGCATTCTTCCTGCCAGAAAACCAGGATGCTGGCAACGGAGAGCCCAATTTCCCCTTGCTTGATTGCTCTGAATAGTCAGAACCAAGTGGACTCTGTCCCAAATCAACCCAGAAGGAATTCTCAGATGACTCATCCTCACTGAACACAGGGCTCTTCATCACCTCTCCAACAGAAACACTCTCACTCTCTTCATATATTGTGCTGGCACCATCTCTATCTGAACTGTCCTGGTCCAATTCGCTCTCAATAACCTCCCTCACCTGCGCTGATGAATACGCGCCTGAGAATGCAGGCAATTGGGATGCATGGTGACTGTTCGACGTTGACCCCTCCTCAATCGGATTGATACTATCATCCTCCAGCCCATCCAGTACACCATCAAACCCATCAACTGAATCACTGAGATACTGTGGGAAGACCGGCACAATTCGCACCATCCCTGCCCCTGTCCCACCGCTTGGGCTCTGCAAGCACGCCATTACAGACTTCTTGATCAGCAAGCATCCAAAACCCGTTGGGTCGGCCCCAAACACCCTGTAAAATGAAGTGATGATGAAGTCTGGCCGGAAGAGAGACAGCCCCAGCGAGTCCATGTCCTTAGGCCCCAGAGCCCCAGCATCGAGCAGGACATGCCAGTGATTTTGCTGGGCCAATGCCATCCACTGGTAGGAGTACTTGGCCCCCGTCACCCTCGACTGCACAGGGAAGACGAACAGACCAGTGGCCGAGTCCTTGCGCCGCCGCTTCTTGGTGGAGATCAGCTTCCGGAGCTCGGTGGTGCAGATCTTGAGAGTGGGCCACTTAAACCAGGCGGAGTACGCCTTGGCTCCCTTGTCACGCGCGGCCTGCGTCATCCAATTCACGGACTGGGACTCGTGGTCGAACATGGTGAGCAGGCGCTTGTTGGTGCCGAAGGGGTAGCACTCAGCGAGCAGCCGGAAGGCCGAGCCGCGGCTGACCGTGAAGACGAGGCAGTACTCGGACTCGGGGATGTTGAGGTAATCCATGATGCGGTTCTTGATGTCATGCTCTGCGGTGCCCTTCTCGGCGGCGCCGTAGAGCGCATGGTTGCTGAGGTTGGCGGTGATCTCCGAGAGCGTGAAGGCAGCTGACGAGTCGGCGGGGTTGCAGCTTTGGAGGTAGGAGAAGAGGCCAAAGCCGCAGTAGTCGAGGCATACCTTGTCCAGGTGCGGGTACTCGTCGGCGCGGAGGCGGTCCACGTCCGCGGCGGACGCGTAGTTGGGGTACATGGCGAGGAACTTGGCGAGCGCCACCTCCAGCGACGGGAGCGCGTCCGGCGACTGGAACGCGCGCTCAGCGGCCATCGCCGTCGCGCGCAGGAAGTCCCGCTGCGCGTGGAGACGTGCCAGCGACCGGGACCGCCCCACCGACCCCTCCTCCGCGCCGTCCCCGCCATCGAGGAGCGCCGAGTCGCGAGACTTGGCGAGGGACCCGTCCTCGGACGCCTCCTCCAGCGCCTCCCGCAGCTTGCTCTCCTGCAGCCGCCGCCCGCCGCCAGAACCCGCGCCCGCGCCCGCCGGCGGAGGCCGCGGCGGGCGGTTCTTCTTCTTGTCCAGGAGCAGCGCGGCGCAGTTGGAGAGCGGCTTCCACAGCGACAGATGCATGGCCGCCTGCCCGCGCGCCCAGAAGAAACCCGGGACGTTTCCTCCTTCCTCTCTCCTTCCTACACCATCCGATTCCCCGTCGCCGGCGTGCGAATTCTCGGGATCAAATCAGCTCGGGATCGAATTCGACGCGGAGCAGGGTTCCTCCTCCTCCCAGGGCTTCGGGGGATCGACGGAGACGGACGATCGGGCTGGGTGCCCACACCGGTGCGGAATCTGGATCAAGGAACGGAGCAGAGAGCAAGGGGACAGGCGGAGGAGTGAAAGAGGGAGGAAGAGCCGAAGGGGAGAGGACAGACGAGGAGAAGGAAGGAAGGAAGGGAGGGAGGAGGAGGAAGCGGAAGGGACTTAATTGGAGCACACCAACTCGCCTGCACGGAATTAAAAGCAGGGGGGGCCCACCTACAAGCAGTTAATGGCGACTCCACATATATTTTTGCACATCGGTAGATTTCGATCTCATTTATGAAAAAATTATAATTGTACAGATATCCCAGATTTGCCTTTATGCTGGAAATTCAATCAAATCTGTACGAGTCCAAGCAATCTTTGGAGATAAATGAGGCTGCATGCAGCATCCTGCACAGCTGTGGCAGATTTGCATCGCTGGTGAGCTCATTATTACTGCTTGCGCTACAGTCTGCAGGCACCATCCTGGTCCCGGTGATCTTTTTAAAAATAAAATAAATTTCTGCCTCTCAAATTTTATATTCGACTAAATCTATAAAATTTTATTTATTATTACACCAGATATATAGAATACAATATCATTTTTAATAGATATATTTTAAGATATAAAATGTAGATATTGTTTTTTATGAAGTTTGACTTATTCTAAATAGTTTATTGTTTTACATGTCACTTTCTACTGATTTTTTTTCAAGCAGAAAACAGAGGGTCAAATGCATTGGTTTCTCCATTTTTCTCACTACAGGTGTTTACTACCCTTTAGGGGTTGAATGTTCTGTTTACGCTGAAAGGTTTGGTTCTGGGGAGAAGATGGAAGTGGAAATGGGATGGTTTATGTTCATTGACTTTTGTCATAAAGAAGTAAAGATATTCTCCTTGAGCCCTGGATTTCACACAATCCCCCTCTGGAACTACTGATTTTTCATGTATGGTCAATTGGCCATGGTTCAGAAAAGTCCACCTCAGCAAAACTTCTTTCACGGTGCATGACCTGATTGTTATGGTAAAATATTTTTTTTAATAAAGGATAGTTTATATCCAGCTTTATCTATCATAAGGTAGAATTAAGCTAATTATTACAAACATGTACTAACTAGCTAGCACACAATCACACAGGTGCAGCAAATTACAACTAAAAGTTGAGACACACAAGCAAGAAGTAAAGTCTTGATTAAGAAAGACCAATAAACCTAGTGGATAACCATCCATTGGAAGTAAAGAAATGCAAGGCCGATGTCTTCAAATGTTAGTCAGCAAGGATCAGCTGGTCCCGTAGATCATCGCGCCACTGCAGTCTTGCCCATTGCCGTAGCCAATGGGTTCCCCAGAAGAGCACCTGCAAAAAAAGTTTTCGGTCTATATTTATCAAAAACCACTTCATTTTTTGTTATCCAAATTGTCCAACATAAGGCCGATGCTGCCGTTAATAATAATGAATTGTGAATATTACCACCCATTTTAGACTAATTCACAAATAAATCGTCTATGCTGAGTGGAGGTGAAATCCCGAATATTAAGTGTACAGCGCGCCACAGGAACTTGGCATAAAAACATTAAAAAAAAGGTGATGAATAGTTTCTGGAGAATGACAGAAGCTACACCTTCTGTCAGCATTCCAGTTACGTCGGACAAGATTGTCTTTAGCAAGAATCACACCTCTTCTTAAGTACCACAAAAATATCTTTATCCTTGTAGGTATTTTGTTTCTCCATATATCCTGTGACACTCTGACCCCATTATTAATTAACGCCGTATACATCGATTTTACAGATAAGTTACCTGATGAATGTAATGCCCAAACAAAAGCGTTCCTTTCTCCCGTGTAAGTTCACGTCTTGTAAAGAGGCCATGATTGTATGCCAGTCCCTTAGATTCCTATCCACTAAATTGCGACGGAAGGAAATGTTTAGTGGAACTGAAGCAAGTACTCTTGCTTCCTGTCCTAATCCTGTCCTACAAATGTTTATTTCCAAACCTAATGATACCCAGCACCCACTTTTTTTTCCCACGGTACAGTACAACCTATAGGTGGCCATCTATTTGCAAGTGGCATTTTTTTTGCCACGGTATCTACCTGCAATTCCCAAACACTAGAACCAGCGGACGAACACAGCCAAAATATTTCCACGCAGCGAGAAAAAAATTGTTGGGATACCAACAAAACTCACAACTGAAACTGAAAATAAGCATTAATTTTGGCTGATACTAATTTGTTATCATTAGAAACACTGTTACATGTCTGAAAATAAGCTCTCATATGCTGAAGCGAACCGAGCCTAGATATGATTGCCAATTCGCCATTGCCAACTCACCAACTTGTCCCGAGCGGAAAGGGACGATCCAGTGGTTTTCCATCGAGATGGTACCGGCCCTATTCGCTTGTCTAGATTTAGGCTTTATTTAATATAGAATAGTATTCTTTTCTCACACAATAAATCGGCATCACCTGAAATCAGGGTTTCTTTTCAAACATGTGATCTCTCGGTTTCAACACGTACCAAGAATCGCAAGCTCCGCTCATGTGTTCCGCTTCTAGCTTGCATGAGATTTGGAGACAACACGTTTGCCCAAACGACGAAGCGAGGAGAGCATGTTTCTGAATCTGAAGTCACGCTCTTGGCAGTTGGCCGGCGTCCAGGATCAATGCTTAACTGGCGGCGATCATTGTGATTATGATTGACGCAGTGACGCAAACAGGTCAGTGGACATGCCCTGTAGAACATGTACATTGCAGGAACAGCAACTCTGCAAGTACGCAAGCAAGAGCTGAAGCAGCATATAGCATAGCAATCTCTAGTGGAGTAGGAGTAGCTTAGAGGCGGTGGGAAGAGAGTCTAGAAGGCCATGCTGTGTTTCTTGCAGTTGCAACAAATAAACACCTGAAGAACACCTCCCGAGTTGTTTCCGCTGCAAGGGACAATGCATGGCCGTCAGCTTTATGTACAAGCATCCACTTTTGGCGATGCATAGCAAGTATTGATATACTACTAGCACTGTCCGTACAGTTAAAAGGTTCTCTTCGGCTGGCTGAATTGTACGACTGGCTAGCTGACTGTTTTAAGAGAAAAATACTATTAAATGGTTGACTGATGCTGAGTGGTAAGTTCAAGCCAACAGAGCCAAAGTAGTTTGGCCCAAACTTGCCGAATGTCGGGTCTCATTTGGGAATTTGACCAGAGTTACCGATAAACGTTTGTAGCGTAGTAACCATGAACCACGGTGGATGGATGAATCGCCCCTGATTTTAGTCAGATCACCAACATGATGGAAGTTTTATAAAATTTTTATGGCAAGCTAACGGATTGATGAAAAGAGATAATGATGGGACTATAATAAATTTAAAACCAAGTTATGTGCAAAAACTAAAAAAACTCTGAAACAAATAGACCATATATGAGCTAATTAGTTACGAACTTAAGAGAGAGCAAAGAGTTATATTATTAGTCTTACTCTTGAATGGCTCATCATAGTTGTATCAAATGCGTGGACACAAAAGATTTTAGATGAAGCAACAATGACTATTCGGACTCGGTTAACAGAAACCACATTTTTCAAATCAATGAAACTTGGGATGTCAGCTAGGCAACTATGTTTGGTCATTGGGTCCTATCCTATTTTTCGGTTGTTTTTCAATTTTTAGTATGATATTCATAAATTGGTAAAAGAGATTGTATAATAAACATGGTTGGCATATTAGTTTCCAAATATATCTAAACTACCTGACGGTCGTGAGGACGAGTAGACATCGAAAGTGCTCAATGCGGAGTTGTTAAACATAGTAAGCATTGTACCACTACGCATATAGCAGCTTGGAGCTTGTACCACTACATCTCTTACCTATGATTCCACCATCTTTGTCTATGTCCAACGCCTACACCGCACCAAGCATGAGGGGTTATATCTTTGCTAGTGACTTTTGCACCTTCGTCCATGAGTGTCATATCACACCCAAAAGATGACCCTTGCCTCACATGAATATACATTTTTAGGCTATCCGCACCACATAATCTCTAAAATACACCTCTAAAGGAATGTTCTCTCCTAGTTATCGAAGATTCTCACTTCTATACCAGTTTCTCCCGCACCCATACATCCTCTATTCGCTACTCTATACCTACTATGTATGGGGCCCACATATTTTTCCCTTTCCTTTCTTTTTTTCTCCTTCTCCTAATCCATTCGACCATCTGGAAGCGTGATCACTGGAAATTTGGAGGTGCAAGCGCAGGCACTGGAGATTTGGAGGTGCACTGTTGCAACCTGGAGGATACAGGAGGATTTACCGAGCAGCGGTGCATCGATTTCACCTCTAAATCCAGCGTTCAGGTCCATTTGGCGTTGCCGGATGCAGGTAGCCTTAGGGGGCTGAGGTGTCTGCACATGGCGGCATGCGATGTTCGGATGCATTTGGTGCTACCTATTGTAGTTAGGGTTAGAAGGAGGAGACACATGCTACATGGTTGGATCCACAATAAGCCATCAAGGCCGGCTGACCCTAATGGTTTTTAGCTCATACTCTGCATATCGAGCTCTTCTTCAGTTCGTATCCTGAGTAGAATAGCATGTCATACATACACCTTATCTTCTCCGATGGTGATACAAGTGCTTCATTTTGCTAGATTCGTTCTTAGACTACTAACTACGATATTGCCATAAGGTGGGAGATGTTACTATGTGGTTGAGACCGAATCTGTAGATTCTTTGGTTCATTCGATCAAAGCACTTAAACTTTAGTTTGTTTTCTTTGGTCGGGAACTGAACTACATGCTGATAACTGGAATTTCATTCTCAAGTTTTCTTTTGCTGACCCCCCTAACACTAGTGGTGACCTTTATGGAATGAGGTTGATATGTATTCTTTGAGACATTATTATATATAGAGAAACTGTGATAGTAGGCAAAAGAGTAGGTGACAGTTAGAGTTCCATCTTAATTTTTGTAGCCATGGGAGAAGAAGATGAAGAAAATAAGAAAAAAAATGAAAGGAAGGAAGAAGAAAATAAGTTCTTCTGCCACAAGTCTATGGCTCCCATGCACTAGTGATGCTTTGTCATGTGTATGTGCATGTGTTTGGTAGCGACATGGTTGGAAGTGAAAGCGGGGCATTGATAAACCAAGGAAGCAAATGAATTGAGTTGTATGTGTCGATAAATACGGTGAAGCTGACCCTGGAAGATAAAAGAAAAAAAAATGATCAATCAAGATAATAAAGTGAGATGAATATATGAAAGAAGGGAGGATGAACGAGCTCCTTTCCCCTCCATCACTGTTTTTCTTTTTCTATGTCGATCCTTCTTTCCTGTATCTTCGAGTGCATTATGCAACGGTGGGGTGATGTTACTAGAGCCACAATAGTTTAAAGATTAGCAAATCTGCAACTGGTCCGGTGTATTTCTAAAAATACCACATTTGAGGTAATCTCTAGTTTTTATACACTAAAGATTCTCTTTAGAATGTTTTTTTCCCTATTTTTCTCTAACTTTTATATATAAAATGAATGATTCTTCCTTGAGAATGACAACTTGCACCAAGGCTTAGGCTCACAAGTAAGGCCCTGTTTAGATCTAAATTGCAATTGCAACTAGTCACATCAATATTGCGGCACATTCATAGAGCATTAAATATAGACGAAATGTTTGTATGTTTATACTTTTTGTATGTACATCACGCGACGAATTTTTTAAACCTACTTAGATCATGATTGGATAAAAATTGTCAAATACAAATAAACGTGCTACAGTGCAAAATTACAACTGCAACTGAGATGTAAATACAGCCTAAATTCTTCGTGCGTCAAGTTCGGACACAGAGACAACTGGTACGTAAGAATTGAGAGCCTGTGTAATAGAGTATTACTTAATCAAGACCCCACCGGGAGAGCCGAGAGTCAAACGCCCAGAACGCAACGCTTTCAGGGTTTGGGTCCGTGTCAGGCCAGCATAGGCTTTTTCATTTTCTGAGACCGACGACGCGTCCCGGTACGGCGGATCTGTTGGTGCCGTCTCGAGGTACAGCCGTATAGGGCAGTAGCCAGTAGGCCAAGCGAACGAACCCGTCGAACCGTGCGATCTTTTTGGACACGCGAGCCGATCGTGGGATAAACGACCACACGATCGCCCGGGTTCCGACTCGTTTTCCTCCTGTCCAAAATGCTCAAATGACGCGGAGAAAAAAAGAAGGCGCTATATATACGAATTTCGAGTTTCAACACCGTACCCACCCACATATGCAAAGGATGCGTATTGCGTACTACGTGAGTATTTTTCAACACCGTACTCGCCAGCTGTTACCAATTCATTTGAAATCTGTACCTGTCGGTCGTTTCTGTATTTATTCTGGAAAAGAAATCCTTAGCTTTCGTACAGAGTTCCAAGCAAGCTACTACTACTTCCGCATCAGGGTATGGGAATATTTGTTCAGGGTATTTTGTCACTAGTAGCGGTTGGTATCAGTCGCTGACTCGTGTGCCGGCGGCCATGCCCATGCAAAATCGGCCGCTAGTGCCTAATTGTACTCAGACGCGTCCGGGTTTTCCGAGTTTTTGACCCATCCGCGTACGTGCATGCGCAGGGGCCTCTCACGGCAAGGCTCGGACGAGCAGCGGCCGGCGACACTTCGGGCGTGTTTGGTAATGAGCTCAAGGGGTGGCTCGTGCTCCTTAGGTGTAACTTCCCCGTGTTTGGTGTACCTGGATCAGCTTCGGAGTCTGATTCGCACGATCTCCAGAGCGCTTTGGGCCAGGCCTAAGAGAAACGAGATGGAGGGTCGTTTTTTCACAACCTGGCTGGCTGCAGCGCGCTTGAGCTCACGTGGGGCGATGGTGTCACCTCCCAACACTCGCCTGTCACCGCTCGCGTCCGTCGCCCGCGTGCGCGAGCGCCGCTGCCGTGGTGAAGTGGACCACACCAGTGGTTGCCATGGATTCCGACACACGAGCGCGAGGGATTTCGGCCGGCCGCGCGAGCTCCGCTGGCTGTTCTAGCGCCGCCGTCTGCGCGTGCCACCGTCCGCTCGAGCTCCGCTGGCCGCGCGAGCCGCCGCGAACGCGAGCGCGATGGGACGGCGTGCGGGAGCAGGCTGTCGGCCGCGCGAGCGCCGCCGTTCGCACGAGCCGTGGCGAGCGTGACGGGACGGGTCGCGGGAGCAGGATGCCGGCAACGCGAGCGCCGCCGGCCGCACGAAAGGTGGTGTTGTAGTTCACCTCCCTCCGCGTCGTTCGGGGCACCTACGAGGACTGCCGCGCGGTGCATGCCATCCTGCGCGGGCTACTTCCCGACGCGCGGCAACGGCAACGCCGCCGTGTGGCACTGCCGCAGTGAAAGCCCTTGTTTGGTTTTGCGTAATTGATGAAACCTAATTTGCTAACGATTGCTCTAAGTGTTTCATGAGAATGATTACCAAACAACAAGATGGAGCAAAGGAACGGGTCGGTGGAGGCCACAAGTGAAGGGCAATGACGGCGTCCATGAAAATAATGTAAGCCCATCAATAAAGGAGAAAGCCCTATTGACGACATCCATGCAAATCGTATAAGTCCATCATCAAAAGGAATCCACAAGCTTCATCAAGAGATGGTGAAAAACCTAGGAGCTCAAGGCAAAGGTGTAATCCATAGGAGTTATTTGCTTTTGGTGATCAAGACTCCATAGAAGGAGTGATTACATTTAGGATAGATAGCCGTACTATCAAGAGGGGCGAAATCGTTGATGAAATGCAGTTATCAAGTGCCACTAGGTATTTATGTTCATTGCATATGCATGTAGATGTTAGTGTCACTAACAAAACCCGTGGAAAACTCTTTGAAAAAGGTTAACACACGTGCACTTAAGTGAGAGACACTTTGGAGTGTTAGCACACTTTGGAACGGGGTGAAGTTTGAGGGTTAGAGAGGGTTTGGTCCTCTCTTCCTCGTGCCGAGCTTGCGAGGCAGGATTTGGCGAATTTCGGAAACATTACAATAGAAAAACTAGCATCGGACTCTAACTTGACTGAGCGTCGGACCATTGTCTTCGGTCCGACGGCTAACCCTTCAGTGGGCGTCGGACGCTCAGTTTCTGTGCGTCAGACTATTGTCCGAGCGTCCGACGGTGTTGATCGTGCAAGGACTGACACGTGGAGAGCTCAGAGGGCGTCGAACCGTTCTGCTTAGTCCGACGGCGGGCGTCGAACGACTGTCCGACAGTTTTTGGCACTCTGGAACCTCTCTGGAAGCGTCGGATAGTCGCGATCGTTAGTCCGATGGCCTGTTCTGCTTCCGTCCGACGCTGTTCGTGCAGTGGGCGTCAGACCGTGGTTCTTGGTTCGACGACCGTCCCTCTAACGGTTTGCTCGGCGTGAAAATAGAGTCGTTGGGATCTAACGGTCGACTTCAAACGGCAGAGGACAAATGGCGTCAATCCGAGGCGTCAGACCGGTGTTGTTAGTCCGACGGTGCGCAGGAAGTCCCTAACGGCTATGTCTTTGGGTGTAGCTTATAAATAGGGACTTGGCCGGTTTGGGGAGGCTCTCTTGGCCACTCTAATCACTCCTACTTGCTTGTGAGCCTTACTACTCCACTCTCACTCATCCTACTTGATTGTGTTCATCATTTGGTGAGATTGGAGAGCATCAAGTGCATTGCATGAGTGTGTTCATCTAGAGGCACTTGGTGAGTGGATTTCGCAGCGGTTTCTCTTGTTACTCTTGGAGTTTGCCGACTCCTAGATGGCTTGGAGCTGCGAGGATCGTTGAGGGGAGTTGGTGATTGTCTCCGTCTCCGATCGGTGAAGTTGTGAGGGGTTCTTGAGCCTTCCCCGCGGGAGATCGCAAAAGGCTACTCTAGTGGATTGCTCGTAGCTTGTGGATTCCCCATCTTGTGTTGGTTGTGCGGCACCCTTGAGAAGGTTTTGGCGTGTGATGCCAATTAGCGCGTGAACCTCCAAGTGGGTGTATCGCTACAACGAGGACGTAGCTTGCCGGCAAGCAAGTGAACCTCGGTAAAAATCATTGTGGCAATCTCTTGCCGAGGATTTCTTGATTATTGTGATTGTTCTTATTGGTACTCATCTCATCACTACACCGGCGGTATAAGATTCACTCTCTCTACTCTTTATATTCTCGCACTTACTCTTGTAGCTTGTTAGCTTAGTTGCTCACCTATGAGTAGAGTAGAAGTAGCAACTTAGCCTCTTGTGTGTGAAATAGAGACTATAGCTTAGAACGGTTAGGTGGCTTGCATCTTTTAGTAGGTTAGCGCAAGAATTCGCTTCGCTTATTATTTATCTAACCTCTTACTTGAGTTGTTGGTTGTAGAATTTTTATAGGCTATTCACCCCCCTCTAGCCATTTAGGACCTTTCACGCAGGGCTTCGTCGGCGGCCGCCACCTCGGCGACGCTGAGGAGGTTTGGCGAGCTCCGCCACCCCGTCGCCCCCGCCCCCGCGTTCCCCAGCGCCTGCGACGGCAACCACCAGGCCTGCTTACCGCGGAGGTCGCACAGGAGGAGCTGGAAGAGGACCAGACGTCGTCGCGCTCCAGCTCTTGGACGTCGGGACGCTGCCGCTGGCGTCGTCGGGTTGCTTGAGCAGACCGAGAAATCGGAGCGACGGTGCTCAGGCACGCTGCTGCGTCGCCTTGCAGGTGTTCGATGAAATGGGAACGACGACGGTTGGGGGGTAATGTTACCACATTCCAATTTTAGGTTTGTAATACCCCGGGTATTACGGATTTAATTAATCTGCCATGTCATCATATTTAAATTAATCATTTGCATATGATTGTGATTAGGTCCCTAGAGTGATTTGAATTTAATTAGTATTTGTTTGTAAAATTAAATTCCCAAATAAAGGTTTAAAAATTTACTTTTATTAGGACCAAAACCTAATTCAAAATCTAGAAGGAATCTTGAGATAGTCTCTTAATAAAAGTTTTAGATCTTTTAAAATGGAACAACTTTTATTTTTGGAGATTTCAAAGTTCTGTGGTGGAAATTCAAATTAATCTAAAAACAATGAGTTAAAACTTGATTTTAAAATACCATTTCAAAAATTATTTAGAATCTGGCAGAACTTCCTTAATAAAAGTTATAAAGCTTACTGATTAGAACAACTTCTATTTTGACCATTTTTCAAGTTTCTGTGTAAAATCAAAAGTAATTTTGAAAATACAATTTGAAATTCAAAACCCTATTCTACCCCCTTTACTGTAGTTTCAAAAATATTTCGAATTTGAATTTAGTTCCAAAAGCAAAGTTGTTCAGAATTTCAAACCCTACAACTTTTATATTTACAGTTTCTCATGTTTGTATGCAAAATCAGTCGAATTTGGTCAAAAACCGACAGCCCCCTAGGGAATAGTGCTACAGTGTTTCGCCCCTCTTACTGTTCGCGAACAGAACCGGCAACCGCCGTGTCGCGCGCGGGCGCGCGGCGAGCCGTGCCGGCCAGGATCCTGCCCCGGGCGCCAGTTCGGAGGAGGATCGGCGTGCGCCGCGACGCTCTGACCCTGTCCCCCTCTTCCCCGGCCTTCAAAAGGGCGACGAGGCCCTCCCCTCTCCATTTTCTCCCTCCCGGTCGCCATCGCCACCTCTCGGTCGCCGGCCAAATTCGCCGTCGTCACACCACCACCACCCTCTCCATCTCCCTGCTAGCTCGCCAACTCCCTTGCGCTTTGTTTGCAACCGTTGGCGAGAGCTGTAGTGGTCTGTAGGTGCCGGAGTGCTCGTCGCCGTTCTTGCGGGCGGTCGGAGTTCCGCCGCGGCTGTTCCCCACGTGACTAACCCCTTTGTGGTGAGCTTCTTCTCCCTCGGGTTCGTGTTATGAACTCCCTGATCCCTGCCTAACCTCGTGCGCTCGGTGGTTTTCCGTTTCTTGCCCTGGAGTTCTCGGAACGGGAAGGACGCCGCCGGTGCACACCGTTGCCGTTGCTGCCACCGCCAAGATCATTGTTCCGCGCCACCTCTGCCTTCACCGACTCGCCCGTTGGCTTCGTGGTGAGCCACTGAGTCTTTCCCGTCCTCTCTCCCTTCCTCTATCCCTTTGTTTTGGCCGGCGCAGAGCCGCCGTGCCGTCGGTTTCCGCCATGGGCGAGGTGCTCCTCACCGTGGGAGGCTAGGCTAGAGCCTAACCTCTCGGGGGTGCTCGTTAGGAGTTAGGGTAGCCGTAGAGTCGCTCGGGTTCGTCGCTGGGGTCGCCGGCGGCGAGGGCCGTGCTAGCCGCGCGCGCGCGTGCGCGTGCACGGGAGCCGGCGGGAGGTAGGAGGAGGAGCTGACAGGCGGGGTCCGCCCGTCAGCGTCTCGCCTCGCGTGGCCGTGGGCCGCGTGCGCGCGGGAGCGGTGCGCGCGTGCGCTTGGGCCATGTTGGGCCGGCTCGGGCGCGAGCGCGGTCGGCTAGGCCGTCTCGGCCGAGTGGGCCGTTTTCATTTTTTTTCCAAAGGGATTTCAAATGTCTTTTCTATTTTAATTTATTTGAATAGTGCTGGTGTTTGTTATTTTTGTATGAAATAATATGTTAAATGAAAAATTGTGAAAATAATTGTGTATGCTCTCTGTAGTATGTAGTATTTGTTAAAAATATAATATAGGGTGTTCCAGTGTCTTTAATCTGCTGTATAAATCAGTGAAGTAATTAATAAATGCAAGTTTGTGTAATTTTAATTAATTCTCTGTAAATCCAAAAATCATGAAATTTATTGTGGCTCTGTTTGGTGATAAAACCTAGCTGTTGGTAAAGTTTGGTTGTAATTGAAGTTAGTTTGGTCAATTAATAAATATATGTGAAATTAGGGATCAATAAAGTTAATAGAAAAAGGAATTTAGGTTCGTTGTGTGAATTTTTGGATTGAATGAAGACCAAGGATCTTTCACTGTGTGATCCTTGGCAATTTGAGAACTTAGTGCTTGGTAGTAGTCATAAAGCTGTGTAGCGGCTTTCTGTGACCGTTAAAAGGGTCAATAAAACAAAAGTAGGAAACATTACTTTTACCTTCCGTAGATCGTTTACAACTTTACCGTGAAGGAGAGTTGTACTCAAGGTATTAATGGTTTACTTTCAAGCATTTCCTTTGTTGCCCTCATGCCACGCTAAGCATACATCATTGCATACGTGTAGTGCCCGTTCCCGAGGGGGTCCAGGTCGAGACTACTACTGAGGAGGCCACTCCAGAAGTCATCCAAGGATTCGACATCTGCGGGACTGATCCCGACCCGACGCTGTACACGATCCAAGGCAAGCCCCGGTGCATTCAGCCCTTCTGTTGCAAAATATTTATAATTCGAGTTAATCTACTGCATTAGGTTGATAGGGGTTGATTGTTACCTATCCAGATGCATTGTCTCAAATAAATACCCTGAAACCTGATTTAAACGAAAATTTTGAAAAATGCTTAGTCATGCTTAATGAACTTAGCTTTACATAAAAAAAAACTATTTTCTGTGCCATGACTATACTTATACTTTGATTGGTGAAGAACTGGTTATCCGCTGGTCGATGTGTATTTGGGTTGAAGTCCCAATGCATGGTCGCTTTCGGAATAGTTTGGAACTGGTCGATGTCTTTGGAAACGTGTTTCGTTGGGTGGCCAGCTCATGGGGCGGCGTTCCCTATGTCTCACTCACCCGACAGGCACGATAATAAAAACTGTCGGGTAGTCTTGTACTTGGGTTAGAGTCCCAATGCAGGATTGGCGGCAGGAAGGAAGTAGGGACCGTTCGTTGTAGGTCTGCTGTGATCATGATGAACAGCCTAGCCACATACCAATGCGGAAAGCCTAGAGTTCGGTGACGCTATTGCTGGAACCGACAACCACGCACTGAGAGTGGAGAGATGGCGAGCGTAGCTTGTACCCACGTGGCCGGCGTGCCTGGATAGGAGTGGAGTACTGTGCTCTCGGGTAGCGCAGGACCGGTTCCGGGATAGCAAAGCCGTGACAACGGGTTGGTATATGTATGCCGGCGTGCTGCATATGCAGTGTGGTTAGAATCCCCAGCTGGGTACTTTCTGGATTCGAATCGACGTGCTCCTCGGTTATGGAGACTTGATCCTCACACTCTACACCGAAAAGTGGTTCTCAACTAGGTGTTTTCTGAATGAATAAAGTAATTGGAAGAATGATGGTACATGAGTCTGAATATTGGAGCTATAAATATGATTATAATGACAAAATAAAATATGGAACAGGATAGATTGCTTTTCTGCAAACTCCTTACCTTCTGCTAGCCTTACCCACAGCCTTACATTCCTAAGTCTCATCTTACACCTTTAGTCGGGTAAGTCTTGCGGAGTACCCCAAGTACTCAGGGTTTGTTAACCCCTGTTGCAGGAGGACCACCGCCGGAGGTCTGTCTTGCCCCTTGCTGTGTGACTGTGGTCGAGGAAGGCAGCGATGATGAGTGAAGTGGAACCCGTGGGCAGGGTTCAAGTTATCTTATCTAGTATTGTGTAACTATTCCACTGATACTGCTATGTCCTCTGGTCTGTAATAACTATATTTGAATCCTATTTGAACAACCGGTTTGTAATCTAAATGTTATGTAATCTTCCGCACTGTTACTCTGATGTATTTTATTATGAAATGTTGTAATCCTGTGATGATTCTGCAATGGTGATCCTGTCGGAGAAAAGGGCGCTAATGTAGCCCGACAGACCTGTCTAGATCATTTGGGACACGGGCCCGGCTGTCAGAAGTCGTTAGTGACAATGACAGGTGCCGGTGGGCCAGGTGATTTAGCCGGTTCTGTTACAGTTGGTATCAGAGCATTCCATTGCTAATCATTATGGATTACTTTTCAAAAATTTCAAAATGTTTTGGATCATAAAAAGTTTAACCTATTATTTTGGGTCCAAATTGCTTCTATCCTTACCTTGTTTAGTAGTTCTTGTCTTGTTCTATATTTTACCTTATAGGATTAAGGTAGCTGGTGGAATAATATTATTATTAGCCCTATGTTAAAAGTCTATTTATGTATGTATTTACCTTACATGATTTAAATTCGTAAGTACGTGCATGCATCATGATAATTACACCTGTTAATTAACTTCCTCCTTAAAAGTGGGTTTTTTGGGATAAGTTACCAAACCTATTCTTGCTAACCTATTATATCTTAAAATTCCACTTACCTTCTTCAGATGGCCCGTTGCAAGCTCACAGCACGCAAGATGACCGGACCACGTGGCGTTCCACGCCACCAGTTGGCGCCACGCGCTGGCGAGGGCGGAGCTTCTGGGAGTCGCCCACCTCGTCGCAGCAGCGAGGAGCTTGAGGCTGAGGTTGGAAGACTTTAGGAGCTAGTCAGGCAGTGGGAGGAAGAGTACAGGGTTGCACGTCTCAACCACTTCCGTGACGTGAGGACCAATCGAGATCTGCGTCGGGAGATTGATCGCTTGACCAAGCAGAGGGATGAAGCTTGGGATCGTGAGGAGACGATCATGGACAGGATGCTCGAGGCGGAGCAGCGTGTTGGTCAGCTTGAGCTCTACAACAACGTCTTGCACGAGGAGGTGCATGAGCTCTATGGTGAGCTCCACCCTATTCCTGCACCGCAGGAGGAGGATCCTGAGTTGGGGGTTGTCCTCGGTCAGGAGGATGAGGACGTGGAGGACGTTGACGTGGAGGTCGAGCCTGTCGAGGTCGTCGGGGCAGATGCCGAGGAGGACTTCGAGGAGATCGACGAGGACAGTGACGCTTCTGGCGCGTCTGGGATCGATGAGGACTAGGCCGGTGTGGCCTAGAGTTGTCAGCTAGTTGTTCCCTTTTGCCTGTAATATAGGTGCTTGCCTAGAAAACCTTAGTTATGGGTTGTGGGTCTTGCCTGGGTGCAAGCCAGGTTGTGTGAACCTTGTAATGTAATATTTCTGTGTGTGATGCTGCTGTGTTTGCTTATCTAATGTGAGGCTCAAGTTGGGTCTGCTTATTAACAGATGGGAGACAACTCTGATAATGCAACTGGTGTTCCCCAACCACCTCAGTTTCCACCCACTCTGGCAGAGGCCATCGCTGCATTGACCAATGTTGCAGTGCTGCTAGCTCAGAATCAGCAAGATCGTGGTGGACGTCGTGGTCGCCGTGATAATGAGGATACCACCTATGTTGACTTCACTGACACCCGCCCACCGGTGTTCACTAAGGCTGATGAGCCCTTAGAAGCCGATGATTGGCTCCGTACCATGGAGCAGAAGTTTAGCTTGATTCACTGTACTGAGGTCCAGAAACCTCTGTTTGCAGCTCAGCAGCTCCGTGGCCCTGCGACTACTTGGTATGCCAACCTGTTGGCTGCGCAGGATGCTGGACATCAACTTACCTGGCAAGAGTTCCGTGACGCCTTTCGTGCTCATTACATCCCTGCGGGTGTGATGAAATTGAAGCTGGATCAGTTTCTGGCACTGAAGCAGAATGAGTCTACTGTCGCTCAGTATCTTGGGCAGTTCAACCACTTGGCACAGTATGCACCTGAGCACACCAACACTGATGCGAAGAAGAAAGCCTGCTTTGTCAGAGGCCTGAATTTCAAGATTCAACGCAGTCTGTCTAACAACCTCAAGTGCACTTTTCATGAGGCAGTGGATAGTGCAATAGCTTTTGAGGAAAGCGACCGTCAGCTCCAAGAGGAGAAGAAGAAGAGCAAAAGGTCTAGCTCTTCTGGCAGTCAGAAACGCCAGAAAGTTATCTATCATCCTACCCACCATAACCGTCCGTCATATCCCCATCAGCAGGTAGTTGTGCGCACTGCCTCTACCTCTCATACCTCTAATCAGCAAAACACCACTCAGCCGAATGCCCCTGGCGTTCGTATCAACACTCCATAGACCAACTATAATCATCCATGCTACAACTGTGGAAAGGTGGGACACTGGGCCCGTGATTGCCCTTTTCCGAAGCAGTACAACCAGAATGTGCAGAAAAGTCCTGGTGTTCCGCAACAGCAAGTTCAGCACTGTGGTCACCAGCAGCATGCTCAGAAGGGCAAGACTGTCAAGAAGGCAGGTCGGGTCTATTACACTTAGATTGAGGATATTCCTGCTGGAGAACCTGTCATGATGGGTAAGTTTCCTGTTGCTAGCCATTCGGCCGTTCTGCTATTTGATTCTGGTGCATCTCATTCGTTCATCAACCGTACATTTGTGGTTAAGCATGATATGTCTATTGGGGAAATAAAGGAAGATTTCCTTATACATTCGCCCGGGGGGCGTATAACTACTAAAGAGGTAGTTCAGGGAGTACCTATAGAGCTGGGAGGGCATAAATTCCCAACCACGATGATAGTACTTAAGGATCAGGATATAGATGTGATATTAGGTATGAATTGGATGTATCAGCACAAGGCCTTGATTGATGTGTTGAATAGAACCATAAGAGTGAACATACCTAATAGTCAAACTCAACTTCTTATCCAACTTCCATTGCCCGTAAGAAAGATTGAAAAGACCGTGCAAAGGTTGTGTGCCACCGCAGTTGAAGAAGTATTGAAGATTCCAGTGGTCTGCGAATTTCCAGACGTATTCCCTGATGAGTTGCCTGGTTTGCCACCTGATCGAGATGTGGAATTTGCTATTGAGCTAAAACCTGGAACCGCACCTATATCTCGTAGAGCCTACAGAATGCCTCCCAAGGAATTGGCAGAGCTTAAAGTGCAGCTACAAGATTTGCTAGATAAGGGTTTCATCAGACCCAGCTCATCTCCTTGGGGTTGTCCTGCCATCTTTGTCAAGAAGAAAGACAAATCCCTCCGACTCTGTATTGATTACCGTCCACTCAACGAGGTCACCATCAAAAACAAATATCCTTTACCCCGTATTGACCTACTCTTTGACCAGCTGGCTGGAGCTAAGGTGTTTTCCAAGATTGACCTTAGGTCTGGCTACCACCAAATAAAGATCCGTCCCGAAGACATCCCAAAAACAGCTTTCACCACTAGATATGGCCTATATGAATACCTTGTCATGTCTTTTGGCCTAAGCAATGCACCCGCCTATTTCATGTACCTCATGAATTCCGTCTTCATGCCTGAGCTCGACAAATTTGTTGTCGTATTCATTGATGACATCCTGATCTATTCTAAAACACCCGAAGAACATGCCAACCACCTCCGTATCGTCTTGAACCGTTTAAGAGAACATCAACTCTATGCCAAATTCAGCAAATGTGAGTTCTGGTTGGACCGAGTTCCATTTCTTGGACATATCCTGACAGCGGAAGGTGTGTCCGTAGATCCAAGTAAGGTGAAAGAAATCTTAAACTGGAAACCACCAACCACTGTGCACCAGGTTCGCAGTTTCATGGGAATGGCGGGATATTACCGCCGATTCATTCCGGATTTCTCAAGAATAGCTAAGCCTATAACCAACCTATTGAAGACTCAGGTCAAGTTTGTCTGGTCGTCAGAATGCGAGACAGCGTTTCAAACCTTGAAGAGATGTTTGACCACTGCACCAGTCCTTGCTCAGCCAGATATTGAAAAGCCGTTTGATGTATACTGCGATGCGTCGGGTACTGGCCTTGGTTGTGTTTTGATGCAAGAGGGCCGAGTCATTGCTTATGCTTCACGACAACTCCGGCCTCATGAAGAGAATTATCCCACTCATGATCTTGAATTGGCAGCTGTGGTTCATGCATTGAAGATCTGGCGTCACTACTTGTTAGGCAGCACATGCAATGTCTACACTGATCACAAAAGCCTGAAATACATCTTTACACAAGAAGAATTAAATATGAGGCAACGAAGATGGCTTGAGTTGATAAAAGATTATGATATTGAAGTGCACTACCATCCTGGTAAAGCTAATGTGGTTGCCGACGCACTCAGTCAGATGGCTCATTGTAATTGCCTGACTGTGAAGCCATATGATCTGTCGTTGTGTTACGGGTTAGAAAAATTGGGCATAGAAATAGTCCCTCAAGGCAGTTGGAACAATATCAGCATCAAAACCTCCATCCGTGATGAAATCGTGGCTGCTCAGAAAAATAGTAAAGGTATCAGGCACATCAAAGAGAAAATCCAAGCAGGGAAAGCAGATTGTTTCAGAATTGATGATGAAGGGATTGTATGGTTCAAGAATCGGCTTGTAGTTCCAAAAATTCCAGAGTTACGTGGCAAGATTCTTGACGAGGCTCATTTGACAAGATACTCTATTCATCCGGGAAGCAACAAAATGTACCAGGATTTGAAACAGAAGTTTTGGTGGACTAAGATGAAGATCGAGATTGCTCAGTATGTAGCAAAATGCGACACTTGTCAGAAAGTAAAAGCTGTACACATGAAGCCTGGTGGAGAGCTGCAACCATTACCTGTTCCTGCATGGAAATAGGAAGACATCAGCATGGATTTCATTATGGGTCTCCCAACAACCTCTAGGGGTTTCAATTCCATCTGGGTTGTTGTGGACCGCCTCACTAAACAAGCTCATTTCTTACCTGTCAAGAAAATGTACAGGGCTCCGCACTACGCCAAGCTATACATAGAAAATCTGATGAAGCTACATGGAGTGCCCAAGACCATTGTCTCTGACCGAGGTACTCAATTCATATCCCAATTTTGGAGATCCTTTCATAAATCATTGGGTACAAAACTCCTGCATAGCACAGCCTATCATCCTCAGACTGACGGACAGACAGAGAGAATAAATCAGATACTTGAAGACATGTTAAGAGCCTGTGCACTCAATTACCCTGAGAAATGGGACGAGTGTTTGGCATTGGCCGAATTCTCGTACAACAACAGCTACCAAGAAAGTATCAAGATGGCTCCGTTTGAGGCAGTATATGGTCGCAGATGTCGTACTCCATTGAATTGGTCCGAGCCTGGAGAAAGATGGTTCTATGGAGTTGACTTGGTCAATGAAGCCGAAGAGAAGGTTCGACTGATACAGGAAAATTTGAAAGTGGCACGGTCACGACAGAAAAGTTATGCCGATCAGCGGCGCAGGCCTTTGACATTTCAGGTTGGAGACTATGTATATTTGAAGGTTTCGCCTATGAAAGGAGTTAACCGTTTTGGAGTCAAAGGCAAGTTAGCCCCGCGTTATGTTGGACCGTTCTTAATCATAGGACGCGTGGGAAAGGTAGCTTACAAGCTTGAATTGCCAGAACATCTCTCGGAAGTACACAATGTGTTTCATGTTTCTCAGCTGAAGAAGTGTCTCCGAGTACCTGGACAAGTCATCGATGTTGAAGGAGTAGCACTTGAACCTGAATTGACATACTCGGAGCAGCCAGTACGAGTTTTGGATATAAAGGACCGTGTTACCCGAAGGACCACAACCAGGTGGTACAAGATCCAATGGAGTGATCATTCTGAAGATGAAGCTACCTGGGAATCTGAAGATTTCTTGGCAGAAAACTTCCCTGAGTTCTTTGCTACCTTGTAAAATGTAAACCTGCCTTTTAATGTGTATGTTTTTCCCTTGTCTCTTGTTTAAGCATGAGCTGGTTGTTGTTAGCTCTTTTTCCTATGCCTTGTTTCAACTTTGGTTATGTACCTAATCTCGGGACGAGATTTCTTTTAGGGGGGAAGGCTGTAATACCCCGGGTATTACGGATTTAATTAATCTGCCATGTCATCATATTTAAATTAATCATTTGCATATGATTGTGATTAGGTCCCTAGAGTGATTTGAATTTAATTAGTATTTGTTTGTAAAATTAAATTCCCAAATAAAGGTTTAAAAATTTACTTTTATTAGGACCAAAACCTAATTCAAAATCTAGAAGGAATCTTGAGATAGTATCTTAATAAAAGTTTTAGATCTTTTAAAATGGAACAACTTTTATTTTTGGAGATTTCAAAGTTCTGTGGTGGAAATTCAAATTAATCTAAAAACAATGAGTTAAAACTTGATTTTAAAATACCATTTCAAAAATTATTTAGAATCTGGCAGAACTTCCTTAATAAAAGTTATAAAGCTTACTGATTAGAACAACTTCTATTTTGACCATTTTTCAAGTTTCTGTGTAAAATCAAAAGTAATTTTGAAAATACAATTTGAAATTCAAAACCCTATTCTACCCCCTTTACTGTAGTTTCAAAAATATTTCGAATTTGAATTTAGTTCCAAAAGCAAAGTTGTTCAGAATTTCAAACCCTACAACTTTTGTTTTTACAGTTTCTCATGTTTGTATGCAAAATCAGTCGAATTTGGTCAAAAACCGACAGCCCCCTAGGGAATAGTGCTACAGTGTTTCGCCCCTCTTACTGTTCGCGAACAGAACCGGCAACCGCCGTGTCGCGCGCGGGCGCGCGGCGAGCCGTGCCGGCCGGGATCCTGCCCCGGGCGCCAGTTCGGAGGAGGATCGGCGTGCGCCGCGACGCTCTGACCCTGTCCCCCTCTTCCCCGGCCTTCAAAAGGGCGACGAGGCCCTCCCCTCTCCATTTTCTCCCTCCCGGTCGCCATCGCCACCTCTCGGTCGCCGGCCAAATTCGCCGTCGTCACACCACCACCACCCTCTCCATCTCCCTGCTAGCTCGTCAACTCCCTTGCGCTTTGTTTGCAACCGTTGGCGAGAGCTGTAGTGGTCTGTAGGTGCCGGAGTGCTCGTCGCCGTTCTTGCGGGCGGTCGGAGTTCCGCCGCGGCTGTTCCCCGCGTGACTAACCCCTTTGTGGTGAGCTTCTTCTCCCTCGGGTTCGTGTTATGAACTCCCTGATCCCTGCCTAACCTCGTGCGCTCGGTGGTTTTCCGTTTCTTGCCCTGGAGTTCTCGGAACGGGAAGGACGCCGCCGGTGCACACCGTTGCCGTTGCTGCCACCGCCAAGATCATTGTTCCGCGCCACCTCTGCCTTCACCGACTCGCCCGTTGGCTTCGTGGTGAGCCACTGAGTCTTTCCCGTCCTCTCTCCCTTCCTCTATCCCTTTGTTTTGGCCGGCGCAGAGCCGCCGTGCCGTCGGTTTCCGCCATGGGCGAGGTGCTCCTCACCGTGGGAGGCTAGGCTAGAGCCTAACCTCTCGGGGGTGCTCGTTAGGAGTTAGGGTAGCCGTAGAGTCGCTCGGGTTCGTCGCTGGGGTCGCCGGCGGCGAGGGCCGTGCTAGCCGCGCGCGCGCGTGCGCGTGCACGGGAGCCGGCGGGAGGTAGGAGGAGGAGCTGACAGGCGGGGTCCGCCCGTCAGCGTCTCGCCTCGCGTGGCCGTGGGCCGCGTGCGCGCGGGAGCGGTGCGCGCGTGCGCTTGGGCCATGTTGGGCCGGCTCGGGCGCGAGCGCGGTCGGCTAGGCCGTCTCGGCCGAGTGGGCCGTTTTCATTTTTTTTCCAAAGGGATTTCAAATGTCTTTTCTATTTTAATTTATTTGAATAGTGCTGGTGTTTGTTATTTTTGTATGAAATAATATGTTAAATGAAAAATTGTGAAAATAATTGTGTATGCTCTCTGTAGTATGTAGTATTTGTTAAAAATATAATATAGGGTGTTCCAGTGTCTTTAATCTGCTGTATAAATCAGTGAAGTAATTAATAAATGCAAGTTTGTGTAATTTTAATTAATTCTCTGTAAATCCAAAAATCATGAAATTTATTGTGGCTCTGTTTGGTGATAAAACCTAGCTGTTGGTAAAGTTTGGTTGTAATTGAAGTTAGTTTGGTCAATTAATAAATATATGTGAAATTAGGGATCAATAAAGTTAATAGAAAAAGGAATTTAGGTTCGTTGTGTGAATTTTTGGATTGAATGAAGACCAAGGATCTTTCACTGTGTGATCCTTGGCAATTTGAGAACTTAGTGCTTGGTAGTAGTCATAAAGCTGTGTAGCGGCTTTCTGTGACCGTTAAAAGGGTCAATAAAACAAAAGTAGGAAACATTACTTTTACCTTCCGTAGATCGTTTACAACTTTACCGTGAAGGAGAGTTGTACTCAAGGTATTAATGGTTTACTTTCAAGCATTTCCTTTGTTGCCCTCATGCCACGCTAAGCATACATCATTGCATACGTGTAGTGCCCGTTCCCGAGGGGGTCCAGGTCGAGACTACTACTGAGGAGGCCACTCCAGAAGTCATCCAAGGATTCGACATCTGCGGGACTGATCCCGACCCGACGCTGTACACGATCCAAGGCAAGCCCCGGTGCATTCAGCCCTTCTGTTGCAAAATATTTATAATTCGAGTTAATCTACTGCATTAGGTTGATAGGGGTTGATTGTTACCTATCCAGATGCATTGTCTCAAATAAATACCCTGAAACCTGATTTAAACGAAAATTTTGAAAAATGCTTAGTCATGCTTAATGAACTTAGCTTTACATAAAAAAAAACTATTTTCTGTGCCATGACTATACTTATACTTTGATTGGTGAAGAACTGGTTATCCGCTGGTCGATGTGTATTTGGGTTGGAGTCCCAATGCATGGTCGCTTTCGGAATAGTTTGGAACTGGTCGATGTCTTTGGAAACGTGTTTCGTTGGGTGGCTAGCTCATGGGGCGGCGTTCCCTATGTCTCACTCACCCGACAGGCACGATAATAAAAACTGTCGGGTAGTCTTGTACTTGGGTTAGAGTCCCAATGCAGGATTGGCGGCAGGAAGGAAGTAGGGACCGTTCGTTGTAGGTCTGCTGTGATCATGATGAACAGCCTAGCCACATACCAATGCGGAAAGCCTAGAGTTCGGTGACGCTATTGCTGGAACCGACAACCACGCACTGGGAGTGGAGAGATGGCGAGAGTAGCTTGTACCCACGTGGCCGGCATGCCTGGATAGGAGTGGAGTACTGTGCTCTCGGGTGGCGCAGGACCGGTTCCGGGATAGCAAAGCCGTGACAACGGGTTGGTATATGTATGCCGGCGTGCTGCATATGCAGTGTGGTTAGAATCCCCAGCTGGGTACTTTCTGGATTCGAATCGACGTGCTCCTCGGTTATGGAGACTTGATCCTCACACTCTACACCGAAAAGTGGTTCTCAACTAGGTGTTTTCTGAATGAATAAAGTAATTGGAAGAATGATGGTACATGAGTCTGAATATTGGAGCTATAAATATGATTATAATGACAAAATAAAATATGGAACAGGATAGATTGCTTTTCTGCAAACTCCTTACCTTCTGCTAGCCTTACCCACAGCCTTACATTCCTAAGTCTCATCTTACACCTTTAGTCGGGTAAGTCTTGCGGAGTACCCCAAGTACTCAGGGTTTGTTAACCCCTGTTGCAGGAGGACCGCCGCCGGAGGTCTGTCTTGCCCCTTGCTGTGTGACTGTGGTCGAGGAAGGCAGCGATGATGAGTGAAGTGGAACCCGTGGGCAGGGTTCAAGTTATCTTATCTAGTATTGTGTAACTATTCCACTGATACTGCTATGTCCTCTGGTCTGTAATAACTATATTTGAATCCTATTTGAACAACTGGTTTGTAATCTAAATGTTATGTAATCTTCCGTATTGTTACTCTGATGTATTTTATTATGAAATATTGTAATCCTGTGATGATTCTGCAATGGTGATCCTGTCGGAGAAAAGGGCGCTAATGTAGCCCGACAGACCTGTCTAGATCATTTGGGACACGGGCCCGGCTGTCAGAAGTCGTTAGTGACAATGACAGGTGCCGGTGGGCCAGGTGATTTAGCCGGTTCTGTTACAAGGGTCACCTTGCTCTTTTGGCTAGGCAAACAAACACGATCTCAACTGAATCTGGCTCTGTAGAAACCTGCAACCAAACACGAGCACTTGTACCGTTTGGACCTGGCTCTGGCTGGCCATGGCCAGGCTCGACGGCCAGGCCAGCCAGGTACAAGTTACCAAACTCGCCCTTCTTCTGTGCCGGGCCCCAGCCCTAGCACTCCATGGCACGACTCCGTTGGCCATGGACCAGAACCAGACCAGAGGCCCTGGCTGCGTTGCGTAGGCGTAAGCACGGTTGTGTTTTATTATAAAATCTCAGCTGGTACGGTCCAATCCAATGTCAACCTGAAAACCCGGCTGTAAGCTAATGCCATGCCGCCATCAGCTGTGGCGAATAAACAAGAATAGATAGAGGGTGGTCTGTCTTGCTGGAGATGTACACTGGCCAGTGTTTCGTAGAAATTGTGGGTGTGTTGGTCTTCTTGAGCCTGGCTAACAAAACGTAGCCTGGGTAGCCTAGGCCTGCTCCCAGCTAGCCAACCGCGTGTGTTTGGTTGGTTGCGAAACCGAGCCTGGCTTCATCGAGCTGTTGTTTCGTTGCAAGTATTTATGGGTGTTAATAGGTGTGTTGACGGTCGTTAAGTATTAAAAATAACCGTCAACTGTAGCATGATTTGACACAAAATGAATCACAAAACATAGTTATAGGTTTTGATTCTAACGAGTTCTATGAGTTTTGGTGTTCTCACTTGTATTGTAGGAATACGTAATTTTCCATTAATAAAGTATCTTAAATAAGCAATTGGATTACACCATTACGACGGGCTCATCAAGACGATCGAAACGGACCTATCATTTGCTATATTCGGAGTTCGGAATCAAAATCTGCGGAAACACATGCACCATTGGACTGCAGGAGGCCCAAGAAGACAACACGACGAAATTGGGCCCGAACTGCCACAGTGGGGCGCCGGCCGGTGCCAGGGTGGGGCCGGCCGGCCCCACCATTAGGGTTTTGGCCCTCGACTTATGGAGTCTTCCTCCACCGCCTTTGAGAAGTCATCTCGATCCCACGTTAAGTCGGTTTGATCAAACGGTCCACGTTCATCCCACCGGGCTATAAATAAAGGGGCAGACCCCCTGGAGGCATCCCTATTCTTGAGCTTTAATTCAATATCTTCAGTTAGGGTTAGATGTAGCAATTAGGAGAGACTAGTTCTTCTAGATCTAGTCTTGTTTAGAGAAGTAGAGAGATAGAGTAGAGGAGTAGAGATTCGGAGGAGTTCCGGCCTGTCGGCGCTTCTTCGTAGCTGTATTCTTCTGGATTCAGCTTCCTCGCTCGGAGCTGAGTTCTGAGGTACTTTTGTATTCAACTTCTAATTCAAGTAAGCAGTTGTTCTTATTCGTTCTTAAGTTTGCAACTCATATTAAGTGATTTGATCTTGGTCATTACTTGATTGAAGTAGTATTTCGTAGTGTAGGCGTGGTGCCTAAGCTAGGTTTACTTGTGAATGTCCCCTGATTGGCCGGATAGTGGTAGTTCGCGTAGGTGACAGCTACGTTGATTTCTCTGTAGTCCACTTCCCGTTGATATGATCGATAGGTGTATAAGTGTTTGGTAGGAGGGAACTCTGATTTCCACTCTTATTCATTTCACTGCCCAGTTTGAACGATATTATTCAAAGCTTACCGACTGTTGGAACTAGATAATCATTAGCTATTTCCTCTTTCTTGATATTATCTAGCCTAATTGTAGGGTTAAGTTCATCGGCTTGGTCATTATCACCTACTGTTCCTTGTAGATTCGATATTTAAAACCTCCGGGTGAAGTGCTACATCGGTATTACATCTGTGCGCTTGCGGATAATCTGATAATAATAATATTTAGTAGAGTGCAATTAATTTATACCAACAAGCATTTCTGACGCCGTTGCCGGGGAACGGTTTGCTGATTTTGACTTAGTTTAGCTTAATCTTATATTATACTTTTATATTTTCTATTTTATCCCTGCCTTTTCATCATTTTATGTTCATCCCTATGGATGCCTTAAATTCCACGCCTATCTATCTATATGGCATACGCAAAAGCTTTGAGCCACCAGAATCTGTAGAGCCTATCATAACACCTGGCTATGAGCTGCGCCCATGTCTAATTAATATGATTCGGGATAAACCCTTCTCGGGAGAAGGTAACGAAAATCCATACTTACACCTACGAGAGTTCGAGCAGACCTCTGCATGCTTGCACATTGCTGGCATGTCTGATAAAACTTTAAGGTGAAAGCTTTTTCTGTTCTCTTTGATCGGAAGAGCTAAACATTGGTATAATCGAACCGTAGGAAGTATGCAAGGGGATTGGGAAACTTTATGCTTTGAATTTTGCTTATATTTCTTTTCTATCCATAGAGTAGTTAACCTTCGAAAAGAGGTTCTAATTTTTAGGCAACTAGAACAAGAATCTCTTAGTACATTATGGGATCGTTTTAATGAACTTGTTATATCTGGCCCTGACCTTGGTTTTCCAGACCCCGTACTTATTCAACTTTTTTATTTGGTTTTTACCAAGAATTCTAGGGAATCTCTTAATTTATCCTCTGGAGGAGCCTTTCCTTATTTGCCTATAAGTAAAGCAAGAGCAATGATTAACAAGGTTGCTCTAGTTAATTCTGAGCTCTCTGAGGAAGAGAAGGAATCATACCCCGAACAAGCAGGGGAAGTTTTGGTAGCTAAAACACAACCACTCCAATCCCAAGATTTAGCTGTCAATCCTAAGCCATCGAAACCCCACTTTGATGATTTAGACTTCCAATTAGCCAAGATGCTCGTAAATCAATGTACATCAGATCTTCTCAGAAATGCATATTGGAAAAAAATATCGTCAACTTCCTTTCCCCCCTGAAAGACATTTGGAAGAATACAAGGATGGTATGTCTAGTGATGCCATAGAAGGAGAGCCAAGCCACTTAGGAATCAATCCTATCTTCTCCCCTTCTATGTCTACATTAAATGTCTTATCTGAACCCATCTCTAAATTCATCCTTGACCCCAATGATCCTTCTTTTGTTCTCTCTCCTAAGTCTCATAATGACCCTAGGATCCTATTAAGACATCCCAAGAATAGGAGTCATGAAGATTTTTGGAATGACTAAGAAGAGCTACGACAATGGCAGGAATGCATAGAACATACTAGAAACACATACGCTATTGTCAAAGAATGGATGGAAGAGGACGAAGCCTTAGTGCTAGCATCTAAACTTGGTCTAGATCCAAATGGTGAGCTTAAATCAATTTCTGTAGTAAACATAACTCATCCAAATTTAGAGAAAGCCTTAGACGAGACCAATCTTAGAGACAACAATCCATGGGAAATCCTAGAAAATAAAATATCCAATGAATGTCGTAGACATGAAATAATAGAGATAAACTTCTTGTCTATAGACATCTATGAAGAAACACCCTTGGAGTTTGAAAAGGGAGATCACATCAATGAGCATGGAAATTATTTCATTAACACCTCATCGAATCCATGCTCACATGAGAAGTCTCCTGGATCAATTGGTCTCTCTAACATTATCACACACGAGATCCTCAACCCCCACATTCTACCTGTTCATAAATTTATTGAAAGGGTGGTTGTAGATGCATATGTTTATCATAAATATTGTAGATCTCGTTGTAATCTTGAGATAGGTGCACAAAGGCTAGTGTTCTAGAATAATTAGAAGATTTCCCAAGAATGACTTTGTGTCCCAAAATAACCACTTTTGAAAAATGAACTGAGCTTGCACCTTTAATTTTACTATAATGCCCTTTTGAATTGAGCATAGAATTAAAATTATAAAAATATTCCCTCGGGTATTTTTGTCACTAACCATTCCAGGCTTGAGGCAGAAGGATGACATCATTAGGTATGTCCAACCAATCATCATGCAATATTAATCCATCCAAACTTAACTTTGCTTTGCAAAATTCAAGCTTGGGAGAATGGGCTTATTTAGAGAATCTTATGTTGCTAATATTAGTTGTCTTTACCCTTTTAATCCATGTTTAAATTGTTAATTAATAATCATGCTCTTTCATCTCTGTTTGAATAACGCTCTATAATACTTTCATGCTATCTTTATTTGCTATTATATATGTTTATGCTTTGAAGTACTTTCATACATCTCTTAAATGAAGCATGGTGCTTAGTTTAGGAGTGGTGATCTTATTTTCAAAAGTATTTTTGAATTAAGCGTGGTGCTTAGGTTAAAATGCCTTCCTAAGTCAAATTAGACGTGGTGTCTAGGTTGATTTTTGAGCCGCTCGTATACTGTAGTAGACATTGGATATTTTGTTGGACTAACCCCTGTAGGAAACTTTTACAATTAATTTGGGTA
This sequence comes from Eremochloa ophiuroides, assembly GCA_038502445.1. Lineage (NCBI taxonomy): Eukaryota > Viridiplantae > Streptophyta > Magnoliopsida > Poales > Poaceae > Eremochloa > Eremochloa ophiuroides. The sequence continues at coordinate 8,485,502 of JAHLJS010000002.1, forward strand.
AGTCACGAGATAAATTAAAATCAGAGATAAGACAGGGCACAGGCTGAATTTCAATAACTTTGTAGAGGAAGACACAGCTCATTCATCATGAATGGAAGAACTGTAAGTATTAATGATTTATTCACTTCATCTTCTGCTGCAAGTTACTTTACCTCAAGCCATGCCTGTATAGAACATGATCTATGCTAACATAATATCAACCCTATCTTCTTAGTAGCATAGATGGAACATGATAAAATTCTGGACAAACAACCTATGTTCCAAAATTGTATATCCCTTCGGGTATGTGTTGTCCACTAATCTGTTGCAGGCATAATAATAAATGGAGTGACAAGGTGTCATAAAATCAAAGAAGCAAAAGACAGCAAAGGGGATAACCAATAAAGAGACAAGATGCTCATGAACAACTCAAGATGCAAGAGAAGGAAAGGACCACCAGTCATCTACCCTTCATTACTTAGTGCCATCACGCTCTTATAATGAAGGTAATATTTTAAGGTAAGTGGTCACTATTCTCCTCTTGATCTTGGCATGCAGATAAATAAAGACACAAACATGTTAGAGTTACAACTTTAATTGATTAACCTAATTAACTTAACATGCTTTGTCGTTTAAGATTGTTCATGGCGCCATTCTTTTGATCTCAGTCTTAACCAAATGTGTTAAAACATTATATTCTATCTTTGAAAGATGATAGTCACACTCATGTGAAAATTTATATATTATGTAGAGATAGACAACCCTCCATTGGTTAAGCAATTTAAATCTTTTCCGCCATATGAACTTAAATGCAACATAAATGCTTAATCTTATGATCTTACCACTCATGTCATAAGTAAACAAATTATGCAACACCAATTTCGTCTTGTTCAATGTGCCTAAGGATAGAGAAAGTAAAGAGATAGATTTGGTTCTGTTGGTGTTCCACCAGCAGAGCCCATGCACTTGATCTCTACCTTGGTTTTGTAAGCAGGACAACACTTCGAGCAAAGTCTGTTAATTCCTAAAATTTCACAAGTGGAAGTCCTGTGAAGATGCACACTGAGCAAGATGCTGCCAGATCCAACTATTAATGCCCCACTTGAACCTGCTGGCCAAGAAAAGAACAAAAGTGGCATCACCATTACAAGGGTTGCAACCATCAAGACCTCCATCTCTAAGACGGAGAGATACACAAGAGTGAAAAAAAGTCCTGTCGGTAGACTTTAAATTCCGCACCATTGCCATAAGGTAATATAGTAGTTATCTAATTAATTTGTATTTCTATCTACATTAGTAATTTTACTTTAGCATATTCATCTTTATGCATATCAAAACGAAAAATAAAAAATTAATAAAAATCTTTATTGTCTTATTTACTACATCACAAAATATTAAAGCCCCACGTGAATAAACTTATGGTAACCCTGTAGGAGTATTTACTGAGGTGGCATAAAAAAATGATAATACCATCTGTATTTACTTTCTTGCATTATGAAAATCCTAAGCCCCATGAGAATAAATATTCTCAATGGTGGCATAAAAATAAAATATATATCATGCATACATATTTACTTTTCTTCATAAGAAAATCAGAAAATCCTAAAAAGAATCCTGCTAGAACCTATCAATTTAAAATTAACTCAAAAGAATAATCAATTACTTATTGGCTGATCGCTAACCTCTTATTAAATTCAAGCCTCGAGTTTTTGGTTTTCTTGTTGGACTATAATTCTGCAGGAATGACACTATGACTAAGGAGTGAGTCCATCAGTGGAGCCCACTAGGACTGTTGCTGGCAAGCTTGCTCTAAAAGATCATCAACACCAAGTATTGCAAACATCTAGTTTGGGGGAGGAGCATCCCCTAGTTATCAGGTAACTATACCTATGCGATTATCGAGTCTGTTTTATAAAGTCATAAAATACCAAAAATATGTGAGTACATGAAGGCTCACAGTAGTATCATAGGAAAATCTAAAAATACCAAAAATATGTGGGCACATGAAGGTCCACACTTTTTAGAAAAACCCAAAAATATGTGGGCACATGAAGGTCCACCCAATTAGGAAACTTCTGCTGAAAATATAAAATCAGTCACTTACCATGGAGCGGTACTAAACCTAACCCCTCTCCATGAGATTTTGATAGAAATTGAGTTTCACAGGAAAATACAAGATCAAAGAGCTAGTCAACCTGACTTACATTGCCGATACACTTGCTCTCAGAAGGATCACTTAATTTGCAACATCAAAGACCCTATCAAACATCTAGCTTGGGGGAGGGCACCCTCCATTTAAAATCCAGCCAAGTATAAGTTTCCCACCTTATTATTATTGTACCATATTGTTTTTTCGCGTGAGTTAGCTAGTAAGATAAAATTTAAAAACCAAATAAAAACTTAGCTATATATTAGAGTGGTCTTAGAGTGTGTCTATAGTCAGTTTAGGTTAGAGTCAAATAAGAACTGGAGAATATTAAAATTTTATCTTGGAGATGATGAATAGTTGCTCTGCCGTAATTCCTTTCAAGTGCCTAGTTTTTAACCTTAAATTCTTCCGAGTTTTGGATACTACTGTTTTGGCTTAAGAATTTACTTTGAACCTAAAACTTGTGGAGGCATATGCTTAAGCTAAGTCTAGGTGATTGATTGATATAATACATGAAGGTTGAGCAGCTATTTATCTTATTCTTAGCATTACTAAGTTCTGAAGATTTATTTTGAAAATTTAAAATCTTGCATGACGAGCTCTTTTATGACAAAGTGTGAATTCCTACCAAAGCCATATATGATACATTTAGAGATAGGATAACCTTTTTATGCTGCTTGCTTTGTATTGAGTTTAGTCAACCTTTGTTGTATATCTTATGAGAGTCTTGTCATGCTTTTAAAATCAAGATCACTTACACACTCCACCCACATATGTATTACTCCTACTCTAGAAGTAAGCGCAATTATTTTCCACTTCCAACCAGATCCACCTTAAAAATGTTTTTCTCCTACACTGGGTGTAAACACCAAAAAATATACCCTATAGGACAGCCCCTGTTTAATTGCTCTAAGTTCTTATCATTACCTCTCCAATTATTTATATTCAAAGAATTCAAAGAATGCATGTGGCTATGCAAAAGTATTGAAAAAAAGAGAAAAGGGAGTAAAAGATAGACAAGTGTCCCAGCAATTAAAACAATGGGTACTGAGATGCCCGCCTCCCTGAAAAAAGAGAGAAAGAAAAGAAGAAAAAGAAAATAAAGATAGCCCATATTTTCCCGCGAAAGTTTTAAGTTCCAAAAAGGAGAGTGAGTCATCTTCAAAAAGCAAAAGTAGAATTAGGATTAGCCACCTTATATACACCTATCCACCATATTCTATACACATGCACATCTTGATTTGGTTGTATGACTTGACTCTCTATGGATCCATTATTTGACTTTACAATATATGAATTGCAAGTATGCTCCTCCTTGTTATTGCCACTCCTATAAGCTCCACTATAATCCTCAGTTGTAGGAAGGCATAACATTATTAATGTCTTAAGTGAGATCCATAAATACCACATATATTAAGAGACTTGAGGGTGTCATACAATTAAGCTCTGAGTTTTATTTTAAAAACTTACAAAACTTCGGAATACTGGTACTGTAAAGAATTTGAGACATAGTGCTTGACTTGATTGTTCTGTCTTTCGATTGCCCAAGACTTATGCAAAAGCTGTAAAGCCCCATAGTTAAAGGTAAAACGGGTAAAATTGAAAGTTAGAGCAGTTTTGTCTAATTTGGAGGAGAATTTCTATTTGAAAGCATGTGTACTTGGAAGGCATGAAGTATTGTAGCAGCTTCTGATCCAAGTTTATTAGCAATTAGGCTTAGTTTATTTGCCAAGGGACTGGTAAGGGTAAGCTTGGGGGTATTGTTGACGGTCGTTAAGTACTAAAAATAACCGTCAACTGTAGCATGATATGACACAAAATGAATCACAAAACATAGTTATAGGTTTTGATTCTAACGAGTTCCACGGGTTTTGATATTCTCACTTGTATTGTAGGAATATGCAATTTTTCATCAATAAAATATCTTAAATAAGCAATTGGACTGCACCATTGCGACGGGCTCGTCGAGACGATCGAAATGGACCTATCATTTGCTATATTCAAAGTTCGGAATCAAAATCTGCGGCAACATTTGCACCATTGGACTGCGGAGGCCCAAGAAGACAAGTCGACGAAATTGGACCTGAACTGCCACAGTGGGGCGCCGGCCGGCGCCAGGGTGCGGCCGGCCGGCCCCACCATTAGGGTTTTGGCCCTCGGCTTCTGGAGTCTTGCTCCACCGCCTTTGAGGAGTCATCTCGATCCCACGTTAAGTCGGTTTGATCAAACGGCGCACGTTTATCCCACCATGCTATAAATAAAGGGGCAGACCCCCCTGGAGGCATCCCTATTCCTGAGCTTCAATTTAATATCTCCAGTTAGGGTTAGATGTAGCAATTAGGAGAGACTAGTTCTTCTAGATCTAGTCTTGTTTAGAGAAGTAGAGAGATAGAGTAGAGGAGTTAGAGATTCGGAGGAGTTCCGGCCTGTCGGCGCTTCTTCGTAGCTGTATTCTTCTGGATTCAGCTTCCTCGCCCGGAGCTGCGTTCTGAGGTACTTTTGTATTTAACTTCTAATTCAAGTAAGCAGTTGTTCTTATTCGTTCTTAAGTTTGCAACTCATATTGAGTGCTTTAATCTTGGTCGTTACTTGATTGAAGTAGTATTTCGTAGTGTAGGCGTGATGCCTAAGTTAGTTTTACTTGTGAATGTCTCCTGATTGGCCGGATAGTGGTATTTCGCGTAGGTGACAGCTACGTTGATTCCTCTGTGGTCCACTTCCCGTTGATATGATCGATAGGTGTATAGGTGTTTGGTAGGAGGGAACTCTGATTTCCACTCTTATTCATTTCACTGCCCAGTTTGAACGATATTATTCAAAGCTTACCGGTTGTTGGAACTAGATAATCATTAGCTATTTCCTTTTTCTTGATATTATCTAACCTAATTGTAGGGTTAAGTTCATCGGCTTGGTCATTATCACCTACTGTTCCTTGTGGATTCGATATTTAAAACCTCCGGGTGAAGTGTTACATCGGTATTACATCTGTGCGCTTGCGGATAATCTGATAATAATAATATTTAGTAGAGTGCAGTTAATTTATACAAACAGGGTGCACCTAAGGTTAACCTGTGAACCTCTTTATTTCAAAAAAAATGAACTAGCTTCTCAAAAGTATGGGAGATTTTCGAAAGTTAGTTCATTCTGTTGAACTAAAGAGGTTTGAAGGGTAACGTAATTGGTTTAAATTTTCACCAGTACAAGTATTTCTCTGACAGAATCACCACATCTGAACATGGGTAAGTTTACCCCCATAGAAGCATTTCGTCGAACAAGTCCTGAGCGCGAGAAGCTGACGACGACCAACTGCTCTAGCAGCGACTCCGGCGAGCAGCGGAGCAACACGAGCAAGGAGGAGGAGCCGGATGATGAGCTGGACCTAGAGAACCTTGAGATGATGTCCATGCTTGACGTGGTGATGGCGGGAAGTCCACCTGCTTCTTGCGCTCCCGCCGGCCGGTGCGGCACTCTAGGTACAGCACGCTGATGAGGATGAGGTAGAGGTACGCCGTCCAGCTACCCAGCAGGCCGTAGAAGACCAGGGCCACCTGGTTCAACGCGCAGCTGAACCACGCGCCGTACCATGGTTTGCCGCCGCCGCGAGCTCCGCCACGGCTTCGTGCAGGGAAGACACCGTCGCGAGCCTCCTCCACGACCGGTGTGCGGGAAGACGCGCGTGGGGAAGCCGCGGCCGTGAGCCTCCTCCACAACCCGAGCTCCTGCGTGGGTGCCGCGGCTCTTGCGGCCCTCCGCGCTGCAGCGTAGGAGGCGGCGCTGGAGGTAGTGGGTGAGCAGTGGGAGGAGGCAAGTGGCAAGATCTGGTGGAGAAGGGGAGGTGGCTGGAGAGGGAAGCAGGGGTGGGTGGCAGAGCTGCGCGGAGGAGTTGTCGTCGCGGTGACGCCCGGCGGCGGCGCGGAAGGCGAGAAGGATGAGCGGCGGACGAGCGGAGAAGACCGGGAGGTGAGGGGAGCGAGCAAGGCGCGGAAGGAGCCTGGCTCCGCAGAAACGACGCCCTCGTTTCCAGGTAGCCAGGCTAACGGGCCGCTCGGGCTTGCTGGGGCCTGGTTAAAGAGGCTAGCTAGGCAACCAAACAGGCCAAAGTTGGCTTATGGAGACCTGATCAGACCCCAAGCCAGGCAACCAAACACACCCTGTGTGGCCCTGCTTGCTTTCCACTGTGCGGCCTCCATGTTCACAACGTCTTGCATGCAGCTTCTTGCTTGCTGCTCTGCGCATGATCCTCCATGTTCAGCCATCATCAGTTCCAATTTCTAACGCAAATCAGAAATCAGCTCCAGTTTCTAGTCATGTTGAGGAAACACACACACGAACACATCTTTTTTTTTATTAAGAAAAGGAGGTTTTCCAGGCTTTATTATTAGACATAAAGCAACCAAAGTTTACAGCATAGCGTTTAGCCGCGTCCTTTTTTTTTTTTTTTGCATATGGTAAATTATATCCAGATTGACATAACATAAGACGACGCAAGCAAATTCTGAGGAGGATATATAAACAAACGTTGCCAGAAGATATAAGAATAATAATATAATTAAGAGGGAGCTGTGGGAGCTGTGTTGGTGATGACGAGGAAACTCAGCGAAGAAAGCTCCTCGTCCTCGAGCTCATCCACGAATCTCTTCGAGATCGGGGAAACTTTATGATTTGCACGGCGTCAACGTAGATCGGCGACCGTGGCTGCTCCATCTTCATATTATACTACTATATACTCAAGTAGACGTTGATACATTAGGTAGGGTCATCGTCTACTCATCTTATCAGGCTTCTAACGCAATGCTCTTTGTCAATAAGGTAGACAGACATGTGGGTCCGGCCATAGTGCATGCCCGGGCAAAGTTTTAGGCCTCCTATGTGATGTTCAGGATCATGCATGCCCAGGGGCAGGATTTGGGACTAGGGCCGGTAGGGCCATGGCCCTAGGCGTGGCCCTAAGAAGCCCCTTATAATATATGTAATTTTTTGGCCAGTCTTAGGTGTTTGGGCCATATGTTATACACTCTCGGCCCAGCAAAGTGAGCAAAGAGGCGAGAGCACACACTACTCGCAAGATACTCACGGTCACGGCGCCTCTGTTTCTGATTTCTTTGGCTCTCACGCTCGAAGTCGCTGCTAACTGTAGTCGTTGACAGCAGACCTCCGGCAGGGCGCTGGTTCACCCTCCCACCGGGCATCGCCCCTGCCGCTGGCCACCTTTACTCCCAGCGACTGCCTGGGCCTGGCAGCAGCCTGCAGCCGAGCGGCGATTCAACAACCCAGTGCCGACAGCCAGGTTGTCATCTCCGCGTGGGCAGGCCGTAGCCACCAGACTGAAGCCTAGTGTAGAGATAGATGTACTAGTTTTATTGTCTAAACTTGTTCAATTATGAGCTAGTTTTATTATCTATCAATCTTAGACTTGATGTGAAGCGGGATCTTGACGTGTGGTGTACAGTACACACTTTGAGAGTGGCCCTAGGTGTCAGAATTAGCGAGCTCCGCCACTGTGCGTGCCTGATGTGATTGGATCATATGAGGTGGGCCCCTTTCATTATTTCAGCTACATTTTCATTTATTATTTTAAAAAAATTTAATGAACCCCCTTGACATGCATGTAAGAAAATATTTATGGAGGAGTTATTTCCTATAGTTCTTTTTTCTTATCCTTTGAATATTGCTTCAAGGGATGATGATTATTAGGAGGAACAATCTGGTTTTCAATCTCTCTCTCCACTGAGCAGCAAAGCGTTGGGGAAAAGGGATAAAGGGTCAAAAGCCAAGTCTATCTCACAACTGGCCCATGCCATGATGCTGTTTTAGTGTTTTCCACTTGAAGCCCCTTTGCCACAGCTAAGAAAAGGCTTTTGGCCAAAGGCCAAACCGCCAAAGCATGTATACACCTGACCGTAGCTTTTGAAGCCTTTTTATGCACAGCCAGGACCAGCTCCAATTGGAGATAAGACTGTACTAGCATCCATACATACTGGTATAGCTGCAATTGCTGACCTTTTCTAAAATAGTTGCAGCAATATTGACACTTCTATGATTTACCTATCCACTATGGTCTATGGTACATGGTAGCTTGGTTCTTTCTTCTCTGCTCCGATGCTTCCAATTGGAGTGGCAGCTCGGGCTACCTTGTCTTTAGGCAAAGCTTTCCTGTTCGGCTGTTCCTTCCTCTTTTATTACCTTTGATGCAAAAATAATTAAAAGATGACACTTCTTTCAACGAGCACATATGGAGTTTGGAGACTTTAGCTGTCTGCACTGCACTTGGAGCCCAAATAATATTCTCATGACATATTTGCAAATGTTTGTATTGTACCAATAATGCGTAATATTGTCTCGTATACGAAGCAAAAGAATCTTGTTTGATAAAAAGGTTCATATCCTTCGTATACGAGACAATAGTAAGAGCATTATATTCATTTTAATCTTTTTGTCTGTCATTGTTTTGCGGAATGGTTCTTAAAACAACTTACACCATGTTTGGTTTGTGGTGTCAATTAATCCGGAAGATCCGAACCTAGAACCAAAGCTAGCAGTGTTGTTTGGTTCACGGCGTGGAACTGCTCCGTGCGTCATCAGTGCTTCCATGGGAGGCAATAATTGCAGGCCATTTGGAGGATCAAGTCGCTCCGTACAAAAGTGCCGGACGAACCCGTTTCTTTCCTGTCGGGTTCAGTATATACTAGACGAGTCCGTATGGCAAACCAAACAGGCTGTTAGTGAAGTTGAAAAAAACTACTTTACTAGTGAGGCTGAGATGTACCAAATAAGACCACAGACTTGCAGAGAGATGGTTTCCATCGTCGACGATTGTGTTAAAAATCTTTTTTTTTAAAACTGATTGTGTTAAAAATCACGCTCACTGGATACACACAAACACAAGAGAATAGCATAACAGAGAAGTAGAGAGGAAGAGGAGCATCCTGTATTTCACTTTTCTTACTTCATGGTCGTTACATCATATGAAATGGACCTCCTATTTATAGAGGGAGGAGGCTAGATGAATACAAGTAACAGTATATGAATTCCTTAACTTTCTCCCCACCTTTTCATTTAACTGGGCACCATTCAAACTCTGTTGTTTACGTTGTCTTTTGGACTTTGATTCCTAACAGATTTAATCTCTTTTCCATACTTACTTTTACAAATGGACCCTTATTGATTTCTATCTATTATCAAAGAAGACGTAAGCTCGATGTTGTTGTAGGCAGCATGGGCATGGCTCGATATTTTTTTTAAAAAAAGGTATGGGTGGAGATGGTCTGACAAAACTCTGAGAAGCCATTTGGATCCTTTTATTTGGAGGAACTGAAATCTAGTTAATAATTTAGGTTATTTCACTTGAAATACGACATTCCACCACTTTCTAAGATTCACATATTAGCTTACCTCAAATTTATACGGTGATAAATGGAATTTGATTATATAAATCACCACACTATATTTTTACTTTGTAATTTATAACACGTTTCCACACAGTAAACATACAATACATAAATATCTCTCTCGTATAGTCAACAATAATATACAAATATAATCTATATACAACCATATAAATTTAATTAATACATGTGCAAATTATGATTCTTAAAATAAATTCAATTCCTGAGATAAGCGTCACTCTGGACAAATATTTTTAGGTGTCACTATGGATTGCAGTGGGTCCAAAACAAAAAAAGTAAGAAGCAGTAGAGCACATATTCACCCCGTGAAAAAAACTAACCTAACAGATAAAATCTTACTATATCTGTACTAGTAACCGTAGGTAATATTTTGTGTTGAAATATAAGTGAATTATCCATCTTTTTCTATTAGGTTAAGCTTTTGGGTTGAACTGATCGGTTCATATAAGTTAATATGGTATCAAAGATACAGGTCTCGAGTTCGAATCCTAGTTAGCGCAATTAAAATGAAATAATTGTTGCTCGCTCCTATTCTACGTCTGAGCCTGGCCCGTCCTCATATTCATCCAATTGGACACCTAAAGCTAGGATTGTCATTAAAATGATATAATCTTTTTATATTTTAAGTACTAACGGATGAAATGCCTGCACTCGTGCCGGTAGTATGCAATAGCCGTATGATTGCCATCCTAGTCCTAGACATCACAAGTGTGCCAACCGAACCATGAAATGTCCGCCATGTCAAAGTCAAACAGATTGACCTGCCAAGGATCATCACACCAAACACTCAATCAAACGTAGGTCCGTCCCAGTACCAGGTTTATCCAAACCACAGGCCGGGCCAGCGTCCAAAAAGGGTTGGTGCCGCGCCATTGTTGGGTGTACGGATTTTACATCTTTATTTACGATCCTAGTAAGCAGAGTTTATATTTATGTGATTTAAATATTTATCATCTTACCTAAAGTCCTTCAATTTAGGATGTTTAAATTCGGTGGTGTAAACTTTTTACGTGTCACATCGGATGTTTTATGGGACGTCGGAAGAGTTATTCGGAACCTAATTATATAACTCGCTTGTAAACCATGAGACAAATTAATTAAGCCTAATTAATCCATCATTAACAAATGTTTACTTAGACCCTGTTTAGTTCACAATTTTTTTTCTCTTTTCCCATCACATCGATTGTCTTTTACGCATGTATGGAGCATTAAATGAAGTAGCGGCTGTTGCATGTTTGTACTTTTTACCTGGCTTTCTCGAGATAAATCTTTTAAGTCTACTTGGGTCATGATGGGACACTTATTGGAGAAGATTCCCCGCGTACTACAATGTACTTTTCATCCTCTTTTCCCCAACTAAACAGGCCCTTAGCACAACATTATCAAAGCATGGACTAATTAGGCTTAAAAGTTTTGTGTCGCAATTACATGCAATCTATGTAATTATTTATTTATATCATATATATTTAATACTCCACGTATGTATCTAAACATCCAATATAATGGGTGTAAAGTTTTATGTTGAAAACTAAATAAAAGCTTGCCCTGTTCAGTTGTCTGAAAAGAAACGTTGATTTCTGCTTTGTTGTGAGAGAAAAATACTATTTTATTTCTAAAAAGAAGCCAAAATCTAGACAAATAAACAGGGCGACCTGCAATGTGTCTCGTGCCCGATGGCCAACTTGCAATGTGACTAGAAAAGGAAACGCCCTTACGGGCGCCCTACCAGCGTGCCATTATAAAACAATAATATAAAATACATATGAAGAAACTCATATATATATATATATATATATATATATATATATATATATATATATATATATATATATATATATATATATTGTTGATAACAACACTTCAATTGGTCGTACCAAGCGAGCTATATCTTTAATCTCGGTTTTAAAGAACAGCCGGTATTAAATGGTTTTTTTCCAACGGCTAGATGCTTGGGAGAGCTTTTAGTCCCGGTTGGGGTAAAGAACCTGGACTAAAAGTCAAGCTTTAGTCCCGGTTGAAGCTAAAAACCGGGACTAAAACTTTAGTCACGGTTTGTGGCCAAAACCGTGACTAAAACTTGAATTTTAGCCCGGGTTAGTATCCAAAACCGGGACTAATGTTCCTCCCTGTATTTGAACCTTCTTCTCCCCCGAGCCCGAGCCATTCAAGCTCAGTGTTCTTGCTCTTTCAAGCTCAGTTTCTTGCTCTCGCTGTTCTTGCTCTCGGTGTTCTTGCTCAAGGAGTCAAGCAGGGTTTGGAGCTCGGTCTACATTACTCCAAGTTCTGTTCTACGGTTGTAAAGGTTACTATCTTTATTCTCTCTTGTTTAGTTACTATCATATCTCAATTCTTGGCGTAGAAAAAATTGGATCGATATATATATATATATATGCATGCATGATTCTTTCCTCCATTTTTATGTGTCAAGCTCAAAATCACTTGATAGTTTGCATTTTTGGTTGAAGGAAGATTAAATGAGCCGGTATACATATTTCATTGCTAATATACATATCACACATTGGTTGCTCAAATATTGGTTGCATATGTTTTAAATTTTAGGAATTTTTTAGTTTCACTTGTTAAAATACATTATTAGGAATTTAAGTGCTTTACAAATTTGAGTCTAGAGAGTAAAGAGTAGATGACGAATGCTTCCGGGTCGTCGGCCTATCATCGGGTTCAAAAGAGGCTGAGACCAGACCTCCCTCTCATTGAGTGCGGCGAGTGCAAAAAAAAGAATGTGCTTGAGTTTCGAGTGAAGAAGGAGGGTCCCAATAAGGGGCGCATCTTCTTCAAATGTCCGGATCGTAATGTGAGTTACTCCATCGCATTTGATGATTATATATAATAAATTATGTATTTTTTTACTAAAATTATGTATTTTTGTCTTAATTTCAGTGGGATGACAGTGGATGTCCAGGGTGGTACTGGGAAGAAGAGTATGCCAAACACGTGTTTGGAACTCTTGTAGAAGCGGCTGCGGTGTGTGATGAGCTAACTGATGAGGCACTGAGCCCGCGAACGAAACCCATTGATGTTGAACAGACGAATGATTTGTTTGTTTTAGTTGAGATCGGTCGTGATATCTTTAGGCTATTGAAGTGTATTTTAGGTTTAATTAGTTTAGTGCTAGTTGTGACTATCTACATTGCAGTGAGGCTTCCATAAATTAATGTCCAGTATTATGATATACGTTCGTTTGTCTTGTAATGTAGATGAGTCGGCATTGGATGTACAACACTGATCGTCGCTCCAAAGATTTCATTGAGGGCATGCATATTTTCTTAAATGTGGCCGAGTCAAACAAGCGGGATGGATTCATGTGCTGCCCATGTGCTGTATGTAAGAATTTGAAGGAATATTCTTGCTCAAGGATTCTTCATTTTCACTTGTTCATGTCGGGTTTCATGCCAAACTATATCTGCTGGACCAAACACGGAGAAAGAGATGTTATAATGGAAGAAGACGAAGAAGAACAATGGGACGATGGTGACACTATTGCTAACTATGGTATATTAAACAATGATATTCCAATGGAGGAAGCTGAAGAAGAGGTACCAGCACATGATGATCCCGTTGATGATCTTGCTCAGGCTATTTGCGATGCAAAGAGAGAATGCGAAAGTGAAAAGGAGAAGATCAAGTTCGAGCGTATGCTAGAGGATCACAAGAAGTTGCTATACCCAACTTGTGATGCAGGACAGAAAAAATTGGGTAGCACACTAGAGTTGTTGCAATGGAAGGCAAATAATGGTGTATCCGACAAGGGATTTGGGGAGTTGCTTACAAAAATAAAGAAGATGCTTCCAAAAGATAACGAATTACCAGGCACTACCTATGAAGCCAAACAGGTTGTCTGCCCTCTGGGATTGGAAATCACAAAGATACATGCATGTCCTAATGATTGCATCCTCTACCGTGGCGAGGAGTACGAGAAGTTGGATTCTTGCCCGGTATGCCATGCATCACGATATAAGATCAGGCGAGATGACTCTGGTGATGTTGAGGATGAAAGAACCAGAAAGAAAATCCCTGCCAAGGTTATGTGGTATGCTCCTATAATACCACGCTTGAAATGTTTGTTCAGAAACAAAGAGCATGCAAAGTTAATGCGGTGGCACAAAGAAGACCGTAAGATAGACAATATGCTGAGACACCCGGCTGATGGGTCTCAATGGAGAGCAATCGATCGAGAGTTCCTAGATTTTGCAGGCAACGCAAGAAATATAAGGTTTGCTTTAAGCACGGATGGTATGAATCCTTTCGGGGAGCAGAATAGTAGTCATAGCACTTGGCCTGTTACACTATGTATCGACAACCTACCTCCATGGTTATGCATGAAGAGAAAGTTCATTATGATGCTCGTGCTAATCCAAGGACCAAGGCAGCCTGGCAATGATATCGATGTGTACCTGAGGCCACTAATTGAAGAACTACTGCTTTTGTGGAACAAATCAGGTATACGTGTTTGGGATGAGGACAAACAGGAGCACTTTGACCTTCGTGCATTGTTATTCATAACAATCAATGATTGGCCTGCTCTAAGTAATCTTTCAGGACAGTCGAACAAGGGATATAATGCATGTGTGCACTGTTTCACGGACATTAAAGGTATATTTTTGAAAAAATGTAGAAAGGTTGTCTACCTTGGGCATCGTCGATTCCTGTCTGCGAATCACCCTTTAAGAAAGAAAGGCAAGTATTTTAAAGGTAAGGCGGACCACAAGTCCAAGCCTATCAACCGCACCGGTGAGGATGTACTCGATATGGTCAAGGACGTGAAAGTAGTCTTCGGAAAGGGACCTGGCAGTGAACCCGTTCCGAACGACGCTAGCGGTCATACACCTATGTGGAAGAAGAAGTCCATATTTTGGGAGCTACCATATTGGAAAGTCTTAAAGGTCCGCAATGCGATTGACGTGATGCACCTAACAAAGAATCTTTGTGTGAACCTGCTTGGCTTCATGGATGTGTATGGGAAGAGCAAGGACACACCTGAAGCACGAGAGGACCTCCAGCGTTTGAACGAGAAGACAGCTGATGGAAGCCAATACTTAGTACCTGCTAGTTACAGTCTTAGCAAAGAAGAGAAGGAGAGCCTGTTTGAATGCCTAGACAGCATCAAGGTACCATTCGGATACTCCTCAAATATAAAAGGTATAATAAACGTGCCAGAGAAGAAATTCCAAAACTTAAAGTCCCATGACTGCCACGTGCTCATGGCACAATTGCTTCCAGTTGCATTAAGAGGAATTCTACCTCCAAATGTACGTCTAGCCACCGTGAAGGTATGTGCATTCCTCAACTCAATTTCTCAGAAGGTAATCAATCCTCTAGATCTTGCTAAGCTACAGAATGACGTGGTTCAGTGTCTTGTCAGCTTCGAGTTGGTTTTCCCTCCATCCTTCTTCAATCTCATGACGCACCTCCTAGTTCACCTGGTCAAGGAGATTATTATTCTGGGTCCTGTGTTCCTACACAACATGTTTCCCTTTGAGAGGTTTATGGGAGTCCTAAAGAAATACGTTCACAACCGTGCTCGGCCAGAAGGAAGCATCGCGAAGGGCTACGGAATCGAGGAGGTCATTGAGTTCTGTGTTGACTTTATTCCTAATCTAGACCCAATTGGTGTTCCAGAATCACGACATGAGGGGAGGCTAAGTGGAAAGAGGACACTAGGAAAGAAAACATATATCGGTCAGGGTGACGATTATTTCAATAAAGCACACTACACAGTTCTGCAAAACTCCACCTTGGTGGAGCCATATATGGACAGACACAAGGAATTCCTACTATCACAGTTTCCAGGCAAGTCTGAGGCTTGGATTTCGCGCCATCTCATAGAATCTTTTAGCGGTTGGTTACGAAAAGAATGTCAGAGTGATGAGAGTATTCCGGAGCAACTGTGTTTGTTGGCAAGGCAACTATCATGACATATCCTCACATACAAAGGGTACGAGATAAATGGAAATATATTCTACACAGTAGCCCAAGATAAAAGGAGCACCAACCAAAATAGTGGTATCCGCATAGATGCCACAGACCCGAACAGGACTAAGCAAACATACTATGGCCGCATAGAGGAGATATGGGAACTAGACTATGGACCTACTTTTAAAGTTTCTTTGTTCAAATGCCAGTGGGTAAAGGTGTCCGGAGACGGGGTAACAGTGGACAACCAGTATGGAATGACAATAGTGGACCTCAATAACAGTGGGTTCAAAGACGAACCATTTGTGCTTGCCAAGGATGTCAATCAGGTATTCTATGTCAATAACATGTCTTCGAAACTGAAAAGAGGGAAAAACGATAAGAACCCATTTAGCAATGAGCCAAAGCGTCATATAATTCTTTTAGGAAAAAGAAACATTGTGGGAATTGAAGATAAGACAGACACATCAGAAGATTATGAGAAGGATGATCGAATCCCACCCTTCATGGTCAACAAAGACCCAAGCATCCTATTGAACAATGAAGACACCCCATGGCTGCATCGATTATGATCAAGGGACATATATTTAAAAAAGTTCACTACTGTGATTGCTTAGAGCGAATTGAGCTATTATGTAATAATTGTGAGACATTAGATCCATGAATTTACGTTGAAATAAATTGAAAACAACTTTTCTGTCAAATACCATCCATTTTATTTATATTTGTTGAGCACTATATTTTTGCATTAATGAATTAATGATTATTACCGTATATTACTTTTAATATTTGTAAAGAAATCAAGAAATATAGGTAAAAGATTTTTTTTCTGTATAGTATGCAGTAAAATAAAGCAGAAACCTTTTTTTTAAATTTTTTTATTAATATTTCCATTTACTATTGAATTATTAAGGTTTATAAGTATTATAAAGTAAGACAAAAAGAAATGAAGAAGTTGGCGGGAGATGAATAGAAATTTCACTTTTAGTCCCGGTTGCAGCCTACAACCGGGACTAAAGGTGGGCCGAAATTTGCAGGCCCGCCAAAAACACACTTTTAGTCCCGGTTCCTACCAAGAACCGGATGGAACCAGGACTAAAACTTTTTGGTCCCGGTTTTGGATCAGACCCGGGACTAAAAGTCCCGACCTATATATAACGCTCGTCTTCAACCTCGATGCGGACTTCTTCGATCTCCCTGTCCGCCGTTCGCCCTCGACGCTGCCGCCGCCTCTCGGACCACTGCAACTGACGCCGGCCGCCAGTGCCCCGCCCGCGCGCCGCCCTGACCTGGTCGAGCTCGCCATCGCCGCGCGCGCCGCTGTGCCCCAGCGCATGGGATCTGGACGCGTCCCGCCGCGCCCTACATCGACATGCCGCCGGCCTCCGTGTTGCCGGCCGCCGCCGTCGCGGGCTGCCTGCGAGCCTCGACGCCGGCCGCCGCGAGTTCGGCCGCCGGCCCGTCCCTCTCCCTCTGCGCGCGCCCTGGCCCGAGCTCTGCTTCTTCTTCACACCATCGCCGTCCGGTCGTCCCTCTCTGCGTGTGTGTGCGCTACACTAGCTGCTAAGTCCTAAAAGGTAGCTCCACAGTTCTTTTTTTCATTTAGTTAGTTACTTAATTATTGTACTACTCAATTAGTTTTATTTTTAGTTAGTTACTTAATTATTGTATTACTCAATTAGTTTTATTTTTACTTAGTTAGTTTTATTTTTAGTTAATTATAGTTTTTATTTTTACTTAGTTAGTTAGTTAGTTACTTAATTTGTATTAATTAATTATAGTAATACTTAGTTAGTTAGTTTTAATTGATTACTTAATTAGTTTTATTATATTAGTAATTAATTAGTTTTAGTTTTAGTTTAGTTTAGTTTTTTTAATTAGTTAATTATTAGTTAGCTTATATTAAGTTTAGTATTAGGGCTAGTGTTAGGGTTTAGGCCGAGTGTTAGGGTTTAGGCCGGCTAGGGTTTAGTGTTAAGGTTTAGGGCTAGGGTTTAGTGTTAGGGTTTAGGCTTAGGGCTACGGTTTAGTGTTAGGGCTAGGGTTTAGGTTTTCTGTCTCTTTTGTTCCACATGCAATATTAATATTAACAATTTTTCCCCTCTAGATGGCCAGAGAAAGAGGCAATATGGAACAAGAAATGATGGACATTATCAACACTGGCAGTCAACACTGGCCGGAGGGAGAAGACGACGGGAGTCAGTACTTAGTGGATGATGGGAATGTGCAGCAAGACAATGTTGCAGATAATACTACTGGCGAGGTATTTGTTTATTACGAACACATGGTTACGAAATCATTATATGCGTGGTTACCGATACTTATTAAATATTTGTTTTTTAGCTTAATTTTGTAGCCATCTGGAACGACGACATCTACGGGCAAGAGCAAAGGAGTCCGGGGCCCGAAGAAGCCATTAGAGGGTCGCTTTGTGATCACAAAGTTCAACACAGATACGGGCGAACCATTAGGACCACATGCAAAGAAATTCGTGAACCATTGTGGATACCTTGTAAGGGACAGGATCCCGATTAGTGCACGAGAATGGAAGGCAAAGCCTAGTGCTCCTGATGTCAGCTTTGTTTCTGATGTTGAGAAGAATCTTGTGTGGAATGATATTCTTCAACATTTCACGTTAGAAACGGATAATTATCCAGAGTTCAACAGCGAAGACTTGAAGTCGCTAGTTAGGCGCTGGGCAATGAAGAAGATGGCCACACAGTTTCAGAGTTGGAAGAAAAGTCTCTACAAGACATATGTGAAGGAGAACAAGATGCTAGATTTTGACCGAGCCACTGGTCCGATCACAAAGTGTAGGCCCTACTGGGATGAATTTGTACAGTACAAGTTATCGGAAGAGGGTGAGACACGGGTCAGAAGGAACACTGAGAATGCTCGCAAAAAGGAATACCACCATCACTTGGGATCAGGTGGTTACCCTTCTGCCATTCCCAAGTGGGAAAAATTGGAAGCTGATATTTTAGCCAAGGGGCTCATATCAGAATCAGCTGCATGGCCTGTACGTGCGAAACAATGGTTTTTTGGTCATGGGGGAAGTCTTGACCTGCAGACCGGGAAGGTAGTGCATGGCCAGAAACTTGTAGACGCAGCAGAAAGATTGTAATATATTATGCACGCTAAAGAGAAAGGGGTATCCAGGCCAAAGAGAGAGAAGGACGAACTGACATATGCCATTGGTACCGCTGAGCACCCTGGCCGAACCAGAGGCTTGGGACCGGGTGTGACGTGGGAACATGGTTTCCCTGAGGACAAAGATAGCTATAGAAGCCGTCGAAGAAGGAAGGAAGAGGAGGCAGGGCGGATGCGCAAGTTAGAAGAATATGTTCTCGAGTCACGTGAAGCGCTACGTCAGTCTCAAGAACGTGAGAAACAACTTGAAACAAGAATGCAAGAGGAAATAGTAAGACAGTTGGAATTAGCATTGAGTAGACATACATCAGAAGGAGTTAGCCAACTAGAAAATCTTGCAAAAAGCAGTTGTGCTTCTACTGAGGTGCCAAATCAGCAAGATGACGGAGCGTTGCGCTTCCCCGTGGATGATATCACTAATCTACTTACACCGTGTGAGCTGCACATTGCACAGGGGAAATCCACAGTCATGGTTGCTACCGGTATTGTAAACCCGGTAGACCCGTTCAAGACACCCACTATCCATGGGAGAATAATACCACCTGAATATGCTAGCGTCTCGGTGGATAGAGTTACCAAAGGTTTTGGTAATGTGCCTCTTGAAGTTGAAGGAGGTGATGGGGAGAAGACACTAGGAGAAGCTGAGAAGACATTCATTGTATGACAAGTGATACATTATTATTCCAAGGGCGCCACTGCCGCCTCGTCCTGAAGAACAGAAACAAAGGCCAAGTCCAATAATCCATTCCCCAGACCATCAGAGTGCTCTGGGCTGCGAGTACGAAGATGTGTTTACACTAGACAGGGCGCCATCACCTCCACCAACAGCAAAGCTGTCATCGCCGCCTCGAGTTCCAACACCTCCCCCACCTACCAACCCATCTACTAAGAGGCCTCCACCGCAGGTGGTGCAACCAACCCTGCCCGCAAAGAAGAAAGCCACCAGGCAAATAAAGCACCCTATTCCTCAGAAACTGCCCGGTGAAAAGACTAAAGAGGAGTTAGATGTTGCGGTGAAAAAACAAGTCGCAGATTTTTTCACAAGAAAACCAAAGGAGACAAAAGAGATGAAGAAAAAGAATACGCAACCGTACTACTATCTACCTCGCGATGCTTTAAGGCAGAAAAGGATGGAGCATGAGAAGAGGTTGAGAGAAGCTAAACAGCCCCTCTCACTATCGGACTATGACCGCTCTCTCACGAAGTCTATTGACAAACAGAAGAAGGCACGGAAAGATGTTCCGCAACTCGGCAAACAAGACAAGCAATCAATCCCCCCGCTAATTGTTAGTGATCAGATACCGAATCAATATGGCTCATTTATGGACCGCATCCAGGTACCTAGTGAGGTCAATTTGAACGAGTTTGAAGCTTTCATGGCGGAAACTGGTATGAACCTTGCCCAAATGGTTGGATTGGAGCAAGTGGAGAAAGCGCAAGTAGTTGACGAGTGGAGGAAATATCAACATGGTCAGAGTCTATGAAATCCAAAAACCCTCAGTCAACTAGGTACGCAAATATACTTGCTAAACAAGTGGTACCTTGGGGCATGTACACGAGGTGAGTCTTGGATTTCTGTCCGAATTAGAAACCAACATTGGTTCCGTGGCGATGATATTATGTTTGTTGATTTTGCTGAATTATACCAACTATGCCACATGGACTCCCTCGACAAAACAATAATGAGCTACTATTGTCTGTAAGTGTACTTTCTTTCTGCAATTCAAATCTCTCTCTCTCTCTCTATATATATATCCTTACTCTCTCTATATATATATGCAGCTATGAGATACAAATATGCAAACAGAGAGGGTCTAATAAAGTTGGTTTCATTGATCCACATATTGTATTCAAACACCCTACACCCAACCCAACATGGAAAGAAGACACAGAGAAGAATCTCATGAAGTTCTTAGCAAAGCAACGTGGCAAAAATAGATATTCTTCCCCTACAACTTTAACGATCATTGGATATTGATCGTCATCGATCTTCAACAAAGCCACATGGAGATCTTAGATTCTATGAGAAAGAGCCTGAACCAAATCCAAGATATGATAGATATTTTTCAGAGGTAATTTATTTCTCCTTACCTTCTTCAATTGTAGTGTTTGGAAAATATTCACATCGATCATTGGATATTTTTATTTTGATTGGCAGTGTTTGGAAAAGATTCATTGAGAAATACGACCTCAAACATTGCAAAGAACCACTGACTATAATCCCACACATGGTAAGTATATATACTTAGAGGCCATTCATGTTATATATGTATCTATATATATATGTATTGTCCGGATCGGATGACAATCTTTTTTGTCTTGTAAAGTGGGTTCTGCGGCAACAACCCGGGAATAACACTTGTGGATACTATGTCTGCGAGTTCATGAGGGTGTACTCAGTCAGAACTGACCCGGAGAAGCTAAAAGTACGTTAAATCGATCTCATATTAACTCACACAAATATATATATATATATATATATATATATATATATATATATATATATATAATCATATATATTAATACCTTTCCCTTTGACTCTGTTTGAAGACTGATTATTTAAAGAAAAAGGTCCTGATAAAAGACGAGCTCAAGGCAATTCAAGAGACCATAGCAGGGTTTCTTAATGATCAAGTTTTGAATTCCTCCGGAGAATTTTACAATGACCCCAATGAATCTTGGAAGCCGGGCAATGGTGGTGATGAAGATGACTGAAGGGCATATATATATATGTTGGAGTGAAAACTTTTAGAGAGGAAAACATTTGGAGTGAAAAAAGTATTAAACTCTCTAATATATATATATATATATATATATATATATATATATATATATATATATATATATATATATATGTAGTTTATAATATATATATATGTCTTACGTCGTATTGTGCCCTTTGTCAAAACCGATACACACATATAATATATATATACATATATATATTTTACATATATATATGTAATATATATATATATATATATATATATATATATATATATATATTATGTGTGTGTATATGTGTGTATAGATAATTTTAAATCGAAACCATAATTTAAAAACAAAACGAATAATGAACTGAAAAAACACAAAAAAACAAAAAAAAGGAAGGCTTTAGGCCCGGTTATTTATACAAACCGGGGCTAAAAGGTTCCACAGACCCGAGGACACGTGGTCTGGGCTGCAGACCTTTTAGTCCCGGTTTGTGTTTTAAACCGGGACTAAAGGTCCACTTTTGATCCCGGTTCTGGACCCGGGATTAAAAGGGGTGACATTTACTCCCGGAAGCTTGTTCCCTGTTGGGAAACCGGGGCTAAAGGGGTTTCCCAACCGGGAACAAAGCCCATTTTTGTACCAGTGAGAGGAAGTTGATAAACATGTCCAATCAATGATACATGTTGTTTGGCTGGTAGAGTTGTAACGCAAATGAAAATCAGCTCTCATTACATAGGTACGACATGTAAGGAGCTTAGTCTTGCAGACCATAGGGCCGTCTAAAAACACATTAGATGCAGTCCCATATAATTCTGTGCAATGAGATATTACATACTGGAGCAGAATTCGAGCATAGCAAAAGGCAAAAGCAGTTCTTCACATTGATCCAAATTTTCATCCAACCAAAGCATGTCTACGATATTAAGGAAGACACGCTTCCAGCCGCCAAGCAACTTACAAACCTGTTCAGTTTACTGAAACAGAAACAGCTCATTATATTTTAGACAACCTGCGATCAAGCACATAGACAAAGATCACCATTATATTTCAGACATGGTATCTCATGATTTTTATGTATTCAAGTACCTCATGAATCAAAGCAAATGTTAAGAGTAACACCTAAAGAACACTGGACAGAAATCAGCATACTGCTGACGACATTGGAAGGAGAGCATTTCCATCATCACTTTGTATTAGCTAAGGAATGAGTTCTAATGTGAAAAAAAAAGATGATTCAGTCATCAATAGATAGTATTTCTTTCTATCCATATATAGTTAGCCTTAGTAATCGATAGTATTTATTTCTATCAGTGTATAGACCAGCAACCTACAGTCAGACTCACTTGTCCCACTTGTCCCACTGTAAGTACCAGGCATCCTATTCATCAAGTATGGCTGGCTAGAGGTACCAGGTTTATCATAAATGCGCAGACCCTCATCACTGGTGCCTGAAATTGTACATACAAGCAACCTAAGCAATTTTATCCCCATTACCAATAGAGTTTCAGGTTACCCAAGTTCAGGTAGCTGGTTCTATACTAACAGAATCAGCTAGCCTACACAATAAACCTTGTGCAGTTGCAAGATGTCTGTGCACTTCTCACGACAGTGCATAACTCTACCACACGAAGGCACACACACTAATATAGAAATCACTCAATTACATGAACAAAATATTTTGTCGAGAAGAAGCATCCCACAAACACAACATAATAATATGGAAGCGTATGGAAAGACACCGAATAAGGCTTCCATGAAGTCACAAGCAATCTCAATGAAGCATATAATATTTGCAACAGCCAGAGTCTGTACCAAGCGGAGGAAAAAACTTACCTTCACAGCTCGTAGATGCACACGGAAGAAGGAAGAGAGGTCGCAGCTACGAGCAGCAGGAACAGATTACTTCAAGATAACTGAGAAGGAAGCAAAGCATTATTATTTTTGTTTAAGGGTCACACATAAAATAGTTCCAACGAATCTGCAATCAATTAGTTGCAATCAACATATTTTACATTTTTTCATGATGGAAGACCGAAGACTGAAGCTAACCGAACATAACATGCCATCGAAGTAAAATCACTCAAAGACTACGACTCTCCATGTAGCTAATGCACTGGCCTCATATGACACCTGACTACTCATCCATCCCAAAATTTCATTACTTCTTACAAAAGCCTAACATATATTTTGTCCGTAAAGAAATGTAAATACCCAAAATTCCATTGCTTTTTTTTTTCTGCAAAGCATTCTCTAAAGTATCCATATCACAAGCAATACACACAACTACCTTATTAAGGAATTGTAAATCACAAAGCTATGCTTATTTTTGTCATATTTGGTCCACAAGCTATACTTTTGATAACCTATAGCTCTGATATATTCAGTAAGCTACTAACCAAACAATACATTCAAGTAAAATACTATTTGCTACCCCTGAACAAAATAAGTCCATATTCAGTAAGCTATTAATCAATCACTTAGCACGAAAAAACAGGCATCCTTGTGTCATAATTTTTAAGATTTCAAATTTATCACAAATCTACAAATACTGGATTCAGTAGCTACAGTAATCAGATAGGCTGACACGTTCAATTGTTATGTTTGGTTGTTCTGAAGTTGCCATTTGATATTCAAGTGAAATAACTAAACAAACATTCTAGTAGAGAGGGTCACCTACCTCTTCCTTGTAACAATCTTTTGTGTAGTCTTGGCCGTTGAATGCCAGGGTGAATCTGCACCTAAATCTGCAGTTGCAGCAGCGTGCTGCAATGGAGCATGGTAAAAACATTACAGCTATTGATTCAAACACTTAAGAAAGATGCAAATTATAGATTCGCTGTGTAACATTTAAATGCGAAGGAGTTTCATTTTACTCTTACAATGCTAACCCTCACATGGATAATTCACTTACACATCACTACTTGTTGTCATAACCACACATCACTTAACTGATCGAATACATGGACATGGATGACAGCAGTTTTAACATCCAACAGGTTTACAATGTTGGCATACCTTTACTGTGCTTTGATGATACGATTTTATGGCATATAGCTCAATGGAGATTACAGGAGAATATGCATAGTAACCAAGACACATTACTTAAGCTAGTTAGTGGGCGCACACTTACAATAGTCAAATTTTGTGGCTGCAAGTCAAGACTGGTATCACATCAAGCCGACATCAACACTTCCAAATATACCAACCAGTTTACAGACAGTTACCTTCACAGCAGCCTGTAGATGCACACGGAGGAAGGAAGAAGGCTAGTCACAGCAGCAGTAATGGATGATTTGAGGTTACCTGAGAAGGAAGTAAAAAACAGTCATCCCATTTACAGTTTATACACAGAATAGCTATATTTATTTTTAGCGGGTCGCCCTGAAAAAAATACACGTCCAGGCTAACGACTTACACAAAATTATCAGTCAGCTATGCAGAGATTGCAGACGCTACCAACCCATGTCCACGCCACCACGCCGATCCACTTTTACCAACTCATCCCTCTGCAAGCAAGAGCATTCCTGCACAGCAAGCAGAGGCAACAACTTAGATCATAGTAGTAGTACTCGGAAGACAAAATAGCGGCGGAAACACAAGGACCCTAGAAACATGAAGCAGAAAGAAAACCCAGAGCCGAACAAATGATTCCTATTTAACAAAATTAAAACGAAACACTATAAGAACGATAAACAACCTGCATATTTTTTATTTCTATTAGCTAGAGCATGTATGTCAAGGACCTGGATACCCAACTCTGAGGGCCCTTGGCTGCGCAGGTTGTAGCTGGAGGTGGGGGATGGAGGCGCCAGGGCTTGCCTGGCGCTTGGTAGAAGGGAGGTGAGATTAGAGACAGCAGAGAGGTGAGGTATTAGACTGATAACTTAATTTCCCTTAATCAGAGGGTCTGCCGATTACATATATAGGAGCATGGCTCCTTGGTTCTACTGCCAGGCATTCATTAGCCGGCTGCTACTCATAATAGAGGAGGTTATCTCCTCGATACAAAAGCCTAGACTTAACTAGCTGGCTGCTAATCCCTTCATCTCCTTCTTGAGCACCGCGTGCTAATCACTCTGCAGCCGAACTTGTCTGCTGCTGCTGGCCCCGCTTGATGTCTCGTGCTCGAGGCCGGCGGCTGTAATGCTGGCCCCACATCACATCTCTCCCCCCTCGACGAGCAGCTCGTCCTTGAGCTGGAAGGTGGGGTACCGCTCCTGGAAACTGCCCAGGTCTTCCCATGTTGCTGAAGCAGCAGGTTCGCCTTGCCAGTGGATCAGCACTTGACGGACGCCCCTGGCAAGGCGTGTGCGCGTGGCGCGCTCGGGCACCGGCTGAGTGGCGCCATTGTGAACGGGAGGCAGGGCTGGGGGCGATGTTGGAGGAGTGCCCACGAATTTCTTGAGAAGCCCGACGTGGAAGACGTCGTGGAGGCGGGCGCGGGGCGGTAGTTCGAGGCGGTACGCGACCTCATTGACGATGGCGGTGATGCGGTAGGGCCCGTAGAAGCGAGGCCTCAGCTTGCCCTTAGCGTTCGCTGGAAGTGAGGCCGGAGCGCGGTGTCGGAGGCGGAGCCACACCCAATCGCTGATGCTGAAGCGGACGTCGCGATGGTGTTTGTTGTAGAAGCGCTTGTACACGTCCTGTGCTTGTTCCAGCCGCGCCCGGGCATCAGCCAGGAGCTCATCACGCTCTGCCATGGACTTGGCCACCGCTGCCACCCGTGTTTCACCCGGCTCATAAGAGCGGATGGTTGGCGGCTCGCGTCCATACACGATCTGGAACGGCGTCGTCTTGAGGGCAGACTGGTAAGCGGTATTGTAGATGAATTCTGCCCATGGCAGCCACCGCAGCCATTGTTTGGGACGATCACCAGTCATGCAGCGAAGGTACATGACAATGACCTTGTTGGCGGCCTCAGACTGACCGTCAGACTGTGGATGAAAGGCTGTTGTCATGTGGAGCTTAATCCCTGCAAGGCGCATTAGTTCCTTCCAGAACAGTGAGGTAAAAACTGGGTCACGATCTGAGACGATCGATTGGGGCACACCATGGAGACGCACAATCTCAGAAAAGAATGCCTGAGCCACTGATTCCGCTAAGTAGGGATAGGCCAGCGGAATGAAATGGCAATATTTGCTGAGGCGGTCGACGACGGTGAGAATAACAGTTTTTGCCGCCAACCTTGGGTAAAGCTTCAATGAAGTCCATCCCAAGGTCTGCCCAGACTGCAGAAGGAACTGGCAGGGGCAGCAGTAACCCAGTCGGGTGTAGATGCTCAGTTTTGTACCTTTGGCATGTTGCGCAGGCACGAACAAAGTCCTGGATGATGGTCCGGAGGTTGGGCGTATGGATGTCGCGTTGTAGCCGGTGCAGCGTGCGCTGGACTCCCTCATGCCCGTCCTCATGAACAGCAGCAAGGAGCTCGTGGAAGAGCGGGGCGCCCGGCGGAAGGTAGAGGCGGCCCTTGAACGTCACCAGGCCGTCAGTGATAGCCCAGGGAGCCACTCGTCGGGAGGAACTGATCTCCTCCTGGAGGGCGACCAGGGAGGGGTCTTGCTGGTTGGCTTGGCGAAGGCGGCTGATGAAGTCAAAACGAGGCCCCGAGATGGCCAGGACTGTAGCTTCTTCTGTGTCACGGCGGGAGAGGGCGTCTGCAACTGTGTTGGCGCTGCCAGCCCTGTACTCCACCGTAAAATCGAATCCCAGGAGTTTGCCCACCCAATGGTGTTGAGGAATGGTGGACAACCGCTGGTCAAGCAGGAACTTCAGGCTGAAATGATCAGTTCTCACCAGGAATGGGCGACCCCATAAGTATGGTCGCCAATGACGAATGGCCAGAACCAGACCAATCAGTTCTCACTCATAGGCCGCCAGGGAGCGATGGCGGGGCGCCGCTGGACGGCTGAAGAAGGCCACCGGGTGCTGATCTTGAAGGAGTACGGCGCCGAAGCCGTGGGTCAAGGCATCGCATTCCACAATGAAGGGGCGGTTGAAATCAGGCAGGGTCAACACGGGAGCCGTGGTGATGGCGGTTTTGAGGGCAGTGAAAGCCTCATCCGCCTCGGTCGACCACGTGAACCCCTCCTTCTTGAGTAGAGCGGTTAGCGGGGCTGCGATTGTGCCGAATTCCTTCACGAACTTGTGGTAATAGCCCGCGAGTCCAAGGAATCCACGCACTGCCCGTGCTGATCTTGGTTGGGGCCAGTCTGCAATTGCTTGTACTTTCCCAGGATCCATGGCGACGCCTTGGGCTAAGATGATGTGCCCAAGGTAGGAGATGCTGGAGGCCCCAAAGTCTCATTTGGACCACTTGACGAAGAGTCGATGCCGGTGGAGGGTGGTGAGGACGGCGCACACGTGTTGAAGGTGTTCGGCGAAGGAGCTGCTGTAGATGAGGATGTCGTCGAAGAAGACGAGGATGAAGCGGCGGAGGAACGGCCGGAGCAAGTCGTTCATGAGGGCTTGGAACATCGCTAGTGCGTTGCAGAGGCTGAAAGGCATTACCAGGAATCGTACAGCCCGTCATGTGTCCGAAATGCGGTCTTCTCGATGTCGGCAGTGTTCATCCGGACTTGGTGGTACCCGGAACGGAGGTCCAGCTTGGTGAAGAACCGGGCACCGTGCAGCTCGTCCAAGAGCTCGTCGACGACGGGGATGGGGTAGGCGTCTTTGACGGTAATGGCGTTGAGGGCGCGGTAGTCCACGCAAAACCTCCAGGACCTGTCGGCATTCTTCACCAGCAGAACCGGAGAGGAGAATGTGGAGGTGCTGTGCCAGATCAGCCCTTGGGCCAACATGGCGGAGCACTGACGTTCCATCTCATCCTTGTGGGAGGCGGGGTATCGGTATGGCCGAACCGCCACTGGTGAGGAGCCGAGGACAAGGTTGATGGAGTGATCCCGGGAGCGTGGTGGAGGCATGCCGGTGGGCTCGGAGAAGACGGTGGCGAATTCATCCAGCAGGACCCCCAGGACGTCGGTGGCGCGGCACGCCTTCGGGCTGGTGCTGGCAGGGCCTGCCATGCCCTTCCAGCACACCTGCTGATCGTGGTGCCAGAAGGACATGGTGAGGGCGCCAAAATTCCATAAGATGGGGCCCAGAGTTGCCAGCCATTGGGTGCCCAGCACCACGTCGTAACCAGCGAGTGGGAGGGCGTAGAAGTCGGTGAAGAACGAGGCGCCCTCGATGGAGAAGGGAGCTGCGCGGTACACCCCTGGGCACGGCACCCTCTCGCCATTGGCCACTGTGATCTTCATGCCGCCGCAAAGCATAAGCCGGAGGTTGGTCCTGGCCGCAGCTTCAACTGCGACAAAATTGTGCGTGGAGCCCGAGTCCAGGAGTGCCAGCAAGGACGCTCCGCCCAAGTTGATGCGCAGCTGCATCGTCTCGTTGGTGCGGATGCCCGCGATCGCGTTAAGCGAAATCAGCGGCTTGTCGAGGTTCACGGCGGCCAGTGCGGCGTCTACTTCCTCCTCCGGTTCGTCGGTCTCTGCTATGTCAAGAAAGAACAAACATTGACAGGTACGATTATGGCCACGGGTGTACTTTTCATTGCAGTTGAAATAGAGGCCTTGGCGACGGCGGTCGTCCATCTCGGCGGGCGACAGGCGGCAGACTTGGCGGCCTTCGAACAATGGGGGCGGAGCAGTGCAGGCCGGTGGGGCAGGGAGCGCCAGGGGCTGCGAAGGCACCTGCAAGAGGCCGCGTCCCGCGAGTTGTGGCGGCGCCGCGGGTGTAGCAGAAGCGACGCTCTGCTCCCGCAATTCCAACTTGCGAGCTAGACTCATGGCCACGAGCAGAGTTTGGGGATTTTGCATCTCCACATCATGGCTGAGGGGCGGGTCTAGGCCTGCCGTGAAGGCCTGGACGCGCTGACGCTCCTCGAGCGGCCCGACCCGCGGCAGCAGAGCCTCGAACCGGTCTTGATACTCCGCCACCGATCTTGTGCGCCGGCACACCATCAACTCGCCCATGGGGTTGGATCGAAGCGGCGGACCGTAGCGGAGATTGAGGAGTTTCGAGATACGGCGCCAAGACGGCGTGCCTTCGGTCTGCTGCACCTAGATGTACCAGAGTTGCGCGCCGTCTTCAAGATTGTTGGAAGCCATCCAAACTTGCTCCTCCGCCGCGATGTGTTGCTGCACGAAGAAGGATTCGCAGCGGTTGAGGAAAGCCAGTGGATCGGATTTCCCATCGAACCTTGGGAAATCCATCTTCTGAAGCCGGGGAGGGCGGTCGCCATGGTGGTCGCCGTTGCCCAGACCCCGCGATACCGAGCCGAAGGATGGTGACGGCTGGGATTGCTGCAGCGTGACCATTTGCTATTGCATGGTCGCCATGTTCTTCGTGAGCTCTGCGATCGCCTTGGCCAGCTCGGAGGTGGTAGGTTCCGCCATGGTTGGCGAGGTGGAAGCAGTGGAGTGGGTGGGCGAGGTGGGTGCGGAAGCGGAGGAAACGGAGCGGTTGCCGGAGGATCGCCGGAATCCTGATACCAAGTTGTCAGGGACTTGGATACCCAACTCTGGGGGCCCTTGGCTGCGCAGGTTGTAGCTGGAGGTGGGGGATGGAGGCGCCAGGACTTGCCTGGCGCTTGGTAGAAGGGAGGTGAGATTAGAGACAGCAGAGAGGTGAGGTATTAGACTGATAACTTCATTTCCCTTAATCAGAGGGTCTGCCGATTACATATATAGGAGCATGGCTCCTTGGTTCTACTGCCAGGCATTCATTAGCCGGCTGCTACTCATAATAGAGGAGGTTATCTCCTCGATACAAAAGCCCAGACTTAACTAGCTGGCTGCTAATCCCTTCATCTCCTTCTTGAGCACCGCGTGCTAATCACTCTGCAGCCGAACCTGTCTGCTGCTGCTGGCCCCGCTTGATGTCTCGTGCTCGAGGCCGGCGGCTGTAATGCCGGCCCCACATCACAATGTACGTGTGTGTGCTCTTTGCTGAAACAAATCATAAGCAAACTGAAAGGTAGCAGGTGGTATTCCTAGAATTAGGACTAATATTCCAGACATCCTTTATAATGTAGTTAAAACTTTTAGCATGCACTGGAGAAGCTTTTAGTAGGTGGTAGGTACTAATAAAACATGACATGATGGATACAGTCTTCAGTACCACTACTACATGACCTGAGAGTTGCCTCTCATCACTAATTGGCCAATGTTTCAACAAACATTTGGTTATCATAGCATAAGGCCACAGTACAGAACATTTGCTTGTGGCTCTGTTCTCAAATGTATTGCAGGCATAATAGCATAATAATAAAATCAACTAGGCATGTCTGTATTATTTTGCAAAACGTATTTAACCACATGTAGACATGGCTGCACAAAAGAAAATTCCATGATATTAAAAATCACAAATTGTACCTTTCTAAGGGCCTGTTGTCGCCCCTATGGTATGCATACAGAGAAGAATGAGTTCAGTTTTGTGGTGGAAAAAGTATCAAAAGGCAAAGAGGCCTACCTCATGCGAAGAACTCCCGAATTGGTGTGTAATGAACCAAATGATGTGCAGAGACTAATACAATAAAAAACCACAAGAAGAATATAAAATATCCCTCACCACTGCCATCTAATTCAGATAAGCCTAGAGGGGAAAATTCCAGAAATCGATGCAAAAATATTATCACAAATGTCAGGACAAGAAATGGATTCTTCATCACCACTTCATATAAACTCCATCATATCTCGTTTAATGCGCGAAGCTTTAAAATACAGATGGCTACTTTGTACATAATCTTTTTGTGCAATTTGAACTATTTGTTTTATTAGTTCATATACATATGATTCTTTACTTTTTTAAACCAATACTATATAGAAGAAATTTCTAATCTTAGTACGACATGATACACGATTGGGATCTTAAATATAACTTAGCAAATGTTATATATGTGTATTATGAAAAACAATTAGCAGAAGCATGCCTGTCCCCTAAAGAAGAAACATCAGCATCCATTTGGATCAGACTACGTCATTAGAAAGATGCAGAAGTTCCAACAGTAGAGCGATTGTAGAAATGAAATGTTCAATGTTAGTCCAAAAATTAGCCTGACCAAGTAAAGATAAGGACTAAATGGTACTCCTGTGTTAGTGTACATAGGGAAAATGTGTTCTAAGTTTTTCTAGAACCAAAGATCTAGATTAAACTTTTGATAGACGCAGGTTGATTACAAATAGTGTGCCTTGTGGACGCTTGGTCATTGTGAAGCTCAATAACCGTGAGTGTGACAGAACCGACCAATTTATAAGAGCACAAGTACGGCAATAGCCGTCGAAACAGCAAAATCAGCCACACTTGAGCCCATATAAACCCGGTAATCTGTGAAATCTCGAAGGATTTCAAACCAAATGGTAACACAACCAAGATCGTACATGGTTCAACAACATCCATTCATATTACATAGATTCACAAATACGGAGTTCGCATAAGAGTTCTTATACACAGAATTTAAACTCAGATTTGCGGAAGCCAAATAGTTTTGCAATTACATTTACTCACACCTACTGTTGCAATACAGTGCCTAAAGTGGATCATTCTTAAACAAGATGAGTAGAGTATAGATATCAGCTGCCCAAGCTTCATATCATATCAATAATTAGATAGAGGCAACTCTTGCCTTAGCCACAGGAGACACGCCACCTGCAACAATTTGGGATAAACCCTGAGTACTCAATTGTACTCCGCAAGACTTACCCGTCTTACCAAATAAAAGACTCTCAAGGAACATGCAAGGCTTTTCAGTGGAGTTGGCTGACTCATTTGCGTAAAAGCTATTTTAGTTAAAGATGTCATATGTCATTACTAGCAAGCTTTTAGTAGTCATAACTTCTTGCTCTTTACTTTAAACCTTAACTAATTCAAGCACTTGATTAATTCTAAGCAAACAATATAATAGAACCATAGCAATTTGGCATTTACATTGATAATCATGTTCATGTTCAAACTTATCCATTTCTACCATGAGGGAAGATCAGTCAAGTTTCTCACTATCCAGGAGAGATGGCGATTCGAATCGATTACAAACCAGCTGGCGACAAATGCCAATCACAAACCCAGACAGACCTGATCAGGGTCCCTTAGGTCACCCTTGGTACTATTTGGGTTCCTCCGCGGGTCTGGGGGAGCGATATGCTGGGGGACTGACTAGTGGCCAGGAAACTCAGGAATCCACCTGCCCATGGTCTGATCTAGCTCCCAAAACCCTACGCGGTCCAGCATATACACTGAGCTAACCAGTTCCCGGCCCAAATAGAGCTACTCGGCTTCGCGGTCGGAACGACTTATCCGGCCAGCTAAGTGATGGCGTCTTTCAATCTCGACTGAACTCCAACAGGGTTACATCCCTAATTCACTTGGCGGTGATTGGCCTACAACCAAGACCTCCATGTCTTGTTGTATCCAAATCATCCTTCCGCCCGAACTTATTACCTTTCTCAGCTCACATGGTTATTTCACGACAGCAAATATAGCCAACCGTGCTTCTCACTTTCTTATCTTGGTGACCGGGATCACCATATCTACCGGCTCTAAGCCAGGCTAAGCAGAAGATGCGATCCTAAACCTATTTAGGTGAAGGATATATATAGTTGTCCAACATAATGCAACTACGTTTTCAAGCAATTCCTACACTTAATGCAATAAACACTATACTCAAGTCATTTTATTTCGAAAACGTAGGAATTAAGAATGCACCGGGGCTTGCCTGGGATTCAACACTAGGTTAGTGTTTGTCAGCGGATACTCGCTTATCTCCCACCATGGCACTTGCTTAGTCCTTCCACCTTCGGGATAAGTTCACCGATACACCGTCTTGTGGATCGGACCCATCGTCATACTCTTCATACGCTAAATCTAGCGTACCTAAATGAGATGCAAGATGCATGTATGAATATAAGAAATGACAATAAGAGATGCATCACATAAAATTTATCAAGACAAGTCCAAAGTTGTCCAATACATAGCCACCTAAAGGTTATCTCACTTAATTCACTCAAACATGACCTAGAACATAGCAAGTAAATCAAACAGAATGCACAAGGAATTACATCCATGCTATGCAAATATTGATAAATCAAGAATTAACCCAACATGTTTACCCAAGCAAGAGTAAGCTAAGGCAAACAACTCTGCCCATGCAGTTTCAGGACAGCAGCATAACTGGGACAACATTCAGTCATAACTTGAGTTCTAGATTTCTACCAAAGGTGATCCTAGACTTTTTAGAAACTATAATAAATTTTCAACAATTGTATTTTTATCATCAACGGGTGATTCAAATGTTAATAAGGTCGAACAGACACAATTATGCAGCTCAGTGCAGACTTGGACAGATTTTGACCCTGAACTTAAAACAACTATAGTTAGGGTTCTAAACCACCAAAAATAGTGATCCAAGACATTTTAGAAATAATATGAAAAGTACTACAACTATTCTATTATCACCAAAATATGATTCCATACTTAAATGAGCCAAACAAGCCAATCACTCAAATCTGCTCAGAATATAATCCAGAGCTGACAACAAGCTTCTCAATTCTAAAACTCACAAACCTTAAAACCTAAAATCATGAAAATTCAACAGAAGATAGTTTATGAAGTTCCCTACAACTCTCATATTATCATCAAGTCACGATTCACAACTTAATTAGGCCAAACAATCCAAAGTATAAAGCCTATGCAGAATAGAAGCAAAGCAAAACAGGAAATTTGTTATTTTTATAAATCCTAAACTACCTATCTTAAAATCCTTAAATTTTTATAAACCATTAACCATCACATAATTAACATGTCATAAAAATTTCACATTTATTTGAGCACTACTTCTGCAGGTATGAAAATGACAAACAAAGCAAGCATAAAACCCCTATTTATCAAGATTAAACTAAGACTGCTTGAAAACAGTAAGCAACCTACATGTTTTATATTTTTATTAGTTAGTTCATGTCATAATAAGATTAACAAAATAAGACTCACAAATTTTGGACTTATATATCTCAAGATATGGATCTGTTCAACTCAAAGACAATTTCTAAAGCACTTTTAAAGATTAATAAACACAGCACACAAACATACATGAACAGTACACTTTTATAGGCCTAACATGTAGAAAATTTCATAACAAAACTAACAAGACTTGTTTCACAATTTTTGGACACTCCTAGAGCTAGATATAGATTTTACAAGATGAGCACCAAATCTGAGAAAATCAAAACATAAGACAACTTAAACCCTAGACCTTGGCTAGGCGCACACGATTCATATACCCATGCCGGTCTCCAGTTCCAATGACGCGTGGGGCCTGCTGCTTAACTCGGTCCCACCTGTCATAGACACAGAGAAAGAGTGAGAGAGAGGCGTGCTCCTCCTTCTTCCTCTGTTCGAGCAGAACAGAGGGCACGCAGGGGCGGTGGCCGGCTCGCCGACTTGGCGGCGGAGGAGAGCGGGCGAACGGAGCCGAGGCGGAGCTGGGCCCGTGCACAACCACAGAGGGGCTCGGCACGGCCGGGGTTGCCCGCGGCGCCCTGGCCTTGGTGGCCGGCGGCTTGGCGGCGAGGGCCGCAGCGGCTCGGCGGTGGAATTGGCCGAACAAAGGGCTCAGGAGGGGTGGTATGGGACAAGGAAGGTGATGGTGCGACTGATTTGGGCGGAGGATGGCCGGAGGAGGACGTACAGCGGCGGCAGCGAGCACTGCCCGCCTGCTCTCATGGCGGCAGGCCGCGAGCAGCAGCTCAGCGCCAAGGAAGGGTGAGGAGAGGGAGAGAGTAAGGGAGATAGAGCGAGAGAGGCCGAGAAGGAGCTAGAAGCACCTCTGGAGTCATCCTTCATCGACACGAGTGCAGGCGAGGTGGCAGCAGGGGCGGCAATGGAGGTGGTGAACTGGAGCTCAGGCGACACGTCCGTCCTTTGGGACATTTCGTCGAGCAGGTGGCAAGCACCAGAGTAGACACGTTGAGAGGATCTTTTCGGCATATTCCAAGTGAAACTGGATCTTGGCACCTATACAAAATATCTTCATCTTTGATGTCTCTACATCTTTGATTAGGTTGCTCGGCCATTAGGGTAATGTACTAGAAGATAATTAGCTCCTAATTTGCTGTTGTCAACAACTTAATTATAATTAGAACACGATGTCGAAACCTTGTCAAACGGAGTCGGATTGATCCCAAATTTTAACACGCTCTTCCTCAAACAATTCTCTTCAACTTTTATTTTTGGTCCAACTCAAATTGCTTAACGAAATTTGAAGAACGCGAGACATCGACGCAGTTAGCTTGGAATTTCAGACTTAGAAAATATTCTAAGTCCTAAAGCAAGGTTTCCATCCATCTTGATTCCACTATTTGAGGTACACAGGAGTTGAATCATGACTTAGCCCTAAAATAACATTTGTTTTATCTCAAGAGACGTGTAACTCTTATTAAAGGTAAAACTCTATATCTTGCTCTAAAAATAGAATCCTATTTTGGTCAAAGCAATGTCCTACGGAGGCCTAAATTAGGGTTTTTAAGCCAAAAGAGATATTTTCAGTGCATTTGGTCAACACGGACTCTTCATGACTTTTGTTGTATAGTTCCAGTAGAGTTGTTTGGTCCAGGTTGCAAGGTTTGGTTGACTTTATATGCTCATCTTCACTTAATCAATAAATCTAAACAAGGAGATGATTTACTATTTCATGTGAATTCTTGATTCGAATCTGTATGAGACTTTTCAATAGCCACGGTACATGGAGATGAATGTGAGAAGGTAATCAAGATCATTGATTGACATAACTTGGTTAGGTCCATACTCGCTGGCTAGCTCGTGACTAACACCTGGGGTATTAGAGTGAGTCCGTGACTTTGAATATGCATCAAACAATCAGGTAAATCAATCAGCACTCTGCAGGATTCGAATCAAACTAATAAAACGTGAGATCACCTGCCAGGAACCGTGGCAACCACATGCCATAGTGGTAGACACGGTCCAACACCAGGCTCCAGCTGCCGGATCTGCCGCGTCGGTAGCCATGACCCACGAAGCACCAAAGCATAAAAAACCCATGAGATCGAGTCCAAATCCATGCCCACCACACCCTAGGACCTGAAAGTCCTGACATTTCTCACGTTGAGCCTCTTTGGGGGAGACAAGGGGGACGGCGATGAGACCGCTGCCTGATCTGCGCATTGCCAAATCTCGCAAACTCCCCCGTGCTGCACAGGTCGCATGCCTTCCCATGCTCGAGCAATGATGGCACTTTGCTGGCAAGAAGAGGGCACGGGGAGGAGAGGGTAGGGAGGAGGTAGCGCTTACTTCTCTAGCACTGACCATGGCCGCTGTGGGAACTGACGAGGTCCACCCAATCTGCATAAACACCGGATCTCACGCAGCGACAGCACTTCTCCATGCCGGAGAGGCCGTGCGGCTTTAATGATTGAGTGACGGCGGTGTGGATGCTGCACAGCTCATGCCCTCCCGGTCTGGCTGCCTGTCAGTCGAATGGCGACGAGATTGTGCGACTCCCTACGCTCTAGCAATGGCGGCGAGACCATGCGGGATCTCGCGCTCCACGGCGGCGAGCAGGGAGGCGCGTGTGAGCACTGTGTTGCGGCGGCGGAGACAAAGAGTGGAACCAGATCTCCTGCAGTCAGGCTTCTTGACTGTACTCTGCAGTCAACGATCTACCCGGTTCATTTTTCATCCAACCTTGAGGGCGTGAGGCTACAAGATCTACCCGGTTCATTTTTCATCCAACCGTGAGGACGTGAGGCTACAAAAATTAACGCCCTGTATGTACAGCACGCGGCCCATTTCAGCCCAACACGAGTTTCCCTTCGTCTTCCTTGTTTGCAGCCAGCTCGACGCGGTGCAGTGCAGCGCCTAGCCGGAGATGGCGAGTGTGGGTTGTGACTGCGCATGGGCAACATCCCTCGCATGTGGCAAGTGTGTGGCCGGCACAGCTCATGACTACACACACGGCGAGCTGAGTGGCCGGCGTGGGGCTGCCATTTGTGCAGGCAACATGTGGCGAGCTGAGTTGACTCGGAAGCCGTGCGCGCCGAGCTCACCGCAGGTCGGGTTCTTGGTGAGCCCCACGATGGCGTGCTTGAAGCCGGTATAGGCATTTGGGCCCAGGCTACCGAGCACCCCCGCGACGCTAGCGACGGAGATGATGCTCCCGCCGGCTCAGCGCGGTGGCATGGCGAGCGCTGCATCCCGAGCGCGGCGCACGGCGCATTGACGCGGAGCACGCGGTCGAACTCACCCAGCACCCCAGTGTTGTTGCAGTAGATGTCGAGCCCCCCTCTCCCGTGCCGCGACAGCGCCCACGCACTCCACGGCGCGCCTGACGTCCTCCTCCACGGACACGTCGCAACGCACGAAGCTGACCGCGGGCCGAGCGTCGAAACCAGCGCCTCCCTGGCGACGTCATCCATGTCCGTGATCACCACCCAGGCCCCGTGCATGTACTCGACCACAACTCACGCATACGCGTTCGCTCCTCTGGTGTGATGCCGCTGCCGTAGGGAGTGCAGGCCAGTGCAGCATCTCGCGACCACCCTCACCCCCTTGGAACCGGCAGCAGTGCAGCCCAAGGAGCGATGGTAGAGACAGTGGTGCCGTACCAACTAGTCAAGGAGACATTGGCTCCGGTGAAGGACTGAGTCATCAATGGCGACGGGCTTGCTCGTGCGGCAGCGGCATGCTGGTGTCCTAGCTTCGTGGGCTGGGCCGCTGGCCTGGTATTCCTATCATATGTCCGTGTGCGAGCGCGAGCTGAGCCTTTGGATATTGTTGAACGGTGCTGATCTGCTGACTGCAGAGTAGAGTCGAGGAGCCCGACTGCAGGGGATCTCGTTCCCAATGAGGAGAGGGGGAGAGATGAGATGGGGCATTGCGCTAGGGTGAAGACTTGGGGTACGCCTCTGTGGGAGGTTTTTTTTTTGAAAAATCTCAAGGGGTTTCTTGCAAAACGGTTAGGCTATCAAATTTTGCCTTCACCGTGTTAAAATAAAATTTACATGAGGGTTCTTTCTACAAAATGTCAAAATGCGAATGCTGTTTATAGGAGGCAGAGTGGATGGCGGGTTGATTTTATAATACTTAAAGGGCTTTTATGCAAAATATACAAAGCCGCGTGTCGGCATGCCGATGCGCCACCGATGCTCCGAATGCTCTCGTGTGAGGAATCGATAATGGTTTTTAAGAAACCTGATGATGAATCATCCTAGTGGTAGTGGAGGAGAGGGGGGCAGGTGGATCTTCCGGCTCTAGAATCTGACTAGTAAATTGGGCGCGCCCCTGCGCGCGAGCTGTCACTCTGGTTGTACACGAGAAGTTATAAATTCATAGAAAGAAATTCAACAAATGCAGGATTGTTCGAACATTAGCTACATCTCACACAAGGCAGTTCTAAACAATGCCGGTATGTGGGCCAAGCATACATAATTATACATCAATGTATAACAGGTTGGAATAAAAAAAACATGACACGTGGGGCACTACTTGTGAATAAGCCAACATAGACAGGCTATTGTTCTTTACTAGGTATACAAGAGACACCTGTTCTCAATAAACCAACATAGACATTCCATTGTTCTTCATGAGGTACCACCTGAACGACATTAGACCAGCATAGCATCATCAGATTCACAACATCAAGCTTTGTAAAAAGTCTACTGAGGTCAACATAGTAGATGTTATTTTCGGATATACCACAGTCCAGTCTAGGTACTTTTGCTTCTCTTCCTTTTTATCATTTATTTTATCAAATAACTTAAAGTTCATTGATTCATTCTAACATATAAAACCACTTTAGGTCTCGAAGCAAGCTCAATCCAGTAAACAGGTTGCAGTAAAACTTCTCAAATGAGCACAACATTTCTAAAACTAACCACAATGATTAATTAATGGCATACTGTCTATAGTGTTTACTGGGAACAAAGTAGACAACAAACAAAAGTAGAACTTAACAAGGCAACAACAGTGTTTTGATATTACTCTATACAGATCACACAAGGAATTCTATTTCTGAGAGCCAAACATGACAAATAAAGAGGCCTTTTTTATATCCTACAATAACCAAATAAAACAATTATTAGGTTATTAGGAAGGAACATCATTTCATAGCAACCAGACTTTCTAATTGCTCTGTTTTAAGTCCAACTGATTTTCCAAGTAGATAAAGCAGTGGACTTCAAATGCACTACCATGCAAATGTTTAATGCTCCTATAGTGAGCCAAATAAATTTGGTAACAAAGTGAAGTACTAAAGGAGAAAGAAATTACCAAGATGACAACACTATGAGTCCACTCATAACTGCTCGAACTGGATAAGCCAAGGAACCTAAGTTGTAAAGAGGTCACACGGATCATACAATCCGAATAAATCCCCCCTCCCCCCAAAATTACCGGAAAGTGCTTGCTATCACAACTCTAAATGAGAGAAGAAGATTCCATACCATTTGGACCCCACCAGCCCATATGCTCAGAATGAAGATATTTACACTGCTATTGAAATCATTCAACTCTGCAATCTGCGATAGGAAACAGTAGCAAAAGATTTATTGTGATGCAAGAACAGCAATGGATTAGACAGCTATCGAGCAGAAAAATGGAGTAACACAAAATCTCAAAAAGCAATCTTAATTCTTTTAGTGTTTACCCAACTCAAGTAGTGTTGTGTTTCCTTGCAACTGTAAACCATGGATTTTCAGAAAATGGGTTGGATGGTTGGAGGTAAAATGTGATGCACTGACCAACTAAAGAATCTGACCAATCACAATACACCGAAATGCATTTTTTGTATCTCAAGAATATGTGACTAAATGCAAGCGTTGTCGGAATGTTGCAAGTAAAAAGTCATTATTACCATGACATGCGACACTCCAAATTCTTATTCAGGCACACAATAAGGAAGGAAAATCTATATATGTACCAAAATCTCTAACACGGTACAACCAAGCAAAGTGCAATTCTTCAGTTTCGATGCTCTCTTGAAAAATAGTAATATATTGTCATAGCTAGCCTGTTACCTGCCTCCGCTCCTCTTTTAAATTAACACTACCATAAAAGAGCAATAACTATATAACATATGTTTTTCTGCAAGTTTTTTTTTTTGCAAAGAAAATGCCATATAGCCCAGCACAAATTTGTACTAATTAGAATGTATTGAACCCACTACATATTTTCAGTATCAAGTGCCAAGAAACTAAGGTACTCAGGAGGTGTTGATGGGGTGTGGATACGCAAGAAAGGAGAGAGAGAGAGATGGATAGGAACAAATACATCATTGGCAATGGGGTGTGCCCAGTAATAGAACAACCAATAAGCTACGTGAAGTCAAGACATCATTGGCAATGGAATTATTTTTAGTAACAACGAATGCAAAAAAAATAGCAGCCAACAGAAACAAAAAGGCACATGGAAAAGAGAATTGCTAACATAAAATGGCATTGGCATCATAAAACTAACACAAATAGGAAGAATCATGGAAGAATGGAATAATTAATCATCATTGCACAATTCCATTGCCTCAGCCTAAAAACATTCATCATTGCACAATCCCAAAACCTCAGTTTGTGGCAACAACCAATCATCATTGTACGATAACGGACACCGGTTCTCAAAATGAGTAGCCTATGAAAATAGAAATTAGATCACTGCAACAAAGAGGAGTGGGGCAAGATTCCTGCAGTGAGAAGAGGGAGTTGAGGGAAGAGGAGGGGAGAAGAGGAGAATGTGCACCTCCGCCATGTGCAACGGACGAGATGCACCGGTGTGGGGCTCCTCCAGTGATGAAGGCTGGCAAGCCAAATCCACACATGTGCCCGGCCCAGGCGCTTGCAAGGAGAGCGCACATTGGGGAGGAAAAGGGAGAAAAAGCAGTATGGGTTCAGAGTATGAGGTATGAACACCATCTCAGATCGATAACGACCAGTTGTGTAATGAGGAAATAAGGACCAATTTCCAGTAGCATCGAAATAAGGAGCATACTGAAATGCACTGGTGGATGAGAAAAACTGCACAAAGAGAGATTTTTTACCTTTGGAGGTTCATGCAGCAGCAATAGCGTGCATGAAAATTATGTAGCAGCTTTATTTCACCGTAAACCCCACAATGCAACATTTTAAGGCAATCTAAAAAAAATATTGAAAAGTCTATTGTACTATCTGACCAATAAATACTAAAAAATAGAGAGGAAAACATATAACAAAGAATACTGAAATGAAAAGGTTCTAAAAAAATCTCACTTTGGCAACTAAATAAACTTTGATACCCTCCCTGACCAAAATAATGAGATACAGTTATGCCACTGAGAAAAGGTGAGGCACAGGGTGAGCTAGTTAGCGTATTCGTTCAATATATGAGCCCAGGATATAGGAGATCTACCTGAACCAACAATAAGAACAATTTGGTAATGGCTCCAGTAGATACAATGTATTTTCTTAAGATATAATGAGAGCTTTAGATAAATTACCTAGTAATCACAATTCAATCCTTTTATATGCAGGACCAAAATCAATACAACTTATTTAACTGCAAATCCCATAATGCAACATTTAAGTCAATTGAACCAAAACTACTCAGAAGTTCATTGTACCATTTATGGTTAAATTTGAGGTAGCCTAAAGAGCTATCTGAACCAATTAAATGGTTAATCCAATTTAAATGCAACTAAAGATAAGAAAAAAAAAACACAATGACCAAGCACTGAAAGAGTTTATCATCTTTTCAGAACTTTCTTTGCTCTTGGATTCAATCAAGAGCTGCTGCAAAGAAACTGCTAGACTGCTCAAGTGTTGCGGTTAGCATCCATACCTTCCAGTGATAGATCACACCCACCTTTCTCTGGCAGCAAGGTTTATGCATGGCATGGCATGGCTACAATTGACACTGCGAGCAACAGCCGCTCCAGACCAGCCGCCAACACGGCAGCCCGGAGCTGTCGGCCAATCCATTGCAGCATGTACACAGAGAGAAGAAAAAGGTGGGAGAGGGGAAGCCCCAACGCATGTGGTACTGGCGTGTGGCAAGGCGAGGAGCCGCAGCGCCACAGGACACCTCCATGCCGCGTCCCACGACGAGAGGATGCGGCCACACCATCTGGTAGGGGAGCGACCGGATCCGGCCATGGAGTCCCCAGACCGACCCAGCAAAGAAGATCAAGAAGCACACAGACCGATGCTCAATCTCGGCACCGGCGAGTGAAGGAGAGGAGGAGCAAGGGAGAGGCCACCTTTACCTAGGTCTACTCACGCAGGAGTCCACGCGGCGACGGTGTCCGCACCGAGACCCTCCCGCTCGCCCCGCGCTCTTCTGCGCTCTCTTGCGTGTGAAAGGATCTTGTTTGGTTTTGCTAATTGAGTGACAACTTAGGTGGATTAATATGCGTTTAAGTGTTGATTACACAAGTGATTAGTTCACAGGTACATGTGTGTGAGCATCTATGCCATGGAGGTGGATATGGCTTGGAAGAATGTTGCTTAGCTCACACATGTGGTGATGAAGGAGCTTAACGCATGAGACATGACATGCAGTCATGTGGCCAGGTGGAGAAGATCAAGACGAGGCTTCGCGTCGATGGACTAGTTGCAAGTGTGAAGGGCAAGTCGGGTGATGGCTTGGCGTCGATGGACCAACGCAACGGTGAAGAGCAAGCAAGTCGAGGATCGATGGAACAAAAGCCACGTGATGATATAAAGTGGATCATACCATTCATGAGGTGTTGGTGCATGTGTTGCACTGGCATCGATGGTGTCGGAGACGGTGATGAAGACAGTGATTGGAATGGAAAGCGCAAGGCAAAGGTATAAGCTAGGGCATTTCCATTTCATCGGTCTAAGGTTGAGTAGAGAAGTGCTTGACCGGATTTAGGATAGATGGCCGTACTATCAAGAGGGGCAAACTAGTTTGCATATCGGTCATCTAGTACCACTTGAGCGATCTAACTTGCATATGTTGCTAGGATCGAGTGGCGTGGTGAAATGAGAAAATACTTTGTGAAAATGATTGTGAAAAGCTAACACACATGCACTTGAGGTTGAACACTTGTGGTGTTAGCACATTTGCAAAGGTGAAGGTGTTTGGAGGTGAAGTTGTGAGGTAGAGAGGGTTAGGTTCTCTCTCCTAAGGAAGAGGGGCGTCGGACCATTGGTTTCGGTCCGACGACTTACCCTAGTTTTCTTAGCTGTGGCGAGAGCGTCGAACGCTATCTGCAGTGACAGCGTCGGACCATTCTCTTGCGTCCGACGGTTGCTTGAGCTGTGAGGGTCGGACAGTCCGACGGTCTGGTTCGTCTGAGCGTCGGACTGTTGGTTCAGGGTCCGATGGTCCTGCGTATGGTGACGTGCTGACAGCGCGACGCGTGGCGAGCTGTGGAGCATCGGACTGTGCAGTTTAGTCCAACGATGAGCGTCGGACGGCGTCTGACGGTGGTCGGCCCTCTCGGGACCTCTCTGGAAGCGTCGGACGCTCCATTGGATTGGTCCGACGGTTTGATCGTCCGACGGTGGTGAAGTCGGCACGAGAAGTAGCCGTTGTGCTTCAACGGTCGACGTTAAATGGCTAGTGACACATGGCAGCCATCGGAGGCGTCGGACGCTGGACAATAGTCCGACGATGGCACGCGTGAGCGTCCGATGGCCTGTTTCAGTTGGCAACGGATCTTTTCGATTGAGG
Organism: Eremochloa ophiuroides; assembly: GCA_038502445.1. Lineage (NCBI taxonomy): Eukaryota > Viridiplantae > Streptophyta > Magnoliopsida > Poales > Poaceae > Eremochloa > Eremochloa ophiuroides. The sequence goes on from JAHLJS010000002.1 coordinate 8,529,500, forward strand.
GCTATAAAACCAGGCACTTGGCGGCCTTGGCCAACCAGCTGAGCACCCTTGGGCCTGTGTGGCTTGCGTAGGTGTGCTTAGGAGCCCTCTAACTCACTAGTGTGCTTACTGTTCATCCAATTGATCGCTAGTGAGCGATTCTAGTGCGTTGCATTGAGAGATTGCATGAGTTGGCACTAGGTGATCGAGTTGCAAGCCGGTGGTGCTTATTACTCTTGGAGGTCGCCACCTCCTAGATGGCTTGGTGGCAAGAGGCTCTGTGGAAGCAAGCGAGGAGATTGTGCCTGGCTCCGGAGCAAGCTTGTGAGCGGTTGGAGCACACCCCGTGGAAGATCGCGAAGAGCATCGCTAGTAGAGCAAGATGTGAAGAGCGACAAGTGGTCCGGACGAGTCAAGTGCTAGAGCTTGTGATAAGCACTCCACGTGAGAGAGTGTGACTTGCGGGTCACCACTAGCAAGAGGACCGGTGGCAACCTTGGAGCTTGTCTCAACGGAGGACGTAGCTTGTGGCGACAAGTGAACCTCCGGAAAATAAATCACCGCGTCAACATCTTCCCATCCTTTGCGGTGGTTTGCTCCCTTCTACACAAGTCCTTTACTTTGTGCATTACTTTATTTGTGTAGTTGTAGTTGCTCTTGTGAGACCGGTTAGCTTGTGTAGCTTGCCACTCACCTTCTTAGCTTGTGTAGTGTCGACGGTCGTTAAGTATCAATTTTATACCGTCAACTAATGCCTAGGGAATATCAAATATAGAAGCATAGGGGTTATTACTGACAATTTCCACGAGTTTTGGTGAATTGTGTATTTTCCAAAGATTATTCCAGAAAGGCTTAAAAGAAGGATTAAAGTGCTTAATTACCATGAAACCTAACCGCCAAGGAAACATCATCACGAGAACACTAGAAGCATCTGGAACACACCCGAAGCACCAGGGCCCAAGACCCACCACGGTGGGGCCGGCCGATGCCAGGGTAGGGCCGGCCGGCGCCCTCCCTCTAGGGTTTCGGCCCATCTTCTGGAGTCTTCTTCCACCGCCTCTCTGGAGTCATCTGGGCGCTTTGCTCAAGTTAGTTTGATCCCACGGCGCACGTTCATCCCACTAGGCTATAAATAAAGGGGCAGACCCCCTCCCAGAGCACCAATTCATTCCTCCTGCTTCATTCGTCAAGAGTAGACAGAAGTTAGGGTTTCCAGAGATTAGAAATAGGGCTCTAGTTCTTTAAATTCATAGTTTAGGCGTCTAGCAAGGTTCAAGTAGAGTTGGGCGCTACGCTCGGGATTCCAGATCCGTTCGTCTGAAGATCGGTAATATTATCTTGTATCTCATTATGACTTTGCTTTATTTCAATATATTGCTACTTATTCAGTTCTTAGTTTATTCTAGTTGCATATTCGATATAGTTGTGATTGGTGCTTATTATTGTCGTATGATCGTGTTGGCGCAAAAAGTGGTTCCCTAAGCCCAACACACCAGCGAAGCCGGAAACGACCCTTGAAAGCAGTAGAGCTCTCGCAGATCCAGCTGGCTTCGGACCCGGTCTGAGAGTGTCGGTAACACCCAAGCGTGCCAGTCAATTTGACCTGCAATTGACAAGGAAACAAAGATAATCAGTAACCCAAGGCGGAACTAACTGGTGAGTCCAGATAGTTCCAACTGTACGGCTCAAAGAGCCAGTATAATCGGAGATCGACTAGAAAGCCGATTCCGTCATGTTATGAACTGATAGTATAATAATGAAGTAAAATGGCTATCACGATATTCATGTAAGGATAATAACGTGCTAGCCGATCTAATTCGGTTAATGTGTACAAAAGAAAATAGATCACGTGTACAGATCTGACCTGTACATCAAACAAGCAGAGATCTACTAAAGCTGATCTAGAAGGCCGGTGGCTTTAGTAAACTCTCTTCGCTAAGTTCACCAAGTCTGCGTTCACCTGGTCTAACGGCCAGCGGGCTTCAACAAACCTAGCAAACAAAGCTAGATCGTTTGATATCCAAATAAGTCCATATGCACGATCTATTCGTGAAAGCACAACTGAATCGGCTTTTTAGCCGATGCAGGGTCCATGAAGCACGAACGAATGCTAGCGTAGTCAAAAACAGACCTCAAATTAAAGCAAGCCTAATCTAGCGAACCTTGTTCAGGTTAAACCTGTTCCACCGGATGACACTCAGTTTAACTTAATACATAACATCCACCGGATGACGTTATGCTTAAACAAGGATACGAAAACAAGTCTTATGATAACCTCAGAACCACTTATGTCTCAACTAGAACCGAACGCACAACATGTAACGAACAAGATTAATAGGGAATTAGCCGATGTAAGCATGAAATCGATCATCATGGTAAGATAAGCATAAAAAAACATAAACGACGATCAGATTCAAGTAAATTTAAGGCCAAATCTATCAATCTTGATCGGGCAGAGATATTGTTATAATAAGGTAAATCAATTTAAACAAACAATACTAATAACTTAATGAATCTAACTAAATTGCCATATTTAGCTAGAGCCGATAACTAATCCATGCATGCGAACTATCTCAATCTATAGCCTGTCTACCGGATGACATTAACTAATAGATTAATCAAGCAAACAAACACGAATCGATAACTAATCCGCGCGTGAAAACCGTCCTAATCTGCATCTCGTCCACCGGATGACGGTTAACACAGATTGATCGAGTAAACTAGCGTGAATCATCCTTGACTCACTATGCTTCCCGCGTCCACCGGATGATGCCAAAGAAACAGAGCTTAGCAAGGACCCTGGTCCGCCATGCTTCCGCGTCCACCGGATGACGCTAAAAAGACATAGTTTAACAGGGGGTTGACGATACTTACAAGCAAGCCTACGTCCACCGGATGACACCCAGCCTGGATGAAGTAACTCGCCGGACTCGACTGAGTCTAGGGTTTGCTGGCTGGAGCCGAAAGTTGTGTTGTATTGATGTTTTGTTTTTTGATATCAATGGCTGAGGGCTTATATTTATACCCTGAGCGTAAGAAGATAAAGTCCTAGTCGAATTACAACTTATCAATAGATAAGAAAACTAACAAACTATCCTATATCTAAGGTAACTTGGCGTCCAACCTTCCCTTTCCATAATGGACTCCGATCGTGATCGCAGCCTGGGCGATATCCACATGCTCACCGGGTTTCAAATCACTGGATCGTATGACTTCTGGGATCTCTGCACCAATGGCAAGAAGGACCCTACTTCCCGAAGCTGGACACATACAAAGGGTGGAGTGGCTATGTTCAACACCACCAGAAAACCTCTTCTTCCGTCAGCGAGAAAGAACACGTCGCGTTTTTGACCATGTCGCTTGAGAGATTCGTGTTCTGTGGTGCCACTGCCGGACCAGCATACCCTTATCGGGTCTTGGCAGAGAAACTGGCTCAAGGGCACTCCATCCTCCTGGGCAAACTCCTGTTGGGTGCAACATATAGACTTATGAACCAGGTGTTCAGCTCCTTGATCATAGGTGAAGAAGTACAATGCATAACAGGCCCTTGGTGGCTAGTACAGCTGTGGCTCAACCCGTATCTGCACAAGCTGGTAAGAACACAACTCCAGGGCCTCAGCTTTCCATCCACCGAGTACTCAGAGGAAGAGGATCCAAAAACCAGAGGCTGTCAAAGCTATGGTGAAGCTGCTTCTGCCATAACCATCCCAACTACAAAGGGCAACATGCTGGAAACATTATACAGGGGCTTGGGACCAAAGGTTACTACCTGGTTCCCCTATGATGATGAAGATGAATTTTCAGCACCCTCCAGCTTCAAGTTCAACAACGGATGCTCTGATGATGAGGCTGCCAGAATCCTGAATGCAATCATAAAACCTTGTGCCTTGCCAGTAGACTTCAAACACCTTCGGAACGCAAGTGGCAAGCCAACTAGCTATCCCTCTTATGAATTTTATCACCCAAACATAGTGGCAAGACAGCTAGGCTTTGGCCAACTGCCTCCTTAGCTCTCTTTCTTGAGTACCTTGAAACCCAGGGAGAACGTTACAGAGCTCCTTCAGGCTGGCAGAAATTTTTAACTTGGAGCAAACCTGCCCACATTCTCGCCGAAGCCGTGGAATCAAGTCTGCATCACCCATCAGAGTTTTGATGACTGGTGGCAGCGATGGCACGCTCACCTGTTCTGCCAGACTGTCCATGACAAGTGCAGAGCCCTAGACTCAAACTTCAAATCTTCCCGAGCAGTAAGTGTTCTCAGCCGATTCCAGTAAAAACGGCTTTAGTCAAACATGTTACCTGACAGATGTTTCTCGCAGGACTCATGATCCAATCCACCAGAGCGAGTGGAATACTATCCCCCTTGTCCGACAGCGAGGCTAGGTTATCGAGCACCGATGCTGCGACAACTAATTTCAGGCCCTGTTATACTGACATCCCCTCCTGCCTCAAAACGACAAGCTGCATCTCAGCTTCAAAAGCAAGCACCCAAGAAACGCCGTTCGATAAGAAAAGTTCAGATATCCAGAATTGGCATCAACCTTCCTTTACTGCAGTATGCTACGATCCCT